>JAKOOJ010000003.1:48889166-50315833 GCA_022577455.1 Arizona elegans
ACTAATACCTCAAAAAGAGTTACTTTTATGTAATGACTAAGATACTAGCCTAGAAACTAGGAGACCATGAGTTCTATTCCTGCCTTAGGTATAAAGCCAGCTGGATGACCTTAGGCCAGTTACTCTCAACCCAAGGAAGAAGGCTATAACAAACTGAAAAATCTTGCCATGAAAACTACCAGGAGCTGCCCACACAGTCACCAGGAATTAAGTCTGGTTTGAAGGCACAAGAAGAAGAAGAAAAAAAAAATCCCTCAAAAACAGCTAAAGACCCTTGATTGAATTCAATCCTATAGATCTCACAATACCAGGAACAAGCAGTAAAAGCAATTGTCCTAGTTAAAATTGAGGTTCCTGATAAAAATTATGCATCCCACCCTAAGTCCTGGCTTTATGTTGCATGCATTTGCCTGATATGCAAATTTAAAATCCTAGCATTTCCTATACAGGGGAGATTAAAAGATGTTAAACTAACCTTTCTCCCAGGCAGTTGCAACTCACAAGTCAGGAGATGTGTGAGATAAGAAAGCATCTCAAAGATTTAAGTATTTAAAAGAAGGATAAGTTTTGAATATTCTTTCTGTAAGAAACCATGTGGATCTAGAGTTGCTTCTGAACTGGCCCAGGATTCTTGTATGGCAAGGCCTTTAGAACTATTAGGAAGAAGACAAGCAGAGGCTGAAATTAAAAGTTTGCCCTAGCTTCTCAGAGTTTTCAACACAGTCCCAAGATTATAATCTTCATTTATAATTGAATCTGCTTCCAGAGTTCATAGAAATCTCTATTCCCATAACTGTCCTGCAGAGAAGATAATTTCATTTGAGGGTTAATAATGCCACCAAGGAAACTATTCCTTCCTTGATGCCAGTAAAAAGCAGCAGAAAAAAAGCATGCTTTAGGAAAATTTATGAAAGAGGGGGGAAAATGTTTCACAATTTTAATCCTTACAACTATCTCATCCCATTACTCAGCTGCAAATTGGTTTGGTGTTGATAATCAGCCTCTTGTTCAGCTGCTTCGGACTCTTCATGTGATGGATTAGGTCATTAATTGCTGCTTACAATTTTTGTAGGTCCTGCTAATTATTGGTGCCATCTTGTCTATTGCCTTTGGTTTTTTCAAAAGCACAGACTTCTCCAAATATTCTCACTTGTGCATTCAGTTTAAATTCATGATTCAAGTGAGCTGATTTTACTTCATCTAAAAGTTACTTCATCTAGATTTGTTTTTGCTGTCCAAGATATTCCCTAGGAGTTTCTCCAGCACCATAAATAGAAGCACCATTTTTTCTTCATTTAGCCTACCTGATGGTCCAGTTTTTACAGCTATGTGTTACGGCTAAAGAAACCATGACCTTGACAAGATGTACCTTCCTTGATGTGATGTTTATACTTCAATATTTTGTCTAATTTGCCATAGCTCTCTTGCAAAAAGCAGGGATTTTATTTATCCCTGTGGATTTTTGAGCCCAGGAAGACAAAGTTTGCTATTCTTCCACTATTCTTCTCACTAGCAGATTATTTTTTAAAAATTGAGCAAACGGGCTTTTGCAGTGCATCTGTCACTTTGAGCAAGGTATTTTTTAAAGCCTTCCTTGCTTCCAGTCACCAAGTGGTTTTATCAGCACAGATGAAGTTAACATGTCTTGCTGTAATGTTAATTCCAACTTCTTTCAATGCAACATTTTTCTACATATAAGTTAAACGGAAAGGATGTCAGTAAATAACATTGGCACACTTGTTTCCCAATTTGAACCAATTTATTCTTCTAACGTTTCATCACTACTACTGTGAAAAACAATAGGTGCTACACAGTTCTGTATTCCTCCTTTCCTACAGCAATGGAGCTGAGGAAATCACCATCTACAAATAGAAGAGCACAGAGCCTTTTCTGTATTAATTATCTGGTCCTCATACTTTTTTAATGAGTTTCTATGAAAATTGTGAGCCGTTTTGGGGAGCTGAATATGCAGCAGTTCAACTGAAATCTGAAAGAAAAACTGTCAATACCTGTTAATGGAGCAGCCATTTCTACTGGAGTATTAATAATTTTCATAGCTTATGTTTGACCTACATATAAATATAAATGTAAAAAATAATACAGGTAGTCCTCAACTTACAATAGTTCATTTAATGAAAGTTACAACAGCACTGAAAAAAAGTGACTTATGACTATTTTTCACAGTTAAGACCTTTGAAGCATCCCCATGATCATGTGATCAAAATTTGAGTGCTTGGCAACTGGCTCATACTTATGACCATTGCTGTGTCCCAAGGTCATGTGATCCCCTTTTGCATCCTTCTGACAAGCAAAGTCAATGGGGAAACCAGATTCAATTATCAACTAGGTTACTAACTTATCAACTGCAGTGATTCAGTTAACCATTGTGGCAAGAAAAGTAGTAAAATGGGGCAAAATTCATTTAACAAATGTCTCACTTAACAAAAATTTCAGGCTCAATTGTGGTTGTAAATCAAGGACTATCTGTATAAAAATCCATATCCTCAAGACAAATAGCTAAACCTTTCAGAACAGGTAATCCTTGTTTAGCAATTGCCTCATTTAGTGACCTTTCACAGTTATGATGATGAAAAAGTAACATTCCGAGAAATTCTCACATCTATGACCTTTTCAGTTCCACCTGTTCTTTTTTGGAGGGTGACCCCAACACCTCATTTTAAAAATCACGGCCTGTCATTGCTAGGAGAAATTAAACATCTAAAGAGCCCCTCTCCCCCCCTTTGTTATTCATTATAGTTATTACAAAAACAATATTTCACTAGTTTGAATAATAACAATGCAAAATTTATTTTACACCGACACAGTATTCAGTAAAAATAACTATATTTTTTAATGAAGCAAGATGAAAAGGCAATAAAAACAGGTACTAAAATTAGCCAGCTTAAAGCCAGGGTGACTTGGCTCTTGATTATCTAGGCTTAAAAACAAAGCTGAGTTAGTTCTAGTTAGTACTTCAGTGGGAGAATTTTGAGTCTTTTGTGGAAAATTCATAAGAATAGAGCATAATATAAGAGGAAAAAAAACCCCAACCATTTATTCAACAATAATTAAGTCCCAATTTTACAAGAATGAGGAATCCGAACAATGGGAAAACAAATATTTTTGTAGAAGTTGAGGGCTACAGGGCGAGAAACTATTATTACTATTATTATTATTATTATTATTATTATTATTATTATTATTATTATTATTTAGAAATGTTGGAAAAAATTAGGCAACTCCTTGCTCCTGTACATGAAATTATTTTGTTAGTCAAAACTGCCTAACTACTGCTTCAGGAGGGACAACAGAACTGGGGAAATCCATTGCTAAGGAGATGGAATGTTGAGGTAATCAGGTGAGCTGTTCCTAATTAAGGATGGAATCTTGTGGTTTCTCACCTTATTATGTTGCAATTTCGTTCTTAGGGCTGCCCTTGGACAGTATTGGGAACAGGTAAATGAAGTTTCTATTCTTTTGTTTAAATTGGATAGCAGGGGGCCTTATCTGTAAGAAAGCAGGGTTAGATTAGGCAAAGAGAGGAGCTAGGTGTAACCCTGGTCACATCTGAAAAAGAGGGAGAAAAGGGGTGCAGTTTCCAGTTTGTTTTTTTACATCTGTTTTCTCCATCACAGACATATAGTTCTAAGCAAGACCCAGAAATCAAAAAGCATCTGAGAAAAAAAATCAGCTGCAACCACTTCTGTACTGTTGTCAAAAAACCCTCATAATCCAACTCTAAGTGTTTTTACCTCTTAAAAAAAAACCGGCTAGGGAAACAAAGAAGTCTTGACAGGGCATGAAAATAGTCACCAGGCTGATGCTAGTCCCACTGTTTTTCTTTTGGTTACCTACTGCTATCTCATCAGTGCCTGGTTACTGTTGATTTTTAATGAGTTTTTGATTCCTTGCTTTGTGCAGTCTGCCAGGCACATCAGGAGACCTTGGGCAGCAATAACAGGCTTGCTTTATGTGTGATCCCATTTCCATGCTAAACAACCCCTCAGATCTGGCCACCTGCCTTCCAGTAGAACTGCCCCAGGATTGGAGAATGAAACTGCAGAGAACAGACTCTATCCAAAGTCTTTTTGGATATCTTTTTATCCAAACTCTAGTGCAGCAATGAAGATACTAAGGTGTATTTAATGTATTCCATCAACTTTTAGAATTGCCAGAAAGGCCCAGTAAATATAAAGACCAGAGGTTTAGTTCCCAAAATGTCTAAGAAAGCTGGGACAAATCTATTTGCAATCCTGGTAGAGGCTGCTGGGCTAAACCGATGGTCTGATAGAAGGCAGCTATCTATAAATGATGCAGACCTCTTCATCCATATAGCCAGCAAAAGTGGAATCAGGAGGAGGAAAGAGACTGAACAGCAGTTTATTTAATTTAGATGGGTTTTTGAAGAATCCTTGGACTACAGCAGGGGTGTCAAACTGGCAGCCCACAGACCGGATGCGTCACACGCAGGCCAGTGCACCCCAGCTCAGCGAAGGGGGAAAATGTCATATGACGGCAATGTGACACTGCAAGTTTGATACCCGTGGACTAGAGAGATCCAAGATCGATTATCCACCAGGATTCAAAGTTCATTAGATGACCTGGGTAAATTCTCTCTCTCAACTAAGTTTATTTCACACAATTGTTGCTTCCTGGATAAATGTAGGGGAAGTTCCGTATTGATACTATCTTAATCTCTCAGAAAAAAAGATAAATAGATAGACTAAATTGGTAGCCATATGTAAATTGCTTTTGAATCCCACATTTTGCCCCTAACTGTAAACAGCCATAAATGACACTAGATTAAGCAATTTACATATCCCTGATTGCTTTCCCACTCATTCCCCAACTCAATCACCATCTCATTAATTAAGAAGTAAAATTACATCTGCACTGCTTTCCTCAGATATAGTTTGGGCAAAGAGAATTATAATTCTCAATCATTTATCCAAGAATTAAAATTATAAATGGTTAGAAAGCATCAGGCAGCTTCAAATGACCTTGAAGACCTTTTGATCCTGAAATAGGCAGCTATGAGCATTGCTAATTTATTGAAGATATTTTTCTGCCTGAGATAAAGCCATAGCATCTTGTGCTGCTTCTGAGGGCAATGACCTAGTTTATGGAGAGGAAGAGGGCAGGCATCTGTATCACCTATAGGCCACCTTCACACAATATTCTTAACTTCACATGATACGTGGTTCAATTGACTGAACCATGGTTACTGTTAAGAGGTTGTGAGAATGAGACATGAAGTGTTTTAAGGGCTTATCACAGGAAAGGCAATTCAGTACAAATGTGAGGGGCATTGGGAAAATTGCATTTTGAAGCACTAAGACTGCAATTCTCTTCTTAACATTTTCAAGGTTGTTTTTACTGCCAGCTAGCATTAAAGATACCTGCCTTAATGTTGGGTTGTTTCCATGATTTTGAAATTGTTTCTTTCATCTTTCTGTATCTTGTCTTTGGTTCTGGATAATTCCTGGCAGTGTGGCTGTGGGTTTGTGGGCTATTGCTGTTCCAGGAGGTTGGAGAAGTCTGTCATTTCTGACACCCCTTTTGTGTATGGTAGGGTTAGTTTTTGCCTGGTGATTGGCTATGTGATATGTTATGGTTTGGGTGCTGTATGTTGGACTATGAAGTTTTTCAGATAGCTGTTGCAGAGAAAGACATCAAGCAGCTGTTTCTCTTCTGCTTTTCTTAGTGCTGTGGTGCTACAGTGTGCCCTGGTCCTTATGGCACTCCAGATGCAATTCCATCAACAGACACAACCAGCTTATAAACCCCTGAGAATTCAAATCAACTGCACAACCAACCAGCGATGGCAGTGACCCTCAATCAACCCATACAATCTCTGCAACCAGCACTTCACCTCCCAATGTGCCTCACCTGACATAACCTTCCCAAGACCCTGATCTGACGTGACCCTCCCCTGACGTGATCTCCCTATCACAAAATCTACTGATCACAGGAAGCCCTTATAAGCAGAACACTGACATTGACATCCCCTAAGCTTGGAGAATGAACCTCCACCTTCATTCTACACTGGAGCTACAGATATTTGCCACTATTACAAAGTTTATATAATTTTGTTACAAATTAATGAAATTATTGGTGTTTAGATGAAAATCTCAGGTCATTTTATAAAGAAGAGAGATCAGTTTGTCAAGATGTCTTTATGAAGATTTGGCTGCTAATATTGAAAATAGAACTGTGTGTGCTTTTTGTGTGTGATGAGAAGTAGGAACAAATTTTTTCCTAACACACTTCCTAATATGTGGCTAAGGGATATTCTTAGTAACCCTCACAAACTAAAAAAAGCAGCTTTTATGAGGGAACCAAAGTTTACAAGATTGTGGTGAGTGCAGCATTGTGATCCAAGCTCCACACATTTTATATCCCATCTTAGATTGTAACACTGTACCCAACATCCTGCAAATTTTGATTCAGACACTCCTTGGACATTTCTGAGCTAATCTAAAGCTTGTGATACAAGAATGGTAGAACAGGAAACTGAACTCTATTACTCAACTTTTCAGCCTTTGGTAAAATAATACTTAAAGGGCTGATCTGTTTCTCTACAATTATACGGGTAAAATAATGAATTTGAAATCTTCAGTAATCTAGATCAGTTTTCTTTAAATTTCTGCCTTCCAGGTGCACTGGCTTTGACCTCCACAATTCCCAAACAGCACAGCTTTGGAAAGATGAATTTAGATTTGTGCTATGTCAAAAGCCTAACACTTCCGGTTTGCTGTTTGTCCCCGCTGGACGCTCCTTTGGGATCGTCGCACCCACTGCCTGTAAAGAGCCGCCTTTATAGCGGAATGGCGGCTCGAAAAAACTCCGTTTCCATGAGGAAACGGAGATAGAGCAGGCTGGGGTGGGTTGAGCCCTCTGCCTAATCCCAAAAGTTTTTTTTTTACTTTTGGGACGGAGCAGAAGAGACTCCCCGTATCCCTAGCCGATGCTCCGGGCTCTGGGAGATCTCTGCTACACGCAGAGCTAGGTGGCAAAAGCAAGCCTGTAAACTTAATTGATTTGTAAGAAATTGGATTGCATGGAAATAATTTGAATATTCATGTTCATATTGATTAATATACAAAAAACATAGTTATAAGTAATTGATTTACATAAAAATGTTGAATTTGTATTAAACAATTGTAATATTAAATAATTAACCAATGTGAGGATGGATATAAAAATAGATGACAATGGGAAGGAGTATAATACAGAATAGAAGGGAAAAATTGAATTTGATTGAGATTAGAGATGAGAATGAAGGGTAATATTGGTTTTTTTAAAAAAATAGATGAAGAATAAATAAATAAATAAATACAATGAAATTGTAAATTTAATTGAAGTGACTAAACACTGTTTAAATTTGTGAACCAGCGAAACACTCTGTTCAAAGAAAATACACTCTATGTTTTTATGTGTGTTTGTCAAAAAAAAAAAAACTTAAAAAAAAAAACCAACCAAAAGAGGTAGGTGAATCTTATACTCCGGTGCGTCTTATACTCCAAAAAATACGGTAATATATTTTTTTGTCTAATGATAATATTGTTTCCAGAAAGTATGATAAGAGTAACATGTTCCTCCCATTCCTCAACTATTTTCCTGGCCCTCAAGGTTCACAGCTCCCATGTTCCATTCATATTCTGAAGCTGAATGAGCCTCACTTGCCCTTCTCATCTTAGAAAATGTGAACAGAGAGTGGAATGAAGCTGCTACCTGTTCAAGGGGAAAGACATGGGACAAGTGAAATTATATTTAGGAGCTAATCTATTTCCTTTCCAGTCTCTGAAAAGGGTGGAGCATTGGGACAAGAGAGAAACCTCAAAAAGAGCACCTACAGATCACATGAGAAAGGGCCAGACATTCCCCATATTTCTAGAGATAATGGAAGAAGATTGCTCCTAAAACTGAGCAACAGATGCCAAGTTCCAAAAGTTTATTGAGCCGGGAAGCAGTAAACAGCTTTGACATTTGAAATTCACAAAGCATTCCCGTAATTTATTACCCTACGCTCTCATTCCCCAAGGCAGAAACAACCTATCAACAAACATCAACATAAAAAGAAGGGACTCCTGGCACTTAGAGAGCAAGGAAATGTAAAATGCAAAAGATTTTGGGCTATAAAACAGCAATAAGGTGTTGTGAGTAACTCTAGCTCTGCCAGCCATTGCTCATTGCCTCTGATTGAGGTAAACTGAAATTCCAGATTCAGACTCTGACTCTGACCACCCGGGAAGACAGAAATTAAATAAGTCTGACATTTTTAATAACAATTTCAAACAACTGGCTGCCAGGGGCAACCTCTTCCTATGGAAATATGCAGCCTGAGGTAGATTTAACATTTTTGTATTGCACTATTTGCATTTAATGACAAATCCTTTCAAAAATTCTCACTGTGGTAAAAGCCTCAAGGAGTCTCATATTTCAGAAAAATTAATTCAAAAATGGTAACAAGCTCAAGATTAAAAACAAACAGGATTCAGAAGGATAGAAGTTTCTGGGCAGACAAGCTATTTTGTTAATTTAAAGGGAAAGAAGGGTATGAAGAAATGCGTCCAACGTTTTGGCATGTCTGGGCCATACTGAGTGTACAGGAATTGTCTTGGAACATATATAAAATGTATAATGTAATTAATGTATGTAAATAACAAACTTCCTTAATTTTTCCTATTTTTAAAATTACAATCTTGTGGGACCATAACTTACTGTCCAGGGCTGAATGCGGCCCACAGGTTGGATATGGCTGGTCTAATGAAAGCAGCCAATGGGTAGGATATTGGTCCAGGAAAGGAGAACAGGAGCCTGGACTGGGTCAATCCTCTTGTACAGATGGACAGCAAGAGTCTGATATTAAATAGATTGAGACATGTCTTATTTCACAAAGGAAAAAAATCAATTTAAAAGCATGTCAAACTGAAGAACTGCTAGCTGACATGATAAAGAATCAAAAGAATAGGGGTTTTGAAGTTATCTATTAATAGTTATCTGGAGAACAGACTAAACAAGCTCCAAAATCTCTTGTCAATTTTTTTTCTTACTAAAGGGAAATGTATTGTATTTCTATTTAAATTATACTAACTATTTGCCTCTATATGTTCCTATGCATAAAACAGAATACGAACTTATTGTCATTTTATGACTTCTTTTATTGCTTTTACTGGAGTTCTAGATTTTTGGGATAATTTAGTATAGGAAGTTCTGCATCCTCTCTCCTTCAAAATGTCAGCTATGAAATTCTATTGATACATAGTGCCTAGCACAAGAAAAATAAGATCTTTAATTAAAGATGTTTTCATAGCAGTTAGAGGTTATCTTGGGAAACTTGCAAATAAACTCAAGGATAATTGCAGAAATTGTCCAATCAAAAGAATTTACATTTGAGTTTCCCCTCAAATGTAAGGGAATGGAGAAATAGTTAAGAAGAATTACATCTCTGTTCCTGCTGTGATCAAATGTAGTCCCTCAAGCTACATTTCAGTAAAAGAAAAAATGTTTTGGGGATAAGTTTGATACCTCATTCCATGTAGTTCACAGCAATTGCAGATATAAAGTTTATCTCGTGCCGTTCCCACAGTAGAACAAATTCTAGCTATTTTTGAATAATCATTATTAATATAATAAAAGGATGCCCTTGGAAACTCCCATCTTCACTTTATATGCTAAATATTCTGTACTTTGACATATATATTTTACTGTGTCAGTTAACAGCTAACATTGTATGGAGGGGTCATCTAGTGCTCTAGAGAATGTATGTAAAGGTAGTATGGGGATAAACGATCATGTGTTTTCTAATCATTATATTGAAATATTTTACACTGCAAATGAATTCCTCAAGAAACTGACTTGCTTAGTCCATAAACCTTTGGTTGGTTAAGTTTCAACTGTTTTTCTTTCAGTCCTTTTAGCTTTAATTTCAGACTTCAACTGTAAATGCTAGTTATTAAGATTTTATTAATATCAATGGCTGAAAATATACAAGATCAAGATTGAAAAGAGCCTGTTCGGGTGAGAATGAAGCCCATCCTCATATGTGGCCCTCCTGTGTTTCCCATCATGTGTGAGAAAGAAACTTTAGGCAGTAAGCTTCATCACCAAAGCAGTACAGTACAAAGCATTTATAAACAAGGGACAATATGCTTTTCCAGGATGTAATTTGTGGTCAGTATGGATCTTCTGAAAAGTAACTTTGGCCACAGTGTGTTTTCTAACGATTTCACTGTATTTTTGTGCTATGGTAGCAATTAGTACTGCAGCTCTCCTGCTTAGCTATGGACCTTAACAGACTTATCTGTACACAAAGTAAGGAGAGCATTATCTGAAATTAGAGAAATCCACTGAACTCCTTCCACAATTACAATAGGGAAAGATTCTGAATGCACCAGATGTAAGGCAGTGTATACAATGACAGTTCTTTCTTTCCAGGTATGCTTAGCTGGGAAATATAGTGGCAAGTTTGGCTGCATCTTGTTTCCTGGAAAAGGAACAATCTCTAATGGCATTTAGCAACCATTGCTGTTTACAAAGGACTCTGAATCCAGAACGGATGATTTGATATATTTGAAAATTATCTCTGGCAGGCACAAATTAAAGAGATATTGTGAGATGTTTAAATTTCAGAAGATGATTTGAGAGAATTCCCTAGTTCCAAGAATGCCAGTAGATAAAACCCTTAGAAGTTTGCTAATTTTCATCAGAATTTAAACTGGTTATTGGAAAGACATTGCTTCTCAATTAACTAGACAGCAGCATCCACCTGGCTCTTCTCTATGGACAACTGATTTACTTAAGCCAGGAAAACTGTGACCACAGGCCTAATTCAGCAGTGTCCTATTCTCCAGGAAGTTGCTGGTCCAGAAGAAGAGGATTCTGCAGCACTCTTCCCCATGCTAACTTTCTTGGTTCCTTAAACCTATCTTCTGTTGGGCTGCTTCCTCCCTTCTTTTCATGACCTCCAATACAGCCAGCTCCTTGGCTTCTTTCTTCTGATTCCGAGCTTCAAACTCCAGCCTACAACAACCAAGAGATCCATAATTGTATAGAGATTAAAATTTCATTGCACTTGTTCAAATTGCTGGGCAACTCTGATGTTCTTATGTTTGCTCTGAGCTGTTTCTAAGAATTTTCTTCTACAAATCAGATGTATGGTGTTCAGAAAGCAGGAAAGGGTGCTTCAGATCCACGAAGGTCCTGGATTATACAGTGGCCTCAGGAAAAGTATGGCTCTTTAAGAAACAGTGATCAATACAAAGATAGTGCCCATGCTAATCCAAAGCATAATTTCCTGTTTAAATCCAAATACTGAGCAATTAAGAATTTATCATGCCTTCTTCCTAATTTGTGAAAGGTATTCTAGTTGTAATATTGATTATTTTTAAGGAAATCAGAATATAACTCAATGCTACTATAGGCAGCCCTGGCATTCTGTGACCTACATATTAATGTAGACCTGAAACTATAGGAAAAAGTTTGAGCATTCACATGATATTGTAAAAAATTTATCTTCAGAACCACAGTTGTATAACTATGCATTGAAGTGGGTAATTCACGATTTGTGGACTGCACATGACCTCCAAAATACATTTCTGCAGCCCTCAAAATTAAGCTACCAAATTTAGTAGAAAACTATTCAAAGGTGGCTACATGATCTTCTACTGTATAAGGATTACTTTAATATACTTTAATACTTTTAGGTAACTGTTTAAAGATGCCCCAATCCCACCCGAATGAAAGCAAAACTAGAAAAATATAATAACTTTCACTCTAGCTCTCAGTACTGCGAAATCAAAATATATTCCCAAACAAAACAGAATAATTCTGTGTAGGTTCTTCCTTCTGTAAATTATTATTTTGTGGGTAAGAAATGTAAAATTATTTTGTGGGTAAGGCTTAGTGTTGGGTCATAAAAAGATAGGTCCAATGAATGAAGAGTTTATAGCAGCAGAATCAAAATCCTATCATACTACACACAAAATTACAAGCAGCTAACCTGTTCTTAATTATTCTTTTCACTATCAGATCAGTGGTGAGATTGTTGCCACTGTCTACCAGCCGGAAAATACCACGCTTCTTAGGTTCCTGTAGATACAGAGAATAGAATGAATTGATGAATGAATGAATGAGAAATGAAAACAAAAACTCTTGCAGCAGAAGTGATGGCCAGGGGTCCCATTTAACATGGGGCTACAACTGACAGAGCAATGTTGTACATTGGTGGGTTTAGGAGGACTGTCTTGGATTTGGGGTGTGTGTGTCTTTTCTTCTTCTTTTTTCTTTCACCAACTACTTTAAATACTTTATAGGACATGATGTGCTATCTCAACATGGAGGAAATTATACCATCAATTTTCAGGAACAGTGATAAGACGTGATTCTAGAAAACCCCATCCAAATCAAGGATGTTTAAAAGCCAAATATAATCTCAGTGTTTTTGGTGCCACCCCTGCTTTTCAGCCATTCTCAGGAAGACAGTATTAATTCTTATCAATTAGGCTGAAAAAGTTCCACGGATGCATATATGGCAGTGCAGAAAGAAAAAGTCAATAAAACAATTAGAATTGGAAAAAGGAAGGAACTCTGCAGTTTAGCATAGCAATGAGACAATTCACAATTGGCCACAAAGTTGATAGCTCAAATAGACTATAAGCTATATTCTTACTGTTCTTCCGGCCACAGAGTGGTTTAAAAATGCCGAAAGAAATTTATTTCCCTGTCATATATTGTGAACTGAGGCTCAAATAAGGGAAAAAATAGGTTTCCATCATTCTTACCTCATATGGATCTGATCCATCCTTGTCAGGTACCACCTCAGTCATCCCATGGCACACAAGATCCACCTATACAAAAGGAAAAACTATGACCATCTTCTTTAGTCTTTCTTTGTCTGGAGGCTGGCACAATATAGCAGGCACAGCTTACCTATATGATATAGGCAATATGTCCCTTTCTGAAGCCACTATATATTGGCAAATGCTCTAAAGTGTATAACTTCCCAACTGTCTCCCTGATGTTGTCGCCTCACCTCATATCCACTTCAAGCTATGTCCAAGTTATCAATTTTCAAAGATTGGAAGAAATAGATTATTTCCCCATTCTGCTTAACAGCACCTGAAATTCTATTTCCACCATTAAGAACATTATGATCTATATTTCTAAAACTTTGTGTATAACTGCGTGTGTATATAGCTTGAAGTTGTGATAGACTTGAAAAAAGTTATTTATGACCCATCCTCAAATTTATGGCTGCTCCACCACTTTCATGGTTACGTGACTATATTTTGTAACTTTTTTACCATTTTCCAGCAAAAACTACCCACTGGATAAGTTGGATTTGGACTTATGATCACATGATTTGCTTAACAATCACCTCTCTTTAAAAACTTTTAATGACTATTATAAAATCAAATCCAATCATGTGGTGACTTGACTTATTATTACAATGACTTATGACCAAAATTATGGGCTCAATTGTGTTCGTAAATTGAGGATTACCTGTACTCTACACAACCCATGACCATTTGGGTCATTGTTTCAGAGATATTTCCTCACCTAAACAGAGAAACAGAATGACTATGGGTGGGCAAAAATTGTGAGAATAGGAGTGAGTTCCAACCTCCTGCCTCATCGACTTTCCTAGCAGGAGGCTGGTAGGGAGTTCGGGAAATGGCAATCGTGTGATTGCTGTTGACTGCAGCAGCACTGAAACTGTCATAACTTTGCTAAGTTTCATGGAAGTCATGGTTCCCAGATGCATTCTGTATGCCCATTTAAGGTATGTTGATTCAAAAATTGTTGCCCCATGATGCATCATTTTGCCCAATTTGAAAGTTTTTCATCAATCAGACCTAAGAATTTTAGTAATATATAGACCGAGACAGAGTGACAGACAGACAAAGAAAGAAAGAGAAAGAAAGAAAAAAGAAGAAAGAAAGAAAGAAAGAAAGAAAGAAAGAAAGAAAGAAAGTCAGACATCCTCACCTTGAAATGATCGAGCAGATCGGCAGTGACTGAATAGGGAGCGCCAATCACTACTTCAGAAACATACTAAAGACAAGGAAAAGAAAAAAAAAGCCAGCCATAACTACACGGTCCACACATCTATTAATTATTGCTTTAATTAGTGAATTTTGAAAAGTAAGATGTTAGGAGACAAATGGAGCATTGAAAGATTCCATTAGATAATGAGACTTATTTTTATGGCATGTGCTAATAGGGCTATAGTTCAGAGAAGTAATAATTGAAATCTGTGTCTTTTAAAACAGGGGTTCCTGATCTTTCCAGCTCTGTGGATTGCTGGTGGTGGAAGGAAGAGGGAATGGTTTTATGCAAGTGAGCTGCTTGCACAAATGCAGCTTCACACCATTTGCATGGTCTGATTCCCAATGGGCTGGGTCACAGACCGGGGGTTGGGGACTTCTGTTCTACAAGTTCCACCAGAGAAAAACAGTCTCTCTTTTATAAAATGTCTAGAGCGAGCCAGTTTGGTATAGTGGTTAAGGAGTTGGCCTAGAAACCGTAGTCCTGCCTTAGGCATGAAAAATCGACTCAGCAACTTTGGGGCCAGTCACTCTATCCTAGCCCAACCCCCCTCATAGGGTTGTTATAGTGGAGAAAATAGGAGGAGGAGGATGTTTTAGATACGTTTACTGCTTTGAGTTATTATAAAGTAACATAAAGGTCTAATAAACAAACAAAAGAGTTGTCAGGGAACTCAGGGAAACCCCAATGATAAAATATAGGTTTTAAGAAAACTAGAAGACTCTGAGTTCTGCATGAAAAACCAGGTAGGATAAAAAATTTAAAAAAATGCTTAGGAAGCTCCTGACAAAGATACTGGCAGTCCTCAACTTGGAACAGTGCATTTAGTGACCGTTCAAAGTTACAACAGCACTGAAAAAAGTGACCTAGGACCAATTTTTCACACGACTATTACAGCATCCCCAAGGTCATGTGATCAAAATTCAGACACTTGGCAACTGACTCATATTTATGATGGTTGCAATGTCCGAGGGTCATTTGATCACCTTTTGCGACAAGTGAAGTTAACGAGGAAGCCAGATTCACTTAACAAGAGTGTTACTAACTTAACAATTGCAGTGATTCACTTAACAACTGTGTCAAGAATGGTTGTAAAATGGGGCAAAATTCACTTAAAAATTGTCTCACTTAGCAATAAAATTTTTGGGCTTGTCAAAAGGTTGCAAATGGTGCTAACAAGACACAGCAATGGTCATAAGTGTGAGTCAGTTACCAAGCACCTGAATTTTGATCACATGATCATGGGAATACTACTAAGGTCATAAATCTGAAAAACAGTCATAAGTCACTTTTTTTCAATGCCATCGTAATTTGAATGATCACTAAATGAACTGTTATAAATCTAGGACAATCTGTGCTTTCTTTTCTTGAGAAACATTCAGTTTTTAAAAATGTATTTGTTTTTACTCTACAGCTGGGGCCTGTGGCGTGCTTAGATCTGGCCCACAGGGCTGCCCTGGAAACAACGAAGGACTGGCCTGCAGTGCCTCTGCCAGCGAAAATGGAACTCGGGTGGGGCACGGCCCTCCCGGGTTCCATTTTCAATGATAGACAGTTGCAGGAGGCAGTTGCAGCCAAAAACAGAGCCTGGGAGCCCGTTTTCTCTGGCAGAAAGCTCAGGCTATCACAGGCGCCCCGACATGAGTGACATCAAGCTGGCCATGCCCACCCTAGCCATGCCCACTCCAGCTGCTTCCCCCCCCCCGCCGAGGTCAAACACAACCGTGATGTGGCCATCAATAAAATTGAGTTTGACACCGCTGCTCTACAGTTATTCCATGGAATTTAAGCAGGGGTGAAATGCTCCTGGTTCGGACCAGCTCGGGCAAGTAGGTAGCGATGGCGGTGGGCAGTTTGGAGAACCGGTAGCAAAAATTCCTGCCCCCGCTTCCCATGCCCAGCTAAGCCGCACGATCATCAGAGCCTTTTTTTTCTTTTAAATGGCTCTGACCAGCCAAGCTCTGATGATCCCAGCTGAGTTGCCTGCTAATCAGGAAACTCAGCTTGGATCGCCAGAGCCATGTAAAAGAAAAAAACTTTTTTTCCTTTTAAATGGCTCTGCTTGCTAATTGGTAGCAAAAATCCCTCCCCTTCCCCCTCTCAGCTTGCTTACTTTAGCTGCTGGTTGCAATGCCTTGCTGTAATCCCTGCAATCGATTGCATCAGCAAGCAACTGAATCTCCCTGCCTGCAATGAAGCAGGCAGGGAGTTGTGGACTTCAACTCCCAGAATTCCTCAGCCAGCAAAGCAAAGCTGGCTGAGGAATTCTGGGAGTTAAAGTATACAAGTCTTAAAGTTGCCAAGGTTGCAGACCCCTGTTCTATTGGGTAAGTTTTTTTCCCCTTTGGGAGCTTTATAAAAATAGTTAATTGGGTTTTTTTTTAGTTGTTCTTTTTTTATACCTAGCCATTTAAAGTTTAGGAAGTTTTAAATTTAGCTGCTTTTATATAAAAATAAAAATAAATTAAAATAAAATAATATTTGTGCTTTCTGAGATTTAGTGTGTTTCTGTAGTGTTTCACTCTAACTACACAATAACACAAAATCTCGCAAAGCTGTATGTGGAATTTTGTGTGTGTAAAGTGTGAAAGTTGGTTTTTTGGGCTTTTTGTGGCTGTGAGGGGTTCCTGCTTGTTGCAGGGGCCATTTTGGGTCTAGCAGAGCTGCTTTTACATTGTGGGTGAGCCAGTTGTATTGTGTTGTGTTGTGTTGTGTTGTGTGTGTCTAAAGTGTGAAAGTTGGTTTTTTGGGCTTTTTGTGGCTGTGTGAGGTTCCTGCTTGTTGCAGGGGCCATTTTGGGTCTAGCACAGCTGCTTTTACATTGTGGGTGAGCCAGTTGTGTCGTGTTGTGTTTTGTAGGTTAAAAAAGGGCGAAGAAGTGACATTGACTTGGCCACGCCCATCTGACCAACAAGCCAAGCCCTCCCAGTCACCTTACCACCAAGCCCCGCCCACTAATTAAGCCATGCCCATAGAACCGGTAGCAAAAAATTTTAGATTTCACCCCTGAATTTAAGGCAATATTCTTGGATCACTAGATCATCAACCAAGCCAGACCTGTTTCACTTCAGGATGGTTAGCTATATTTGCTTTACTTTCACTTTATATCCCAATTAGAAGAGAATGATTCCAGCCAAATACTCACTCTACAGGCCAAAACACTGAGAGTTCGTTCATGCACATTCATTATGGGATAGTTCTTGCCCTTATAGAGATTCACTTCCTGTAATTAAATTATAGCAATTAGCATCAGATACTACATTCATCTCCCCAATAGGTGAAAATGAGTAAGTAGTCGTCCAACCAAGCCATACAGAACTGATACTCACTTGGTCAAAGTGCAGCCCAACAATGATATAAGGACGCTTTGCTATTTGGTGCACTCTCTCCAGAAAATCCACATGACCCACATCTAATGTATACATTAAGAAAGCAAACCTTGGGCATTAAATGAAGCTAATGAGACATAGATAAGTTTTTTTTCCTTTTCACAAGCCCTCTATTTCTTTTCTTAGTAGCTCACAATAGTTGTAGATTACAAGATTTACAATAACTAGACAAGGCTCATGCTCAGAAAAAATTCTGGAACTGATTGCAGGAACTATTGGCTAGTGCTTGTTATACTGCAACCTTTAGCATCTGCATCCTGGGTTTTTTTAAAGCTATGTTTATACCTAAAATTAATTGACATTCATCCAGCATTCTCTAAAGATTGAGGGGTAAGGCACAAAATAGTGGCTGAATAAAGTAACTATTACAAAATAGAGACAGAGAGCCAGATTTATTCTGGGGTGGATGGGTGGTGGGCAGGATAGATGTGGCAAATTCTGTTTAAGAGGGTATTATTTGGGATGAGTTTTCCCACTGGAGGGCATAATACAGCTTGAAAAAAGCAGCATTCCATTTTCTTGAAGTAGACTACAGTATATGTGTCACTTTATTCACATTACTTTCCTAGATTAAAATAAAATCCCTTATCATACAAGGTTTTTACAGAGATAGTGAACATGCCTGTGTTATAATTCTTTTGAAGTTTGGAAAAATCACTAAGAATTCTCAGCTAAAAGTATACTTTACTGTTAGATAAAGCTACGTTCGCCTAAGTTCCTAACTGGAAGAACTTGATTTAGCATTTCTAAGTCAAAACAACCTGAAGAACTGGTTAAGATATGAAGTATAGGCAGTTCCAAAAACAGGTATCAGGACTTCCTAATTTGCTGCAAGAAACTCTTAATTCCATTCTTCCCCAAAGAAAACAAATCTAGGATACGAAAAAGATCAAAGGCGCCTGCCACATAGATTATGGTATCTCCAGGTTGAGGCTCCTTGCCAGATGCAAATTGGATGATCTTCTGAGATGTTTGCAGGAACTGAGAAACTCCAGTCCAGGGACTGTGACCTTTAGGGCACTGGAGAAAAAAAGAACATCTTCAATATTTTTGCAGCTGTTGGAGTTAGTACTCTTTGAATATAAGGAATGCAATTTGAATTAAATAGTAGGTTAAAAAATAATTCTAATAAATCTACTTATATATTAACCAACACTGATACAGTAATTGCTACAAAAAGTTAACAGACCAGTCTAAGTATAGATATAAATTTAAAGGTCATAATCACAAAGAATTGACACCAATTAAAGGAATTTAAAAATTCTTCACAGCAAGATTAAGATAAAACTGAAGTCATAATAACTTCTTTATCATCAAATTAAATATATTCAAAATGAGTTTTTCCTATATTTCTACTTGTATTTCAAATTCCATTGCCCATTTTTATGCTTTTCAATTGAAACAATGAATTCATATAATTTGAAATTCAAACTGAACTACAGTAGCACGGTATCATTGTGGCAATAGCATTTATTTTTTACACAAAAAGTTCAAAATATATTGCTGCATTGATACTTTAACCCTATAGAAGATATAAAAAGTGGAAGTTAACAATAGGTTGCTAACCTCTCTACTTCTATACCATGATTACCCTCTTGAAGCATGACAATAAAGTTATTCAGTAAAAGGAGTAGGAAGGCAGAGGATTCCATAGAGTTAGAATTATGCCCTTTGGTGGAAAAGGACTTGTTTTGTTATTTTTATTTAATATTTATTATTTTATAGTCTACATTTTAGAAGATTTTACACACCCATATATACCCTCTGTCTTCTTTTGTTCTGACTTATGTATTTAATATATGCATAGTAAGTGCTAGAAACTGTTCAAAGTGGAAAGGAAGATTAGCTCCACCAGGTGGCATTCTTTGGGACTGCTTCTACAACTCAGAATGACTTCATCAAAGAGGAGGAGAGACGGAGAAGGCGGCGAAAAGATCACATTTGTGATGTGCCTCTGGTGCCAAGTCTTACCTTTCCTAGGTTATCTGCATGCTTCCGATAATCTGTTTCTTCAGCCTAAAATAGAAAAGAAACATATTAATGGTAAAGACATTTCAGTGGCCCATCCATCAAGTGAAAAGAACATATGGAACTCTAAATTAGGTATAGCAGGCCTGCCATTCCTCAACTTTGCTCACTTTTACCCCCTTGAGATTACTGCTGATTCCTGCTGATTACATGGACAACTCCATGAAGTTTTCTTGGCAGCATTTTTAGAAGTGGGTTGCCACTGCCTTCTTTCTGAGTGCTGAGAGATAAGATATTCAGCTGGCTTCTGTATTTTAGGCAGGATTAGAATTTAAGACACCCAGATTCTACACTAAACCAGTTCTCATTAAACATTTTACACCCATGTAAAAAAAATCTCTCAACTGAAAAAGGTACAGTGATGCAAAACTTTAAAAGCATGCTTTGTTCTAACCACACCTTGAGCTTTACAAGACAATGTGTACTTTGTCCCCCTGCCTAAAGGAAAGTAAAACCGCCATGTTACTTTTATTCACACCATTCCAAGCCCTTTAGGGCTTCTGGAACTGTGGAATGAAGCCAGAGGAGACACAGAGTGAATTATGTTGCCTCCCTGCTTTAATGAGGTGAAATGTATTGACCTCATAGTATGAAATGCCTGGCTGTGTAAAGGACAGATACTTTACATACTTTTAGAAACTAACTCAGCAACAGTTCAAAAGCACAGTATGGTCTTCCAACTTCAGCCCCAGAGACAAACAGACTAAATATATTCTTAGCCCAATTGCCCATTTAGTAAACTGTCATAATTTAAGCACTATTCCATGTATATATAAATGCCATTGACCTAAATTAAATCTTGACCCATTTGCCAAGTAAGGCAACCTGACCTCCTCTTTCCAAATCCCACCCTTAATTGATGATCCACATAATAACATTTCAATGGTAAGTTATTTCCTTTCCTTCTTGGCAGCACATCTGACGCGTATCGTATCTACTTCAAATAGCACTTCCCTAAACATAACACTTTTACTTTGTTTTGGTGTCTGCTGCCTGATCAAACAGCAATAATTCTGGAATCATGTCAAAGAATAATCAGACAGCTTACAAACTTCCCCAAGATTCATCTGAGAAACTCAAAAGCTCTCTGATCCAAAAAGCATCCCACCATCAGTGGTTCAGAGTATTGAAGGAATTGGAGCATCTTAGAACTCGCTAAGCCATTTTTCACTTACAATGTTGCTGTGATGGGCCTTGGTCATAAGCAACATCCGGCCAACCAGATCTGTAGTGGACACTCCCTGGGTGCGTTTACATTCCCTGCAACAAGACACGATTCAGATAAAATGAGAATTTTGCTATCCACTATTCACAATGTTAGCAAAGTCCTTCCTTCTAAATCTTTTTGTTTGCCTGAGAGTATCTTGGCAAACTCATTTTTTTCCTTATTTTTTAAAAAATGTTTTGAGTTTTTAACAAGAAAATAACCTTCGTAATTGTTAATGATACAGAACACTAAACAGTAATCTACTATTTCCCATGTTTCCCTCCTCAATCCTTTCTGTTAGGTTACTAATAAATTCCATGGCTTTTGGATTAAAGGATTTGCAATCTTCACTTATTCATAGCTGAATAAGAGCTAAAGAGAAAACCAGATCAATATAATATTAATCTAATATAACATTCAAAACTTATAGAGGAGAAGCAAGCTATGGATACAATGGAAAAAAATGAACAGAGCATTTCAGGATTTTTGAGCAGAACAACATAAATAGGGATTTACCTATATCTCCCAGCTTTCTTCACTTCCTCATAAGTATCCTTGCCATCTGCAGTAAGTGTGATGTCATCTATTTAAAAAAACACTGCTGATAAATTGGAGGAGCTGCTTAGGTAGTCTAATCAGCAAATTCCTATAATATGCATTTTAATTATAGTAAACAAGTATGCAAGCTGTTTAACAGTGAAGAAAGATTTTTGCTAGTTATCTTTCTCAGTCTTGAAGATAATCACTACAATCCAGCAATGCTGTAGGAAGGCTCAGGCTGCACAATCTGACTTGCAGAATTGCAAGCAGTGTTGATCTCCATTATATTTCTGTTCTCAAAAGCAAGACACGTTGTACTATTATCAACTATACTTGTATAGCTTTATTACGTTATACCAGTTGCACAAAAAATGAAGATAATGTATATTAACAAAGATAGCAAAATAAATGTACCATTTATTTCACCTGTAAAGCAGACTTCTAGTAGCTAGGTAGGTATGTAGTGAGAGAGAAAGAGATAAGTGGGTACATCAAACTTCGGTACTCACCCCCATGTACACAGAAGTCACAGTTGTATTTATCCAGAGTTTCCAGTATTGTGACATAAGGAGCTCCCTGAACAATCTCATCTACCCACTTGATGGCCTTCACCATTTTGTATCTTTCTTCTTGAGTAAAGACAGGGGGGCCTTTATGTTTGGATATTTCACCTATGGTTTAGTATAAAAAGGGAGAGAAAAAGAGGTGATTATCAGGCCTGTGTATACATTCCATGCCACTGTTAATTTCCCAAAAACTCCTACAGAAGGAAAAAGATTTTAAAAATCTGGATAGCCTTTAAAAATTCAATAGTGAGCTTCAATTAGCTTGCCCCAGGAAGCAATCTTTGCTGTACAGTACTACAAGATGGTGAAGACTTTGAAGCAGGATTGTTCTTCTCCTGATTAGACAATTGCCAATTGTTTATAATAATTTAATTTTTATAAAAAAATACTATTTTCTGAGGGACATATATATTTATGCTTGTTTAACCACTGTATATTGCTCATTCAGAAAGAAGCTTGAGTAGGGTACAGTATCAATTTTCTTGACAATGAATATGAATATTCCAAGTACAGAACTTAAATATTGATTATTCTGGGCAAAATAACATAGCTTACTAATTTTAGCATTACCATCCAAAAATACAAAATCTTCCAAACACATTGTGAATACCAATGTATATGCCAGACTGTTAAACCATATTTCATTGAGTCGTCATGATTTTCTGACACCCAGATGCAGAAATATCCTAGCCTTTCCCTATATTCTGGGAATAGAAATTCTGAATTCTTTTAAAACACAAAGGAAGAACTGGAGGAGGGAAAAGCTATAGACCAAGAATTGGGAAGCTGGGATTTTGTTTAACTCTGCAGCAGCCTCAGAATTAATATGTTGAAGGGAGCAAGGTATTCAATTCAAGAGGAATATAAAATAAAATAAAGAGAACAACTAATGGTTGTTAATGGTTTTCTTATTTATATTTATCAGAAAGATTTAAAATACATATAATAATTAATTGCAGTGAACAATATAAGACAGAATTTGAAATGAAATTGTATATAAATGATGAAAATCTTCATTTAGCAATTGCTAAAATGTATAAACTTCTAATAAAATTTGCAATAGAAGAAAGTCAAAGAATTTAGGATAAAGTAGGCTTCAATTTTGGTTAATAATATACAGATCTAACAATGTGAAAATATGCGGTTTAAATGACTGAAATTCGTGTTACAATTTTAGAAATTTTATTAAATGATGTAGTGTTGGTATATGGCACCAGAAAAATGATCCAGAATGTATAAATATTCTTCAAATTTATGTTGGAAATGTGAACAATTTTTTTGATCATGCTTGATGGATGTGTAAAAAAGCTAGAAAGCCTTGGGCTCAAATACGTATATACAATGATTCAAAGGATTTCAAAGACTGAACTTTTCCTCTGGGGACTGATGGATAAATAGTTAACAAAGAGCCAAGGAGCACTGTTTTGCAGTGAGATTAAAGTTTGAAAGATGATAGAACTTGCTGAAAGGGATAAGTTGACTTGTTTGATTAGAGAAAATACAATATCTAAATCCCTTATGGACTTTTTACCAAAATAAAAAGAAAAAAAAACCCTTATTTTTTAGGCTTTGATGATTAGACAGGATAGATTATAGAAAGAAGAGAGTTATGATGTAACTTTAGAGAGAAGTTAATATATAATTGTACTTATAGCTGGTGTGGAAAAGATTGGAAGCCATTTTTATATGTTTTTTTTTCCCTGCATGTATATGTGTATGTATATGTATATGCATATTTGTTTCAGGAAAAGATTACTGCAAAAAACACAGGTAAAAATATTTAGCTAGGAATGTTGCATTTTTTAATCTTTCCGTTATGTGTTAAAGTGTCCTGGTTTTTAATTTTATTTTGTACAAGTTTGTTAATTATTTGTACTTCAGCTTTTATGCATATCCTCAGTTTGTGCATGAGATAATAATTTTAGAATCTTTCTGATCGTTAATGATTAATTTGAAGCTTCCAGCAACATACTTGTAATTGTGGTAAAATGCTTATTTGTAGCAAACTAGTAAATCCTGTGGTCTGCTAGGAGTATTACAATTCTTATGTAAATGTTCTTTTTAATAAGACTATTTTTCCATAATCTGAATAGCTTTATAACTGATCTCATTCATTATTAAACTCTGGCACTTGGGGACATTTAAAATTGAATAGCTTATAGATATTATAACATATATTTTCTTTCTTTAATAAAGTTTGATTTTGTTTATATCTTATAAGATTGGTCTATCTCCTAAGGGTGAGAGAGCAAGGGATGAATTATCTTGTTACATATTTTTGAGCTACATGACAAGGACGTGCAATAATAAAATTATTCAATTTTTTTGCATTTAATTTTTTTTTTCATGTTTCACTCACTAGAAAGAGAGCACATGTTGTCAGAGCCATATATCTCTCATGCACTGAGATGAGGGGGTGAATGCTGGTGAGGTGACTCTAGAAAGTAGGCTGTGGCACTGTGAATTACCAAGTTTCCGCCTGAAAACTAACATAGGTCCGGGATGTGAAGAAGACCCATATAGCTTCAGGAGAAAAAGAGCTAAGACCTCCAGCATCTGTTTCTACAGGGTCTATTATTTTAAGTTTAACAATATTAAGAATGAACTCAGATTAGAGGATTACTAAGAACTAAGGTTCTTAGGGCATTAAACTAAATAATTCCAAGAAAGATGAATCATGCTAAACTAAAATCAATCCAATGTGTAACCATGTTCTTCTAAGGTGAAATGTAGTTTGTTTTGATTTGGTTCAATCTATTGGGTATGCTCTACAATGCTCCACAATTTGAAAAGTATAGTTGATGGCAATCTTTTGCAGATTCACAGAATACCTCAAATGTCATGCCACTAAAATTTGGTGGCACATTAAAGACAATCAACAATGTAATTTTCCACATTGGAAAATAGTTTTAACATATCAATTTCACTTAAAAAATCCAAACTGTCAAAAATGTTTAAAAAGAAAAACGATTGAAAATTACTAACCCTAACCCTCTGATGGTGTCACCATGTCAGTATCATGGTCCATGTATGACCCTCAGCAGCTGAAAAGAAAAATGAAAATGAAAGTATGGCTCTTGGATCCAAACAGGATGACTATTCCTGCTTCAAAGTTATTGCAATGTGTGAACCCCATCAACTCAATAAACAATAGTTAAAATTAATAGTTTAGCAAGATATATGAATCCAGCCATCTCCTATAATAGGAATTGGTTTGGAGCATTATTGAGTATGTTGGTTTAAATACATTTAACGTAGGGAAAACATATCTCTCCCTTTACCCCCATTTTTAAATGTTCTCTGTGTCCTTGCCATGTTTCAGTTGGGAGTTTATGAAGCCCTTTAAAAAAAAAGCTCTAGACAATTTTCCCCCTTTCCTACCTGATTTTAAAGAATATAATTGGGCACATTTCAGTAAAATAGTGGGATGAAAAGAATGGACTGAACTTGAAAGCTATTATATGGTCCTGCTACATTTCTATTCTAACTATTGTATTATATGAGTTTGCTATTCATTTTATTTTTTTCAGGTCATAAGGTGGGTTCTGCTAGAAAGAAAAAGTTTGATTTCAACTCTCATAAAAAACTAACATTGTGGTATCTTGAGAAGAATAAACAGATCCCTGCAGTGCTGGTCTTCTTGGATGCAGAGAAGGCCTTTGATAGAGTGGATTGGAATTTTCTACTAAAGACTTTAAAAAAGATGGACTTTGGGGATCAATTTATACAGGCGGTTTCAGCAATTTACCAAGAGCAAAAGGCACAGATTATTATTAATGGAAGTTTGACAACAGAGTTTAAAATTGAAAAAGGAACAAGACAGGGATGTCCGTTGTCCCCACTGTTGTTTATTTTAACATTAGAAGTCTTGTTAAACACAATACGGGATTCTAATATCTTGAAAGGTATAATGATAAGGCAAGAGGATTACAGAATAAAAGCATTTGCAGATGATTTGATTGTTACCCTGACACAGCCAATGGAATCAATAATCCAGATGAAGGACATTATACAAGATTATGGTAAAGTTTCAGGTTTTAGATTGAACCAGAAAAAAACTAAGATGATAGTTAAAAATATGACACAAGATCGTAAACACGAGCTTCAAAGGAGGGCAGGTTTTGAGATTGCACCAAAGGTAAAATATCTAGGAGTTCAGGTTGCAGAATCAAATATCAAATTGTTTCAAAATAATTATGAGGTGTTGTGGCGAGAGGTGCAGAAAGATATGGAGACTTGGAAAAAACTGCAGCTGTCTTTACTTGGAAGAATAGCAGCAGTTAAGATGAACATTTTGCCAAGATTTCTTTTTTTGTTTCAAATGATTCCGGTGCTGAAAAGTGATAAACAACTAAAAGTGTGGCAAACTGGAGTGAATAAGTTTGTCTGGAACGAGAAAAAACCGAGAGTGAAATTGAAAATTATGCAAGATGTTCCAGAAAGGGGAGGCCTTAAACTTCCAAACCTACAGTTATATTATGAAGCAGCAGCTTTGACTCTAGCAAGTGATTGGTTTGGAAGGAAAAAGACTGGAATAATGAATATAGAAAGTTTTGATCTTGAATTTGGATGGCATGCCTACTTATTTTATGACAACAAAGTGGATAAAGTATTTAAAAGCCATATACTTAGAGACTCTTTGATGAGAGTTTGGAAGAAGCACCGACTCAAATGGGATTATAAAATACCGCTATGGCTGGATCTTGGTCATATTATGTGGAATACAAATATAATGTCACTCGAGGGGTTTTTATACAAAGAGGTTCTTTTTACAGATGCGGGCAGATGGCAGTTGAAGACACTACAGACACTGTTGGACGAAGGGATTAACTTAACTTGGTTACAATATAATCAACTACAATTGAGATGGAAAGAGGACCAAAAAATTGGTATTATGTTGCATGAGGAAGAATTGGTTAGACATATAAAAGAGAAAGGTCCAATGCATATTAAAAGGCTTTATAATGTTTTGTTAGAAAGGGATTCAGAAACTGAATTGGTTAAAGATTGTATGATTAAGTGGGCACAAAATTTTGAGGAGCCAGTGATGTTGGAAACTTGGGAAAAAATTTGGGTTCAGAACGTTAAATTTACACAGTCGCAGAATTTGAGGGAAAATTTTTATAAAATGTTTTATAGATGGCATTTAGACCCCAAAAAATTGTCGTGTATGTACCCTAATGTTCAGCCAAAATGTTGGAGATGTGATTGTTTAGATGCTACATATTATCATGTTTGGTGGACCTGTAGGAAAGTTAAGGCCTTCTGGATAAAAATTTGGTGGGTCATGCAGAATGTTTTGAAGAAAAAAATTCAATTTTCTCCACAATTGTTTTTATTGGGTATAGTTAAGGGTTTTACTTTGGGTGAAACAAAGTTGATATTGTACATGATAACAGCTGCGAGATTACTGATAGGTAAATACTGGAAGAATGAAGTTTTGCCCACGATCGAGGAATGGACTTTGAAGATGACCAGTTTTGCAGAGATGGCGAAGATTTCAGCATATTTAAAAGACTGTTCACAAGAGACTTATGAATGGGAATGGAAAAAGTGGACAGATTATGTTCAGAACAAATATCAAACTAGGAAGTATCAAATAGCTTTTATTTGAAAATGATATATTAAGATAGAAACATTTTAATATAATGAAGTTAAAAAATTATAAGGGGGAGGGAGGGGTTCAAGTTATATATAAGTTTTATATTAAGGGGTTGGTTTTTTTTACCTGATGTGAGTATATTGGAAGTCTGGGGGGAGGGGAGGGTTAGGGAGGGTTAGGGAGGTTGGGAAGTTTGGGGTGGGTTGAGGGGGGGGAAAGGGGTGAAAATGTAATTGTAAAACTTTTGCAATAAAAAAAAAACTAACATTGTGGGATTATGCCTATTTAAAAATTCTGGAAGATTTTGGGTGGGGAGGGAGAATTTAGGCTAACAACGAGATTACTAGCAAGCAATAAGTAGACAATTTCAAAACCCTTAAAGTTCTATAAAAGGATTTAATTTAATTTAATTTAATTTAATTAATTCAATCTAATTTAATCTAATTTAATTTAGCATATGATGAGAACATGACAAATTACAAAAGGAATGTACGGTAACTTATCTAATACAGCCAAATAGCAATGCCGATAGACCTTGGTTAACAATGGCAATTGGGACTCGAATTACCATTAAATGATGCAGGAAAGCATGATGTCACATGACAACACTACTTAGTGATGGCAATTCCAGCATTCTCAGTTGCCATAATGAAGTGTATCACTACAAGTCATTAAGTGAGGATGTAATGTGATCACCTTCTGCAAGTTACTACTGTTTCCCCATTGATTTTGCTTATCAGAAGCTGGCAAGGAAGATTGTAGATGGCAACCATGAGACTGGGATGCTGCAATATCGTAATTTTGAGCCAGGTACCAAGCACCAGACCTCAATCATGTGACTACAGGGACACCGCACTAGTCAAAGCTCCAAGGATCAGTCGTAAGTACTACTCATTCAAGGCCATCACAAATCTGAATGGTCATTGAACAGGTAGTTGTTAAGTGAGGAGCAGCTGTGTTCACAAAAACTTTTGTTTTCATTGTTTGATCCTGATGCCTCAGCAGACTCTAACATTTCAATATATATTGGGAAAAAAGCATTTACAGAGATTTAATCAACAATGTATTATTAGCAAATGTTAATAAAAATAAATTTGAATAATAAAAAAGAAATATGGCAGAGAGTTATAATAGTTTTAATATGTTATACACAATTTAAAAACCAATTTAATTCAGCAAAAATAATTTGTCAGGCTCATAGGACTCCCCAAAAGTTGTTAAAAAAGCTTGGCTTTTGTCCATTTTATGCTGGAGATGCAATACCTTTGGAAGAATTTTAATACATACATTGTGTTCATGTCCACCATAGGTAGTCCTCAACTTAAAACCATAATGCCCATTGCTAAGCAAGGAAGTTAACTTTTTGCCACAGTTAAGTGAATCCTGCTTCCCCCATTAATTTTGCTTGTTGGGAAAGTTACAAATGGTGTTCACATGAACCCTGGACAGTGCAACTGTCATAAATATATGCCAGTTGCCAAGCATCCGAAATCTGATCATGCGATCATGGGGATGCTACAACGATCTAAGTATGAAAAATGGTCTTATATCATTTTTTCAGTGCCATTGTAACTTCAAACGGCCACTAAATAAATGGTTGTAAGTCAGAAACTACCTGTAATTGGTTAAATAATAATACTATGCTGAACCAAGTTCTAGACAGGAAATTAATGTTAAAAAATGTCAGCGAGTTAAAATATATTCTGAGAAACTGGAATTTAACAATTTATGAAGACGTTTGGATAAATTTGTCTAGAATGCTACAAAGGTAATGACTATATTCTTCTGGAAAGACATTTTTGTACCCAATTCTAAATGTTGTTTCAGGGAAATATGTCAAACTCAGCCCTTGAATTAATTTTGTTTCAACAGAGACAAGATCAGACCAGATGATACCATGTGGTCTATATTTAATTTTAAATTTTAATGATTTATATCAACACATGATTAAGACTCTTGAGTATAAAAGAAGCAGAAACTAAACATTTTGGACTCCTTTTTACTCTGCTTTTAACTTTTGATTTCTTCTATATATTTCTTCTTTTGCTTTTTTTCAGTTTCCTTTTTTCCTCCAGTAATATTTCCTCTAATAGTTCATTAGTCTTTTCCTTTTATTTATGAATGATTTCCTATAATGGTGTTATACTATGTTATATATAAGTTTGTTATCACATGCTATCAGTTGTAATGTCTTTATAAAATCTAATAAAAAAATAAAGAAAACAAATATTAAGAACATGAAAGAGCAACTTTGTCAGACCAAGGATTGTACATGATCTTTGACTGACCTATCTTGACTAATTTCTGAAAAGTGGACAAAAAAATAAAAAACATGAAATAATAATAGTAATTGAACTGAACTAGTTGTTATGATTAGTCTTGGTGTATTTAATATTTTTTCTTTCACCATGTTAAAAATATAATTCATCTCAAAATTTTGGAGAGATCTTTGGGGAAGTACCCAAGATTTTGTGGAGATTGCATGTTTTACACCATCAACCTATCTCCAGTTGAAGTTTGACCATGCCACTTGAATTCTTAATTCAATATACGTCAAGATCTAAATAAATCCCTGGAAGGGATGGAGTCTTGTAGATCACAGGTGACAATATCAGGTTAGATTAATATATATGTTGGTCGAAAGAATTTATTTTTTCTTCCTAGATTTTCTCACAAGTGCATGGTCTGGTTTTTTTTTTCCTTTTGATGAACTGAATATTGATCCATTAACTGCGATATGACCAACCAGCTTGTTGCCTAAGCTTCATATCATGGGATAAAAGAGAGTGACTGACTCAAAGTCACCCACCTGGTTTCTATGCCTAGTGTCTTAATCACTAGACCAAACTACCTGAAATGAATATAAGACCCAATTAGGCCTAAAGTGTAGAGCACCTGTGAGATCTAGTCCCACCTTAGTCATGAAAGCTGCCTAGATAACTTTGGGCTAGGCCCTCTCTCAGCCAAGTCACATCAAAAGGTTGTTATTGTGGGGAAAATAGGAGGAAGAAGGAGTATAGTGTGAGTCCACTGCCTTGAGTTATTTATAAAAATAATAAAGGCGGGATAAACAAACAAACAAATCACAATTTTAGAAAGTATTCAGAGGCATCAGACTTCTAAAAAGGAAAATAGTAATGCAGTTTCCTTACCATCTGTGTGAACACCCACAATCAGGTAATCTCCCATTGCACGAGCTTGTCGCAACTGATTGGAATGTCCATAATGCACCATATCATAGCTACAAAGAAACAAACAAAACTAAAAGTAACAATGGAACTTCTGTAAGGGCAAGTTAATGCTTGTTTTCACAAGATTCCACCATTAGTATTCACAGAACATAACAGTCCTCAAAAACAAAGAATTTACTCACTGTACCATCAATATTGCTTTTTAGTGGTGTCTACAGAATTATTAGCTTTCAGCATCTGCCCCTTTTGTACAGTGTCAAGAAGCACATACAAAAAGGGTGGAGCTTGCATTGCAATGGTGAAGCTCTTTCGCCACTCCCTTCCTTTTCTCCCCTTACTTCACATGACTACTCACAAGCAGCAAGTTGTAAATTTATTTTCGATTATGTTACTAGAAATTTATCCATTATTACTGTTTTTTCTGTTATTTTCATTCCTCTGCACCTCAAATTTTAACTTCAGGCATCTATAGCATCTATAATAATAATATTACAGTCTAGATTTCTAATGAATGGAAAGTATGTATATTATCAATAAATTTAGATATACTTTTACAGTATTTCCAAAGAGCCATAGGTAAAAAGTCCAAATATACTTAGAATTTGAAAATAGTTTTCTGATCTGAAAGAAAAATTAAAATTGTGGTAAATGCAGAAATTCTCATTATCTCTGCTGTATCAATAATATTGAACTGAAGGATTAGAGGCATGGGGGTGGGTGTATTCAGTCTCCTTATTCAGAGAAAAATGGAGATGAGTAAAGAAAGCATAGAGTGAATGGGAAACGGCCATTTAAATGGGAAAAATATTTAAATCCTATCAATTTCTCAGCTATCAGAAATTCTGAGAAAAGAAAATGAAAAAAAATCCTTCTAAGGCAGGGCTGTCAAACTTGCGGCCCGCAGGCCAGATGCATCACGTGCTGGCCACCCCCACGCCCGGTTTAGTGAAGGGGGAAAAAGTCACAATACGTAACGTGATGATGCCATGATGACACGAGTTTGACACTCCTGTTGTAAGGTGTTCACAAAATACTTAATATCTTAAATGTATTTCTTTAAGAACTTTTTAAACTCAATAGACATTGGAGTCATTCCTTGTAATGGTATGTTCATAACACTGACAATTCTACGTTGATTTGGCTATTGCCTCTTAATAAGCTTTTTAAATATAAATATTGCCCAGTTTTTGCCTCCCTTCTATTTTCCACCTACCAATGGATTTGAGTGTCTTAGCTAAAGATGGAAATTCGACTGGGTATTTTCAAAACTGAGAAAGTAAAATTGATGACATATTTCTTATCCTAACAATTTTTGGGAGATTGCTAGTATAGCTTTAAAAAGAGCTGCTTCAGATAGAATCCAAAGTACATATCCATAGTCTATTACTCCCAAATTCCATTTAAGCTTGACTGGTGAAAATGCATCTTGAATCCTGTCACATTTATAAGCCCTTTCCTTTTTTCTGTTGTTTTTAAAATTTCCCTAATGAAAGAAACTAAATGGTTTGCACATTTTTTTGGTTAGCTTAAAATTCAGCTCAAATAAAATCTAAGTTTCCACAATTACATTTCTCATTTGTCATTTCTCAATATTGGATATGATATTGTTGCCATTATGGAAACTTGGTGGGATGAAACCCACAAATGGAACATAGAGCTAGAAGGATTTAAATTATTTAAAAGAAATAGACCAAATAAAAGAGGAGGTAGAATTGCACTTTATATAAGAAATAACTACATTTCTACAGAAATAGAGCACAACAATGACAAAAATTATCTTAAATGCATTTGGTCAATATTAAAGGGAAAAAATGACATTGCCATAGATGTATAGACAGCATCACCACCAGATGGATTCGTAACTGACTAACCAACCGCATTCAAAGTTTAGTTCTCAATGGAACTGCATCTACATAGAGGGAAGTATGCAATGGGGTACCCCAAGGCTCTGTTTTAGGCCTAGTACTCTTCAACATCTTCATCAATTTTTCTGGACGAGGGGATAGATGGAGAACTCATCAAATGCAGACAACACCAAGCTAGCAGGAAAGCCAATACTCCAGAAGATAGGCTTAAGATACAGAAGGATCTTGACAGATTTGAACACTGGGCACTATCTAACAAAACGAAATTCACTGGTAAAAAAAGTAAGGTTCTACATTTAGGCAAGAAAAAGAATGCACAGGTACAGTATATGTGGTACCTTGCTCAATACTAGTAACTGTGAGAGGGATCTTGGAGTCCTAGTGGACAATCACTTAAATATGAGCAAGCAGTGTACTGCAGCTGCCAAAAAAGCCAACACAGTTCTAGGCTGCATAAACAAAGGGATAGAATCAAGATCACGTGAAATGTTAATACCACTTTATAATGCCTTGGTAAGGCCACACTTGGAATACTGCATCCAGTTTTGGTCACCAGATGTAACAAAGATGTTGAGACTCTAGAGTGCTGAAAAGAGCAACAAAGATGATTAGGGGACTGGAGGCTAAAACATGAAGAATGGTTGCTGGAACTGGGTATGTCTACTTTGATGAAAAGAAGGACTAGGGATGACATGATAGCAGTGTTCCAATATCTCAGGGACTGCCACAAAGAAGAGGGAGTCAATCTATTCTCTAAAGCACCTGAGGGTAGAACAAGAAGCAATGGATGGAAACTAATCAAGGAGAGTTGCAAGTAATGAGAAATTTCCTGACCGTAAGAACAATTAATCAGTGGAACAACTTGCCACCAGAAGTTGTAAATGCTCCAACACTGGAAGTTTTTAAGAAGAGATTGGATAACCATTTGTCTGAAATGGTGTAGAGTTTCCTGCCTAAGAGAGGGATTGGACTAAAAGTCCTCCAACGTCCCTTCCAACTCTGTTATTTTATTTAGTACAGCTTCTCTGATTGATAATGACTAGAATGAGTAAACAATGAAAGCATTCTACAAATAAATGTGCCTAAATAAATTAATACAGGATATTTTATTTTGCTAAAATAACGAATTGTTTTTTCCAAGCTAAAAACAAAAGTGTGTAAGTGGAAACATAGATTACATATTAATAAAATAAGAATACAGTTTGAGGAGAACTTCAATCCTTCAGGTTTAATTTGGCTGTAGCCCAGATGTTAGCAAATGCCAAGCAGTTTCTAATGGGGCTCACACCTATCATATGACAATTCAGAAGAGCCTTAGTGCCAGTGTTCCCAGGGGTTATCTTCCAGGAGTCATATGATTCTAAATCCAGTTTCCATGACAACTTCTGGAACAGTTCCAGATCCATTTGTCCCCTTCTTTTGTAAATCAATTGGGATATGGCTGATATTAGTAGCATTTGCAATTTAAAAAATCCTCCAAGACAAGTATTACAGGATGTTAGATTCACTCACACATGCTTATAATAAATAAATACATTTTCTATGATATCTTGTTGCCAATTTTATTTTCCTTCGTCTTCCTGATATCATGAAGCTGTTGATTACTTCCTATTGTTTGATTCCATTTTGTTCCTTGTGTGACATTCTCCCAACTAGTTTGTTTCCTTTCTAACTTATTTTACAAAAAACTAAAAGGTCCCTTCGCTATAGATTTTCATTTCATCTGGAAACTCCATAGGATACTTCATTGAAATCTGAGTAAACTGTTTGAATATCCTTAGATTTACTATTATGATTTCAACTTGTTAGTAGATCCAATATATCACCTTTCCCCTCCCTCCCCCAAATGGCACTCTACTCTTGACTGATTATAATTTTAAATATTTCCTTTATCGTGTTTTCAGGCAATAAATATTGAATGGTTTATCTTATTCCTTTTTTTTTCTTAAAAAAAAAAACCAGGAAATTTTCATGCTGCTGCTGTTAAGAAATTCCATGGCTGTTGATTTTTAATCAGCTATTGTTTCAGGCATTCCAATAGTAATTATTTGCACAAATCCAACTGCAATATATTGCTGTGCCTCAACTTAAGTGATTTCCAGCAACTATTGGCACATACTCGTGTTGTTTTTATGACAACAATGCAGAACTTGTTTACTAGGATGTTTTTTTAAATTGATTTTCCAGTCTAATTTACAGTCCTGAGAATAACTTGAGTGTATGTAGCATTGCCACCATTATGGTAATTTGGATAAGATATGATGATTTTGAGCTAGGATTAGAAAGAAATGAATGGCTGTTTGGTTGATTCAGAATGAAAGTAGGCCTAACAAGATCAGGGCATTACTAAGTAAACATGTTAGAGAACATTGAAATACTTTTCCACCAAGGGTTTTATAAAGATGCCAAGAAGTCTACATTGTTAGGATTGTATTATAAACTATTACAAAGAAATAATCCTGCATAAATCACCATAACTACAAAAAGTGATAGTAATGAATAGGAGTAAATTTGTTTTACTTAGATTTTTTATAGTAAGAGTATATATAAAAATATTACTTTCAGAGATAACAATTTTGGTGGAAGCAGCTCTAAAATCCAATGTGATTATGAAGATAAAATTGGTTGGGTAAACTTAATACAAAAAGGGATGCCGTGGCTCAGAAAGGGACATGGTGGCTCAGTGGCTAAGACACTGAGCTTGTCGATCAAAAGGTTGGCAGTTCAGCAATTCGAATCCCTAGTGCCACATAACGGGGTAAGCTCCCGTTACTTGTCCCAGCTTCTGCCAACCTAGCAGTTTGAAAGCATATAAAAAATGCAAGTAGAAAAATAGGGACCACCTTTGGTGGGAAGGTAACTGTGTTCCATGCGCCTTTGGTATTTAGTCATGCCGGCCACATGACCATGGAGACCTCTTTGGACAGTGCTGGCTTTTCGGCTTTGAAAGGGAGATGAGCACCACTCCCTAGAGTTGGGAACGTCTAGCACATATGTTCGAGGGGAACCTTTACCTTTAGTACAAAAAAATACTTCTCTACTAAACTATAGGCAAGTACAGAATAATTCCATGAGGTACTCTCCAATTTGAATTATCATTTCAGTATAATGGAACTTATACACCACTTTATATGGCACTACACTGGTGAAACTGCCAAATTATCTGCTCATAAAACAGACTACAAATTTGACCAGTAACTGAAAACTATAATGAATAGTTTGTTTAAACAATTGCTGTAGAAAAGCAAATAATTCTATTCAAACAGTATTTGACTAACCAAGATTTTGTCTATTGATTTAGAATTTTAAATATTGATTGGGAAGATAACAGAACTAAAAGAGAATAATTTTGAAACTGGCTCACAGTCTTCATGTTAGAAAGATAGTCACAGAAACTGCAATTCTATAAAATGTTGAATTCCAACAGTCATGCAGTTGACTTTATATATGTTGACAGGAAAGAACAGGAAATACAAGCTATTACAAAATTCTGGGAGAGCAATATTACTTCTTGCAATGGTTTACCATTATTATACCATCCCTACCCATTTACAAATACAATTTAGGCCAATTTGACAGGTGACAATAAAAGTTAATTTACGCCACTGATAAAAATCATGAGTAGATAAAAGCAAATAGTGTTTCGTGACTAAACACGGTAGCTTCCCAGAATGTTTAATCATCTCAAAGTATGTCTTTGTGGGCAACTCGTGTTTATAAGCCTATCTAAACTCCAAAGTCCTTTTGACATAGTACAGGGAAGAGTACACCCAGTCCTTTCATATGGGTTAATTCGTTTATTAAAAAGCTGACTGTTTCACAAACAAGTCAGTCAGAAGATAAAGAGAAATCCCACAAGAACATATTAACCACAGCTACCAACCTACCGTACTACTGGAACTGCTGCCAAATGCTCCGCTACGGGATTGGCAGCCTTGAAGTCAGCTCATCTTGAAAACTCAATGGATGCAAATGGCCTGCTTATTAATGTCTCCTGCTTGCGCACACATGCTCAGGCACATTACAGGTTCTGTCCTTAATGAGCACATCTGGCAGACAGAAACCTCAAGCATTTTCCTCCCCTCCTCCCTCCAAACGAAGGAGTGCCACAAGACTCCACCAAAAATGCTGAAGTGGCGCTTGCCAAAAGATTGCAATTTCAAATGAGCTGCAGCAAACACTTCCCTGATTCAACCCTATACCACACACAGTCCCCCTCCCGCTCCCTCCCCCCACGTCAATCATAGCTTTAAAATAAATTTAGCTCTGGTGGTGGAGTCTCCTGATCTAAGCGCACTAACTTTGACCGTAGCCCCAGATGAACCCTGGCTGCAAAAACAGCAACAACAACAGCCCAGTGTGCATAAACGAGCCCTTAAGCGGGAAGGAAATGAGCCTGGCCGGGAGCAGCACAGGAGCCAGGCACGGACGGGGCCGTTGAGAAACCTCTGAAGAGGAGCCGTTCAACCGAAGCGGAAGCGCGAGGGGCGTTGCCATGGGGACCCGATTCGGCGCGGCAGTTCCTCGACGCCTAGACAGCGGTTGCCATAGAAATGCCGAGGCTAGCATCCCAACTACAAGGTCCATCTCTCCGCTGGAAGGGACACTCACCATCCGTCGCACCAGACGCGCACAGGCCGGGCGGTGGCGCTGAAAGAGGAGGCGCCTCCGGCAGCTCCGTTCCGCAGCATCTCGAGCGAGAGAGTGCCGGACAGACGGCTGGCGTCCCGACCCCGCCGCTGTCACTTAGTCCAGGACCTCCCCCTCCTCGCCACGTGACTAGGGAGGAGCCGGAGCTGCCGAAAGCGCCGCCGCGCTCGCTACGTCCCCCCGGAGGCCCCGCCCCTTTCGAAAAGCCGCTCGGATTGAAACGGTGGCGCTGGGCCGGCCGGCGCAGGGGGTGCTGAACTGGTCGGCCGGATGGAGATATTTGCATTTTTCTGCCGTCCAGGCCGCAATTTATTTGGAGGACGGGGAATTTCCCTCAGTACCATTTCACTCTTAACTTACTGCATGTGGCTTTTTGAAAATGCATCATTTTGTGTGTGTGTAATTACCACCTTTCGCACAATTATTACACCCAGCAATCATTGGTGTTTCAGTGATAGTTTCCTTTCCAAGGTGCCTAAAACATTCTAAAATGTGAAAAAGTGGGATGTAGATCTACAAAGGCAGGCTTCCAAGGGATATGCTCTTTCCGTTTCTATTCTAGGAAGAGAGTTCTGCTTCATTTAAGCCAGTGGTTCTCAACCTTCCTAATGCCGCCACGCTTTTTAATACAGTTCCTCATGTTGTGGAACCCGAACCATAAAATTATTTTCGTTGCTACTTCATAACTAATTTTGCTACTGTTATGAATCGTAATGTAAATATCTGGTTTGCAGGATGTATTTTCATTGTTACAAATTGAACATAATTAAAGCATAGTGATTAATTACAAAAACAATATGTAATAAATGAGGAAGGTCAGCATGCATTAGTAGGAGTGAGTTGCTCATAATTTTTCTTCTTGCCTTATTTATATTGTCCCCTATTATTATCTGAAAGAACCTATTACTCAGCATGTTATTAATTAGTCAATAGAGATTTTTGCAGGGGATAATATGGCACAATTTTTATAACAACCCATTCTTCTTGTGTCATCTACGAACACAGCTCTGGTTTTGAGGCCTTGCAAGGAATATAAATCCTTCCATTCCCCACCATCTCTAGTCAGAGCTGAAGAAGCTTCTTGGTGGATGAGAAGCCAAAATGTCTTTAAAGAAAAAACAAGAAACTCCAGTTGCCTCTTGGGGAAAAAAAGCAACTTTGGGACATGAATTAGCAGCTGTTAGAAAAGGGGGTAACATATTTTCCGAAGCAGAAGGAAAACACGCATACAAGGCTGTATGTGCCAAGAGAGGAGCCACGAGGCTCCAGCCCTTAAAATGTTCAGCAGCGAGAAAACAAGCACTGAGCCTAAGGGCCACACGAGAGAGGCGTGTTTGCACAGCAGCCACAGCACCTCGATGGGGGAGCTGGCTAAATTGGCCGATTCCGGTTTCATCCTGCAGACAGTTATCTTCTGCCTCTGTTCCACACTTCGTTTCCCAGCAGGGAGTTTTTGGGGCCACGCAAAACCTCAAGTCCATCCCACCCCAACCCGCTTTCCACGGTATGGGCCACCAACCATCACCCCCGGCAAGTTTTGCCTTTCGCTGGCTGCCAGGCTCAGCCACCCTTGCTCGCCACCTTTCGGGGACGTACCTGCCCTTGGGCTGCCTGCAGCCCCGCATTGGTTTCGCCCACGTGTACTAACAGGCTTGCCGGGCCCGCAGGTCGGTTGAAAGGAGAATAAGGCACGACAGGTCCCGCGCAAGCAGGCCTGAGCCGTCCAGGCCCCGAGCCGCCATGATGCAAGTGAAGCTGGGAAGAAATGAGTTGACAGATGCAGCCCGCCTATCTCAAAAGCGTGGGCTTAAAGCCACCCAGCAGGGGGCGCCGTAGCGCCTAAAAGCCTTAGGCTTAGGGCGTATCTGCATGTGGGCGGACCTGCCTGGAGACAGAGGAGTGGTGTCTCAGTTCCTAAAACGATCGAAAATATGTGTTTTCCGATGGTCTTAGGCGACCCCTGTGAAAGGGTCTTTCGACCCCAAAGGGGTTGCGACCCACAGGTTGAGAACCGCTGATTTAAGCATTCAAAATGCTTCATTTAATATAGAAATTGCTGCCCTAAATGAGTGCTGGAATACATAGTCCTCATAAGTTCATTTAGTGATCGTTCAAAGTTATGACAACACTGAAAAGTGTTAAGACTTATGACCATTTTTCACACTTATGACCCTTGCAGCATCCCCATGGTTACACGATCAAAATTCAGATGCTTGGCAACTGGTTCATATTTTGAATGGTTGCAGTGTTCTGGGGTCATGTGATCAAGTTTTGCGATCTTCTGACAAGCAAAGTCAATGGGGAGTCCAGATTCACTTAACAACCATGTCACTAACTTAACAAATGAAATGATTCGCTTAACAACTGTGGCAAGAAAATTAGTAAAATGGCGCGAAACTCACTTAACAAATGTTTCACTGAGCAACATAAATTTTGGCTCAATTGTGGTCGTAACTCAAGGACTATCTGTACAGCATCTACACCAGCAACTACACAGCATCAAACTGCCGCCCTGTGGGCCAGATATGTCACGTGCAGGCAACACCCACCTCAGCTCTACAAAGGCAAAAAGCATCGCAATGTGTCACAATTCGGCCTGTGATATAATCGAGTTTGACACACGTGATCTATATCAAAACCAAAAGAGCCATACTCAAACAACTGCCAGCAGCCATTTATAATAATTTTATTAATAATTGTTAATTGGCAGCCCTGAGTATTAAAAGCCAACCTCCCCTTAGATGGCAGAAACCCAAGCTAAGCTTTGGTCCTTTTCAGCTAATTATAAAAAATCTCTATGAAAATAGCAGCTGTGTTTTTTTCCAGTTAGCCCAGCAATCCTGATGAACTCTAGTGCAGATGTCATTTCTTGCCCTGATTTTAGCAACTATAGTTGGTCCTTAAAATCTTTTTTTTAAAAAAAACTGTTATCAAGAGTTCTTTTTCCTCTTTGTGCCTTTTGCACAGCCTCTGCCAAACCAGCCACCAGAGGGAGGATCTGGATGCATCTGTTGTTCCTCTCCCAGTTGTACTTCATGAAGACTTGCTGGTGGAGCCACGGGTTTTCGGCTATGACTGCTTTCTTCTGCAGGTTGCAAAGGAACAGCCAGAGAAAAGATGGGGTCTTTCATTCTATAGACAAACATGATAATATGTAATGTTAATTTACACAGCTACTTGTGAATAAGTGGAAGTAGCAGCTTACATTTTGAGCTATTATGCAAATATATTCAACCATAGTAGGATTTGGACCACACCATCTTCCTTACAACTTTGAATGACAAATTCTGCCTCCAAATAAATCAGAATAAGTTATATTAACAAGGGCATTTGACAGCTCATGACACTAATCAAGCCTGACACTGAACAAAAGTGACACTGAACAAGTTTGGTTGTCACTGACCTATCATAGGAAGGAATGGGAAGTCCCAACTCATCCATCAACAACTTCATCACATCATCACATCTTCCATGAAGTTTTAGGACTGCGAGATCATCCTTTGGTGTCCACTGCAAATACAATAGATTAAGGTTGGATTAGTTTCTTCAAAGACAAACAGTCTGTGAGTGGCATAATACTGCTACTCATCAGATTCAGACAGACATAAGTTTTATTTTTTTATTGCAGGGCTGGTAAAACATATTTAGCCCTTATTAAAAAAAATGACATTCCAATAGCTAGTCCATTAGGAAAAAAATATTTTCTTTAGTAAATCAGAATACAATGGGAAGCTTTTGGAATACTGAGAGACATAATTAGCTCACATTCCAACTATCACTGCATTATCACTGGATAGAAATAGAGAAACCAACCTAACATTTAAGAGGAAACAAGTGTCTGAAGGTTATCAAGCTAGGATATACATTTCTGAGTATAGCTGAATGCCATTCAGATTCTATTCACACTATGTCAAGAGTCATTATCATGGAAATCTTAACCTAAGGAAATACAAAACTAAGCAAACAATTGCTCCACATAGTTATATATCATTTATTTTAATTGACAAACCTCCAAAGGCTCACACATGCCTTCTGCCCAAGAACAATTTCTTTATTCTTGGTATACAGTAGTAGGAACAGTCTACGACCTTCTGCATATATTGTTTCATATCAAAAGCAAATGATGTAAACACATGCATCTGAATATTATGCTCTACCTCATAATATACTCACCTGGAGATTTACAATATAGAGTTTAGGGCGATGTCTGGGTGGTTTACTCATGCACCATAAATGTGGGTACTTTTTCAAAACCTGTTGGAAAAAGGAAAACACAGCGTCTATTACTGCTAAAAGGTGAATCTACCTCCTAGTTTTCAGATAACATGGTATAGGACACCATATATGTCATTTATATACAGAGACTTCCTCCAATGCATATCTGCCAATTTCCTCAAAAGTAAAAAGGAAAGTGGGGCAATGAGAACAATCATCTGCTTATAGACCTATTATTCAAAAATTCTGGGTTACCAAATCATCTGCAAGACTTTTTTTTTTTTTTTTTTTTTTTTTTTTTTTTTAGAAAAATTACTTCTGGACTAAGTAACATGCATAGGTATAGTATTCCAAGAACAAATGGCCAAGATACAATCTTATGTTAGAACCCAAATGTTACTACCTCAAATTCAAGAGGAAACTTTTAAAGTCAGAATACCTCAAAAATGTTCTTACTAATTCCAGTTCCTACCATTACAACTATAGTTAACAATGTAACTCTATATAACTTTATTTTAAAACATATCTGATAATGTTTAACAGAGATTACTGACAGGAAAATATGTGTAGAACTACAGCCTGAGTTAATGTAAAACTAAAATGCTGCCCAAGGTATGATATACCAAGGTGCATCATGTTTAAAAGTGAGAAAGAAACTGAGAGAAGGAGCAGAGCACAATTACCTTGTGGTCCTACTTGACAAGTGCCAGTTGTTGAGATTCTTATGAAGAACTTTGGATTCATATTTAATATATCAGAATTCTGGAGATACAGTCCTCACATATCTTGAGAACGTTATCTTGGGAAAGTATTGGGTTGGAGGAAAGTTATCTCAGGGTGACTCAGTATAGCTTTTATGTTCTTAAACACAAAAATATTCTCAAAGTCTGTAACGTATAAATCAAACCTTGTGTGTAAGAGTTTCTAAACATGCACTTTAGCTTTGAAAAAAGTAATTAGTGTCCAACTGGGCATTTATTGAAGTAGGCCATACCTACTTTAAGAGGAATTTTAACTATAGAGTAGGCAATTCTTAAACCCTTTCTGGTTTTGTACTGAACTATACAGTCTGTTCAAAATGTTTCAAGAAGAACATATTTGCTTGGAGCTGTTGGCTATTTTCTTAGTGAAAAGGGGAGCAAATGATCTCAGAATACTATTGTACTAATACAAGAAAAAACCTGACCTGTTCTTTTCTACAGGGTTCAATCAAATCTTCCTTCTCACTACTTCCGAGGGAACAATTTGAGTATCCTTTTCTTTTTAACAGTGCCTGTTGCATGACATTTTATTTCCAGGAAATAATAAATAGCAAACCAGCAGTTAAAGCATATTATTTTACTTGGAAACTACAGGTAGTATTCAACCTAAGACCGCAATTGAGCCCAAAATTTCTGTTGCTAAGGGAGACATTTGTTAAGTAAATTTTGCCCCATTTGGTGAACTCTCTTGCCACAGGTGTTAAGTGATTTATTGCAGTTGTTAAGTTAGTAACATGGCTGTTAAGTGAACCTGGCTTTCCCATTGACTTTGCTGGCCAGATGGCAAAAGGTGATCATGTGACTCCAGGACATTGCAACTGTCATAAATATGTGTCAGTTGCAAAGCGTCTAAATTTTGATCACGTAAGCATGGGGATGCTGCAATGATCATAAGTGTGAAAAATCATCCTAAGTCACTTTTACACTTTTCTGTTGTAACTTTGAACAGTCACTAAATGAATCATTGTAAGTTGAGGACTACCTGTACTAAATTACTGTTTGTTTTTTAATTCTAGGGGGAAATACTATATTTTCCTTTTCAAATATAATTTTAGGAGCTTCATTTTTTGCTGAGTCCAGCTGTCCAAATCTGTATTCATTAACTTTCAGCATATCTAAATATAGATCACTGATGAAAGAAAAGAGATTAGCACATGATTTGATTTCTACTATACTAAAAAGTATCTGCAAGAGTATATTGAAGGGATAATAGAAAGGTAATGACAGGTAGTTCTTGATTTAAAACAGTTTGTTTAGTGACCGTTCAAAGTTACAACGGCATTTTAAAAAAGTAACTTATGACTATTTTTCACACACTGATGACTGTTGTGGCATCTCTATGATCAGGTGATCAAAATTCAGATGCTTGGCAGCCGGTTCAATTCTATAACAGTTTCAATGTCCCAAGTCGTGTGATGACCTTTTCGATCTCTGACAAGCAAAGTCAATCGGGAAGCCAGATTCACTTAACAACCATGCTGATAAGTTAACTGCAATGTTTCACTTAACAACTGTGGCAAGAGAGGTTGTAAAATGGGGCAAAACTCACTTAACTGCCTTGCTTAGCAACAGAAATTTTGAGCTCAGTTGTAGTTGTAAGTCGAGGATTACCTGTGTGTGGTTTCAAAAACTTCTATTTTTGCAAGCTGAATCTTGAAAACTACAAAATAAAATCTCAATTAGTTCATCATTAATTTTCAGTATTTTTCCAAAAGCTTCCTATACATAGAATACATCTTAAATCATAACACTTTTGCACTGATGTGCAAAGAAGGTATTTCTTTAATTTTACCTTCAAGCTAGATCCCAAGCAAAGGATCACATCTGCTTTGCCAGCAGCTTCTGTTGCTGCCTCCCAGTTCAAGGGTTGCTGTAAAATACCCTTCTCTCCAAAGTGTACAATTGTATCTCTCAACTGTGCTCCACATTTATGGCATAATCTCCCAGTCTGGTGCTTATGCAAGGCTGTGCGCTCTGTCACATCAAATATTCGTACATATTCACGATTGGGTGTGCAAGATGTGCAAACCTAATTTGGGATGGAATTATAGAATTTATTAGCATTTTTCTTCTATGACAATGCACCAAATCTCACTCTCTCCAAGCACTCACCTCTATATACATGTTTCCATGCAGCTCAGACAGGGCTTCTCGAGGGAGGCCACTGCGCAAGTGAAGCCCATCACAATTTTGAGACACTACATGCTTCACCTAAAAAGAAAATGGGGTGAAAATGGAAATAGTATCATAGACAGTAAGAGAAGATATTTTCCTCTTTTCCTTTGTCCTTGCTCAATCACATTCTAAATACAATAACAAAATCCTTATAATGTGCAAAAGACTTTATCCTCTTTTTCTCACTCCTTGACTTATGACAGCAATTAGAACTGAAATTTTCACTGCTAAGCAGTAGAGTTGTAAACTATGACCACATCACTTAGTGACTGCAGTCCCTGCAGTCCTGGTTGTCATCATTAACTGAATCTCATGGACATTAGGCAAGACAGCTTCCTGCCAGCCAAAGTCAATGGGGAAGCCAGTAGGAAATTGCAAGTGACAGGCAGGTAAGTGGTTTATCCCAGGTGGGGAGGGAACAAGGGGGCACGGGCATATAGGGAGGTGTGCGAGAGGTGCATCACAGGGAGGGTGCACAAGGATGTGAGGGAGAATCAGGGACAGTGAAAAAAGGAGTGCATGAAAGGAGCTGTGTGAGTTGAGGATGATTGAGGGGTTGCACAAGTGCAGAGGGGCAGGGAAGGATTCCCCAGTGAGGAAGACTTGCCTCAATGACTTGCAACCTTGAATTTCAAAAAAAATGCAATCCCCATTGATTTTCTGGGGGAAATCAGCAGGGAAGATTGCAAATGGTGATTATGTGATCAAAGGGTGCTTGTCAACCAGTTGTAATTGTGAATGAATTGCCGAGCACTCAGATCACAATCATAACTGTGAGGTTGAGAACAGATGGTAACCACGATTTGTTCAGTGCCATCCTAACCTCAAATGGTTGCTGAATGAATGGTTGTAGGTCAAAGAAAGCCTTTACTTGTTCTGCTGATTGGTAGCAGGCAGTAAAATTGTTTTGAACTCGTTAACTTCCAGATTGGAAGTAGTTTACAGACAGTGGTAAATATGGTTGCCTAATCATGTTTGAGCCCCATGGTCTTAAACCAGCAGTGAAATGCACTTACCTTTGCTACTGGTTCAGGAGTGTGAGCGCACGTGCCTCTTCTGCACATGCGCAGAGCCTTTTGCGCATGCACAGAGGGTCAAAACGGGACATAATGATGTCCCAGCGGGTAGGCAGAGCCTCCCGCCGCCGGCGCTACCGGTTCATGGGAGCCAGATAGATCCGGCCAGATTTCACTGCTGCCTTAAACCTATTTCAGGTCTGAGACAGAGAAATGGAAGATTTAATGACTATGTTATTTGGATTCCCAGTGTAAGAATACAAGATGCAGAATGTTGCCTTCTGAAGAATTCCAAAGATCAGAAACTAATTTTCTGAAAACAGATAAAGCATGTCTCAAATAGAGTATGTATTACAGAGAAGGCAAGCACTGCTGGGCCATAGATTACCCTCCAAAAGGCTGAGTTTTAAATTCTATGGTTATAAAGTGTAATGTATTTCCACATTTTGAAAGTTTCCACTTCACTTCTATTCAAGTTTAAAAAGCATTTCAAAATTGAATGTAAGAAGTATATGAAAAATTACACTGTAGCTTATTTGTTAACAGAAATTGTTTTGGCACTGACATTCTAAGCCAAGCAGTCAGAATCTTTAAGCACTGAGATTTCTGTGCAAGGAAAAAATATGAAGAAAAATCATACTTTCTATCAGGAGAAGACTGATATAAAAAAATAAGGAGTCAAAGAAGAAAGCCCATAGCAGAAAGAGAAGACACGTAGTAGTAATGGAAGCAAAACAGGGATGAAGCAGGGAAAGAAAGCAAAGAAAGCAAAGAAAGGGAAGGTGTAGAATGTTGGAAATGCCAGCTCCTCTGCATGTCAGTTTGCACATCTATGATTTAGACCCGTATTTCTCAACCTCAGTAACTTTAAAATGTATGGATTTCAACCCCAGCAAGCACTACAAGCTGGGGAACTCTCGGAGTTGAAGTCCATACATCTTAAAATCGTCCACGCACTGATTTAGACAGTGGCATCAACAGTTTCTGTATGTCTTCTTTTTACGAAAGCATCTAGAAACAATATGACAAATGTTGTAGATACAACATGCAGCAAACCTAAGAGTCACTATAAGAATATGGCCTCAGAAGCGTAGGACTGAAAATCAAAGAGCTTACCAGTTTGTTGTTGTGCAAACAAGCAATGCTCATGTGGGTGAGTGTGGGCTCTGCTTCACTCAGATCGGTAGCCCTGATACATGGAAAGAAAAGAAATATGAAAGGCAAGAACCAGGAACCCAATGTAACATAAGAAATGCTTTTGAACCAATTACCTGATACTTCTTCCTTTTTGCAGCATTGTCCACACCCCATTTGGGCCTCTGTAGTCAGGAATTGAAGCTGCCTGTAAGGAGTCACAAAGAAAAAGAAACTCTACTGGTTTCATTTCAAGAATGCATTGTCTTGCCTGTATTCATAAGCATCTCTACCTTTTACTTCCATGCCATGAAATTACTGGATTGTTGTAAAAAAGACGCCAGAGTCACTTTTTGTGAATTAGGTGGCTCTACAAATTTGATTAACAAAATAAAAATCCTAAAGCACCTGTTAATTACTTCTTTGTACCAAATATGCTGCCATCACCCAAAGATCAAAGCCATTCATAGTATATTTATCCATCAGCTCAATCTGCATCCCTTAAATGTTTATTCTGAACAAAACAATTTCCAGTTTATTCTGAAGTTACAGCTATATAACATGCTGCTTTGGCCCAGGGTCAGGGACATTGCGTTGTACCTGCAAAACACTTTGATACTATACCAAGTAAACTGTATAGATATGGCCATGAAGTCACAATGAGCTGACCTTGGCTCAAAGGAGGTTTTACATGGGAAGTGTGTAGTTAATCTTTCTCTTCATATCTCCAATTTTTTTGGATAAAATAGTTATGCAAATTACTAGGATTTACCAGCTAGCCAGGGAATTCACTTCCACTTTCACAGTATTTAGCTGTCTGTCACAGTTCTTTTCTTCCCCAAAGCACAAAAGTGTGAAGTATTCACATATTTTACACCTCTTCAGCATTCCTTCTCACAGATGACTAATTCCAGATATATATTTTGCATTCTAAATAAGAGCTGGCTCCTTGAGATGTGAACAGCTCAATTTACAGTTTGATTTTTACTGACAATTTAGATGAAGATTGGTATACAGAATCCTACTTGTTTCTACCAGTCTTTCAAGATACCCAAACAGTTTACACCAGTGATCAATGCCCTGCTTTGGAATGCTACCTATCATGAGTACAATGAACACATACTTTTTTTAAATTCATAACACAATCTAATCTTTTTGGCTTTTTAGGAAAGACATTGCAGAAAAAGTAACATTTTTTTCCAAAGAGACTGTTAGAGAGGAAAATTAGACTATTAGAAAATTAGACTATTACAGAGGAAAATTAAAAGCTTTTCTGATTCCCCCCACCCCCCATTTTTCCACTTTCACAATGCTAGTGTTAATATACAACATAAAAGTTATAACTTAAAATGCCAAAATGCTCTCAAGATGCCTTCTGTTTCTACAGAAGGTGAAAAAGCCAATTATTTCAACTTGTGTTGTGTGACTTGAGAGCTTTTAAAAATTTTCAAACCTCAAAACAATGCTGCTTTAGCATGATAAGTAAGATAGGTAATTCAGTTATAACAATCTTTTGTTGCTGATGACTTTAGAAGGGACAGTGATACAACCTTACCGTACTTATGCCAGCTCCTGTATATACAATAAGATGTTTAGCTCCTCGGACAACAGCAGATAGCTTGCTGACTTTTCTCTTCAATTCGTCAGGCTCATCACACACCTAAAAAAAAAAGAGTAGAAATCTCATATTTTCCAAAATGATGAAATCCACATTTCTTTTCTAGCTTTTGTCCATTCCTGTAATTGTAGCTTTACAATAAAATAGATTTAGCTCATCTAGTTGTGTTTCTTGTCTGGTTTACCAGGGAAGGCCAGCATCAATCTTGCCAGTCTAAAAGCACAATCTTCCTCCCCTCCACTTTTGTTCCATTAGGATGGGTCCTTCCTTAGTTTCCTTCTCTGATTGTTAAGTGACTGAGGACTCCCGCCCCTCTTGTCTGATTGTTTCCCAGGCAGGATCTCTTGTCCTCTTTCCTTGAGGTCTCCCATGCATTCCATTACCATAACTAATTTATTTGGAAAGCTTAACATCATTTATATTCTTTCAAGCAGATGAAATGTGGATGAAAGCAGAGACTGAATTTTACAATATCAAGTAGCCAAATTAGAAATTACATACTCTTCTGAATAAGCACTGACTCTCCTACCATACTTATAAACCTACTTGATGCCTCAATGAAACATGCCGGAACTGTTCATTAATATATTTATCTTTATTATCTCTACCTTTAATTATTATCTTTCTTCTTCAAAGTAGAAGAAAATTAATTGCCCAAAAAACAGATACAGATAAACTAACAGGTTCCTTTTCTGTAAATTTGGCAGAAATCTTATCTAGTTTTGTCTGTCAGCAAGGAAAACCACAAAATTCTCAACAAGCAAAACCAGTTCAAAAGACAATTACATTAGATTGTTTAAAGCCTATGGAGGGCAACCAACTTAATTGGTTAAGGAGGGTTAGATTCAGATCTGCCTTTCCAGAAACAAAAGGCCTTCAGTTCACAACTGGAAATGAAATCCAGTGAAAACCTCTCCTGAAAGAAACTATAGAAGTAACTTCCATTGTTCATTTGTTTGTTTAATTTACAATCGTTTTTCTTCTGCTGCTTACACTCATGAATAGCTTTTAAATGTTAAACAAAACGTCGGAAAGACATTCAGGGAAATGGAACAACTTGGGTTCTCTTCAACCATGAGCACAAGCGTCACACAGAGATTCATTCAGAGATGTTTATGCTAAACATTTAAAGGTCAATTTACATTTGAAGCTTTTTGTATACCCATATCTAAATAAACTAGTTAATCATTAAAAAAACAAATGTTAAAAAATTGCAATATAGAAATAAAAATGTAATCAGAAGTTTTTAAGATGCAGAAAACCAGTTGAATGAGAAAAATTTTCTCACAAATTTTGGACAGTATAAAAAGCTGTGCATATTTATTTACAAAGAAAGTTAGATAGTAAAATATTTCTACTTTCTAAATTCAACCAAATAGATAGTAGTGAAATAGAAATATATACTATTACTTTCCAGTAGCAGTAAACTTTAATTTATATGAAAAATATAGGTAAGTGCTGTTAGTTATTTTGCCCCCAAACACAGAAGATTTACAGAAGTGACAGATTTATTGTGCCACATGTTTTCCCCTGCAAATTAAAATACTCTCCAGCCATTCTTTAATATACTACTGTATACTACTTAAATTCTGATTCTTGTGACCTTTAGCTGGGTGTAACAGTGCACCATAGGGCAAAACATTTTCAAGCAAGGTATCTCAAGTGAGCTAACTTACAGAATGCATCCAAAATCAAGGATCCATAACTCATGTGGAATTGAAATTTGGCAAATTTTATAAAACATTTTATGACATAAAATAATCATAAAACAGTTTATGATATAATACAAAATAATTTTGTATTATGTCACATTATTATGTCACAAAACATTCCCTGTGCTAATGTTTGATTGTGCTATAGAGTTCAGCTAGTTTTAAGGCAGATACATCTCTGAATGTATCCTGGCTTTTTCAGTGAAGGCTGTGCATTAGAAGCCATTAGAAGCTCTGGCACTGCTGAAAGCATGGGGTCCTTGGTGCTCTCTGCGCTTGGTGATTTTCTTACAGACGTTTCACTACCAAACTAGGTAACATCATCAGTGCTAGCACTAGTGATGAGCACTAATTAGCCCTGATGATATCACCTAGCTTAGTAATGAAATATTATTAAGAATTACAATTAACATTACAAGAAAACCACCAAGCGCAGAGAGCACCAAGGACCTCACAATTTAATCTCAAGCTTTAAATATTCTCACTGTTGGAAGTATTGAGCAATCTGGTAAGGAAATAACTGTGAAAGGATGACCTGGGGGTCATCAATTGTTTAGTGAAAAACTAAGCTCACATGAATTTTCCTGTCCTCATTGCCAATCCCTATCCTGCATCTAAAAACCAGAATTGTGCAAGCAATAGTTTTCCTCGTGACACTGTATGAAGTAGAAATTTAGTTTTGAAGAAGCAGAATGGAAATTCTGCTTCTTCAAAGTCAAATTTGACACCTTTGAACTTTAACATTGGAAAAGACTTCTGAGAATACAGTAGACAGCCAAGAAAATAAACAAAAGGATCATCAAGCAACTCAGTCCAGAATTTTAATTTCAGGCACAAATGCCCAGGCTGAAATTATCATACTTCGGACACATTATGCAAAGATCTTCTTTCTACAGAACCCTATAATGCTAAGAAAGCGGGTGGGGGGGAGGAATTGAAGATGCTAACCTGCCACAAGTCAGATCCATTCAGTTACAGTGTTGATGGGTGACCGCCTGAAGCACCATATAGGGATCAGATCAGTGGTGGGATTCAGCCAGTTCGCACCACTTCGGGAGAACCGGTTGTTAACTTTCTGAGCAGTTTGGTGAACTGGCTGTTGGAAGAAATCATTAGGGCAGAGAACCGGTTGTTAAATTACTTGAATCCCACCACTGGATCAGATCCTCCCGGAGAAAACCTATTTATGTGGTCACTAAGAGCTGACACCCATTTGAGGGCATATATAATCAACTGTGCCTCTATTTCCAGTCACTGCCAATCACCAAACTTTTTTTTTTCATCCTAGTAGATTAAAGCGCAGCTAATTTTACACACCTTTAAGCTGATTTCAGATCTGGCAAAAAAATTTAACTCCTGCCTAGTTAAGGCCACCATTAAACTTGTCAACTGAAGAAAATAAACCACAGGTGGAAAAAGAAGATTGCCAGGGCTCCCTCAAGCCGCGGGGGCGATTGAGAACCAGCCCTGGCGTCCATCAAAAGGCACTGACAGCACAAGCTTATAGTATAAACCAGAGGTCTTCAAACTTGGCAGCTTTAAGACTTATGGACTTCAACTCCCAGAATTCTCCAGCCAGCTATGCTATGCTATGCTCTGCTGGAGAATTCTGGGACTTGAAGTCCACAAGTCTTAAAGCTGCCAAGTTTGAAGACCTCTGCTATAAACGTACCCACCTCCTCTAGCCGGCGCCGCAACCTCTCACGCTTCTTGCGAAGCCGCTCCAGATCCCGCACCATCTCTTGACATCCCGACAGAAGCATCGCCTCGTCGGCGCTCCGGTCGGCCGCCGGTTTGCGCAGGATTCGAGACACCTGGGCCGAACGAGGGGAAAAAAAAAAAGAGAGGAAGGGAAGGGGGCGTGTTGCCAAGCCGGCGCCTCGGAAAAAGCCGCCCCGTCTTGCTTTCTGGCCACCCCGCCTTACCTGCCTCCGTCGCTCCCGCTGCTCTTCTTGACGGAGGAATTCAGCGCGAGCCGCCGCTTTCCGCTCCGAGCGACTCAAACTTCGACCAGCCGCCATCCCCTTCGGTAGTTTCCGGGTTCCTATCGGCCGAAAGAGGAGGGTTCGGCTACTTCCGCTTCCGGCGACGGACGACGCTCGGCGGCGATTGCTTGTTGCCCTGGGGACGCTAAACTATCTTCGCTGCTGTTGCCAGGCTCTTCGTTCCAAGATAGAAGCTGAGGACACAGCTTTACCTGCTACTTCCGGTTGGACTTGTCTTCCCATGTAGATAAGCCTGCCGTTTCTATTACCTCCATAGAGAATAGGGTCGAATTCCCGCTCTCTTCCTTGCTTGGGAAAGTGCGCTCTCTTTCGGATTGGGGGTTTAAAAACGATGCTGGTCTAAGGATAATTGCGCTGCTCCGGCCACTCCTTCTCCGAGACCCCCGTGGTGGCCGCGTGGATTCTGTCGCTGTTCTTCCGCATCAAAACAAATTCCATGATGTGCAATGCAATCCTTTCAAGCGCAAGGTCTTCGGTAACGATGCTTATCTTGATTGACTTATTCCCTGTAACCAGAAACTATTGTCTACTGCTGAACGTTACATACGAATATAACGGGGAAAGCATTGCTCAGGGCATTTAACTCATTAACTATTAACTCATTAATTAATTAATTAATTTTCATTAACTCACTAATGAGAATTAAGCGTTTTGTTGGTCTTACTCGAGTAAGAAAAAGTGGAATATTTTTTTTTCCTTTCAAAATCCAACGACCAAAGTCAACCATATCATCTTATTTAATGCATTAAAAAATACAAAGGGAAACTTGGCAGTGAGAAAAAGGCCTCACATTAGGAGAAAGTTTAAAAATACTGTACTCTTGGGCCTCCCTAAGTTCTGCATAAGCTTTCATCAACTGCTCCATTTTTAGTGTTGTGAACTAGTATGCAAAAGCTTATACTTTAACGTTTAAAGGACCTGGAGATTTTGTTTGTTTTATTTTTGCTGCATACTGCCTTGGATGATTTGTTACATGAAAGCTTAAAGCTCTTGTAGCAACAAGTTAACCTACCATTGATTGTATTAGGCAAAAAAGTGCACTTTTTTTGAAGTAAGCTTGCCAATGGCCATGTTTGCAGAACTTACTGAACCACAAATCAGTCAGCTGCATTTTAGCTTTAGGGTGTTGGTTTGGGTTAATTGTGTTCAATGTCATGTGAATGCAGCAAATTGGGTTGAGTGAACCATGCTTAAATAGGTCATGTAAATGCACCCATTTTTAAATGCTGACTACCAGTTGCTCTTTTGTTAGAGGTATGTGCTTCCCATACTACACAGATCCAGATAATATCAAGATTCCTTTTTCTTTCTTCATCATATTAGACTAATGTGATCTGTAGAAAACGAAAATGTTGCATTCTTAATACCAGAAATGGACAGAAGCTCTTATATTTTTGTTTTTACATTGCTTCAGATGCCATTATGCATTTTGACATAAAATAGAACAGTGCTATTTGCCACACTATCTTAGACTAGACCTTGTCTAGTTGAGTGCTGAAAGAGAAATCTGAAATATCAGCACAGAAACGTTTCTTGTATTAGTTTGTTTTTGTATTGACAGGTTTCTTTCAAACATAAATAATGTTGAAGAGAACCATCAACAATGTTGGATATAGGCACTGCTAAGAAATACATAATTAAGAAAAAATAGGTCACTATCCATAATTATGCTATACTTGATAAATACAAAAATGTTCACTTTGCTCTTAAATCCTATATGTATTAGCCCAACTCCAGCACATACCAAAATAACCCGAATAATAGTGTTGTTTTAATATAACTGAATTTTTAAATAAGATGCTATATAAAATCTAACCTGCCTACCTTATCTGAGCTGCAGAAATCTAGATAATCATTACATGGCAGCAAATAGCTACCTCTTTCTTGTTGTTTAGTGGTCATCTGGATTATTACAACCCAGATATGTCAGTCCTAGAGCACAAACCCAAAGATTTGCATATTTAAATGCATGATTTCAAGCTTTAACATTTTTAAAGTACAGAAATAATCCAAAAACAGGGAGATTAATGTAAAAGGACAGTAACCTGATTTCACTAGAAAGCAATATGTAGTTTTCTGTACTACAGTAGATAAAAGACCTATGAATATAACTTATTCATTCATTCTTGGAGGAAAGGGATGTCGAATAAAAATATAACCCTGAGGCAAATAATCTGGACAGTTTATAACAAAACAATCACACCAATGTTTTGAGCTGGAAAGGATTCCTGGGAAATTTCCAAATCCAAATAAGAAACTAACTTAACTTTTCAAGCAGCAGGGAGCAGATTATGTACACAATGCATGCAAACAGTTAAATCTTAAAAGTTCTTGTCAGCAACAGAACAAGTTTAGCAACCCAAACCTGCTCAGTGATATCATAGGGGCCAACCTCTTTAAAGATGTTTATTGGTCATATACAAAATAAAGAATGCTTCATATCAACATACACTATATACATAAATAAATTAACAACACCTCCACTGGGGCTGTGGCAACAAATCCCCAACAGTTATCTACAGATTGAAAAAGGACAATAATTTAGCAATAAATACTGATTAATTACTTGGGCTCGACTGTTGTACAGGAGAGACCCAGGACATGACAGTATGCTTTTACACCCCTAACATATAGAATTCATCTCCAGTTGTATCAGCTTTGGAGATTGACTTTCTTATTATCAAAATGTTCCTTCCCGACCTTTTAAACAAATATTTTAAAGCAGTAGTGAAGTCATTTCAATTAATATTTTTAAGGACTATCTTCAACATTTGGAGAGTAGGGAGGAGCAGTCCATCAGTTCAGTTTATTAAGTACACCAAATATAATTTAGTTTCTCCATAATATTCCAGTTTGACAAAGGATGTAATAAATTCAGAGCAAACCACAGGTGAGGACAAGGACAAGTAGCACTTGAAACTGCACAGGAATCCCAAACACCTTTGCATAGCCAAATAGTGACATATCTTTACTGGGAATCAGGAGACTACTCACTCAACTGTGCAGTGCCTCTCATTCAGGCAAGCGTCAGCTGCAAGCAGCTAGAGCTCACATATACTCTATATCACATCTGGAAGGGGAATAAGTCCTCAGTACTTGGAAGAACTACTTGCCTGAAGCTCACAGCTAGACCACCACGTGATCCTTTCTGCATAGGGAGGAGCAATCCTCTGTATGAGCAGTCACAGCTATTCACTGTTATATTACAGGAAACGGCAGCAGTGCTATTAAACCAGAAAGGAAGATTCCTGCACGTTAATTAATTATTTTACTAACAAAATACAGTTTGAGATATCAGAAAGAGGTGAAAGGCAAGTTGTCAGAAAGTGCTTCTATCTTCACTGGCACAGAAGACAAGGGGTACCACTGGAACACACTACTAGTCCAAATGAAAGTAATATATAGATATGCCAGCTCTGCTTACTGCTAGATTATAGTGAAATGCTATCCTACTTCACTGGGATGTGCCAGTGTACAGCAGATGCAAAAACTTGATCAAGGACACAAGGAACAACAAATGTTTAATGTCTTCTATGCACAGTAGTACATTCCCTCCTGCTCCTGCATCTGTTTCACCCAGGAACATGTTCCTCAAGGACCTAACATCTGAGTAGCCTCTACCCATTGCTAACCATCACATTCCTCAGTTCTTAGCCTGCAGGTTTTTCTTGCGTTTTTCTGGAAAGAAAAAGTTGTTTCATTATCCAAAATATCACTTTTACATAATTCACCACGACATAAAACAACCCTACCTTTCCCACCCACCCAAAGCCAGCCACATGAGGGCAGAATGCTACTTCACGGAGCTTTTCTGCATCCAGGTAGAAAGCAACGCTGCCTAACCTGTTGCATCAAGCTAAATGCCCCATTCAAAACAAAACAACAAAACAAAAACACCCTTCACAGCAGGAAAACCAAACAGTCACCTATAAAACAAGAACCATCACACTCTGGATGCTATATACCAGAAAACAAATTGAGGGGCAAGGGCTTGAGAGGGGAATCTAGGACAGAAAAAAACAAACCCATGAACACTAGGAGACAGACTGAGAGTAAAGGAAGCTGGGAGGTATGGAGGGTTCCCTTGTCTTCTCTCCCACCTCCGGCTGGAAGATTTAACCACTGAGTTCTGGAGCCAGATTTGCTCAATAAATATCCATTTGCTTATAAGAATGTCTTGCAACCCACTCAGATGAAGATACCATCTCACTTACCTAGCCTGGAAAAGGGCAAAAGGCGCATCTTTAGAGGAAGAGACTGAGTCTTGTGGCACTTTAAAGACCAGCAAATATATTATGGCATAGATTTATGTGGACAAGTCAACTTCAGTAGATGAAGTATTACCCCAAATTGGCCAATTAATACTGCATACAGGGTGTTTATGGAGAAAACTGTTACTGTAGGAAGAATAGTCAAAATCTAATTGCAAGAAATATAGATTGCACTTCAAATATATTTTAACATTTTTAGTGACCACAGACTAATGCAGATAATATCGATACCTTGTAATGTTTGTTACCAACTTTGCAGAAAATGGAAACTGTAGTATTAATGTATGTGTGTGTATAAGGTTTAATAAAATTATTAGTCTGTACTTTTTTATATCTAAAATGTGTCTGGATAGTTGTATTTATACACATATATCAGAGCCAATTTGATATCATTGCATGGATCTGATGGAAGTAAATTCTAATCCACAAAAGATGATGTAATAGTTTTTAAAGTGCCAGGACACTATTAATTTTGCTACAAAAACCAACCTAGCCACTATTATAAAATCCCAGAGGACGGGCTTTCTTTATCAGAGGCTTCTCACGGCATCTAGGATCTTGATTGTAAAACAAGCAACCCCGGAAGAAGCATTAAAAAAAAAAAAACAATTTAGCCAATTCTAAGGATTGCCAATCAAGAAATGTCTAAGATGATATACGGACATGGAACTGAAGAGATCCAAAACTATTCATCTGGCTGAAAAATTCCTATTTCAGAAATGCAGCCCAACACAGAACTCTATTTTGACAGTATGGAATTATCACCAACGTCTTTGTCTTGCTTTCCTTGGGGCAATGTGCAAATATGGCACAGAGAAGCATGCCAAACAATGGAGGGACAAATTCTTGAATTAAAGCTCAAATATAAGAGTTGTTTCCTCATCCATCCATCCAGGTGACATAAATGCATTTCATGCAACTCTCAAAGGAAGCTATGACCAGGAGACCTAAAAGTTCAATCCAGAACTGACCTCTTGTTTATAAATTTGATGGTGAGAAAATCCCAATTATACATTTTTATTTGCATGTTTGACATGAAAGCATAAATATTGCTTATTTCAGTTACAATTGTTTGGTTTTCACAGAATTTGGACTTCTTTGGCAAGGACTAGAAAGTGGAAGGCAATGAAGGGAAGAAATTATCGACAGCTTAAGGATGGAAAGAAAGATGCAAGGAGGTAGTGTGATATGGAACAATTAAACGTAAGAAATTTCTGGCTCTAGTAATTCCACACAGATCTGCATTGGTTTCTAAGTCTTTCAAATTAGCAGTGATAAAACATACCCCAGGGGGAATTATCAGATTTTACTAACATCAACATTGCTCAGAGCAATTTATTTAACACAGGTAGTTTTTAAGATCAGAAACCTACACGCCTTAGTAGGGCAAGGCTTAGTAATAACTGCTATTGTATGCAGCAACCTGTGATCCATTCCTTTTAAATCTAAAATAAAAAGTAGCAACTAATGTGGCAATGGTGATTTTTGGGTAGATTCTGGAGCCAGGGGAAGTGCATGTTCACATTAAAGCACCTTATTTTTCTCTTTCTCTGACATTTGCTGTTCTTAGTGCCTATGTATCCCTCAGTCGTATTTTGCACATCTGTAATTTAAATATGCCAAGAATAGCACAAAAAACAATTACAAACACCTCCAATCTACTGTGTCAAAAGGGCAGCTGAGATATTGTAAGGAACTAGTGCCCTTCCCTCCGTTTCAGGAGAATAGTCTGCAGAGGATAGTGGTCTTACAGTGAGAAAAAAGGGAATTCCAACAGATATGAAGATATTTTGAAGGCAAGTCCTCATTAAAAGCCTTTTTTCCCTCCAGCATACTCTAGGCAGCAAAACTTTGCCAGTTAATAGATATCAGGAATATCATTTTCAAGGAATGGATTCTCAGCTGATTTTTGTGAATAGTTGTTTCTGGATATGAACTTGCCTTAGCTTATTTGAATTTATTAACTCTGCTTTAAAAGTTATTAAAGCTACTTTTTCTTTCTAACCACTGAGACTTAAGAGTTGGAAGTTTTTGAAAAGCTGCAAGAGGTTTTTGAGCCCAGTCTCAGCTGTGGAAATTTCCAGAATTCACTAGCTATGTCATTAAAACAGATTCCAGTATCTGTTAACTAGAAAATGGCCAAATATGGTGATCTCAAGTGTTCTGAATAGGCCAGTACTCAATGCTTACCAGCTGTCAATAATTGTGCTCGTTCTGATGGCCAATTTTCTGGGCAAAAGGTCAAGTGCCCACCTAGATACAAACTCACATGTTCCTCTTGGTAACACACCCATCACTCCCTCCCTGTAGCCAATTACAAGGCAAGCAACAGAGAAGGTAAAGCAACTTTCTTTGTCTGTAATGACTAGCTCTTTCAGAGAAACTAGATTAGGTTTCCTCATAAACTATGTATCCAGAAGGTAAAACAATGAATTTGAACTTCCCCGAGTCATGTTGACATGCTCTTTAGACCTTGTTGAGTTTCTGGCTTAGATCCCTATGTAATGTTCAACATGCTAAACATAGAAGGAAACAGGTAAGAGGTAACAAAATCTTTGTGGTATTACCAGAAAAAGAATCCTGCCACAATAGTGGATCTTTGCAAATGCTACATACAATCCAACCCTAGAAAACATATTTTGTGGACCCTTTGTATGATATGCTGTAAATTGTTTCATATTCCTACATTAACAGGAGTGATCCCTTCTAACCCATTACCATTGCAACTCTGGATTCAACCTTTAGGAACACCCAGTCCCAGCCAAAAAAAAATAAATATTTTTTTTTTTGGCAATTGTAATACAAGTGACATGATATAATGCAACACTGTCTGCCAGCTATCATTAAGCAGTTTAGTTAACCTCTTAAAATAACTCAATCTTTTCAGGCTTCAGATTCAGATAATTTTTCTCATGAGACAAAACCTTTGAGAAGGTCTACTGGCAAATGCCCCAGAAAACCTGCACTCAGCCCTGGGAAAGCCGAACGAATGCTCACAGGACACCCACATAGCAAAGTGGCCACTGGCACCATCACGTCACAGCGCCACAAAAGACCTCAGAGCACAGACAACTAAATACAACAGGAATACAAAAGAAGCAGATGGGGAATTCAAGAATAAGTCACTTTTGGTACAATTGCAAAAAGATATCAAACAGGACTAGCCTCTTTTTTTTTTTGTTTTTTTTCCTATGTTATTTATAAATAAAAGTCTAATAACTCTTTATAAAAACCAACCTCAGAGCCACAAAGACTTAACGAGAAACTTTTAAAATTTGCATTTTCTGTCTCCCAAGAATATGGCAATCATATATTCTTCACCTTCTCAGGCTAAAGGGAGACTGTTAAATAGAAGTGCTTCACCAAATTGTAGATTTGAAACTTAGATCATTTAATAACTCTTTAAATGAATGCTTCTCTTTTAAATAAAGGGCTATTTAAACTACATAAACTAGTTGTGTAAACCATCACACTAGAGACACTGGATACTCTCCAAACACAGAAAACAACTAGTGATTTTGGTCTTGTTCAGTGCAACACATTAGGCACAAAACCGGCCTGTGGTCACTGCAATGTAACCCACTTCGTCTGGTACGTAGATACAACAGTGCTCATTCCTGGCTACTTTCCTTCCTCTGCAGGAAATAGCTGTTCCCCACTTCCCTCTCCTTCAGGAAAAGTCCTAAGGAATCCCATCTTCAAACCTAAAAGGTGCAACTAGATGGTAATATAAAAATGGTTACACAAACTACCCCCGATACCAAGCAATTTACAAGCAGCAGACTGGACAGCTGACTCAACCCTGGAAGAACGGTATTGAAGTCATCACTGACAGTAGATCTTCCAACTCTCTATGACCTCTTCCCTCCCCTTTGGGTTATTCCTACCCAAGAATGGATTCCATGCTGCTGAAAATCTCTTTGGCAAGAGTACTGAGGTCCTTCAGCTTCCGTTTTCAGAACACACTAGGTGGACGGTTCTGTTCACAATGGAAAGGTTGCGTTACCATCAGTCACACCAACCAGAACAAGCTAAAAACAAAGCAACTGCAGTGACAAGCAGGCCAGCGTGTGCCTGTGTGGGCTAGGCCATCTGGGAGAGGGTTGTGCTTTGGGGATTCCGGATGAGCTTTGTGCCTAACTGCCCTGCACAGACAAGCCCAGGCAGTGCTCGTTTCACTAAGACCGGGCGTCCGTTTTGGATTTAACTATTGTGATAACGCTGGTGGTGGCAACTTTGCCGGGAACAAGGGGCCCCATGCTGGAAGCAAGTGGGCCCCGGGCAGGGGTGACAGGGCTCCGGGCAACGGTCCGGGCGAAGTTCTGCAGTGCCTCGTACTTGGAACGCAGGGCATCAAGTTCCATTTTCATGCTAGCATTCTCTGAAGCTAGCTTCTCCACTTCCTGCTGAAGTTCTGCCTTCTGTTTCTCCAACTCTTCCTTCTGTGTTACCCTCTTGACCCGGCAGCTGGCAGCATAGCCTCTGTTCTTCAGGGTCCGGCGGCGTTGCTTGAGTTGGATTATCTCTTCCTTAGATAAGCCCCGCAGATGCTGGTTCAACTCTCGTACAGACATGGTCACCAGCTCTTCATCTGTCAAGCTGGTCCCATTCTCCCCTGGCTCCCGCTTCACCTGCAGAGACCGTAGAAACATGCTTTAGTGGAATTCTGGTTGCATGCATGGCCAGCTAACCCCAAGTCTTGCCTTATTACCTTCAAGGCTTTGTTTCCTTTGTTGGGGGTCGTCATAACACGCAAGCCTTCACAATCAGATTCTGTAAGATACAAAATGGGTAGATGTTATCAAAGTCAAGTTCTACATCATCCAAAAGCAGCTATATATACCCAGACTAGGCAAGAAAGGAACCACCAAATACAGGTATTCTCTATATAGCATGAACCAACTGTGGGATTTACATGAGCTCTTGACAAATTCTGTCCAGTCTCTGCCAATCCCACAGCTTTCTATAAATCTTAAGAGCAAATGCTCACGAAAAGGAAGATTTGGAAGTTTGGGAGGAGCTGGAGTAGGATGAAACCACATTTAAAAATAGCCTGGCAGCCAGGGTCCTGCATGGCTGTGCTGAGCCAGTCATGCTGACTCAGCATATTAGCAGCCTTGCTCAAAGTGCACGCCTTATACTACAGTACAGCCTCGGAAGAGAGCTGCAGTCTAAGACAGTTGCCAAGGAATTACCCTTATACACTCCTCTTGATAGGGTTCAAAGCAACACTATATCCCCCATCCTTGTAAGGGAGAAGTATTCAAGAATACCCCCTATTTAAAAAAATATGTCAATTAATCAATTCTGCCTGAAGCATTTATTTATCTAGAAAACAGAACAGCAAGACAAGGGGATGGAAGGAAAGGACAGACAAGGGAATAATGGAAACATTACTATATATACTATAATTGAATAGTCATTACTGAACACAAATCTATTATTGTGGTTCTGATAACCTGTCTTTTTTTGACTAGCTTTTCCATGCATGTTAATAGAAGAACAATGGTAAGTACACAAAGTTGGGACAAAGAAACAAATTCATCTGGGTAGGATTGTGAGCAGCAATGCAGAAATTAAATATTTCCATTTGTTTCCCTGTCCAGTTGCTTCCTTTCACATTGCCATTTTACCAACAGGACTAAAAATAACCTGAGATACAGCAAATTTTTTAGAGATGCAGATAAAAATCATCCCCCTTCTTATGAAATCACCTATTCACTTATTGCATGGGTGTCAAACTGGCGGCCCACAGGCCAGATGTGTCACGCAAAGACCACGCCCACCCCAGCTCTGCAAATGGGGAAAACATTGCAACACATTACATGACGGCAACGTGACGCAGCGAGTTTGACACCTGTGACTTAATATATTCATGTTGCATTGTTCTAAATTTCCAGATAACTCATTATTTAGGAAATATGTGCTGCTGATAACTTATTATTTATTATTTCAGAAGTTCTTCCAAACGTGGAAAATTTAAAGAAATTTTAAAATTATGAGAATGAGGCGTCCTCATTTATGCTTTTAGCATGTATCATATAGGTCTTGGATGGAGGCAATTGAAATTATAATATCATTATTCACAAAAAATACAAGTTTTCTGAGATAACACAAACATTTGCTAGCAATTTTACATCACCTGAACACACTAATCTGTATTAATCTTACATTACTGAAACCACTATCGTATTTTTCGGAGTATAAGATGCACCGGACTATAAGACGCATCTACCTTTTTTGGTGAGTAAAACAAGAAAAATAAATCTGCCTCTGCCTCCCAGCAATTTTGCCTCGTTATAGCAAACAGCCTGCTTTACTTTCATTTTCGTTTTCAGCATAGCTTGATTAGCACAAGGAAAAAAAAAAATCTGCTCCAGCAATTTATCTCCTTGCAGCAAGCAACAGAGGCCTGCGCAAAACAGCTGAGAGTCGGGAGGCCGATCCAATCAACTTGTGCTAATTAGGCTGTGCTGAAGCTAAAAGGAGCTGTTTCTTCTTGCTGTTTGCTGCAAGGAGGTAAAGTGCTGGGAGGCAGAGGCCAAAGGGTGGGAGCCAGTGATGGGTGGGGCTACATTCGGTGTATAAGACGCATCTAAATTTTCACCGCCTTTTAGGGGGGGAAAAGGTGTGTCTTATACTCCGAAAAATAGGTACTTAAATTCACAAGAGCTCTTTCTTAGACACACATAATCACAAATAGAGAAATCTTGTCATTCACTGTGGCTGTCTTGAGTAAACCAAAACTACCCACCAGTTTCCTAAACAGAGAAAATCAAATACTTCCATTCAACCTTCAACTATGTGCAAGAATAGTTACTTTCTCTTAAAGAAGGCCTGATAGCTCCCCCAAACCACTGAATCAGATGTTGTAAATTACCTTTACTACCTTTAATTATTCCTCTGGAACAGATCAGATGCCTCAATAATTGCTCCCCACACCCCTCCAAAAAGATGCTTTTTAAGGAAGGAAAAAAATGGCCAGAGGTTAACTCAAGCACAGAGAAGTCACCATAGATAAGGATTTTTATGTTTATCTCTCACTCATGTGCCTCCACACATGGCAGCACCTGGCTGACAATATCTATGCTAATAAACTATACAGGGTCTGGGCTCATGCTGAAAAACCTTTTTTCAGCAAGCAGGGCTGGCTTAACTCTTTTAAATGTTTTTAATTGGTTTGTTATTGTTTTTAATTATGGGGCCAAATTTATATATATCTTTTTAATAGTATTTTAATGTTTGTACTTTATGTTTTTATTTGGCTGTACACCGCCCTGAGTCCTTAGGGAGAAGAGCGGTATATAAATCTGATATAAAATAAAATAAAATAAAATAAAATAAAATAAAATAAAATAAAATGAAATAAAATGTGGGAGACCATCAAAGCATTTCATGGTGCTAGACATCAAGCCAAAAGACATCTCAGGGAATAATCTACCACCTCCACAGCAAAACTACATGGATGCGGATTACCTTTTACTCATCCAAGCATATCATCAGTATTTACATAATAAATGCCTCTTCCACAACAACCGAGTTCTTGTTTGCTGAGTATATAAAACATCAGTTCACATTTATAGCAAAGAACCAAGACAAGCTAGTGTCAGCAAAAGCAAAAAAAAAAAAAAAAAGGTCCCCGAGCAGCACCCCAGAAGGGATGGCTTCAGCGCTTTCCAAGATCACTAATAAGCGAGAAAACAACTCAGATACTCCTAGAGCACCGGAAATTGATGACAAGCCGAATTCTTGTGCCCAAAAGACATGGCTACAGTCACTGATTAAAGCTCTAACATACTTAATATAGTGGGACACAAGTGTCTTAATGGGATTCCACTGCCTTATTTTTCTTTTGCAGCTGAGAAGCAAGTTTGAAACATTTATTAATTGTACAGTAAGACACATACTGTACTGTACAGTTTACTGTGCTTTACTATCAAAAAGTTTTAGACCACAATTTGGGAATCAGTATCTCAAGTATGTGGGTAACATAGTCAGTAACCAATAACCATGTTTTTTGATTAGAAAAAAATTACAAGAGGAAGAATGTTTCCATTACTGTAACACTGCTTGAAATATTGGTTAAGTACACACTGGGGCAGACACAGCTACATTCACCAATTTTTATGTGTATATATATATATATAAATTTTCCAGCTTTATCCAAAAGCCATATGCAGCCATAGGAACCAGGAACAAAACTTTAAACAAAGCAAGGGATGTCACCTATTCATTGAAAAGTCAAATCTAACCTACACTTCTTTCCTATATAAGTTTTATCTATGACATGTCAGTGTTAAGTACCATTGCTAACGCTCATGTGAGAGAAATATGAACACAGGCAACACAACCAAACTGCATGACCAAGAACAGATTTGGTATCATACTGTAAATCCAGTACAGGTCAGAGCCTTAAGAATCACTTTGCTAGCATTAGTGACAATCAATAAAAAAATCCCAAGGAAATGTTGCCTAGTAAGAGAGTATACAAAAGATTAACCGCCTGGATTTAGTGAGGCTCTTCATAGGGCAAGTACTGCACTTCTAGTACATATCAGTATTAATGCTTAGGAAAGCAATTAACATGTGGGAAGTGGGAAGTGAGAAGATTGCACAAAAGGATGGAAAATTGACTGGAGCTGATCTTCATTGTTGAAGATCAACAATGTTGTTGTGATGGGCATAGATTGCTGTGTAGAAATATTAGGTCCAGTAGCTCTGAGAGTCAAACACAAAAAAGGTTCATTTGTCCTAAACTTCTAAAAATTAAGAATCTTTTAATACAAGGAGTATAACATTAGTTATCAATATCAGATATCATATAGATTCAATCGTAGAAAGATTCATTTCCATTCATCGTTCATAAAAAAAAAACCTAAGGAAAGTGATTATTAAGTGGAAAAAAAACTATGAAAATTTTCACATTCTGTAATATGCCTGAATTAGGATATATACAAAGCTTTTTTACAGCCCTGCACAGAAGCTGAACTTGTGAATATTTTGCAAGAAGGACAGCCAGAGAGAATTGGCACCCAGACAGAGACAAACTTGGTCTAACTCCCTAGACTGCTGATTTCTTAGCTTTTTGACAGCTTCCCGAAGAAAGATCACACTGAAAAGTGCCAAGTGCGACGGCTGTAAAGGAAAAAAAGTGCAACCTCAACACATTTTGCCAGAAGTCCAAAAGGCCTGCACTCAGCACAAGTGCCGCCAATTCTTTGCTTACAACAGAGCTGACAGCAGAGTGCATGATTCAACACAGGCCCCATTCTCAACATTCCTGGTTCAGCGCGCTATGCCATCAAACTAGTGTAAACACAATGACATCACCCATTCCAGCAGTAAAGGCAGCACTATCATTGGAAGAAGAAAAAAAACTTTAAGAGATGAAAAAGAAAACAGGCTACAGGGGAGAATCAGAAGCTGGAGAGTATACCCATGTAAGAGGTTTTCCCACATGCGTAGTGTAAAAAGCAGTGTTGACACTATCTTGTTCCCATCTACATGTATATGTCTCTGCTGTTCATACATTTACAGAAACGTGTCTACAAATAACTTCCCAATTAGCTTCCTAAACTTACAATGACATTTTAGCTAGTGTCTTAACTAGGCAAAAGAATGTAGAAGAAAATGCTTGCCCTGTAAAATATCCAGAAAGATACCATCACTAGGGAATATAGCCTTCTCCAAATCAACATGACTTGCCTCAGGCAAAGTCTCCCAAATGTACCTAATGTTTCAACTTGCTTTCTACCACTGTACCTCTTACTCAGCAGAATGGAAATCAAAATTCCACTTTTCCTACATATCTAGAAGACTGTCAGCCTCATATCATTCCTATAATTGAAACTCATTTTTATATAAAAAAACAAAGCTCCCTTCATATCTATAAATTTCTGTTTCTGAATAAATCACAGTTTCTGTGAGCAACAAGTCACATAAGGAATTACAATTCTGTAAATAGTCAATGCACATTGAGTTAGTTGAATAATTTCAGCACTTACGTCTTCTGGCCTATTTATCTCCAATTTGAGATAATAGAAAAATAGTGAGGGGCACTTCAGTTTTTAAATTATGTCCACTTAATTATCTTTGCTCTATATCAGATATGACTGGTTTATAATATCTTAACTATTCATTTTTCTCAAAATAGATGTATCACAGAAAACAATTAAATTTTATTTTAGAATCACAAGAAAAAAAATCTTGGTTGAAAAGACATCAGTCTAAAATGGCTAGCTCTTTTACTTGCAATTCATTTACAGATAATTAGTATGCCTTCACTATTCAAATTTATTTATATTCCCATTAATACCTAAGCATTATCAGACTGACAGAGGACAAACTGCCCTCTGTAGGTGAGAATGGAAGAGCTCTGCTGTGAGAATTTCCCAGAAGGGACTCAACAGAGAACCGGATGCACTTGTTGCACATCTGTGCTTTGGTATACAAATGAGCCATCCAGAACTGCATTTCTATGTCCTTTGCATTTCTGCAAAACAATATGCCAAGATTTTTTCCCAGAGCTCTTAAAAACATTGTTTGTCTAAGAGACAACATGAGGTACAACAGAAGGAGTGTTCTCATAAAACTATGGTTTTCAGAACCTACAATTTTACTATCCAAAACAAGAGCGTGTGCCCAGAGTATAAGGACCCCTCAGCAGCCCTCTCAATTCATTCCCGAAGGATTCCCAATGGCCCCATAAACCGTTTTTACCAAGTTCATCATATTCACACCCTCCCCTACCTTCTTGTTCATTACAAATACACACAGCATTACAGTAATGCTAAGGGTCAGCAACCCTCACAAGGACTTACAAATAGCTGAAAGAAAGGAGATCTGAGGTCAAGTCTGACTACCCCACAAAATGATGAATCAGCAGATTATCTGTTTGGGTTCCCCTTTTTCCTTTGCCGCATCCCCTTAACCCTGGTTAGCCCCCATTCCTCTGTGTGTGTGTGTGTGTGTGTGTGTGTGCAGCATATACTTATGGGTGACCTCATGTTGATGAGTCAGCAGTGTCTGGACTCTGCACACAGAAGGCTGCAGCCAGGAGATACAACGGGGTAATTCAGTCCACCTCATCCGTACACTCTGTGAAACAACCCCCCCCGTCCCTCCTCAGCCCCACCCCAAAAACATTCGGCCCTTTCCTCCGTTCCCAGACACCTGATGAGTCAGCACGGCAAGCCCTTTTCACACTCGCAGACATGGCTGCACGTCCTCGGAGCCGCACACACACACACAGAGAGACTTTCGGCGTGCGGGGAAAGAGCTTACCTCCCTCCCCGGCTACTTTCCCAGATGGTGAGAGCGCACTCAACGCTTAGGTAGTCCAAGAACAAGCGGAGAAGGGCCCGACTTCTTCTTCTTCTTCTTCCCACCCCACCTCCGCACAAGGCAAACTCAAATCATCACGACGATCCCGGAAAAAAGAGGAGAGCCGGGGAGCGACGGCATTTCTCTCTCCCGCGCGACCTGCCGCCGCGGGCAACAAGGACGGCCACCCACGCCGCAGACCCCCTCCAGAAGGAAACGGGCAGGGAGGGGGGGAGGAGGGAAACCCACCCACCTGTCAGCCGCGGAAAAAGGAAGTCGGCAAGCGGAGGAGAAGACGGGAGGAACGAAGCTCGGCGGGTGGAATATGGTCCCCGCCAGGCTCACCTCGCCCTCTCAGCCTCCCCGCCCTGACACACACGCACCCTCCGCCGAGCCCGCCAGAACATTCCCGGGTGGGAACAGCCGGGGGGGGGAGAGAGAGAGCGAGGTAGCCGCGATCGCGCTCCCGACAGCCACAGTCCAGAGCAGGAGGCGCTTTTTTCCAAAAATAAACACCGCGGGGAGGAATGCAACTCCAGAAGCCGATCGTCCGGGGAAAGGAGCAGTCTTCACTAAGGGATCCCCAACACCCCCCCACACACACACACACGCATTAATTCCCTTTTGCTTCTCCTCCTCCTCCTCCTCCCTTCTCCACCTCCCTTTCCTTTCTTTCTTCCTCCCGCTCTTGCTGGGGAGGGGGGGTCACTAGCCTTCCTCCCCACCCCCACTCCTCCAAGGGGATCCGGGGCCCTGGACCGCCCCGTGCAAGCTCTCACCCTCCGCTCGGTGCCTCCGGAGGGGGGGGTCCGGGGCGGGGAGGGGGGAGGCCGCCACGCACACAGGGACTGAGGAGTCCGGGGTCCGCCGCTACCGCCGCTCACGGACACGTCACGTGATGTTTGGGTCACGTGTCTCCATTCATGAAGCCGTTTCGGTGCAGCCGCCCCGAGCCTTAAAGGGGGAGGCGCCCAAAAAGGCTCCCTCCGCCCGGCTCTTCTCTTCTCTTCTCTTCCCTCCGCCCCCCTCACCCCTCCCACCCGTCAGAACAATAACAGCGGGCGGGAGCGCGGCGGCGAAGCTGGTGGGAAAAACAAGTGGCTCACGTGCCAGGAGGGCGCGCGCGCGCAGGGTGCTGGGGCGGGTCCAGAACGTCGAGGCTGAACCCGAAGGGCCGAGGTGGCGCGAGACAGAGCCGCGTTCCACGCGTAGCCCCCGCCCCCCGCGCCCCCCCCATTGTGAACAGTTTGGTACCAGACAGCGAGGGGGATGCTGTGATCCTCGACTAGCCGAGCTTTACAATTCAAAAGAGTCCTGTTTTTTTGGGGGGGGGGAGGGTGTGTGACCCTGGTGGGGTCTGTAGTTTTTTTTTTAAAAAAAGGTCCAGTTAGGTATCCCTGACCTTTCGGAAGCGAGACTGAAAGAAGAATATTTGGAAACTTTTTGATTAAAAAAAAAAAGATAAGCGTATTTTTAGAGTGAAAAATAAACCAGTTGGGTGAAAAGAATTACACGGCACTAAATCCAGATATTGCAATATCCCTGCTGAAGAATAAAAATCAATTTTAAAAAAAGCGGCACGAGTGAGTGAGTGAGATTGATTGCCCCCAGCGGGGGCAAAATTTTTGCATAGGCGCGGAGGCACTGCTGTCTAGGGTTAGTCTGCATATTCCAGAGTAGAGATAGACGTGTGAGTTGCCTGTATTTCTCAACTACACTCAACCTAGCGTTTTCCCGCAGGGACAGGGTCCGCTATTTCTCAACTAGATCCTTTGAAAGGAGGGGGGGGGGAGATAAGTGCTGGTTGTTTACAAAGTCATTAGAAAGAGATATCCAACGGGGTACTTTGGTGCCAAAAGAGTCCTGGAAAGTTCCAGAGAGCAAGTCTTGTAGCTGATGCCTCCAAATTTGTAAGACTTAGGCCATTTCTTCATTAGTGTTTTATAGCATTTTATAGCAACATCAGCCAATGTTGTGGCAATATAAAGCTTCATTACTGTTATTAGCACAGCGATGTTTGAATGAGGCTATAAGATGCTATAAATGACTTTAGAGAAAATGGCCTTATAATATCTTTTTAGACACTGTATGGAATGCCAGACAGTTGTTATTATCTAGCCAATAATAGTAAAATGTGGTACCTGATCCACAATTTCATTGTAAATAAGCTGCCTGAGCCAGCACTTTAAATTTTTCTAGACGAAGACTTGCTTACTAGAAAGTTCAAACCTTTCCCTCACAGTATTTTCCTCAATAGTGCTTTCTATTCTTTCTTCTTTTTTCATGAGCAAAGAAATCAATCATTTAATAGTTCTGCAGCTATCCCTGTTTATCAGAACCCTGTAGATCCAGGCAGGTGTCTGGATGTCAGACAGTTCCTCATCTCTCACATAGATAGTCAGTCACATACAGACTTTGGACAAGTATGTTATTCACAAAAGTGACTAAACTGGCTTAGGATCAAGCATCTCTAAGAATAGCCTTTGCTGTTTATCTGCATTCCCCCCAAAGAGTCAGGTATGCTCAAGCAACTTAAATTCTAATAGCTCTTAATTTTCCTTCATTAATAAAACAAAAACTATTATGTGGGTGAAATGCCTATAGCTATCTGCCAGGAAATTGAACCTGTCATAACTGAATCACTAATTTGCCTAGTTTATACATCATATGGGAATTGCCATGAGTTGCAAGTTATAAGCCTTGTTTTTTATTGCATTAACAATGAGCCAGTATTTCTTGATGCCCACCTTCTGATGCTGTCCCTTCTCTTTAAGGAGTACCTCCCTCCCCTCATCACATTTATGTTAAGTCTTTGCTGTGTCTACACTTTCTCAAAACTGCGGAAATTGTAAGGAGCAGTGAGGTCTGGGCTGAAAATGCTGATGCAGGAAAGTTGCACTCACAGCTGTTTCTTGCTTAGGTGCCTGGGAAGAGGAATACTGCAGCACACTTCAAAGCTACAGATAACGCAAAATATAAACTATTGTATCTAGTAAAAAGTCTCAAGAGACCCTGGATCAGATTGATTTCATCTTCCAAAGCTGCAGTGGGAAAGAAACTTGTTTCCTTTGAGTTTCACACATACTGTAAAAAACACACTCTTGCAAAAGTCAGCAGAAGTATAGCGAGAATAAAACTGTGGTGATACAATCCTGCAATTTGATAAGACCTTTATCCTCCAAAATTGTGTCTGCAAAGATGTCTGTATAAATATAGAGAACAATAAGCAATTGTGGCTATTCAGATTTTAAAAACCTAAAGGAACTGATGGTCTGATGGATATAAAAAAGGTGATGTCTGAATGTATGAAACTTTGGCCCATATTAAACAGAGCTACTATAGAACTGTAGCTATGAAACGGACTCCACCACTGGCTGCTGTCAGTTCAGACCAGTTTGGGTGAACTGGTAGTTCCGACTAGGGCTGGCCCCACCCACCCTCCCTGGTGCTATCATGTCCTATATAATTGCCATTTTTTCTATGCCGTGTGCATCAGAGGTGGTATTCAGCAGGTTCTGACCAGTTCTGGAGAACCGGTAGCAGAAATTTTGAGTAGTTTGAGAACCGGTAAATACCACCTCTGGCTGGCCCCACCCCCATCTATTCTCTGCCTCCTGAGTCCCAGCTGATTGGGAGGAAATGGGGATTTTGCAGTAACCTTCCCCTGGAGTGGGTAGGGAATGGAGATTTTACAGTATCTTCCCCTGGAGTGGGGAGGGAATGGAGATTTTACAGTATCCTTCCCCTGCCATGCCCACCAAGCCATGTTACACCCACCAAGCCACACCCACAGAACCGGTAGTAAAAAATTATGAATTCCACCACTGACGTGCATGCTCACATTTGCGAACCAGTTGTTACAACCAGCAGCAGTCCACCCCTATTCAGAGTACAGTAAATAGGGAGAAACAACAGACCTGTCCTCTTGTTGGAACTATGAAGACTACCTAGGATGCTAATTTAACTTCCATTGTGAGGAAAAAGTTCACATAAATAGCATTTCTGAGTTACCAATTGTTCTAGTATTAAATACGAGCTTCTGGTATTAATATCTGATATAGCCAGTTTCTCTAATATACCACACTTTTTATATCTTGCAAAGTATTAATAGATTGTAATGATCTAGATAAGATAATTCTTTTTTTTTAAACAACTATAAATATGGCCTGCCTTTCTTGAATGTTTTCAATACACACACACACACACAATATGATAATTTATTGAAGTATACGGATAAATGTATCTGCAGGTACTCTCTTAATGTTTGCTTAGTATCCTACCTCATCTTTCAAAATTATTATTTCATTTATAACCATACAATAGGTTGATGATTGCTGCAAAGTGAAGTACCATCACTCATCACCATCTTTATTTCCAAATACATAGTTGTATCTACATAAACATCATAGAAATTCTTAGAGGATAGGAGTAAGGACAGACAATGCTTCATTTGGAAATGTGCCCAGTAAGTGACAGTATTTCAATGGATTGTAGATTAAAAGCCTTTGAAAAATGCTAATAACATTTATGTGATTAAAAAAACAAAACCAGAATCTGTATTATAACTGAAACTTACCACTAAAGGTCACATTATATAGGGGTATCTCTGCCTTCTTTCCTTGTAGTTTATATTTTATACCAAAAGTAGCTATTGAAATAACAGGTGGGAATTGGAGAGACCAGAGACAGGTAAGACCAGAGATTTTTAATTCCAGGCTGTTTCTTTTTTTTTCTGGAAGAACAGGTAACCCTGTCATATTAAAATTCCTCCAATCATCAGAAAGGGGAAAAGTAAAGAAATTCAAGTCCTGTTGGGCTTCTCTTTCATTTAAAAAATTAAGAGTCAAGAACTGTCTGTTCCTATAGTTTTGTCCTAAAGCATTCCTATAAATGGCAATATTGGTTGCTTAACCTATTTTTTTCTAAATACAGGGTGAAAAAGAAATGACTTAATTTATTTTAATCAAAATCTCAATTCTTCATCAAGATGGATAATTTTTCCTTATCAATCTTATTTATCAACTTTTAAGTTATGAAGACAGATATCTATTGCCTTTTTCAATAATATAATTAAATGTTATATAAATACTTCAATCAGAAAGCCAATGCCTGAAATTGATGTACATTTTGTGATTTATTAGATATGGGCATAATGTGAATTAGTTCTCCGAGGGCAAATCGTTCCAGAGGGCAGGAGCTGCCACAGAGAAGGCCCTCCCCCTGGGGGTCGGCAGCCGACATTGCCTGGCTGACGGCACCCTGAGGAGTCCCTCTCTGTGGGAGCGTACTGGTCGGTGGGAGGCTATCGGCGGCAGAAGGCAGTCTCGCAAATACCCAGGTCCGTTGCCATGGAGCGCTTTAAAGGTGGTGACCAACACCTTGAAGCGCACCTGGAAGACCACTGGAAGCCAATGCAGCTCGTGTAGGAGAGGCATCACATGGGAGCGCTCTCTTGCTCCCATAATCCTCTGCGTGGCCACATTCTGCACCAGTTGGAGCCTCCGAGTGCTCCTCAAGGGGAGCCCCATGTAGAGAGCATTGCAGTAGTCCAGGCGGGAAGTGACGAGCGCCTGAGTGACTGTGCGTAAGGAATCCCGATCCAGAAAGGGCCGCAACTGGTGAATCAGGCGGACCTGATGAAAAGCCCCCCTGGCCACAGCTGTCATATGCTCTTCCAAAGACAGCCGTGTATCCAGGACGACGCCCAAGTTGCGAGCCCTCTCCATGGGGGCCAATGATTCGCCCCCAATAGCCAGCGTTGGCACCAGCCGGCTATATCAGGATGCCGGAAGCCACAGCCACTTGGTCTTGGAAGGGTTGAGTCGAAGCCTGTTATTCCCCATCCAGATCCGCACAGCCTCCAGGCACCGGGACATCACTTCAAGGGCATCGTTGGGATAGCCTGGGGTGTAGATGTACAGCTGCGTATCATCAGTGTACTGATGGAACTCCACCCCAAAGCCACAGATGATCTCACCCAGTGCCTTCACATAAATGTTGAACAGAAGGGGCGAGAGGACCGACCCTTGCGGCACCCCACAAACGAGGCGCCTTGGGGTCGACCTCTGCCCCTCTGCCAACACCAACTGCGACCGGTCAGAGAGATAGGAGGAGAACCACAGCAAAACGGTGCCCTCCACTCCCAACCCCTCCAACCAGTGCAGCAAGATACCATGGTCGATGGTATCAAAAGCCGCTGAGAGATCTAACAGGACCAGGATAGAGGAGCAACCCCTATCCCGAGCCCTCCAGAGATCATCTACCAACACGACCAATGCTGTTTCTGTGCTTTACCCAGGCCGGAAGCCGGACTGGAGCGGATCCAGATAGACAGCTTCATCCAGGTACCCAGGAAGCTGTTGCGCCACCACACTCTCAACAACCTTCACCAAGAAGGGAAGGTTGGAGACCGGACAATAGTTAGCCAAAACAGCCGGGTCCAGAGCAGGCTTCTTGAGGAGGGGCCTCACCACCGCCTCTTTCAAGGCGGACGGCAAGACACCCTCCCTCAACGAAGCATTGATAATCCCCTGGAGCCAGCCTTGTGTAACCTCCCAGGAGGCCAGCACCAACCAGGAGGGACACGGGTCCAGTAAACATATGGTTGCGTTCAGCCGCCCCAGTATCCTGTCCACGTCCTCGGGAGCAACAGGATCGAACTCATCCCAAATGACATTCTCAAGACCGGCACCCATCATACCGCCTGTACCTACCCAGTCAGAGACCAGGCCTTCCCGAATCTGAGTGACTTTATCATGCAGATACTGAACAAAATCCTTAGCATATATATTAAATATATAATATGTTTAAAACAATATTAGAAACATATAAAGCAAGCAGGATACCAACAATGGAAAGTATCTACAGACCAATTACATATTGATCTATAATTGGAAGAGAAAGTGGCTAGAATGGGATGGGTCAGAATTTCTGTCTCTTAGAACTTGCAATCTATGAAAACCATGGAAAGTGCAATAGGAAGTAAAATAGACACATACCCTGCAGGCAGAAAAATAACTAGAAAGAATGACAGAAAGCACCATATGTTCCTAATGCAAAATCTCTAACTATGACATGGAGTTCAATTAATACTCAGTCTTGTATTCATTACAATAAAGTGCATTTTCCGGAGAAGCAAATATTGTAGCAGCTCAATATATTTTTGTCAAGGCAAACTGCTCCAACGTGAATAGATTTTCTTTGCAAATCACTCTTTGTAATTTCTCTTTTGAAAGCGATATCTAAGAAAAATATGTATGGGAAGAATTCGCTGGCCTGTCAAAGGGGTAAATGCTCTGAACTTTTGGTTAGGAGCTGAATGGCATTCTGAGAATACACACTCTGCCAAAAACATGTGAATGGGATAACTGTACAGAAAATACTAAGTTCCTTGATTAAAGTTTAGCTAAATAATTTGCTCATCGGCTAAATATATGCCATGTTACCAATTCTATTTACTGCAATCTGTATCCTATGTTTTAACAATGAAGCTAAATATGCTAAATTTTGGATTCATAGGATAAAAAGTTACAGAATAATAGCTAAATGGAGCCCCTGTGTCTTTTCCAGGGTTTGTATGACTGCCCTCTACTGGCATTCCCTCCCAGAAAAAGATGTTTAGTCTAAGACAGGGTCCCCCAACCTTCTGGGCACCAGGGACCAGTTCCGTGGAGAGAGGTTTTCCACAGACTGGAGGGGGTGTGGTTTCGTGTGCTGCCTGCATCCCGCAGATGGGGCTCTGCTTTTTTATGATTTCTGGCATGCCGCTGACCAGGGGTTGAGGATCCATGGTGTAAGACATTTCTGGCAGGTGAAATGTCCAAATCACATTTTGCCCTCAAATCCAAATAATTGCAGAGTCCTATTATTTTTACTATTTAATATTTCAAAAATATTTAAAGTATTTTTTTTAAAGAGCAATATTATTTTCCATTCTTTCTCTTATTGGAGACATAGGCCATCATACACATACCGGTACCTCAAATTTACTTTATACACAAGGATAGACAGACAGACACACTTTTCTTTGCATCAATATTTTCTTTCTTTTTCATGCAATATGTACTATAAGAATGGTAGTCCATATCTGAAGGGCCTTAGGATGAAAACTACTTTACTCATGTTTTATGTGCATAAAATTATTGTGTACATTTTACAGTCACACAAATCACATTAAAATTGTTCTATAACCAAGGTAGCCAACAGCTACTGTTAGAAAATATTCTGTTCTCATTCTGCTCCATGTGCAAGAGTCACATATTAATTTATACTTCAGAATGAGGACATGAAAGTTCAGCAAGAAATCCTAAATCAGGGGAAAGTTTTTGCAGTTTCAGATAATATAAATAAAAAATCTGTTGAAAAACCTGTGCAGGCTTCAGCCACCTGTCTTTTGTTGTCAGCATTAGTCAAGGTTGCAATATTAAGATCTCTAAATTACAGTTGATAAAAATTGCAATTCTAAAATTTTATTTAGAATTGACATATTTTGGAAACAAAGTTTTAGCAAAAATACACAATTCTTTCTTTTTCTATTCCCTCACCCCAACTTTTATACCAATATCATTGGTAACATTCTGATCAATAAGGACAGCTCTAACTAAGCTTTAATCCTAGATCTTAGTCTTGTAATCATTTCATTCGGCAATTATTTTTATGTAGTTTAGTAAGGGTAAAGGTCTACTGTAAAAAGAGGTTTCTGTACTGATGACCTTTAATGCTCTATTTATCTGCCATGCTTTTAAAGTAGCTTTAAGAAACTACAGTGGGAATATGAATTGCTATCCTCTTCCATTATTGAGAGAGGGTAATCAGATAAACCCTAAATATAGGATTTCATTGTGATTTTTTTCAGTGATCAGCAAAATTATATAAAACCTAGAAATTAACATAAAGCCTTCCTCTAGTGAAAAACTGTGATAGGAAACAGTTTTGTTTTCCATTTATAATGGTTATACAATGTTATCAGTTACTGGAAATTTTTAAAGCCCTAATAGAGCACATAACATGTACTACCTATTAGTTTTTCTATTTCTCATTGTACGGTTCTAGAAGTTACAAATAATTAAGTGTGCATAGCATGATTCAGCAAGTATTTTGGACCAGTAAACATATATGAAGATTTGAGAATCTGCTATGCCCATTGTCTCTAAAGGGCTGCTGTGAGGGAGGGCTTAGCTAATCAAAAAAAGCCACCTATGGTGTGCAGGTCCTATTAAAACAATATATTTGAAGGGTAAACTGGTGACGTTTTTCCACCCCATCCTCTACATATATTTCCAAAGAGAACACTAGGCTACAGCCATACATAATATTTTCTAAGAGTAATTTACAGGCACACTGGTACCCACAAATATCATGCTGCCTACCTCTGCTATAGCAGAGTGAACTTTGAACCTGATAAATCATAGACCAGGAACATCAACACTAAGTGAAGAGAGTTAATCAATTTTTCTAGAGGAATTTTTCCAAACAATTCTGTGCATTGTAATTTCTTCAGTCAGAAAGAACACAAAACCAACCCCATCACTAGGAAGTGTAATATTTATAAAAAGACACCTAAAATATATAGATTCAACACAATGCTAGATATTAAGATGGATGCAAAAGTTTAAGCATCCCAGGTCAAACTGTATATTTCAATTGAATCCTTATATGAACAAAACCTGGAATAACTTCTCTGTAATATGAAATTAAGTACTTCTGTGTTCTATATCCACTCTTTTCATTTAGCAACCAACTTCCATTGCAACTTATTAAGCAAAATGGTCAATAAGTGAATATGTGACTAAGAGTCTGTTCTGCCCTGGCCCATGGAAATTACAGACACATCTTTGTATCTTTACTAAAATGGTTTTGAAATGGAACTCTAATGGCAAACTGTTTGAACAAACAAGGCAGCTAAGGAGTTGAGGAACATGATGGCAAGGTAAACAGAATTGTTGCTAACAGATCTGTAGGTGCACAGCTTCCTTTATAGGTAGTGTGACCCAGATTTGTTCCTTTGACAGGGCAGGTTTCTTTCTGGCCAATAGTCTTGCTGAGCACCTTTCTTCATCCCTCCTCTCCTTGCAGTAGGCCCTTGCATTGGAGGGAGGAATTAACTCTTTGTCTTCTGATGCCAGTGATAGCTGCCTTCCTTGTTAGATCACTTTTGCATCTGAATCTCCTCAGACTGATGATCCTTTTCAAGTATGAATAGGCCACAACACTGTTCCCTCCACCCCAGCTCTTCTCTCCTGTAAACTGAGGCCTCAGCTTCTGTAGTTACTGTCAGTGAAACAGGTACATGTGATGGAAAGCATGAACATCACTGACATCTTCCAAGGAATTCTCCTCTGGTCCATAACATTTCCAGTCCACTGAGTCAGACCCAAATGTGCCAGGAATCTAGAATGTGAGCTGCCTCATATTGATGTTCCACTACAATTACAAAGGATGGTGGATTCAGTGCTGAGAAGCAAGGAGGGTTGGAACCAGAAAGGAATGATGCAATACAGGATGAACATGGAAACTGGAAGATAACTTGAGCTAAAAAGCAAATGGGTTGATGATAGCTTTTCCTGAGAATGATAATAGGAAGGAGTTATTGAACTTGTCTGATAGGTGACTGGTCGCAAGGTGCTTAGAGAAGACTCATTCTAAGTCCTCCACAACTATTGGTGGGCCTGCAGGGTGATGACAATTAGCAAAGTGTTTATAATCAACTTTGGCCTTCCGTAACTGATCTTGGAGAATGTGATGAATTGTTTGTAGTTCCTGCAAGAGCTGATCCAAGGCTGGAACAGAAGCTGGTGAGGTCAGCAGAAAAAAATGGGGGTGGGTGCCATAGTTAGCCAAGAATGGATGTATGTTGTGCATTATTTTAAGTAAACGTAACCTGTGCTAAGGAGGCCTGCCCAGTTATCTTGCTGGTGGTTAATAAAACGTCTGAGATACTGCTTCAGAATCCCATTTACCCATTGTGTCTGACTCTAGATGATGCTTGTAAGATTTGGAGCCGTAGACTTTTGAAAAACGTACCAAAACCTAGCAGTGGATTGTGGGCTACAATCTGAAACCAAGAGTTCAGTTAACTATGTATACAGTAGATATGCTATGAAAATAGCCAAGTGGTGCCTTTGGCTGTGGGCCAAAGCTATGCAGTGAGTCATCTTAGTGAAAGTGTTTGTCACTACCAAGATTGTGATGTTACCTTTTGACTTTGATATATTATAAAATCCTAGGATACAGTGGCCCATGGATGTGTTGGGTCATGTAATGGCATGAAAAATCCCGATTATTTGCCTAATAACATCTTTTCCTCTACCACTGGTAGAACAGGAGGTGACATACTGACTTACCGTACATTATCTTGGGTTCATGGATACCAAAAATCTTCACAAACAATTTTGAAGAAACCAAAGTTGCATGCAGCTGGACTATCGTGGCATAGCAGCACCCTTCTCTTAGTTCTTGATTGTGGTATATCCTGGCCCAAAGTTATTCTTGGGATTGGCATGAAGAGCTTGAAACTGAAGGCTGAATTCAGCAATGTTGTCCAGCAGGGGGCTCTGCTGCATTAGCAACAGTGTGGTCCATTTAGCAGAATCTCCTGATAAAACTGATGACAAATCCAACACTAAGTCTGTCTGAGGTAAAATATTCACTTCTTAGACTCATATATAGGTTATACTATGCCCCAAAGGCATGAAACTGAGTCAGTACCCCATTAAACTTTTCTGGGCATGCTACTGAATATTTCTGGTCTGTGTGGTATGGCACTGTGGCTGCTGCCTGCAATGACTAGACTTGCAGAGCTTGTAGCTGTGCTTTAAGTAGCACCACCTGCTGCATGAATGAGAGTTTTTGGCGGCAAGTTGATCCATGACAATTTCCATTGCTATCTGGCCAGTAGTTAATTACTCTCCCTAGGTGACTGGGATTTAGGCTGGTGTCAATCTGTTTTGTCCTGGCCCACAGAAATCAGAGATGTTACTAATAGACATACTTCAAAACATTCTGTTCTGAAACAGAACTCTGATGGCAAAAGATCTGAACAACTAAGAAGGCAGCTAAGGGGTTGGGGTACACGATGATGAGATACAAAGAGAGTTGTCCCCACAGATTTGTGAAATGCGAGATGCCTGGCTCCTCTTATGTAGTAGGAGTGGCATGACCAGGATTGTTTCTCTTGACAGGTCAGGGTTTTCTGGCCAATAGTCTTTGTTCAGCCCTCCTCTTCTCCTTGGTAGCTCCGCCTCTTTGATTTCTAGTGATAACTGTCTTTCTTGGTTGCTAAGCAACTCTTCCAGCTGAATTCCCTCAGGCTGATGATTCTCTTCCTTTTCCAAGTCTGAACTGGCCACTGCACTGAGAGATGTTGTGAAAATCATAGGTTGATACCTTCACATTCAGATAAAGCTGGTTCAGACTGCACTCCAGTGTCATTCTCACTCATAGGCATGTGATCATCAAAATTGTCTCTATAATGTATATTTCTTACATATAAGTTGTCAGCTTTGTTCTAAATTAAAAACCAAACTTCTTATTACAACCGGATCTTCTATCAGTTTTCCAGGATGCTGATAGACAGTACTCTACTGTATTTTTACTCCCTCAGCCCAATTTTGTTCCATCTCTTCCATTCAAGGAAGTGGGAAAAGCAAGGTCTTTGATTGGTGGCCGAGTTTCTTTGTTGTTGAAGGGAAGCCAAGAAAGAAAACACCTGAGGTTTCACACACTTACTTTAATGCAATCAGGATACAGAAATAGTCAAACGTAATTTTAAATTGAAGAATACAGACTATCGATGTTCCATAAAGATTTCCCGAAAAATAGTATCTACAAATTGCAGCAAGTACCTAGAGCAAAAACATTTTTTCCTCTAATTCTTTGACCATTTGGGTAGTCATATAAAAATAAACTAAAGCTTCACCTCAGGAGAATCCTGCTTCATATTCCTTTGGATATAGTTTAACTCTAGATCATTGTCACTTTATTATTTAAGAAGTTTCCTGAGTTCAGATGTAACAAGAATTGTTTAAAGACAGAATGGTTGTTTCTGAGCTTTTCCTTATAGGTTTATAAGCCAATGGTTTAATGAGTTTGTGAATGAGCCAATAGTTTGGCTCATTCACAAAATAAAAGCCACTGCTCCTGTTATGTGTATTCCAGAAAATAGGAAAAAGTGACAAGAAAAGACTAGAATAAGACTAAGGCAGGAAGGGGACAATTGTGTAGTAGTACAGAATTGCTCTGCCCTTGATCTTTTTGTGGGGACAATCACCACCTACATCTTCTCAGTCTTTGGGCACTTTAGCAGAACCTGCATGCTGAAGCTTCCAATTAGTTCAGAACACATGTCTGCCTCCAGGATATAAAGAGACTTAAGTTCTACAGATAAAGGCTAAGTTCTGCTTTTCTCAGCAGAAAAATATTTTACCCAGAAGCAATATATAACACAACAATATCAATGTCCTAGAAAGGGCAGGGAGCATTTTAGCAAAGCAAGACTCTAGCCTTAAAAGAAATAAGAAAACTGACTTCTCTGCACCTCACTATAATAAGTTCTTAGATTTCAGGTCTACTTAGAAGGTACATCTTCACAACTATTTTTCTTTTCATTTTGCAGCCTTAGGCAAGCTTCAAGTAAGTCTTAGTCCTTATCTATTAGAGGAATGCTGTGAATAAATCCAATAAATTCATGATTAGATCACTAATGCATCTGTTACTCATTCTTGCATCATAGTGCGGTTTGTTATTTCTGATTGTAGCACCAAAATGTTAATACCTTGTGTTAATAGCTACTCCACTGTGAAAATCAAAATTATGTATGAATAATCCCCACACAGGGATGCGCTAGCTCAGTGGCTAAGAAACTGAGTTTGTTGATTGAAAGGTCGGCAGTTCAGCGATTCGAATCCCTAGTTCTGCGTAATGGGGTGAGCTCCCGTTACTTGTCCCAGCTTCGGCCAACCTAGCAGTTCGAAAGCACATAAATAATGCAAGTAGAAAAATAGGGACCACCTTTGGTGAGAAGGTAACAGCGTTCCGTGTGCCTTTGGCATTTAATTATGCCGGCCACATGACCACAGAGATGCCTTCAGACAGCGCTGGCTCTTCGGCTTTGAAACAGAGATGAGCACCACTCCCTAGAGTCGAGAACGACTAGCACATATGTACGAGGGGAACCTTTACCTAATCCCCACACAATCTGAACAACTTCCAGACATATGCCATAGCATATTCTGAATCTAGATGAGATTTCTTATAGCTTACATACTATAAGTTTACACATTACCTGCATGAAAATGAAAGATCAAAATCTTGGGCAAATCCAATTTAGGTAGCAAGAAATGAGAAAGAGCTCTGCTAAAAACTAGAAAGTTGCTGCCAGTCAGAGTAGACACAATATGTGGCCAAATGGAGAATCAGACTGATCTGTTTAAAACAGATTCTTATGTTCTTATGGAATGAAGAGATTCCATAGTCTATAGAAGAGACTACTATAGATACTTTTTGCAGTGTATTAGCCCAGACAAATAACCTATATGAAATCTAAAAGTAGTAGACAATTGTTTGATTAAAATGAGAGACATTGCAGAAAAAAGATCTGAAGAGTCTGCTTCTACCCTGTATATGTGTGTGTGTGAGAGGAATGAAATAATGAATGAATGAATGAATGCAAGTGAACAAGACTTCAAAATACTTAGATACAGCTTTCTGTTTGACTATGTAATTATTTCTCTGGATCACCTGTTTTGCAAATCTGTTAAGATTAACTAGGAATATTTGGATGAAAAATGTAAACAAATAATCTGTCAAGACTGCTGAAGTTTCTTCCCTAAGAGAACTGGCTGAAAAAAATTACTTTCCCCTCAGCCTCCAAGAACATTGCCCTATCTACTATATCTTAATAATTACTTCTGGAAATTTAAATGCCTTTCTTTTAGCATCTCGAGTCCAGGACACCTCTCCCCCCCGAAACACCCCACTTTAAAATGATGTGTGCTAAATATTCCATTCAAAGAAAAAGAAAACAGGCTCAGGCAAGGCTTGGGTCTCTTCAGTATTTCTTGTTGCCAGGATTATTCTTGTTGAATAGGCTGACCTTGTTGGCAGAGGAAGATTCTAATTTCACTTTATCCATTAAGGTTTTCTTAACGGCAGCTGGGGAGACTTTCTCCTGGTCAGCTAAGCACTGTAGTTCCCTGTTGAAGACAGAGAATGGATTAACAAATCAAAGAACACAACTCAAGGGGTGTGTGAGAGGGGATTTCTTTTTGCTATGTGCAAGCATACCGTGTCCTGATGCAGGATGCCTCCACAGCATTGATGAGCAGTGAGCGGAAACCACCACTCTCTAGGAAATGGAGAGCATAGATGGTAGCACCTCCTGGTGAGCAGACATTGTCCTTAAGCTGTCCAGGATGCTGCTCAGAATCCAACAGCATTTTGGCAGCTCCCTATGGTATTGGGTAGACAAGACAAAGACAACTTAGGGGATAGGAGCAATAAGTTACTTTAACCTATATTTAGCTGGATCTTTGAGGGAGAAAATGTAAATTATGGCAGACAGAGTTCCTTAAAACTGCAAATTGGTCATTGAATTAAAAAAAATCTGACCTGTCTCACACATGATTGAATGATCCAATAATATTTCTGTTTTTTGTACTGTACTTTCATAGCTGGGTGGTAATAGGGTCCTTCTTTGAATTTCAAACACTTTTTAAAAAAAAAATAATTTGACTTTTTTGCTATCAATTATTAGGAAGCAGAGTAGTCATTGACCATTCTGATAATCACAAGCTAAGATACTGACCAACAAGGCTTGAGCTCCCAATCGGACCGCTAGCCTGCGAGGAAGGCCCATCTTCACCCCTCCATCTGCCAGGGCATCCAGGGCTGTGAATGCCTAGGAAATCAGTAGTTAAAGAGAAGTAAACATTCTGGAAGTGGAACATAACAATGCAATGTATTTTTCTGATTATCTAAATCATGACTATTATCCTTCTCACCTTTCCTATTACCTACTCCTATTGGTATCTTATAACTATTAGTTGTTGGTTGTATCTCATGATTTATGATTGTATCTTATGATTTATGATTTATCACTGTTGCTTGTATGTATACTAAGAGCTTATTTATTTATTTATTATTTATTTATTAATTAAATTTCTATACCGCCCTTCTCCAAATAGGACTCAGGGCGGTGAGTGAGTTATGCATCAGAGACAAATTCCTTGTGTGTCCAATCACACTTGGCCAATAAAGAATTTTCTATTCTGTACTGCAGACTTCACTTAATCCTCCAAGGAAAGATTGAAGGCAAACAAGGTCCAGGCAGAAGAAGAACATAATAGCTTCAAAATCTAATGGACTGGTTTGGACATAACTCAGCAGCACTTTTTCGTGTGGCTGTTAATAAAAATAGGATCGCCAACATGATTGCTGACATCCAATGACGGATATGGCACTGTTCTAATCAGAGTTCTAATCAGAGTTCCTCAATCCAGTGCCCTCTAATTGTGCTGCAGCTACAATGTCAAGAACTTCCAATCAGTACAGACTGAGACAACTGCTGTATTCCAGAATTTTAACAATGGATCCTTGTGGGTAGCCTAGGACAGTTGGGAATAAATCATCTAGAACTCCAACAGTTCTAATGACATCTAGGAAATGAAGTACTTGGTTATAAAGCCTCATTCTCAAATATTGCAAGCCAATCTGCCGCCTCGTAAAATAAGATATAGCATAAAAGTAGTTACATTTCTGCATATAACCCTATCCTCACCGCCACCCAAAACTTTTATATCCTTTTTGAAGAATACAGCAAAGATATGGCACATACATAAGCAGGTCCACTGCCACTGAGTCCTGTCACAGCGTCTATCAAATCTTCTTCCACTTCAGTGCAGAAGCCCACACTTGCCATCAGCTGTTCTAAGAGCTTCCCATCTTCCACTTCTGCATGCGTGCCTGTGGCATAAACGGTGGCCCCTTCCCGCACAATGACTGGTGTATTGGTCATGCACCTGATCACTTTTGGGGTGGGGCAGAAGGCAGAAAGTTTCTTGAAACAAAAATAAGAGAAACAATTGAAGATACTTAATTCAGAACTTTTTAAAAAATTAGATCTGACAAGTGCTGTAGAAAATCCAACTGTGCCAGGTTACAGACAGGTAGGAAAGAATGTTCCATGTTTATTTGGTACCCATATAATGTCTCTTCATATTTTTAAATGAAATATGTCGAGGTGAGGGCAAAAAGTTCAGCTAGGAACCTATTCTTCTCCCTAGGGACTTATTTCTTATTCATATATCAGAAGATCCTTACAGAAGAAATACTGAAAGTTTTAAAAGCATTGCATCTTCATTTCCCAACTTGTTGTCCTCCAGATGCATTGCAATTCCATTTTCCTAACCGAGGGACTGATCATTCTAGAAGTTGTAATCCCAGCACATCTGGAGATGCCAAGTACCAAAAAGCTAAATTATACATAACAGACTCCTGCCAACTGCCCCATTTGCAATTTAAGGAATGTCCATAAGGTGGCATATTATATAGGATAATTTATCACAATTTATGATAATTAGGAACATTATGAGAATTCAATCAGAATAATCTTATTAAATGTATACTAATGTAGAACAACATGTTAATTAATTCAAGTTGATAACAATTTATTAATTCATAATAATTTAGCAATTCATGCTAATTTATCCAGATAAGAATCATAATTTCTGATAATTTATCCAGTACAATAATTTATGATAATTTATCTGGGATAATAATCATGATTTATGATAATATATAATTTATCCAGGACAACGATTTATGGTAATGTATTAAATTCTGGTAATTTATCCAGAATAATGACAGTAATTTATAATAATTACATCATGATAATTTATTAATTTATGCCTTACTAATTCATGATAGTTCATCTGGGTAATACTCATAACGTATAATAATTTATTCAGGATAGTAATGATTTATAATAAGATATTAATTTATCATGTATTGGGTAATACCTATAATTCATGCTATCTGGTGTAATATTAATAATTTATTACAATTTATGCTAATTTAGAATAATTTATGCTATTTTATTCAGGTTGATAAACATAATTTATTAATGCCGATTCATGTAGGGTGATAACCAGTTTACTTACAAAGCTATTTACTAGATCATTAACCGAAGATACATTTCCTCTTCTTTCTATATAAGCAAAGCAATTATATTTGTTGCACTATTACCACCACATGATTAGTTTGTTCTTCAGAAATGTCTGCTAGCTGCCCTTCCCTTGCACATCTCTAGGCTCAAGAAACCTAATACAGATGAGTCAGAGGTGAAATGCTCCCAGTTCGGACCGGATTGCCCGATCAGGTAGCGATGGCAGCGGGTGGTTCGGAGAACTGGTAGCAAAAATCCATGCGCCCCCCCCCATGCCCAGCTGAGCCACGCAATCATCAGAGGCTTTTTTTTTTTTACTTTTAAAAGCATTTTTTTTGCAACAAAAAAAATGCTTTTAAAAGTAAAAAAAAAGCCTCTGATGATTGCGCAGCTCAACTGGGATCGTCAGAGGTTTTTAAAAGCATTTTTTCTGCAACCTCTTCGGCTGAAGAGGTTGTAGAAAAAAATGCTTTTAAAAGTAAAAAAAAAAAAGTTGGCAACGCCCACTCAGTCAAATTACCCCCCCATTACAAAGCACCCCCACACATTACTTTTAAAAAATGCTTTTAAAAGTAAAAAAAAAGTTGGCAACGCCCACTCAGTCACATGTACCCCCATTACAAATTTTACATTTCATCATGAGATGAGTGCTGATTCTCACCTTTTCAATTGAGTTGATAGTGACACCAGCAGCACACGAGACTACAATATGTCGATCTTCTATGTCTGAGCCAATTTCATCCAAGATAAAGGGAATTATGGGAGGTTTCACTGCTAGAAACAGGACATCACTGTTTTTAACCGTCTCCTTGTTGCTTATGGTGAAATTTACACCCATTTTCTGGAATTAAGAAATTGCATAGCAATTGATGAAGTACATCTTTGTGTTGAGATTATAACAAGGACAATAGAATTAAGTATGAAACAAGGCAAGCTTGGGCACACATTTATTTTCCTAGAACTACAAAGGCAAAATAAACTTGATAGATTAAAGCCAAAATAATCTCACATCTTGATTTTAAATGGGCAAAAAAAATGAGACAAACGTAATTCAACTGTTTTGACTACTGGGGTTGAGATGAGGTTTTTTGATCGAAATAACTGCACTAGCTTGCAGACAAACTGAGATAGAGAGGAACTTCTTGGGAAGAATCATATATCCTGTTTGGAACGTGTTCAGTATCTAGATGTATATTCAATTTTTACACTTATGGTAGTGCTGTTTTACCATTTGCTATGATGACTCTAGTACATGTAATCCTCGATTTACAACAGTTCATTTAGTGACCAAAGTTACAACAGCACTGAAAAAAAGACTTATCATCATTTTTCACACTTACAACTTTGTAGCATCTCCATAATCATTTGTTAGCTGGATTCACTTAACAATTGTGGCAAGAAAGGTTGTAAAATGGGGCAAAACTCACTTAACAAAGTCTCAGTTAACAACAGAAAATTTGGACTCAATTGTGGTCGTAAGTTGAGGACTACCTGTATTTATATATGAAAATTTTATAAATACATTTTATAATCAAAACCACAACCTCATATATTCTGCAGTTTAAGGACAGGTCTGATCTCAACTAGATTCTAGGAATATGATACTCCTGAAGATAGAAACTAAGGACTAAAGAATGCATTGTGGACACAAATGTAACATGTAATTCCTTTAGCAATGCCACCATAAGTAATGATAACTGACAGAAGCAAGGCGGTGACTGAATGTATCAAATCTTCTCCATATCTATTCGAGAATATCTACTTGCAACAGAAGAAATAAATAAAAAAAGATTATATCTTCGTCACAAAAAGTATTTCCATACTAGTATTTCATGCTAAAGTTATTTTTTCATGTGAAAAAAAACAACTATTAAAGTATAGGTAGGCCTCGAGAAACGACTGTAATGGAGCCTGCCCATTATGGTCATATGTCATGGCAGTCTTTAGGTGAAAGGTGTCACCTAATGAACCCACCCCCATTCTTCCCAGCAGGATGATCTGATTTAAATCAAGTCGCTTTAAATCATGATTTAAATCACTAGTAAAAAAAGCTTGATTTAAATCAAGTAGATTTAAATCATAATTTTAAAAAGCAACTGTCGTCCCTGTCCCGCAGTGGCTCTTCCTCTGACCCGCTGTTGACTCACCGACAGTCCCATTCACTTTAATGCGGCAGTGACACAACAAGGTGAGGGACATGGCGGATAGCAGGTGAGTGGATGCCTGCTAACAGGCGCTGCCGTGATGGGTCTGAAATGACAGGTGCTCTTTAAATGTAAGGACTCATTCTTGCTGGTAGTTAAAATCTTTAATATTATTATTTGCAAGCATAATGAAGGTTTCCTATTTAGCCTGCAGAGCTTGGATTCATTGAATGAGTTTACCAAAAATATAAATATTGCAAAATACACAGCCTCATCTTACATAACTAAGCTCCACATCATTCTGAATAAACTAAATTATTAATGTATCTTAAATAGAAAACTATCTTTAGACAGATTTTTACTCCAAAAGCATTTTATTAAAATAAATTTGATAAAAATAAAAAAAATCCTATTTAATTTTTTTAAAAAATCGATTTTTTTTAAAAAATCAATTTTTATCCACCCTGCTTCCCAATGAAACATAAAAAGAACATGTGGGTTGCTAAGTGGAATGTGGGGTGCCTCCTGGGTGGGGGAGGATCTTCGAGGCCTCATACAGGCCCAAGCACGCCTGCCCTGGCCCTCCCAAGGCCTCCCCCATCACTGACACCCCATGCTCCACTTCCCTTGCTTGGGTCCTCACATGCCTTTTCCCACTCCCACCGGGTCTTCCCAGACCTTATATCTCATTCCCATCCCATCACCAGGCCAAATATACTTCTTCTCATTTAGCTTTTGAAGAGCTGAGAGGCCTTCCAGGATGCTGATATGATTTTCTTTTTTGCATGGCCACATGGCACAGTTCTGAAAATGGCCATCATTTAGTCCCATCCATAAAATGGCAGCCACATTCGATTTGCTGTATTAGGCTCACTGCCACACATCTGCGGGACAAATTGCTTCATTTTGCTACCTTAACCAAGCTCTGCACAGAGCTGCAGAAGCTTTCTGCAACGATCAGAAGCTTCTAAGGCACTATGCTGCAGAACTCTCGAAGGCAGCAAAATGAAGTAATTTCTCTGATGGCCGCCGTTTTGTCCTTCCCACAAATGGGTGAGACAAAATGGCCTCCGCATTTGGATCACCACTGCCTGGCCCAGGGACAAATAGCATGCTTGCCTTCCACAACATGAGGTCCGGAGAGCTTCAAAAGATGGGGCATGATGGGTGCATTGGGAGGAGGCCCAAGTGCTGCAGGGTTTCAATGGGTGGGGGGGGACTGCAGGCCTGCTGCAGCCATCATAACTTTGAAATGGGGTTATATGTGATTTTGGGTAGTCTGTCATATTTTCAAATATCCATTAAATTTCCTGTTGTACCTTGAGGATCCCCTGTATATGCTTTTCTGAGTAACATGTAGCCCTACTTTTTTCTCTCAATTTTTCTTTTTTATATGAGTGAAATGTATCCTAATTCTAGTAAAGGAACAGAAAAAGTTCTGACTGGGAAGTTTAGTTCCTGTAGACATAATATCAGAGCTAAAAAAATCTAAACTATCTCAGTACATGGATGAAGCATGAAATGCCCAAGTTCTTATTGGAACTACAAATCAGTATTCTGGTTTATGACTAGAAGTATGCTGCTCTCTGTTGTTGCTATCATATCCACTGGATCTCTCTGCTAATAGTCACAGTTAAAAAAAGTTGTATGCTCTGTGGTTGGTGACTATGATGTATAAACTAGGAGTTCTACTTTATTCATCTTGGAACAAGCCAGACTGGTGCCACAGTTTTGTTCTTGGCATCAGGATATGGGTTTTTCCTAAATGAACCAGCAAGATTCTTGTCAAGCTATGTAAGGAAATCAAACCAAAAAACACCTGATTTGTTATCTGGATTCACTGCCAGGAGTCATCAGTGACATCAATCAAAGCAGTGTGCACATCATGTATGAAGAGTTCAGTATACAAACATAGCTACCGAGAGTTTTATGAGTGTTTTGAAAGCAGAAAAGAGGCATTTTAATATTTCAAATACTATAACCTACCCTCAAACCTGATACTGTTGGGAGATCAGTGTCTGGTGAGCTTGCTGTTATCTTGTGGGCAGCCAAAATCCCTAGAAAAATAAATATTATGTTTCATTTTGCTATAACTTCCTATATCTTATTCAAGTGATGATTTAGTTCTTATCAGAGGCATTAGTGTTTTACAGCCTCACTTAGATGGGCTCTTCCAGTGGTGAGAGAGTTCAGATGCAGAGTCCCACCAGGCTGAGAGAAAAGGAAGAGGAAGGTCACTCAGCCATTTCTTCCATGTTATAGCAGCAATGTAGGCCATGTGAGGAGTTCCCACCTCTATTTAAAGTATCATATTCTCCCACTCCTGCTTGACTGCTTGACTCATAGGGAACTCATCTCCCACTCCCTAGTTGCATAAAACCCTTTCTTTTTATCATAACTGACTAAATCAATCTAGATGACCACTAGAGGACACTAAAGGATCTTTTTCAGTATTTCTTTACTGCCATCTAGCTCCATTAAATTTTTGCTGCCCAGCTCTGATAGTCTTACTACCAGGTTTGTTAGAGCCTAGCATAACCTGTTCTGCCTGCCTCCTCTGTTTTCATTATATCCTTGCCACTATCATCACATCTCTTCTAAATACACCCATTTTGTTTTTCAGTCTCTTATTCAATTTGCTTTTACTACCTCTTATCCAATTGTAGATTTTCAATTTTTTTTAAAGTGAAGAAATACTGAAATGTATTGATAATTTTTTTTAAAGTAAATGAACATTCAAAACTAAGATAATATATAAGCAGGCAAAGTTCATGCAGAACTACACCCTTCAAAACTTTGTTTTTAAATCTATGGAAAGTTCTGTGCTGTCTTTTGCAATGTTTGCAGTTTCATGACCAATAAGCCACTCTTCTAGCCTGTAATTATACTATTTCGTAAGAAGTAAAAAAAAAAAACCACCTAGAAATTAGGAGGTGGTTCTAGGGTTCTGGTTGCTGTGATATGAGTATTTAAATGCACCTCGGATTCTCCTAAAATATAGCATACATATATCTGCTTGTATTTTCCCAACAATACTGTAACAAGTTAATCTGGAGAGAGTGGTAATATAGTAACATGAATTCCAAAATTCAAAAGGGGATTAGTTTCAAACTTGTATCTAACTCTACTGTATTTCAACAAAAGTAGCACTGTCTTCATTACAATAAGCTCATTACACAAATATAAAGTATGCTTGAATCAAGGAAAAAATAAAAATATGAGAGACAGATAGATGGATTCCATAAGTGACCTGGATAAAAATTTAGTATCATTTCTGACATTTCAGAAATATCATATTTAAGTTGCACATTACTTGATTACACACTACATGCACATTACTTGATTACACATGGTTAATTAAATAACACAACTGGCTTCGTTTGCACAGTATACTAAACCAAAAGCAAACAAACGACATGGCATCTAACATACTGTGCAAATGTGTAAGAAAGTTGCAGAATTAAATATAACACTGGTCTATCAGTGAGTTTATTGCAAATCTGTTCCAATTTCTTGCACTTGCCTACCTGCTGCCGTGAAGCCCCTTGCTAAGGAAAAGGCGAGCTGCCCCGCACCGATGAATCCGACACTCATGGTAACAAGTTTCTAGAAGTTGACCTAATGGATCCCTGGTATATAAAAAAAATGAGAATATCAACTAAACGTGCCGGTGATAATAATATAATTCTTGCAAATTACAGGAACGGTCTTCAGGTTTTGCACTGGATTTAGAGAATGGGTAGATTCAAGTATCTGGGACAAAAAAAAAGTTTAGAAGGGCTACTGCAGGATTCCTAACTAACACTCATCCTCAACTTGACATCACAGCTCGTTTAATCTTTTTCCTTTCTTGGAGCCGGCTCCACCTCCCACCTGCTGTTCTGCTTTTCTGTTTTTCCTGTCCATCCTACGGTCCCTGTCCCTTGAACGCGATCTTCCATTCCCTTTGCATCGCTGATCGATCCTTTCCATACTCTTCAGGTTCTCCCCTGACCCAGCCTCCCCTCCTCCCTCATACTCGTCTCTATGGAGCCCACATACCCCCTAGCAAACAAACCTGATACTCCCACGTTGCTCGTTCAGAATCGGAGGTGGGGGTGAAGAGAAGCCGTGGCAAAGCACAGGACAAAGATTATTCCTCAGCCAATCCAAATGAGAGGGTGTGGCCTCCATGCCTTCTCCTTCAATCAGCTGCTGAGCAAGCTCATCGCCTGCTAGCTATTGGAGTAAGCTTTGTTTGCAGTTGCATCAGTCGAGCTTCCACGGAAGCCGCGAAGGACTGATTTCTTCGAGTGATGTTTTTTTGCCGGGAACGGGCTGCTGCATCCTGGGCGTTTCCATTATTAGTACGATACAATACGGGTTCATGATTGCGTTGCCTCCTGGGAATTGTAGTCTCAGGTGGGAAAAAAACGTTGAAAAAATAGGTGATAGAAAAATAGTGATGCCTCTTAAATGCGGTACTTGATTTGGAATTAAATTTGCAGGAAATCACATCGTTTGATCTGACAGCAGTATTTTCTTAACTGTAATGCTAATTCAACTTTAGGGAGGACGTGGGATTTCCAGTAAGGTATTTTTAATACTCGTCTTGGGTATATGCAGCGTCTTGAAAACTGAAAAAGGAATTTCCAACTCTCATATAAAATGAATTCATTACGGAAGAGTTATTTGAATGATCTGAAATAGTCTTTCACGGGTTTCTAAGTTGTTTATTCTCATGATCATTCGGGTCTATTCTCTATCTTTCTCCCTTCTCAGCTTCCCCAATCTCTCTATATAAATATAATTTTTATTAAGAATTTTAGTCTTTACATGGGGCTCCCCTTGAAGAGCACCGGAGGCTCCAACTGGTCCAGAATGCAGCCGCACGGGTGATTTTTTAAAAAAAAAATTTAAATTTTGATTTATATGCCGCCCTTCTCCGGAGACTCAGGGTGGCTTACAATGCGTTAAGCAATAGCCTTCATACTTTTGTATATTTATTGCCCCCACAAACTGGGTCCTCAATTTACCTACCTTAGAAAGGATGTAAGGCTGAGTCAACCTTGAGCCTGGTGAGATTCGAATTTACAGTAATTGCAGACAGCTGGTGTTAATCACAATGCTATCAGTCTGCTGAGCCACCAGGCCCTTTATTATGGGAGCCTCATGGTGCTCCCATGTAACACCTCTCCTATGTGAGCTGCACTGGCTCCTGGTGGTCCTCAGGGTGCGATTCAAGGTGTTGGTGACCACCTTTAGAGCGCTCCATGGCTTAGGGCCGGGATATTTACGGGACCGCCTTCTGCCATTGTTGAGTCCTCGCACTTACGATGCGCGGCCTTGATTGGCCAAAAAGCATGGACTTGCTAGCAGGAGAATACTGTCTTCCCATTGGTTACTTAGTTTGACAGCTAAAGTATAAATAGCTGTCAAACGCCTAAGTTCTGTTCTGTTTCTCACAAGCTTCTACAGCTGTTGTTAGCAATAAAAAGTTCCTGTTTGATTTTAACCTAGTATCGCCTCAGTTAATGGACCCAGGGTCGCCCTACAGAGCAGCCACCAAGAGCCTCCCACCGGCCAGTACGCTCCCACAGAGAGTGGCTCCTCCGGGTGCCATCGGCCAAACAATGCCGACTGGCGGTCCCCAGGGGGAGAGCTTTCTCTTTGGGAGCACCTGTCCTCTGGAACGAGCTCCCCCCTGAGATACGGACGATTCCAGACTTACATACTTTCTGTCGGGCCCTCAAAACCTTTTTATTTCATCAAGTCGGGCTGGCCTAATCTCTCCAATTGTGTATTTTAATTTGGATTTTTAATGGGGGATTTTAACTGTCGGGCCAAATTGTTTAATTCATTTTAAAATTGTTTTTATATTTTGTATTTGATGTTTTTTACTTCTGGCTGTTCACCGCCCTGAGTTCTTTGGGAGAAGGGCGGTATATAAATTTAAATATTATATTATATTATTATATTACAGCAGTAAAAACTAACACAAACAAAACAAAATACAATGGAAAAAAAGGATAGATAATGCAGGGAAAAAGGAAAGAAGAAAGGAGTTACCCTGTAGTAAGATGAGTAGCCAATAAATTAGCTAAACAAATAAAAATATAATTAAGAAAAAACAAGTATATAAAGAAGTTTACTCATTAGTTTTTTGGTCTTTGCCGGAGTTGTCAGCTCCACTTTCACAGAGCCATCTTCAGTTTGCAATACCCCTACGGAACTCCACTTATTCAGGTTTGTAAATACTTCTTGATCTCACATGAGCCCTAAAAATAGTCACACACACACACACATTCTTTTTACGACCCTGTAATCCTTTTCTTGGAGTGGGGTCAGAGGGACTAAATGGAACTGAGCGTTTACTGGCCAAATGCCCTTCTTGACACCTACGTGAAGTTCGCAGCAGATATTTTCTCTTTGCATCCTGATATAGATATAGATAATATTGATATTGTGGCATAACAGAAAGTTACTTTTTTGCCTTTGCCTTGTCTGCTAATATTACTATTGTTTTCTATTTTCATTGTTTTCCTTAATGCTGTTTTTTTAGGTTTCTTTTTCATGATTTTTGTGGAATGCTAACTATTTAAAAGGTTTTCCTAAGTTCCAGGCAACAAAAAATGTTAGGGAACTCCCCCTGTATTTCCAGTTGCATTATGAATATACATTTCCTAACTAGATGTTTTAAATAAAGAAATGGCTTTTTAAAAAGGATGATCTCATGCTTAAGCAGGGGTTTGGATTAAACCCCCCCCAAGATCCCTTTAAACCATATTATTCTATGTCAGTGATGGTGAGCCTTTTTGGCACCGAGTGCCTAAACTGGTGCGTGCACGTGTGTGCGCATGTGTGTACTTGCACCAGAGCCCTAAAACTCAGAGACTAGCTGGCTGGTGCGCATGTATGCACCAGCTGATCTTCACACGTGCCGGAGTCCTGGAAACTCCTGGAAACTCCTGGAAACTCCTGGGGATCCTGGGTTACCGGCATGCACGAAGACCAGCTGGCCGGTGCCACATGTGCGCATTGGAAACCCAAAGACCAAGTGCACAGGCCAGCTGATTATCCAAGTTTCTAGGGCTCCGACATGCACAAAGACCAGGGGTGGGTTCTAAATTTGTTTACTACCGGTTCTGTGGGCGTGGCTTATTTTGTGGGCGTGGCTTGGAGGTCATGTGACTGGGTGGGCATGGCTAGCTGGTCATGTGACCGGGTGGCCATGGCTATGTGTATAGGGACTAAGAGGGCTGAAAAAAGTCATTTCTGACAGGTCCTCACACTTTTGACTGGTCCTCACACTTATGACCATCCTCACATTTATGCCCATTGTAGCATTCTTAACAACAGTGTCACTCATTTCACAACTGCTTCTCTTCACCATGGTGACAAGATAGGGCAAAAACCATAAAATGTAAGAACAGTCGTAAATTCGAGGACTGGTCAAAAGTGCGAGGACCAGTCAAAAATAACTTTTTCAGCCCTCTGAGTAGTCCATATGCACAAAAGGACTACCCATAGGGCTGAAAAAAGTGATTTCTGACAGGTCCTCGCACTTTTGACCAGTCTTCGCACTTATGACTGGTCATCATTTATGCCCATTGTAGCATTCTTAACAACCGTGTCACTCATTTCACAACTGCTTCTCTTCACCATGGTGACAAGATAGGGCAAAAATGTAAAATGTGAGGACAGTTGTAAGTTCGAGGACTGGTCAAAAATAACTTTTTCAGCCCTCTGAGTAGTCCATATGCACAAAAGGATACAGCAATAGAGAGGGATGAAGGAAGGAGAAGAGAGATAGAAGAAGGAAGGAGAGAGAGGAAAGGAAGAGAAGGGAGGAAGGAAGGGAAAGGAAATTAGTAGGAGTGAGGGTAAGAGAGGGAGGAAGAGAGGAGGAGAAGGAGAAAGAAAGTGGAAGTAGAGAGGAGAAGAAGAGGGGGGAGAGAAAATAAGAAGGAAAGAAAAGAGAGAGGTGGTAGGTTTGAGGAGAAAGATTGCTGTACAATAAAAAAGATGAAAGGGAAGAAAGCCAACCCCAAACAAATATAAAGATATTAAGATAAAGAATGAATTGTTAAACTTTAAAGAATAAAAGAGAACAAATATGAATAAATAGCAATAATTAGAAACACACATACAAACATACAATGTATTTTCTTTGAACAGAGTATTTGGCCGGTTCACAAATTTAAACAGTGTTTAGTCATTTCAATTAAATTTACAATTTCTATATTTCCTTTTTGCCATATTTATTCCTCATCTATTTTTTTAAAAAACCAATATTACCCTTCATCCTCATCTCTAATCTTAATCAAATTCAATTTTTTCCTTCTATTCTATATTATACTCCTTCCCATTGTCATCTATTTTTATATCCATCCTCACATTGGTTAATTATGTAATATTACAGTTGTTTAATACAAATTCAACATTTTAATATAAATCAATTAGTTATATAACTATCTTTTTGTATATTAATCAATATGAATATAAATATTCCAATTATTTCCATGCAATCCAATTTCTTACAAATCAATTAATTATATTTACCAATAATAATAAACAGAATAATTTTCCCCATATATTCCTCCAAACCACAACTTAACCATTTTTGCCTTCAACACAATATACAATTAATAGTATCTCAATTATTACAATTCCCTAGTTAAATAGAGCTTTTTTTCTTCTGTATTTTAAAATCTTGAACTCTCCTCTTTTTCCCTAAATTTCCCATTGTTTGCACCTACCTTTTTTGGTGAGGAAAAAGAAATCTCTGTCTGCCTCATTTTGTCACGTTGCAGCAGAGCCTGCTTTCAGTTTCATTTTTTCAGCATAGCTGGGGAAAAAAAATCTGCTCCAGCACTCTTTGTAGCTAGCAACAGAGCCCTGCACAAAACAGCTGAGAACAAATCAGCTGAGAGTCAGGAGGCTGATCTAATCAACTTATGCTAATTAACCCATGCTGAAGCTGAAAGGGGCTGTTTTTTCTATTTTTGCAGACACCAGTCTACTCATTTGTTTTCTTTTAACACTGATAAGCTGTAGGGCGGCCCTTTGAAGTCCCACGGCAAGAGTTTAAACAGTTTTTTTCCCTCTAGCCATCAGCTGGGACTCAGGAGGCAGCAATAGATTGGGAGTGGGTGGGCTAAACGACCAGTGACCGGGCTGGGAACCGTTTCGGGCGCGTGGCCAGCCAATCTTATTACCGGTTGTCCGAACTATTAAAATTTTTTACTACCAGTTCTTGCGAACCGGTGCGAACTGGGAGCAACCCACCACTGATGAAGACCAACTGGCACACCAGAAACCAGAAGAGCAGCTGGCAACAGTGCGCATGCCCACAGAGAGGGCTCTGCATGCCACTTCTATGTTCTATGTTCCAGATGATTATAGTTAATACAAAACACAGCAATTTGACTTCAGTATAATACAGTATGGATTTTCAGAAGAAGTAGATTGAATGGTTAAAAATGCTAATATGGAAGTAGCCAGCTTTATATTCTAATTCACTAACATTACTAATGTTTGCCTTCAGTGTGTGGTGTATGTGAAGCACCAAAAGGTCATATCAATTTGCCACTTTTTGGTGCTTCGCACAACTTACTATATCATCTGATTTTTTTTGCTTTGTGACTTTATAAGATGGTGGCTACGTTGCAAATAAGTAGCTCTCAACTCATAGCATCTCTAGTGCTTACAATACATCTTCAAAATTCCAAATGGGCCAACCAGTCAGAAGTCTCTTACCCTAAACCATGCCGGATTCAAACCAGTGAGGGCAAAAACAAACCAGATTCCCCCCTTCTTCTCTTCCTGTTACCTGTCCATTTGCTGAGAATTTTTATACAGGGTCTCCAGGGCTGCAGAATTCCCATATTCTCACCATTCCTGACTTGTCTCTGGAATGCTCATTGTGGTATTTCTGGAGCATCCTGTTGTGGTCCGCCAGCAGCCTGCGGAGCTGGCAGTGGGGTCGGATAGCGATGAGGCTGAGGAAGACATGGGCCAGTCCTGGAGGCTGGGGAAGGCCCGGATGAGGGCTCTGTGTCGGAGGCAGAGATGGGGCCAGGGCCATCGGGGAGTGATGTGCAGACTTTGGAGCCTCCAGAGGCTGACAGTAGAGAGGCAGAGGAACAGGAGGAGCCTGTTCCTAGTGCACGTATGAGAAGATCTGCCAGAAGGCAGGAGCAGCTAAAGCAGAGAGGACGACTCGGGAGTAGGGCACTGGTGGGTTGCCCCAGTTCATACCGGTTCTATAGAACCGGTAATAAAACCGTCAGGAGGCTCCGCCCACTGACCCTGATGTCATCAAAATGCTTCTGCACATGCGGGCGGCCCCATTACGAACCGGTAGGTAGAACCCACCCCTGAAGTAATGCCAAGAGATGATTGGCCCTTCCCATAAGGCTTAAAAGACCAACAGTGGCTCTTGGCCTCTTTGCCGGAAAACAACCATTGAGAGAATGCTTCTTGTTTGGCTGTAGTTATTTCTTCTGTTCCTGAACTGTTGCCAAGAAAAGCCTTTGGCAGTTTGCCTAATTATCCCAAGGTCAGAGATAAACTAAAGACTGGTGTTTTAAGGACTTTGCTTTCATTTCATTTAGAATATGCTGAAAATGAGTTAATTCTCAGCTGTTTTAATAAAATCCGTTTGTTTTTTGGAACTGTTTGCATTTAATATCAACTACGTGGGTCTGGGTCACAACACATCCATGGTCACAAAGCCGACTGCCTCTTGAGTTGTTTCTATATTGGTATGATATGATAGGCAAGTCACTATCCTGGTTTACATCACTAGAACGATGTAGGAAGTACGAAGAATAGCAGTAGCACCATTAAAGAAATTATGAACCTGAAATTCTCTAAAGAAAAGTTGCCCTGGAAAGAAGGCTACTATACAGAGATCCTGGTTTTCTTGTTATTATTAGAGAAAGCAGTACTGTAGATAATAACTGCCAGATAGACTTGTGCCTACCTGTTAGCAAATTTGTTTTTACAAGGGTAGAGCTGAGCTATACTTCTGTTTAAAAGTATTGACAAATGGCTAAATCCATATACATCAAAATTTCTCCTCTTTCTCCCAGCCCACACTAAGGGAAGTGATTGGAAGACTACGTGACCTTGGGACAGTGGAACTGTCATAAATTCATGCTAGTTATCAAGCATCCAAATGTTGATCATGGGATGTTGCAATGGTCATAAGTGTGAAAAACAGTCATAAGTCACTTTTTTCACTGCTGTTGTAACTTCGAATGGTCACTAAATGAATGGTTGTAAGTTGAGGACTACCTGTATATTAAATTGTATTCAAGTAAGAAATATTTGAAGAGAATTTATGAAAATCTTTGCCCTTAATACTATGTCTACAATATGTAAATTATAAAAAGGTTTAACTCGTCATCCAGAGGTTATATGGATTTCTGCAAATGTGATATAACCATCATTGTCAATTTCATGCAAATGATTTTCAGAGCGTATATAATACAGTATAAATCATATCAGCTGTAGGCAACTTCATGTATGTTATTGAATATGTTCATGATAAAATCAAGCTCTCTTAGGTCATTCCAGATATATTGCATTTCTTGCTAACATAATTTTGGGAAATTTAATTCAATATATCTGGAGATACATCTGGTTGAAAAAGACTATATGGTAATACAATATTAGTCCCTTAATTTTTAATGATGTGTACCTCAAACAAGCTTAGGATCCAATAAAACCTTGGGAAAATAGTACTCCACAGATTCAAAGAACTTAAGAACTATTTAATTCTTTGTATAATATAGCAGATAAGTTAACATCACTGTTTGAATTAAAGCTTAGGATGACTTTTCCAGCTGATTGTTTGGAACATTCCACAAATGCTCTTCTCTTTTTGCCTTGGAGTTCTGATGGAATTTATACTGCGAGGAATGCAATGGCATTCTTCAAACTATCAATGATGCTTTTAAAGGCAACAGGGCAATTTAAGTAGCATAGCAGGTGTGAGGCAATTAATTCTTGATTTGAAGATATATCTGTGTGTGTGTGTGTGTGTGTGTGTGTGTGTGTGTGTATAGAATATGTTTCTTTCAAATTGTATATTTTTAATTGGAATCAGAGCTATAATTGCAATAATCCCCTCATTCCACCAAATTAAAATAACATCTGACTTGAGAAATTATATCATCATATCATGTGCTTTCCCAAAACAATTGAGAATGGATCACTCTCTCCAAAATTAGTTCAAATGTACTTATGCCAGCCATAATGTATATTTATCTTCTCTGCCAATTCATTCATCAGATGATGAAATTCTGAATGCATGATTCAGGCCACAGGAATGAAAGTGATCGTGTTGCTCTTTATTTGTGTGCCATTTTTAAGAGGGAAAGTCATAGTTCAAATAAGATGTAAACAAATGCATTACATTCACTTATCTTCATTTACAGATAGTCCTTGACATATGACCACAATTGAGCCCAAAATTTCTGTTACTAAGTGAGACAGCTGTTAAATGAGTTTTGCCCCATTTTACGACCTTTCATGCCACAGTTGTTAAGTGAATCACTATAGTTGTTAAGTTAGTAACATGGCTGTTAAGTGATTCTGGCTTCCCCATTGACTTTACTTGTCAGAAGGTGGCAAAAGGTGATCACATGATCCTGAGGCAACTTCATAAATATGAGTCAGTTGCCAAACGTCTGAATTTTGATCACATGACCATGTGGAGGCCGCAATGGTCCTAAGTGTGAAAAATGGACACTTTTTCCAGTGCCATTGTAACTTTGAACGGTCACTAAACAAACTGATGTTAAATCACGGACTACCTGTATTTGTTTATTACTGTCACATATATGCTGCCCCATCACACAGATTCTAGATGGCTTACAATATATAATACAGAGAATCCATATAAACCAAATTCCCCAGTAAAACTACTACTAACTTATAGTTTGAAACATCCAATAAAATTTCAGTATAAAACTAAACTCAGAACAGTTTCCCAGTATCACTATTAGTGCTCAAGCACATGTTGGTCATGTGACTGAGTGGCCGTGGGAGTGAGTGATGTCAAGTTGGCCACGCCCACCCAGTCACACTCCCCCACCTAGCCACACCCACCAAACTGGTAGCGAAAATTTTTGAAACTCACCACTGTAGAGAAGTAGTCTGTCAATCAATCTAGGATACAAATATAAGAGACTTCCACATATTGCTCTGAATGATAGTCTAAAATTCAAGAGCAGAGCAGGGATAGCCACAGGGCTGATGCTGGAGAGCTGTTTCCAACAAAGTGCAAGACTGTGGCAGCGACTTCAAAGTAGCCCTAGCTGTGGGTGTAACTCAGCTGTTGTCTAGCTTCTCAACTAGTCAAGTAGATTGCCTTTGCAATCTACTTGACTAGTTGTTAGACTTGACTTAGTTGAAAGACTTGACTGTCTTTCAAAGTTGTTAGTTTGTCGTGGGACTTAGATGACTTGCCATGATGTGGCCCTTCATAATCTGACTCTGCGGTCATCTGCTCTGCATATGGTCTCTCTTTTCTGCTTCAGAGGATTGATCGCCTGCCAACTCTAAAGCTGACAGCTCACCCGAAATTAATGGTGACTTCCCCCGATAAATATTAAATAGTGTGGGGGAGAAAGCCATACTTGAGAAAACTCTCACCAAAATAACCATGGGTTGATTCTTCTCCTTCATAACCATTTGCCATAACTATCCATTTAGGAAAGAGCAGAATTATCATAAAACAGTACCTCTAACTTTCCTAGGCAATATAGAAGGGTACCATGGTTAACAGTACTGAACACAGTAAAAAAAATCTAGTGGACTAGGAAATGTGTAAATTCTTCACTTGGGTCCCAATGTAGGGATCATCAGTGTGAATAGTATGGTTCTGGATCCATCCTCAAGGTTGAACCTGACTGGAAGGCAAGATAATTCACACATATCAGAGCTATTGATTAGGAAATGTAATTACTGCATTGGCTGAAAACCAAGGAATGAGCAGTGTTGCTCTTGTTTTTCTTTGGATTAAACGTACTTTAGAAATGCATACTTGTTCTGTAATATGCTACCACTAATTCTAGTGTGTGTGCAGCAAGGATTCTGAGCCCTCTATGGTGCATTAATGTTCATAATATGTATCCATTTATTTACATAGACATTATTGTAAGAGAGTTGAAAGAAAGCAGCTTAAACCTTAAATGTTTTTGTGGACCTTTACTTATTTGCACCTAGTATCATTACCTTCGTATTATTTCTAATCCAAGAATGAGAGGACCTTATCCTTAAATGTGCCAGCATTAAAGTAGTATTTTCCCTATTAAACTGGCATCATCCAATGTCAAGGTTAAGCCCAAAAATGGCAAACACCAATTCAATCAGAGTTCAGTTCTGGTTGTTTAAATTCTTGTCCTTTAGCTTTTTTTATAGATTTTTTTTCTAATTAGCCATTTTTATTCTGGTTTGAAATAGTTTATTCACACACATTTAACATAAACCATTAGGACAAACACATCAATTTCTTTAAAATAAATTTATTTAAATACTGTTTCACACTGTAGGATATCAACTATTGTATTATTATTTGCATCAAGATTGTTTTTGCAAACGACTTCTTAGCTGTAATTTAAGAACAAGCATATTTCAGGCAACAGGCACTTCATTGAATTCATTATAAAAGTATACAGGTCCTTTTTAAATGATAAGGCACACAATTTATTCAGTATATCTGGAAACTCTGAGAGTTATTGTCCCAATGTAAGTAGTCCTCAATTTACAACCATTTGTTTGGTGATCGTTTGAAGTTACAACAGCACTGAAAAAAGTGACCTATGACCATTTTTCACACTTATGACCACTTATGACCATTGCAGCATCCCATGGTCATGTGATCAAAATTTGGATGTTTGGCAACTTGCATGTATTTATGAAAGTTGCAGTATCTCGGGATCTTGTGATCACCTTTCTCCACCACCTGACAGACAACATCAATGAGGAAGCCAGATTCATTTAATTCATTTAGTTAGTAACCACGTTACTAATTTAACAACTTCAGTGATTCGCTTAACAGCTGTAGCAAAAAGTCATAAGTGGGGCAAAACTCACTTAACAACTTTCTTAGCAATGGAATTTTGGGCTGAATTGTGGTCGTAAGTCGAGGATTACCTCTACATTTAGAGGAAACCTAAATTAAACCTAAATAGGTTGGGGAAACCTGCCTTCATGTTTGTACTACACATAACAATCATTTGCCTGAATTAGTATACTTTGATCTAAAAGGCAAACATATCTTGCAGGTAGCCATAGTTTCCACAGGCATTTAGGTCTCCTCAGATTCTTTCTTCTTGAAGGATTCCGGATTGAGAAGGACAGTAATTGTTTTGAAAACATAGCAGTCTTTCTGTTGCAGTTGTCAATTACAATGTCAACATACTTTTCAAACGGCTCCCAACAAGAATACCTCAATATTCCTCACCCAGCACATGCATGCAGAAATTCTCCTTTGTCTGGAGGAATGTTGAAATTGAAATATCTTCATGATGGTTTAGTCTTTGTTCCCTCCCACTGTGGAATAGCTGACAATACCTACCAGGTTTATTAAAAAGGTATTATGTTTTTCTTCAACAAAAATTGATCTTAGGATGGACAGATGCTTTTTTTCTGGCATTTGGACTGTCATTCCATTTCTGCTAAAGTTTAAATTACCCAGGAGTCCTTCCAACAAATAAGGGCTCAAAATCTATTTCTGAATTTGTAGAATTAGGTCGAACAGAACTGGATGTTACAATAAACCTGTCTGTGAGTTAGAATACTGAAGATGTTCCATCTATGGCCCATCAGACCACGTTACATGTTTTTTTCAAAACCATCCAATTTTTCCCCATGGATGCACCTCAAGTTCATACTTGGTGTGTGACACTGTTGGCTTTGTAATGGGTCCGAACTCTCTGATTTTTTTGAGTCATTTAAGATTCTTGTAGCATCAGAGCTGAGCATTAGTGAGCTGAGACAAAGCGGATACGCTGTGAGTATGCTAAATCCACCATGTAGAGTACTAGGTTCACATAGGTGAATACCGTAATGACCACTTGGTTGTCCCATGAACACATGGCTCGGGAACACTGGTAGGGACGTTGTGGAGAGCCATATTTATGATCAAAGCAGAAAACCGGCCATATCACTGCAGCGCTCACATACATCAGGATAGCCACGAAAGTGTAAACGACCACAAAGCGTTCAAAGGAACATTTCAGCATTGCTGTCTTTCCTGTGACGTTGAGAGCCACCACAACCACAGTCACCACAAAGCAGAAGCAGTAAACAGCCACACACCACTGGGTAGCTGCATACTTATTGTATTGGCTGTCCTTCGCCAGAGCACCAAAGATTATACAAGCTACAAAGGACTGGACAATTTTCAAGAGGCCTGTAACTGTGGCCATGTAACTTGTCACCTGGCCTGGCTTGGCCCTAGTTAAAAAAACTTCTGCGGCATATGCCCAAAACAGAAGCCCTGCAAAAACACTACTGGCAATGCGGAAGTTTCTCACCTCGCAACTATTGGAATCGCAGTCAAACTGGACGTAGACTGGATAGATCACAGCGGCGGTGATGGACATGAGGGTGGCGAGCATGGCAAAGGCAGCTGTGAAATTCCCCCAGGAGATGCTTAGGTAGCTATGGAGGTGAGTAAACTCGCAGGTGAGGATGAAGACGGTGACGGCAAAGCAAAAGCACCAGATTGATATACAGAAAGAGCCATAGGCCGCGCTGAATCCCGCTCGGTGGGCCACAAGGCTGAATGTAGTACATCCAAACATGGCCTGCAAGAGTCGAACAGCTCCCACCCAAGAGGCCACTGCATCCACGTTGAGGTATGTCTTACTTGATCTCTCCATTGCTGGATCGGAAGTCCTAGATTCCCTTCGGTAGTTGGATCTCGTTTCCCTTGTCCTTGTCCTATCAGAAGCTCAGGGGCTAAGTAGGAAGTGCCACGAGAAAAAGCTCTGTATCCCCTCTGCCCAAATCTTTGCTGGCTGTTATTTATGCGGCAGGCATAGCATGTGTTTCTGACAGCTTTTTGAGACGGACTTGCCTCTGCAGTAAAAGTATTGACCTGTCTTTGTCTGTGCTGCAGTTATGATCCATCAAACCTGCCCTGCTGAGTTCTGCACACCAAGCACTTCGGCTGCACTACTCTTACTTTTCTTCTCTGTCTCAACTGATCACTTTTTCCCAAGTGACTCACAGGAGGTTTGTTTCAGTTGCACAGCTGCAGGTCTCAACTCTGTGCTGTAAAGGGCCAGCATATAAATAGAAGACTATATTAATAGATTTATCCAGAATGGAATGAATCGCATGGGGTGTGTAGGAATGAGAAGCTGGTTTTAGTTACATCCAGGATAGCTTCATATATTACCCCTTTCATCTTCGGGGCAGAAATAAACTAAAACAATTTGAATGGCAAAAGGCAAGTAATCCAACAGGAAACAAGGATGGGAAGGACGTATAATGCAAAAATACAGATACATTGTATATTTGCATTAGAGGTATACTGTTTATACTTTTCGGTCAAAATGTTGAACTCATGGCATATTACAAATAGCCCTTGACTTACAGCCGTTTGTTTAGTGACTATTCAAAGTTACACCAGCATTGAAAAAAGCGACTTACAGTGGTGGATCCTGTTGCAGCATCCTCATAGTCATGTGATCAAAATTTAGACTCTTGGCAACTGGAATGTATAAAATCTGCAGCGTCCTAGGATCACAAGATCACTACAACCTCAGCCAGCTTTCGATAAGTAAAAGTCAATGGGGGAAGTCAGATTCACTTAAAAACCATGTGATTTGCTTATTGAGTGCAGTGATTCACTTAATAACTGTGGCAAAAAGATTGTAAAATTGGGTACAATTCACTTAACAGCAGTGTAAATTCTGGCCCCAATTGTGGCCATAAATTGAGGACTACCTGAGCACCCAAACAATCAGCATGATTCATGGGAAAGCCCATTGGCTGGCTTTACACATTATGCCAAATTTAACCTGATTTATTTGGTTTTGACTCTTTGCAGTTTAGAGATCCATGAACTGTACTTTGCAAATCATAGTATATTCAGTTGCCTATTCCACTATTTACAGATCTCTGGACAGTTTATGGTTTAGGACTGTATCTACACAAGTATAAGAGCCCTAAACTGAAGGGACTTTGGGACCACTTAAAAAGAGGTGCTTGTGACTTTGACCACATTGTAACTTATCTCAATATGATAGTAAAACAAGTCATGCAGAATACTGCTTACCTGTTCAGAAGAGCTTACTGAAAAACAGTATTTCCTGCTGATTTAGCCACTGGTTGAAAAAATATCATTTGTAAGATTAGAACATTGTTTTGTACCGTATCTGTATGTATATGCGAACGGATACTTAACTGAATCATGAATTGATGAATTAATTCATTTATTATTATTATTATTATTATTATTATTATTATTATTATTATTATTATTAAATTTGATTTATATGCCGCCCTTCTCCGGAGACTCGGGGCGACTTACAATGCGTTAAGCAATAGCCTTCATCCTTTTGTATATTTTATACAAAGTCAGCTTATTGCCCCCACAAACTGGGTCCTCATTTCACCTACCTTAGAAAGGATGGAAGGCTGAGTTGACCTTGAGCCTTGGAGAGATTCGAACCAGCAGAAATTGCAGGCAGCTGTGTTAATAACAGGGTGCACTAAACCACTGTACTATCAAGGCTCTTTTATTAGGATTTGGCAAAAATTCTGAATAATATCTGCTGGATTTTGTACTGAGTTACAAACTCACCACATTTTAGCTTAGTGGGTTGTATATGGTAAATCTAGTCTAGTTGTGACTGTGCTCATGCAACCTTACTAGTTTGCTTAGTTATGGTTAACTGAATAAACCACAATTGATACAATTCACACAACCCATAATGCCAGAACTGCAAGACTGGAGGTCTCAGAATCACTTTTAGCTATTTAAAAGCTATTTAAGCTTTTACTCTCTTAAGGGCAAATGGCATTTTAATTTAACAACATGTTGTATTTATTTATTTATTTATTTATTTTATTGAATTTCTATACCACCCTACTCCCGGAGGACTCAGGGCGGTGAACAGCCACAGAATAAAACACATAAATACAGAAATTTAAAATAGAATAAAAACGAATTAAATAATTTGGCTGAGACGAATTTAAAATACCCCATAATTTAAAAACAAATTAAAATTTACATTTAAAAAGGTATGAACTCACTCTGCACCTGACAGCAACTGTTGGGCCTCAACTATAGTTTTCTTGTCCTATGATGCCTTGTATTGTTTTGGTTTGTGTCAGATTGGAAATACTGATTCAACTGAAACGGCTATTGAGTGAATACAAAATGGAGTGACCAATCCAAGACACAGATGTTGAGGAAGTTTGCTTATAGAAAAGGAATAAGGATGGAGCTGCAAAATAAATAAATAAATGAAAATGCAAAAGGGTTGAGAGGAAGGAGAAGACCAAGAAATTTGTCCTTAGGTAAAGCTGAATGAGATTCTCCAAAAGAGAGAAGGTACCATTATGTTGACATCATCATCATTAGCTGCAGCTGCATTGTAGCCAAGCTCCACACTTTCACTACTTCTCTTCTTTCTCTTGAACAGGTGCTCTCTCTCTCTCTGTCTGCTTGTCTACCTACCTACCTACCTACGTAATCTATCTAATCTACCTACCTATCATCTATCTATCTATCTATCTATCTATCTATCTATCTATCTATCTATCTATCTAACTTATCTAAGACTAGAACTGATGATGTTATCTAGTTAGGGTAATGAAATGTCTGCAAGAAAATAAACAAGCTCAGAGAGCACCAAGGACCCCGCATTTATCAAATTTATTTGCTGCTCCTCTTGCAGTTCAGGTGACTCTGCTCACATGCTTCAGGAACCGTTCCTGCCTTTGCCAGGCTTGGACCGTATCAAATCATGGCTCATTGAATAAAAGGCTGCTTTTGCCTAGCTTGATACATGTTAGTGTGTCTGGGTTCACTTTATTTATTAAACCAAAAACGAAAAAAGTACACAGTGATTTAGTTTATATAAAAAGTAATGACGTGCTTTATTCAAGGCCAAGTAATTGAATGAGCAACTGCTGAATTTACACAAAGTTTGAAGCTGAAAACCTGGCTTACAAAGCATAGTGGCTAGGTTTACACCTAGCCACTATTCTCCAAACCAAGAGAATACAGTAGTTTAGCATACATTTAGCATGCTCATATTTTCGGTTCCGGGCAAACCGGTTGTTACAACCGGCAGCAGCCCACCACTGGATGGATGGATAGATAGATAGATAGATAGATAGATAGATAGATAGATAGATAAGATAGAACAGAGTTAGAAGGGATCTTGGAGATCTTCTACTCCAGCCTCCTGGTCAAACAGGACATCTTATACCATTTCAGACAAATGGTTGTCCAATCTCTTCTTAAAAACATCTGGTGTTGGAGCATCCAGAGAGGGGGGTGGGGAGAGAAACGATGGACATCTCTCCTGGCAAGGTAGGGAATTTCTGAAGGTAGGGAGTATAAATTTGCTGATGGAGATCCATTTCAATTGATGGCAAGTGGTTCTCACTACTTTCAAATACCATTTTGTCTGACAGGTGCATCAGATTGTGACCTTGACTATACATGTCAACACAGGAGGTGGAGATGGCCTGATGACCCTTCCAGCTTCCTTGAGTCTAGGCAAATACGGGAAAGCTGCCTGTTGCCAAGGCCCTGAATTTTGATCACATGACCATAGGGATGCTGCAATAGTCATAAGTGTGAAAAATGGTCATAAGTCATTTTCTTCCAGTGCTGTTATAACTTTGAACAGTTACTAAATGAATGGTTGCAAGTTAAGGACTACCTGTATTGAAGATATTTAAATTAAATTAATTAAATTATCTGAATCAATAATTAGTACCACAAGGAACACATTTAATTGAAACATTTTATTGTATCTAATATACAGCCAATATCCAAAATAATAAAGATTAAAAACAAGGGATGAAATTCTCTTAGATAGTCCTAAAAATTTTTTTTTTATACCTTAAGTTTTTTATTTCCTGTGACTGCCTGAACTGGTCTCTGCAGTTTTCTTGGCAATATTGTTTCAGAAATGGTCTGCCCTTGCCTCTTTCCTAGGACTGAGTGAAAAGAACTGGTCCAAGATCACCCAGCTGGCTTTGTGCCCAAAGGCAAGTCCAGAACTGAGTCTTTTGGTTGCTAGTCTGATATCTTCACCACTAGCCAAATTGGCTGTATCTCATATTCATAAACACGGTGTGTGTGTATATACTATACTAATACAGTAAGGTGACAGAATTGCTGACTTTTTGTCTTTGCTATACAAGTAGTCCTTGACTTACGACCACAATGGAGTCCAAGATTTCTGTTGCTAAGTGAGACATTTGTTAAGTGAATTTTGCCCCATTTCATTTTTCTTGCCAGTTGTTAAACGCATCACTGTAGCTGTTAAGTTAGTAATGTGGTTGTTAAATGAATCTGGCTTCCCCACTGACTTTGTCAGAAGGTTGCAAATCCTGGGAACAGCAACTGTCATAAGTATGAACCAGTTGCCAAACATCTGAATTTTGATCACATGACCCTGGGGATCTTGCAACAGTCATAAGAGTGAAAAATGGTCATAGGCCACTTTTTTCAGTGCCGCTGTAACTTTAAATGGTCATTAAATGAACTGTTGTAAATTGAGGATTACCTGTACAGTCCTCAGTATGGCAACTATCCTGAAACTACACTTTTCTCAACAACACTTTCTGACTCTACCACTAGGTGGCAACAACACAGTATTGGCATATTCATTTTACATTAGAGAGCCTTCACAAATTTTTATTTTCTGAATTTCCTCATAATAGTAGTATACCAGATTTGTTTTATCATTGTTTGTTCTACTTTCAGGTTTACGTTTAGAAAATATTAGAGAGAAGGAAGTGTAGCACAATTAATTGTGGTCAAGTTTTGAGATGAAGTAGCGTTGGTCTTTCTTAATGCTTATATTTTTTTTCCCTTGAGATACTGATCTTTACATATTCATATTATTATTTTATAAAAAATGTGGAAATAAAATTTTAAGGCAACATCCAATTGGGCATGGTATTGGCTGGGTGGAGGGCACAATGACAACATGAACATGAATGGCTGATTTTTGTATGTATATCTGATGTCCCGAGGCAAGTGAGCATTTTATGTAATTGTGGCATTTGTCCTAATCATACCTGTCTTCATTGATTTGCTTGTAGCAGGTTTTGTAATAACATTAAAGCACATAACACCCTCTGTTATTGCATTTACATTTAACACAAGTGTATAATTTGGATTGTCTTATTTGAGAACTAAAATGTCTTGGGCCAACTGGACAACAGGAGTGAGTGTATAATTCAACAATCAGTTATTCCCAGGTTAGGAAGAACTGTTATGTCAACTGCTGCTGCCCAAGACTAACAAAAGAAGGGCAAAATAACTATTGTCTCAACGGTGGGGGGTGGGGGTGAGGGTGGAGAATAGAATTTATGTTTATTCTTCTCTGTTCACTGCCAGCTTCTGACAAGAAAGTCAATGGGGAAGCCGTCAGGAAGTCGAAAATGGCAATCACATGTTCACAGGATACTGTGACTGCACAGGATTCCCTTGATGATGGCAACTGGGACTGTCACGATTGTTATTGTAAACTGGTGTAGTCATATGGCATCATGCTTTATAACCACATCAGGGATGAAGTTGCTGCCCCAATTATTGTTGTTAAGTGAGGACTATCTGCATACATACCCAATTTAAATCAGCATCCTATTGTTTGTGGCCCTTTCTTCTCTCCCTCAAATTTGTGCATTTCCTATAATGAAGAGATGAACAAAGGTGCAAACATCATATAGATTAAATTGGAAAAAAGCTCTTTCTTGAATACTTCACTCATAATTTCATTTCTACAAATCAACATCGTACAAAGGGAGTCATAAGGATTTAATAATAATAATAATAATAATAATAATAATAATAATAATACCAATGCTGACCCTTGCCCTCTTCCATACGTATGTGTTCACAAGGAAAACCTTTCCAAGAAAGTATTTACAACTTTACAACTTTTGAGCATATCTTGGATCAGCCCTTATAAATAGCATTTACATATTAAAATAAATATTTTCACATTGCCAAAATAGCGTAAGCCGTTTTCTTCATTATTTAAAAAATATGTTACAAAACAATATCATTAATTTTATATTTCTTGCTTATTTCTTTTAAAAGTCAAGTAATAAAATCATTTCATAAAACAATACAAAAGTAAATTGAATACACGGTAGATCCATTTGTAGCCGCTGTGCTTTGTTTGTACAGTATTTTACATGGTGAGTTGCTGGCTCCAGGAAGTCCTTGTGGTCATATCTTCCCTTCTGATAGGAGAATAATTCAGTGCTCCCACCTATCCCCAAAGTCACTCTATGGCCTAAAAATGCCTTGGAAATGATAAAATGCATGAAGGCCCTTATGGGTTCTTGAAGCTGGAGTTTTTAGGCACCCGTTACTTCCTGTAGATTGTCCTTGTGAACAGAGGTACTGCTTGGCAGTAATGTAGAGGTAATGCTTCATTTAAGTGGGTAGATGAGATTCTGTCCATATGATCCTGATAGGCTAATTGTGCAAGAGCTATGTGCGTTAGTTTGGCTACTTGTCTCTGTAGATGTTTACGTGCTGTACGTGAGCAAAGAAGGCAGAAAGTTTGGGTGTCTAAAGAGTCAAGCCGTTGTCGTTAAGAGAATACACTTCTAGCTAGCACTGCTCAGCATCCCTAGAAGTTTACTGGGCTCCAATCCTTGCTGCTGTGCCATCTTCTGCACATCAAAACCCATATGCATGAGAAATTGGATCACATTCATCTCCTGGCCGGTGTATTGGTCCCGGATGGTAGGGCATGATGGGTTACAATGTGGCCATGGGCAGCTGTCAATCAGATGGACCGGGCAGCCTTTTAACGGGGCTTTCCCATTCTTATTGCTGTCATGTAGACTGCGATCCCAGCAGTGCAGAGCTCGGGGCAAAGAGGTCCCTTTCACTTGGATGTCTGTCCAATGACTGAAAAAGCAACCCATATAGATGAAAGCGTGTGACAATTTGCATGTTTCTTACAGGTGACTAATCATAGGATAGGCATAACTCAAGAGAACCTGCTGACATTAGAACTTTCGCTTCTGAACACTCATGGGGTCATATGAGGTAGCAACAAAAGAAAAGAGCTGCCAAGATTTGATCTATCTGAAACACACTGGACAATGTATGAGAATCAAAATAATACAGAATCAATTTACACAGGTTACTAGAAGTTCCAAAAGATGGATGATCTGCTTTGCATATTTATATTATTTATATGCTCAAAATATAGTTTTCTAACATTCTAGAAAGTCAGCAGTATTCCAGAGCAGGAAAGGCAGAATTTCAATTTCTGGATTTTACTTTTTGCTCTCTTTTCCCAAGACAGCTCAAGATCCACTGACATTTATTATAAAACAGTTGCTCAGGGTAGACATCTAATTGCAGAATGCAAAAAAATGGGAGCTTCTGAAACCAGTCATTTATTCTCAGTATCCAAACTAAATTTAGTCTTTTCAGAGAAAAAGATCAATCCTGTCCACCCCATTTATTTTTCTTTTTAGTCACCGGATTAAAAGGTGTGGGGTAATTTATGTCACCTCTGCTAATAATAATGCTTATAAATGTAAATTACCCAGAAATCTACAAACATATTGTAGATTTCAATTTATTTTCTGCTCACTGCTGATTCAGCCAGTCTTTCTTAATAATTAGTGAATGTCTTTCATTTGATAGAGAAGGTGAGAAAACAGGAAGGTGCACCTTTCCACTCTACATACTTACTTGCGTGTTATGATCTCATGAGACAAACAAGCTGGAGCAAAGCTGGCGCTGAATGAGAAGGGGGAAAAGTCATAAAATCAATGTGATAGAAAAAGAAACATTTTGGAATGTCTTTTGTAACAACTTTTGAGTTTTTTCATAGTAGAATTTAGGCATCTTGCTGCAATAAAGATACCTATATAAGTTGCTAGGTGCAGAAAGGTTAGATCTCAGACCTGAATTGCTTTGAAGCACTATTCTTAACATACCATACAAAAGCTAAGTCACCACAGATTTAATTTCATTATCTCTTGTGACTGGGTATTGTGGATACTTCTGTCATGAGAAAGCAACTGAGTCATATGACAGCAATATAAAACCACGGTCCTTGTCTTAATTTTAATTTTAGAGTAAAAGGCCTGAGATGCACTGCTGACTCCCACTAACAGCAATACAAACAAAAAAAATTTAAACATACAAATCTAGTGTTTAATAATGTGACATATCATGGAAAGATTTTAAGATAAAATTCTTAGATCCCAGGAAAGGAAATTTCCTTAAATGGAAATTTAAAAACATGAAACAAAACTAACGTCACATCCTTGAGAGTATTCCTCAATTCACGGCCCAGATTTTGGATATAAAGCCATTGTCCTTCCTGTACAGGCTGGCCAGTCAAATGTACATTGTCCACAGTGAGTTGAGCTTCATCAAACAACCACTGCACCACAAAAACAGGACCTGCACAAAGAAGAATTTAGTACCAATAGCATCACTAATAGGGCTATAAACTTACTGGCTTAAGTGATAAACTAAGTAAGCAAGAATGGATTAGATTTCTTAGTATGTGGAAATTTTAGAAAGAGAGACAAAAAATTAAGGACGAACGTTGGTATATCCTGTTATGCCATGTAACATTTTCTTGTGCATTTACTGTTAAATTTTTTTTTATCTAATCACATGGTAGCAGGGGTGAAATCCAGCAGGTTCTGGAGAACCGGTAGCGGAAATTTTGAACAGTTCAGAGAACTGGCAAATACTACCTCTGGCTGGCCCCAGAGTGGGGTGGGAATGGAGACTTTGCAATATCCTTCCCCCAGGAGTGGGGAGGGAAAAGTTATTTTGCAGTATCCTTTCCCTGGAGTGGGGTGGGAATGGAGATTTTGCAGTATCCTTCCCCTGTCACTCACCAAGCCACGCCCACAGAACCCGGTAGTAAAAAAATTTGGATTTCACCATTGCATGGTAGTCTTTATTTGCTAAATTGTAAATGTTTCTTGCAAATTATTCCACACTTTCTTCAATAATTAAAATAGTCTCTCATCCCCCAAACACATCCTATTTATATTGAAGTATTAAAGTAATATGAATATTTATTTATATTCAACAAATCAATTAGAAGTGTAAATATCACATAATTAGCTAAATCAAAACATTTACCTGGCTGACAATATTAGCAAGGCTTAATAATAACCACTTAGTATTAATTATTCAGATAAGGAGAGTTTATCTGAAATGCATTTCAGATATCGTTCAGCAACAGGCCTTTGCTGGCACACTTACATCGGAGAGTAGGATAAATTTTATAGCCAAAGAAACAATTCCATTCTTCTCCTTCTCTAAACTGCATTTTGCAGCGTTCAGGAACAAGTCCATGCCAATATCTGAGAGTTTTAAAAAAAATAGCTGGAGTTAATTATTTAAATTTATTCTACTAGAAATAGTTAACTATGCAGTATAGAATATCTGGGATTGAGAGGCAAGAGTATGTAAATCATGAAGGGTCCTTGGTGCTCTCTGAGCTTGTTTGTTTTCTTGTTACCTAGTTTCATTACCCAAACTAGGTAACATTATCAGTGCTAGTGCTAGTAACTGATGATATTACCTAGTTTCAGTAATGAAATGTCTGCAAGAAAACATGTCAATCCTGAGCTACAAATGTTCTCCTTTATTAGTATATAAATTCCAAAACCAGTGGACAGTAGAGGGCAGACAAACCACACATTGAAAATGTATATATATTTAAAAAGTTAAAGGGTGAAGTTTTCCCCTGTTTTGTCGAGTCTGACTCTAAGGGGCGGTGCTCATCTTTGTTTCCTAGCAGAGGGAGGCAGCAACATCTAGAGGTTGGTTTCTGTGGTCATTTCACCAGCATGACTATACATTGAAGACACATGGAATCAGGAGTGGGTTTCACATATTGTTGCCACTGGTTCGCCACGCATGCGCTCGCTTCACTCATGCACATACCCAGCCTTCTGCACACTCGCTGCACGCACACACACCTTCCGCACATGTGCCCGGCCTTCTGCACATGCGCTACATAGGATGGCATTATGTCCAGGCAGATGCAGGCCCACCCGCAGTCGCCGCTACCAATTCACCCAAATTGGTCTGAACCGGCTGAATACCACCTTTGCATGGAATGCTGTTACCTTCCCACCAAAGTGGTAGCTATTAATCTGCTCACATTTGCATGCTTTCGAACTGTTAGGATGGCAGGAGCTGGGATGACAAAAGGAGCTCACCCCATCATGTGGTGCTTGCTGGAATAAATACACCTTCTGTTTCTCTGTCTATTGATAGATTACTAGAATATCTACTATGTACTTTCTACAGTCACATTTCATGAATATTACTTAGCAATCTCTGAAGACTAGCTCATGTTAACTATCAGGGGAAAGTCTCACTGGATGTCTCACTCCAGTTTTAGATTTCCAGGAAAGATGTTAAAAACTTCAATACCTAATTCCTCTCCTGATGGCTTCTGTGGGGGCGCAGGTTATGGTATCAATGCAGTCTGTCCTACGATATTGTTTATTATCCAAGAACCAGCCAGAGTCTGCAAGGCCACGGACCTGAATCCCAGGATATCCTAGTTCTTCCAGCTGTTCAGCCACTCGATCCACATTCAAAAGGACTCCTGTTCCACCAGCACTGCAATGACAAGTCAAGTCTTTGAAGCAGAACTCCTTCATATTGTTGCCTGAAGAACCATGGCTTGTAGGCAAGGTCTACACATCGCATCAATTAATGTTAATGAAATACCAAGTTTAATTGCTTATTCATTTGTTCATTCCTTCGGCCATTTACAATGCATTAAAAACCACACGAATTCAGAATAAATTTAAAATGCAATAATTAAAATACATCAGATAAACAAAGAGAAGTCAGAATAATTAGCAAGTTTCTAAGCAGCATATCTATTAAAGAATTGATTAAGCAATTCTTAATCAGGATGCTGGGGAGGTTGAACGCAACCACATGTTTATTGGACCCGTGTCCCTCCTGGTTGGTGCTGGCTACCCGGGAGGTTACGCGAGGCTGGCTCCAGAGGATTATAAATGCTTCCTTGAGTGAGGGGTTTTTGCCTCCCGCCTTGAAAGAGGCGGTGGTGAGGCCCCTCCTCAAGAAGCCCTCTCTGGACCCAGCTGTTTTAGCAAACTATCGTCCAGTTTCCAACCTTCGCTTCTTGGCGAAGGTTGTTGAGAGTGTGGTTGCGCGACAGCTCCCGCAGTACCTGGATGAAACCGTCTATCTAGATCCGTTCCAGTCCGGCTTCAGGCCCGGGTACAGCACGGAAATGGCATTGGTTGCGTTGGTTGATGATCTCTGGAGGGCTCGGGACAGAGGTTGCTCCTCTGTTCTGGTCCTATTAGACCTCTCAGCGGCTTTTGATACCATCGACCATGGTATCATGCTGCGCCAGTTGGAGGGGTTGGGAGTGGGAGGCACTGTTTTACGGTGGTTCTCCTCCTATCTCTCCGACCGGTCGCAGTCTGTGTTGGCTGGAGGGCAGAGGTCGACCTCAAGGCACTTGGTTTTTGGGGTGCCACAAGGGTCGGTCCTCTCGCCTCTCCTGTTCAACATTTATGTGAAGCCGCTGGGTGAGATCATCCGTGGTTTTGGGGTGCAGTGCCATCTGTACGCTGATGACACCCAGCTGTACATCTCCACCCCGGACCACCCCAACGATGCCCTTGACGTGATGTCCCGGTGCCTGGAGGCGGTGCGGGTCTGGATGGGGAGGAACAGGCTCCGACTCAATCCCTCCAAGACTGAGTGGCTGTGGCTGCCGGCGTCCCAATATAGTCAGCTGGTGCCATCGCTGACTATCGGGGGCGAGACATTGGCCCCCACGGAGAGGGCGTATAACTTGGGTGTCCTCCTGGACGCACGGCTGTCTTTAGAAGAGCATATGACGGCCGTGGCCAGGGGGGCTTTCTATCAGGTTCGCCTGATACGCCAGTTGCGCCCCTTTCTGGATCGGGACTCCCTATGCACGGTCACTCATGCCCTCGTTACTTCCCGCCTCGACTACTGCAATGCTCTCTACATGGGGCTCCCCTTGAGGAGCACTCGGAGGCTCCAACTGGTGCAGAATGCGGCCGCGCGGGTACTTATGGGGGCGACATGGCGCTCCCACGTGACATCTCTCCTGCGCGAGCTGCATTGGCTTCCAGTGGTCTTCCGAGTGCGCTTCAAGGTGTTGGTTCTCATCTTCAAAGCGCTCCATGGCTTAGGACCCAGTTATTTACGAGACCACCTTCTGCCTCCGATAACCTCCCACCGGCCAACACGCTCCCACAGAGAGGATCTCCTCAGGGTGCCGTCGGTCAGGCAATGTCGGCTGGTGACCCCCCGGGGGAGAGCCTTCTCTGTGGGGGCACCCGCCCTCTGGAATGAGCTACCCCCAGGGATACGACTAATCCCGGACCTCCGGACCTTCCGCCGGGCCCTGAAGACTTATTTCAGCAAGCCGGGCTGGGTTAAAAAATTTTAATTGGGTGAATTTTATGGGTAACGGGGTTTTAAATTGGAGAAGCCTAGGATAATTTAATTTTGTTTTAATGTATTTTAATATTTGTATTGTGTGTTTTTAATTCTGGCTGTTCACCGCCCCGAGTCCTTCGGGAGAGGGGGCGGTATAAAAATTTAATTAATAATAATAATAATAATAATAATAATAATAATAATAATAATAATAATAACTGGAGAAAATGAAAATGTCTTAGGTTCTGAAAAGACAACTGAGTGTACTTTACTGAGAAGGCATTCCAGAATGGATATTGAAATAGCCCATTCCTGGAAGCAACTCACTGCACTGCTGCATAAGAATGATGTCACAATATCGGACAAATAACTGATAGAAATTGCTATCATTTGTATGGTGACACAAGATCTGTGAGCTCATCATGGCTTCCATTGAATGCTTATCATGGGAGGGCATTTGTGGAATGGCTTGAAAAATGATTTTATCATACAAGAAAAAATGTAAGGGAATAGATTTTGTAGGTTGATTCCAGCACCTTAAAATTAAGTGAACAATTGTCAAGGCAGGTTTTGAAGATTGTGTTCCGCCTGTGAAACACCCTACCCCCATGATGACAAACCTATGGCATGCAGAGCCCTCTCTGTGGGCACGCGTGCCATCGCCAGCTGCTCTTCTGGTTTCCAGAGTGCGCAGGCCAGCTGGTCTTCGCACGTGCCGGAAACACGGGAGCCCTGGGAATTTCCAGGCCTCTGGTGTGCGTGAAGACCAGTTGGCACACACACACACATGCATACACACCAGTTTGGGCACTTGGTGCCGAAAAGGTTCACCATCACTGCCCTACCCCAAAAATCTCTCCTGGAGCTGATTGATATCATGTTTGGACCAAAAAACCCCTATTTTGTTTAAGTGGGCATTTCAACAAGTACTGTTAGTCATCGTGGTTACTTATAGGTATCAGTTGCATCTCTTACTTTAAAATGTTGCTTCTATTATTTCTTTTTCTATATTTACTTTTGAAATGTTTTAATAATATCCTTTTCCAACTCACACAAGCATACATTTACTAGATGTGTTTTCATGAACAGACATATACCTGCTTCCTGCCAACAGCAACACCTTGGCATTTACAAGGCCTTTCCCCAATAATTCCTTTACAACTTCTTGTATGATGAGAGCACCCATGAAGACAAATTCATCTGTAGGAGAAGGAAGGGGAGATGAAAAACAATCATAGTAAGTAAAACTGGCTAACATTTTTTGCCATTCCTATTGAAGGTATGGAGTAATGAATATTGAAAAGTATACTTTTCGTACCATAAGTTTCCAATGAGTGTTCAGTGGAAAAGTAAACCTAGCAAATATTGCAAATCAGTTAGCAAGCTTCAGATCTAAATTCTTTAATTTCTTCGTTGAATGTGACAAATGGAACATTCTTTCCCTTTCATGTTCTTTAATGTTTAGGACTAGTTTTCTGAACATTTATTTGACCTCTCAAGTATATGTTTGATAAGCTAAGCAAAGAAAGAACAAAATTCTGGGAAAAGCTTCTTTAAAAAATAGCAGTGAGATGGACCTCTATCCAGAACAGGGAATCTGAATTATGGTATATCTCTCTCCTGTTTCAGGAAAGCAGAATTTGTAGCCCTTCAAATATTGCTGGACTTCAACTCTCAGCACCTCTCATCTTGGCCATGATAGCTTCAATAGCTGGGAGCTGACGTTCAGCAGATCCAAAAGCTACAAGTTCCCCATCCAAACACTGGAAGAACAGAGAACAGAAAGAAGTAGTGAGAAGGTCCTGTTGAGAAAGATTGTAGCATGCTTCGGCAATTACCAGCCTCTGCTTCTACCTAATCTGCATCCAAGTGCAGGAGATTTCTAATTTTTTTCCAGCTGCTAGAATACCTAGCACACGATCACTGCTAACTGAGACCAAATGTTACCATTGGAAACTGGGACTGGATTCATATCTCAAACTATGATTTAGCAAAACCCAACAACAACAACAACAACCTGGTCTTCCATGCTGTGTAAAGTCTTTACAAACCACAGTGGCTAGATTCACAAATAACCCTAGGCCAGGATCAAACCAGCCAAATTATGACTTGCTGCAACACGTGAGCCAGGCTAATGTACTTTACATCTTTTCTACCTTAAAAAATAAAACTAGTAGACCGAAGAAGAGAAATTATAGTTTCAATCAATTTCAGATGATGACCTTCCATCAACATAAAAGATATTGTAGAAAATAAAACAGAACTATATGTATGGAGATTGTTCTTGAGGTGACATTAGTAAAGAAATAAAGACAGTCAGGAATGGCTGTAAATGCTTGGGGAGGGTGTCTTTTCATTTTTTGCATGAAAAACAACAGAGGGGCTTATAGTACCATACATCAGTCTGCATTTAAGGCAACACTGAAGATGTCAGAAGTTCCTTAGTGGTTTTCCATACAAAAGGAAAACTGGGAAGATGGTCAATCCCAGTTCTCTTGCACAATGTGTGGAGTCTATGATCATAAAGTATTTGGTCAGCGTGGTGCTCTCTCAAGAACAACTACCTGGGAAAATTACAAAAATAAGGGTGCAAGAATGGGAACAATATTCCTAATGAAATGTGAGGCAAACTCTTCCTTAAGGGAATACAGATAAGGCAGTTAAATTTGTTCATCCTCTCAATATTTGTGATCAGAAAATTTCCTCTATTATTGTCCCTGAGATCAAGCCAATTCAAAAAAATGTAACTGACTGAAATAAAGATATTGTTTTTTTTCCCTATACAGCTTTTCCTTTTAGGTTAGAAATCTTTCATTTAATTAGACATGAATCTTGCCAGATAGGATTGTGAAGACTAATATTCTTCATACAAGATCAATAGTAGTGATATCCGGGAATCTGGGGTGTCAGCTACTGACACCAAATGGAAGATAGGCGTCCTGAGGAGAATATAAAATTTTGGAAAGATAAATACAAAAGGTCCATGTTTTATCTATTGAGTCAGTTATGTTAAAAAATCCCAACTGCCTGAAGCTCTTCTTTAGTCAGTCAAGAGAGCAAATATTTCTTTGTCACTTATGTCAACATCTTCCAGGCGGATGTTTCTGGCCACACAGTGCCATATATGTGATAGATCTAGATGATGATGGCCCTCAAGCGCATGCACAGATATAAGAACTTTCTCGATTCCATTTGGAATCCTGGCACAATTTCATTTTTCCTTATTTCAAGTTTAGCTAAATGAAACAGTTGCTCAGACCCTTGAGAGGCAACCATTTCCCTCAGGCTGTTGCTCGGTTACTCCCATGTGGGGTTCTGAACCGTGACAAAGCAGGGCTTGCAAGCGGATGCATTATCTAGAGGATATTTATTATTTCTTCCTGCCCGCTGGCGAGAATCCTTTCTTCCTTTGCACAACTGTGGAGAATTCAGGCCAGATTCCCTTAATGCATAATGCCTGTTTGGCAGCAAGAGCCTGTCAGAAGCACTCACTTTTCTCAGTTTTGGCAGAGGCTCCACTCCAGACATCACTTGAGCAATATGGGATGAAACTGCAAGAGAACAGATGTCCTTGAGCACCAATATTCTTTTGATATGCATGGAGGGGTAAGACAAGAGTAAAAGTCCAGCAAATTAAACCCTAAGAGCGATAAGAGAAAATCGTTTAAACTCGGCTCACTCAGATCTGATGGTACCAGCATTTTATACAACTGATATCCCAGGGCATGAAGCATCAAAGAAAAATAAAATAAAATAAAAATTCTTCTAACACCTGGAACTAAATGCCAGGGAGCTACAATTGGTCAAAATTTAGTGTATTTCCAATACATGTTTAATAATAGAAGCTTTATTCTTATTTTTATGGCAAGCATGGAAAATGTCCAGTAATTTTAAAGCTCTCATAGATCTGCATGGCAAATGCCACTGTTTTGATTTTCTATTTCTACTTTCCCCTGTATTGTGCTCCATTGAAGCTATCAACAACATCTTAGTTGATAACTACATATTAATTAGTCTAGATGCTTTTTGAATTAGAAATTACTCTTGAATGTCCCTGCTGTCTAAAAACAATGCTATGCAAGGAAAAAAAAAATCCCAATGAATAGAACAGCCATTCTAATTCTAATCAGCCATTCTAACAGCATTTAAGTATGTACAGACATTAGCTCCCAAGTGGGCTTTCAGATTAACAGCTATCCTCTGGTATTTGCTTTTATTCCCTGAGTCTGCTATCCAATCATCCTAGCCAGAAGTTGTATTTTACATGGGACTGTTTCCTTTTTAAAAGGGTTAGTGTGAATTTATTTGCTGGAGAAACTCTGTGTATTTTTTGGGAAGAACTAACACAATTTGATGGCACATAATCAAAATACATTTGTTGGATCAGTTATTACTATTATAGAAAATATCTAAGAATACAGTTCATCAGAGGAGTGCAGACAGAGAATGAAATCCATCCTCACTGGCTTCTCCATTATGGCCAAGCAATTCTGCATTAAAGACCTAGCAGTGGTACTTCCAATACAGCCCTACAGTAAGGGAGGAGTACAAATGCCTCAGGCTAATATTGTTTTTCTCTTCCAGCCTACCCACCTACATTATTTTGGCCTTGCTGGCATGAATCAGGTAGAACTTCAGATCTGACCATCAGGATTTTCCCTCCCTTGTCTTTGGATTGTTCTTGAAGACTTTCTTAATGTACTAACAATCCATTCTGTTTCATAGTTATTCTCATTTATTTTCATTTGTAATTTCTACTCGTGCTTTCTTTATAGGATCATTACAACTTGCAAACTCTGGTCCTTTGTTTTTTCATATGCAGGCTAAATTCTCCTTTTCCCTAGTTTACTAGTCTTCTATCTTGTTTATTTTTGCTTGACTATTCCATTCAACTCCTATAGCTGTTTATTCTACTTACACCATATTTGCATTCCACCAGTGAGGATTTTCTTCTGGTTGTGATGACAAAATGCCTGTTCCTGAAGATGGAGAAAAATAATATACATACTAACACATAGAGAAAAATATCCTTCACAAAAAGAACAAAAAACATTTAGCATTAATTCAATGACAGATGGTAAAAAACAACAACATTGTTAGGTTCATATGCCAGAGCATCTGAAAGGATGCAATATTCATAATAAAAATCTTTCAGACTAAGATAGGAAAATATTAGATTTAATACTTCATTTTTGTACTTCATGTATACAAAAATAGAACCTGTATCACTAATGTTTGAAATATTTCTTCTTTTTGGTCTAAACAGATAAGCTTACATAGTGGAAAACCTAAACACGTACATATACTTAAATGTAAATTCAGTATGTTCATGGACTCTTATTCTCAGATATGTTTTGGATGGACTACAGACTCTTAAAGTTTTAGAAGTGAAGAACACAGACTCATCTAAGCAACAGAACAAAGGAAAATTACAGCATTCTGAGTACTTTGACCATAACTGATTATTAAGCTAGGCATTAAGTTGCTAACACTGGGAAGAAGTATTGGTGAGTCAGCAAAAGTTAACCAATTTCCATTTCTGAACCAGGGCTTTGTTCTATGATAACTAAATATGCTATATAAGGACAGCCAATGATCTCTTAGCATTCTTGGGGATCTGCCCACAAAGAAGTGCCTTCTCCTACTTCCATGAACATCAATGTAGGTACTGGAGCTATAGAGGCTGTGCAGTCCTGAAGAGATCTGTAGTAAAATCTATTTATTAGGCCTGTCTGCATACCTTAAAAGGCATCTCTCTTTTTTAAACATTTCTTTACAAATCCCTATAATTAATGAAAGAGGAAAAAGAGAGTATTAATGCTGTCCACTTTGCTGAAAATACAAACATAGAAATGTTTACTATGTAGTGGGCTATCTTCCCTCTAAGAGTCAATGTCATTACAAAACCAACATATGCACTACGCTGAAACTTTTTAAAGTAACTTTTTGTTTTATTAATATCATCTGGGCAGATACAGATTTCAGCCAAAGAAAATAATTTTGTTTTTCCAAATTGTCCTCCAGATCCTCAGATAATATGTCCAGTGCAGGCTGAGAATAAGGTGAGCTTTGTGGTATCCCAACATCTTTACTCAGCACCAAGTAGGGAAAATGATGCAAATAATGAACTTTTCTTAATTCCTAGGTATATGTATACCTCATTTTTATGCCACTTTTCTATCTAGATCAGTGGTTCCCAATGTGGGGCCCATGCCCCACAGGGGGGGCAATTTGATTTTTAATGGGGGCAATTGCAACCTTGTTTAAACCAAGTTAATGGCATTTTAGGCTTCCTCCACATGAGCAGGAGTCACTTTTTGAATAGTAAGAATTATATGTCACGGGGATCAGGATTTTAGAGATGCTTAGGGAGCATGGCCAAAAAAAGGTTGGGAACCATTGATCTAGATGCTCTCAAAACATATATAGGAATACAGTAAGAGAACATGGTTGTGTAATCTAAGATTGGCATTTCTATTCCACACCATTCCTGACAGGAAATCATAGATTTAAGTTATGGAGGGGGGCACGTTCTGATTGAAAAAAAATAACAGTGGAACCAATTACAATTGTCAATGCAACCAATTAATGAGAGGTGGGCTTCCTTTTACAACATGAGTTCCTACTAGCCATCTGTCAACAATATATCAGTTTGAATTACTACTCTAAACAGAGATTTAATGACTGCAATGGCCTTTTCCAGCTCTAGGATTCTACTCAAATATTTCCTGTTCTCTTAAATTTATAGAAGAAGATCTGCTTTGCAGAGAATGAAAAGGAGATTTTGCATTGGAGGCCTCTTTCTATTAAAATTCAAAATAATTACATGCATTATTTTGATTCTGGTATATTACCTGTTTTTTTTAAAAAAACCTCTGTGTAAATGCTAAGTGAATAAACCAAACATTATTTATTCCACATAAATAATAGAATATTACTAAAGATAAGTATATATATGTATTCATAATTATGCAGTTATATAGACAGCAGAAACAATATATAATTCGCAATGTAAATCTCAGACTAATTAGAACAAAACATTTACCAGTTCTGGTAATGGGCCATTCCTTGGAGCTCATTAATCTCCTCATTGTTTCATAACGAGAATTGCAGTTCTCTCTGCTGAAGCAATACCAGCCTCCTGCATCCAATAACAATAATAATGATGATGATATCTCAGTAATTTTTTCCTGTATCACTAATTCACATCATTTTAAGCTGTGATTTATGAAATAGACACTTAGTGGAATTAAATTAGTCATAAAATTGTTTTATAACGAAGTAGATATTATTTTTCCTATACAAATTTATGGATCAGATAGATATATTTTAAAAGCTAAATAGAATCCCACATAAAGTAATCATAGAATCTAATTTGATTGAGACCTTAAACTTGTCAAATTATGCAAACTTCCATATGAAAATATATATTGAATAGGACAGGACTACATTGTAGTCTACAGTTTTTGCCATCTTTTTAACATCATCTGTAAAAGTAATGAGCAACCCATTGATTTCATTAGCAGATTGCTATCTTTTTCATAATATAGTATGTTCTGTCTTGAATTTCTTCTTTACAAATCATGTTTTCATTCTGCTTTCAAAGTACGTTTCAAAGAATTAATCTCTGTACCATTGGTTTTTTTCATAACACCCTAATTCCCTTACCTGGAAATGACCCAAGTGAAATAGGATTGCTTTATTATTTTCTGATGGAGGAGTCAAATGCCAATAAAGATAGTTCTACTCTTTACAGGACACACAACAGGCATATTCCTTAGGATAAGATCTATGGATGTAAATCCGATTAGTTTCAATAGGATTTACTTCCAGGTCATAACCATGAAGACTTGACTCTGCCTTTAGTCCGTATGTAATATATATATTACACACAAACACGTTTTTCCTTATTAGATTAAATTGTATGCATTGAGGGTTGAGATGAAAAACTGAAGGCTTCCTATGTAGAAAATGCAGGATTTCTGACAAGATTCTTGAAATTAGAATAGAACTACTTGACATCTCTAGTTTACAGTATCATCTCTTATTTATCTGAATAGCAAGTGGAAAAAAATCGCAATAGTAATTCTTAGGCAAAAGTTGATCATTTCTTCCATAGTAGCATAATGTTGTTGTCCTAATTGTTTTTATCTGAAACAAAATTTTATTTTGAACTTAGTGGGATTTATTTCCAAACAGATGGTTTAAGGTACTTTTCCAAAAGGAACTGGAGTTTCTTTTTTTTCCCTTTGAAAATGTTTTGCTTCTCATCTAAATTTCTTTAGTTCTGATTGGTGGGGAATGGAAGGATTTATAATCTTTGCAGTCATCTAATCTTTTAGCAGTCTGAAGGTTGGTTGTCTCTGAGATTCGTTGAGGCCATTTGAGGGTTTATCTGTATCCTCAGATTCACCTGAATCATTGTGCAAATGGGTGTGGAACCTTCTTGGGACTGCTAAAAGGACTGTGTTGTAAACAGAAGATAGGTGGTGTCCTATCCCTCCCCCTCTATTAAGAGAGGGCTGTTCAATTTTAATATAGATAGCCTCTTTGATCCCTCTTTCAAACCAGTGGTCCTTTCTGTCCAGAATGTGGACTTTGCTGTCTTCAAAGAGTGATCTTTGTCTTTCAGATGCAGATGGGCTTCTTAATCCTGTCCTGATGGGTTTGTTCTCCTGTGTTGTGCTATGTGTTTGTGAAATGTTTCTTTTGTTTCCTTAATGTACAGATCTGCACATGTCTCGCTGCAATCCCCTTCATAAATCACATTGCTCAATTTGTGTCTGGATGTTTTATCTTTGGTTCCACCTTCCATTTCCCACCATTCAGTCAGAACTGAAGAAGATTCTTGGATGAGAAGCAAAACGTTTTCAAGAAAAAAAACCAGAAAGTCAATTGCCTTTTGGAAAAGCACCTATGGGACAACCATGACCTGGATGATTGAAAATCTTCACAGACATCAAAATAGAAAAGGTTATGAATTAGAAGTGGGGGGGAGGGGGGAGGAAAAATCATATAAGGTTCCCAATTCACGGGCTTACTGAATAAATGCAGCAAAATCTAGAAAATACAAGGATGAGATAAAATTAAAGTACAAGCAAACAGAAGAAATGGATTGATTGACTAAGGCAACAAGAGCCTTATGTACCATCGTTCTACTTTCTGGTGCCTTTCAGACATTGTGTTGCTGAGTGGTGATTTAGGAAATTGTACTCAGTGTGTATGAAGTGCACCAGGTTAGAAAACCTAACAGCAAAATTTATTCCTATATGTAGCTTTGATTAGAATTATTGAACTAATTAGACTGTTATAAGTTTGCAAGACACAGAGACATGTGCAACAATGGCGGTGAAGATGAAAGGATGAAGACATTGGTTGCAAAGAAAGCAAGCAGTACATATTAATATTCCTTGCATCCTTTGAAAAAAGCAGCTGGGATGTTACTTTGTCATCTCTTAAACTTTTTTACCTAAAGAGTCTGAAATCATTGAACTTTGCTTTAAAACTCAAAATAAAATTAAAGAAAACTCAATCTCACCTTCCAAGAATAGAAGCCACCTTCTGCTGCCTTTTGATTCTTTGAGGTAGTAGCTAAAATAAAAACAAATAGAAGGCAGCGTGAACTTAATTAGGGAGACTGGCTCACTCAACCACAAACCCTTTGATACACCAACTCATTATAATATCAAGAGAGTTACATAAAATACTTGGTTAAAGAACAAGAGAAAGAAACAGGATGGCTGTCAGAAGAGCTCCAAACAGAGTCTGATCAAAGGACCTTCTCAGGGACTCTGAGCCAGGCTGAGCTGGCTTTCATCTTGCTCCAAACTAAATGCATTAAACAAATTCCTAGCATTCCTAAGTATTTCCAGGCAGGAAAGAGTTATTCCACCTGTTACTGACTGTGCTCTTAGTAACAGCCACATGGTGGAAGCAAAGCTTAAACACTAAGGATGGATTGTTTCAGCACTTTTGAAGTACTAAGTATTAATAGTAAACGGTTCTGTGTGCTCTCTGAAGCATCTCTTCTTGGGGGCTGGAAATGATGCTTTATGAAAAAAGGGAAGAGACTCGCCATACATACAGGCAAAGTCTACAGGCTTGCTTAGAAAATTCACTAAGTTCTGATCCAGAGCTAAACACATTCTAAAAAAGCTGAAAATTACATTTTTATTAGAACCCAGAGAAACTTTCCACATCTTTTCAATACATTCTGCAAACTTCTGATCTTTTGCAGGAGAATAAATTTATCTAATGCAGGTCAGTTATCAATATCTCAGAAATCTAGAAGACAATTTCTTTTTCCTCCCTACTTTGAGGATTTTCGTCTGCCTTCGGTTAAAGATTTGTGAATCAAGGCACCTCCAAGCAGTATCGCTTTGAATTCCAGATAATTCAGGCAAGAAAAAAAAATTATACACGGGAGGATACAGATCCGCCATCTGGTGCAAAGCTTTACAAATGAAGGTACATGAAGCAAAGCCCGCGAAGAAGCATTCCATGAAAAGTTCTCTATTTTCTACCGGGCATAGGGTCCAGGAAGATGGGCAATTGAATGAAACAGAAAGAGACGAGGCGCAGCGAGTTTGGCATCTTCACTCACCCGGCGGGACTGCCGTCGTTGCAGGTGACCGAGCTGTTCAGAAGCGAGTGAAGCCTCAGCTCCTGGTGCAGATTCTGCGCGGAACAAGGGTACAGCGACTGCGCCAGGCTCTTGATCTGAGCCATGAAACTGTCCATGTTCCCCTCCACAGCGGTAAAGTCCAACGGGAAGCTCTCCACCGGCTGCCCAGCCGCTTCGCTTCGCTCTCGGGTCGCCGAGGCGGGTTGCTGCTGCGGTCCACGCCGCCTCCAGCTCTTCCTGCCCTCTCCGCCAGGACCCCAATGCAGGAGCCCCAAGAACAGCAACATTTGCACCGTCCCTCCACCCATCGCGACGCGGAGCCACCTGCTGAGGAGGAGAGAGGACCGGGTAAGCGCCACCGACTAGCTCCAAGGAGGCAGAGCTGGGACTAGGGCTCGGTCGTCTGGCCTCGGGCGGCGGGATCCTCCTTCTGCCCCTGGTGGCCAAAGGCGCTTGGCGGGCTGGGGGGCTTCGGCCTCTGTGCCTGCTCCGTGCCTTGCCTTGCCTTGCCTTGCCAAGGGTCTGGCAGCAGCGGCCCCGTCTCGCTCGCTCCAATGAGCTGCGAGCAAAGCAGCGTCTGGGCGTAGTTAGAGGCAGCCGGTGCCTGGTGCTCGCGCTGTCCGGGTTCTGCGGCGGGGCTCGAGGGCGCTCGGCTTTTCTTGGCGCACGGACTCGCCGCGTCGTCCCAAACCACAAGCATGACAAGAGGGGCCAGGAGTCACGGGGAGCCCACCGGGGGCGCCGCCAGCCTGGGCGTCGCATGGGGCGGCAGCGGCCAGAGAGCCCCCGCCTCCCCGTCGCTGGAAAAGGAAGAGAAGGGGAGGAGAGGAGTACGAGGGGAGGGGGAGATTTCCCTTTCATGCCCCAGCCAACAGACGTCGCTCTGCCTGCCGTCCTCTTTTCTGTTTTCCCGTCCCGTCTGGCGAGACGCTCAGGGAGGCCAAAGCACCTTCGTAACTTCCCGCCCAAACGCAGGGCGACGTTCCTAGCGGGAAAGCGGTCGCGGCTCTTGACTCAGAGGAAGGGAGGGCGAAGCGGGCGGCACTTTGAATTCCTCCGGTTTCCCGCCGGGATTTGCAGCCTAGCTGGGGGCGAATGCCGGTGAACAGCCGCCTTCCACTCCTTCGCAACCGGAGCTTGGGCTGGAGTGGGGGTCGCTTCGGTAAAAGACGAGCCACAGCCTTCGGGGCCTCGGCTATGATCTTCAAGGATCGGCGACTGCAACCCGCCTCCTCTTGCAGAGACACCCCCCCCCACGCGCCTGACCGTCTTGTTCCTTCTCGCCAATGCTTTGAGTCCCTTCCCCTGCTGCCCCAATGCTGGATGTCCTCAACCATGTAGGCAGCGCCAGGCAGCCTCTTCGGCGCTCGCGTGTGTACAGTATTGGTGAGGAGCAGCGGCGGTTCTCTCGAGCCGAAGTTCTCTTTGGGCAAAAGGCAGGAGGATCTGCGGATGTCCCACTGCCTTCGGTCCTGGCTGCTTTGATAATTTTCTTCCCCACCATCATGATGGTCGTGAGAAACATCAAGGGCAGAACCTACCCTTCAAGGTTTCACGATAGTTAGCATTAGGTTTACCATATCCGGGCTGCAGGATTCCCGATGACCCCTAGATGGCAGTAAGGAGCTAGAGAAAACAACTACCACCATCAGCTCTAGCTGTCCAGCCTGATGACTTTTGCCAATCAATAAATGAGATATGAGACAAGAGACTCTTTATTAATTTATTCTCAAGCATATCATGATTCCCTAAACTCAGCTGAAGATGTTACCTAGCCTGGTAACAAAACATTCGGAAACCAACCCACAAGCTCAGAGAATAAACCTTCACCCTCGCATATCAAGAGAGATGATAGCTAAATATCATCTCCAGACAAGCTGCCTGGGTGGCTGGATCCCCATGGAAGTAGAATCTCTCTTCTAGATAATGTAGAACTCTTATTCTGATTTATTTGGAACTATGGCAAATAATGCCAGCAGCATCAAGAGATCAGTATTCCTCACCAATGTCCTAAATTCAAAAGTGGAGCTGTTTGAATACTGGATTTTTATGTATGGCTGAGTTTAGAGAGGTTGGTTGAAACTCTGAAAAGTAGATCTCTGATCTACTTGTCTTATTTCTCAGACTATTGCCTAAGGATAGGCATTGTAGTTCATTTAAGTATATGGTTTTAGACTATAATTATTTGATGAAATAATTGATACATTTGCATATTAATAAAAGCAATGTTTTCAAAAGCAGCAGTTTCTTTGCTTTTAGGTAATGCATACTGTAATTGTTTCTTACCAGAGATATTTTTGGGGAAGATACCTTTGTGAAAGAGAAGGATAGCCCCATTTCTAAAATCAGATTTGCACATAACACGAAGATAGAGTATTAAGTTTTTATATAAATTCATATACACATTTATATATAAAATCTTATGTAGCATATATATAGATCATCTGATCAACTATCCAAGGGTATTGATTATGAATACATTAAAACAACAGATTAATCTGATTAGCAGCTAACGTAGTTCTTCCAATATTTAGTGAACATTTTTAGTAAAAAATGAATAGCAAATTGCTAAGTATACAGGATTCTAAAGATAAATGAACCCAATAATGTCTTCATATGATGCTTTTAGCAAAACTGTATTTGTTGATTTGAGAAAGCATAAAGTTAATGTAAATTATATAATATTTTGTGCTATGGCATTGAAGGGTAGTTGTTGGATGCAATAACTGGTAAATAATGGAAATAAAGCATACACGAGAATAAATGGAATGCTTAGCAAATGATTCAAGGATGTGTGAACAGGTTGTATATATAGAAGTAAATGTACAAGCAATGTTTAGTGATATTTGAAGTATTTTAGGAGAAGACATGAATGTATGCATACTTCTCTATGCATATATTTCATTATGCAACAATGCATATTTATGGGTAAATGTGTAAGAAATGCTGGCAATGATATTAGAAATATATTAGGAGAAAACATGAAGGCATATTTCTGTTTACTGACATTGCCATGTTATTGAGAATCAAAATTATTTTCCACATTAGACTGTAAGATGCAATAAAGCATGGATCTGAAAATTATTGATCAAAGACTAAAGTAGTTATATTTTATGTTTTACTAGGAAAAAAATTGCAATTGAGTGAACAATTGCACAATTTATATCAGTTTTGAAAAATTATAGTAAACAGATGAATTTGTATACCCATCAAAACTGTAAAAGTATCAATGATTGACTTACAACTGTTCATTTATTGATCATTTGAAATTACAACGGCATTGGAAAAAGGGACTTATAACCAGTTTTCACAATTGTTGCAGCATCTCTATTGTCATGTGATCAAACTTCGAACACTTGGCAACTGGCATGTATTTATGACAGTTACACTGTCCTGGATCACCATTTGACTTCTGACAAGCAAAATCAATGGGAGAAGCATGATTCATTTAACAACTGCAGTGATTTGCCTAATAGTTGCGGCAAAAATGTTGTAAAATTGGGCACAACTCAATAACTGCCTTGGTTAGCAACAGAAATTTTGGCCTCAGTTGTGGTTAGGTCAAGGACTATCTGACCTTACAGACTGCCTAATCATAGGACAAACTCTAAATGTGTGAAGTTTTGAGTTTCGTTGTATAGTCTAACAGAATTCTATGGTTTTTTCTAAAGTAAACTACTATTAAACTATTGCCAAAGTACCTTCAATTCTGGGAAAGGATAATACAGACTAAAAGTAACAACAATCATATGAGCATCTGTAACTCTGACTAGCAAACAGTGTTAGCCCCCATTTTAGCCTAGGAATTGAAACCGACCAATTTGCTGCTGCTGCTGCTAGTCGGCTGGGTATTTAGAAGGCTTCTCTACAGCAGAGTTCTAGAAATTTGCTCCACACTCCAATCCAGATTGTCTCATTGCTGGAATTTCCTAGGTTTCAGAAGCTCTGACAATATCATGACACAGAGACACAGGAGACTTGTGCAGGATTGATGGAGTTCCTGAACTCTGCTGACTTATTGTTTTAGTTCACAGTTATTGCACAAGTGTCAGCTTTTTCAAATATAATGCCAAATTCTAGTACTTACTAGCTTTCAGCTACTGAAAGCTAGTAACTGAAAGATACTTAAACTATCTGGTCTTTAAAAATCACATTATAAATTATGTTTTTTCAGTTTGAAAGCTATCACGATAACCAGTTTCTTCATGCTTTATGATCCCAAACAGCTCTCTGATCCTTTTCCAGACATGCCTAAAATGCCCATTTCAATCCTATATCACAAAGCCTTGCCTGAAAAAGTCACTTATCTTTTTTCTGAATGTTTATACTGCAGACAACAGAAAGAATCCAAGAATGTTGGTTAAGTGCATCTTTTTGCATTTCTGACCTGTGCAAGATGTAGGACGTAGATGAAGGAAAAATACTTTCCTGAGGCCTGACTAGAGGTCTATTCAACTCTTCCATGTAACATTTTGCTATCTTTCTCATAAAATGACCTCACATAGTAAGCAGATTCTCAAAGAATTACTTCAAAATATGTTGTGCCACCTCAGGTTACATATACTGCTCATTTGATCGCCTGCTAAGACTCTGGAATCCACATGGCATCTATTCCTAACCATAATGATGTTAAAATGATGAAGCGTCAGACGCTCCACTCTTTTATAGTTGCATCATGCTGTCACAAGTCACATGTAAGTAGAAAAGCAGCAGTGTTTGTATCTCAAAGAATATTTCATTACTTACTCCCCTCCCCTGGCTGCCCGCCCTTTGTTGGCATAGTCAAATATATAGAAGTAACCAGAGAATATAAACTAAGTTGAATGAAGTTGGATGTACTTCCACTTGGATGTTTTGTGTTTAAAGAAACACAAATAATATATCGCATATCAAAAATGCAAATGTCAAATTTATTTTCCACTCTTAATAAATAAATCTCAATAACAATAATAATAAAGCTATATGTTATATAAACTTTACATTATAAAAGGAAGAGGGAAGCCTTGAAATTTATCATGTAAAAAACTTAAGAAAATTTGAAGTTTGCTTGAAAATCTTTTAATCTTGGTTAAAACAATAGTTCAATATTTTGGCAAATGGCACTGCTGCAAATAAATTTATTTTTCCAATGATATATACATACAGATTCCATATTTCCTGATATTTTAATAACCTTCAACTACTGGGAATATTTTCAGAAAGAAATATGTGACTACAACAATCAGCAATTTCTATTAATTATGTTAACTTGTATGAATTTCAGTCCTCATAAGGTAATATTAGGGCAAGGTCAAATCATGTCAGTGTATGTCCCAAAATGCATCTCCAAACTCAAGATGATCATAACCTATTTTTATTAAGTATTCTTTAAGATACCCCATATACTGTACACATGTTGTGTTAATTATATTTTAAGATAGCAAGATACTAACTTTATAGTTTTTAAAACAATGGCAAGACAAGGATAATTAGTCCAACATTATCTGGGGGCTTATAATTCATCCAGTTCAGCCCTGTTCTCCGCTGGCACTGATACTTTAGGATTCCAGAAAAAAAGGTTTTTATGTCACATGCTACCTATTTTTCCACTGGAGATATAATAGACTATGACATCTTTTACAAGCAAAGCTTGGGTTTGAGTTATGGATCCTTTAGCTAAGTCTTTTGAGCTTTATGCTGATGAAGTTAAAAGAGACTGGGGAGACAGTCAAAAGCATTTTGTTGTGGAGAGAGGCAAAACAGTTGAGCTTTACTTAGAGTGGGATATAAATGAACTTTAAGGATTATTTTATAAATCAATGGAAGAAGTGAGAATTGAAATGTGTAGTAGTCACCTCAAATGAATGCATCTCCTTGCTGAACTATAATGAGCTCCAGGTGGTAGTTCCTTCCCCCTCTTCTGTACCCTGATGCTTCCAATTTTATCCAACTATTTCAAATTAGAAGTAGTGCTGGATGTGAAATATGACCTTTCACCTCTTTACAACAGTTGTGATTACTGTATTATATGCCTTTGGAAATCTGAGTCATTGGTTGAATTGTGCAACATGGATAATTGAGCTCAAGTTACTTCAAAGAGTGTTCTTTTTACAGAAGTTACACAGTTCTTATAAAGATGTGCTACTTTCAGACACAAAATGGAAAACAGCTGTATGCTTCAGAGAAGAACATTGGCCATCCCAGACTCAGACTGGGTGAAGGAAAAAGCTCTGGCTATATAGCCTTTTTAAATCCATGCCAGTTGGTTTTAATGGGCTATGCCTTTTCAATTTATTAGAAGAATTATTTATTTTACAGTATATTCAAAAATGTAATTATGCTAAATCCTTGTTCTGGCAAGTTTAAAGGGATGATCTTTTAAAAACATGGGTTGCCTCTGAACCACTCAAATACATTGTCTGCACTGGGCAAAGGGCAAAACAGTTCACTTTTGTTCCTCATTTTATACAACATTGAGAATGAATTTTATTTTGACACTGGTAAGAGTACACATTATCCAGTGATACACTGAAGGCTGTTTTAGTGGTATGCCAAGCACTATTTAGTCATGCTATGCTATCCAGTAACACTTTTGTCAGTACTATCTTCAACAATTCCTGCCACTCAAGGTGGTTACCTTATTCTACCAAACAGTTCATGTTGTTCCCTGTGTACTCTGGCTAGTAGCAGTTCTCTCTCCTTTCTTAGGCTAGCTATATGTAACACTTCAACTTAAGGAGCAGGGAAACTCCTGAGCCTAATAGGGCCTGCCAGCTAGGCCCATCTCCCTTCCAAATGCCTGAATCATAAAATTTAATATGCAGCATGTTTTGATTTAGCATTTTATATTTGCCATTAAAATTAAACTTTACAAAGGTTGATGAAGGAGGGAGAGAAAAAGAGATAAATGTGTGTGGTACAGCTGGATAGTGTAGTGGTTATAGCATGGATTTTGAAGTGGGAAATCAGGAATCAAATCCCAGCTAGTACCTACAATAGGGTTAAATGTTTCACCTACCTATCACTAATATGAGAATGACATGAACTAGGAGAATCATGCCAGCTGGGACATAACCTGGATTAACAAGATCTGCATCAGATGTTTGGGAACCAGGACAACATGACGATGTGGGCTACTGGAACAAATTACATATGGACGAGCCAAGAGAACCAGGAATTGATGGAATGTAACTACAGCAATAGATCTAATGAGAAGTGGTATATGAAACATATGAAGGAAATATAGATGGACAAAAGACTTGCATCCAAACTAACTGGGAAATACCGAGTTAACCAGTTTCAACATAGTGAAGAGGAAACTGCTTTCATAATTTTTGATAGGCCAACTACACATTATATCTTGGACTTTTTTGATACATTTCACAAGGAAAATAGCATGGCTACTGATGTAAGAATCACATTTGTATAATGTGCCTTGGTTACAAAAGTCTTTTCATATTAAATACAACTGTTTGGGAAATCAACTGAAGTTTTTGCAATAGTACCACTGAGTCTAGAAAAGAAATACTGAATGACTATCAATCAGCATGGAAATTAGGCAATGTTTGTATTAATATTTGAGGCATAGAATGAAAACTATTTCTAAAAGGATTATATTGAAATATATTGAAACTATAATTTTTCTGTTTCCCTTTTTGAGTGAATAGTCATAATAAATATAATTCACATGCTTGTTGGGTTCATAACATGTACTGTGTCAAAATCATCTGAAACACAATATGATGTTTGAATTCAGCCATTGATTTACTTGGGATCTGCTTCAGCATGGAAAAAAGCATGTATCCCATACTGGCTCATATTAAAATAAAATGTACCTGAAAGATATGTAGCACATCAGAGAAGATCCAGATTAATATTTTAATGTTAATATTTCTGTCATGATGGAAGAGAGAATAGAAAATGAAAGAGAAATAAGAGCTGGAGACTACTGCTGATATATTTCCCAATATCTCTTGAGTCTTCAGATTAGTAACACGATGAATACAAGGTTATCATATCTTGGAGTTTGATTCAGAAACTTTGGATTTCAGCTCTAGATTTAGTTTTTGGTTTTAGCACTTCATACCAGGACCAAACAGATGACACAAGGCTTCATGCTGTGCTGATGGAGACTCCTGCTATTATGGAATCCACAGAATGCTTATAAAATTATTTTGAATTTAGACTTCTAACCATGTATTCAACACTCTTTCACTCTTTTAAACAGATTTTTTTTTAAAAAAAGGCTCACCTAATAGTTAATGCAATAATGGGGTTGTGCCATGAACAAGGGTCTACTGTTGTGCAAAGACATTATACTCAGTCCTGTCAACTATGGAGTTCCTTCTTCAACATGGGTGTAAAACTCACGGCATCACGTGACATATCGTGCCCACAGGCTGCCAGTTTGACACCTCCTGTTCTTCAAGCACTAGGTCTTTGAGCCAAATAAAGGTGGAAATCTGGCAAGTAGAGGGAGAGCTAAATTTGAAAGAAGTAGACTCTCTCCAGCTGGTATATCAATTTGCCAGCAATACATGTTTATGATACACAGATTGTGCTTTTCCAGGTGTTGGCCAGATGAAAGTGGTAGTCTTATATGTGACTTTTTATTCAATTATAAAATGCCTTGAGATCTGTAAATAAAGGATAACATTCAATCTAAATATTAGTATACTACAATAAATATACAGCAACTCAATCTGGACAATATAAATACTAGCCAAAACTAAACACATCACACTACAGATTAAAATGTCAATCTGGCCAGTGAATTCAGTGATTCTAGCATGTTGTATTCCATAAACAATGTGAAAACATCTTTTGTGAAAAAGGCTTATTCCTCTAAGGCTCTAAGTCTTAAGAGCCTTCAGAGGAATAAGCCTTTTTCACAAAAGATACTAGAATTACTTCTTGATTGGCTCCAACTGGTGCAGAATGCGGCTGCGCAGGGGATTATGGGAGTGACGGGGCGCTCCCATGTGACTCCTCTCCTGCGCGAGCTGCATTGGCTTCCGGTGGACTTCCAGGTGCGCTTCAAGGTGTTGGTGATCACCTTTAAAGCGCTCCATGGCTTAGGGCCAGGGTACTTACGGGACCGCCTTCTGCCACCAATAGCCTCCCACCAGCCAGTTCGCTCCCACAGAGAGGGCCTCCTCAGGGTGCCGTCGGCTAGACAATGCTGGCTGGCAACCCCCAGGAGGAGAGCCTTCTCTGTGGTGGCACCTACCCTTTGGAACAATCTACCCCCAGAGATACGAGTGATCTCCGACCTCCGGACTTTTCGTCGGGACCTAAAAACTCATCTCTTTCAGTTAGCCGGTCTCTCTTGATTTTATGATTTTATGGTTGATTTTAAATTTTGATATGGATTTTAAATTGATAAATTTTAAACTATGGGCCAAATTTAATTATTTTAAATCTATTTTTAATCGTACTTTATGTATAAATGTTTTATTTTGGTTGTTCACCGCCCTGAGTCCGAAAGGAGAAGGGCGGTATAGAAATTTGAATAATAAATAAATAAATAAATAAATAAATTTACAACCACAATTAGGACCAGAACTTGATTCACGCAACCTATCGATGTGCTTTTTTTTGTGGGTGATTAAACTGAAGTTTATTCAATAAGCCATGATCCAGTCAAGCACTGTTGAGTGCAGGTATACCCAACTTTATTTTTTTAAAAAAATAAGCCTTCAATTCAGCGTACTTACAATCCTGCTCATCATCTTTTTACAGGTAGAAGACGCTGAAATTCCTCCCCTCCCCAGATGGCCCGTATAATTTTAGCACCTGCACGGGCTACCCAAGCGCACGGCCGAAAAGCGCTGCGGACTGCTTAAGAGAAGCGAAAAAAGGCGGCAAAATGCGAGCAACGGAGGAGACGCCTCCAGTAGCCCAGGAGGACAACAAGTCCACGTGTTAACCAAAGAGGAGTCCAGGCAAAGCTGCCTTGCATGTGCCAAGAGATTCCCTCGACCAAGCTCCCTCTGCTCCATAGAGAAGGGTCGCCAGGGGCAGGCACAGACCCGCAGGGATGAAGCGCGAAGCTGGGTGCTCCGACGTCGAAGCCGCGCCCCTCAGCCGTGGCCATTCGGCTTCGTTGCGGAAGAATCTGGTGCCTACAAGGGGCGGGGGAAGCTGACGGAAAGCTGGCCTGCATTAGGAGGGAGAAGGAGGAGAGTGAACGAGCTACAGAAAGATGTCGGCGGCCGGCGGAGGGGCTACTTCCGCCGTGACGGTGTTGACCCCGAACGGGAGGCGACTGACGGTCCGAGTAGGCCCAAGCACCGCGCTGATCCAGGTGGGCTTGGTGACGGGCAAAACGAGGGGTGGGAGGGTTGCGTTCGCTCTGATTGGCCCCGGTCTGGAAAACAGGTGAGCAGGCTAGTTATGATTGGGTCTGCGGACAGGTCGTTGCCCTCAGTAGCTCTCAGGGCCGTAGAACGTTGTTGTGGGGGAAAGCAGAAAGCGTATCGGGTGGCCTTGTCGTTAAAAATAGAAAGCTAGGCCTTTGAGGAAGGGAAGGGGTTTATGTGCTACCCAGGTGAGGATTGTGTTTTCTCACGCTCCTCTTTGCAAAGGGGGTTCCGTGGAACACTGCATCTTCCTGTGGATTCTCACCATTCTAGTTCTCTCTTATGGGGAACAGAAGGGACTAGTGCCCCTATGCTTCGCAAAGTGTATTTGGTGGTCCCTATACAAAGTGTGTTTGGCCCCTATACTACGCCAAAGTGTATTTGGTACAGGCTTGCCTTACTAAGTGTAACTTGGGGAGGCGCTACCCTGAGAAATAATAATAATAGTAGTAGTAGGTTACATGATCTATTGAGCCACAGATGAGCCAGCCACAACTTAACTTACTGCCAACCCGGTTTGTATGATTACTATATGGCTCAGAGTGTTATGTGAAGCCAGAAAAATTGGGATAATAAAAGCAGTTGAACTAACTAACCTTTGGCCTGTGTAAAGGAAAAGGAACTGAAGAGAAATTAATTATATAAGTGATTGAATCAGAAATTGGGATACTTAAGAGTTTTGGGGTCCATTGAATGTTTTTACTATTACTTTAAAACCAGATTAAAAATGAATGGCTATATTTGCATGAAATGCTTCCTATGGTTAATTTATTGATGTTTTACTTAATCTATTTTTCTGGGTTCTCATGATACGCTGATCCAGAGGCTAACCACAAGAGCTGGATTTGCGTAGCATGAGGTAAACTAAAACAGTATGTTCACATCCAATGATGTTGGATGTTTCTTTCAAACTTTCTTCTCAGCAGTCTAATTTAGTGGTGAAATTATTTTCAGACAGTTTATAGAATTTCATAGATAAACTGAATATCCCCAATAGATCCTAATTTATATTCTACTACACTTGACACAGAGACTAGTTCATCACTTTAAGAGATTATACATCATATTAAGCCTCAGTTTTTAAATATGACATTAAATAAGCTCAAATTCACCTATTGTGTTAAATGATATGCCATGGTTACAAGTTACAACCAACAGTTTTGTTCATAATGTAATAAAGTAAGGTAAACTAAAAGCAACCTTTTTACTTAGTGTGATGTGTGAATCTTGATAGGATGAAATTTATTGCTGTGTTGACATATTGAGCCAAAAATCCAGTTAATGAGAATACACATTGTAATGGCAAGCATAACAGATTCTGGGTTTGAATGTTTATGGTTAAAGAGTCCTGCACAATGGAGATCATGTGGTCATGGCTAAGGCCTTTTGTGTGAGGTATGTGTAAATGAAAGATAAATGTTTTTCATTCAACATAATTTAAGACTTCTATAACTGTTTCCAGTGCCTTGCTGAGGTAAAGCAATATTTTAATTTCACAATTGTTTTTAGTTGTTGATATTTGATTTATTTTGTTTAAACGTGTGTTTTTTTCTGAACTTCTCTGGGAGGAAGAGAATATAGAAATAAGTACACTTGTTCACATTAACTCTTTTCTTGCCGTGTAAACAAATTTTGGTTATATTCTGTTTTCATACATACTAGTTTGGCACCTTGTGCTTAGCCATTTTTTAAAATTTAAGTATGGCTTATGCAATAAGTACAAGTGACAAGATTGACAGTCATTCTAAGACATAAAAAGTGACTATAGTGACATCCTGGACTAAGCTAAAACAAAACAATTGTATGATTGTGTGTCATATATGGACATAGACACTAAGCACAGTACATTTATATCACACAAGTTATTTTCCATTTCTAGTAATCAAGTTGAGTTCTGCTTCTGTTGGCTACATGAACATATTCACACTGTTTTATTAGCATTATGAAAGTGGTTTGAAACTACCTTCTTCCAGATTTTTTAAAACTTTAAAGTACAATTTATAGAAATATGATTCCTATCTAAATATTAACCAAATCTGATTGATTTTTTTTTGAGATTAGATAGATGCCTATACTTACATTTAATTTATAATTGTTTACAATTTATAATCTTTCTGAGCTGTTGCCTGCAAATTCAAGGGAATAGGGTTTTCCCTAAATTTGTCCCCACAACTATAAGCCTATGACATATATCCGGTAGTAAACAAACGGGTATTTTGATACAGATTCGACACCATAGCTATTGGCTCTTAGCATAAACTACCTGTAGTCCTTGATTTATGACCAGTCACTTAAAAACTACTCAAAAGTTTTGACAGACCATTCTAGGGCTACTTGCAACCTGGATTTGAAGCTTTGATGGTGAAGGACCCCCTCCCATAGTCATATCACATTTTGAACACTCGGTAAATAGGGCCCACGTTTACAGTCATTTTCAGCATCCTTTGGTCATATGACCATAATTTACAATGTTTCTGTAGTGTTTGCATTACAACTGATACATTTGCTTTATGACTGCTGCAAAAAAGGTGGTAAAATTGGTGATAGTCAAGTGGTGGCCTACTTAATGACTGTTATGACTTACGACCATAAATCTAGGCACAATTACAGTTGTAAATTGAGGACTACTTCTATTTTGGCACTTGTTATAGCCATGATTCAATGACCATGTTGTGTCTAAAACTAATATAATTGAGATACCTCACTTTCTGTGAAAAGTAATATCATTGTGAGCAATTAATATGATTCTAAAATGCATTTTTGTTGATCTAAGTTATGAGGAAAAAAGGTTGTTCTTCCATTTGTAGATGTGAATTTGAATTACTACTTGACACATAAGTGAGGAGAAAGTAAATAATCTATTTGAAATATCTTCTGTATGTCAATCCAAATTAATTCTCTCTCTATTTTTTTTCTTCAGGTCTTGGAAGAAGTTTGTAGAAAGCAGAATTTTAGTCCTAATGAATATGATTTGAAGTAAGTCTTACTGCTTTATTTATTAATCAAATTTGTATGGCCGCCCATCTCACAAAAAGCGACTCTGGGTGATATAAATTGAATAAAACACTAGATATAAAAACAACAGATATAAAAGCATAAAAATCCACACCAAAAGATAAATATTATAAAAAACAAATATACAAACCCTAGGCAGAGAGAGAATAAGAATGCTCACCTCAGTGATGGAGCCATCTAGCCAAGTCTCCGGTTCTGTGGGCACCCCTAGGCCTGGTCATATAGTCAGGCCTTCTGGAATGTCAAAAGGGGTGGGGCAAAACTATTTTTTGCCGGGGGGGGGGATATTCCTTAATGCAGGTACCACAATAGAAAGGATACGTCTGGTACACACCAAATGTAGATCCCTACCTAATGATACCCACAACCATGCCTTCTCTGCCAGAGCTAATGGGGTGGGCTAATGTAACTACAGAGAGATGGTCCCTCAGACAGTCCAGTCCCATGTCATGAAGGGTTTATAATGTTAAAATCGGCACCTTGAATTGTACCTGAAAACAGATTGGCAACCAATGCACAGCTTCCCATTTTCCATTATTTTATAGGAAGAAACATCTGAAAAAGTTTATAGTAATAATTCCAAAGATATTCCTTTTATCTGATTCTCAATGTGTATGTTTTCTAGATTGAGTTTTGACAGAAGTTAACTATTTACTATTGCATCAAATTATATTATACTATAATGGAAATTCATATCCCCTCTTTCTACTTACAGTAAGATAAACACATTCTAGTAGGGAGACCCCTCAATGCCTTAATAATTGAGATAATTTGAGTATAAAGTTCTAGAATCTCTAAATTTAAATTTATTGGAGAACTTAATAGCATAATAGATAAAGGACTGTTCATTATAACTTAATATTAATATTAATTTCCTGAGACTCTGGCACACGACTCGACTGAAGACCTGGTGGCCGCCTGGGATAGTGCAGCCACAGGGGCTTTGGACTACGTCGTGCCTTTGCGGCCTCTGACCTGATGCCGATCTCAATTGGCTCCTTGGTTCTCCGAGGAGCTGAGAGAGAGATGAAGCGTCGGAAAAGACGCCTAGAGAGTGTTTGGAGGACTAGTCAATCCGAATCTGACCAGACACAGGTGAGGTTTTATATCAAGACCTACCTAGTGGCGATAAAAGCGGCAAAATCTAACTATTTTTCCGCTCTTATCGCATCTGCAGAGAACCGCCCAGCCGCTCTGTTTAGGGTGACCCACTCCCTCCTTCGGGTGGAAGTGCAGGAAGATCCCTTGCAGGGTCGAGCTGAGGATTTTGTGCAATTCCTGCATGATAAAGTCGCTCAGATTCGAGAAGGCTTGGACTCCGACTGGGTGAGTCCAGGGAGGGAAACGAGGTTGAGTCTTGAGAATATTATCTGGGAGGAGGCCGAGGCGGGCTGCGTGCGCCGTAAGGAAGGGCCCGCCGGGGGTGTGTCAGGCAGGTGGTCAGTAGCTGCCAAGAAAAAATCCAGCACTGGAAGAAGGTTGAGAGTGACTATGAAGCACTTCAGGACAGACTCAGTACGCTGCCAGACAAACTTTCATATGATATCATGGTCCCCTTTGGTCCTCTTGCTTTCATGCCAGGAAGACTCGTTCACACCAATGAGGTGACAGTTCTTCTTGGGGACAACTGGTTTGCAAAATGTTCAGCAAAACAGGCCGGCGATCTAGTAGAACACAGGAAAACAGCTAATAATAATAGCTAATAGCTACTTCGCCTTTGATATTCCTGACATTGGCATCCAACCCTGTTCCACGCCAAGAACTGGGTTATCAGGACAAGTCATAAAACACAAAGGATGCCTCCCGCACCACGGCCACCCTTCTGTGGTGACCACAAGGGACCGCCAGGCAGCCCTGCGACCAGCAGCGATGACCAGCATGCTTCCAATTTTTTTCTAGCCCGGGGAATGCTCAGCAATTTTTTTTTTCCCCTGCGAGGTTCCTGCATTTTTGCAAGCTGCATGATAGATAATGATCGAGCAGCAGAAAGTGTTTCCCAACAGGGAGTTAGTGCACGAAGAACACAACAGCTGCTACTCTGTCACCTGTGTCACTGTTTTCCAAAACACAAGTGCCTGCCTGGAGTGAATAACTGGCACTCCTATGTTTCTCTCTCTCTCTCTCTCTCTCTCTCTCTCTCTCTCTGCCACTGCCTTTGAAGATCTCGTTTGCTTCCGAGTGTGGCGCTTTGATTATTTTAATGGTTCTGTCTGGATGGAATTTTTTGACAACTCTATATATACGATGTGGTAATTTAAAATACAGGAGCATTGTGTCAATCCTCTTTCTTGATATTCAAGCTGAATGTAATTATTATGCATTGTATTGTGTTGGAACCGTCTTGAAAATCAAGCAATAAATCTAATTACTAATATATATATATATATATATATATATATATATATATATATATATATATATATATATAAAAAGAGAATATTATCTGGGAAGAGTTTGACCCTGTGGCTCCCGAGGATGTGGGCAGGATTCTGGGTGGGCTTAGTGCTGCCACATGTTTATTGGACCCGTGTCCCTCCTGGTTGGTACTGGCCTCCCGGGAGGTTACACGAGGCTGGCTCCAGGGAATTATAAATGCTTCTTTGAGTGAGGGTGCCTTTCCCGCCGCCTTGAAAGAGGCGGTGGTGAGGCCCGTCCTCAAGAGGCCATCCCTGGACCTGGCTATATTAGCAAATTACCGTCCGGTCTCCAACCTTCGTTTTGTGGTGAAGGTTGTCGAGAGAGTGGTGGCACGACAACTACCGGTACCTGGAGGAAGCTATCTATCTGGAGCCATACCAGTCGGGCTTCAGGCGGGGATACAGCACAGAAATGGCATTGGTCGTGTTGGTTGATGATCTCTGGAGGGCTCGGGACGGGGGTTGCTCCTCTGTCCTGGTCCTATTAGATCTCTCAGCGGCTTTTGATACCATCGACCATGGTATCATGCTGCGGTTGGGGGGGTTAGGAATTGGAGGCACCGTGTTACGATGGTTCTCCTCCTACCTCTCCGACCGCTCGCAGTTTGTGTTGGCAAGGGGGCACAGGTCGACCTTGAGGCGCTTCGCTTGGGAGGTGCCGCAAGGGCCGGTCCTCGCCCCTTCTGTTCAACATTTATGTGAAGGCACTGGGTGAGATCATCTATGGTTTTGGGGTGAGAGTCCATCACCGATGACACCCAGCTGTACATCTCCACCCCAAACCACCCCAATGATGCCCTTGATGTGATGTCCCGCTGCCTGGAGGCCATGCGGGTCTGGATAGGGAGAAATAGGCTTAGGCTCAGGCTCAACCCTTCCAAGACTGAGTGGCTGTGGCTTCCAGCATCCCGGTATAGTCAGCTGGTGCCATCGCTGACTATTGGGGGTGAATCTCTGCCCCCCACAGAGAGGGCTCACAATCTGGGTGTCCTCCTGGACTCACAGCTGTCTTTAGAAGAGCATATGACGGCCGTAGCCAGGGGGGCTTTTTATCAGGTTCGCCTGATCTGCCAGTTGCGTCCCTTTCTGGACCGGGACGCCTTGCACACGGTCACTCATGCCCTTGTCACCTCCCATCTGGACTATTGTAATGCTCTCTACATGGGGTTCCCCTTGAAGAGCACTCGGAGGTTCCAGCTGGTCCAGAATGCGGCCGCGCGGGTGGTTATGGGCGCACCTCGTTACGCCCATGTAACACCTCTCCTGCGCGAGCTGCACTGGCTCCCAGTGGTCTTCCGGGTGCAATTCAAGGTGTTGGTCACCACCTTTAAAGCGCTCCATGGCATAGGACCAGGATATTTACGGGACCGCCTTCTGCCACCAATAGCCTCCCACCGACCAGTCCGCTCCCACAGAGAGGGACTCCTCAGGGTACCGTCGGCCAAGTTATGTCCAGGAGGAGAGCCTTCTCTGTCGGAGCTCCTGCCCTTTGGAATGAATTGCCCCCGGATATTCGTAACATCTCTGATCTCTGGCTCTTTCACTGTGCCCTCAAGACCCTACTGTTCCGACAGCCGGGGCTGTCTACCTGAATGATTTTAAATTGGGTTTTAATATTGAGTTTTAAAATTTGGCCAAAATCATTTAATGATTTTAATTAATTTTAACTATGATATTGTATATTTATGTTTTTAATCTTGGCTGTACACCGCCCTGAGTCCTTCGGGAGAAGGGCGGCATATAAATAAAATTATTATTATTATTATTATTATTATTATTATTATTATTATTATTATTATTATTATTATTAATTATTCATTAATAATTATTAAATACTAGTATTTATTATAGTTCCCATATTGACGGTTATGTTTTTCTCATTTACCTTTAATTTTATGAGAAAGAGAAAGTGGTATTTGTGAATATTTCCAAATATAATGGGTTCCAGCTGCAGAAAAAATCCTGGCAATAGTTTGTACCTCATTCTCCTCCTGGCTGGTATTCCAGACAACTTTATTTTGGTTGCTCAGCTGACACTTACTGAGTTGTTGAAATCCTCTTTATGTAAATTTAATTAATTTCCTATCCCCTTTGTTTTTAAACAAATGATCAGTGGACATATACCCACACTCTAATAGCTTTAATCCTTAGTTTTACTCTCAATTGTCCCTGGGTTTGGATGACATAACTGAATCCAAATCTAAAATCTGGCTTAGCATTCTTTGTAAACACACTCATTGATTGGTTCAGATATTGTTCTAAGCCATGGTTTGCCTAAATATGACTTGTTGAATAAACCATAATTGGTTAGAATCATGCAGCATTAATCCATAAATCTTGGTGAATAAAATCTCAATACATGGCTTCATACAGTGAAATAAAACACACTATGTTATGGCTTAGTACAGGAAGTCCTCTATTTATACCACAATTGGGAACAGAATTTCTGTTGCTAAGTGATGCTGTTGTAAAATGAGATTTGACATGCTCACATTGCTTAGTGGCAGCAACCCTGGCGTTCCCCATTGTGATTATTAGCTGAGGACCCATCCTAATCTGGCAGCAGGAAGCCCCAGAATTGCATGGCTCTAGGGCTGCTTGTCATGTCGCAGGAAACTGCAGCTACATTGCACTCTGCCCTCCTCAGCTTACCTTTGCTGTCGCCTTGTTCCCATTGATGACAAGTGTGACATGGTTCTGGGGCTGCAAAAATTAGCCCCTGAGCTGCAGTGCAAAGGCCAGCCCCAACTCAACCCAGGAGTATGACACAAAGGACCTTTATAGTGCATTACATCTGTGGGGCTGCAAAATGTGGCCCCTGAGCCACAGCACAAAGCCCAGCAGTGCACGGCAAAGCTTTAGTCACCCCAACCCAATCCCAATCTCAGTCTTTCAAGGAAGCCACTGTGTGTGACCTCGAAGAAAGCCTCCTGTGGCCAGCAGCTGCTTTGCAAAGGGCCATGCTTAATATGCCTAATCAGCAGGAGCAAGAAATAGTAAAGGTCAGTTGGGGAGATGGAGCACAGGACTAGAGATCAGAAGGGCATAGGTTTGGTCTTCGCCGCCGCCAGACGGTCTTTTTTTAGACCGCCAGCCCCGCTGTCTGTAAGAGCCGCTTCGAGAAAGGAGAAGCGGCTCGGAAAACTCCAAATCCGAAAGGAATTGCGAGCAGAGCCGGTGGGATTTGGTTGAGCCCCTGTGAAGCCCCCAGACTGCTTTTTTTTTGCTTCTGGGGGAGGAAACAGGCGAGGCTCCCTCTCCAGCCCGCTGAAGCTCCAGACCTCAGGGACGCTTCTACTTCGTAGAACAAGACGGCGTGACCATCCTAACAAGCGAAAGTAAAGAAAATCTCCTAATTGAACAGGGCGAAATCGGGACTTGAACCTCAAAACCGCAAGTATTTCTGCTGTGCTGTGCTAGCCCTGTGATTAAATTTAAGTGAGAGATAGAAAGTTTCCTGAAAATGGCACCCGGCTTCAGCGCAGAGGAATGCTGAAAGTGAAAGTGGATTTGCCTAGTTACTTTAATATGTTACAAAGTCTCACTGCTTGTAACAACTGAAGAGAAAAGACTAAAAATAAGCAAGCTTGATTTTGATTTAACTTTATTTCTAATTTGATCAAACCTGGGGAAATTCTTTAGAGGTCTTTGTGGAGGAAGAAGGGAAAGAAGAACCTCCCTTTTTGAAAAAGTTAGGCTACGTGGCAGAATGGCTTCTAAACAGCCAAAGCAAGATATGAAGGTGGCGGGGGGGATCACCCACCCATAAGCCGCAACAGCCTTCTAACCAGCAGAGTCAGAGAAAGGAGATTGATCTTGAAAGTTTGAAAGAATTTATTGCACAGGCATTGATGAAACAAGATGAAAATTTGGATGAGAAGTTTAAAAAATCTCAACAGGAAATTAAGCAGGAGATTAAAGAAATTAAAGAGGTGGTTCAAGAAAAATATGACAAGGTGACTAAAAAGTTAATGACAGTGGTGACTGGGTCTTTCAGCTGCAGTTGTGCAAATGGATAAGAAAGTAGAGGAATATAAATCTGAGATGGATGTTAAAATGAAGAAGACAGAACAAAAAATTTCTAATGCTGACAATAAAATGCAAAGGTTGGAAAATGAGCTGACAATGATGCAATTCAGGGCTATGGAATTTGCTATAAGACTTAGAGGAATAAAAGAGGACATTAGAGAAGATTTGAGAAAGATTTGTGCTGAAGCCCTAGCTGTGATGTTAAAGACCAGTCCTGATGAGATTTATGGCAAGATGGATAAAGCTTATAGAGTGAACTCCTGGGTGGCTAAACAAAGACAATTGCCTAGAGATGTGGTAATATATTTCACAGACAGAAGAAGAAGAAATGATATTTTGCAAAGGTCTTTTGTTTCTGCTGTGCAAGTTGATGGAAGAGAAATTGGAGTTTACAAAGAGCTGCCACCTAAGATGTTAAAAGATAGAAAGGACTTTGGATTTTTAGTGTCTGAACTAAAGAAACAGCAAATCCTATTTAGATGGGATGCCCCAACTGGTATAATATTTAAGTATGAAGGAGAAAGGTACAGACTGAATACAGTTGAGAAAGCGGAAGAATTTTATTCTGCAGTTTTCAAAAAAACAAGTGCAACATCCCCACACACATCTTCAGTGTTGGAGATAAAGGAGACTGATAAGGAGAAGCGGTTTGAATAAGAGACTGAGGAGCAGTGCAAACAGTTGGAGCGGGAGGCAATGGAAATGCAGGGAGGTACAGGTGGATTTCTAGATGAGCCTTCGTTAGATCCCCCCTTGGAACCATTATTTGGAGTACCCACAAACACAAGAGAAGTGGTTTTGGACCTGGCCCGGATGGCTGAAGCTAAAGAGCAACGCATAACTCGAGCAGTTTATAAGCAATTTAAAGAAAAACAACAACAAGAGAGGTCCAAGCCACAACAAGACAAGAAGGGAGCTAAGGGTGCACAAGCACGTGAAGCCATGGGGGGAACTAAGCCGGAGAATACCAATCTGGAAGAAAGTCTTCAGCAAATGTTCCTATCGCTTCAAGATGTTCCAGATGATAATTAAGTTTTTATCTTGGAATATGAATGGATTAAATTCACCACAGAAGAGGAGGAAATTATTTAATTATTTGAAACAGTTTAACAATGATATCATTTGTTTACAAGAAACTCATATTTGAATACAAGATCAAAAATATTTAATAAATTCCAGATTAGGAACACAATTCATAGCTTCTAGCTCGGAAAAAAAGAATGGAGTAGTGATTTATATAAATAAAAGACTATCATCTAAACTTATAGAAGCAGATGACTCTGGGAGGTTTATAGCAATTGAACTTTATACAGAAAATGGTCCAATTTTGGTGATTGGAATCTATGTTTCTAAACAACAACAAGAAGATTTTTATAAAATATTGTACTCTAAAATATTGCAATGGGACTATAGATCTGTTTTAATTATGGGAGATTGGAATGGAGTAATTGATCCTAAAATAGATAAAAAGAGTTCGGCAAAGTCAATGAACAGATTGCCACAGATTTTTTTTGATATGAAAGAAGATTTGGAACTAAAAGATATTTGGAGAATACATAACCCAAAAGACTTGGACTTTACTTTTTTCTCAGACAGACATAGATCCTTCTCTAGGATTGATTTTATTTTACTATCATCTGATCTACTTACAAAAACAAAAAAACCCGAAGATTTTCCCAAGGACTCTTAACTGACCGGTATGGATAGAAATTGAAATGTGAAAGATTGAGAGATCATGGAGAGTAAATGAAAATCTGTTCAGATATGAAAAAAATGTAAATGAACTTAAAAAGCAAATGAAAGAATTTTTTGAAATGAACTTGAATAAGGGTACCCCTATTGAAATCGTGTGGGATGCGAGTAAGGCATATATGAGGGGGGTACTTATTCATATGAACTCTAAACATAGATTAAACCGACAAAAGAGAAGATTGGAAATGGAAGCAGAGATAAAGAAGAAAGAGCAGCTACTTATAAAGAATCCAACAGATGAAAGAATACGAGGAGCTATTAAACTTTTGAAAGATCAATTTCATATGCTTATGGCGGAGCAGACAGCAACTAATTTACAATTTGTAAAACAATACATTTTGTAATGCTAACAAACCGGGCCGATGGCTGGCTTACAAATTGAGGAAGCGCCAGAGCATACGGGTTATTGGTAGTATTGACATCAGAGGGAAGGAAATTTTTCAACAAAAATTAATTAAAGAAGCTTTTCTTGATTATTATACTAAATTATATGCTAAAGATGAAATAAAGAGTGGATTTATAGATAAATACTTAGAAGAAAAAAGAGTTATAAGAATTTCAAGTGATCAAAAGGAAAGAATGAATCAACCAATTACAGCTGAGGAGATTATTGCCGCAATTAAACAACTGAAAACAGCTAAAGCGCCGGGGACAGATGGTCTAACTGCGGTGTATTACAAAACTTTACAAGCAGAAATGATTGAACATCTTAAAGACTTATTTTGTAACATACAACAAGGGGGTAAAATACCTCCTTCATGGAAAGCAGCCTATATCTCATTGATACTGAAAGAGCAAGCAGGTCTTTAAAAACCTGAGAATTATAGACCAATATCTCTTCTGAACAATGATTATAACATTTTCGCAAAAGTACTAGCCAACAGATTGATGCCAGTTATCCAAAAGGTGATTCATCATGACCAAGCAGGATTTATAGAAGGCAGATACATGAAAGATAATGTAAGGCAAATAATAAACTTATTGGACTATCTTGAGAAGAATAAACAGATATCTGCAGTGCTGATGTTTTTGGATGTGGAGAAGGCCTTTGATAGAGTGGACTGGAATTTTCTATTAAAGACTTTGAGAAAAATGGATTTTGGGGATCAGTTTATACAGGCAGTTTCAGCAATCTATCAACAGCAAACGGCACAAATTATTATTAATGGAAGTTTGACTACAAATTTTAATATTGAAAAAGGAACAAGACAAGGTTGTCCGCTATCCCCACTGTTATTCATTTTAACATTAGAAGTCTTGCTGAATACTATACGGGATTCAAATTTAGTACATGGCATAGCTATTAGGCATGAGGACTACAGGACCAGGCATTTGCAGATGATCTGATTGTTACCCTAACACAGCCGATGGAATCAATAATCCAGATGAAAGACATTATAAATGAATATGGTATGATATCAGGATTTAAGCTGAACCAGAAAAAGATTAAGATGATTGTTAAAAATATGACACAAGATCGGAAGCAGGCACTTGAAAGCAGGGCAGGCTTTGAAATAGTATCAAAAGGAGTAGTATCTAGGAGTTCAAGTTGCAGACTCAAATATAAAATTATTTCAAAATAATTATAAGGTGTTGTGGCGAGAGGTACAAAAGTATTTGGAGACTTGGAAAAAACTGCAGCTATCGTTGCTTGGAAGAATAGCAGCAGTTAAGATGAACGTTTTGCCTAGATTTCTTTTTTTGTTTCAAATGATTCCGGTGCTTAAAAGTGACAAGCAATTGAGAGAATGGCAAAATGGATTGAATAAGTTTATTTGGAATGAGAAAAAGCCGAGAGTTAAACTGAAAATAATGCAAGATGTTCCAGAAAGGGGTGGTCTTAAACTTCCAAATCTACAATTGTATTATGAAGCAGCAGCTTTGACGCAAGCAAGTGATTGGTTTGGTAGGATAAAGACTGGAATATTGAATATAGAAAGTCATGACCTTGAATTTGGATGGCATGCATATTTATTTTATGACAATAAAGTGGATAAAGTATTCAAAAGCCATATACTTAGGAACTCTTTGATGAGAGTCTGGAAGAAGCACCGATTCAAATGGGATTATAAAATACCGTTATGGCTGGATCTTGGTCATATCATGTGGAATACAAATATAATGTCACTCGGGGGGGTTTTATACAAAGAGTTCTTTTTACAGATGTGGGCAGATGGCAACTGAAGACATTAGAAACGCTGTTGGAAGAAGGGATTAATTTAACTTGGTTACAGTATAATCAACTTCAATTGAGATGGAAAGAGGACCAAAAAACTGGTATAATGATGCATGAAGAAGAATTGGTTAGACATATAAAAGAGAATGGTCCAATGCATATTAAGAGGGTTTATAATGTTTTGCTAGAAAGGGACTCGGAAAATTAATTGGTTAAAGATTGTATGATAAAGTGGGCACAAAATTTTGCAGAACCAGTGATGTTGGAAACATGGGAAAAAATATGGGTTCAGAATGTTAAATTTACACAGTCGCAGAATTTGAGGGAAAATTTTTATAAAATGTTTTACAGGTGACATTTAGATCCTAAGAAGTTATCGTGTATGTATCCTAATGTTCAACCAAAATGCTGGAGATGTGATTGTTTAGATGCTACGTATTATCATATTTGGTGGACTTGCAAGAAAGTGAAGGCTTTTTGGATAAAAATTTGGTGGGTTATGCAAAATGTTTTGAAGAAAAAACTTCAGTTTTCTCCACAATTGTTTTTATTGGGTATAGTTAAGGGTTTTACATTGAGTGAAACAAAGTTGATACTGTATATGGTTACAGCAGCGAGATTACTGATAGGTCAATATTGGAAAAACAACGCTATGCCCACCATTGAAGAATGGACTTTGAAGATGGCCAGCTTTGCAGAGATGACGAAAATTTCAGCATACTTAAAAGACCGAACTCAAGAGACTTATGTATGGGAGTGGAAAAAGTGGATAGATTATGTGCAGAATAAATACCAAACTAAGAAATATCAGATAGCTTTTAGTTGAACGAATGTATTATGTAGGGTTAAATTAATTGAGTTTTATGAAGGTATTAACAGTATATAGGGGGTGGAGGGGTTTAAGATTTATAAGTTTTATAAAATGTATTTTTCAATTAGGATTTTATACTGTGGAAGTCCTGGTGGGGAAAGGGGAGGGTTAGGGTATGGGGGGTTTGCGGGGGGGGGGAAACTGGGGAGAAAATGTATTTGTAAAACTTTTTAAATAAAAAAAAAAAAGAAGGGCATAGATAGGGAGGAGATACGCAGTGGGAGTTGAAGTACCCCTGTGGTCATAATTGTGGGTGTAGGCTGCAGGGATGGGTTCTACTTACCTTTACTACCAGTTTGTAATGGGAGCGCATGTGCAGATCCTCCATTATGATGTCCAGGCGGGTGGGTGGAGCCTCCCGCCACTTTTACTACCAGTTCGCAAGAACCAGACAGAACCGGGAGCAACCCACCACTGATAGGCTGTTAAGTGTCCAAATTTTGATTATGTGGGTGCTACAAAAGCTGCAACTACAGGCGCCTTTCGTAAGTCTCTTCATTCAGCACTGCCATAACTTTGAACAGTGACTGGATGAGTGGCCATAAATCTGGGATTATCTGTATGTAAATTTAGCCTTTCTGACTAACTTCCATTTTAATCATGGTTTTCCCAAATAAGAGCTTATCTTTCTACTGTATTTATTGATATAATCACTTTTAGAAATAATTTATTGAAAAAAATAATGCACCTTCAGTGTAAAAACTTATTAATAGGCATGTATGTTTTTCAGATTTCAGAGGACCGTGCTGGATCTTTCTTTGCAGTGGAGATTTGCTAACGTACCCAACAATGCCAAATTGGAGATGGTGCCAATCTCTAGTAATAGAGTAGTGATTGAAAATACAGTATGTACTTTTCACTTTATGATGACTTTATTTTTATTTATTATCAAGATCTTTGTAGATATTTCTTAGACAATGATAAGTTCCCCTCCCCCTTAGCAGGGATCCCTGTCTACCTTATGGTAAATATATGAATATAAATTGTTTAAATGAAGTAGTGTGCATTTTAAAATACTATATAAAAGCATTCTTTAATCTCTATAGTATATGCTAATTTACTTTTTAGTTCCCTTCCCTCTAGTATAGTCATGTTTTTATACACCCTGAAAACAAGCATGGGCTGTTTCTGCCAGTAGGTGGTATTAACAAACCTGGATGATTGCATTGTAGTTTGCTTATGTGGAAATTAGAAAATCTGACTGATTCTTGTGTTAATAATACAGAGTTTGAAATTATACTTTGCCTTGGCTTAAAACTTGGATTTATCTGGGAAAGAGCAAGTTAGCACTCTTTTAAAAAATGAATGGGTCTATCCTTCACTAACCTTCCCTACTGGTTTGCAAATGTGGTCGCACCGCCTGTGCGCTCACTCCGCTCGCGCGTGCTGTCGTCTGCACATGCACAAAGCTGCCTGCGCATGCACAGAGGCTTAAAATGTCACAAAAAAGTGACATCATGACATCCGCGCGGGTGGTGGAGTCTCCGCAGCCGCCGCTACCAGTTTGCCCGAGCCAGATAGAACCGGCTGAATTTCATCCCTGGTCTGTCCTGACTTATTAATGAGAGAACCCTGTCAAGCAAGAATGTACTGTTGTATGTGAATGCCGCTGTGTTTCTCAATGTATGCTTAAATTCTGGGAACCTGAGTCTTCAAGTAGGCTGCTTTTTTATGTATGGCTAAGTTAAATATTCCCTTCTGCCATTTTGTATATAAGAGGATTTTGAATTTCTAGGCCTTCAGTATGAAATCATTATGAACATTGTTTGGAGTAAAAGTCAACCTATGGCACATCAGATTTTTGGTACATAGCTTATGTTTAGAAATCAGATATTTCTGGTGAGTGAATTATAAAATATTCCTTGATTTATTTTCTGTCAGAAACATATAATTAGAAAACAGCATATCATCATATTAGTAGTATCTTTTTATATCTAGAAGTGGGTAGATTTATCGTAATCACAAGCTGCTGTCTTGGAAGAACTATAACTGAATATTTGTTTAAAATATTATATACAATTTTTGTTTCTAAGTCTAGTAGAATTATTTTTTAAAAAATAGTAAAAGAAATTTATTTTAAATCTAGCTTTTGGAAATCACATTTTTTTTACATTCCAGTTGTGCTTTGCAGGGAGAATCCTGCAGCTTTGTTTAAGGTAAACAGTGTGTTGAGTTCAAATTTCAGCATATAAAATAAGGTTGGAGGACTACAAATTCCATGCCTCATCTTCTTGAGTAGTTTCCTTTCCCTGGAGAAGCTCCTCCCAATCTCCTAAAGATACATTCAACAAGAGAACTGAAAACTGGGTGGAAGCACAAACCATAAGCAGATTGTTCCTCATAGTTCACACCTTAGCTCATCCAATTTAGTTGAATCTATGACCTTTGGGAAAGCAGTATCAATAAGGGAAGAGTCAGGGAAGTTGGTTTTCATATACATACTTAATTACTTTGGAACCATCTCAATATTGTTAATGTCATCCATAATAGCTTTGGATAAATTGAAAGTTTTCCAATATGTTTATTTCATCTGGCACTTTTGTAGATACTAGATCACCAAAATAGAAGTCTGCACATTTTTCTTGGAATAAGCTCTTTGATTACAGTAGATGTAAATTCAAGATGAAGCAGATAATGCTGTTAAATACTTACCTGTACACAGTTATCATTTCTTTAACTATACCATGACAATCATGGACCTGGTCCAACATATTCAAGGGACAAACTTATGGGGGTGGAGACATCACATATTGGATCTGGTTTTTGTCTTAAGGTAGTGATGTTGTGATGTATTTTGGGAATAGTAACATCAGTCCCGTAGCGGCCTGGGCCCCAAGTTCAGCCCTAGCAATTCCACTGCCACTTAGAAAGGCTCCCTCAGGCCATCCTCAAGGTGAGATTATCTCTGATGTCTAGTGTTCCCCAGGATCCATTGCAAGCCATTTACCTTCAGGCAATAGTCTTTTTTTTGTTGAGTACATGGCCTATCAAGGCAGTCCCATTCTTGAAACAGCTTAGGGGCATTTCTTGTGCAACCTCTGCAATTTCCAAAAACCACATGAAATCACAGCCCTCTCATGCAACTTCTGGAAGGCCCAGGGGCCACATGAGAGCAAACCCTATTCTTGCTTGGCCTCTGCAGCTTCCAAAAATCATTCAAGAATGGAGTGTACTTTTGTGCAATGTTTGGAGGCTGTGGAGGCTGTGTGAAAATGATATATGCTCTTGTATGGCCTCTGAAAGTTTTGCAAGAGGGCCCCTGGAAATTGCACAGCCTCCAGAATTTCTGAAAATCGCATGAAAACATGTTTACTTCTTGCATGATTTTTCGGTCTTTCTGCAAAGACTTTCTAGCCAGAGGGGCAGGGAAACTGGCATTCTATGACAGAGAAAGAGAAGTCTCCAAGCTTTGTTCCTTCAGTGCATCGTACCAGTTCCTCTCCCTACCCTGGACTAGAAAGTCTTTTTAACTTTCTACATCACAGGGAAATCTTTCCCTCTAGAGCAGAGAAAGAAAGGGCCAGGGAAAGAAAGCTTAAATCATTGGGATCTCAGCTTCCTTTCTCTATCCCAAGGCACCAGTTCTTGTCGCAAAAGGCGTTGCCTGCCCTATTTCAGCAGACAGCTCTTTCACTTTCACTTACAATGGTAAGTCGAGAACAACCCATACAATATACAGTGCAAGGACTGACAGACTGTATCATGAATATTAGTTGGTAGTCAGAATACATGATATCTTTTTGTAAGGGCCTAAAGACATGGCTGTGCCAGTCTGCTTGGAGTCCCAGTGGGAGAACAGCACAATGGAGGTGGTTAATTGAGTGATAACAGGTTCCACCTACCCCCCCCACTCCACCCCACTCTCCCTGTGTGTCCTTGGTTTTAATGTGTATATGTAACTGTAAGCTGCCCAAAGTTACCCAATGGCAAGATTGGCAGACAATAACTTTTATAAACAACAAATAAATAAATAATAACGGTCGTTAAATTCATCACACACTGACAAGTTACAAAACAATTTCAACTGGGAAATGGTTCATAACCTGCTCAAACAGGAGACCCTATGCCATTTCAGACAAGTGGTTATCCAATCTCTTAAAAACCTCCAGCCATTCTACTGACAAATTGTTTCGTCAGGAAATTTCTACTTATTTCTAGGTTGGTTCTCTCCTTGATTAGTTTCCATCCGTTGCTTTTTGTCCTACCTTCAGGTGCTTGGCAAATAGGTCGACCAATCTACTTATTTGTGGTAGGACCTTAGATATTGGAACACTGCTGTCATATCACTTCTAGTCAGTGGTAAAATCCAATTTTTTTTACTACCAGTTTTGTGGGCGTGGCTTGGTGGCTGTGGTGTGGCTTGGTGGCCGTGGCTTGATGGGCATGGCAGGGGAAGGATATTGCAAAATCTCCATTCTCCCTCCACTTCAGGGGAAGGATACTGCAAAATTTCCATTCTCCCTCCACTCCAGGGGAAGGATACTGCAAAATCCCCATTCCTGGGGGAAGGATATTGCAAAATCCTCACTCTGGGGCCAGCCAGAAGTGGTATTTGCCGGTTCTCTGAACTGCTTAAAATTTCTGCTACCGGTTCTCCAGAACTTGTCAGAACCTGCTGGATTTCACCCTTGCTTCTAGTCCTTTTTTTCATTAAAGTGGGCATACCCAATTCCTTCAATTTTTCTTCATATGTTTTAGCTTCCAGACTCCTAATCATCTTTGTTGCTCTTCTCTTCACTCTTTCTAGAATCTCAATATCTTTTTTGTGGTGACCAAAACTATTCCAAGGCATTATAAAATGGTACTAACACTTTTTTTAAAAAAAAAATTGATTTATATGCCGCCCTTCTCCGAAGATTCAGGGCGGCTTACAATGCATTAAGCAATAGCCTTCATACTTTTGTATATTTTATACAAAGTCAGCTTATTGCCCCCACAATCTGGGTCCTCATTTTACCTACCTTAGAAAGGATGGAAGGCTGAGTCAGCCTTGAGCCTGGTGAGATTTGAACTTGCAATAATTGCAGGCAGCTGATGTTAATAACAGTGCTTTAGTCTGCTGCACTACCAGGGCTCTTCACGTAGTCTTGATTCTATCCCTCTGTTAAAGCAGCCTAGGACTGTGTTAGCTTCCTAAGGCCATCCTTAGGACAACTCTAAAGGACTTCCTTCCTCGTCACATCTCTTATTAACCAATACCCCCAAAACACCAGAGAAACAGGAACAAAGAAGTAAGAAGCAATACCCCAATTAAGGCTGGTAGAACAAGCTACCACAGTTCAACAGCCAGTAAACTTCACTCCCTTATTTGATGATAATGTTACCTAGCCTGGTAATAAAATGTCTTCAGGAAGAAAAAGAAGTACAGAGAGTACAAGAAACCAGTAATTAGTGTTGTTAGTTGTATCAACCACAAAAAAGAAAATGTTAAATGTCTGGATCTTCTTTACACTTCTTATATCAGAATATCTTCCATTGGATATGGTTTTTTGAACTCATGAATTATGAATATGTATATATATATTATCATAGATGGGTACACTGCAATTACATGATAAAATAATAGGATGAATATAGCCCATCCAGGAATCGTGTACGTTTTTATAGATTGGTTTTATTTAGAAACGTGCAACACAGATGTAATTTTAAATTTTCTCCCGAAACTTTCTGACGTTTGAACTATTTGTAAGACAGTGAAAGGTGAAAGTCCTGTATTGACGATGGAAAGATCAGATAATAATTTACCCAATAATCAGTCTTGTTTTCCATCATTGTAAAATTTTCTGGATTTTAATATATAGTTTGGAATTTCTGTAAAGTTTTAGTTGCCTAAATGAGTATTTGTGACATTCTTGGCTTTGTACTGTTGCCTAAAAACTGATGTAATTGGCAGAGTAGATTTCTGGGCAAGCATCTTGTGGTCTAGTGATGTCAGCTGTCAACACTTTTAAAGAGCCAACAATAATCTGAAAGCTGTTCTTGGGCAGAGAAGGCATTGGGCTAGCCTTATTAGTGAAGGATGCAAGTACTTTAGTCCTTCTGAGTGGTGACTGATGTGATGCTGTGTTTCCCATGAGCATTGGATTGCTTCTAGCAGGTCACTCTCTTGGCTATCCTATAAGAATGACATCAAAAACATCCTGCCAGCAAAAACATGGTACATATGAAATTTTGTGGCATCTCGGGTTTACTTTGAAAACCCTTGTCAAAATTTTAGAAAGATTTTGTTGTGTCTTTTTCTTTTTCGTCAGATCCTTGAATTATTTCAGTGATGAACGTTATTTGTGGAATAATATCCAATTATGGTGGTTCTGTAGTCTTGCTCTTTAGATTTGTTGGATGTTTTAAATAATTTTCTTTAAAATACCAAATCAACTCAGAATCAAAACCCAGGATGCAAATTTACAATGATATTCTTTCTGCATAGGAATTGCTACTTGTGCCTGAACATTTGTAAAGGTCTTCTGGCAACCTATATATATTTTATAGCTCAGAATTTCTGACTTACCTTATTATTCACATTATAAGACGCTCCAGACTGTAAGACGCACATTAGCTTTAGAGGAGGAAAACAAAAAAAAAATCTGATTCTGCCTCCCAGCATCCATCGGGTATTCATCTGGCTAGTATCCTTGTAGCAAAGAGCAAACAGCCTGCTTCCTCCATGTCTGCTGCCTCTGCCAGGGAACACTGGAGCCTTCGCTGCCGAGCAACTGATTGGCAGATGGATTGGCCTCCCGGAATACCGCTGATCAACTGTTCTAGATGGTAGCGATTGCTGCTGCCTATTGTCGGCGGCAATTGCTGCCACTGCTGCCTGTTACCGCCGCCCGTTTGCCGCTGCCTATTGCTGCCACTGCCTGCTTGCCGCTGCTGCCCATTCACCGCCACCTGTTTGCCTTTGCTGCTATTCGTCGGCACCCATTTGCCCACGACAATAGGTGGCAGTGAACAGGCGGTGGCGAATGGGCGGCGGCGGCAAATCAGCGGCAATAGGCAGTGGCGGTGATCCCCGCTGCCCAGAACAACTGATCAGCGGTAATTCAGGAGGCCAATCCAACCACCGATCAGCTGCTCAGCAGTAAAGGCTCCAGCATTCCCCACCGCCGCACCAATCCCTCTCCATCCCACCGCAATATTTGCTCTATAAGAAGCATAGACTTTTCCATCCACTTTTGGGGGAGGAATAGTGCATCTTATAATGCGAAAAATACAGTAATTTGTTAGCATCAAGATGGATCCTCTATTGCTGTGTTGAGCTATATAAGTCATCAACCTCATTTTGCAAGCCAATGGTAAGGAGTGTTTGGAATTGTAATTCAGTAACCTAGAGAACTAAAGATTTTCAGCTGTAACATAAATGATATTGAAAAAGGGAAAAGTTATATTTTCAGAATTTTTTTGTTGAAACAGAACAAAAATCTGTATATCCAAATCAGTGTATCCTCAAAAGTAGCAGACATAATTCTGATTGCTTTGTTTATCCTTTTTTGTGCATGTGAAAGATAGAACATGGCATGTTACCTCTACTTATTGTTAATTTGAAACATATCATCATACAGCTACAATATGTAGACCAGTTTTGACTCCAAAACCAGTATCAGAAAAATGATTTTCATATAATATTTCATTCAGCTAGAAGTTTTTCCAAATCCAGAACTCAAGAGAATGCAGTTAAAAGATATTAAATATGTGATTTATATTTTCTTAAGAGATACTTGAGGATCTAGAATCTAGGATTTTTTTTTTCCGTACTAGACCAGGAATAAAAGCAATGTGAATAAAAGCAATAAAAGCAATAAAAGCAGAGTAAAAGACCAACTGGTCTTGGTTATAAATCACATTTTACCATAAGCATTAACATGACATCAGATTTGTCTGTTAAAATATGTTGTCATAGGCTAACACATGACACAAATCATATGCTCTTTGATTTGTTTATTCTAATCAGAAGTTCTTTGGATGGGGATACCACATGTTTATTCATTGATATGGATTAACAACCATCTAGTTAATTTGGTGTGATGACCATATTACCTCTGAAGGGAATAAAAATGGTCTGCCCCCAAATGTTCTTATTTGTTTATATTATTTTCCATACTACTATACTCTAATATGACTTCTAGCATTTTATTAATAACAATAACAGAATAAAATAGAACTAGAGTAATAAGCAAAATAATCTAGCAGTATATCTCCCATAGATGTCTCACTCCCAGTTGTAGCAACCAGGGCCCAAATGCTGTGTTGAAGAAAAACTCTCTATAGCCTTTTCTGAATAAATTCTGTTTGCACAAATTAAAGAACAACTGATTTGTATTCTAGAGGAATCCTGGCCAAATTAGAATGAATATATGGATGGCTGTCTTTGAAGGAGCTAGGCCCGTAGAAACTAAGCCAATTGGATTCTAACAGCATTATGGTTGATTGTCAAAGTGTGACAGGATTCTTTTTGAACTGGAGTTATATTTTGTTCTTCATTGGAAGCAGTTGACACAGAAAACAAGACAATGCAGAGTTTTATATTTTTAACTATATACAATAACTTATATTTTACAGCAGGACAACACAATACTGGTGTTCATCCAATGCATGGTTTCCTTCTGCCTCCCTCTATTCCCTCTTCAGGGAGGGGTGAGTGGGAGGGGGGGTGAGTGGGAGAGGGAGGATGAGAAGGAGGGGGGAGCGGGAGGAGCTGGAATTTACTGTAATGCTTGGAACCGCTTGAATTTTTCCTGACTCTGCTCAGACAAATAATCTACTGTTTCTCCATTGGGGAAAGGCTCTCTCTCAGGATCTTGGGTGAAGCAACCAGCCAGGTCCCTTCTTTACAAGCTTGGGTGGAGCTCTTGATCTCTGGGTCTTTCCTTCTTCCAGGGAAGCCACCCATGGATCTTCCTTCTCCCTCTCTTCCCAGCTGATCCTTTTGTCCTGTTGCAGTCTTTGAAATGTGTTGTGTTCTGAATTAAGACAATTAACTTGGCTTTTTGAAGACTCTAAAGCATTTATTTTATCTATTTTTATTCATTCAATTTTATTTTATTAGTTTTATGTTGTGTTGTAAACCTTTGTAGTTGACAGATAACAGATTTAATTAATAGAATAAAGAAACAAATGTACAAAAAAAATATTGGAGTAAACTAAACAAAGAGTCATGTTGGTTTGCAACTACCGGTAGAAGTATTCCTTTGGACATAATCAATTTTGAGAAAAACCAACATGACTCTTTGTTTAGTTTACTCCAGTATTTTTTTTTGTCCTGAATTTGAACAGAGAAAATACAAATGGGTGATGATGTGCTTGGGAAAAAGAACCTACAGTATAAGTGTGTTTAGAATATGTTAACAAAGCGTTTCAATTCCTAAAGAAGCAGATCTCAAGTTATGCTTGCATGAGATGCTCAGATATTATTAGGGGTGGTGCCATTTGTAATCTATGTGCTATTTGTTATAGAAGATTAGAAGCTTATTGTGTTATGCAGAGCCTAAGTAGCTCTTTTGGGTCCCTTTAATCTAGATACTGGGCTTTAAATTCATTGTAAAAAGCTAGAACAAATAGTACTTGAGTTGAAATAATATGGTAAGCTTGATACCTTACAAAAATAACAGTTTATATGGATTAAAAATGACACCATATGCTGAGTGAAGCTTATAGTTATAACTTAGTTTGACATTGGGTAAAGAAAATAAAGCTTTAGAAAATGAATTTAAGTTCAGATAAGATTTAAGATCTAATGAAAACAATTTGATGGAAAAATCTCTTAGAGTTTCATTCTCAAAATGATTACTATGAACATATATCAAGATTGCTGCTTTAGGATGATTCCCTGGAAAAAATTAAATTAAAAAAAAAGCTTGACATACATAAAATAACCCTGAAAGTACGCAAAGAAACAGACTTGTTTCTCATTTATAATAAGCTTGTTCCTATGAAAATAATTCAATAATAAGGCACTTATCAAGTTTGGCTACTGTAGAACAAATAGATCATGGAGTAACATAATTTTTTTCTTCCAGACATTCTGGATGAGTAAAAATCAGCTGCAATTTGAAGTGATATATTCCACAGCGGACATTGTGAATTTCCTTTAATGTTTATAACTCTGTTAAGGCAATAATAAAAATAAAACTTAATCCATGCTGTCAGCTATTTGTTTTAGAGATGTTGTTTATAAGTGTTAAATGCCACAAATACCTGCTGCTCTGCAGCATTAGTTGAAACCAAGGACAGGGGCCAGATTTCTGTTTGCCAGATGTGATCTTGAACAAGTTTCATGAACTGCGTTACTAATAGATGAGTATGCGTATATTTTCTATACACATGTATATTATCTCATAGATACGGATTGCACTGCAATTGGATGATGGTTCTAGACTCCAGGACACATTCAGCTCCAGTCAGACCTTGTGGGATATTCTTCACCATTTTGCACAGACCAGGTGAGTGTAAGAACAAGAATTAAAAAAAGGAACATGAACATACAACATTTGAAACCAAATTTTATGGGCAACTAAGATGTAGAATGAATATCTGCTATGTTGTTACTTCACTAAAATCTCTCTTAAAATAAATACAGCCTAGGAATGTATTTAGTCTTGCTCAAAATCCTGCATTATTGAACAGATCTGTAGTATAATGGCCATTACTTTGGATAGAATTTGATCATATTGTGATAAGAACATGCAGTAAGATAGTCAGATAGCATTAATTCACTTACCTTAAAATGATCAAAATAATGTTCTCTTTAGAGAAATTGGTAGATTTCACTATTTAAAATAAATGATTTAACTAAGGAATTATATAGAAAGCCAATTTAAACTTTACTTGGGTTGTTTTCTCCAATCCATTTGGAAAGAACGGTATACTACATTAGTTGTACCAATAAAGGACTCTTTGTCATTTTTTCTGAATCTATAGACAAGCAGTAAAAAGGAAAAGAGACTATATAATAAACTAGACAACATGTCACCCATTAGATCATCATTTCAAATATATTTCCTTACCTAAACAGAAACCAAAAGACCACAGGCGAGCAAAAATTCATTAAGAGTTGAGAATTTCCCTTTACCCTATACCTGTGATGGCGAACCTATGGCACGCGTGCCACAGGTGGCACGCGGAGCCATATTAGTGGGCACGCCAGCTCAGCTCTGGGGCGCATGTGCGCGCCGGCCAGCTGATTTTCGGGCCTTCTGGGCCCACCAGAAGTAGGGAAACAGGCTGTTTCCTGTCTCTGGAGGGCCTGGCGGGGGTGGGGAAGGCCCGTTTTTTTTTCTTACCTGGCTCCAGATCCTCTCTGTGTATCTGGGAACGGCGAAAACAGCCTTTCCCACTTCCTTGGAGGCCCTACGGAGGCTCAATGGGCCCATTTCCCCACTCCCAGTGGGACAGGAAGTGACGTTTTTTCCTGTCCCCAGCCTCCAGAGACTCCTAGAGAGGCTCCTACAGACTCCTAGAGAGGCTCCTAGAGACTCCTAGAGAGGTTCTGGAGGCTGGGGATAGCAAAAAATGTCACTTCCTGTCCCACCGGGAGTTGGGAAATGGGCCTTTTCAGCCTCCGTAGGGCCTCCAAGGGAGTGAAAAAGGCTGTTTTCGCCGTTCCCAGATACACAGAGAGGATCTGGAACCAGATAAAAAAGAAAAACGGGCCTACCAGGCCATCATGTGCCAGGAGCGGGGGGGGGGAGGGTGAGGGGGTTGCGCACATATGCGCGTGGGCACGTGCGCACGTGACCCTCCCCCGCCCCCCCCTCTCCTGGCACACAATGGCAAAAAGGTTAGCCATCACTGCCCTATACTTTTCTCTCTTCCCCTTTTCCTCCCTTATTTTCCCATTGTCTTCATTTTTCTTTGTATTTCTGTATTTTATATTTTGATAAACTAATAAAACATTTGAACTGGCACAGGGCTAGGAGAGAGGGACTGCCTCACCTGGCTTTCTTGCCTAAGATTGGTAAATGAATACAGATTGATATTGTTATATACCCTGGACCTTTTAATTTGGAGATCCTTCTATATTATGATATTCTTAACCAATTATAATTATGTTAAAGTAGTAGAAGCGAGAATGGTTTCCAACTTCCTGTTATCTTCCTCATTGAGTTTCTTTGAGGGCAACTGGCAGGGAACATCAGAAATCTTCCTTCCTTCTTTCCTTTCTTTGATTGTGGGAAACTATCAGGGAACTTGCACTCGAGTTTGCACTTCTTGTTAAGTTCCCTATGGTCTTGGTGACTTGGAAATGACAATCATCTGACCATGACTGATCACAGTGGCGCAGCAGCATTGAAGCAGCCATAAATTTGCTGAATTTCAATCCCAAAGAGCCGTGAATCAATTTTGGACACATTCTGTAAGTTAGCCCATTTGAGATATATTGATTAAGAAATTATTTCCCTATAAAGTACCTTTTCTCCAAATTGAAGATTACAAACAAATAGACACCACAGTTTAAGGGGTATATAAAAGACAAATCCATGTGTTGATAGTTGTGTTGTGTGTTAAAAAATACTGTATTCAAATACAGTTTGTCCTGAAACTTCATTGGTTTCCTCTGTCATAGTTTGTTATATTGCACATTTGTTTTCATGCCTTAAGTAAGTTTCTTTCACTATTATATTTCTGTGCCTGGGAATATTTATATAGTTTCAAAATGTTTAAACTAAAGCAATTGACTTTTCCACTAGAGTATGTATTTCTTCCCCTTGATTCCTTTGGTCGCAAAAGTATGATTGGATAATGTATGAAATGACTGGTAAGACCAGAAAAACCACTAAACAAAACGATCGCCTTATTTTTCTGCCATTCTCCTCAATTTTAACTTTTATGCTTCACTATACTTTTTCTCTCTGGTGTTAAACAACTCTGATTATTGTATACTAATAATAAATTGTACATATTATGTACAACTTCCTAGGTTCTGATATAATCAAATGGGAACATGAAGAACAGTTATTCTGGAATTGACGAGATTTTTCTCTTGTCTGTTGGAAAAGATTCTACAGAAATAATAGAAAATATTTGCAGCTCGGGTTTTAGATTTTGGCAGTGGCTTGCTCTCCAAATTCTACTATTCTTCAGAGTGTTTCAATTCAATTGTTGACTGGACATTTCCAAGCAATTGAGGTGTTATTTTAAAAAAAGATTTCTTATTGCCCTTTGTGTCTTTTAGGGTTTTTTTTTAAAAAAAGGATTAGCTTATGCTTCATATATTCTGTGAATTATGAAGCTTCTGTGATGGTTTGCCTCCCTCTTGCTGCAGCCTACATTTAGTGTTCTTTCTGTCTGAAGTGGATTCAAGACTCCTTAAAAACAAATGTCAAACTAATAATCTGAACTTCACAGATGATTTGTTACTTAACTTTGTTTTTTGTGGCCTAGAAGGCTGAACATCTTAAATTATAAACAATTGTTGCAAATTATGCTGAAGCATCTTTCTCTTCCTTCTCCCTCTTCCCCCCAAAACCACTTCTTAACGAGCTTGCCTAATACTTAGAAAAGGACCATCACTGATGTGCATTTTTTGTCTCTATTTGTTCTTTGATTTTTACATGTGTGTGTCTTTGTGTGTGTCTGTGTGTGTGTGTGTGTGAGAGAGAGAGAGAGGGAGGGAGGGAGAGAGAGAGAGAGAGAGAGAGAGAGAGAGAGAGAGAGAGAGAGAGCCCTCTTCTAGGTTCCTTTCTGTTTTAAAACACATTTACTATCACCCATTTGTTATGTTATAGGATTGTTTTATTGGTAGTTATTTCTTTCAGAATCAGAACTGTTCCAGCAATATCTCAGAAAGACTGTCAGACTAGAATGTCCAAAACAGTGATGATAGGACCATCAAGAAAGGGTGGATGAGCCAACTTGAATGCTTGCATGAATAACAACAGATGACTGTTTTGTTTTTTGCCAACCTTTGATTTACAGTTTTTTGTACTTTTCCCCTGACACATTCCAGATACAATTTCACAAATAATATTGTTTATGTCTAGTGAGTTGTGATTACATAGAAAATCTAATTAGAAATATCTCCAAAAGATGTCACTTATTTCTTTGTCCATGTGTTGGTTCATATTTTAATATATGCATTAACAAACCGTTCTGTAGGGGTTCACTGGTAGAGGTTTTATCTTTTTGTCATTTTAACAATCATTTAAATTTAGTCTCCACCATCTTTAAAGTGATCTGATAAATCACCTCTTGTTTATCTAGCTCATATTTCCTACTCAGTGAACTTCAGCTACATTTTACAGATTCTGTACTGATCCCTTGTATAAATTAGTGTCTTGTATGGAATCAGTTCCTTTCAGTTCCTTACAGTTTCATACTGTAAGAAGTTCCCCTTTCACAATTACATCAGAGGTGGTATTCAGCAGGTTCTGACCAGTTCCAGAGAACCGGTAGCAGAAATTTTGAGTAGTTTGAGAACCAGTAAATACCACCTCTGACTGGCCCCGCCCCCATCTATTCTCTGCCTCTTGAGTCCCAGCTGATCGGGAAGGAATGGGGATTTTGCAGTAACCTTCCCCTGGAGTGGGATGGGAATGGAGATTTTACAGTATCTGTTCTGCCCCAGCTACAGATCCCAAAGAACACAGCACACACAAACTCTGAACAAAACTTAGTTTACTCAAATAACACAGTTTTAGCAAATGCTGGCTGTTAATAAGCGTTCTTAACAGCCTGCCAGAATTCCACAGATAAGATAGTCAGAGTCTTACTGAAGTTGGCAGAAAGCCCAGAAGCAAGGTTGCAGAGAAATCCCAAGGTGATGATTAGTGAACTAAAGTTGTTTCCTGCAGCTTGTTACAAGCTGCGGTCTTTCTTAAATAGGCTAAGGGCGTAGACAATTAGCCCCAAGCCTTACTCTCAAGGAGACCTCCTCCTGAGGAACCACTCCTGCCTTTTGGCAGCTCTGTGTGCCCATGCATTGAGAAGAGGCTCCTCCTCTTCATCCTCTTCACTTAAAGGAGCCTCTGGAGGTTCTGAAGGCCCTGACTGAATCCCTGCCTCTGGCACCACATCTTCTTCAACCTCCTTCCTGTCCGACTCAAGCACCGGCTGCACAGGCTGCTGGCGCAGCACCACACCAGCCTCCTTGTCGTCAGGATCAGCAACAATCCATGCAGGCCGCTGGCGGGCCACAACAGTATCCTTCCCCTGGAATGGGGAGGGAATGGAGATTTTACAGTATCCTTTCCCTGCCATGCCCACCAAGCCACGCCCACCAAGCCATGTCATGCCCACCAAGCCACGCCCACAGAACCAGTAGTAAAAAAAATTGAATCCCACCACTGAATTACATAAATGCAGAATGCAATATTTTTATGTAGACGAGATTTTCTCTCCTCTCTCTCCTTTACTGTTTTGCTTCACATCCGTTCTGAAAAAGATTTCTGAAGGGCTGATAAAAACACAACTGTGTTAAAGGTCCACAACATCCAGTGATACATGCTAATACATACTGATAGCTGTGAAAAACAACTAGGCATCATAATAACATTCTCTTGTTTCTATTACTCAGCAACTGATATTTAGTTAAATATTGCCTCTATTATTGGAGGCCATATATAAATATCTTAATTGGAAGTTGTGAAATAAGAATTATCTACCTTGAATTTGCCCAATCCTTTTAAAGTAATGCAAGTTAGCAACCCTCTCAACAACATATGGTAGTGTTTTCCATAATTTAACCATACACTTTATGAAGATCTTCCAAAAATTTAACTGCCATTTAGTTTCATTGGAAGAGTGTGGTTTAAAGGACCTCCTTATTTAAGCTCCCAAAGCATTATAACTTTCTTCATCAGGAAATTGCTTCAGCTCTGTAATCATACAGTGTCGTCATCATTTTAGGTTTTTGATTTTTGTGCTTAGTTTCAACTGTACAATACAGCTCTTGATTATGTAGTGCAGGTAGTCCGGACTTATGATCACAATTTAGTTCAAAATTTCTGTTGTTAAGCAAGATAGTGAGTTTTGCCCCATTTTATGTTAAGTGAGTTTTGCTCCATTTTATGACCTTTTTTGTCACAGTTAAGTGAATCACAGCAGTTGTTAAGTTAGTAACATAGTTAAGTGAATCTGGCTTCCCCATTGACATTCTTGTCAAAAGGTTGGAAAAGGTGATCACATGACCCTGGGATACTGCAACCATCATAATGTGATGAAACTGAAGTTGGAAATCAAAGTATATTGCTCATCTACTATTACTTAGTAGTGTCAAATAGTCCCTTACACTTTATCCTAAGCAGTCAAGATGATTTCCCATTTTTGCTTACCTTCTGTCTTCACTTGTGATTTAAAGCTTTAAGGACTCTTAGACATTAGTAAAGTTGCTTATAATGACATCAGAAAATAGTTCAAACTTGGAAGAGGATTACTTTTAGCCAAAAAGGTTGCTAGGACTCTTAAATATGAAATGGAGACAGGTTACTATTTAAGAGAAAACGGATACAAAATGGACTATGGACTCCCGCCTGGACTATTGCAATGCTCTCTACATGGAGCTCCCCTTGAGGAGCACCCGGAGGCTCCAACTGGCGCAGAGTGCGGCCGTGTGGGTGGTAATGGGAGCGACATAGCGCTCCCATGTAACACCTCTCCTGCATGAGCTGCACTGGCTCCCGGTGGTCTTCCGGGTGCGCTTCAAGGTTTTGGTTACCACCTTTAGAGCGCTCCATGGCTTAGGACCTGGTTACCTACGGGACCACCTACTACCACCAATAGCCTCCCACCGGCCAGTACGCTCTCATAGAGAGGGACTCCTCTGGGTGCCGTCAGCCAAACAATGTTGACTGGCGGCCCTTAGGGGGAGAGCCTTCTCTGTGGGGGCAACTACTGTCTGGAATGAGCTCCCCCTGGAGATACGGAGGATCCCGGATCTGCACACCTTCTGCTGCGCTGTGAAGATCTTTTTATTCCACCAGGCGGGCTTGGCCTAATCTTTTCCCTCTATTTAAAAATGTAAATTTTTAATTTGTTTTTAAATTATTGGGGTGTTTTAATTTGTCTGGGCCAAAATGGTTTAATTCGATTTTATCTGGTTTTTTTAAATTTTTTGTATCTATGTATTTTATTGTTTGGCTGTTCACCGCCCTGAGTCCTTCGGGAGTAGGGCGGTATACAAATCAAATATATATATATATTATATTATATTATATTATATATATATATATATATATATATATATATATATATATATATATATATATATATATTATAGATGGTGTACTCTGTTAGTAAATTGCCAAGATATATAAATCAGATAGTAATAAATGATGGAACTTCTATGATACAAATTGAACGTTTTACCACATATGATGGTCATGTAAAAAAACCTTCAAAAGTATTGGAAAATTATATACAGTACTATTCAGAGAAAATTTTAGAAACTAATGTTAAGTTGAAATAATTTTATAAAAATTAGGCATAATAAGCATAACTCCAGAAACATTAACTAAAAAAACCAGCTTTCTAAGATACATGTAGACAGCAACAAGGAATATTTAGCACAACATTGGAAAAGATATGTGTTTCTGATGACAGCTGATTGGGAATTTAACCTTGGAGAATGTATAGCAATGAGAAAATTAACAATGTACTGGTATATTCACAGTAGAAGTTTGACTAAATTCAACCAAGAAAGGTTTCCATAGACATTAGATATTGCACAGCAAGGGAAATTTAAACATTTAGAGTATAGTTTTTAAGTAGGAAAAGAGCTGATTAAAGAACTAAAATTAGAATTATATGACAATTTTAAATGTTTATAAATATTGAATATCAGTTGAAGTAAACTAAAGGCAAGTTAGAAATTAATTATTTTGGTAATGTTTTTAGAATTTCTTTTTTCTTTAAATAATAAAACAGTGGAGATATCAATATTCTGCTCAGATATTTTTTTAAAAAAATCATTTAAATCCCTTTCAATTTTTTTTTTTTAAAATGTATTCTGCTTTTTATGGTTAATTTTTCATTTACTGAGCATCAACAATGCAACTTTTGCAATTTCTCTGCCTACTAATTTTACATCTTTGTATTATTTTTTTTCTGGTTTTTTTGTTTGTTTGTTTGGGGGGGGGTGTATGCGTGTGCATGGGTATAATGATCAATTTAAAAAAGTTTGCTAGAACTGTACTATTAAAGTTCTTGAACTTTCTAGCTTATAAAAACAAAAAAAAGTGTAATTAATTACTTAATTTACTTTTAGGATCCAAATATTTGGGCTGTCTCCAACTGTATCTTTTGAGGTGCTCTAGCAATTATTCATTGTCATTTCATTCAGTTAATGTCATAATCACTTACCGTATTTTCCGGCGTATAAGACGACTTTTTAACACATGAAAATCATCTCAAAAGTCGGGGGTCGTCTTATACGCCGGGTGTCGTTCTCCTGTAACCAGGCAGACCAGCCCAAAAGACTCTAACGAGCCTTAAATGGCTCTGGCGATCGAAGCTCTGACGATCCCAGCTGCGTTGCCTGCTAATCAGGCAACTCAGCTGGGATCGCCAGAGCCCAGAGCCCTGTAAAAAGAAAAAAGTTTTCCCCCTCCAGCTTGCTTACCTTAGCTGGTAATCGCCACGCTTGCCTTGCTTCGCTTGCCTGAATCCATTCCATCAGCAAGCCACTTTCTGCCTGCAATCATGCAGGCAGGAGTTGTGGACTTCAACTCCCAGAATTCCTCAGCCAGTAAAAACAAAGCTGGCTGAGGAATTCTGGGAGTTGAAGTCTACAAGTCTTAAAGTTGCCAAGGTTGGAGACCCCTGTTCTATTGGGTAAGTTTTTTTCCCCTTTGGGAGCTTTAAAAAAATAGTTAATTGGGGTTTTTTTAGTTGTTCTTTTTTAGATCTAGCCATTTAAAGTTTAGGAAGTTTTAAATTTAGTTTTCATATAAAAATAAAAATAAAATAATATTTGTGCAGCTTTCTGAGATGTGGTGTGTTTCTGTAGTGTTTCACTCTAACTACACAAACACACAAAATCTCACAAAGCTGTATGTGGAATTTTGTGTGTGTAAAGTGTGAAGGTTGATTTTTTTGGGCTTTTTGTGGCTGTGTGAGGTTCCTGCTTGTTGCAGGGGCCATTTTGGGTCTAGTACAGCTGCTTTTACATTGTGGGTGAGTCAGTTGTGTTGTGTTTTGTGTGTGTGTGTAAAGTGTGAAAGTTGTTTTTTGCGCTTTTTGTGGCTGTGTGAAGTTCCTGCTTGTTGCAGGGGCCATTTTGGGTCTAGTACAGCTGCTTTTACATTGTGGGTGAGTCAGTTGTGTTGTGTGTGTGTGTAAAGTGTGAAAGTTGTTTTTTTGGGCTTTTTGTGGCTGTGTGAGGTTCCTGCTAGTTGCAGGGGCCATTTTGGGTCTAGCACAGCTGCTTTTACATTGTGTTGAGGCAGTTGATGTTTTTTAATTTTTATTTGGTGTGTGTTGGAAGAGGGGTAGTCTTATATGGCGAGTATAGCCCAAACCCTATATTTTAACAGGAAAAGTTGGGGGTCGTCTTATACGCCCAGTCGTCTTATACGCCGGAAAATACGGTAGTCATTGGGCTATAGTTATTTTACTTTTGTATTTTTTCCTATTAATGGAATCATCTATTTAGATTGACTCAGAACAAAATGCAGTTCTCTAGAGGTATGGATGCCTAGTAATGGTTTACTTCTATACAATTTTGGAAACAGTATCTTCAGTAGTTTAGCGGTACTCAGTAATTTTTCTCATAATATTTGAAATTTCAGGGTTTTTTTAAAAAAAAATTAAAACACCTGCATGTTCATAATTCCTAGTGTTTGAAAAGGAAAAATCTGTAACATTTAGATAAAACAATTCAGATATCTAATCCAATAAAAATATTGCATGGTTAGTGGGAAATATGTTTGCATTTTGTACACAGCTGTTTGTTTCAACTATGCAACACTCTCCTTTCTTTCTTTTGATCTTCTGTTCCTCCCACTCATTGTTTCTTCCACCTGCCTAACATCTTCAAAAGAAAATGTTCTATCACTAAGACTTCAGTCTTGTGTCTTTTTTTTTTAACCTAGGTTCAATTTTCCTAACCTAGCAACAAATTGAACCAATTTGCAGGTGTAAATGGTGTGCATATGGCTGCAGTCTTAAACAGGTGAATAGCCCTTCAAGTCCTCTTTCAGAGAGGAGTTTTGGATTTTTTTAACACAAGAAGATGTATGAAATTCTGATGCCATCAACTCTGCTGCATCTAGTGAATCGTGACTGTTTTTAAAGAATATGTTACAGATTTCTTTCTTATCTCTATTTAACTATATATTGTTAACAGTTCCGGCAGTGAATATAATAAAATGATTTTGTGTATAAAAAAAATCTTAATAGGAATGAATTGTGTAGATGCTTTGTTTCAATTATTGAAACAATAAAAAGAAAGTAACATAATATAAAACAGGTCTCATGTCTAGACACAGCCTTGCACTCATAGGATTGTAACTCAGAAATACAGCATGCACTTTGAATATATAGACTTCTATCTTCAAGCACTTCAGTTTAAAGAACCCTGGTGGCTCAGCAGATTGATAGCATTGTGATTAACACCAGCTGTCTGCAATTACTGTAAATTCGAATTTCACCAGGCTCAAGGTTGACTCAGCCTTCCATCCTTTCTAAGGTAGGTAAATTGAGGACCCAGTTTGTGGGGGCAATAAGTTGACTTTGTATAAATATGCAAAAGTATGAAGGCTATTGCTTAACGCATTGTAAGCCGCCCTGAGTCTCCGGAGAAGGGCGGCATATAAATCAAATTAAAAAAAAAAAAACAAGCTGCGGTGATAGTTAATTTCTTAGACTTTGTGCTTTTGTCTAGGCAGTTACATGTATTTACCTGAGGAATTAATTGATGAACTTGGTACTCACTGAGGCATATTTTCCCAACATGTGCAATGTTTGCTTTTGTTTTTCTGATGAATATTTTAAATATTAAATATAATTGGTTTTCCTGTAAAGAAATTTGGCTTAACTTGCCCAAGATATAGTAAATATTACAAAAGTATCAATTTCTCTTAATTGCTGAAACACCACTGGGCACTCATACTGTGTGGGATGGAACAAGAGTTTTGGATGACTTCTTTTTTTAAAATTGAAGGAATAGTAAAAAAAAAAAAAAAAGCCATATATGAGCTAGCTTAGTAGCAGTTTGAACTCCTAGTTGCATTTTCACATTCTGTAAACTGGAATACTTCTGTATTTTATAAAGTATCTAGCTAAATAGCTTACTTCAGAATAGATTCTGGTAGCCCTAGCCATTTTGTCTACTTGCTAACTCTTCAAAGCTCATTCTCTGACTGTCCCATATGGAGAATGCTGTTAGAGCTCTGTGCCTCTTCTTGGAGCAGAAGGGGATAAGTGTAGTCAACCCACTGGAATTTTCCCCCAGGTCCCTAGTGTCCATTTCTGCTAATTAGGTCTGAAGAAGGTCTGGAAGCTATTGTGAGCTGCTGCTGCTCCTCCTCCAGCATGCTCTAGCCCTTACACAAGATGTTTACAGGCCCTGTCAGATCCCTACATGAGGGAATCTAATCTGCCTGCTGTTCTCCTTCTGAAAAACAGCACATCAAAGTAATGGCAGCGTGTTTGATGTGTCTGCTTGCCTCAGAGAATGCACGTAATGGATTAACAGTCGCTGGAGGAGGGGCCTGCTGGCTTCTAACCATCTCTTGGGAATCTTTGTGTATGTTGTTTTTTGCAGACACTTGATCAGAGAGCACAGTCTTGGATAATAATGCCAGAGGTGTTGAAATTAAAAGAGATGTCCCTTTTCTTGAAATTTGTCTGCTAGATCATAGCATTCTTAGTCTTGCATCTTAAGCCTGTGATCCTATCTTTTGCAAATAAATTGGTTCCTGTTTATTGTGACGTTGGAGAAGTATGTCTTGAATATTCTCTTCTTGTTAACAGCAACCCTGAGGGTCCGATCGCCCACCTCTGCAGTTAGATAGCTTGTAGAAAAAAAAATGAATAAGCTTAACGTAAGGATAAGTGAGAATTGTAACCCTCTCGAAATATTTTTTTCAAAATGTGCATATTTCTCATAAACTGGAAAATAATTTAGAAGAAAGGAAACAAATACAATAAAAGATTAATTTATCTGCATATTTAAGCAGAGAGCTCTGGTGCTTCAGATTCAGGTTGAATCCCTTTTTTCCTCCAAATACAATATTGGGACACTAAATTAAAATTGCCATTCAGTAACATTTAATTGTCCCCTCATCTGAAAGCTGGAGATGGAGGAAGCAAATACCACCATTCATAGTTCTATAAGTCTATAAGGAAGCAACCTCTTGGTTTTTGCCAATCATCCCTTCAGTAAATAGTACCCACAATTTCAAGAGCTTTAATTGGGCTAACATTTAAAAAAATATACTTACTTCCCTTTCTGATTTACACTTTAATATGTTATTGATCATAGCATTCATGTCATGTTCTGAGTTAAGGATATACTTAGGAGTTTATCATTAGCATACTTACTGGCAGATTACTCAAATTTCTGAATGATTATTTTTAATAATTTCTGCAGCAAAATTGTCTTGAGAAACTTTCTTTCCAGAACCTAGGACAGGGGTCCCCAACCCCTGATCCATGGACTGGAACCGGTCCGCAACATGCCAGAAACTAGTAGGCTTAAAGAAGCGAAGCCCCATCTGAAGGATGCAGGCAGCACACAAAACCATGCCCTCTCTGGTCTGTGGAAAAGCCTCTCTCCATGGAACCGGTCCCTGGTGCCCAAAAGATTGGGGGTTGCTGGTCTAGGGACTTGTCATTCTGCAAGATTTCTCTAACATGCTCATTTAAAACGTGCTATACACTGATTGATTAACTAATCCAAAATGTGGCAGGGTGAGCAGGTCTCATTTCAATGCATGTGATCACTCCCCTTTGCAAGCTGCATTGATTACCAGTATGTTTCCAGGTGCAATTCAAGATGCTGATGGTCACCTTTAAAGCCCTTCGTGACTTGGGCCAGAGTTATGGGACCATCTCTCCTAAATTGTTTCTGCTTGTGCCATCTAGACCATCAGGAGGGGCAACTTTGGGCCCCATCAATTAGGGAGTGTTTTTTGGCAGGGCCCAGGAGTAGACCCTTTTTTCCTATGACGCTCATCCTCTGGAACATCCCTTCTGGAGATCAAATTGGGCCCAACTTGCTGGCCTTCTACAAGGCCTTGGAGACTTGGTCCTTTCCTCAAACCTGGGGCCATGTGTGTGATGGAGCCAGTTTTCTTTCAGCTGCTATATGTTGTATGGCTTTTTAAAAATGTGGTTTTATTATTTTTAATATTGTTGGCTGCCCAGAGTTGTGTATTTGAGATGGCAGCCATATAAATCTAATAAATTAGTTTGTCCCTTAATATTGACGTATCCTTTATTACCTTGACCAAGTACTTTCTGGATAATTTTATTTTTTCTCTGTGTGGCAGAACTGATCTGTTAGGCCTGCTTTCCCCTGTCTCCCAAATTACAAATGTTTACAAAAGGAAGGTATCTCTTTTTCTCTATCATAAATATAACATAGATTTAAATAGTATTTTTTTCCATTAGGATCATTGGTAGAGAAAGTCTGAAGGGCCACACATGTTGTCTTCAGACTTGTAGAGAATTTCAACACAGTCCAAAAATGTCTTTGGAATTAGCAGGAAACGAGATAAATGCACATGTAAGCAAAAAGAGATAGAAGATATGCAAAATCTATTTATCCCAATTATTAGGCATAGTGAGTTAGCTTGATTATGCTGCGGATACTAGGAGATAGTAAGTGGCACTGATTTACAGTTTTGGCAAATAGGGTGTGTGCTATATGACTTGCTGTCTTCATGCACATTTAAATATGATTTTTCATTTCCAGTGCTGAAGTTTCAACTGCCAATCCGTTCAGCATCTTTATATGTGGAAAAAAAGTGGGAGTGCTATTTCAAAACATATTGGGCTGCTTCTGGCAGAAGAATAAAGGAATTCAAGTTATGGTCATAATTGGAAGAAAAAACTATAAAGAACGGGAATTTCCATTTGTAAGAGTCAGTAATAAGAGTTTACGTAAATTTAAAAATAATACTTTCATCTTTCCACAGCCTTTCTATAAGTCTTTTGGCAGGTATTGCCTTCTGGAAGGACATATTATATTTTTATGTTGGATGCTTTCTGCTTGAGTTAATATAGAAAGCTTGGATCTTAGAAGATTTGTTGTTCCACTAATTTTTATTATTTTATTTTGAGGTTTTTTTTCATCAAGTCACTTCAGGTTCAGTCTTGTTAGATTTAAATTTTTGTTGCTTTTTTTTCAGTCCTGAAAACTTAACTATTGGTTTAGTGGTATTGGGTATTGAATTGAAAGCCTTTTATTTTTTTATAGATACTACATTGCTGGATATTTTAATCTTTACCAAGTATCTAAAATCACTATCTAATTGACTGTTATACAAGGGAAGATTGGAGGAAGGAAAGGAAGGAAGGAAGGAAATGCTGTGAAGATTGCCAGCTGTACAATGATGGGATCAATACTGGTTAGACTGATGGTAGCAGATTCCTGAAAGATCAGAGAGCTGGAGGTCCAATTCATACTTCAACACATGTGCAAAATTACAGATGGCTCAGAACCATGCACCCAAAATGGCAGATACACAAAACATGTTAACACAGAGTGTTCAGACAGTCTGAATTGGCCAACTGAAGATATAAAAAACCAAAGAGACTTCAGATAATGATCACCTGTATATGTAATAGTTTACATATAGATTTAAGCCAGCACTCCTTTGCTTTATTGCTTCCTTATATTCATCTACCCTGGAATTCTTCAACTGTTCTTATTTATTGTTGTTGTTGTTCAATAATAGTTTGTATTGCTTTACCACAAAGGTATTCTTCATGAAGGTCAATAGTCCTTGGACAAAACAAAAACGAAACACTAAAGTTGCACCAGACAGTCTTGGTGTTTCCTACAACCCAAAATGGTGATAGAAGACAGTGGTCATTAACCAGGCAGGAAGCATGTTTTAATGGCCAATAGGAACTGGACATATGATTGCCACCCTTCTCACTGAAGTTACATAGATTGTTTATATACAGTAAGAGTTAAGTTCGGAGAAGGGAGAAAATACCACTTTAGCAGAATACAACCTCAGTCTGACTCTGTAGTGGGTTGGGATGAGAAAGAGATGAAGAACATATCTGAGCTTTGCAAGGCCTTTTGTGTTATGGTAAGTGGAAGATGGGTACGAAACCATTGAGTATTAATATTGGTAAGCTACTCGGGACTATGTGTAGACTTTTCTCTGAAAAAGCTTAGAAAATTCACAGACTGTACATTAGATTTGTTTTGGGACTTTTGACACCAGAACAGGGTTTTCTTCAATAGGGCATACTTCATTTTTATGTTTCCTTGCAGGGAATATGTGGAAGAGCAAAGTGAAGTATCCCCTGTCTGTATTTACATGCGAGACGAAGTAAGTCAACAAACCCACTTCTCCGCCATTCCCCTTCATCTCCCACTGAAAATGACAAAATTACTCTGCATAGCTTTCCAGTCTGGAAAATGAGTTCCTCCTTTTGACTCACTGAAGAAGGGAAATTGGAAGGACTTAGTCTCTTCAAAGTTTGAAGTATTTTGTGGGGTGAGGGGGAAAAAAAAACCCTGCTGGAACATAATCATGGGCTGCTTAGCTCAAGCCTTTGAACCCATAAAATATACTCAATGATCTGTTTGTGTGTTTTTTCAAGTTCTTATAAAACTCGAGATTCACAACAGTGGTTACAGCTTAATAAATATTTGCTTTTTCCTTGTTTTGATCTCTGCGGGGTTTTTATTTTTGTTTAATGCTTTTATATGTCAGTACTTTAGAGTCATTCATCACCTACCATAGAATAAATGCCAACCTCTCCTTCCAGGTACTGAACAGATCACCCTTATAGTAATCAGTGTTAGTTCTGCTATCCTGGAAGTGGAATACTGAAAGAGGTGGGGGAGGAGTGGATAGGCAGAATAAGCCTCTTCTAAGCTTCCTCTCAGGATAAACTTGTCATCATATAGCTAAATGCAGTGGGGCATGTTTAAATTACTACTTGAAGATAGGAAGAGCATAAACTTATGAAATTGCTTAATTCCAAATTGGAGGAATGGTTAATCAAGGCTAGTGGTAGATTCCAATATCTCCAATTAGGTCTTTTTCAGTTCTCCTGTCTAAGATTTCTTTAAATGCAAATGTCAAAAATGGAATGTGGGATTTTATTTATACAAAACTAACATTTTTTTTTAAAAAAAATAATCCTTAACACTCTGAACAAGGGTCAACAAAAAAAGAACTATTTAGAAGCATTTAGAGGAAGAGTACGTGAGACAGAGTGCTATATATTACTCTTTGATACTTAAAAGTATTCAAATAACTTTTGAGCGAGTTGCCTTTTCAGAACTGATAAAACAGTACTGTATGTTGTTTTCCATTGTAGGTATCTGGGAAAACTGCTTTGGAGAAGACAAGTCTGAAGTCGCTTGGTCTAACTGGAGGCAATGCCATTATCAGGTAGGGAAGAGCATTATTTCCATTTTTTTCCCCTTTCCCTTTTTGATTTTTTCTTCTTTCTTTTCTTTTTGCCCAAGGGATAAATTTACTTTTGTGGGAGTGAGCATTTAAGGGCATGTTTTTGAAGACCTTCATTAGGTTTGTTTGCCAGCAGTGAAAGTGCCTCCCCCCCCCCGGCCACCTTGTTGATATTTAATGTTCTGACCAGTATCTGGTATTTTATTTGGTGTTTAATTTACTGTTTTATTTATAGTATATATCACCAGTTTACATCCTGAAGGAGACAAGAGCAGTATGCAAAAAGAACAATGAAATATAATAATCTATTGTAAAGCAATAAAAATGTAAGATTAAAATATTTGAAAAGGCAATCTGGTCCTAAAATTGATGTTTCCTTTCTGATGCTTTGATGATAGGTATATCTTCAGTTTCTTTTAAAACAACAGTTGGAACTGATTGTACTTCTTTTGGGAGATAATTTCACAATTGAGACATGGTAGTCCTTTGGCATTGTGAGAAAACCATCAGTAGGATAGCAAGTAGGCCTTCTCCAAGTCATTATAGAACAATGTCATTCTTTTAAAATAAGACTTAAAAATTATAAGAGCTGGCACAGGGCTTTGCATTCATTATCATATATTCCTTATTTAGCCACCCCATTTTGCAATTAGACACCTGTGCCAGCTAAGGTTATCTGAATTGTTTTCAAGAATACTCCCAAAAAGAGTTAAATTCTCTGTTCATTAAGAATTGCCCTTTATCAAACTTAAACTTCATTAAATTTGGCAGAGTATCTCAGTCTATTGTTCCTTTTTTGTTACAGTCTGTGTGAGAAATGCTTCATTTGTTACTGAAAAAAAAACCTGAATCCCATTTTCCAATAATATAATTGACCACATATTTCTGTACTTTTTGACCGAAAAAGAAAATAATTCCTCCTGTCTATGCGTACACATACTTAAGCCTTCTTTTTCATGTCTCTTATTTTAATAGAGTGAACACAAAGAAGGCTGTTTCCTCTGATAATGCAGAAGGTGGGAGCAATGAAATCCTTTCTAAAGAAGTACCAGAAGGGTCAGCTTCTACAGAAGAGCCAGAGGCTGTGTCTTTTGCACACCTGCCTGCCTTTCCAAGCTCATCCTGCTCAAGTGAGGCTGCACTTACCAACCAATGTACTGATAAGCAGAACTGGAGTAAAGAATCTCAGGATAATTCAGAGGAGCTTCGTCCTCCTTCAGAGCCTATGCCTACCTCATTTGTCCCTTTTATGGGCAGTGGTCAGTACCTGGGTGGCGGCTGTCCCACACCAATGCTATCTCCAGTATTGACAAACCAACCAAGTTCTCTGTCCAGTCCTGGAGGGCCTTCCAAGCCAAAGAAGTCAAAGAACAGCCAAGAAAAACTAAAGGAGCAAAAAGAGGTAGCCGTTTAGCTTGCTTACAGTGTTCTTTGGGAGGAGAAAGTTCTCTAGGCTGCTCTCTTGACAATTGAACCTATGTGTTAATATATTCTCCCAAATTTAGACAAAATTATGTCACATTCTCTGAAATAATTAAACCTCCAGTTTATTTTATGTGATTTATTTATAATTTATATGATAGCAAACAGTTTCATAGGTGAATGATAATACTCTTGAACATATCAAACTGTGTGACTGAAATCATTCATAATCTCTTGTTTTAATTTTCTAGAGCATTCATCTTCTTAGGTGTAACACAGTTCATGATGAATGCTGTTCTACTTCGTTATTAGGAGCTGGACGAAGACCATCATTTAATATTTCTGCGTATGGTTGATGTGTTCAGTTCTGATATTAGATTGAGACATGGATACACCCTCTTACATTGTTTTGCCTGTAGCCATGGGAACCCCTGCTATAACCTTGACCAACGCCTTATGTTGCCAAAATCAAAATCACTACATAAGAGATGCTCTTGGAGCCTGCCTTCTCAGACATGGTAGAGTGCTGTCTTTAGAGTGGCTGCAGGTTCTTCTGGAGCCTTCCCTCCCTCATATTAAACAGCATGTGACTTTGACTGCTGCTTTCAAGCGCTTTGATCTTGGGTGCCTTTGCCGCTGATTGATTACGTTGCACTCCCTCCTCCATTCCTTCCATTCCCTTCTCTTGCTCTCATCAACAGCCCTAGAATGGGGCTGGCCACATGGCATCTGTTTTTTGTCCCTTTTTAGTGGGGGGGGGAGAAGGGGGGAAAACAAAACAAAACAAATTATTTTTAAACATCAAAGGTCCATTTTAGCAAAAGAATCTTCCCATTAACGTTGTGCTTGTGTGTGGAGTTTTTTCCTTTTAATTTGATGGAAGAAGCTGGATAAAATCTGTGCCGGCGTCCCTCCACTTCTGGGCTAGGACTGGTTCACAGACAAGCTATGCTTTGACTTTGATGTCAAAACATTAATTGTTAGAAGGTAGCTTCACTCCCTATTCCCCTAGAGATCAGAAGAATTCTGCAATGCGGGAGGTTTCAGTCATATCCAGCATGTTTTTTGGAAGTTGTAGCATGCCCCTCACCTTTTAATTGTGCAGCACAGTAACATTTAGGTGGGTAATAGGTAGCTTTGAGTGGCTTGACCACAGCTCTATAATAATCCTAGTGTTGAAGATTCTGTCATAGGTTGAGTTTAGAAATCAAAACCAAAATAGATGAAAAAGATTAATATGTTTATGTTTATCTTTCCTTTAACTGTCTTGTGTTGTAATTCCTGGAATGGAAGAACTGTTTAGTTCAAAGAGATTATCCATCAAATCATTCTGTCACCCAGTCCGTGCTATATGTATTGTGTAGCTGCTGCTTGTCCTCCTTTTTTGGAATCTGTAATTGGAGAATTGCTTCTAAGAACCGCATTGTGGAAACTGAACTATTATTCATCAGTCTGTAGCTCCATATTTGAAACAGAGTGCTGGTCTGGCAATTGACTTTGTATTGGTGGTCTACTAGAGCGGCTTTGAATACAAGAGGACCCGTGCTTTTGTCTTCAGTGTTGGGCAGCAAGCCCTAGCCAAGTGGGATGTTGCCAGTGTCTTGGGTTTGTTTAATAGTAGAGAGGAATGTGTTGCATTGTTTTCATCCTCAAGTCAATTACTTGTTTCTAGACATAGCCCTTCTGGAACTCACTTCAGATTTTGGAAGTCATTGCTGTTATGAGGAGAGTTAAAAGTTCAATGCTTTCTATTTGAAAGCCCTGTCTCCCAAGCTACATTCAGTGCCAATTACAATTTCTCAGGATAATTATATTGAAGTGATAGAAAATTCAGTTTTTTAGGCATGCTGTATAACTTATATAATAAGTTTTACGTAGGGCATAGAAGACCAGCTGGAAGAGGAAAAAGAGAGCATAAAATAAACTGGTTATATGAATGAGGTATCTGCCTCTGAAACTGAAATGTCACCCTTGTGGTTAATTTTTTTAAGCTAAACATTCTTTTGTGTCAATTACTATATTTGCTATTTCTTGTGAGTTCCTTACTTTACCTATTTTAGTTTGCTATTCTTTGCTATTGCCATAATAAATAAAAAATATATATAGTGGAAGATAGTGGATGGCATTTGGTTCTGGATTAATTATTTGGTCTTCTGGAGAATCTAAGAGAAGTTGTGTGAAATTTATTTATCAGGCATCAATAGAAATTGTTAGGGACTACCATGTAGTCCCATAACATCACCACGACCACCCATTGTTTATTCTGTTCTAATAATTGGAAATAGTGACCCTCAACTCCATTTATATTTAATGGTGGCAAGTGACAAATTATTCAGGTTTGCGAAGTTGTCAACTCTTTCTTCTACTCCAGGAGGAGGAGTCCATGACTCTCAGTTCAAGACAATTGCTCATTTACGCTGCAGCCCAGTCTCTAAACAACTAGAGTCAGGCGACAGTAGTCATTGTGAAAGGACAGATTGGCAGCTCGTGGGTACTCCTTGTGCTTTCTGCCCAGGGAAAGCTACAATCAGGCTCCTTCACCCTCTAGTTAGACCTGACTCTCTTCAACTTTCTAAAAGTAGCTGAGGGTCCACCCACGCAACCTCACTCTTTTAACTTTCCAAATTACCCTCTGGTGCCCACAAATAGAGGAAATCTTGCCTTGTAATTTATGTTGTCTCTACTGATAATTGAGAGAGGCTCCTTCTATTCCCAGAGGGCTTGTTCAGGGTGGGAGGGGTGGTGTTGCTGGAGAGAAGTCAGGATGATAGGACAGTAGATGGGTGGGAAGGCGAGCAAAAACAGGGTATGCTAGAGACATCAAGATGTGGGGGAACGGGTGACTAAAAATAGGCCTATCCCAAGTTCATGGAGTCTGGGGCCAGGCCAGGCCAGGCAGATCATTGATGGTCAAAGATGCTAGTTTTCAAAGCAGCCTATTAACCATACAGACCAACTGGTGCCATCGCTTTATAGTTCTGGATTCATAATGTGTCAGCCAAGTTTCATTGCACAGTATTTACTTAAATCTAGCAGAACTAGCAGAACCTAGCCCATGAATAAGAAAGTTTTGTGCACTGAATGGAAACTTTACTTGTAATATAGCACAGTTCCATTTAGTAGATTTTATTGTGTAACTACCTCAGAGTGTGCATTTTAGTCAGTCAGTGCTAAGGAAGCGGTCTTCTCTTCTTTCTAGCCACTTCTGTACAGTAATTTCTGTACTGTTTAGTCTTTCCTGAATCTAGATTTTCTACAGCAGGTTTATCTATCTGATTGACATCTTTCCATGGGTAAATCTATGTTTACACAAGAATAAGTGATACATAGTTTCAGGCTATATTGAAATACATTTGCTAGTTTTAATAATAATAATAATAATAGTAATAGTAATAGTAATAATAATATTGTAGTACTGTACAGCAAATACCTGTTGAAAATAAAATTTACTAATTTACTAATTTCATTCCAAACTATTCATTAAAAATAAGAATAAAAAAGAACTAAATAGAACAAACAAAAAATAAAACAAAAAAAGGGAAAAATCCAAATAAAAATAGTGTATCAATATAATAATATGGTAGTGTCATAAAAAAAACTACAATGGTATAAATATATTCCTCTGAATATATTGCATCTCCAATATAAGAAGAATAAAAGGTAACCAACCTTTTGGGAACATCCTTTGGAAAGTGCAGTATTTTTTAAAAAATGTGAAACTAATGTAGGTTTTACATTGAAAGAACTACCCTGATTATTTCCTAAAACTGGAAATAATCTTTTCTTAGTTCCAAATAGCTTGTTTATTATCCAATTTTATTTTAATCTTTTTAAAATTGTTGATAATATTAAGTTGCTGCTTGATTTCCATAAAAACTTTTTCCAGTTTATTTGAAACAATTGGTCTTTTTGAGAGCTGCTAAAGCACCCAAATCAAGCAACATAATAAATAAACTCTATGTATTACTATTTGGATGATGTGATTATTTATATTCATTTTATAATATTTCAAAGGTTTTAAAAGTATCAATAAATGCTTAGAAGTAACTGAATGAGGACCCAGATTGTTGGGGGCAATATGCTATTTAGTATACTGTTTTTGGTGTAAGCTACCCAGAGTTCTCGGAGAGTGGGCAGCATAGAAATATGACTAATAAATAAATAATAAATAAATAAATAAACTGGCAATCAATGTTTTCCAATAAAAAGTTCTTCCTTCCATTTTTAAATAACCTGCCTACTTACATAAGATTACTAAATCCAGGCTATAAAACTTCAGCTAATCACTAGATGACACCAGAAAGACCCAGCTAAGACATGGTGGCTCTTTGATTACAAATCTAATTCAAGTTCAAAAGAGTTTGTATAATATGGATACAAAAAGTAATTTGATTTTATTCTACTTTTAAATTTTGTATGTATGTGTTTTATTGTTTGGCTGTGCACCGCCCTGAGTCCTTCGGGAGTAGGGCGGTATAGAAATCAAATTAAAAAAAAAAAAAGTAGCATTTTTAAAAACCCCTAGAATCAGAACCTCTCTGCCTGAGAAAGAATGTATGATATATCTCTAACATAGATTGACAGATTGTAGTCAAACATGAATTCTGAGGATGGTGCCGTTTTATATTTATTTTATTTATTTATTTATTAGATTTTTATACCGCCCCCTCTCCCGAAGGACTCGGGGCGGTGAACAGCCAAAATTAAAAACATACAATATAAACATTAAAATACGTTTAAAACAGAATTAAATCCAAAATGGCTCCCCAATTTAAAACACCTTACCCATGACCCTATAAATAAGGCAAATTTAAAATTTAAAATTTCCACATTTAAAATTTCCACATTTAAAAAGGGGGAAGATTTAGGCCAGGCTGGCTTGATGAAATAGAAAAGTCTTAAGCGCGCAGCGGAAGGTGCGCAGATCCAGGATCCTACGTATCTCCGGGGGGAGCTCATTCCAGATCGTAGGTGCCCCCACAGAGAAGGCTCTCCCCCTAGGGGCCGACAGCCGACATTGTTTGGCCGACGGCACCCGGAGGAGCCCCTCTCTATGGGAGCATACTGGCCGGTGGGAGGCTATTGGTGGTAGCAGGTGGTCCCGTAAATAACCAGGTCCTAAGCCATGGAGTGCTTTAAAGGTGATAATTATATATAATTATATAATGTATGCTCTGTGAAAATTAGGGCAGGAATTTAAATTAGGAAAGATCATATCATAAGTCAGTTATGAAGTTGTGTATGTAAATAAAAAAATTAAATATATTGCTCAGAAATGTATATGTTATCACAAAACCCACATTTTTCTAAGTGCAAAGATTATATTCCTTGTGCTATGTGGATTCTATGCCTTGATGGCACAATTCAAGCATCAAGCTTTAATTTATATTCACTCTACAGCATTTGGATCGAGAGCCAATTGTGTGCCATCCTGATCTTCAAGAGCCATTGGATTCTGATTCACAAGATCTCCCTGATGAGTTCTTTGAGGTTACAGTAGATGATGTGAGAAAACGTTTGGCCCAGCTACAGAATGAAAGGTAAATTTATTTTTCACTAGTAGTTAAGTAATAATTTTTATGGCCAATGTGCATACAATATAAATTGTTTCTCTGATTCTGATGGAATCCTAAACAATGAATATGCTCAGGATTTGCTTCCCAGTTGTACTAAATGTTCTTCATATTCTTGGAGATTTTGCATGTAGTCTTCTAGTTGTATGCTCACCTGCCTAGACAGAAATTTAAATGTTTTTTCTCTAAATACTAACATTGTAGGAGGAGAGCTATATTAGTTAATCTATGATAGCAAAAAAACCCAGACCAAGTTTAATAACACTTGTTTTGATTAAAAACTGTATTAAAAGGCATAAGCTTTATGAGCTACACTTTTTAAATTGGAGTGGAGGTAGGGAAATACATATGAGTTATGCAAATTGCAGGTTACATATGAGACAGTTCTCCAAAATGAAAAACAAGGTTTTAACAGCATCATTTAGCAAGAGTTTCTGGACTTGCATTAAAAAGTTTCAGATAATCTCAACAGATCTCAACAACTACAACCATTATTGTTGATTGAGAAGATTCTTTTATTGTGTTATACAAAAAACATACACTTGTTAATAGCATAAAATTAGTTGGAAAAGGTATTACCAGATTCCCTCTAATGCTAGAGAATCTAACATTGATGTAGTATTTTCTTAAACATGATTGTTGAGACATTAAAGTACTATGTACTTTGATAATACTTCAAAGAAAATATGAATGTAGACTCAGCAGTAGAAGATAAATCCACTTCTGTACCGTAAATATCTTATTTAGACAGTAGGCTTTAATTTTCTTTGTAATTTGTAACTTAACTTTTTAAGTAGAAAAGTTTTTTTAGCCACGCACTTTTTTGCCTCTAAAGTCTTGGCAAATATATGTGGATGGCAATTTCTGCTCTTTGCAATGCTGAAGATTCTTTGGACTAGGATTTTCTTAGTTCTTACTAGTTTCCAGGAATACCAGCCAATTCATCTAAGTCACAAAATTGCTTGGAAGTTTTTTTTTTACATTGTCATCTGCTTAGATGCATCTATTATAAACACTGGAATGATGGATGAATGGTCAACAAAGCTCATAGTTTCTTTGTTTATATGACAGTGAATACATTTAGTTCCCTTTGATGATAAAGTCTTCACAAGTGTTAATACAAAAAGCAAGTCAGAGCAACTTTTAAATCAGATTATCTGTGTCCTCTGAATTGTGATATTATTGGTTTGAAATCTGGAGTCTTCATCTGGAGGTGAAAGAATCTAGAAAGTATCCATATAATGGGACTATATACAGGGAAGAAATGTCACAGAGGACAGACTTGTCCAATTATTGATAGATGCAAGAGATTATACAGAATTCCTAGAGAATATTTCAAAATAATACAATACTTCACATTCTATATTGGTGATAACATAGGGTGCCCCATTGAAAATAGTGATTAGGATATTGCACTGGCGCCAGCAAAACCTCTGTCCAGTCCACCCTCAGCTGCAGAAAGGCAGTGGGCAACCTGAGACTAATCACACTTTCATCTCAATCTACCTCACAGGATGCTTGTGAATAAAAGTGGGAGCAGAGGATTTTGATCATACTACTTTGAGCTCCTGAACAAAAAGTGGGATAAACAAATAACATAGAATGAAAGCACTTGTGTTAATATGAGCAAAGACAGTGTGCTAAATTGTAGAAAACATAGTTCTATTGTTCTAGCTTTTACTAAAACTCTGTAAGCATACCAACTATTGACACTTTCTAAATATTCATATGTTTTATAGACTGTTTTTCTTTCATTTCTGTAAACCTGATAGGCTATAAATTAATTTCTATAAAGGTAAAGGTAAAGGTTCCCCTTGCACATATGTGCTAGTCATTCCCAACGCTAGGGGGCGGTGCTCATCTCCATTTCAAAGCCAAAGAGCCAGCGCTGTCCAAAGATGTCTCCGTGGTCATGTGGCCAGCATGACTAAACGCCAAAGGCACACGGAACGCTGTTATCTTCCCACCAAAGGTGGTCCCTATTTTTCTACTTGCATTTTTACGTGCTTTTGAACTGCTAGGTTGGCAGAAGCTGGGACAACTAACAGGAGCTCACCCCATTACGCAGAACTAGGGATTTGAACCGCTGAACTGCCGACCTTTTGATTGACAAGCTCAGCATCTTAGTCACTGAGCCACCGTGTTCCTTAATAAATATGTCTATAAGACACCTTCCCAAACTGGTCACTTTCTAGAAGCATGAGCCTAACTCTCAAATATTTCAGCAGTGACCATGCTGGCTGGAATTCTGAGATAAGGATTACCCATCTGGAAAACCTCTGACTGAGAAGAGTTGCAAAGTTGTATTTATAAGCTCACTGTCAGTTCTCCATTGATAATAAATACTTTATATTTATCTGTCTTGAATCAATATTTTAAATGCCAAATTAATTATGTCTGTCTTAACTTTCAACAGTTCTTTTTGATATTATAGGATAGGATTTTGTTGCATTATATATAAGATTAAATTTACCTTTTAGTTGACATTATTCCTTTATAGGTTGACATAAAAATCGATAAATTATGTATAAATTATACTGACCTGTACAATAATTTTCTAAAATAAGACAATAACAGAAGTACAACTTTTATGGCAATTCCAACTTTTATGATATATTGGTGGCGCGGTGGCTAGAGTACTGCAGGCTACTTCTGCTGACTGCTGGCTGCCTGAAATTTGGCAGTTCGAATCTCACCAGGCTCCAGGTTGACTCAACCTTCCATCCTTCCGAGGTTGGTAAAATGAGGAGCCAAATTATTGGGGGCAATATGCCGACTCTGTAAACCACTTAGAGAGGGCTATAAAGCTCTGTGAAGCAGTATATAAATTGCTATCCTCCGGGAGAAAAATGATAAGGATATATATAAGCCTTTTGCAGATGGTATATTGTTCTTCATTAAAACAAATTCTGCAATCCATTATGACAATCTAAATTTGTTATTAATCAAGAAATACTGATGCAGTCATTACCTATCGGGCATGGGTATGCTATGTAAAAATATGGTTGTTTATTTCCAGTATTTCAAAATTGTCTGATTATATATTTAGGAAAATAGAATGACAAGTTTTTGTTAAATGACTTTGTGCAGGTTTTGCAGGATGCAAATTGCACCTGTCTATTGAACAATCTAAGCTTTAGTGTGCTAGGGAACTTTTATACACAGAGGTTAATATAGCAAAAGGATCATATCAGAATGAATAGGTACAGAAGTTTAATTGATGATTGAGTAGCATAACAGGGTTGAGTTGATCTCCACTTATGGCAGTCTGCTAAGCCTTGTCTCTTCTTAGGAGGTGTTTAGAAGAAGTTCCCTTGATGACAAAGGCACAGCGAGAAGCTCAAACGAAGGAGAAATTAGAGCGTTATCCAAAGGTAAACTTTTTTTGTGTGATTGTGATTGTTCCACAGAATTAGAAATATAGAGGTCTAAGTGTCTTAAAGGAACATATAAGTAGTAAATATCTGTGGCCCTGTCAAAAAAAAAATCTTCTACTACTGTTTTTGCTTCTTTTTACATGAATTGGAAGAACTGGAATATTCATTGAATAGCAGTAAGTGTTGTCTTGTTTTAGGATTCCCCATAAAAGAATTTTTAAAGCAGGACAGTGGACAGATTTCTTGCATGTTTTGTTCTGCATGTTCTTTGTTCTTTTGTTGTGAGATACAAGAGTTCTGTTGCTAAAATGAAGTGAGAATACTTAGCATTTATACAATGCTTTTAAAGTACAACCTTCCTGATCAAATCCAGAAATTACCTACCGGTAATTAATTTCTAGTGAGGATAAGATTTGAATTCACACTTATGCTTTTCTTTCCATCTCTGCTACTTCAGCTGAACATTGCTATCCCTGAGTAGTCCAAGAATCAGTTTTTATGTTGCACTTTGTTTTAAAACATCTGTGTGAGTCAGTTTCCACCATTCTAAAAAGGTTCTTGAAAACTACATGTATAGTCTCTCTGAGCTACACTGTCCATTCATGAAAAGGAGCAAGTTTTTGAAAATTGGCTGGTATTATTCAAACATGTATGAAGCTAATGTTTTTGTTTATGTGAGTAGATGCCTGATTCTTTGCGTTCAACTAGGTGGTACTACGTGTTTACTTCCCAGATCGTCACATTTTGCAAGGTTTCTTTCACCCTAGTGAAACAGGTAGGAGTATATCTTATCTCCCATCTTCTGCTTTATATAAATAATCAAACTGAAAAAGACCAACAGTGCTTGGCTATCAAGCTAATGTTTGTGACTTAAAAAGATTTACACGTCTCTAGCTGCTTTATTTTACTGCTATTTTAAAAGTTTGTTGTATGGAAAATTGAGTTGTATGGAAGATAGCTGAAATTGTTTTCTAAACAGAATGTGTTTCCTACAACTGCCTGCTGGCTTATTTTTCAGACCACTTACCATGGCATTAGTCGTGCCCAGATGAGCCCATTGAACAAACAGGGTGTTGATCTAGCATAGTTTCAGCCAGAGCCCAAAAAAGAGTTGGAAATACTGGAAAGAATTCTGCTTCAATATGCTGGGGGTCAAGAGGAAAACCAGACTCCCTGCACCTTTAAATAGTCAAAATCTAGGAATTTTTAACTGCAAAGTAGGATATGCATCCAAAGAGATGTCCCTCTTCAATGGGAAAGAAGGACATCTCTTTGGGTGCATAGCCTACTTCACAGTTTAATTCTTCTCAGGCCTGAAACTTAATGATATTCTTTACTTGATTGGACTCAAAAAATACCTCTCCCGCTGGATCTAATCCAGCAGATAGAGACCACCACAGGGTTGTGCTGCTTCAAGTATCCTTTGTGGGTGACAAACAACAGCTGGAATTGCACATGCAAGTCTATCGGGAGTCAGTATGGTTTGTGTAGCAAAGGTAAAATGCCATAATTGTCACAGGATATGCTCTATTCTGATCAACTTCATTTTTACGGATACCTTTAAAAGGTAGCCTCAGGGACAGCTCGTTTCCTAGTCTATTCAGTAGTCTGTTCTGGAGGTGACAATGAATGTCTATGGGCAGAGCCTCCTGATCCAAGAAAAGAGGCAATTGGTTTGCAACACAAAGATTTCTCAGCTTTTCCATAATCCAGGAGGTACGCCAGGATCCGCAGAGGAGGAAAGGGCACATAGGCACAATATGGTACAAAGGTCCAGCTACCTTTTCATTCCAAGCAGTGATTAAGGCTTAAATTGACTTGTGCATGAAGCCTTCAGGGATAATCCCATGCTCCTTCCAGAGCCTAGGACAGGGGTCCCCAAAACCCGGTCTTTAGACCAGCACCGGTCCGCGGCATGCCAGAAACCAGGCCACACAAACAAGTATGCAAAACCACGCCCTCTCCAATCAATGAAAAAAACTCTCCATGGAACTGGTCCCTGATACCCAAAAGGTTGGGGGCTTCTGGCCTAGGAGGTTCACATGTGTCCTCAGCAGTTAAAAGTCCATGCCTCTGGAGATCTGGCCAGTCTGAAACTAAGCACAGGTGGCTGGAATGTGGAACTGGTACGAAACACCAAGTCTATGTTCCCTGAAAGTGGCCCGTCCTTGTCTCCTGCCATATCTTCCTCTTATCTATTACTGTATTGATTTTCCTGCCTGCTCTTAAACCCCTGAAATTGTTCACTCCCCAACCACTTGCTGACCTAACCTATTGTTAGTAGGTAAATTTAATGTTTCTGCTTTCTTATATCAGGATGTTTGAGTTAGGTTAGGTGGAATATATCAGATAAGAGATCTGGCTTAGAATCATAGAATTGGAAGGGAATCTAGAGAATCCATTCCTACTCTATGCAAATTTACTGCTATAGCAATATTAATAAATGATTATCTGTTTTTTGCTTATAAATGTCTAATGATGAAATCCACCAGCCTCTGAGGCAGTCAATCCTAGTGTCTGATAGTTTATACCACCAACTTCTCATGCTATATAGATTATATAGAGGGCTTATCTGGAGATTTAGCTGGATCTCCAATTCTTATACGTGCTGATTTGGGAGAATGTAAATATACAATACTGCGTCTTCACTGTATTATTTTCTGCTTTTGAATGGTTTGGCCATTACTTCCGCTTAGAAGTAGTCATATTCTTTGTATCATCTCTCACTACCATCACGGCAGTACCCAATCTCCACTAGTAAATGTTTTCCTTATATATTTCTCAGGTAAGCAATGCTGCTTCAGCTGTTTCTGAAGGCAAGATGTATTAGATAATTCATCATTATAAGACAGAAACCATACAAAAAAGCCTTGTCAGTTTGGGATAGCAATAGCATTTAGGCTTATACTGTATACCGCTTCACAGGGCTTTTACAGGCCTCTCTAAGCAGTTTATAGAGTCAACATATTGCCCCCAACAATCTGGGTCCTCATTTTACTGACCTCGGAAGGATGGACGGCTGAGTCAGCCTTGAGCCTGGTGATATTTGAACTGCCAAATTGCAGGCAGCAGGCAGGCAGCAGAAGTAACCTGCAGTACTGCATTCTAATCACTGCACCATCGCAGCTCTGGGCAAATGTGCTGGAAGAGCTTGTATAAATAAACCAATTTTATTTGTTGCCTGCAACAATTTTTTTATAGTCGAAAGATAGCTAACATTTCACCAGCCAGTCTTCCAAGGATGCAGAAGGAGATTTTAAATATAGAAACAAAGTGTTCCACATGGATGCTGGAATCAAAGGGTGAACTCAGTAAAGATGGTGGTAATTTAAAGTTTCTGCTTTCTACTGTGTCAGTCTTTGAGATAAGACTAAGTTGGTGTTCTCTTTAAAATATATCATCAAAGAGAATGGTGCTCATAATGTATGTGCAGCTCATACTAAACCTTTTTTTTTTTTTGCTTTATTTAACAGTTGGTGCTCTGAGGGCATTTGTGAAAAGTCTCCTTGTAAATCCAGAGATACCATTTTATTTGTGTAAGTTCAGATTTATGTTTTATAATTTTTACAGATAACATTCTACATCTGTTGCTGCTATTGATTTGGAGAAAATGATTTTTACATTTACATTGTATTTATATATAAGGTTGTGAGACATATAACTCACTTTCACTGTGCCTAGACCTTTCCTAAACCCCCTTTGTTTCCTTCATCTTCTTTTCTAATGAAAATATTGTTTTTCATTGTAGTTATTACACCACCCAGATCCATTCTGAGTGACGATGGCATGACTCTTTTTCAGGTAGTAGTTATATCACTCATTCAGTTTTTTTAAATTATAAAATACTTTGTTTTTAAGATCAACAATTACTATTGTATATCTTAATCAAATGAAGGACAGATGAAATGGCTTGATATCTTGTGGTGCTAGAATTTCTTGAAATGTTTCTTGCTTTGAATGTAGGTGATTTTATCGATAGCTCTTTTATTCTAACTTGCGAAAATCTATCTCACTGTTCCTCTAATACCTGGTAATGTGTGGAATAATGGATTGTTGACAAAATAATGGCAGCATTAACATGAAGGAGGATACTGAATATTAGAATGGGTGCAGAATTCATTGATCTGGAAAACATTCTGTTTCATCTCAGACCATGCTAAATCTATGATCCAGCCCTAAAACGTGCCTGTTTTATTCATAATTTAATATCTGGAATACCAGAAAGCAATCGTACTTTCAAGAAGTTACTTCTGGAAACTGCTGGACCAACCCTGAAAAGCCAGGAGAGGTTCAGCATTGTCCAGAAATAAACAAAACATTCTGGAATTCTACAGAATCGTAGTGATATTTTTATTTGGCTTAAGCCCTCTTTATTTTTTAACACGTTACATTTCTGTAACGTGTTCACTTCTGCTCACTTCTGATCAGTGAGATTTCCTTATGCTAATTCTTACGGATTTAACTCGGTAATAATTCACTTTTAGAGTTTTATTGTTTCTCTATCACAAAATGTTTATTGTTTTATTGTTTCTCTATCACAAAATGTTAAGAGGGAACAAGCAGTGTTATTGTTCATTAATAATTGTCTCATGATTTTTTACCAGCATTTTTCTAATTAAAGATAATCTGTTACAGATGGAATCCTCACAATATTGTTTAATATCAGCTAAGAAGGGAATAGCTATATAGTATTGTAGTCTTTGAGCAATAGGAAGTATTTCTCAGGATCATCTAATTAAGAATAATTGAAAACAGAGCATTGCCTGTAATCGTACCAAGTGACAAATAAATTCGGGACCAAGATTTTTAAATAATTGGAAGGTGTTGGTTTCAGCTACTTCTAATGCTATATAGTAATGTATTTTAAGAGTTTCTGTCCAGCTAAATGAATCTTTCAGGATGCAGCAAGGAGAAAGACACCTAAGGTGGATTTCTAAGAACTAAAACTCCTTTGTAAATTTGAGCATTATTTTTTTTTTTTTAAATTTGATTTATATGCCGCCCTTCTCCGGAGACTCAGGGCAGCTTACAACGTGCTCAGCAATAGCCTTTATCCTTTTGTATATTTATACAAAGTCAGCTTATTGCCCCCACAACTGGGTCCTCAATTTACCTACCTTAGAAAGGATGGAAGGCTGAGTCAACCTTGAGCCTTGGCGAGATTCGAACCTGCAGTAATTGCAGGCAGCTGGTCTTAATAACCAGCTTAATAACAGGGTGCCTTAGACCACTGTACTACCAAGGCTCTTTTGGATACAAAGTTGCTTATCCTTGATTAGTTCCTTTAAAACTACATTACTAGTTCCTTTGAGCAAGGCAACATTGTCCTTCCTTACATTGAGTAGCACATTTTTGCTCCATACGTCCCACAGGCCAAACAGAATAGCCTTTGATTTAGCCAATCTTCCATGTTTGGCATGGCATTGTTTAATAATTGTTCCAAAGCCTGCTCCTAGTTCTTAAAAGAATGTGGGAAACATTATCTCTCTGTAGAGCCACTGATTGGTAAATAATGAAGGAAGATGCTGATCTGTCCTCTGCCTGCAAGCACTTGTATCTTGTTCTTATTTGGGCACATTAACTGCCCGTGCTTATTACTCAACTCAACTGTCTTGTGGTACTACAGTGCGGGTTATTTTTAGTTTATATGACTACAGCTTTGCAAAGTGCATAGGGTATTAAGCGAGAGAGAAAAATTCATGTCTCATTCTAATCTTTTTCTTCTTAAGAAAAATATGGTGTTAATATGGACTGAAAGTTTGAATATGTGCCCCAAACAGATTTTGTTCTTCTCATTTGCTTTGCTGTTTGGAAACAAATATTTCTGTACCAAATTATGCCAATTTTTTATGCTTATTTCTTTTATTCTATTTTTAACATAATGGTCTTATATACCAGGGGTCGCCAACCTTTAGGACCTCAGGGATCACTAAATTTATCATTTTAAATCCCGCGGACTACTAATATGATTTTTTTAAAAAAAAAGATAAATAGTATTTAGTGCAATATAAAAATGCAAATAATTTTTCTGTGGACCGCCAAAATTTTCTCACAAACCATCAGTGTTCTGAGGACCACCGGTTGGTGACCGCTGTTATATACTATTCTGTGTTTTATATTTTGTATTCCTATATGGCCTAATGACTAGTCAGTAAAGTACTACCATTGTCAAGGGGTTATGAAAAAGAAAATTCTTGTAGTGGAAGTGTTAAAAGTATTGTAGATAGCTCAATTATCTTATTATCCTGGGTTCATTTCCCAGAATTAATAAAACAGCAGCAATAAGCCTTAGGTTATTTAAAAACTTCTGTTCAGTTTGTCTGCTTTATATTGTAGGCATGTAGTGAGTAATCCAGGTTCTGGATTATATTTTGCATTCATTGTAGGCTTTTTACAAATCAGGCAACACGGTCATGTTTGAAAGTGGTGTACAAAATATGAAATGACTCTCTACTTTAGGAAGATATGGAAAGGAGATAGGATCCCTTGCACAACCATTGCATCCCAGATGTAATGAGTTGTGCTTTATTTCCTGGTATCAGTCACTGTTTACGGTTACTATAATCCCACAGTGTTGATTATCTGTTCTGAAGATCACTAGACTGACCTTCCTTTACTTCTCCGACTTGAGGTTAATTTGTTAACTTCTGTAAGAGTTCCTCCCTGTTGTGGGTCAATGCAGCTCTGTTCTTTCTTCCCTCTCTTTCTTTTGATCTTTTAGCCCCGAGGCCTCAGAGACGAGCATACTTTTGCCAACTGAACAATCTTTCTCTGTTTTAGAGGCCTTGAAAAATTGCGTTCTTGATTTTTAGCAAAGTTTGCTGTGACTGAGTTTAACTCTTTGCATTAAAGATTTTTGCATTAACTGGCTACTTTTCATAATGAGGGTGAGATTCTAGATAGAACAAAAAGAGCCTTGCAAGGTGATTTTTTTTTTTTTTTGCATGAAAAATAGCTTAGCTGATCTGAAAATATTGCTTGCAGAATGTAATATATACCGAGTCACTTAGAGGTTGATAGGTTATATAGAGTGTACTAGGAATTCATTTCCATAGTCTTATCTCATAGCCTCTCAGGCGGCATACTGAATTAGGAAAGGATTAGAGTTCTTCTGAAGTTGTTTATAATTGATCTTTCCAAATTCCATGACTTCTTATGGATGAGATACAAGTGCAGCTGCTGTCAAGAGTGCTGAACATATAAAGTCAGTACTGTAGCTACTTGCATCCAAATTTGAGGCTTCTTTCCTTTTGATAAATGCATCTAACTGAAGATCTCTTGCCAAAAAGTTTGGGTTTCTCCAAAAAAAGTATCTCTATGTGAATTACCAATAAGATTTTATTTCTTGCTACAATACTTATGTCAGCCTCTTTTCCCTTTCACTATGAGAATACATTCAGTTTATGCTCTTTTCAGCCCTGTTACATATTTGTTGTTTCTAGGTTGTGGTTCTGTGATACGTAGGCTATTTAATTCTTGATGTTGTCCCAAGGGCCTTTCTGCATGAGCAAAACAGAGAGCTGCATCTTAATCATAAGCATGATTTCCCCAAAAGTATTTCCAAAGGGTAGTACTCTACTTTTACAAACATACTACTTGTGGGTAATTGCATGGGCAGAAAGATTTTTCTTGTTTTGAAGGAAAACAAAGATCTGGCTAGATGGCAACTCTAGCCCAAAAGAGTGTTTATCCTTCCATAAAATATTGCTTTATTCCTGGAAGCAAGGTAGAACAGACACAGTCTTGAGTTTTAGTGTCTTTGGGTTAGCTCTGCCTACTCATCACTCTATTAAAAATGGTGCACTTTTTTACACTAAAGCAGTGGTTCTCAACCTTCCTAATGCCGCAACCCTTTAATACAGTTCCTTATGTTGTGGTGACCCCCCCAACCATAAAATTATTTTCGTTGCTACTTCATAACTGTAATTTTGCTACTGTTATGAATCGTAATGTAAATATCTGGTATGCAGGATGTATTTTCATTGTTGCAAATTGAACATAATTAAAGCATAGTGATTAATCACAAAAACAATACGTAATAAATGAGGAAGGTCAGCATGCATTGGTAGGAGTGAGTTGCTCATAATTTTCTTCTTCTTACCTTATTTATATTGTCCCCCATTATTATCTGAAAGATAATGTTATTAATTAGTCAATAGAGATTTTTGCAGGGGATAATATGGCACAGTTTCTATAACAACCCATTCTTCTTGTGTCATGTACGAACACAGCTCTGGTTTTGAGGTCTTGCAAGGAATATAAATCCTTCCATTCCCCACCATCTCTAGTCGGAGCTGAAGAAGCTTCTTGGTGGATGAGAAGCCAAAACGTCTTCAAAGAAAAAACAAGAAACTCCAGTTGCCTCTTGGGGAAAAAAAGCAACTTTGGGACATGAATTAGCAGCTGCTAGAAAAGGGGGTAACATATTTTCTGAAGCGGGAGGAAAACATGCATACAAGGCTGCGTGTGCCAAGAGAGAAGCCACGAGGCTCCAGCCCTTAAAATGTTCAGCAATGAGAAAACAAGCACTGAAGCAAAGGGCGCCACGAGAGAGGCGTGTTTGCACAGCAGCCACGTGCCTCGAAGGAGGAGCCGGCTAAGTCAGCCGATTCCGGGTTCATCCTGCAGACGGTTATCTTCTGCCTCTCTTCCACGCTTCGTTTCCTAGCAGGGAGTTTTCGGGGCCATGCAAAACCTCGGGTCCATCCCACCCCAACCCGCTTTCCACGGTGCGGGTCACCAGCCACCCCCCTGGTAAATTTCGCCTTTCGCTGGCCGCCAGGCTCAGTCACCCTCGCTCACCTCTGCCTTTCGAGGATGTACCTGCCCTTGGGCTGCCTGCAGCCCCGCACTGGTTTCCCCCACCCAGCACTAACAGGCCCGCCGTGCCCACAAGTCGGTCGAAAAAAGGAGAAGAAGGCACGACAGGTTCTGCGCAAGCAGGCCTGAGCCGCCCAGGCCCCGAGCCGCCATGATGCAAATGAAGCTGGGAAGAAATGAGCTGACAGATCCAGCCCGCCTACCGCGAAGCCGTGGGCTTAGAGCCGCCCAGCAGGGGGCGCCATAGCGCCTCAAAGCCTTAGGCTTAGGGCATATCTGCATGTGGGCGGACCCGCCTGGAGACGGATAGAGGAGCGGTGTTTCAGTTCCTAAAACCATCAAAAATATGTGTTTTCCAATGGTCTTAGGTGACCCCTGTGAAAGGTTCGTTCGAGCCCCAAAGGGGTTGCGACCCACAGGTTGAGAACAGTTTCACTAAAGCATAGTGCAGGGACACAAACCTCAATTCCTTTTAAGAAAAAGGTAGATGGGCTAGTTTTTATTGACTATCCACCTAAAAAAATAGCATGGAAGTATATTTCACATATGTGAGTAGGCCTGCACAGATTATTCTCTCTTTATCCATGTTTCAACCGTATGAAGCAACTGCAAATGTAGGAAACTTTGGGATATCTTGTTTTGGGCCTTTGTAGTGTCGATCCAGAGAACTGCTTTCCTTACCAGCAATGTGCCTCTTGAATTAACCCTGTAATTGGGTTAGGAATTGTAATTAGGAATACATTGTAAGGGATGCACTTTTTAATCGCAGTACAGAAGGTAGAATTCAAAGAAATAAGGAATCGTTCCATGGGCATACAGAAGGTTTACAAAAGTGTGAAGGTCAGCTCTTTGAGGTGTACATTCAAGAACTGCAGTGGGCTGGTGGAAGTCTCTCGTAAGCTTAATCAGCGGAAGTAATAAAGATTGTGTATAGCAAATTAGAACCAAATGCGTTCTTACTGGACAATAAACAGATGGTGTAGAAAGGCCTTGAAAGCCATTTTAATACCTGAGTCTGTCTACTGCTCAGATTCACTTGCAGCCTTCCACGCTGGAACAAAAGGTTCTGTGCCTTTGTTTCTGAGTTACAATGTCATTGTGGTGAGGAGCAGCCAGTTCAGTGTCTTTTTTTCTCCCTTTAATTCTCCTCCTTCAAAGTCACTGAAGATATTTTAATTAAAAGCAGAAGTGCTAGTGGCAAGATCCTGTGTGTCTTTGAACTGGGCGACTTTCTCGCTTACTGAGAAAGCAGCTCCTCTCATCTTTACTTGTTTTGTGCCATCTTGCCCACAGCTGCCATCCAATATGATCTTCGATTCCCACACATCTGTCGTGGTGGGAAGATGAGGAAATCAGAAATTTCCATAAGAAGACTCACTGGAAAAGAGCCAAACTGGGCTTCTGATATAAAATATTGACAAAACTTTTTATTTGAAAATGGGACTTTTTCCATACTGGTTGGCCTTCTCAAATTAGAAATGGAGTGTAAACCAAATAAGGCCTGCAAACTTTAATCAGCCTTTCAACCTTTGAATCAAACGGCAACAAGAACCTCATTCACTTTTGAAGAAAATGTTAATTCATATTATTCAATGATACTATTCAACAGAAATGGTACCTTTGAATAGCACTGTTTCAGTGTGTGCGTGTGTGTATGTGCGCGCGCATTCATGAAAGAGAAAGTTTCTATAAGTTTCTATACTTTCATGTTATAACTCTGTGGTTTTATACACAATATCCTAGCTGTTCCTGACTGCATGTGCTTTATAACTGCCAAGCTTTTGCTGCTAGATAATGCATCTTTTTTTTAATCCCCTGATTTGTGTCAGAACATTAATTATCTGTCTTTCTTGAAGCCAGACATTCCTAATCTACATATACTTTGACATACAGTTTTATCTTTGAACTTGACTTTTTGATCAATTCCTAAGACTTGGAGAACTTTTTGTTTGCAAAAATTCCTTTATAACAGGATGCTTTCCTTTATTTCCTGTTTATTTTTTCTCCACCCGTTTTGAATGTTACACTCCTTGTTCCTGATAGGTTGCCTGTTGTCCCCCATTTTATCTCCTCTTCTTTGCATCTTGATGAATGGTATAAGAATAAGAGTGTAAAGCCAAATTGGGACAATTTGGCTTTTAGAGTTTAGATTCCTGTAATGTTAGAATAGAATAAAGTATCAATTTTTTTTGTTAATCTTATTAATTAATTTTGGCCAGGCAGGGATTAGATGACTCTAATCTGATTTAGATGAGTCTAGATTAGATTAGATGCCACCTTTGAAAATAAGCCCCTTTAAAACTAGCAGATTTATTTTAATCTGATAAGCATGCAGCCTTGGAGTATCCATGGTTAGTTTACAAGTGTCCATGGTATCTCCTTCCAAATCAAATTGGAGTTTGTGCAAAAAAGATAACATATAGACTGTCATATATCAGTTGTTATTGAACATATGTGGTCATTTAAAAAAAAATCAAGATAAACAATAGTGTTATTTCTGTCAGCAAGGTATGGTTCTTGAATTCTTTCTACACTTTCACCAGGAATTGCCATAGCAGGCACATATATTGTTTTCTATGTAACGGAAGGCATAGATATGGCATATGTATGATCTATACTTTGTCCCCAGGGACCTGTCTGGATTTGCTGTATGCATCTATAGTGTCTGTTTCTGTGTATGTGTGCCTGTACTGCCCTTGTCAGATCCATTATTCTTCTTGAGTTGCATCTTGTCTGACTCATTACTTCTCTTGTGTGGTATACAGTATATATTTGCACTGGGAAATATAGGACACCTACATATGCTGGATTATGTAGCCAGGAGGGAGGAAAACGTAGAATGAAAGTGTCAGCAGGATTCTGGATCACTGCCCAACTACCTCACCTTAGGGATGCAGTGAGGAGATTTATATATTTTAGATTTTTAATCTCTGCAAACCCCAGCTGGATCTGGTACATTTTTGAACTCTAGTTCTTCTTTTGCCAACTTCTTCCTGTACACCAAATTTGGTCCTGGTCTGTTCTGTTTTCAGAGTTATCCTGCTGATAGACAGAGTCCTAAATCCCTTTCCAATATATATTTCCAACATTTTATTGGCTTGGAAAGAATAAAAATTAACGTCTTCCTCTGAAGGCTTCTGCAGTTCTAAATTTTTACGTCACAGTCTGTAAGTCTCCAGATCCTGTAATTACAATAAAAATTATGATGCATTCGCTTTTAAATGTTTTGTCCTAACAGTCATGCAGTTTACAGTACTTCTTTTGTTCTCATTTTATTGGGTGGGAACTGCGTTAGTTCATTTCAAGGATCATAAATATGAGGACTTTCCTGGAAAAAAAAAACATGTTGTAAGGAAACAAGAAATGCTGAAATTCACTATTTTAACTAGGAGGACCTAAATAATTAAATGTGTCTTGGACAGGGGTGAAATCTAAAATTCGTTACTACCGGTTCTGTGGGCGTGGCTTGGGGGGGTAATGTGACTGGGTGGGCATGGCAGCTTTTTTTTTTTTTTTTTTTTTTACTTTTAAAAGCATTTTTTCTACAACCTTAAGAGGTTGCAGAAAAAAATGCTTTTAGAAGCTTCTGACGATCAGGCAACTCAGTTGGGATCGCCAGAGGCTTTTATAGGCACTTTTTTTTCTACAGCCTCTTCGGCTGAAGGGGTTGCAGAAAAAAATGTTTTGAAAAGCCTTTGACGATCCCAGCTGAGCCGCACGATCATCAGAGGCTTTTTTTTTTACTTTTAAAAGCATTTTTTGGGCAGAAGAGGTTGTAGAAAAAATGCTTTTAAAAGTAAAAAAAACAGCCTCTGATGATCGCGTGGCTCAGCTGGGCATGGAGGGGGCTCAGGGATTTTTGCTACCGGTTCTCCGAACCACCCGCCGCCATTGCTACCGGATCGGGCGATCCGGTCAGAACCGGGAGCATTTCACCCCTGGTCTTGGAGCATTTTGTATCACCTGATCCATCAAACTCTGGGAGTTTAGATGTGTAGGAAGACATCACTAGAAAATTAGGATAAAAGAAATTGAGGCTTAGGGTGAGTCCTTGGTGTAATGATTTGATGACTTTAGAAGTTTTTAAATTCCTCATTTCTAAATTAGCAGGAAAGAATATTCAGACTTCATGTATCCTTTCCTAGGCTGCTGGAAAAAGCTGGGAGGAGATTAAAGCAATTCAGAAACTTGATGTTTTGAGCAGAAATGTTAGTGGCTACTCTTAAATACTCAGAAACCCAGAAGTTACTTTTTAGTTAGGTTTTATTCCTTGCCAAACATCTAGAACTTGAACGTCACTGTTTTTTAAGGAGAGCTCTTAATTTGGGTATATTTCCAGTGCTACATTAAAATATTAAACACCACTGGTGTTTGCACAAAAACATTGTATTTTTCAGTGCCAAATATTTATCCATCCTTGGTTTTATCTATACTTAGACTGAATTATAGGTAGCCCTTAGCTTATGGCTGCAATTTGGATCAGAAGTTCAGGTATATGTCCCAACAGTTGTATGTCAAGGTACCTAGGTGACCAGACCCATTTTTATGGCAGTCGTTAAGCAACTCATGCAGATGTAAGTTTAAATCATGTGGTTGTTAAGCAAATCACATAGTCATAAGTGTGAAGCCATTCTCGTAAATGGGTAATTTTTACCTGAAACTGCCAAAAATACTGGAAATTAGCAAAAAAAAAAATGGCTTTTAAGGGAACTGAATGGCTGTCCTGCAGGTTATATTTTTTTAAATAGTTTTGATTGCTTTAAGGTTTTTAAATGATTTTTGTTATGTTTTTGTGTCTTTGTATTGATTGACATTATCTGTTGACATTTTTTAAATGTTGAAGGCCAACTTTTGTATTTTGTTCTTTCATCTTTTTTTTTCCACTTTTATCTATAAAAGCAGTATCATCAGCATATCTGAGATTATTAGGCTTCAGCAATCTTAATTCTTATTTCATTTTTTTCTAGTTCAGCATTTTTCATTATATATTCTGTATATGTTACAAAAGACAACCTCAGTGTATTCCTTTCTCAATATTGAAGTATCCAGTTGCTTCCCTAGACAAACGAATATATATGTATGTTCTTAAGAGCTGACCAGAATTGGTTGGGACATATATACTCAAAAGCTTTAATACAATCAATAAGCAAAAGTAAACATGTTTTTGGAACCCTCTCTTTTCTTTTATTCATCAGATATTAGCAATGAGATCTTAGGTGCCTTTTTGTCTTCAATATCCAGCTTGTATGTCTGGCAGTTCTTATTTCATATATTGATGATCCTAAAGTATAATATCTTGAGCATTATTAATATATGGGATAATTGTAGTTGTTCAGTAGATTGAATATTCTTTATCGCTGATTTTTTAAAAGTTGAAACAGAAAATGATCTTTTCCAATCTCTTGTTTAATAGTACAGTTTAAAAATTGCAAGACCACTTTAATTGCCCCATCTTACAGATTCCTAAATAGATAGGGTGATATTTCAACAAATCCTGCATCTTTATTGTTGTAGAGCCCATTTAACTTCCTTTTTCAGAACAGTGGAGTAATTACTTCCAGGGGGGTAATTTGGGAAATCTCAAAGTAACAGAGCAATTTGTAGTTGCTTGTTTGTAAATCAAGAATCTAGTTTGGGACTGCTGCTGCTTAAAGACTTGTGTAAAACAACAGGGGTATTTTTTTGGGGGGGGGAGATAATTCACATTACTCAAGACCAGAAAAAGGTTTAATTGAGTCAAACAATTCAAGAACCACTCTTCCAAATTATCTAGCTATAGCTCAAAGAGCCAATGCATTGTCATTAATATTGGGATGTGTTTTTTCCCCCCAGTTCCTCTATATATTCTCTTCTTGCTTCAGTAAATCTTTGCCTTCTTTACCTTTTATGTGCCCAGTTTTGCATGAATGGTTCCTTTAATTTCTGTAATTTTTGTAATATTATATAAATATTATATTCTTCCCATTTGGTTATTATCTTAATTTCTTTGTATTGGTTATTTTTATTTTTGCTTTACTTTGGAATTAAATGTTTAGTTGGGCAAAGTTTCTCTTGTCTTTTATTTTCCGTCGTCACTATATTTCAGCAGGAGATGGGCACTTCATTTTCTTTTATTTTTTGCATTTCAGAATATTTTCCTTGCTTCATCTTTAATATTGTCATGAATTTCAGTACAGAATTCTTCAAACAATCTATTTTCCATATCTAATCTGTTATGTGTGTGTTCTGTACTTTTAACATATTATCTTGTTGAATACTCTTGAAGTTGTATCATAGGAGTTTTGATTGGAGTTCAAGCCAGCAGCAGATCTTGTTTATGATGACTTAGTAGAGCTTCTGCTTCATCTTCTTGCAGAGCCTATAATCAATTTGATGTTGATGTTGTCCATCCAGCAGTATCTGTCATTTAAATTATTGGAAAGTATTTGTTATAAATATTTAACATGAATGAAGGCAAATATATGTGTCCCAAGATTCTGGAGAGAGAAGTTCTTTGAAGTTGGGCTCCAGCATGATTCAGAAAGCTTGGAAGAATAAACCTCTGGTCCTGGTGACCGACTCCGATTGGATACTGCAATAAATATTTAAATTGCTTGATAAAATTTAGGTCAAAATTACATGCTCTATTACTTCCAATTATACCATTTCATTGAAATATTTTTCTGGTCAGTTGCTAAAGAACTCTTTAGTATCTGTTTCCTTTGCATCTGCAGTTGAAGCACATACTTGTATCACCATAATATTGATCAGTATAGATCTAAATTGAAATTATGCTACAACTTTAAAGGTTATATTTATTTTTGATACCCCATAATTAATAAAGTTGACTAGTAGAAGAACTGTTGCTCCACGTATGTCAAGTCATCCATCCAACTCCATTTCAGTTTGATAAACACTGAATACATAAACACACAACTATTTGGGAACTTGAGGCCTGGAAATGTTGGTTGATAGAAGAATTTCTGATTTAAGTGGCTGTGCGTTTTTAATATTACATCTCTCAGTGCTGAGATGGCCAAATTATTCTGTTTAGGTACTGGCCGAGTCCCTGGAGGCTAGATGGGGAGAAACCAACCCTAACTTAGTCCTGTCAAGATTGCATCACTGGAATTAGGAGGCCCCCAGATTCAGGGATATTTTTTTGTCTCTAATCTTGGATGGGATGGCACTTCCCCATTCAAAACTGGTGCACAGTCTGGGGGTCATTTTGTACTCATAGCTCCCACTTGGAGAACAAATGTAGTTGTGGCCAAGAAGGCGTTTCTACAGTTTTATCTTGTGTGCCATTTATACTCTTTCCTGGATTAGGAGGCTCTTCAGACAGTCACTTATACCAGAATATTGTCATTTATCTATTGCCATGTACTCTACATGAGTCTGCCCTTGAAGAGCACTTGGAACTTTCCACTGGTCCAGAATTCAGTGGTGTGGGCAACAATGGAAATGCCTTGGCATGGCCACGTACCAGTCCTGCTCTGCAAGCTACATTGGTTGTCATTGTGCTCTGGGTAGAATTCAAGATTTCAAGAATTCAAGAGCCTTGGTAGTACAGTGGTCTAAAGCACCCTGTTATTAACACAGCTGCCTGCAATTACTGCAGGTTCGAATCTTACCAGGCTCAAGGTTGACTCAGCCTTCCATCCTTTCTAAGGTAGGTTAAATGAGGACCCAGTTTGTGGGGGCAATAAGCTGACTTTGTATGAATATACAAAAGTATGAAGGCTATTGCTTAACGCATTGTAAGTCTCCACCCTGAGTCTCCAGAGAAGGGCGCCTTGAGTCTCCAGAGAAGGGCGGCATATAAATCAATTTTTTTTTAAAAAAAGATACTGATTATCATTATAAAACCTTATATGGCAGGGGGCCAGGTTATTTGAGGGATCACCTATATCCCATGGTATTTGCTAATTGCATAAGAACTGGCAGAATTGGAATGCTCAAGTCCTCTTGATTAAACAACCCTATCAACCCAGAAAGTGTGTCTTTTTGTTGCAACACCTGCCTTCTGGAATCAGATTCTCCCAAGAAAATCATGTGGCTCCCACTCTGATGGCATTCCCAAAAGCATTAAAAATCTCCCAGGACTTAAACCGGGGTAGAGAGGGTCCCCTTATTGGATTGTGTCTTTTGTATATATAGTGTACTGTCCAGGGAGGTGCTGATCTTGTATATTTTATATTGTGTTTTGCATGATGTTCAGTTTTAAATTGTGAGACATCCAGTCATTTTGGAGTCAGGTGATGTCCCAAATCTGATGAAATGAATAAGCTTGTGTGCTCCTATATAAAGTGAAAATTGCCTCATTGATACCATTATTTGTGTAGGTTTTCAGGAGCAAAAAAGCAATTGATGCATTGATGCTTTTAAATTCAGCAATCTCATACCAGAAATCCCTTTCTTGGTGGTTGGTGTCTTTCATTGTCTTGAGATCACCTTGATAAGACTATTTTGATTCCCTTGCTTGTACAATCCCAGTATCTGTCTTGTTCTGTCTCTGAAAGGCTCCGTATTAGCTGAAGGAGTATATATACAGAAGTTAAAGGAAATATTAATGATTTTCTGTAAATACTTGGTAAATTATTAAGTTATTACTTACGTTTGTTTTCCTTATAAGGCTGAAGAGACCTTGAGAGCTTCAACTGGAAACTTGGTAGCCATGGGGAAATAGAAGACTTAAGTTGTGGGATGAAAGAAAACTAGATGAATGTGAGCTTAAAAATAAAGAGGCTATATTTGAAGTGAACATCCTGTTGTATGTGTGTGTTTACAACAGGACAAATGTGCAGACTGGCAGCAACATGAAGTTTTTGAAAGTTATAAAGACTTCAAGGCATTGGCTTTGATATTTTGTTATGGCTGTTTGTGCTGGCTGCATTACCCCCATGGCCCATGAATTATTTTAAAATGTTCTCAGGGCAGAACTGATCAACTGCAGATTTCACTGTTGCAGAATTCTAGCCAACCTCCAGCTGGTTTATGTACTTGTTCTAAGTTCACTGGACTTTTCAGATATGTTTTCCCTTCCTCTTCCTTACATGTTCCGCTGCAGCAACAGATACAGGCACCATTCATAGGATTAGAGTCAACTAGTTTGGCAAATTTCTAAAATGTGTGCTGGGAATTTGTGCTGAGAATAAAAGCAGGTATCTCAGTTTGGACAAAGATGGAGTACAGTTGTAATTTCATCATCAAAAGAACTAAAAAGACCTCAAAAGTTTCCTTCTGTTTTCCTCTGATAGCAAATTGTAAAGGGGCTATGCAGGGTGAAACCTGTTGCTGGTCTTGTAATATAGGGACCACATTTATTAAAATGCTTTTTGAAACAAAAACAAACAACAATTTTCCAGATTGACTTTTTATTAATGTCTTTCTATTGTGAAGCACAATGGATATAAATATGGTTCAGTTCAGACCCAATGATTTCTCATAACATCAGTTCTAAGTCTGTTTAATCAGAAGGAAAATGCAGGTCCAGCAATCATTCTGATTGCTGCATATATCCAATTTGTCCAACTCTCATTTCTCTGACACCCTTATTGCAAAGGATTTGGGCTTCTTCTCCTTTAAGATATTATTAATCATGTTAGTTTCTAGCACACACAAGTTAGTGTTGATTATCTTAGTGAGCACATAGATAGGCCTCCTCTGAGATAATTTATCCCAAATCTGATCCTTCACATCTCCCAACAATGTACTCATTGCTGTTGTAATTAAATACATCCAGTTTTCTGCTAGTTATCTTCCCTATCTCTGTTCATCTATCTTTTCCAACATTATGGACTTCTTAAAGATAGCTAGGTCTTTGCATAATGTGTCCAAAATGTTATAAATTGATTCTGATCATTTGTGCCTCATTGAGAACTCTGATTTATTTTATTCTAGAATCATTTGTTTGTTTTCTTGGCTATCCATAATATTCTCAATAGTCTTCTCCAACCCCAAGTTCAAAAGCAAGAAAATATCCTGTCTAGTCTATTTTTTTTTCAAATTCTTAACCTTCACTTCCATAGATTTTCACAGGGAGGACCATTGTATGAGTCAGATATTTGTAGGTATTGATACATCACAGCATCTGAATATTTTTTCCAAGGCAGTTTCACTGCTATCCTAACAAGAGCTAATCCATGGTGTATTTGTTGATTGCTGGTTCTTTTACTGTTGATAGAGTATCTTAAAAGGCAAAAACTATAGTGTGTTTGTTTGCAATTCTAATGCTGGTTTATTTATTTATATTCCACCTGTATTTTTATAAACAACTCAAGGCAGTAAACATATCCAATACACCTTCCTCCTCCTATTTTCCCCGCAACAACAACTTTGTGAGAGGGTCTGGCCCAATCAGCTGGCTTTCATAGCTAAGGCAGAATTAGAACTCAGTCTCCCACTTTCTAGCCTTTCTAGGTTGCTGTATATATTGCCATTAGTTTGTTCTATATTTAATAATTGTCCCATTTTTCCACTGTGTTCTCATCATCCAGGTCATAGTTGTTCCAAAAGTGCTTTTTCAAGAGGCAACTGGACTTTCTTGTTTTTCTTTGAAGACATTTCGCTTGTCATCAAAGAAGCTTCTTCAGTTCTGGCTGGATGGTTGGGAATCGAAGGATTTATACACCTTGGAGACAGCTGGTCATTTGCATTCTTTTAGAGAAAATGTTCCTTAGCTTTCATTCCAAGGGCAGGTTCAGCTATCAGAGTAGCATAACCTGTATTGCAAGGAGATAAAAGTGTAAATGTCAGTGGAAGAGAGAAATGAAATTGTGTTGGAGAATTAAAGAAGCCAGTTGTGTGTAGAAGAGGTAAAACTCAAACGGTGGAGTGAGCTCAGGGACTCTGAAGTTACTACAAGTGAGAAAGGAGTAACAGAGCCTTATAATCTCACAAACTTTCAAAAGACACTGACTAGCTACAGGCAGTTAGCAACAAATAATTGCTTTATCCCTCCTACAAACTGATAAGGAATGGGAGGCAGCGAAGCAACTTAATACAAAAGAGTAATTACCAGCATGTTAAATCTCCAGCAGGACCTACTGAAGTATAAGGGCTGAAAGGTGGAGGATAATTTAGAACTAAATATAAGATAAAAAAAACATTAAGTCCTTGATAAAAGGAACTCTTAAAGGTAAGACTAGGAAAAAACTGATAACTGCTTTTATTGCTATATAAAAGGAAAAGCTTTATAGCCTTCTAATCAGGAGGGAGGTTTCACACCCAAACCTACCTAATGATAATTCTCTTGCATGAACTACTGGAGGTTCTTATAAGTAGGGAATATTTCTAAGGTATCTTGGATGTTGACATTCAACTATAAAGAATAATAGTATATTTTTCCATTTCTTTGGATCAATTTACTGTTTTCCATTGATGTCCTTTAACATACCAATTTGAGGTTAGAAGCCCCTGAATGTGGGGATCTTTTGGACACTTTTCTTCTTTGTCCGTATCTGTTTGCATTTCCACTGTCTTTACAGACATTGATGTAATTACTGCTTCTTGTTTCTTCTAACAGTTATTTGAAATTCAAGTTCCATCCTGAGATTTTTGTCTTTCTTGGGGATGGCTTCTCTTTTTTCCTTGGCAATTCCCATCTGTTGATCCCATTTGCTTTTTTGTTTGGCAGTCTCTTATTACATTCATCTTTAACAAGTTCTATGATTTCATTCCACAGTTCCTCTGGTTGCCTATCAATGAGGTTTAGGACTTCAAAGCAATTCCTGAGGTTTTCATTGCAAATGGTGGGTATACATTCAGCATCATACTATGGAAACTGGTATCATACTATGGAAACTTGGCTTTGTTCTTCTGCTTTGGCTGTACTTGGAACTTGCACATGAGCAGTCTGTGATGTATTCCACAGTCAATCCTGGCTAATGTCTTTTTGCTATTAAACCATAGCTCTTCCACTTCCTAATAATAATATAGTGAATTTGATTCCTATATATTTTATCTAGTAATGTTCATGTATAGAGGTGCCGTTTCCAATTGTTGGAAGACAATGTTACTAATGAAAAATTACTGGTTTCGCAACACTGATAAGTTGCTTCCTTTCTCATTTCTGTTTCATAAGTCATACAATCCACGTTATTTCTAACATACATATTCTCCAACCAGAAACACCACATATTGCTTGCATATTCTGTTGGTCTGAGAATAAAACTTACCTTCTTTCTGCATCAGTGGTTGGAGTATAAGCTTGAATAATTGTCACGTTAAATGCTTGTCCACAAAGTCTAATTAATATTATTGGGTCATTGACTGCATTGTACCCAAGAACTGTCTTTATTACCCAAGTACCGTCTTCCTGATTAAAAAAACACAGTTCCTTCATTTTTCATATCCTTGAGTAGTAAACAGTATGATCATCTGACTGAAAGTGTCCAGTTCCAGTCTATTTCAGTTCACTTGTATCTAAGAAGTCCACGTGTAGCCATTCATTTTGTCTTTCACTTAGTTGGGGATCATTTTCACACTTTTCACACATTTTCTGCATAGTAACATCAGCAATTAGAGATCACATAGCTTTAATCTAGCTAATCCATAAACATCATATTCCAAAAGAACTTCCTCTTTTCTTCAGTGGCTTATTAGGTGCCATCTGACTTGAGGGGACTGTCATCTAGCATTATAATATCAATTGCATTATCTTGTCTGTCCATGCAGTTTTCTTAGTAAAATTCAGGAATGGTTTACCATTGTCCTGCCCTTCACGGTATGATATAATGCCTTGCCTTTATTGCTAAAGTCATTATCTGCCTCCTCTATCTTTCTATGTTGCTGCTGCTCAATATAGATGTATTGTCAGCTTCAACTGAGCAGCTTTGACCAGGAGAATGTACTCTTGGAATACCCTCCAAGCATTCTTCATTCAGTCCTCCCAGGAACATATTCAGCTGTCACAGTAGGGCAGCATAGCGGGACCGGGGAGGTGGTGGTGGGGGATGTACTACAATAGAATTGCAGAAATAATTATACCAAGGAATAAAAGTAAAGAAATGAATCAGTGTGTTTGAAGTTTTACAATAAATCCATAGTAATGTACCACTTTAATATTAAAACAGCGAGCACTCTGATGAAACAGCTAGCGCTCTGGCTGATGAGTAAAAGTTGAACTTTTAGACATTATCTGATAAAAAATAATAGGCTTCTTAAGTTTTCCTTTCCCAGCTGCCTTCTGTGTTTGATCAGGGTCTTCTTAGCTTGGGAAACTTTGTTCTCAGGTACTAAGACAAGGCCACTTAGGCAGTGTCCCTTTGACCATGGCTCTCATGTTTATATCCCTTCCGGAGATGCTCTTCACCTCTTGTCAGAGGAGCTTTGATCCACAGGCTCCCCAATTAAATTTTCCAAGTGCTGGTTTCTGTGTTCAGTGAATGGTTGGGGATGGGGAGGGTGTTCTGGATTATATGGTATGTCATGCTACTATCTTAGAGTTCTGCATTCATGTACATGTCCCCTTTGATGTACTCATATACTTACTAATCTTTACCCATCAAACTAACTGTGGACTCATGGCACTCTAGTCATTACAACTCGTGTCATGGAAAGAATGCTCCTTCTTTTGGCAGCTGCAAGTCTCTTTCCTCAACCCTCCAAAGACAGCAGAATAGAATAGAATAGAATAGAATAGAATAGAATAGAATTCTTTATTGGTCAAGTGTGATTAGACATACAAGGAATTTGTCTTGGTGCATACGCTCTCAGTGTACATAAAAGAAAAGATACATTCATCAAGAATCATAAGGTACAACACTTAATGATAGTCATAGAGTACAAATAAGCAATCAAATCATATTAGGAAACAGTCAATATAAATCTTAAGGATACCAGCAACAAGGTTACAGTCATACAGTCATAAGTGGGAGGAGATGGGTGATAGGAATGATAAGAAGATTAATAGTAATACAGACTTAGTAACTAATTTGTCAGTGTTGAGGGAATTATTTGTTTAGCAGAGTGATGGCGTTCGGGAAAAAACTGTTCTTGTGTCTAGTTGTTCTGGTGTGCAGTGTTCTGTAGCGTCGTTTTGAGGGTAGGAGTTGAAACAGTGTATGTCCAGGATGCGAGGGGTCTGTAAATATTTTCACAGCCCTCTTTTTGTCTCGTGCAGTATACAAGTCCTCCATGGAAGGCAGGTTGGTAGTATTGTGTATTCTGCAGTTTTCTGCAGCCATTATTTGGTCTTGTGTTCTGTGAATAACTTCGGCAATTTTTATTTTATTTTTTTTTGGTAGAAGGGTGATTTACTTTGGACAATAGGCGGGAGAATATATCAAAGTGAAGCTGTACAAATACAGGGAGTGATGGGGAACAGGATTTTTCCCATGAAAAATGATTCATGAAAATGTGACATAGTTTCAACCAAGTACCCCCACACACACACTCCAAAGAAAAATGTTAAGTACTAAGCAAGGTCCTGTGAATGTGACGTTTGTCTAAGTATAATATATGGGCTTTATCTTGCTTTCCATAACTTCTTATTTGAACTGATGAAATGTGACTTCTGATGCCACAAAATAAATCTCTATTGTTTGCTGCTTGATGTGAATCAAGAGATTATAATTACCTGGTACAGAAGATATATTTGTTACACTTGAAAGACATCTTAGTCTGGCTTCAGAAGTAGACAACTTAGATTCTATAACATGCTACGGAAGTGGAGGCAAGTGGCAACTGTGGAAGCACAGGGCAATTGTTTGTTAATTAAAAGAGAAATATGTACTGTGAAAGTACAAAGGTATCAAAGACATAAAGGATTAGTGAATTTCTAATAATTATGCAGTCATGTAAGGATAATTTCAACAGATAAGCATATTTTGCAACTTTATTTCCTTAATTCTGTCCCCTGTTTCCCCCACCCCCCCACCCCCAAATGGAATAGGTAAAACTTTGAAGTTTTTAGCCATACTTAGGCTTTCCCATGAAGGAAAGGCTCAAAGTGTTGTCCTTGCAAAATAACAATTTTTCTGTGTCTTGCCGCAGTTCATTTGTTATTCATTTTAAGTGCTCAGAAACAAAGGACATATTATCTTTGATCGTTTTCCAGAGATACACTCTTTCCCAGAATGATGGGCACACATCCATGTTGCTGCTGCAGGATATCCAGTTAGTATTCTTCCACAGCACTCCTTTCGTTGTTTAGTCAGTTACTACTCAGAGCATCCTATTTTTCAGCACTGATGATGACTTTTCAGCTGTAGTTCAAGACTACACTAATGTAGTGCATTGTCTTTTTGACAATGATTGTCATGGTGTCATCCTTTCCAAAAAAGGAAATAAACAGCGTTAACACATGGTTCAAGGGATAGGCAATCATTTGGACCTGATGATCAAATTTGTGACTATATTAGATGGCCTCACAAAATGGCTCTCAGAAGCATAGCCAATGACAAAAACTCATTCCTCAAGCCAAACTACTAAGTTCCTCTTCCCACTCTCTTAAAATGGTCTCTACGACCCATTTTCATGTTGTTTTCTGACTTTCTTCCAAAACTAGCAATCTGTTACCACAGACATTGACCATTTCTATTTTGTAAGGATGCCTGTGGAAAAAATGTGGAACGCAGATACAACCTTGTAAGTTGAGCATGTCCTGTTTTTTTCAGACCAAGATCCAATTTTTTTTAAAGAAAAATAATATGCTGGAATCTATGCAACATTGGCCATGACTACAACAAAACTCAACTTTCTTTAATTTACTGTAAATATGGAGTTGCATCAAAGTTTTCCAGGTGCTATATGTTACCTTGTGCCTCAAATTTAGTGTATTTATTGTAAATAAAGATGTTAGTATGCTTGGCACTTTGCTGCATAGGCTGACATTTTTCTATTTATTTATTTTTTTCAATTGTTTCTAAATCAGACAAAATAAAAGGCCTGACAATTTCAAGAGAATTATTGTCATGTGCCATATTCCATCCCCATATTATTTTTCAATGCACACATTATTGTTAACAATATGTAACTTTGATGCACTGACCAGTCACTTAAATCTCAATATCTAGATTTTTTTTAGTATATTAATTCTATGTTATGTTTGTAAACTTCCAGAAACATCTGTCTGGAAGCTCTTGGAAGGAGAATGCTGCCCTAGATAGGCTCTAGGTCTGACCCAACAAGGCAGTTCTTTTGGTTATTATTGTGCTAGTGTTTTTAAACCTTGGAGTTAAAGTGATGCACCAAAGCTGAAATGTTGTGATAGCAGAGATCTATTACATTTAATGACAGTCTTTTTGATCTTTTATTTTACAAGTCTTCTCCCACAGCTTTTCTGTTTTTATTGGTTTAATTTGTAAACTGTGTATGTGTGTATGTGTATACACAGGGATGGCAATACAAAGATACCTTAAGCATATGGTGTAACAAATAGTCAGAAATGATTAAATAAAACTGTAGAAGAATGGTACATGTTTTTCACAAGAGGGATAGAAAATTGTATTAAACATGGCTGAAGTGTTAAATACCTACATTATGTAGCATCTGAGTTCTCAGTGTTTTTGTTTGATTGTTGGCACTGCTTCTCCTCTAACCTGAGTTTGATTTTGAAAAATAATTTTTATGAAGTGTAGAAGCTTTCAGCTGAATAATTGAAAATTCTTTGAATGAAAATGTGATTTTCAGGAGCTCTGCAGGAATTGTGAATGTGTTATCTTGATAAAAAGGAAGAGCAGTTCCAAATATTCAAAAGTTATAGGCATCCATAGCATAAAAACAATAGGGTATGATTCACAACGTAGAGAAAGTTTCTGTCAATAAAGAAATTGGAAATTGCCTCAGGTCATCCATTTTCATATAATAATTCCAAGCAAATAAGAGTGAAAGTGGTAAAATGATTCTATTAAGCAGTGCTATAGAAAACAGAATTGAAGATGGGTTTTGCCAAGGTGGATTAGGGAGGAAAGAAGGCTTGGAGATAAGTTGTTTTCTCTGTATATCCCTAGGTTGGTTGGATAGATACATGTATTCAAATCTTGTACCTAAGAAAAGATAACAAGAGGTTCAGGCTATCCCAGAAACCCATACATTATCATTTTGTTAGCCTGCACTTGATTTAGTCAAAATCTTATATGCCACATACATTTTTTTAGGCATAGTGTGCTTTGGGGGTTGCAGTAAAACATATTCAAAAAGAGACAATTGGTGCCCAAATGAGCATGCTGTGTGCCTAGCCTGGAAAAAAAAGAGCAAGCTATGGATCAAGCTCTCTGAAGAGAGTTTTTATTGGCCAAACTCTAGGAAAGAAAATAGATTTTTTGGGGTGGGTAGGGGAGGGAGGTGGTGGCTGAAATTTGTGTGCTCCTGAACTGCTGTCTCATTCCTTTAAGTCTCTTCCAATTAAAAGCGCTTTGGTCTGATGTCTTGCCAGTGCTGGGAATTGGTTGGGGAGGAGGAGTTGGAAAGCTAAAGCTGGGCTTGTCAACTTGTGAGTAAAAATAGGGTAGCAGATTGTGTGTGTGTGTGTGTGTGTGTGTGTGTGTGTGTCATAAGCATTTGTACTGCGTGTGTCTGTCTCATTCTTGGATTGTGTTCCTCCGTGCCCGTCCTCTCCCTCTTCTTTGTGTTTCCTTCACAGGCTCTGCCATGAATTTTCTCTGACCCCTTGGGGCCGTTCCCACTTGAAGCTTTGAAGTGTGTGCCCAGAGCTTGATTGACAAGGAAGTTTTAGTGGCGGCAACTGGAGAAACTGAAAAGGGCAGGGCTTTGAACTAAAGGGCTTTGAGCTCCGAGATGCTGCGCTTAGTTATCTCCTTCAGAATGTTAATTATTCATCACGATAATTGGGCAGGAGAGAAAAAAAGAGAGAAGAGGTTATTAAAAAATTCCAACACTAACACACTACAAAACCTCATTTTCCAATTCTGTGGCTGGCGTGAAAAGGATAGTGTGTGTGCGAAGAAGCTGAGGGAGGATTTTGTTGTTGTTTTCCTTTAATCCATTCTCTAAATAGTAGGATCCCTTCAGATGAAGACAGCGGAAACATCAAAGCTTTTATAAGAGTTTTCTTGGAGTTTCTTAACTGTGTCTGGTACTTTTTTAATTAAAAAGTTTACGAAGAGCCGCCTTTGTGACTGGCTTCTGGTGACGTTAGCCAACTTTGTGTCCCACTGTCTGGGAGAGAAAAATATTTTAAAAAGTCTAATACTGTTTTGGCCACTATAATATCTGGTTGATGCTCTGGAGGATCAACCAGTGAATGGAGGACCCATTCACTGAAAGAGAGATGAATCTAGCTGCCATGCAGATACAATTCTATAGAATTCTTTAGAGCCTAATGTTGTTCTACAATATCTCATGGTGAAGTAATTACTAAAGTTTGTTATTTTCAATATCCATTGTTACACCTGGATTTTTCCAGTACCTAGATACCAGCAGAAATCATTTCAAAAGTAGCAGTGTTTTTATACCATTCTAGTAATTAGACAAGAGATCTGAAAATCCTTCCTTTATGAATGTTTTTAGCAGTTTGTTAGAATTAAAAATGCTGCTTATATTCATTGCATTTTATTCTGCTGCCGATTTATGCAGTTTAGAAATAATTGTTTCACAGCTTGTTGAGGTTATTTTGGTGGTGATCTTGCTGCTCAGATATAGATTCAGATTATTTATAAGAAACTTAAGCTGTTTTTATTTTAGAATAATTTTCACACACACATACATACACAACTTTCCCAAGGTAAACATTTTATGAAATTAATATCCTTAAAATTAATAATGAAAAATTCTTCCTCTTGTGTCTTGTCCCTTTTCTTGCACTTTACTAGGAAGATTTTGGCGAAGGTCTATCAAAAGCTGTAAAATCATGCATAATAGCTATATAGTAATAAGTTTCTATGCATTTGTTAACTATATCATAATTTTGAATATAATAGGTTAGAGTTCTATACCCAACAGATCTACACAGGGAACTTCTCTGCTGCAGAAATAGCCAGTGAGGGTCATTGCCTAGTTACCAAGTTTAAAATCCCAAGTTTGTAATCTAGTGTATAGATCTGTCCTAAAAACTATTTCTACTGATACAGTAACATTAACAAGCTCTGCAGAGACATAGTATGTCAATGTATTTACGCTTTATTCAAATTGAACATTAAATGCTATATAGTATATATATTTTACTGTAAACTACTAAGAGTCTTGCAACTGTGGTGTATATACATTTGTTAGATAATTAAAAGAAGAAACTGAGTATTACAATTCTGAATATCTTGTCTAGTATGCTTAGATGGGTCCAATAGGAAACTGGCAAGAACAATTGCCTATGAGAATGGAATAAATACTGAGGGAGGTTCCTCTCACGTGTAACCTCCTCAACAATGTTAATATATCATTTTATTTATTTAAAGCATTTTTACCCTCATCTTTACTCAAAAGGCTCACAGAGCAATTTTCAAATGACAAACATAAACTAGTTCTTGGCCTCTAGTTTTACAATGTACAAAATAGGTTGCACAAGAAAACAAATGATAGGAAAGAAGAACAAAAGAACATATAGATAAGCACCAGTTTTTCAAGACACAATTCTTAATGACAATCGGGGGTGGAAAAGAGTATTTTCCACATACCACTCACAATGTTAATGTAAAAATTATTTTCAGGATCTGTAACTAAGAAATATGTGAATGAATAAACATTTGGGTTATAATGTTGAATTATATTATGATCATGTATATTTAAAAGATCTTTTGTTTTCTGAATGGAGGTTTAATCTGGTATTTCTAAGAGAAATAGATAGGGTCCCATTTCACATCTAGGATTAAGATTATTGCAATTTCATGAGAATGTATTCTTGCAAGACTAATAGAAGAAGAACAATTTCAGCAATTCTTCTGTTTATTCTTATCCTCTGATTTCTCTCCTATTGCAGGCTAACCTTTTCCCTGCTGCTATTGTATATTTTGGATCTGAAGTGCACAAGGGTGAGTAGTTGTGCCTTCATAGTACACGCTGCATAGATAAATTGTGAAAATCTTCCTGTGATATGCAGATTTTTAAAAAATTACCCCTGGATTATAGAGGTATTAATAAATGTATAGAATATCATTTTCTATGGACTTTTAAATCAGAGTATGTTTCTTTGGATAGCTGCTGGAGTAGTCATTCCAGTGTGAAAATATCAGTAAGGGAAATATCTGGAAAGTGAAATAATAGGGGACAGGTCCAAGTAAGATTTATCATCCAACTCATGGAATCTTAGCAGGGGTCCAAACCACTCCGTGTGTGTGTGTGTGAATCCTGTCATACTGTAGTCCTCGACTTACAACAGTTCGTTTAGTGGACGTTCAAAATTACAACAGCACTGAAAAAAGTGACTTATGGCCGTTTTTCAGAGTTATCTTTCCAGCATGCCCATGGTCATGTGATCAAAATTCAAATGCTTAGTAACTGGTTCATATTTACGACAGTTGCTGTGTCCAATGGGATCCCCTTTTGTGACCTTCTGACAAGCCAAGTCAATGAGCAAGCCAGATTCTCCATAAAGGTGGGACCAGCAGTCAGGAATGGGTTAACTCCATCTGTTATCCGATAGGACTGAGTCTGCAAGCTGTTAAGCTCCTCCTCTTCCTCTTGCTTTCCAGCTTTTCGACTCAGTCTGACTTGGGCAGATGTATTTTTGCTGAGCTGACCCATTCTGATTGCCTTATACCATCAGGACCTGCTTCCATTTAGTTGGTTGAGCCTTCCTTTGCCAGCGTGAAGATTGATACTGCCTGATCCTGCTGAGAGCTGCTTGGCGGCAGGATCCGCGCTGGGGGCTCCCAGCTTCCTGGCTGAGCCCTCTGCCATTCCAGTGTGAAGGGCTACACTGCCTGACCCCGCTGAAAGCCACTATGCAAACCGCTCCCAGCTCTGCTGGTCAAGCTCTTTGCTAGTTCAGCGTGAACGGCAGTTCAGCTGGAGCCCACTGAAGGCTGTTTGGCGGCACGGATCTGTCGGCTGGCAGATCGTCAGGGAGGTGTTCCTGGGCATTACCTACATGCCTGGCCCTGAACAGGGGGAGGCTTCCAACCCCCTCCCCCTGTTCACAGATCAGAGATCGGTAGCGGCACTTACGGGCTTATCCCCGTGGTGTTAGCCCGCCAGGGGCGGCGTGGCTCCTTTGTGTTACTAATTTATCAACTACAGTGATTCACTTAACAAACATGGCAAGAAAAGTTGTAAAATGGGGCAAAATTCATTTAACAAATGCCTCACTTAACAATAGAAATTTTGGGCTCAGTTGTGATCATAAATTGAGGACTACCTGCACTTTTACAGAAAAGATATATTCAGAAGCAAGGCAAAAAGCTGCATGATAGCCTTTGGTTGGTAGTGGTATAAACTGACATCTGTGAAAGCATCATTTATTTACATCCTCTGCAGCTCAATTTTAGTGAACAGGGTTACAAAATGATTGCCATTGAGAAAGGAGCGCAGCATTTCAGTCCCTCCCCTGCCCCTTTATTCTAGGAACATTTTAAGTGAGACAGAATTGAGTATCCAGAGAGTATCTGCAAGAAGTCCACAGACATCACTTACACACACACACACTCTAAAAGTTTCAGCAACATAGTAAGAATTAGTACAAAGTAAAGTAGATTGATAAAGAAGAAAGAGAAAGGGAGAAATAAAAGAAAAAGCTAAAAGTACAGAAAAGAAAAAAATAGAAAAAAGAACATAGCAAGAAGATACCTATAAAGCCCTTCATGGCATGGGCCCGGGGTACTTGCAGGACCACCTCCTACCGGCCTCCCACCGCCCAGTGCGCTCACATAGGATTGCCCTCCTCCGGGTGCCATCGGCCAGACAATGTCGGCTGGTGGCGCCCAGGATAAGGGCATTCTCTGTGGTTGCACCGACCCTCTGGAATGAGTTACCCACTGGGCTCCGGACAGCCCCTGACCTCTGCACTTTCCGCGGTGACCTGAAGACATGCTTTTTCAGCAAATTCCCTGATCTGCCGGGAGTTTTAATTGCTTGGGGATTTTAAATTGGATTATTTTAATATCATTTTATTTTCATGTAGTTTTATTTTGTGAGCCACCCCGAATCCTATGGAAGAAGGGCGGCATATAAATACGATAAATAAATAAATATAAAGAAATGGCTTCTCATCTTCTTCACAGCAGTTATAAGTACAATTATACTTCAACCTCTCTCTCTAGGGTTACATCATGCCTCTTCTTTCTATAATCTATCAGTGTAATCAAAACCATAAATCACAAGTTCATTTTTTCTTTGTGACAGAAAAAGTCTAGAATAGGTTTCTTGTCGCTAATAAGTGTACTGTCTTTGTCTCTAATCAAACACTTTATTAGATAATTTAGCCATCTTAGCAAGTTCTGTCATCTTTGCTATCCTTTTCTCTATTGTAGAAATGTTTTAGTATTTTAATTGTAATGTATTTTTTTCTGTTTGAATTGTAAGATGCCCAGAGTCATTGATTCAGATAGATGACTATAGAAATTGAATAAATAAATAAATAAATAAATATGTAAATAAAAAGTGTTCCATAGCTCATTTTCAACAGTCTCTCTTCTAAGTCCTGAGAGGAAATGTTCTGATTTCAGTTGAACATTCATCTTTAAAATCCTATGAGTCACTATATGTATTTGAGTCTGTTTTCTGGTGTTTTTATATGCCCATCAAGCATGATAAAATTACCCTTTCATTGTTTCCAATATAAATTTGAAGTACCTTTATATATTCTAGTTACATTTTGCTATACCTACAATATATCATTTTATCAAAGTTTTCTTTAAGATTATGACATAATGTAAATTTCAATCTTTTTATATTTCCCACTGTTCCATCAGTATATTATGTCCAAGATTTTTAGCCCATTTTATCATTTAATCTTTCACTTGTCCTTCTTCAATTTTTTTTAAAAAATTACATTTTAGCAATTACATGTTCATCATTTGTATACATTTCATTTCAAATTCTTACATTGTTTAATAGCACAAATCCTTTTATTACTTTAAAATTTTCTGGTAAATGTAAGCAAGAAAACCATTGTCAGCTAAGTCTCCTTGCCTCCTTGTTCTCTTTATTTTATTTAAAATCCCCCTTGGTAATATTCTAGTATCCCATGATATTTTAATTATTCACCTATGCCTATTATTTCTTATCTATAAAATGCTTCATATGCTAAGAGTCATAAAGGTGTTTTGGGGCATAGCTTGGATTTTTATCTATTCCGTATTCTCAATATGGCATGCCTAACATAATGAAATCTACATTGACTTTATTATACCACAAGTATTCATGTCATCCAAATCTCAGGACATCTCCTTCTAACTCTAAAAGTTATCCAAACCAAAAACATGCTAAAAATGTTATCCAGTCCTTCTCTTTCCTTTGTATTTGTAATACCTTATATTTAATTCATGATTTTTTCCCCTTGCTAAACAAACTTATATATATCTTTTTGCCATTTTTAAATGGTACATCCATTTTAAAAACAAGTATCATCTGAAACAAAAACAAAATTCTAGGCAAAACATTCAATTTTTAAAAACTTTTTTCTTAATTTTAAAACCAGTTTTCTCTATCAGTTCTATTTTGAACATTTGTTTTCTTAATTGTTGTTAACATCTTGATCTTCTGATTATTCATCTTAATACCTACTAGCATAACAAATCTTTTAATTTCCCATTACTTTTTCTATTTTCTTTAGTGACTCTACCAAAACTAGCACAAATCATTAGCAAATACCGTTAACTTAGAAGTTTCTACTTTATTCTGTACTCCCACATTTCTTTTTGCCTTGTCTCTTTTTATATCTTTTTATATCTCATAGGATTTTGCTAGTTCTCCATTAACAGTTTTGTATGCTTTCTTAAATAGATCAAATTTAAAAAAAATCCAGAACTCCTATCTTCCAAAAGGTATTCCAAAATTTTAAACAAGAATGACCATTTCAAATTGTCAAAAGACTTCTCTGCATTTAAGAAAAACAGTGCAGCTTGTTTCACTTCGCCTACTTCTGAAGTAAGGCAACTTCAGTTGCACACATTCAATTAAATTGGATGAACATTATATTTTAAATACTTTATTTTGCACTTATTTTAACCACTGATAAATACTAGTATAGACAATTACTTCAAGCTATGATTCGTTTTTTATCCTGGAGCAAGTATTTATGTAATACTGGTACAGTTATCTTAAAAGAATATATTGATTATCACAATTCAATGAGATAGAAGAGGATTGGTCTACAAGACTGATTAGAGTAAGACAGTCCTGCAGATTGAAAGTAACAATTAGTTCTCTCTCCTAATGGTGCAATTTATTAGAAAATGGTCAATGGCCTAAAATCTTCAAGAACTAACTGACTAGAGAAATGTATGTGCAATCTGTTTGGTAATTTTATTTTTGTTAATACTCATCTTCACTTGACCAGTTCACTGAATAGGATCTACAATAACAGGTATTACAAAACACAAAATCTCTTCTTGTGTGTTTGAAGAAGTTTCTAGAGGGTTAGTCTATCTTGAGAGGTCATTTTATAAGATACATCAGTAGTTTCATTTTTTGAAGCGTGTTATTTCAAAGATTATACAAAGAATCTAATGTCTTTGCATAATATGTTACCTTATTTAGAAAACCTAAAATTGTTCATTTTTACAGATCACTATTTGAGGTTGGATCTGCTGGAATCTGCTGTGTCCCCTTCTGAAGCTGACATTTTAGTAGCTAGGTAAGTAGAAATTGTCAATAATTTATTTCAAAGATCAGAATTTATCAGTTGGCAGAGTATAGACATGTTATCTTACATCTGTCTAAATTCCATCTGGATGATGAAAGGACCACTTATTTGCAAACTCCACAGAGATAGAAAGAATATCTGCACCTTTGGCTTTTGCATTTAGCTCAACATGCAATTTATTGTACTTACATATGGAGAGGAACCAACATGAAAATCTAATATTTATCTTTTCTTCCAGGCGGCTGTCTAAACTGGTAGATCGTACAGCTCAACATTTGGAATCTGCTCCTAGCTCCTCACTTATATCAAACGATGCTAACCAAAACACAGAGCATTCAGAATCAGCAAATCTTGAAATACCACAGCCACAAATAAGGAGGGCCCCAACTGGAAAAGTGCCAAAGTGGCTGAAGCTGCCAGGTACCACCTTACATGTAATGGGAAGATACATACTTTTTTTCCTCCAAAGAGATCCAAATCTGTCTTCACACCCATAACTCCTCCACTTTGTGTGAAGTTATTCCCAACTGTTGACCCTCATTGAGTCCAAACTGATTCCCCCCCCTCCCCTCTCGAGGTCACTTTAGAATGTGAGAATGTATATGATCCATGTTCTTCAGTATGCTAAGATACTACCTGGATTTTAGTTTGAAAATCTGTTTCTTTGGAAAAGTTCATGAAAGCTTCACTGTGCAAACTCATTTGCTATTGTTGCCTTATGTTTGCATTTCAGGTGGGAAGAGATGAAGAAGTGGTAATACCTGCTGCTGAAAGATGCTTTGCTTGGTTGAGAAGCAACATTTAATTACCATTTTCTGCTTCTAATAACAAGCTAAAATATATGACCTACAAATGATTTTTCAGAATAAAGTTGAATGCTGTTTCCATTTGCCAATTCTGTTAAATTGGAAATGAATGTTGCCTGCGTTCTGCAACATCATTGACCTATACAATGCATATTTGGATGGTGTAAAGCAAGAGAAAGCACAGGCTTTCTGTGACTTCAGATCACATAAATGGAGTAGATACAGAAATTCAGGCAAAATCATTTGCCATCTTTGTGTGGATGCTGAGAATTTCAAGAACATGGTACTGAATGAGAAACTATAGCGGGTGGTAATTGTGAAGCAACTTTGGCTGATTTTGAAAGTGTTAAATAGAGTCAGACCTGGGTCATGCTTGGATGGAAGACCATAAGACTCTCAAGTCTATAGACCCTGGAAAAGGAGAGAAAACAAATAATTTGTGTACTGTTGGTAAGAAAATTGTATGGGAATATCAAGTACTGTCAAGCTGTACATGGCGGGCAAACTCAAGAAATAGGATTTCAGAAAGGCGTCTTTAGTGCTAATCACAAAAAACATAATCTTTAAAATAGTCAAGGTTGGTCTTAGAGTTAAACAAGTCACTTAAGATGGGGTCTCTGAAATACTTCCTTCTCATAACTGCCGCCATTTTGGTACACTGCCTCTTCTCATGGCCAGTGATTTCTTCCTCTGTCTGGCTCCCACAGTTTCTGCCAGGTACATTCCAGGAGTCAAGTTGGATTTGAAGATCTTTCCATGAAGGAACATTCTTTAAGGAAATCGATGAACAGATCTATTGGGGACTGCTAGGATGTAGAAATGGTATTTAAAATGAATGGACCAGAGAAGCTTTGACCATATAAGATTCTCTGCTTAATGAGCACAATCTGCTTCCTAAATATTTTAGAAAAAAAATCAGAGGATTGATTCAAGTAAACAAGGGATACGTATGATTCTGTTTGATAATTTCAGTGCCTAGGATAGACAGCTAATTACAGTAAAGCCCTTGGTTTAAATGAGGGAAAAGGGATATCAAAGTAGAAAGTTGATTAAACCCAAATGAATTTCAGGTTTTATTTATTTATATCCTGCCTTTATTATTTTTATAAATAACTCAAGGCCACAAACACACACAATACTATTTTCTCCTCCTAAATTTCCCACAACAACCCTGTGAGATGAGTTGGGCTAAGAGAGAGTGACTGGCCCAAGCTCACCCAGCTGGCTTTTTTTTTTCTCATGCAGGACTAGAATTCACATTATCCTAGCTTCTAGCCTGATGCCTTAACTATTATGATTAGGTGCATAAAGTGGAAATGAGATTTTATTCATATGCAGCATAAAGTAGGCAGACAAACTCTGTCATGCTAAGCACAGTCTATTATATTAAGGCTTTACTATATTCCTTGCTTAAAATGTAAAAATGTAGATATTATTACAACAATATAAAGCTATATTTGCTGTAGACATGCTTAGAGGGTTTTTTCCTTTCCTTATTAGATCCTCAATTTATTGTTCCTTTCTCTATTTTGTGCAAGGTTTTTAAATATTGTAAAAATTAATAGAGAAGGAGATGTTGCTCTTCCATTTGGTAATATCTTAGTTCGGTTGATCTAATAATGGTTTAGGGATTTCAGGCCTAACCTCTGTATACATTTGGTCTCCTGAATCATTCTTTCTGTTAATGAAAAGCAAGATACATTTGCTGACTAGGAGCACCCAGGTAGTAAATAATGTAAGACTAATTGGTCATATACAGGCAATCTGCTTTAAACTACAAGGCATATTTACAGTAGATAGATAGATAGATGATAGATAGATAGATCTCTACTGTATACAGTAGTACTGAATCAGGTGAATATTCTTCTTCTCTAACCGTTGGCTGAATTCAAAACGTAACTCCTATAAAAGTTAAGCCCTGAATAGCTCCTTGGGGAGAGGCGGGGGAGGGGGGGTTGTACATATAATGCAAAACAAAATCTCCTACAGAAAGCTCTCAATTATAACATAGATAATGCTATTCAGTTAGAATTCTTTGCAGCCTTAGAAATAGCATTTAAAACCACAGGATATGCCATAGAGAGTCAAGAAAACATAAGGGAGACAATCAGACCACAGACCACAAGAACACAGAATCACAACCATCTCAAAACCAAAGACAGAGCAGGCCTCAAAAACCTAAAGAAGGACCAAACTATCATCCTTCTCCCAGCAGATAAAGGCCAAACCATAGTTATCATGTACAGATCACAATACATACAAAAAGCCAAAGAATTAATAGAAGACAAAGAAGCCTACATCCCAGTAAACACCAACCCAATGCAGAAACTAGACAACCAGATCAAGAGAATTCTTAACAAAATAACTAGGAAAGGTCAAATAACAAAAAAGGAACAGTCGGAGATGAAAAGATGTGGACTCACCTTCCCACACTTCTATCAACACCTAAAAACATACAAGCCCAACATACCTCTTTGTTCGATTGCATTGTTAGAAGGGAACCCAACATAGAACATAGCTAAAGGACTTACAAGAAATCTTGAACATCTCACAGAGGGGTCCAAATATTCCATTAAGTGCTTTCAGAAAAATCAGACGCCTAATAATAGAAGAAAAGATCATTGTTTCATTCAATGTTTACATCCATAGACCCAGATCTAGTGAAAGAATCCATGGCAGCAGTACTACACAAGATAGCCTATATAACCAAATACACTAACTTCAAAATACTCATAATTGTGGACCTCGTCAATCTCTGTCTCATCAAACTCTGACTCAGTTTCATTTTGATGGACATGTATAGCAATAAATCAGAGAAGCACCCATAGGATCACCAATCTCAGAGCCCACAGTGCAGACTGTAATACAGTACGTAGAAACCATAGCACTCCCATGCATACCACCAAAAATATGGATCTGATTGTGGAAGACACTTTTGCCCTATTAAAAAAGAAAACAACTCGAGAAAACACATGAAACAATAGACTACATCTTCAAAGGAATAAACTGCACAAGGGAAGAAGAAAACAACAAACTGTCCTTCCTGGATATCCTCATCAAAAGAGAAATGGCAGCAAATTAGAAACATAAGTCTATCAAAAAACCACCCACACTAACCAAGTGCTCCACTACCAAAGTAACAACCCAAACTTCCACAAGAGGAACTGTGTAAGAACATAATTCTGGCAAGCACAAATGTACTGCAACAACTCGGAACACTAGAAAAAAGAAAATAGACTGCCTAGACCAGGGATGTCAAACTGGTGGCCCGTGGGCCAGATGCATCACGTGCAGGCCACGCCCATCCCAGCTCCGTGAAGGGGACATTGCAAAAGTCACATAATGGCAACGTGACACAAGTTTGGCACCTGTGGTCTAGACAATATCTTCCGACAAAATGGAAAATCATGTAGCTTTATCAGAAGGTGCATGACCACTCAACCCCTCATCGCAATCAACACAAGCTATGAAAATGGTAGTACTGCTGTACATTAAAAACATATCAGAAACAACTAAAGACTATTATAAAACGTGGCATCACCATAGCTCACAAACCAATTAAAACCGTCCAAAATAAACCAAAAGATCCAGTAACCCAAGAAGAAAAACTGAGTCATTTACAACATATAGTGTAAAGACTGCAACAGACACTATATAGGGCAGACAGACATAAAATTAGCAGACCACATCCATGAATACCAACTAGCAGTCAGAAGACAGGATGAAAACTTTATTCACAACATAGTTTCAAGTTAATCAGGAAACTATCAAGGAGAAAACAATGTTCCAACTGACTCTGACAGGGAAAATCCTGTATATAAATAGTAATGGGCACCAAACTCCCCTCCCTTCTAGTACTGAAAATGTTTTGTTTTGTAGTCGAATAACAAAATGCCTGCAAGGAATCAACCAAGCTCATTGAGCACCAAGAACTCCATAAAACACTTCCCTTGAACAAAATGGCTCCATGTCAAATTTTAACGCCCCATATTCCTAAGAGAACATTTAAAATATTGAGTGTTCTGCCAAAAAAAGTAGTAGGTATTTTATAAAAAGTATTTTATGCCATAAAGCCATAAAAGCAGGTAAAATGGGGAAGCCATACTACTACAGTATAATAGTTTGTGAGTTCTTTATAGCTAATGCTATATTTACAGTAGTGACCAAAATGGTGGAAACCTTTTGGGGAAAGTGTATTTTTGAGGTTTGATGGCTAATAACACCACTTGTTTTTTTGGAGTTTCAAGATAATCATATTCTACTGCTGGAATGGCCTGGGAATAGCCCAGACCTTAACCCAATTGAAAATCTATGGAGCCGACTAAAGAAACTTGTTAGTCAGAAGCGACCCAGCAATAAAATCCAGTCAATAGAAGCAATCATTTAATCTTGATTTCACATTATAACAGCTGCAGAACTAAAAGACTTCCATGGGAAGACGTTGTAAGGCCGTAATTCATGCTAAAGGTTACCCATGTAAGTATTAACTGATGTGATAATTTTTGTACATCTCGTTTTTTTCTACTTGTTTCACTTTTCTTCTTTATACTGTTAACTGCAATACTCTTAATAGCAAATCCTTCATAAAAGTTATTGCATTACATTCTTGATTAAATTATCTTTCCATTGATATATAATTTTATGGTACTACTCAGGGGTGAAATCCAGCAGGTTCTGGAGAACCGGTAGCGGGAATTTTGAGCAGTTCGGAGAACCAGCAGCGGAAATTTTGAGTAGTTTGGAGAACAGGCAAATACCACCTCTGGCTGGCCCCGGAGTGGGGTGGGAATGGAGATTTTGCAATATCCTTCCCCCAGGAGTGGGGAAGGAATGGGGATTTTGCAGTATCCTTCCCCTGCCCTGCCCACCAAGCCACACCCACAGAACCGGTAGTAAAAAAAATTGGATTTCACCACTGGTACTACAAAAAAAAAAAAAAAAAAAGTGGTGTTATTAGCTAGTTTTAGAAAAAACATTTTTCCCAAAAGGTTTCCACAATTTTGGCCACTATTGTAGCTACATAAGTAACCCCAAATAAGGACAGATTCACTTCAATACAACATTTGATTAGGAGCCATGGTGGTGCAGTGGTTAAGAATGCAGTATTGCAGACAAACTATGCCACAGTCTGGAGTTTGATCCTGACTCGCTCAAAGTTGACTTAGCCCTCCATCCTTCTGAGGTTGGTAAAATGAGGATCCAGATGGTTGGGGGCAATATGCTGACATTATAAACTAACCAGAGAGTGCCGTAAAACACTATGAGGCAATATATAAGTTTAAGTGCTATTGCTATTGATATTAATATCCTATAGGTTATCTTCTATGTAATGCAGTGTTTGCATTTAATAGCCTATCTGAAAAGATCACACATGTCAATATTATCACTATATTCCAATATAGGATTCTAACTTCCTAATAAGAATTCAAACCCCAGTGAACAGGCAAACAAGCCTTTTTTTTAAAAAAAAATACAAATTAAATTTCAATCATTGAACATAAACTTAGCTGATTCTTATTATTATACCCTCTCCTGCCTTTAGTTACCTTCAACCAATGGTGGCAAGTTCCTCCTTTTTTATTGACTAATGCACTTTAAGCCTCTGACTGGCTTATTTAAAAAAACAGTTCCTTCAATTATGAGATGGCAGTACATGCTAAAATGCTGAAACAAAGTGCCCTGTTTTGTCCTCAGTAGAGAACAAAACTTCAGACCACTCGGGGTTTTTCCCCCCGGAGCTCAGAATTTCAAAGCATTCATTTGGAATGTGGAACATTTTGTATAGCTCTGCTTACAAATTACTGCACATACATATTTTCACATGACAACAGTACTTACATTCAAGAGCTATATTTATTCACTACGGGAATGGGCAGATAGAAGAGATGCACCCCTGTAAATAGCTACAAAGCTAGGCTAATACCTTAACATCTGTGCTGTAATGCTCAAAAGATCCTAATCCTTCTCCTGTGTTGGCATGTCACTGAAGGAAGCAGCACATTCTTCTTAGAAATAAATCCACATCACACAGAGGTTTTTTTTTTAATTATGCCTGCCTTTTTGTTTGAAAGATGATCAAACGGGGTTCACATTAGGCGAATGAGGCATGTGTGACTTTTCTATAAGGACATATCCTTAAAATGGCTGTGCAGTCTCCATTTGAACCATACATTCCACTTCTATCCACTGTTAAGACACCAGTCAGAGTAACCAGCTTTCCATTCAGTGGGGTTGATATGGCCCAGTTCCCTCTAAGCTTTTTTAACAAAGAAAACAGCATTGTACCATCTGAATGAACTTCAAAGTGGCTGGAAGGGGCACTAAGGATTCCTGGCACTTGTCATTGTCTCCTAGATTGGCCAACATTTCCCTTCAGGTCTAATTACTTCCAAATGCTTTCACTGCATTGAAGAAACTTGGGAGGGAATGAGGGAAGAGAAAGGTAGGAAGACATTTCTGAGTGAAAAGAACAGAAGGTAACTAAAACAGCAAACAATGTGATATTTAACGTCAGTTAAAATGAGATGAAAATTGAATCAATAGAACAGTTCTGCCCACACATTCTACTATCATCTATAATACTTAAGAGTGGCTGCTCTAAAAATAATTACAAAGCAAATTCAGGTTACTATACAAAGCAGCCTGTATCAATCACCCTATTCTTACTGAAAGAATGTGGGTCTGTATACTTTTCAGTTAGTCCATCTCTGCATAAAAGCTTAGCGGGTATCTTATTTCTGCATCCTGTGTTGGAAGTTTTGTTTCCTTTGAACAGGTTACTCTTGACATCAGAGCTGGTTTTGGTCTTTCATATAATATTCTTTTATATGGTATACTATTGTATAGTTGGATAGTTGATATCCTGTGCTACATCATCTTCACATCCCTTATAGACAGAGAATTGTACAAATTAAAAATGTTTGGTTGAACAGTGTATGTGGCTTCTTTAAAAATAGAGAATTTTGTTTTGATACTTCAACTGACATGCATTCTGCTTTATGCCAGATTCTAGATTTGCAAGGCAAAATCAGCAAATTAAAAGCCCTAGTTCAAGAGTTTCCTGCTTTTTTGTCCCACTGTTTTTCAGTAAGAGACAAGGGTTTTTTAAAAACTTTTAAAATTATAGATGCAATTTCTCCTGGCCATCAATTCTTTTACAAGTTTCCATATATAATGCTGAATACCAGTTCCTCCAAAGGAACTTATTAAATCTGATGCTTACTAACACAGAATAATCAATTTGCGCACAGGTGCTTGTTTCTAAATGTTGGTTTTGAAGGACTATGCTTCCAAAAATTAGCTTAGCTTTAGATTGTTCTCAGCTGGAGACACACATGGATCTTGTCACAAATGCATAAATTCCATTGAATGGTAGTTGAGAAAAAGGCATAATTGTCAAAACGTTGTATTTATTAGATTTTTATCCCACTTTTATTACTTTATAAGTAACTCAAGGCAGTGAACATACACATATTGTCCTCCTATTTTTCCCACAACAGCTGTCAGATAGGTTGGTCTGAGAGAATATGACTGACCTGAAGTCACCCAGTCAGCTTTCATGCCTAAGGCAGGACTAGAACTCCTGGTTTCTAGGCTAGCATCTCTCCACCATTACATAAAACTAGTAGTGATTAAGACTGGAGAAGAACGAACTCTGATTAGGAAGATTTATTGGAAAAATGGTTAAAAGTAATAGCACAATAATTACAGAAAGTACTTTTGCTTCTCTCTGTAGGCAATTAAAATAACTTGACTTCTTGCTTGCTTTATCTTGCACTTTCAAGAGGGAGCACCTCTATTCTGAGAAGGCAAGATGGCCTGCATCTGTGTGTTGTTTACACAATTTATAGGTACCAGGTTCTTTGAAAGTGTGACAATCCTCTCTGACACCTATTCTATATCCCAAATAAAAGTATAAATTGCTCAGCCTGTTAATATTTTATTAAAAATAATTATGCATTCTCATGCCAAACTTTACATTGCTATTTGTAATTTATATATATATTTTCCAGATTCTTCACATAATGTTCAGTCTCCCTTCCTGCTTTATTTTCACAAGAGTTTATGAGATAAATTGGGCTATCAATTTACCTCATCACTATCTCGTAGCCAAGATCAATCAGTGACATTTTGTGATTGAAAGTAATCTTAACTTGGTCTTCCAGGTCTCATTTGCAATTCCTAACCACAATGTTGCAGAAATAATCATTAGGATATTGCGGTGTTTTGGATTCATTCCTCCCCAAATGCTTTGAATTATATGTAGGCAGAAATATAACACCTTTTTGCAGTTCTTTAAAACAGCTGTATGGTTTATCATGTGGCAACTACAAGATCCCAAGAAAAGGTACGTCTGCTTTAAAAAAAAATTGCAGATAACTACATTTGCAGTTTCTTGGAATAAAATCTAAAACACTTGTTAGGTAAGAATGTACTAATTTAGCTTCTTTTTCTATTTGTGTTTGTACAGAAACAATCAAATAATCAGACTTAAAAATTCAACCCTTGTGCATTTTATGCAAATTATCCTTCATATAAGACTTGCATCTAAATGAGAGCACATTAGAGTTGCATTGGTATCTGCTAAATCTTTTGTCCTGTATATGTTCGAGGCACTGCCTGATTGTAGCAGCCCTTATATTTTAATTTTCTACACCACTATGGTTTTGCATGTAAATACAGGTAGTCCTTCACTTACAGCAGTTTAGTGACTATTCAAGGTTACAATGGCACTGAAAAAAGTGAAAAAGTTTTTCACACTTATGAGCATTGCAGCATCCCCGTGGTCATGTAATCAAAATTTGGAAGCTTGGGGACTGGTTCATATTTATGAGAGTTGCAGTGTTCCGAGGTCACACAATCCACTTTTGTGATGTGACAAAGAAAATGGGGGAAGTCTACTTCACTTAATAACCATGTTAATAACTTAACAACTGCAGTGATTAATTTAACTATGGCAAGAAAGGTCATAAAAAGGGGCAAAACTCACTTAACAAATGTTTCACTTAGCAATAGAAATTTTGGACTCTTGTGGTCATAAATTGAGGACTACCGATACTTAATTTCTCCATGAATAGATGGGGCCAATTCTAGTGGCATTCCTGTTTCTCACCCAAAAGGCAGCTAAATAGTTTCTATCTGCTTTCTCTCTCTCTCTCTCTCTTTTTAATTTAATAAGCATGCACGTTTTATTCCTCAATAAGGCATGCCAGTTGTGGAGAAAAGAGCAAGTGTAGACATCCCCCTGAAAGCAAGGAGGCAACAGCAAAAACATTCACTACATCAAGGCAGGAGGCAGAGTTAAAGATTGTAGGACTGGATGTTTCCAGGGAGAGCTGATTTGAGTTCTCCAGCCTTACCCCTATAGATTCAGTGGTGTCACTACACAAGCTATTAGAATTTTTTTTATATGTACCACAATTTAGTGAGAGAGCTTGATCCAATTGAAATAAAAGTACCAATTCCTTACAGCATGTTCACCAAATAACCCCAAAGATCACATTTAGGTCATATTTAACCTGTTCTAGTCCTGCCTGGACTAGAATTGGAGTTCTTGGAAAAAACGAAACAATTAATTCTACCGGTAGCTGTATGCTAGAGAATGATATCCTGTAGAATTGATTGCAATGAATTCATTGTACACATGTATGTTTCTTGAACACCTTCGTCTTGAGTACAGAGCTTCCTGCATTTGGCAGTGTCCTGACAGGATTCAACTTAAAAGGTGTCATATGAAGAAACTGTGTTGGCCATTTGCTCTCCAGGGAATACAAAAATCAAACCAAAAGAAAATGGAGCAAGCACTTTGAGCAATTTGTTTCAATACATGCAATAATATATGTAATAATCATGTTGAGGTTGTTAGACAAATAACTTTTTCAATCAAAGTAAGTTTATAGGTTAACAAGTAACTAGAGCCTCTTGTCAATGTTTCAAACCCTTGATTACCTTTGATTGCAATTACACTTCCAAACTTGATTATATGTGTAAATATAAAGCCAATGTGAAAAACCCTTCTAGTACAGGATCTGGCTCAAGTTGGAGAAATCAAAATTCACATCCTCATTTACTCAAAAGTCACTGGCTAAATTTAGGCTGGTTGATCACCTACCTCTTAACAGATAATATGGTTAATATAATACTTAAATCACATCACACTTGTGTCGGAAGCACCTGCTTCTCAAAATAATTTTGGATACATCAGCATCTCCTTTGTCTTAGGAGTAACTAGTATTAGGTATAGCAGAAACAATGCAAAGCAACAGTAATTTCTTGTACAAAGCTAATATGTAGAAAGAAACACTCTGGAGAACTCCCGTTGACCACTTTGGTTATTTACCATTCTTACTTTAAAGCTGACATGGCAACAGACTCACTATTTCAAATTTTTAGCATTAATTACACACACACACAGTATAAAATGGTGAGCTTGCTACTTCTAGTCGTTGCTGGATTACAGCTTCAGCATGGTTGATGATCAGAGGTAATGATAGCTGTAATCCAACATCCAGAAGAGCACAGTCCTTCCTGGTTATATTCCCTAAGTCCCACTGAATTTAGTGGTGCTTACCACTACATACAATTACACTTCTTTTAGGCCTGATCTTTCTTTCACAACAAAACCAGATTCATTAGGCTACGCCCTGCCTCCATGTGTAAGGTTTACTATTTCACAGCTTTCCCCCACCCCCTCCCCTGCTGACAGAGAGGCTGAGTCTTGCATGATGTGGGATCCTCACACATGCTGTTTGTTATTCTGCCCCTTTCTGAAAGTTTTTCTTTCGTCCTACAAAGAAGAGGCGGGGTGGGGAGGCCAAACAACTCTTTGAAGATACTTGACTTTCTATGATTAATTGCAACAAGGAGCCCACACAAGGGAGGGAGGTTATTTTTGATTTATTGACGTTTCTTTGTAAGAACAAATTTATAGCAGAGGGAAGCAGCTTCTTAGAGGAATATCAAATGGTTAAAAGGTTCCATACACACTTTGATGTCATGGCCTTGTGGAATGTGGGAAAGGGTTGAAGGACAGGCACTGTTTATTCATAAAATAAAGATCAGGTACCTGCCATTGGCACAGATTCGGGGCTAGGCTCTTGTTTAAGAACTTAAGACAGCACTCAGGCCTGGAGGTGACAAGAACCTTTGATGTGGCCAAGCCTCCCAAGCGTACTCACCCTTTCCACACACCACTAGAAGGCGGCACCTGTTTTTCTCATTAGAAAAGTAAAGCTGTTACCTGACTATGAATGGGAATCAGAAGGGCGGGGCACAGTTTCAGATAGCCACCATCTGCTCCAGGAATTGTGTTACAAGAAACTCCCAACAAACCCACAGTTATTTTAGGCAACACTGACAGCCATTAAGCACCCCAAAAGAGATGGCAAACAGAGCTGAGGAGAAAGGTAAGTTGTCATTCCAGGAAGTCAGCACATTTTGTAGGAAATTCCATATTACAAGTCTGTGTGCTTCTGAGTTCAGCAAGATCTTCTTAGTAACAGGAATGTAGGTTTTTTACTCATTGGGTTTCTAGAAATCCAGAAGCTGTGGAAAATAGAAGAATGTCAACATAAATAACAGAATTGCCCCAAATTAATTAACAAATCTCAGTTCCTTTTGCCCAGTGAGGATATTGCCAGTTAAACATCTCCCTGTAAAAGAAGATTAAGATGCCTTTTCCCATATCCTAATCCTATGAATTATGGAATCTGAACTGTTGTACACACCAGCTGTGGCAAGATTTTTTCCACGTGTTCCACTTCCACCCTAATTAGATCCTCAGTCTGAGCTTGCCGTGATGCTCGTGCTGCTGCTTCTGCAAAAGACACAAAACATGGCAAGCAAGAATAAGTAGATGGGACATTGGGAAAGATGGCAAAAAGTGTCATGTAGAAAAGGTTTTTCTTAATGGAAAATGGTATGTTTGTGATCCTTTTTCTTGTCGCCATTATTATAAAAACAATTATTAGAAAGCAAGCATGTGCTCTCTTTATATGTATACTTGACACATGACTAGATAATTCATAAGAGGCAGAGGGATCCTAAGTAGTAACTCACGGATTAAATTTTCTAGGAATTTTCTGGTTTTTATCAGCATACATACTTATTTAAGCAGTTAATAATTACGATCAGAAACCAGTTCTGGGATCGGAATAAAATTAGATTTATGAGTGACACACTTGATTCTGCTAGAAACATTAAATGGTGAATAAGAAGGCTGGAACTTAATTGTACAAGAAAATGTTAAGATTCCACAGGTCCTGTCCCACTCCTCTAAGATTCAGTCCAGTTTAATTACTCACCTCGAACAAATATTTTAAGCATTTCAGCCATCAGCAACACAGCATCACCACTGGCTGAAAGAGAAGGAACATTCCTATGAGACCATGTCTAAGCATCATCATTCCCCACTGTCATTATTCATGCACATGCAACCCTGCAACCCATATGCCACGACTATTTTTCAGTTATTTCTCATGTTCCAGGGCATGGTCTCTCCACAGAAACATTTGGGAAGTTGTCCAGCAGCAGTTGGCCTCTTTACGGAGGCAGAAGGGGAAGCAATTACCTCGTGTTTTGTCATCTTTGAAGTGGAGCTGGAGCAGTTTGTTCACGGTTTCCTGCACAGAAAGGGACTCAGTCAAGAAGTCTTAATGGAGAAAAAGTGAATCTCTTTCCATTTCAAAAAGCTACTCAATAAGTAATATATTTTAGGTCAGCTTCTGTTAGCATAGGAATAAATCAAAAGAAACTGACCAAATATATTACCAGGTTTAGCAATCTGGGTCCTCATTTTACCCACCTCGGAAGGATGGAAGGCTGAGTCAACATTGAGCCAGTGAGATTTCAACTGCCTATAGTACTGCACTCTAACCACTGCGCCACCTTGGCTCTTATTTTCATCTTATTCTCTTGAGAGCAAGAGGGAATCAACTATTGAACCTTCATACCTACACAGTATGAAGGTCCCATCATCCACTCTTCTGGCTGCTTGGGCCAAACTCTAAATTACTTAACCATCCATTTCTACCAGCTATCCCACCTGTTTACAATTACTTATTTCGATGAAGACTATTTCTTGTTTTTTTTAAAAAATATTTCCTTCTAGGTTTTCTGGAAATGGTAGAAAGCCAATAAAGTACATTGTTAGGCATTTTCCATTATTCCTACCGACAAAGTTGGTTTCTTTGGGGGAATGGGGAGTAAAGGCATACAAAAGAGGCTTCTTTCATCTCAGTAAATAGGAAAATATTTAGAGGAAAATAGAGCTAAATGTATTAAATAACCTTTAGCTGATTATTGTCAAATATCACATAACCAAGATCTTAATATGTACACCTTGGGGGGAAATCTCTTGTAGTTTAAAAGCAAAACAAGCCTCCTTTACCTTTGTTTTCTATTCTAATTAGAGCAAACAATGTAACTTCAAAAATAACGTGATATATTATTAATATTCTCTAACCAACATTTACATTTAGTGTTACGCTAGTTAAAACTGGCTGCAACCACTGGTGTGGCTGGGACAACTATTATTTTGTCATCTTCAAGAGCTGTCTCCTATTAAAGGAGAATTTGTCTCAATTTCAAAGCTATTGGACTTTATGCACCTTTGTACAGTGCCTAAAAAACTTCTAAGTACTTCAGTAAATCTTATAGATAAATCTACTAGGTAATGAATTCAATGGGCTTTCTCTTGGATAAAGGGATAAAAATATATCTTCCCTAGGTTCACAGCCGTTCCTTTGTGTTAAAAACCCATACCATTTCTGAATTTTGAGCTCTAAATCAATAAATTACTGATTAATCTAGAAAGTAAGTTCACATGTATCAAACTTTTTTTTAGGTTGGAGGTTGTAAGTGATACCATAATATCAAAGTCAGTGCATCAAAACTCAGAAATTCAGCAATTCTGCATTCCACATAACCTAAAACTACATAGCAATATAGCAACTTTTGATAAAAGACACAAAATGTACAAGAAAACAAAAGTGATGACGAAAATATTTCTTTGGAAGCTTTATTAATTTGTATTTAATAAGACAAGCTGCATTTTTTTATTCCAAAACTGAAGAGTGAAAGGTGAGCCAGAACACTAGTTTAGTAATTGCAATTCTAACAACTGAACAAACTGGTATATGAATCCATGTATGATATATAGCAACTATTTTAAACAAATTGATACTAAAAGTTTACATGTAATGGACATGGATAACCCCACTAATTAAGTACTGTTATTGGTTTATCACTTAATCAAACCTCACCCCAAAAATTCTTGTTTAGAAGATCAACACACTGATGGAAATAATTCCATGAATTAGTCTTCTGGGGAAGAAATGGCGAATTGAAGATGAATGTGTGAAAAGCAGGATGGAATGAAGAGCTGTCAAGTAGACCAGATTTTTGTAATTCCTCTTTATTCCTATTTATTTTACGGAACTGAATGAGTTTCCTTCAATCCTTACCAAAATAAGTTATTAAGGACAAAAATTAAGGAATAGTAAAAGAGTGATTAAATTTTTGATTTTAAAAAGTTTCAAATGGCTATGGGTCCAGATAAATTTGAAATGACATTTTGGAATTAATTATAAAGATCCATTCTCATAGGAAAATATAATTTTGAATCCTTTAAAAAATGAAAAAGACTAAAACTTGGGCATTAAAGGAAAATAGATCAAACATTACAATTATAGAAGAACACTCACACTTGACTTACAAATACAGAATGAAACCAAATATTTTAACATTGGACATACTAAAATATTTTTGAACAATGAACCTAGAAGTTAACTTTAAGAGTGTCTTTCTTTACAGATACACTATGTTTAAAAAATGCTATGGAAGAGGTTTCACCTGACATGATTTAGACTGATTTGAAAGTGGATTTAAAAATGATAGGCTACATGAATAACATGGACAAAGATGTCACACTGGATATACAAAAGATGCTGTTTTAATACTTAAAAGGATTATACAAATAACAAACTATGACATGGATTTTCCTATACTAGATTTACAAAAGAGACATGTTAAAGCTCTGAAGAATTTTGTCGGAAGGGCAAGTATTGAAAAGAAATCAAGTTTTGAGACACTGTTTGAAGGGAGTAAAGATCAAGATTGATAGAAGTAAAAGGAAGGAATATAAAGTTAGTGTATTTGATCAAGGTTAAAATAGATATCCTTCTTCTGGTAACCCTTAATGGACATCTGCTGATATCACGACTGAAATGACAAGGTTTTATTAATGTGTTTACAGATAAGAATAGGATATAGATTTTATAAAAATGGAAAGAAGAAATCATTTGTTGTATTTTAAAAGGTGATGTATAGTGGTGGGTTATCCCTGGTTTGGACCGGTTCGCAAGAACCGGTAGTAAAACCAGCGGGAGGCCCCACCCACCGCCCTGGATGTCATCATCAGCAATCTGCGCATGTGCAGAAGCAAAGTGCATGTGTGAGCGAAGCGAGTGTGTGATCCCATTGCGAACTGGTGGTAAAGGTATATAGAACCCACCCCTGGTGATGTTACTACAATTGTTAATCTTGCTATGATAAAAGGGGGAAGTCACTTTTTAATTTTTCTTTTTTACTATATTCTTACTTATATATATATATATACCTATTCTGCACCTATTTTTATTTTTTTACTGTGTTAGTTTTCATTGTTGTAAACTTTAATAAAATTACCATTTTAAAAAAGTTAGAATTCTATGAAATAAAGAGAACTAAGAGTTTATAAGCACAGTAAGAAAAAACTAGAAATAACTGAACAATTAAAAAAGAAGTTCAAATGGATTAGTAGCAAGTGTTAAATGATTGGCAAACAGAAGGCAAAAAAGTGTATTTCCAAGCACACCTAGTTTGCTATTCCGCTCACTTTTACTCAGATCACATATTTATAATATATACAAATGTATACAATACAAAAGCTATCAAAGTAATAATTCTTAACAAAGAATGTCCAAACAACTACCAAGTTTACAGAATTTTTTAAAAAACATTTTCTTCTCACTCATGTCAGGGAGAAGCTGTGTTATCTCACTTCAAACATTCTTTACCATTTCTTCAACCTGATGAAGCCCTGGGTTTCAGGGAGGGATGAAAGGAATTATTTGTGATAGACAAGCTTCATGGGTTTATGCTAATCAGAATAAGAGGAGCACCACATTTTTTTCCTAATAGTTTTTTAAAATTTCCCTTCCGTGAATGGTAATGGAAGACAAAAAAAGGGCTCTGCCAGCTCTAGAGCAGGTTACTTTTGTCTTCCTATTAATATTAAACCAAGCTCAATATTATGTATCCTGCCTACCAGGTTTCCAAGATTTCAGATCTTTTGCAGTTGTACTTGCCAACACTTTACAAAGAAGTTGTGATTTGTCTCCTAAAATTTTGGACTTGGGCGTAGGCATACCTAATCAATATAAAATTGAGCTATAAAACTGGACTAATTAAAAATGCATTCAATTAGGCTTTTGAAGTATTTTTTTTTAAAAAAAATACACCTTTTGTACAAAAGAAGCAGGCACATTTCTATTCTTCTGCAGGCTTAATAGGAAACAAAATAGGAAATGAATGAAGCTCTAGTGCTATCTGCTGTATCAGTCTAGAACTGCTCCAAAGAATTTCATTAATTCAACATCTAACATTCACTTGAAGAAACATTAAATGATACATTTGTGTATGTTTTAAAATGCATTTTGGGAAAATGATAGTTAATATACAGCTTCAGTAGCTGAGTGAAACTTATTATTCAGTACTGTAATAGCATTTTACTCCAAACTGAATTCAACTTCTATATACGTTTCCTGGCCTCTTTTAGCAGTCCATTCCCATCTTTATTACTTTACTATTCTGACCACACTGCCATCCTAGAAGACAGAGGTCTTCAAACTTGGCAGCTTTAAGACTTGTGGACTTCAACTCCCAGAATTCTCCAGCCAGTTATGCTCTGCTATAAGACCTTTCCTAATCCATAGTATTTTGTCTTCTATTACTAAATTTTTAAGCAAACTAGTACCCTGAGGACTCTGGATGCTCTTTTTTAATCATTTTTTAAATTTTTGTTTGATTTTATGGACAATATTCCACTTTCAATATTGTGATCATCTCTCTCAGTCAGTTCAACAGTATACTTTATCCATCTTTTATTAAATCCCATGTATTGTTCAAAGCTAAGCCTGGGACTGTTCTTTTCTGATCAAAGTTGTCACCCGTTTTGAACATAATTTATATCTAATTACGTGTTCATAACTTAGACATGTCCATGCAACAAACATAGTTCCAAGGTACAACGCTCAGTATAAAGTTATGTACTCCTATCCTAAGGGCGTAACAACTAACAAAAGCGCCTTTGCCTTCGCGTTATAATGTAAAGCTAGTGCAAATACATTGTGATGAATAACCAGTCCTAGATTATTTCGTAATAATAGCAATAATAAACATTTAGTAAACTTCTCCGTACACCGTATTAGGGGGAGCAAAACAAGACATCACCTCCGGCGACCCCACTCCAGGATACCAGAGAGACTCGATTTCATTTTATAGCCCAACTTAATCTATTTCTAGCTTGTACTTTTATAAACGCCGCCTCAATCGTTTTTATCTCCTGGGCATTTCCTCCAAGAGTCCTCTAATTCTTGTTTTTCAGCCAGCGGTACCTCCATTTCTTCTCCACCTACCAACTCGACCAATTCCTATTACACAGACTCCATTCCCAAGACTGCCAATGGACCGGTCAATTCCTGCCTTAGTTCCAATTGCAGCCTCCGTCTGCAATCCGGACGGCCGGATCCCCGAACCTTAAAACTCATCTACTTTTGCAGCAACACTTCTGGCGCTTCGCCCACCCCTGGAATAGCTGCTGCTCTGCATGGTAAGCCTCCGGCCATTCCCACGTTACATCTCCCATTGCATCCTGGTACGGCCAAAACTTCCAATTGCTCTAGCGCCTCTTTCCCTTTTTCCTTCCTCACCCATCTTAAATCCTAACCCAGAACGTCCAAGCTGAACGGTTTTTCTCTCTCTGTTTGTTTCCCCACTGTTGCGTTTCTCTCGGCCCGTTTCCCTTAACCTTTTTGAAGCCTCCCGCGCACTCTTCCCTTGTCTCCATTTCACGCTGCATTCCCTCGGTTAGATTCGGCGCTCAAAACCGTCAGAACATCCGCGTGGCGTGTTGGGAAATGTAGTTCCTGGAGTCCACTCTCAAGCGTTTACTTCCGGAGAAGAGCGGGGCCACAAAGAGGCATGCTGGGAAGCGTAGTTGATCTTTTGCTCCTCCCGCCCTTCAGTCTCTGTAAAGCGGCTGATCTGAAAAGAGGCGGGAGGGTTAAGTTAGAAGTTTCGTTTTAGGAAAGTTAATGAAAGCGGAGTTGGGGTCGGTGCCCGAAAGCACCGAGTCAGGCTCTGAGGATGGAGGAAATATGATTGATTACAGTGAGTAAGTTGTCCAGGGAGACCAATTCTTGCCAGCGGCACGGCGCCAAGGTGTCCTGCTTTGTGAATGCGTTTCTCAGCTTCTCATCGACGCTTGCTTAGCTGTTCCGCTTTCTTCTTAGCCTTTTGCTCATCAGTCCCCGTTTTCTGAAAAGTTGTGAGAATGGACTGTGGGTGGACGTTGCGTCGACCTTATTGAATCATAGTCCTAAACTTTAGTTCTTTGCTTGTGGGACTTCCATCCAAGAAAATCAGTGGATTCACATGAGAACCAGCGATGATTTAGGACCGAGATCTATGCCTGTAGAGCCATAATATATTGAACTCCTAGGACTTACTAATAGATATAGAACTATTTGCAACTCAACTCGGTTGAATTCACTGCTGTAAATCTAGCTTTAAAAAGTGGCTTGGGGTTCTGGATTCTTATTTTTTAAAGGCAATTCAGTTAGGACTACACTAAACTTGTTTAGGATCTCGGTTTAAATCTAAAATAATTTAGAAGTCCCTTTAAGTGATCCCACACCAACAAGTTATCTTTAATAGCTGATGTTTCCTTTCTCTTTTTCTTTTCTGTCATTCTTACACTTCTGTTTAATTTTTCCATTTATAAGTATTTAAAGAGAGATGAACATGAGTTTAGGGTTTACTGTTGAAAATTCACCAAAAACTTTTAGAAACGATTAAAAATAAATAATTGCTGAGATGTTTTCGAATAAAATGTAGCAGGACTAGGGAGTTGTATGCATTAAATATTTTCAAGCATTGTTAATTCACATTTTAAAAGATTACATTGTATTAAAGTTATATCAAGTGAAACAAAGTATTTCTAGAAAAGATTCTACAGGCTTCAAAACTATGACTTATTACACAATGATTTAAGGACCAGTCCAGTTTGGGTGAAATGCTCTTAAATTGTCAGCATTTGGGTTGTGAGAATAGATTCAGTTTCTGACTGATGAACACATAAGTGTCAGTTCATTTACTTTGAACTAATTTAAAGTATATGGATTATTACTGTCTGGAATAGAGAAACACAAAGTGCCTGTTGTAATTATACATTACCTTCTCATAGACCACAACACCATAATGGCAACAGGATGATTCTAAAACAAATATCTGGGGAGAGAGGCATCAACTTGGCGCCTTTGTGCAAAACTTTGGCTTTATTCTTACATTTTAAATTAAATTAAAACATTAGCTTGTTGACACACAAAGAATAGACACACTTGCCAGATGTCGAATGTTTTGCAGAATGTGCAATCCAGATTTTAACAATAAAACCCACACACTGAGTTTCAAGGAATCCAGTACAAAAACTACACACACATTGGGCTGCACACATGTTTATGGTAATGAGTGGTCTCTTAACTCCACCAGAAGATACAACTTCAAAGAATACAATTGGTATATTTTATCTCAAAACACAGTTGTGCCATAAAACAAGCACTAAATATATTATTTATTTAGTTGGATCATTTTTTTCTGCCAAAACAGGATCTTAGCATATGTTTTAACTGATATCTTTGCTCTTGACCATTTTATTGAAGAAATATACTCCCTATAGCGTGAATAACTCAGTAAATCTAGTGTTTCTTGGTAGAGAGAAACGACGTCAAAGAAATAATTAAAATGCCTCTGAACTACAGTTCCCAGCATGCCCTATTTCTCAGGTAGTAAGATGTAGAAGACAAGATATTTAACTACAATTCCCAACATGCTGCAGTCTCCTTAGTTACAAAAGTAGGCATTGGCAGTTGAAGGGCGAGGCTTTAGTACTAGCAACCCTCAGCAAGCTTTCGAAGCAAGTTTGATTGTCTCAAGGCTTCTAGTAACAGAGGTATAAGTCGAGGAAACTAGTTTCAACATTTGGAGATTACTTAGATGTTCAAATAAGATCACTGAGCAAAATGTGCTCTGGCAATAACCTGCTGCTGTTGTTGTCCACCAGGCTACCGGCTGCTGCCTTTTGATCTTGCCATCAGTCTTAACCCCTTATCTACTTGGGGGAATGAGTGAAGCTGATGGCTGCCACAGATATGGATGCCTTCCGACAGTCTTATACTAGGCTGTGCAAAGAGAGTGGTGCTGAGCCTCAAGAGAGTATCCTGCCACACTTGGAGGAAGCAACAGGAAGAAACCGCTTGGATTTGGCCACGCAGAGTCTTTCTGTAGATAGTTGCGGAGTCCTTGGCAAGCTCTTGCAGGATGACCTCCAGTTCACTGAGCTCATACTGAATGATTGCATGCTGAGTGAAGAAGGTGGGACTTCCTCTGTCCATAAGGCAATTCTTTTATTTTTCTCCTGTCCTAAAAATTTATTGGAGTTCATGGCACTTCCATTGTGTTGCTTGTTGTTAACTTCTCTTTGTAATCAAACACTCTGTGTTAACAATTTGCCTAGGCAGGTCATCTCTAAAATGGAGATTAGTCATAAAATTGGGACAAGGACATATGGTGATACATATCTTCCCAAAGGACAGGAGGAGAAGGAAGTGTTAGTGTTCAAGAGTATATTCTCATGATCAGCCAAAATAAATCTATACATTGTTTTATAATATGAAAGTGGGTTCACATGTCACATCAAGCATGAACTCACCCACTCTGGTTTACTCAATAAATCATGGTCAAACAAAACAAGATTCAGTACAGATGTGAATGTGTGGTTTTTTTTAAATTGGGAAACTTGCTAACATTTTCAGATATGAGTCTTTTTCCTTGTAGGGGCTAAGCTGCTATTACATGGACTTTGTTCCAATACAGTTGTGAAGTTCTTAAATCTGAAGGTGAGTGTACTGCACCTTAGTCATAGGGTAGCAAATTGTTGAGGATGCTTCTACTTTGGGGAATAATATGGTGAATTTAAAATAGTCAAAAACTTTTTGAGGCAAATAATATAACTGGAGTCTATAGGGTATGTGCAACCTTAAGAAACCTGTTAGTTTTAGAATAGCAGTTGAAGATATGTAATTTTTGAATAATTAAATAATATAAAATGCACAAATAGAATAAAGGTAAAAAAAAGAAAGAACTTCTGATAAATTGTTTTTCAGCTGTTCAGTTTTTAAGCATATTTATATTTCTCAATCCTTACTAGATAATTTGCAATTAGAGATTATAATAGCATTATTAAATTTATTATTAATTGATTATATTATCACACACATACTGGTAAGTGTATGGATGTACATATGTATACATATTCGTGACTCAGATTTACATCACATCATAGTTTCTTTCCAAATCAATAAAATTTCTATGCTACCTTTCTATTTATAACAAAATGATGGTAGAATCATAAACAGTAGTGGTTCCACTTACCTTCACTACCGGTTTGGAATTGGGAGCATGCGCTTGCGTGCGGTGCTTCTGCGCATGCACAGAACCTTCTGCGCATGTGCAGGGCGTCTGTGATAATGTCTGGGCGGGTGGGCGGAGCCTCCAGTCGCTGCCACTACCGGTTCACCCAAACCGGGGCAAACCAGTAGAAACCCACCACTGATCGTAAAGTTAACATGGAACCATTAAATGTAAAACATAGAAATGGACATGAATTCGTGAATTCTGTGGTGTGAAGTGCAACCAATGCAAATGAGCATAAATTAACAAGTGTGAAGAGACGTGTTGAATTTTCAGAGTTCTGTGGATGAAGCCATGATTCTGTTTAATGTCTGGATGTATCCATGTTTTGAATAATGGAGAGACTAACTAGGTTTGGTTTCTTTTAGGGAAACAACATGCGAACTGTTGGGGCTGAAGCTCTGGGAAAGCTCCTCAGGCAAAACAAGACTATCCAGAGGTGAGCAATCATAGGTATATGGGGGGGGTGCCTCTCAAGCTGTGCATACCCAATTGGTTCAGATTGTCAGAGGAGGATTCCTATATTTGCATTATGTCTGCTTGGGAGAGGACTCGGGGTTCCCTTTTCAAGTATAACCTATATCTTCTATGCATCAGCCTCTATTAATTGCCTCCTTCTTCCCAAGGCTCACCTTGGAGTGGAACAATCTAGGCGTATGGGAAGAAAGCTTCACTATCTTCTGTGAGGGGCTTGGTGCAAACCACCATCTCCAGATGTTAGACCTGCGCAATAATCAAATCAACCATCAGGGAGCAGGAGAACTGGCCATGGCACTGAAAGCCAATTCTAGTCTACAAGAACTCGGTAAACCTGACCTTTTTAAAAATAGATGGTAACTCCCATCCCTCCCCCTTCGACAACCAAGATCATTTTACTGGGAAATAAAGATTGCTAAAAAAATAGGAGTAAAAAGTATGGAATATCTCTTCATCACATATCTCATCTCTCACCTATAAACAATTCCATAAAACATCATGTTTTTAGTCCTGGTGTCAGTAGAAAGTCCATAAAAGGTTGTCAAAAGTAACGATGTATCTTGCTATAACCTTGATCAAATAAACCAGCTTTATATTCCTTCCTTTTACTTCTAACAGTTTAGTTCATTCAGATATTGTTGTAGGATTTAATGTCTCTTCATTTCTTCTTTGGGCCATTCATCAACATTTTAACAAGACACTTTTGTAAATCCAATAGGAAAAATATACTCAGATCACTCTCTGGGTTAATTTTAAAACTTCATCCAATTTATTTTGTAGATCCAATGAAACATCCTTTTCTTAGTCATTCTCTTGGCCTGTCAGTTGTAAATCTAATTTCCTCTCTTCTCGTCAGATAAAATTTGTTCTTCATCTATCATTTATTCAATAACATCTTTTGGACATAGTCTACCAATGTCATTACTGACATTGTTGATATTGTGACTATTGTTTTCTGATTCCATTCTTCAAAAGTCTCCATCAGGGTTTTAAAAATGTGAAGTTTTTTTTTTAAAAAAAAAACCTTTAAAAATTTACACCATAGTAGCGAGCAAGCTGGCTAATCACATTGTCTTGTAACTGGACAAAACTGCTGTCCTGCAATTCTCCTTACAAGGAGCAGCTGTCTAGAACACTTCTGGGCAATCTCCTATCCTATCCTTATCTAGAGAGATAACAAGGAACCAGTCTGCCCATTGGTTCCCTTGTTTTTTGTCATAGATATCTGTTCTACTTTTGCAGAACTATCTTCAGTTCACCATACCTCCGCTGGAAGTCTGGAGATAATTGCTGCTAATTTGAAAAGTGCATGAATTATGTGTAAGCTAGGTGGAGCTTTTTACAGAATTAGGGCTGATGTTTATACCATTAATGAAGTGTCTCAGCTTGCAGAGATATTGTATTGCAGTACATTTGTTCAAAAGTGGATACTTTTGCACGTAATCTACCAAGTAAGGGTGGGGGGAAATAGAAATGTCCAATGGTAGGCACAACCTAAAACTGTTCTGTACAATTTGGTATCAAACTATCAAAAGTTAAGCCATGCTGATTGACTTGCTGCTGCCTTCCTAAGCAGTGTTTAATAATAAATACTGTTTAGAGTTCATTCTGGTAAAAGTTGACTGGTTTCAACCATTGATGTACCAGTCTGGGAATGCAAGACTTTACATGAATGTTTGCTTCTTGGTTAGATCTGCGCTGGAATAACATTGGGCTCTTGGGGGGCCGGGCACTTCTGAACTGTCTTCATAGCAACCGGACAGTGCGGCAGCTCGAATTAGCTGGGAACAATGTACCAAGTGATATTCTGAAGGCTGTGGGTAAGCAATTGTGCCAGCTTTCTACTTGATAAAAAATTAATTAAGATTCAATTCTGGCTACAGATTGTTCTACTGTGTGCCTCCTGTTTTTACGGCTGGAGGGTTAAGGAATCACCATACAATGTGAAAACCTCAGAATTCTCAGAGTCATTTCTAACTCTGGATTTAGAGATCTACCCTGGGAATGGGCAGAGAGTAGACAATAGCAGTCTAAAGTCATTGCTGTTACATCCAGCTTGTGGGCTTTTAAAAATATTTTAATGATAAATTGCATAATCTAACAATGGGTAGGTATTAGATGGGTGTATACAGGCATATAATCTGAGCTTTGGGGGGAGCGAACATTACAAAAGAAATTGATAAGTTTTGACAGTGTTGGTGGGCTCCAGAGTGATCGCTTGTTAATTATTGTTAGGAAATAAAATGCTGGTCTAGGTAGAACCTTTGTTGGAACCAGTAGTGGTGAGGATGTATTTTCTGCAGGGTCACAGGTAACGACATCTGAATACACCTTCAAACCTGTTGAATGAGGGAACAGTTAACTTTATTTCATGTTTCTTTATGGTTCAGATCAAGCGATGGAACATAACCAAGAGCGTCAGAATATTCTCTCCAAAAATCGTAACATGACAAAAATTCTCAGCAAAGAGGTGATGTGCTTGAAAGAAGAGAAAGCTAAACAGGTTAGTTGATCACAAGTAATTAACAGTTGTGGCAGGTGATGGAGCTTGAACTTATAGTTTTCTCAACTATGAAAACTGTCTAAGTTACTTTAGGCCAGTTAGTGGCTGAAATCACCCAAAGCCTTGGATTTGTTTTGCCATGATTTATTGAGTAAGGAACTGTTGACTGGGATCACACATCATCAGCCAAATCAAACAAACAAATTATAATTTAGTGCAGTACATGAGCCCAGGCATTATCTCTCAATCTAGCCTTCTTTATATTGTGAGATTAAAAAGGGATAAAATGATTTAGAGTGCCCTGATCTCCTTAGAAGGAAAAAAAAGCACTTTCCTCCCCTCTAGAGCTTAACTTTGGCAACTTTCAGCCTAAATTTATTTTTTACTCAATAAAGTGACTAGCTACTGTAGTTATAAGTAGAGTAGGTTTGGCTACCAAATGCTTGCACTTTGAAAGGATGCTATTAATGTAAAATCTGTTTTACAGTTCCTGGATCTAATGGACACCATTGACAAGCAGAGAGAGGAAATAAACCAGAGCAACAGGTAAGCACGTTGAGAGACATATAGAGCTGAGTACTGTATTGTCATCAACCCTTTTCCTGGTGGATGTCTTCCATCAGCAGTTTTGTTTAGATGTTACAAAGGAGTAGAGAGAGAAGAGATCCTTGAGGCACTCCACAAAGTAGACTTCTCTGAGCAGATCTCTCCTGTTACTCCTATCAAATGGTATTAATCCCTTAGGAAAGAGATTGCAAAACAATGCCCCTCCACTCCAATCCAGTAGTAGTAGTAGTCCACAAGGACACCATCAGTGGAATCAAAAGCCGTTGAGAAGTCAGAGAAAACCAAGTGAGTTGATCCCAGTCTTTGATTCCCCAGCCTGCTATTCTGAGAATTGAAGTCCATACATCTTCAAGTTCCAAGGTTGAGAAACACTGAATTAGAGGATTCAGCCCTTCTTTCTCTCCCTGGGATACAGACAAGAAATAAAACCAATCTTAAAAGATCTATTCAACTGGATAGATCTTGTTATAGGAATAACAATTTTTTGAATCACATGTTTTCATCTGGACTTCCACTTAGAGTCCAGAAAACATCAGCCATCTCTCCAACACTGTTTGGCGAGATGATAAAGCCCCCTGTTCCAATCATGGTCCTACCATTCCTGCTCTTTTTTTAATGGACAGAAGCTTGTATTTTTCCAGCCAAGGTAGGAACTGGAGAGTAATTGATTTTGTATACACAACAGAGGGCATTTCTTCTTCCCTCCCCAGAGGGGAAGGAAACAAGCCTATACATAGTAAATAAGGATGCCGTTGTTTTGCGGCTATCTGACAGAGACCATCAATTGATACACAATCCTGCTTGCTCAGGATGAGGGGAGAGCACTCTATATAAACCACAGAGAGCAGTTTTTACCAGTACTGGCTCATATTTAGCCACAAGGGATCCTCTCTTGTCAGGACAAAATTTCAGTGCAATCTTTACATGAGGAATGTTCCCTTATGCATGGATATCTCCCTCTGCTCTCATTGCAGGGTATCGGCAGCACGAGTTGGGCGTCTGCAGGAGGCCCTGAATGAGCGCTATTCAGTGATGCATTCCCTAAAAGCAAAGTACGGAGAACAGCTTCACAATGTGGTTGGAGAATCCAGGCTAATCTTGTTGATGACTGTCCCAGCTCAGATTTGATTCCAAATCGGAATGGGTCCACCTGGCACTCCATTTCATGATTCAAATGAAAGGAAAATTGTGGAACCACAGGAGGGAACAGGAGTAAAGTCAGAGAGGACAATTGACTGAAGAGCCCAATGGCAAAATTTAGTAATTGTATAAATTACTAAATTGTATAAGTAGAATTATTCATCCATAATCCTAAATACAAATATAAAATAATATACCGGGGGGGGGGGGCGGGGGGGCAGGGGAAATAGGGAGTGTATTCTATCATTGGCTGCAAACACTCTTCCAAAACCCTGTTAGATTTTGGGACAGATGCAACATGGGGTGTCCTTTTGTGTCTGGGGGCTTCCTGCAAATGCCCGATTGGTGCATATGTTCTGTGCCCAAGTCCTGCTTGGATTTGGGATGGACCTTTTTCAGTCAGCCTCTTTGAGAGCAGAAAGGCTGCCCATCATAGAGTTTTAGCCCCACATGAGACTGAGTCCCTTCTGCAGGCAGTTCTTTTGCTTCTTCCACTTAACAACCCAGGAGATCACTTAATGCCAGGATTGCAGTCATTTGAGAGAATCGGTCACATGACATCTTGCTTAATGACCGTCTCAATCAATGACCAAAGATTTCAATCTCTGGTACATGTATTAAGGAAAGTCTTCAAGGAGTGCAAGTTCTGGATCTGCTTTGATCAACCTGACACTCCAAATCCAGAGGTTGAGGTTTATGGGTAGATTTGGAAATAGATACAAACTTAAGGATTGCTTAGCTCCTTTACCATTCTAGTTACTCTGAAGCAAGTCTTGCTTTGCAGTGCCAGTGCTCTTGTTGCTGGGGCCTTTAGGTCAGAAAACCTCAAGGCAGCCTAGAAAGTAGCTCTTTCTTAAAACTTTGCTGCTTTGCAGACTCCAGATGACAGAGGCAGCTTTGGCACTGTCAGAGCAGAAGGTGTGCAGTCTGGGAGGACTTCTGAGCTCAGCAAAGGAGGAGCAAACAAAACTGGTGGAGAACCATGCCAAGGAGTTTCAACAACACAAGAAGGTAGACTGGGGACGATCTGAGGAGTCAGGGAGCCTATATAATCGAGCAAGAAATCTGGCTCAATATGGTATTTGAAACAGATGTCTGTGCTTGAAATAAGCCCAAGTATTAGTGGGAAAAGGCTGTGAAGCCGAAGTTTGGATCAAACAAGGAAGGACATTGGAAAAAAGAAGAAGGGCTGATGGATGCATCTCTGGTTTTGCAGAATTCTTCTGATCGTGAGGCAAAGCTTCTGCAGGAACTTTCAACAACCAATGAGAATAATATCCAGCTCAAAAATGAGGTAAAAAAAATGTTTGAATAGCATTATGTCAGTGTTTCTTAACCTTGGCAATAGCAATAGCACTTACACTTATATACCGCTTCCCGGTGCTTTACAGCCCTCTCTAAGCAGTTTACAGAGTCAGTCTATTATCCCCAACAATCTGGATCCTCATTTTACCGACCTCGAAAGGATGGAAGGCTGAGTCAACCTTGAGCCTGGTGAGATTCAATCTGCCAAACTGCTGGCAACCGGTGATCAGCAGGAGTAGCCTGCAGTACTGCACTCTAACCACTGTGCCATCGCGGCTCAGACAAACTTGCAGATGTGTGGACTTCATCTCCAGAATTCTCCAGCCACCATGGGAGTTGAAGTCAACACATCTTCAAGTTCCCAAGGTTGAGACACACTCCATTAAGAGTTATTTAACTAAGATCCTCTCAACTTAGCTTCTGGCTCCTGGATGCAGTCTTGGGCAATAGCAGCTTTGAGCAATTCCTTCAGTGAGTTACAGGTTGTGGGTTAGGAGCCATAAATATACAAACGCAGTCAATCCAACACAATGGAACAGTTGGCTCAGGCAGCCTGCTAATCAGGTTGACAGCACCTATTCAATAGACAAAGTTCCTAGGTGGGCCACTGACAGAAGGCTGCCAAGGATTTCTTATTGCTTGTGAACTATAGGTTGCCTGTTTGTGCTTGACACTATTTTCCCAGCAACCTGTTGTAGAGAGATGGGGGCTTGTCTGTCTCTACTACGAGTGGATTTCCTTCTAGGTGGATGAGCTGGAAAGAAGATGCAAAATCCAGCAAGAGCAACTGTTCCAGGTGAAGGAGGAGCTGACCCACACAACTGCAGAAATGAAACTCAGAGCTGTACAGGCTGAAGGTGAGCATAACTCACAAGTCTTCAGCTACTGAAGGAAAGAAGGGCTTTTTTGGAATCTTTCAGAAAGGGAAGAAAGATGAAAGGAATTGGGGACCTCACTAATTTGTTTTTCTATAGAGCGTTTGGAAAATGAAAAGAAGCGATTCAAGCAGATCCTGAGTGATGCAGAATCCCTTCGTATGAAGGAGGTGAGGACGCTGTGGGAATTTTAGCATTCCTACACGGAGAGAAGGGGTGGCTGAAGTAGATCTGACTCAAATGTGCTTTCTGGCCTGAAAACAAATTCTATCCATTTCTTCAGCATCTTGTTTATAAGACAGGATGCAATTATGGCTTGCTTACAAGAGTCTTGAGCTCTTCCATCCTGGCCCATATGAATAAAGAAATTCCTTTGGGAGTGTTGTAAGACTTGGTCAGAATGCCAGGAAATTGTTTCTTCTCAAGGGTTTCTCCATTACTCAGCCTCCAGTCCCGCAGCTCCACAGAAGCAACTGCACATTTTCACTATTGCCTGACATCTACAATTCAAGAGTCTGAGACCGGGGAAAGCAATTATGTTTTCCTTTGTTGGATTTCTTTTTTAGTTCAGGATTCTGGGAATCAGATTGTCCTAAATAAATCTGTCTTCCTTTTTATAATAGGATCATCCTTACCCTTCAAAATTCAGGGCTCTGTTTTTTTCATTACATATCTGAGGAGGATGGATAGTTAAGAAGATAGATAGATAGATAGATAGATAGATAGATAGATAGATAGATAGATAGATAGATAGATAGATACAGAGAGAGAGAGAGAGAGAGAGAGAGAGAGAGAGAGAGAGAGAGAGAGAGAGAGAGAGAGGGATGGATGTCCCATTCTGTGGGTTCATATTACAGTTTTGTTTGGATTTTCTTGCTAAGGAGTTGGAAAACATGCCCCAAGCTTTCTTGGAATAAAGAATGATGTTTGCTCCAATATCCTTCGTGTATCTCCCATTTACCAAAGAGAAAGGCTGGTGTCAATCAGTTGTATTTATGTGCTACTAAAGATCCTCTGAACAATGGTGTTTGACATGCAGGTGGGACAGATAACTCAGCATATGGAGACAAGTGAACATGCTCTACAGGAGCGCATCCAAAGGCTGGAGGCCATCCGCATTGGACTCGAGGAGGTGAGTGGAATGGCTTCCCAGTATTGTTGAATTTTTTCCTGAAAACCATAGACAAGTCTTGTCCTCGGTTGTTTTGGATCTTCTCTAGGGATATGTCCAGATTCAGACCACTGCAAATTTCTTGATTTGCTGTTATGGTCAATTGCAGTGCATTGTTCTTCTGCCTTGTCCCTAGGAACTGAGCCAAGTGAAAGCTGCTGCCTTCATTGAACGAGGCAAAATTGAGGAAGAAGTCATCAGAGCCAAAAACCAAACCAGGTTGGAAGAGGTAAGGTTGACAGGACAGCTCAAAAGCAACATTGCTACATTATTTTATCTGTGAGGTAGCCTATAATCTGTTTCCTATCAGACATTGTAATTCGCTATGCATGCCAGCAATACATCAGAAACAAAGCAGAGATGGAGATGCAGGACCAGCTGAGACTGGTATTTTCTTACAACTGGCATCCTGGGATGTTCTACAGTTAGAACATTGGATGAATGTCCATTTGGGGAGAATTTAACATCACTTTTTCTAGTTCATCAAGCTAAAATAGTGACTCTTCCTTGACCCAGAACTGGTGACTCTGTTTATTCTATATCACATCAGGGTTATTATTAGGTAAACTAGAATGAAGAGAATGAATTATGTTTTAACTTTTCCTTATAAAAGCTGCAGGTGGCAAGGAACATCTTAAAAGGGAAGCATCCGTTCTTTTCTTATATCCTCAGTGTTTTTCAACCTTAGCACCTTTATAATATGTACACTTCAGTTCCCAGAATTCCCCAGCCAAGCATTCCCCAGTTGAACTCCGTTGATCTAAAAATTGCCAAGGTTGAGAAAAATTGCCAAGGTCTAGACCAACCTGTGAATTTTGATTACATCTCGATATAACTGGAGGTACCCAAGTTGAGGGGTGGTTGATGATGCTTTCTAATTCAAAGAGGCTTGGGGTTTTTTTGAGGGGTCCTTGATGCTCCCTGAGCTTGCTTGTTTTCTTGCAGACGTTTCATTACCCTAACTAGGTAACATCATCAGTGCTAGTAAGGAGTGCTGTTTGCTGTCAGTTTATATTCTGGTGGCTTGTCTGTCTGTGTGGGAGGGGGCGGTCTTAGAGATTCTTTGGTTGGGCTGTTTACATGGCTCTTTGGCAGTTTCTTGATTGGGATATTGCTTACTTGATTGTTGGTCTGAAGTTAACCTTGGAGTTAATCTATGATGATCTAGGTGCTGATTACTGGTGGAGAGATGTTGGAGTCCTTTTCTCTTTTGGGCTGGTTGATTATCTCTGTTGCATAGTCTATAGATATTGTTAATGTCTATGTGTCTATTGATGGCTGATTTATCAGAGTGCTAAGCTTCTAGAAATTCCCTGGCATTTTTGGACTTGGCCTGGTCTAGGATGGTCATATTTTCCCAATTGAAACTATGATTAAATATGTTGTGAAATTAAAGAATTTTCATCATGTTTTCTGGCTGCCAGCTGGTGTTCATGGATGTATTCTGCTAGTCTTTTGCCTGTTTGTCCTACATAGTGGTGGTTGCAGTTCTTATATTGCATGTTGTAGACGATTCCTGTTTTTTCTACTGGGGTTGCTGGGTCTTTTGGTTTGCTTAAGATGTTTTGAAGGCTTTTTCTAAAAACAGGCAAATAGTTAACATTAAACCTTATAATGGAAATAAAATCAACTCTTATTAATAATATGTGTCCAATTCTTATAGATCAGTAATAGAAAACAGAAAAAAGATGGTTGCTTTCTCTCTCTCTTCCCCCCGCCCCTCTCTCTGGCAATTAATAGCAACAGCGCCTGGAGCAGATGGAGGAGAAGCTGAGGCTGATGATGCAATCTCGTGATGAGGCTCAGAATCACTGCTTGCAGCAGAAGCAGACAGTGGCAGAAGCACAATCTAAGGAGGGCCAGTTGAGCCTGCAGGTGGAAGGACTCAAGAGGCGACTGGAAGACCTTCAGCGGGTAAGGGAGTTGAAAAAGTCCCACAGGAAGAAGCCTGATATCAGCATTCAGCTGTAGGCTACAGTTCCTTGGGTACATACCTGGGAGTACAGGTAGTCCTTGACGACTGGTCACCTAGGCCAGTAATGGTTAACCTTTTCGGCACCGAGTGCCGAAAAGCTGGAGCACCAGAATCTGGAAGAGAGCAGCTGGCTGGTGTGCACGCGCGCTGCAGCTAGCTGCTCTTCCGGGTTCTGTCGTGCACATACGTGCCAGCCAGCTGGTCTTTGAAGAGCAGCTGGCGACAGTGCGTGTGCCCACATCATGGACCTAGGCCATTGTTTAAACTTCCAACCAACTTATCTGGAGGGTATAAAATATAGAATAACAGAGTTGGAAGGGACCTTGGAGGTCTTCAGGTCCAACCCCCTGCTTAGGCAGGAAACCCTAATACCATTTCAGACAAATGATTGTCCAATCTCTTTTTAAAAACTTCCAGTGTTGAAGCATTCACAACATCTGATTAATTGTTCTCACTGTTAAAAAATTTCTTCTTAGTTCTAGGTTGCTTCTCTCCTTGAGTGAAGTACTTAAAACCCAGATTCAAAGTTCCAATGGTCAAGTCTCTTCCCCCACCCCCACCCCCCGCACAGTGAGCTGATTGCACTTTGGGCCCACGTGGCAACCAGACTGCATTTACAGCTGTTTATAGCATCCTGCAGTTATGTGACTGTTTTATGATAGTTTTGCCAAAAACTAGGGATTTCTTCCAGTTTTTTGGCAAAACTGTGCCCATAGCAAATGATTAGTTTATTTAAAGTCTTCAGTGATTCGCTTAACGGCTGCTGCAAAAAAAGTTGCAAGGTCAGTTATGTGACCAACCCATATTACGACCATCGTGAGTTATGACCATGATGGGCAGACTGCGTTATGGTTGTAACTCAAGGACTATCCACAGGGTCTTCTGAATAGACACAGGGCATGGTTTTTTTAAAAAAAAGTCAGAGTTCAGATGCTCCTAGTTTCTGGATTCCACACTGCTATGCAAGGGATGGTAGACTGTTATAAAACATATGGAGCAACTAAATTGTCTGATTAACAAAGATCATATTTTGAGTGTCGTATTTTTCAGTCTATAAGATGTACCGGTGTATAAGACACACCAAGATTTCAAAGAGGTAAGCAAGAAAAAAAATGTTTTTGCCCTCCCCGGCCCCCAGGAGCACTCTACAGGCCTCCCAAAGCCTCTGCGTGCCCTGTTTATGTGAAAAATGGGCCCATTTTTTGCAAAAACAGCGTTTTTACCCTCCCCAGCCCACAGGAACACACTGCAAGCCTCCTAAAGCCTTTGCGCTTCCCGTTTATGTGAAAAACGGGATGCGCAGGGTGGCGCTTCAGGAGGCCAAAAATGGCTGTATTCAGTATATAAGATACACCAACATTTCCATCCTCTTTTGGGCGGGGGAAGTGCGTCTTATACTCTGAAAAATACGGTAGTTTCTTCTATCTCCAGGAAAGTTCTCCTGTGTAAAATTTGGTGTTGCAGGTTGTAAACAATGGTTTATGACTTTAGTGTACTGTGAAGTCAATCAGTTGTGATTGACAGCACAAGCCAGAGTGGGAACAAATCCATTTTAGTATAATATATGACCCCCTAACAGTTTTGGGCTTTATTCTGTTCCTAGAAGCACCGTATCTGAGCTAAGAACTTCTTGTAATGTTCTGGTATTCAGATCGAAAGTGATAATGCTGTCTGGTGGTGGGTGCAGTTGCTTTTCCTCTTGCCAAAACCTTAAAGAAGATCACCTTTCCTGTTTCATACTCAAATATTCGCAATATCTCTAGCAGTTTTAGCATAACTTCATCATAAAAATTAAAGAATTCCCTTCTGGTGGGGGACTTGACACATCCACATAGTTTTCATGGCAGTGGTGAAGAGTGGCTTCCCATTGCTGCCTTCTCAAATGAGGGGTGAGGAATGGTATTCCTAGTCTACTCTACAAATTAGGGATTTCCTGACAGTATCCCATCCAAGTAACCAAGCAAGATCTGGACCTCCTTTGTTTTTGTTGTGGCCCATCAGTAGCCTGTGCAGCTACTAGCTGATTCCAACAGCGAGGAGTCGACTGAGGCAATTTGCAGGGAACAACTTAGTTCACTCTCCTTCGCGTCTTGATCTTAGTTCTTTTATCAGTTCCTGCAAATTGCTTCTGGGATTTCTGCCAATCCTAGTAGGATTACGATTATTTATTCTTTGGATTCTTGTAGGCTGTTAAAAAAGTTAATTAACAGCCTTTGTTTGAAAAAGACTGATTTAATTTAGTAAACTAAGGTTTGGACAGACTTTATGTGTGCTGCATTCTTTGGGGTCCGTAGCTGGGGCAGAACAATTTTTCACAACTTATTAGATGCTCTACCAGGTTAGACAGCCTCCCCTCATACCCAATTTTATTTGGGAACATACGTATCTCAAAAGTGGTAAAGGGAGCGTGAGACACAGGGAAAAATACAGGGCTGTTGGGTCGATGGTGAAAGTGTGCTCCATGTGGCCACTGTGGTGACTTTGTCTGTAGTACCAACATTTGAAACATAAGCCGCTGATTGCTTTGCTGTTCCCCCCGCCATGTGTGCTATGGATGGCAGGAGCTGGGCAGTAAGGAACATGAGAAAGTTTCCGAGGTCAATAAAGTGCGTGTGGAGCTGCAGGAGCAGATTGGTCATCTGGAGGCTGAGAGAACAGCACAAGAAGGACTGCGAGGGAAGATTGCGGCTCTTGAGCGCCAGCTGAAAGGTAACTAGAAACGCCCTTTTTCTTCCACCAAAGTACCTGCAGCAATTTGTATGCTGTGCCATAATATGGCACCCATAACAGTGGTGAAATTCAGCCGGTTCTATCCGGCTCGTGCAAACTGGTAGCGCCTACAGTGAGAGGCTCCGCCCACCTGCCAAGATGTCATTACGTCCTATTTTTGACCCTCTGCGCATGCACAGACAAGGCACGTGCTCACATTCCCGAACCGGTAGTGAAGGTAAGTGCATTTCACCGCTGACCCATAATCAATACCTTACCTAACTGAAGCATAAGTGAGACCCCAGATCTGGAGCTAACATAGGGGAGAGCAGGGACACAGGAGGCAGATGGTGGGCCTCTTGGTTTTCTCAGCAATGTGGGCTACCTCTGACTTTTTCTCCAGTGGACGATTCCATCTATTTCTTACTGCCACCATGGCTGCTTCTGGCATTTCTGTCAGCTTGTTAATATACAGGCAGTCCTCAACTTACAATAGTTCATTTAGTGACTGTTCAACATTACAATAGCACTGAAAAAAAAGGGCTTATGACCATTTTTCACACTTACGACCGTTGCCACATCCCCATGGTCACGTGATTTACATTTGGATGCTTGACAACTGACTCACATTTATGACAGTTGCGATGTCCTGGAGTCATGGGATTCCCCTTTTGCAACCTTCTGACAAGCAAAGTTAATGGGGAAACTAGATTCACTTAACAACCGAGTTACTAATTTAAGAATTGCAGTGACTCGCTTAACAAATGTGGCAAGAAAAGTCGTAAAATGGAGCAAACTCGCTTAACAAATTTCTCACTTAACAACATAAATTTTGGACTTAATTGTGTATGTGAGTTGAGGACTACCTGTACTTTCAACATTCATGTATCTCTTGATGTTCCCTTTGAGTAGGGAGTACCGAAGCAATTCATTTCCCTAAAGGCAGAGTGAGACTTCCATTTCCCCATTTATCATCCCAATCTGACTGGAGGAAGAAAGCTGAATGTGGTAATAATGATCACTGCTAATATTAGTTAGTTTGAGTAATGAAATACTTGCAAGAAAACAACCAAGCTCAGAGAGAACACCTCAGTAATAATAAGCATATGCCACAAAACACTCCAGGCTTAACAATTGTTGATAAGAAAGACAAAATGTCCAGATCATGAACATTGAATTCCTGGAAATAGCAGAAGAGAAACAATCACAAGAGAAAGAAAGAGAAAATAACAATATACAAAAACATGCAAATAGAATGGCTGTGATAAAAGAAAGCAGAAGCAGTACTAATGGTAAAAGGGTCCCTGGGGTGTAATTCCAAAACATCTAGAGCACCATTTGAACACCATGGACATTGACAAAATCACCATCAGTCAATTGCAAACGGCAGCTTTACTTGAAACAGCTTTCATCCTGTGACGATACCATTAATATTATTAGACAATATCTGCCTATCCCAGATCCTTGGGAAGGATTTGATAGATGAACAAAAATGCCATAGTCAGTCTAAATATTTGGCTGACTGTATGGCCAACCGTTGTAATTCCTACAGGCCATCTTCACTTGTCATACATGATTAAGTGTGCAATTCTAGGTAAAAGTCGTGGGAGCTTTTTGGCTTGTCTGGTCCACAGATATGTCATGTCTCAGTGTTTCCATTTCCTTGCATCCCATCTCTTTCCTTGCTGAAAGCCAGTTCAATTCTCTGGCTGGAGACGGTTCCCCGTTTGATTTCTTACTGTGGAATTAATTGATAATGTACTGGTGTAGGCTTTCACAGCTGGTATCTGCTGGGCAACCTCAGTGGCCGTGGTCTAAACAACATATTTCCTGACATTTTGTCAACAACTCTGGCATATTCAGTGGCATGGTGGTCAGACCATAGGCAACTAAGCAAGGATTGACTGGGCTGTGGTCTTTATAGCCATGTGTCCAGACCACCTTGACTCTAAAGACAGCACCCACTGTTGCTGGTGAACCAGTCACTAAACCTTGAATCCCGTACTCAATAATGCTGAAAATCTTTTCTGTTGCCAAGCTAATGGTATCTTAGGAAGAAACAGTTAATGTATCCCAGTTCGATTATTCTTTCATTCTAAATTTAGACAATGACATCGTCTCTATGCTTCAATCATGTAAGAAATTATGTAACATCGTGTAGTTCTCTTGAGGCCATGTAAAATATATTCTGCTTTAAAGGATTTCATTATCCTGAGTCAAAAAGGCTAAATGCACTCATGTTTCATGTTTTCTTTTTCTAGTGTTGTCCAGTAACCACCGGGAGGCACTATTGGACAAAGACAGTGAAATCTCCAGCCTGCTTGAGAAATTACGGGTTCGGGAAGCAGAAATCTCCAGGATAAGGGAGGAAGAAGTTCAGAGGGCCAGTTTCCTTCAAAATGCCATCCTGACCTATGTGCAAGGTTCCCCACTTGGCTCTCTCAGCTCCAAGAAATAAAACTGAGTTCTGCAGTTGATAAATCCCATCTTCAAGGAAAGGAATCATAGGAGGATCATGGTGGCAGGCCAGGCTTTCTTATATTTCTTGAAGACCAAAGAATCTGCATGGCCAGTTACCTGTAACTAAGTATGAAGCATCACTGAAGGACGTGTGCCTGCTTTAGAAACCATCTTAATTCCTGTGCCAAAACCTTGTTCAACCACGGCAGCAAGAATAGTCTTCAAGATAAAGCCATCTATTCCCGTTTGCAGCCCACAGACAATGTATGTTCACACAAGTTCTCCCTCATTGATTTTGGCCTCGAATTTAGATCCAAAATGCACATTACTTCACTGATAGGATTGTTCTTGGAAAAAATAATGCTTTGATGTGACCGGCTCTTTTAAATGCATCAATCAACAAATAGTAAAAGGAACATTTAAGTCAGCCAAATCATGGAGATTTTTCCTATACTCATTTACTCTGCAAGAGCTACAGCATTTGAGATAATCTCAAAAGGACTAACGTTGGGTCTAGAGTCATTTGGGGCTGTCCTGACCCAGTAGAACACTGAATTTATTTTCCACGCCTGAGAATATCACTGTTTTGTCTAATTTTCTAAGGAACTCTTTTGCACTCATCCGTAGCCATTAATACGTGATTCCTCTGGACTTAAAGGTGAAGCAGATGGAGGATCCTAATAGGAGCGGGGTTTGATTTATCCACGAAGCCTTTTCAGTTTCAGTAAGGAGAAGCGACAGCTTCTCTCACTGATGACAACATTTGAAATGTGAGCCAGAGGCTAGAATAACTTCCATATAATCCTGATATAGCTGTAGTTGTCTTGAGAACAAGATGACACACATGGAACAAAGAATGATTTTTGGTTTTTATTTTTGGTTTTATAACTAGTATGAAAATGAAACTTTGAAATTTTGCCTTTGTTGTAGGGACTGGCTTGCATTTATTTCCATATATATTATAAATATATAAACAGATATATTTATATGCAATTAAGCATGTAAGAATATATGTTCTTACATGCTTAATTGCATATGAATATGCCTATATTGCTTTGATGGTACATTAAAATGGGTGGATGGGTTTTAAAATGGCAAATACAGTTCAGTGTAAGTAACTGAATACATATTAGAGCAAAACTTCTAAATTTCTAAATGTCATGGGAGGCTTAAATAAAGTGGTGATCTAATGTGCAACAAAAAAGAAATCTGTAATAGAAATTATTTAAAAAGGATTGAGAATAAAACTGCCAATGTAATTTACAGTGCCTAAACTACTGTGTCAGTTCTGCTTAGTTCTGCTTAGATTTGGAAAAGATGCAAGGAAGTTAACGTATTAGGCTACTGTAAAACTTGTAGCTTTTTGGTTTACTTAAATCTTATTTCTTGTTTTAGTTTAGCAAAGGAAAGTAGAGAGAGAGAAAAAAAACTTTCCAACTTTCCTTTCCAGCACAAAGATCAGCTATCAGGAATTGGGGGGGGGGGGGGGGGCAGGGTTTGCTATAGTGCCATACCAAAACTAGGAGGCTGTCATAGTGGAAGACGAGTTACTTTTGACACATACATCCTATGATATGTGTCATTAGTTCGTGAGTATGATTTAGTGATTATGCATTCAAAAATCATGAGGAACCCAGTCCTATTCCAAGTAGCTGTCCTTTTTCCATCTTTCAAACAGAAAACAACCATGGTGGAATGAGATGGGGACTTTCAAAGCAACAGCACCAAGGAAATTCCTCGTTGGAATTTAGGGATTCTGGCTCAGGATAGTCCTTCCCTTTTCAAAGCTTTGTCCACCTGTTTTTACAGGAAAGTTTAGTGCTTTTTATTCATGCCTTTCTGAAATAATCAGTGCCCTGCAACCTGCCAATGCCTTGGTAGTAATACCGTTTCCCTGAAAATAAGACATCCCCTGATAATAAGCCTAAACGGGCTTTTGAGCACATGCACTAAAATAAACCTGCCCCTGAAAATAAGCTCTTCCCGAAAATATTTAAACACAGAGCTGGAAATCAGGTAAGACAGCAAGAGGAGCCCCATCTTGCTCCATGGGCCCCGAAAATAAGGCAAAGCACTTATTTCAGAGTTCAAAAAATATAAGACAGAATCTTTATTTTTGGGGACACATGGTACCATTTGAGAGTATAAAAGAAATATTGTTTGTTATTAGGTTTGCTTTATGGAACGTGAGGCTAAAAGGGAAGAGCAGTAAGTCAGTCTTTATCATTATTGTACATTTCTACTTTGGCAACCAAGTCTGATCTGCTTTCAGTGGTTTATTGACTTTGTGGCAGGAAATTTGACTTTTCAGCTGTGACACTAGTGATCAGATGTTTGCAACTCTGGAAAGAAGGCCTTTGGGATTTAATGGGACCCACTCCCTGAAAGGGAGCAATTTGTGGACCCTGGAGCCTTATAACCAAGATCCTGGATGGCTAATATTTGATCTTAAGAATGATTAAACAACCAAATGGCTCCCCACTCCCATTTTTTAGTTTGTGATTAGAAATGGGTAGATTGTGTTGCTGCTATGTTCACTCCTTACTGTTTTTGGTTTTATTATAGCTGGATTATTGGTAATCCATGGTATTATATACCATGGCTGCTATTTGAAGTGGCAGTTCATTGAGAACTAGCTATTTGAAAACTGCAGCTGTAACAAATTGTTTGCACTGTGAGCAAACCTAAATTCTACGGTGTATGACAGAATGTAGAGAAAAGCCATTAATCATTAAAAGAAACAAAACACTTTCCTAAACAATACTTGAGCAGAAAATTAGGTAATCTTTCTTATATGACTAGACTAAATTAGATAATCTTTCTTATATGACTAGAAATTTATTTTCATTTTACAGGAATGAAATTAAACTTAAGAGATGGAACTCCTTTTCAGTAGGGAGAAGAAGCATAAAGTGTCAAGAGTGAAACATGGGCAGCTCATGCCTCTTCGTTTCAACTTGTCATTAGAGTAAAGGGGGAAGATGTTGACTACAAATGGGTTAAACTCAAGCTGGATGTTGACATAAAGAACGTGTAGCATCTAATCTTAAAGGTTTAATACTTGTGAATTTGTTCAGGGTTATTTATGCAAAAACAAACACATTCAGAAATCTATTAAAACCTAACAGTTGCTAGAAAGGAATTTGCTCTAGTTACATTTTATGCAGTTATTTTGTTATCTGTGTAGTCTGTATGAGTGTTATCTACACAAGTAAGCAACAGTGTAAGCTTGTAAGAAGAAAGGAATTATACATTGTCAATAAGTTTATAGATTGTTGCACTAATTAGAAAATATGGGCCACTCATACTTCATTCACACAATGCATCAGAACTGTAAATCCATGCACCGCGAAATTAAGCCTAGAATGACATCTGGATTTATATGATTTGAAGAGAACCTAGAATATACATTAAATCTGACCAAGAAATTGTGCTTAAGGAGGAGCACCTTAATCATAAATTACCATCATGATTTACTCTCAGGTTATTCATTTAAACTACAATCTGTAATGTTATCTAAACTTAGTTGGGAGTATTTTGAAAGAAAGTTTGTTTTTGCTTTTTACTACTTGAATAAAATAATGAAAAATAAAAATATACAAAGTTGTAAGAAAAAAACCAAAAAGAAACATATTTGTATAGCCATATTTAATTGTAACCATCCATAGTTTATACCAAGGGATTCATTTATAAATTGTTATTTATAAATTTGAGTTGAGTTGATATATGTGATAATTTTCCCCAAATATAACTTACAGCACACTATATAGAGACATACTTAAATGAAGCATTAATTCAAAGCACTTTCTATATAAATGGAATCTAGTCTGATAAATCTGAAATATTTTGTTGAGTAAGACATAATTTAAGATTCATCATCAGATTTTTCCTGCAAATCTTTTTGGGTCAACAGGCTTGCATGATCTTACATGATCAAACACAGCATCTGTGTCCACGTGGGCATTTTTAATGTCCACATTTATTGCATCTTGCCATCTTTGCTTTGGCCTTCCACATGGGTACATGTCATCTATATTAAAGTGGAAGGCGATGTAGGTATCCGGGGTGCTGCTTCGTAGAACAGAGCCATACTACTGTAAGCATTTCTACATAATTTAAGATTGAATGAAGTTTTTGCTATTGAGTTTTTCTAGGGTTGAATAGAAATATCTAATATCTATTTTTTTTTCTATTTATAAAATAATTAATTCGATAGAGAATTTCCAATAAGGGAAAATCATCCAAAATTTGTCCTAGCCAATAGTTTTATAGTGTTTTGCAGGACAGCCATCAAATTGTGCTGCTTTAAAATTATTCAGCTGTAAAATCACATTTTTAGTTTTATAAGTAGTCAAAGTAGCTACACTTGTTGGTGTAAAAAATTATTTAATTGTGGAAAATGAATGAATGAAAACAAAAGCCAACATATCTTCAAGTGATCTGTCCTCAAGGTTGAAAGTTGTCTTCAGATGAACTACATAATTTATCTTCATCTTTAATATCTGTAATAATTTGCTCATCTTTTTTCTTCCTCAAAGTATTTGCCAAGATTTAACTATATCTTTCACCATTTCCCCGAAACAAGTAAACTCAGTTTTTCATGAGTTGTGTTGAGATTTGAGCCAAATAAGACCTCAAAGACACCTCTTGATGAACTGAGTTTCATGCATATGGATTTGCTGCATTTTTCTGTTTAAATTATTGGTAGTGGCTCTAGGCATCTAGACCCAGAGGGTTTTTAATATATTTTTCATAGTGGTCTCATGAATTTTTTTCTTATATGATATACATGTAATAATGCTACCACAAATATATATTTGTGCTTCTTATTCAAAAACAAGGAATGAGTTGAATCGGCATTTCATTTAAATTGTAATGTCTCAGAATTAATCTGTTTTATAGTAAACCAGATGGTTTACTATAGTAAACCAGATGGTTTATAATATTGTTAGTTGAAATTAGTTTAAATTAAACTATTGTATTATGAGCCACCCAGAGCTGGTTAAAAGATGTGTGGTTATTATAAGTGTTTGAAATAAATACCCGTACAAAGTTTAATCTATTGATTGAGGAGAATGAATCTAAAATAGTTTTCTGAATAAAAAGTAGATCTCTTTTATTTGAGAGATAGTATGTAAAAAATAATCAAATTTAACTCCTCCATGTAGATCTTGAATTTAATTTTGATTGCTGAAGGGTTGAAATTTTTTAGGTCTAACGTCTCTTTAAAGTCTCCTCCATAATAATATATTCATCTGGTATATTTACTGAATTATGAAAATGTTCATGAAATAAAAGGGTTAATCTGTAACACCCTTTTTGGCCACCAAATATAAAGACAGGTGGCAGGAACAGCTGCCAAACCAAGTCACTCCAGCTGTTGCATTTCTACTGCTACTGGCCCTAATGAATTTCCCTATATATGCAAGAGCTAGAAGAGAAACTTAAAATGTGTGAGGGACAGACTTAATTTTAGACATTAATGTTTGGAATAGCTGTGACCCTGGCTTAAGATACTTGGGTTTTTAATTAAAACAAAAGTTCTTTCATTTTCCCCCCACCAACTAAATATATTTATATAGAACAGTGATTGTACAATAGTATAAAGTTTTAAAAGCAAGCATATAAAAATGTAAAGCAAAAGGAAACTGAGTAATTGCTAGCCTACAATGAGTGTTAAGTATCTTTTCATGTTCAGTGCTAAAGCTGGTTGAAAGTATCATGCAGATTATATTCATATTGTGCTAAAATACAATGTTTGATTTTGCATGCTGGATAAATCCAGCCACTGTTCTTTGTAATTTTAAACCATTTTTTAGTGTGTGAATCCTACCAGTATATGGAACTGACACACTGGCAAGTGATGGAATGCCATGAGCTCCGAAATGGCAAGTGGGAAAGAATTACTTGCGGAGAGGAGCCACAGGATTGAATGTAGTTTTTAATCACCAAATCATGACTTTAATAGGCAGTTTTGAAGCAATGAATGTCAACTCAACCTGTCCCCAACCCGAGTTATACTCTGCTTAGAGCAAAAGCAGTTTCATACTTGAAGCCAGACAGTTCGACTTCTGCTCTAAGTTTCCTCTCTCTAGTTCTTAAGACTGGCAGAGATTTTATTTGAAGGAGCAGAAGATGAACATAAGCAATAACAGATTAGTCTGAAGTTTTAGACGTCTAATTAGGAGAAGTGAAAAGTTAATATTCCAGATTTGACAATTCTGTTTTGGACTATCTGTCTTGCAGTGAAGTAACCAAAATCAGTAAGAGAGGAACTATGTTGGCAATGCTTTATGCGGAGTAATGTGGATGGAAAAGAGAGTTGGCTTCCAGGGCACATAATATTATGGATAGCTTTGTTTGCCAACTGCTCATCTGAGATTTTCTTATTTTCAATGCTTCTCCAAATGGAGCTTTCAACTGGCAGATCCTGAAGGCTTTGGATCACTGTTAGATACCATCAGAAGTCAAATCTGACTATGTGGACCATCCTCAAGTAGGCAAAAGCTACAGGCCAATTGCCAGAAATTGTTCAATTTGATGAACTGAGAAGTATGTACAGGAATTATCTAGAAAAACACTAGTTACAACTAGAACATTAGTAGAGTGAGAAGGAATGCTGACCAAATAACTTCCCTCTCCTTTCCCACAAGAACTCCATCTAAAGTAGGTCACTTGAATTACTCTCAGGGAACTCTGGTTGTTGACCATAGGGCAGATAACCCTTTGCTGACTGGGGGTGGAAGGGACGTAGTAGCTGCGTTTTAAGAGTGGGACTCCAGTAGGTAGAATAAAGAACAGAAAACACAAAGATTTGAGGTCTCCAGGTAGCTTGGACTCATACATCTCATTCAGCTAAAAGAATTATCAATTATTAGAGGAATTTTAAAAAGTCAAAAAAGGGAGCAAAGCAATGAGATTGAAGCCCTGCCTCTCTTTTTATAGGTTTGTAACACACGTTAAAGGGGGTGGGGCTTCAATTATATGCCCCCCCCCCGCCCGCAAATGCCTCTACCAAAATGTGGGTTCCCTCCCTTCCCCTTTTTTGTATTATTCATATTCTTTTTTGTTTAATTTATGGGCGAGTTTATTATTTTGGAACGGTTTCTTTTGCTTTATTTTTTTAAAAAAATTGCCCATAGTCTTCAGGAATGGGCAAGGCATTAAGAAGCAGACAAATCAATAAGCAAAACCACCACAGAATAGCGGTGTTCTGGGATCTCAGTCGTGGGGAGGGGGATTGCAATAGCAATGCAAAGAGGTGGCGTCAATAACTCCGAGGCCCCCGAACAAAACGGGCCGGTGCCGACCCTGGACCGGGTTGTTGCTGCCTGCCAGGCAGGTCGGGCTCCGCCCAAATTCTGGCCCAAGATCCAGTCCTTAACTGCCTCGCCCTCAGTAAGGAAGATTTACGACAGCAGGTAGAAAAGCCGCCTTTTATGGATGAATTAAAATTAATTATTTTAAAAATTAATCACAAGCGTAAATCCACAAGGACTATTCGAAGCGCCAAAGGCATAAGCAAAATAAGCAGAAAGGACTGGATTGAAAAAAGCTTCTCTGTTGAATTCTTTGCAAGCCCCGCTCTCAGTAATGGCAAGAAAACCGCCTCGCCCCGGGAAACGGCGCTGGCCCGCCGACCCAGGGCAGCGAACAGCCGGCGGCTTCCAATCCTCCGCCCACCTCCCCACCCCGTGATTACAAAGGGTCGCCGGCCCCCTTCCCAGCGCTCGGCCCCGCTGAGGGGCGAGGGGCCAGCACGCGCGCCAGTTGCTAAGATACCGGCGGTGGGAGGGGGGCTCCCAAGCTCGGGGGAGGTGTTGCTCTCCGCGCCCGCCTCCTTTCCTTTCGCGCGGCTGCTCTGGAGAGCGAGGGGTGGTAGGGAGGAGCCCCCGGACTCCCGCTCTGTCTCCGTCCCTCCTCCTCCCCCTTCCCCAGCCCCGCCCGGCTACGGGTCTCTCTCGCTTGCTCGCTCGCTCGTTCACTGCGGCTGCGGGGCGGCATCCATCGCCAAGGAAGGAGAAGCGCTGAGCTCGGTGCCGCCGCCGCCGCCGCTGCCGCCGTCCCTCCCAGCCCACCGCACTCCCAGGGCAGATGCAGGCCATCAAGTGTGTGGTCGTGGGAGACGGGTGAGCGCCGGCGGGGGCGGGCTGAGGTGGAGGGGGGTGGGGGCAACGCTTTGGCGCTCGGCCCAAGTGGCAGCCCATGTGCTTGGCGAGAAGGTAAAGGGTGGGGCTGTGCGAGGAAGCGGGGATGCTGCCGCCTCTTTCCTCGAGGAGGGGGCGGGGGTGGTGGTGGAAAAAAAGAAGAAGGTCGTATTCATCCTTCCCTTCGGGTCGGGAGGGAGCACGAGGTCGGGAGCGAGCGGGGAGGCGAGATGGAGCTGGAACCGCTGGGTACACACGCCCATCCATCTCCTGCTTAGGCGCCTGGGCGCCCTTCTCCACCTATTGTCGCAGAAGCCAGCCCTTTCCGAAGTCTTTGCCTTGCTAGCGACGGATTGCTCCTCCATTCTTCTGTTGCTCAGCTCTGCCACCCCCTCCCCTCCCCTCGCCTTCTGCTGCAATCTCAAGGGAGGTTTCTCCCCCCCCCCGCCCCCCAAATCTGTTTTGCTGGTTCCCCCTTAGCTTCGCCGTGTGGTTTGATAAGGCTGCTTCCTCAAGCAGCAGCTGCTTGATCCCTCGCCCTTCACTCTGTTCTCTGGCCAAGAAGCACTTGAACCCGCGTCCCCAAAGACCTCTGCCGTTGTACCGAAAAGTGTAGGTGCCTCTTTGAGTGGATTGATGATTCATGATGCATCCTGTCCACCTTGCTTCCAGAATGATGGGAAAAGAAAGCCAAATTCAAAATAACTAGAACCAAGCCTAGCAGAACTCCATCCAGTGCCCAACCCGAGTGATTCCAAGTTTTGGCTTTCAGGTTTTGTGATTCCCCTAAGGGTGGGTGAAGGGTGGAAGGATCAAATGTATCACAAGGGGAAGGATGGGTGAAAAGGGTTTACTAGGCTGATATGGGTAATTAGTAGAGAATAGAGCTTTAAACTAGATTACTACATACAGAGATTGGCGGGGGCATCTTGAAGCATTAAAAGCTTTTTTTTTTTTTAAAAAGGGGGTCGGGTTGGGGATAATTTTGTCAAGTACCCCTCTGCAACATCTACAAAATACAGCAGGTTAGTCTGTAGAGCTACTGGAATGTTGGACTTTGAAGCCTCCTGAATTCCTGTACTCGGAGAGCAACCTTCTACTAAACAGAATGAAGCAGCTATTTTGCAGCATAGTGAAAGGATAGCAAATCAGAGCCTAATTTATTATTGTGCTTTCCTGCTAGGGCAGGGGAGGGACTTGTGGAAGTTTCCACCTGTGGTTCCAGAGTAATTTGAACAGATTTTGGACTAGCTGTACAGCATAACAGGGAGGGGGGAATTACCATGTGTTGCTGAGTTTTGAGCTTTAGATCCTTGCTGATTAAGCTTTGGGTAGTCACTGCCATGATTCATGCTTCATGCTAAGCAATCTTCTGCTTAATCATGATTTGTTGTTGGATTGTGCTGTTGGTGGTTGGGTGATGCTTAACTATGGTTTATTTGATAAGCCATTGACTATGACCTACAAATCATAATGTCCGGATCATATGATATATTATATGAAAGCCGTGCAGTCACAGGTAAGCCTGACTGCTTTGTCTCTGTGTGGTGGAATTCTATACAATTCGCTTATTTTGAGGAAGAAAAGAGGTTACAGCTTTGATTCTTGCTGTTAGCATGCAGTAAGTGATAAAGCTGTGAACTACTGCTCAATTTTCATCTGAGTTCAATATCTTATCTATCTAACCATCTAATTTATGAGGGGCACATGTTCTCATTGCCCTCTAGTTCAGGCACACTGCTCTGATATCAAATTACCTAAATTGTTTCATTCAGAAGTTCAGGAGTATACACAGAGCTCCCTCCTCCCATTTTTAATCACTATAAACTGGGATAAACTGGGCGGAGAGAGACTACCTGGCCCAAAATCACTAAGGGAGCATTTGTGACTGGGCCAGGTGGGCTTGAACTAGGGTCATCCCAATGCCAAGCTACTGCCCTAACCACTGCATTGCATTGGTATGTAATATATGAGAATATATGAGTATTATTTTGAATACTCAGACACACACTATAATTGGTCACACAAGGGAAAGTCCTCTAAATTATAATTCAGATCCTTAATCCCAAAAACATATCCCTGGTTCAAAATCAGAAGTGAGAGCAAAATTAAGCATTATTTGTCTTCCTTATATTTTGGTTTGCTAAAAATGCTAGTGCTGATCTCAAGACAGTCTGTATAAACATCATTGGGTAATTGCTGTGGGAACCGGGAGTGTTGAAAGATAAATAGTAGGGAGTACTTTATTTGCCACCTTCTGAATAGCTATTTCAGAGGCATTTTTATCCTAAGTATGGTGCTCCAGCACTGTTTTCCTGCCAAAAAGCACTCTTATTTGCCAGCATGGGGCTGACATTATCTTTGGACCAAAAGTATGGATTTCTACCTGTTTAATTATTGGCTTTTCCAGGACATAGTAAGAAGAGTTCTTGTGCTTGCAGAAGATAATGTTACTAGCTGGTCTGCAGTATAAGGTGAAATAATGTCAATATTAAGGTGTTATTGGGTTAATAATTCAGAATTTGAATGTGTTACATTTTATTCCTCTAATTTTTAATCTGATTGTGCCCTGGTAATTTAAATAGTAGGATTTATGAGGATGTTGGAAAGAATCTTGCAAAATAGACCTTTTCATCCATTACCAAAAGTTGCATTACTTAGAACAAGATATATATTATAGCAATATCTTTAGCTGTCTTAGAGTTTTGGGAAGGAATCAATAGTAAAGTATACCATATTCAGACCATCTGATGACAATGTGATAATGATGATATTTAGATGTGCTTTCCATGTATGGAATGCAAAGAAACCTGGGTTAGTAACCTGAGGTTTAGGGCTATAGAGCGTATCTGTTTTGCCTCCAAACTCTGGGATTTATTATCTTATTATAATTATTGTGCTTAAAGAAGTTCTCCTTTCATTTTTTCAGGGCTGTGGGAAAGACCTGTCTGTTGATCAGTTACACGACAAATGCCTTCCCTGGAGAATACATCCCCACTGTGTGAGTACTAGTGGAAGAAAGCTTAGGTTCCAGGAGATAAGATAAATGCAAAAGCATAGTGATTTGAACAGTTCCCATATTAGGGTTTTGAGATGCTGGGTATTAGAAGAATTTGATACACCAAGAAGCCCTTCAAGTGTGACCAAGTTCTATACAGATAAATAGTACACTCAATCAAGCATTAAGAGTTTTGTGTGGGACTTAACTAAGCATGTACATCCACCAAGAACTCAAGATTAGCCACTTTTCCATAGTATATATTTACATATGCATAAAGTGTCCTTGGGTAATCACTGTAGAAGATGAGATGTTTGAGGATTGTATGTTATTTTGTGTATGAGCATGTATAGTGTGGAAATATTACGGTGTGACATAACTCATGCTAGCAAAAGTAATTCCCAGGATTGTTCTCAAACAGTTTTACAAAATAGACATTTACAAAATCCAGTTTATTTTCTTGCTTTAGCTGCCTTTATTTCTAGAAGACAGAGAGAAAAGGATATTTTAAAGGCCTATGCATCTCCACATATATGTTATTGTATAGCCTATTGGTGTGTAATATACAGATTAACTAAGTTTGAGCCCGTTGTCACTCTAAGACACTTTTTCTGCAGTCATTTGAAAGTTGTCTTTTCACAGAGAATTTAATGTATCCGACAGTGTATTACACAGCACAATTTAATCCTGTTGCCAAGTTGTTTGTAAAATTTATCAGAGGTCCTCTTCAGTCCAACATTAAATTTTCTGCTCAATGGTTTTGGTTTTCTATTTGTTCCACAGCGGGACTGCTGTTTATGGTCAATTATTGTCTCTGAAGAGATTATTTTTTAAGCCCAAATAGTGCTATCTTACAATAAAAAACAAAAAGAACAAAAGGCATTCAGAAAGCACCACCTTGTAAGCAGCTTACATAATACAGAAGTGAACACCATATTTTTAACTAGATCTCAATCTTAACTGCTTATTGTTTGTACATAGAAATTGTGCTGGGAGTTTAATAAGCAAAAGTAATAAAATATATATTTTATTAAAGTAGAATTTAGTGACTTTTACTAGTTGAGAAAAGAATATTTGAGTTATCTTGAGTGTATTCATCTAACTAAACCACTGCTAACAAGACCTTTTGCCCTAGATTTGATAACTATTCTGCCAATGTCATGGTAGATGGAAAGCCCGTAAATCTGGGCCTTTGGGACACAGCAGGACAAGAAGACTATGACCGGTTGCGACCACTTTCCTATCCTCAGACGGTAAGTAAGGAAAAGGGGGTCAACCTATTCTCCAAAGGACTTGAAGGCAGGACAAGAAGCAATGGAAGGAAACCAATCATGAAGAGAACCAACCTAGAACTAAGGAGAAATTTCCTGACAGTTAGAAAAATTCATCAGTGGAACAACTTGCCTTCAGAAGTTGTAGATGCTCCAACACTGGAAGTCTTTAAGAAGAGATTAGACAACCATTTGTTTGAAATGGTATAGGGTTTCCTATCTGAGCAGGGGGTTGGACTACAAGACTTCCAAGGTCTCTTCAATTCTGTTATTCTGTTAAGTGCTGAAGTGGAGTTTAACTGGATTCAGGGGTGAAATGCTCCCGGTTCGGACCGGCTCGGGCGAGTAGGTAGCGATGATAGCCAGTGGTTTGGAGAACTGGTAGCAATGGCAGCTGGAGGCTCCGCCCACCCGCCCCATTCCCTGGAGTCAGGAAATGCACCATTCCCTGACTCTGGCCTTGCCGCGGAGCCGCTGCCTGTTTGCCCTTCACCATGTGGTGTATCCTACTGCTCACCTTTCTCCCGTGGCTGGCTGTCAGGGAAGGCAAGCGCCCAAAAGTTACTGGACTTGCTCACTCTCCTCCTCGAATGAGTCGCTCTGGTCCACTCGCCGCTGCGCAAGCGCACACCGTTTATTTAATTCAGCAGCAGGTTGGGTGTGCGCTTGCGCAGCCGGCGAGTGGACCAGAGCGGCTCATTCAAGGAGGAGAGTGAGCAATTCCAGTAACTTTTGGGCACTTGCCTTCCCTGACAGCCAGCCGCGGGAGAAAGGTGAGCAGTAGGAATCGGGGAATGGTGCATTCCCCGACTCCAGGGAATGGGGTGGGCGGAGCCGCGTGGCGAAGGGCGAACAGGCAGCAGCTCCGCGGCAAGGCCGGAGTCGGCGAATGGTGCATTCCCCGACTCGGGAACGGGGCGGGTGGGCAGAGCCGCGGGAGAAAGGTAAGGACACGCCAGCAGAATAGAAATTTAAAAATTTTTCCCTACTGGGTTCTGTGGGCATGGCTTGGTGGGAGGGGGTCTTGTGACTGAGTGGGCGTGGCTGTGAGTGACATCGAGTTGGCCATGCCCATTCAGTCACAGGACATCCCCCTACCAAGCCATGCCCACAGGACTGGTAGGGAAAAATTTTAGATTTCACCCCCGACTGGATTCCTCCCTTTCCCAATAGGACCTGTTTGTGCAAACTCTACAATAAACCCATTCCATATTTCATAAGAAGAAGACCTGAGTAGTATCAATTCCAGTCAATTAAATGTCAAGATGACCTGACATACCAATTTGATAAAACCTGGTATTTTAGTTTTTATGGACTGATGTTGGGTGGGTGGGAAACCAAGATTTGACATGCCATGAAAGAAAAAGTTTGCAACTTTGACTATTTCATATGAACACTATTGCTCATATCCTTATAGGATGTTTTTCTCATTTGCTTCTCACTGGTGAGCCCTGCATCCTTTGAAAATGTCCGAGCCAAGGTAATATTCTTTCGCATTGAAAATTATTTTCCTAAAAATGTTATTTACATTCTTGCTATTGATTAATAAATGATATTTTACTCTTAGTTGATGGCAACAAGGAGTACTTCCAATACATGTGTAACTCAAAGGAATTTGATATGGAATCTATCCTCCCAGTCTTTCTAAGGATGACCAAGTTTTGGTTGGCTAAAATGCAAGAAATTATTATTTGATCCTGAAACCATCCTCTGCCACTCCATCCATTTCTTACATTAGTTATCAAATGAATTGACGGTTCTGTCTTTCTTGTAGTGGTACCCAGAAGTTCGACATCATTGCCCTAACACACCAATCATTTTGGTGGGCACCAAACTGGATCTGAGAGATGACAAGGACACCATAGAGCGGCTACGCGATAAGAAATTGGCTCCCATTACCTATCCCCAAGGTCTGGCCATGGCCAGGGAGATTGGTGAGTCTTCGAAACAGAAGCTAGAGCAGGAGTGAGCCATGCAGCCCCTTTTTTACAGTTTACAGAGCTCTGTTCCTGTTAAACATTGATGGCATGTTTGCTGAAAAATGGCAGCTAGATTCCCATTCTGTTGCATTAGAGAACACAATTATAGTTCAGTCGATCCAACTTAAACCATGAAGAATCTCTTATTACTCTTTCCCCAAACAGGAAAAGATGTTATCCTCCATTTTCCTTTCTATTAGGTTAAGTAGCATCTTTTCTTTTAAAAATGAACAGTGGTTATACTGATCAAAAGGAAAGGGGAGAGGGGAAGGGAGAGGAAAGGACAGGCGATTTATTATGTAAATTGGTGCAAGTTTTCAAGTTTCAGTCATTTTCCAGTAAGCGGGATGGAAGGAGAAAAGGGGGTGAGAAAAACAAACATTGGAATCATGAAGTGATGTTCAGGAAAGTCTGTTTCCAGAGATAGGACATCCTGAGAAATTCCAAATTCATCTCTCTTTGATTTCAGGCCACATTGATTAAGCAATTCTAGAGGTGATCTGCCAGTTTTTAGGGAATAAACCACAAACCATTTCCTATTCTGGAAGAGATATTTCCAGAAAACTGTCAGACCACCCCCAGCACAGGTGGAACACTATGGTCTACAGCAGGGTTATCAAACTGGTGGCCTGTGGGCCAGATGTGTCACGCACAAGGCCACACCCACCCCAGCTCCGCAAATGGGAAAAACGCCGCGATACGTCACGTGATGATGTAACACCACGAGTTTGACACCTGTGGTCTAGAGAGAGAGTAGAATGTTTAAGGGATCCCTTTTGTTTTCCTTGTCATACCTTTTTAAAAATGAAATAAAGCTCCATAATCTGATGAAGTCTTCAGAAAGAAAGAAGCATAATTCCCAATTCATTTATGCCCTCTCCCTACAGGTTCAGTGAAGTACCTAGAATGCTCTGCCCTTACCCAGAGAGGCCTCAAGACTGTCTTTGATGAAGCCATCCGTGCTGTGCTCTGCCCTCCACCTGTGAAGAAGCCTGGCAAGAAATGCACTGTGTTCTAGAGCATTCCTGAGTTCCACGTGTTATGGATGACTCTTCTAGAGTCTGAGGAGGAAGAGTTTGTCGGATGTTCCCACAAGGGAATGGCGGGGTCCCTCATCATGTGTGAAGTCAGTGTTTTTTAAATGTCTCTTTAATTTAACGTGTTGATGTAAAAGGGCCGCATGGGAAAAAGAGGAGCTCGGTGCTATCCCACCCCCAGGGTGTAGCCATGAAACAAACACGCTCTCCATGGCTCTCTGCTAGGACATAATTCATGAATGAAAGGAACAGCCCTTTCTTACTACTTCTCTTGGTGCTAGAGCATTGTGGTGGGATTATATAATGAACCCCAGGTGCGGCAGGAAAGACAAATGAGACTCAGGTTGAAGAACAAGCCATTTGTGCTTTATGAAGTGGGACACTATCTAAGCCAATAGTCGGGACCACTCTTGTGCTATTCAGATCCTACCACTGCCTTTCAGGCCATTAGCCTGTTTGCTGCTCCTGAGTAGTTTGACTAATCATCAAATTCCCCTAAAGATGGGGAAGAGGGAGGTCTCTTTACCTTATCCAGCCTCTGCAGAAGTGGGCCACCTGGGAAGAATCTTTCCATAAGATGTGTGGAAGATATCAAGCGACTCCTTCCTTTTGACAGGAATGATGGACTGGGGGTTGGGTTAGAGAGCTTTGAGGGATTTGGAGACGGGTCCAGTTTTTAATCATCGTGTAGTGATGAGCTGAACACCTCTTATTTTATACAATAAACATTTATCCATAAGTAAATAGTGTTTTAGAGTCATCAGCTGAAGGAAGAACATTTCATCATCCCTCTTCCTGTTAATTGCATTAAAGAAGATAAATTCTTTCTACTACTTTATTGATTTATTCGTATGATCCTTCAGTATTTTGAAAAAGACTAAACTGGATAAATCATGGAGAGTTGGGCTATTCATCCCAAAGGAATTTACAAGGTATTCTAGCTGGAGAGGAATCCTCCATCAATGGGCAGTGTGGCACCAGTGGTCATGCTGCTTTGGTCGCTCAACAAGAAGAGGATGCCATTTACCACATCATCCAGTTCTGTAAAGATAGATGCAGGAAGGTTGGCTGAAAGCAATTGCGAAGGCAATCAAATCAGTAGAAGTCTTTCACAGAGAGAAAGGAATTTCCCATTCCTAAAACCAAATGATACTACCTATTCTTATCTTATCCAGTCAGCAATACCTAACCCCGATAGCTTTTTCTAGAAATTAAATTCATAAATTCCTTTTCACAGGAACAGATGTAATATTTTTGTTGTTAATTAATTGTCTGTAATTGGTGTGATACTGATAACAGAGCAATGAGGTGATATGGTTCCAGAGATAAATCTCCAATAGGAAAAGACAAAAATCACCTTTTTCTAAGAAAAACACTTCATTAACTTTAACTAAAATGGCTTAGAGCTTGCTATGGAAGGAATGAGGAGAACTCTTCTCCAGAAATATAGTCTATTTCAGCTTCACTATCAGAGGCATAGAACAATTGAGAGACTATAAGCCTTGATCAGAAGCAGGGGTGGTATTCACTTACCTTCACTACCAGTTCGCAAATGTGAGCACGCGCAGGGCCTTCCGTGCATGTGCAAAGCATCAAAAATGGGACGTGATGATGTGCGGGTGGGCAGAGCCTCCTGCAGCCGCCGCTACCGGTTTACCCGATAGAACTGGCTGAATACCACCACTGATCAGAAGCTTGTACATTCCAGATGCATAGACTCTTTAAAGCAGCCACAGCACTGGTACATGTTTCTCACTTATTGCTAACCACTTTGCCTCTGTAATGTTTCTAGATCTCCAGAGACCCTCTCTTGTCCTCTGACACAGGATGTTTGTGTTCCAAATTACCTGCAAATTTTCCCAATGGGATGCGGCTAAGCATAGGTCCAGATTTCTGGGGATCACTCCAATTTAGGCGTCCCATGTTGGTCATGACAACTGTGGGGTTCACACAATTTACCCGAATCTTGAAAAGCAAAGAAAGGCAATACAGAATGAATGCATCTTTGACTAAGCATCCAGCAGATACTTAATCTCTTTAAAGAAGGTGTGGTCTAGAAATGTTGATGATCTAGAACTCTCAATAATATTGGTAATCTAGAATTATGATCATCCCGCATCACTGGTCATGTTGGTCAAGGTCAAATGGGAGTTGGAATTCAGCAACATTTGAAGGGTCACATATTATTTATCCCTACTTTTTTGAGGTTACTCTTAAGGAATTGGTTTTTCACTATGAAAACAACTAACATTTTAATTAGCTGGCTCTCTTGGTGAAAAGTCTTACTGAACCTTCTTCCTTCAAAATAAGGCTCCATATATATATATATATATATATATATATATATATATATATATATATATATATATATATATATATATATATATATTTGCAGGTTTGATTTATAGTAAGCTCTATGCAGTCACCTAATGACAAAATATTTTTGTTTGCTGTTTGCATGTCCTATAGTTATTGTTTCTCCTTCATCTTATTTTGCTCTTCAGGCAGAGGTGCTTACCTTATGGGGGCCTAATTCCAGAGCCATTGACTTTGTCAGCATATCCAAGGCACTCTTGGTTGCACCTTCGGGCAAACAGAAAAAAATAAGTGTATTAAAAGCTCCCCTTTCTTCCTCTTCTCCTTGCTTTTCCTTTACTTTCCTGCAGTGATACTCACTATAGACAGTATGATTTAACATAGCCCGTTGGGAAACCTGGCTTGAAACATTGACAATAGCTCCTGGTGCTCCTCTGGCAATCAGTTTCTGGGCAAAAATCTATGACAACACAGAATTTATCAAACATTTATCATTTTCAATTTAATGATATCCAGGGCATCAGTGTTAAGTATAAAGAGGGTTGCCAAAGCAGTGAGGTGGAGATCTATTTCTGAGCAAATGCACATAGGATGGAACCACAAATCCATCTTCCTTAAGACCATAATAATATTCCATGTGTTAATGTAAGTTTTTTACTAACTGCTTCTACAGTCTACATGGTCCTTCCAACATCATGCATATTTCTCACCTGGGAAACCTGCAGCACAGCCCGAAGATTGACATTGAAAGATCTATATAAAAGGAAAGTCAGATTAAATACACCAAGAAAAGCCAATTGCAACAAAGTGGGAAATTGCTAGAAGCCCAAAGTGCAGGGATTGCATACTAACCCCCAAGTCTTCCCCATCCCATCGCCAGTCTCGGGAAACAAAGGAATTATCATGTTGCTAAAACAAACAAGTGTACACTTTTTTCATCAAGGACAAGGAAAACAATTGTTCTCCAAACTAAAGCAAATTAACATCTGAAGCTCGGTTTTTATTCTAGAAGAACATTTTATTATATTTACCCTTCAAAGTGGAGTGGAAAAGCCCTGTAAGGTTGAAAATCAGAATCTACAGCAGTGGTTTCTAAAACCAAATTCTTACATCTCCCTTTAGTTACCTGGTATTAATTGTGGGTCCTATTTTATTTAAATTTTCTTTTTTTTTACATCTTTTCTTTGGCCTAAATTATTACTTTGTTTGCTTGCCGCCCCCTCGCCTCAATTACCTGTCAAAGGCCTCTTTAGTAACCTGTAGGAATGGCTGCAAAACTGCTACAGCAGCATTATTCACTAATAAATCAATATCTTCTACTGTGCTTAGTGCAGCCTCTGTAGCTTCCCAGTCTGCGAGGTCAACACACAATGTCTGGATGCCTGGGCACTGAGGACAGAAGTAACATTAAGAAAGACGGGGGTTGAAGCTGATTACAAAGCAGGGGAGTTAGACTGCTAGTTTCAAGTGACTTTTAACAAAGTATACAAAATAAAACTTTACCAGGACAGAATCCTGATTTCAAACAACAGTCTAAGGAGATGTAATTCCTTTATTAAGCTTGAACTGCAAGGATATTTTCACACAACATTCCAATTTTGTTTTTGATACTCAAAAAGACTAATTTGGACATCTGCAATTCTAATTAGATTCTTCTATGGTATATCCTGCAATAATCACCCATAATAATAAAAAAAATGCCCTTGGAACATGTTTTACACTATGTGAAGAATGTCCCAAGAATGGCAGATGAGTTCAGTTGGTACAAAGTACAATTTCCCTTTTCATGGTAATTCTGTGAGAAAATGATGAGAAATGCAGTAAATAGCTTATTTTTAAATGAGTGCTGTTCTGGGGATTGCCCTATGGGGAACAGATTGCAAATGGCTATCTGATAGTGGTAGCTTTTCAATGACACTCCCTAGCAAGCCAGGCACAAGTTTTTAACCTATAAAACCCAGGCATTTCCAGATTATGTCAGGTCATTTTATTCCCCTTCAATGCCAGACAAGTGTGGAAAACAGGGTGGAAGTTAATTTGCTCTTTTGTCTTTCAGTACAGCCTAAAGGATAAAGCAGCTGGTAAAAAATGGGGACAACCCTGAAGGCTTTTCAGGTTTGTCCCCATTTGTCCCCAAGGACTGCTGCAGGTTTTCTCTTAAAAAGTATTTCAAATGTTTGGGTAAAGGGCAGGAAGGGAGCAATAGAGTATAAAAATGGCTAGGACCAGTGAATAATCTACTCCAATTTTAACAGGAAGAATTTTTTTATTTCTTCAGCACCTAGTGGCACTGGATACTCTGATTAATTGGTTACCCTGAGGCATGATAAACTTGTAGTGGAAAGACAGGGTGGAAGGTCTGCTTTTGCAATGATTAAAATGACAAGCCATGCACTTGGCACATCTGAATGGTGAAATGTAGTAATATCTGCTTAGTCAGTATCTCATGATCTGACCATTCTATTGCAGATCTGCCTCAAATAGTTGAGATCTGGCACATAAAAGGCGTGCACTTTTCAGGCGTGTATAGGAACATACATCTGCATATACAAGGACTTTTCTTTTTTGAGGGTGGGCTAACAAAAATAGGATGCAATTGAAGTGTAGCTCCACTCACAGAAATTAATAGGCTTGAGGTAATGGGGCCCTAACGGAATGAAATTCAAGGTTTATCTAGACGAGTCATTCTCAAAGTATGGTTTACTCTTTCAGGGGAATGGAGTATTTTATAAATAACATTTCTCAACTTTAATTTATAACATACAACACATCAATGATCTAACTCACACAAAGCTTTTGGGGGTCCTCAATCACTTTCAAAAACTAAAGAGATACCCAGGCTAAAACCTTTGAGAACTGATCTAATCCAATATGTGGAGGTCCCAGTGGAAAAGCTGTCTCATATTGCCTTTTCCCAGAAACAAAGCCATCCTTCCTCTGAGTTAGAGGCAACCACCCAGGCATGGCCCTCCAGGAAGAGAGGATTTCCCTTCGGCCAGAAGGAAAGCGAGGGTCGGGCCAGGCAAAAGCCAAAGGAGAGCCACCACTGGGCAAAGGCTGAGCAGGCAGGAGCCACGCTGCCTCTACCTCTTCTTGCAGGCTCTCGAGATCTGTCTGGGTCCGGCTCACCGCCACCACCTGAGCCCCCGCCTGGCTCAGCCGTACCGCCACAGCCCTGCCGATCCCTGCAAAGGGGAGCACAAGGTTGTTACGCTAATACCGCGGGGCTCGTCCCCGAAGCACCAGGGCTGCTCCAGCGGCGCTGCCCCGGGGACGCTACCTTTGCCTGCACCCGTCACCACAGCGCGGCGCCCAGAGAAACGCTCCATCCTCCGCGGCGGCTGAACTTCCAATCGGCGCTGGAGGCAGCGCTGGAAGGGAAGAGGCGGCGCCCGAAGGGGCTTCCACAAGGGGGAAGGAGGCCTTCCCTCCGCTGCCGCCGCTTTCTCCCCTATTAAACCCTCCCGGCTCCCAGGTGTCGTGTTTGCAGTCTCGCCCGAGGACGCGTCCCCTCGTCCCGGGTCTATCGGGAGCGCCCGAGCCCGGCTTCTGGCGTCCTTCGGGGCACCGGGTGTAAAACCGCATCCGGGCTACCGCTCCTTTGTCTGAAGGGGAGGTTCCCGGTTCCTTGTGTCGCCATGTTTTTTTTTCTCCCGTGGACGGTGGAGGAATCAAGAGTTTCACGTATTTGTGGTGTGGGTCCCTGGCACAAAATCGGAGCCATGCAAGGCTTCTTGTGTTTTATGATACCGACCCATTGTGGGCTGATAAATACAATAGAGAGGTTGTTGAGTGAAAGAGAAATTGTAATATAATGGCCAAATATTATATTGGTTTTATTATACTGGTTGGAGAGTGGCTTCTGATAATCACGAAGTGCAAAATGACAGTATTTAATACCTGAGGCACTAAGCAATAGAAATTCAACAATACAGAATAAGCAATTTTATGTGACACCTCACTGTTGATACTTCAGCACTAGCAATAGTACTTATATACCACTTCATAGTGCTTTAAAGCAGCAGTCTCCAACCTTTTGGGCTTTGGAAGGGAAGAGGGGATGGTTCCATGTGACTGGTGCATGAATATGTGTGTGTGTGTGTGCGTGCTTGCCTGCCACACCTGCAGTCAGATTCTGAATGGGCCATGGTCTGGTAGTGGGTCAGACAGCCCAAGGGTTGCATGCCCCTGCTTTACAGTAGTAATTTGATTTACAGTAGTGAGTGATTTACAGTATCAACAGATTGCCCCAAACAATCTGGATCCTCATTTCATTGACCTTGGCCAGTCAGGATTGAACTGCTGGCAGTTGGCAGAATTAACCTGCAATACTACATTCTAACCACTGCCATCACGACCCTATTCATATTCCAATAATAATATATCAATATAATTATTTAATGACATGTTAACAAATAATAACTTCTAAAGAAGAAAGATCAACTTCAATGTTGCTTGGACTGATTAGGAGATGGCATTTGACTCTCTGCAACATAAGTAATCTCCTTTAATTGTAATTTATAGTTTCTTTTAAAAAGAATTCAAAACCAAAAAAAATTCTCACAGGAAGGATTCTTACGTTTTTCCAAAATCTTATTTCAAATCCTTAATCAATTTGTAACTTTCCAAAAAATCAAAGTTCTAATCACCCCTTTTCTGTTTATGCCAATAATTTTTTGTGAGTTCTTAAATACTTGTATTTAAAAACTTCATTCGCTAAGGATTAAAGGAAACTCAGCTGGTGTTATAAAACTTGTCAATCTAAAGATTCCTAATAGCTGAAAAGCAGTTAATAAGCAATATCCAAAACTGATTAGAAAAAGAAGTATGTAAACTCGGGTGTCCATTTTGAAGGTGCTAATTGTGATTTCAGCAACAGATTATTCCTTTGTCTTCTAGAGCTCTAACCCACCAGAGACCAGTATATTATGGTCTCCTCATAAGGAGCAACTGTATGGAGCACTTCTGGGCAATTTCAAGCCCTCTCCTTGTCCAGAGAATTACGAAGAGCCAGTCTACTTGTCAACTCTTCATTCTATCATAATCATTGGCTCTGCCTTTAGTGTAACTGTTTTCAGTTTGCCATTGCTTCCTGGGAAGTCCTTTTCAAATGCTTAATTATAAGTGCTGGTGAATATACTGTAAATAGAGTACATTTGGAGTTAAATGCAGAATAACAGAAAGTAATTCAATAAGAAAATTGATCAATTTTCCACAATTAGGTTTACTAAATGTTCTGGTCTAGAGGAAGCCAGTTTTGAATAGCTGACAGCCCGACAGTAGCCCCTGGCCCAGGGACCTATTATGGCACTTGGTGATAGTGAATCCCCAAACTGCCCTGAGTCTTTCGGGAGAAGGGCGGTATAAAAATTTAATAAATAATAATAATAATATATTCCTTGGGGGGAGGGGACATTAAGCACTCTGCTCTACCTAATTTCATGTGCCATGATTCTTTTACTAAGACATAATAAGGATCAAAGAAAAACCAAATAAGGAAAACATGGGAAAAGTATAATGAAGGTTACCTCTAAAGAAAAAAGCAGTATAAAAACTACTTGTCACTACTCAAAGCTGTATCCTGACCAACTCAATTCTTTGTAGCAGATGACTGTGCGTTACAATCAAGCTTCCATCTACAGTTTAAGTTATTTTTAAATATAACAATCTTGATTTCAACTTTTACATTTTTTTGTGCCTTGGCAAATACAGAAGAATCCAATTTTGGATTCTTCTGTCAAAATAAAATGTCCATCAGCTGTTTCAAGAACGCTCAGCAGAGACAATAATACATGTAGCTATCATCTCCAAAATTAGTTGTCAGTATTGTTACATTTTTCATCAGGTGGTGCTCACAATCAGAACTGTTCTGGAGCTTACAGCAAACCAGATAGGGGGCACATCAGACAATCCAGTACAATCTGGATTGGTTCATAAAATAGCAATAGCAATAGCACTTAGACTTATATACCGCTTTATAGTGCTTTTACTCTAAGCAGCCCTCTCTAAGTGGTTTTACAGAGTCAGCATATTGCCCCAGCAATCTGGGTCCTCTTTGATGAATGCTGCTATATTTACAAGAAGGATTCTGTACAATAGTAGTGACTCAGAAATATATTTTATTAAGTGACTAAGTTGCTCATGGAACCAGTGGAAAACCCTCAAAAAATCTCATGATCCATCCTTTTACATATATATTTGCTAATACTCATTTTCTCAAAAGATCCAATCTACTGGGTGTTGGGTGTATCACATCAGGAAGTCTAGATGCAATATAATAGGTAAGATTCAGATGATGGCCCAGCCAACTGAAACATCTGTTTCAATATCTTGAAACAATTAGTGGTTAGAAAATATTGAAGACCAATCACTTGGGACTTGACTCTGACAGTGGAGAACGTCTAAAAAGGTAAGAAGGAAAGCAAACCATGAAGGAAAGAGGTTCTGGTATTGCACAGAGCAGAGAAGTTGCTAGGGATTGGTTTGTCTCATATTCACTGTAAGAGATGACATTTCTAACATTTCTTCTGTGGTTCCACAGGAATACAATTGGTAAATCAGAATTAACTACCTTCCCAAATAAGAACACTTGTCCTAATTAACAAAAAAGCTATGCTTTGCTCCAAACATTTCTATAAATGTCTCTTTATCAGCCATATTGCTACAGTGCCAGACTGCAGCTTTATATTGAAATTGTACTAATACAACGTGGGAAGGATTATGGCTCAGCAAAGATATATTTAAGACTCCAAAAGAAATATTGCAGATATTATTTATAATGCGCCCCAGACCAAAGTTCTCAAGTATTATTTTGATGAGTGGCTGATTTATCTGGGATTTGCTTTGTCTTTCTTCTTCCTCTGATATATAGCTCTCGCTATTAATTTAAAGAAAGCTGCGTAAAAGCTTCACAAGAAAGGGGAGATGTCATTTCACTATTACGGTAGGGCACCACAGAGTTTCAGGGTAGAGGAGGCAGTGAACAGATTTGAACCTGCAAAGAATAAGGTAAGAAGTTATAGTCTAATCCTGCAAATATATTATCCGGCAATTTTCAGTTGTCATGTTTGAATTTCTTAACCGAACAAGTAGGTTAGGGGATTTAAGACATAATGTACACACCGAGTTGGATCTTGTTGTATACTGAATACTTCACCCACACTGACAACATTGCGTTTATTCTCAGGGCCACCATAACTTAAGGTAACCTAGAAAAAACACACATAACCCATATATTCAAAATTGCACTTGTTAGAAATAATTAATTTTAAAAATTGGAACACATTTAAGTCCTAAAATTGGGTTCTACATTTAGTATAATTAGTTACCAAGGATTGGAAATATATTACAGTCTCTCTAGGATTAGGACCAATTGAAACATCTTAGTTGGGAAAATGGAAATGAATAAAATCCCACAACTGCTGCTATCAGGTTGAACAATCCTTAAACTATTATAAGGGGGAAATATCATATCTCCTTATCATATCCATCTTTTTAATGTTTACTTTTTTTTTTTTGAGCGTACATTACTGGATGTGAAAGTAAGGCCAAGATAATGAGGAACAGTTTTTAAAATACAAGTAATCCTTGTTTAGTGAACATTTGGTTCTGGCAACTTGGTTATTAAGTGGCTAGTAAGTGAAACTGCTACTGTGCTCATGATCTTATTTCAACTTTCCTTTCCAGGACAGACCTGTGAAGGTAATAAATGTGAGGATTGGTTGTAAAGTTATTTTTTTATCACTGCTATAACTTGGAACAGTTGCTAAATGAGGCAGTCACTAAACAAGGACTACAAGGTATTCTTAAAATTGACAAAACTTCCCTGGAATCCCTGAAGTATAGTGTTTATCTTATTTTTCTTTTACTTTAAATATTGCTACATGCTATTTACTCTTTCTCCCTTCATGAATCACTGCCTTGTCATGTACTCTTTCACTTCCCTGTTTTCCACACATAGTATTCAAATAAGTATACAAATTCAACACTGACATTTAACTTCTTTCTCGATTGTTTTATGCATATCTTCAAAACCAAGCCTTCGCCTCAACAGTAATTTAAGAGCAAGTGATTCTTATTTTTTACACTTATTTTACTTAGAAAATGCCCATCCTTTCTTCTCCTTGTTCTTCCCATCTACCATGAGAGAAATTCGCAAAAGGCTTTCGTATTTTGTTTGTACTACATCAGTACTGTCGAAGATGACAAACCTGCAGCATAGTCTCAGTAAGAAACTCCCACGAAATAGACCCTTTTAAGGAGGGAAGAGGAAGTGGGTGAGTGAGAGGGCAAGAAGCATCTGCTTAGTTTAGAGCATAGTTGTCCTTACTTGTCTGAGTGCAGCTTTACCACGCAGCCGCTGTAAATTTTCCAGATGAGAGTGAAATAAAGGGCTGTGCAACAGTTTCACTTCCAAGAGCCCCTCAATGATGTAGCCAATGGTGCAATCATCAGGGAGGCGAATTCTCTCTGCAGTGCTGATGAAGCTGCCAAGGCTGCCAAAAGCAAAAGTCAAGGAATGAATCTCTCCTTAGTTCTATTTGGGCCACAGGTGGGAGCAAGCGGTCCAAGTGCACCTACCTAGCCCATGGGCTCATCTTGAGGGCCAGGCCTCTGCTGATGCAAAATCCAGCACCACCTGTGGCAAACCAGAACTTTGTAGTGGTCTAGCAAAATAAAGAGATACATGCTAGTATGACTCAGCAATTTGTGATCAAATGGATGTTATCAATTCTATTTGACTATTAGAAAGCCTCAGAAAATTGTTGGAGCTTTGGGAAACCAATCTTAAATCAAATTTGAATTTAAAGAAACATACCAGCTGTGGACTTTGTGTATAACTAATTCTTCATATAGCTTCAATGAAATTGGTTCAGTCAGACTTATGGAATGAAACATGTATAGGATTGTAATCATAATACTATTTTCTATGGCTGTAGAACAGAATAATCACTATAATTAATTACAGAGAAACAGCCAAGTGTAAGTAAAGGAATGAAAACACAACTGTATCTATAAATTCAAAGTTGAATTTTGTAATTTGTTTTAAAATATGAAAATTTGCACATTTCTTATTTCACATGAAGAAGCTTAGATCTTTTAATTTCTTTTCAAAAATAAGGTACAGGTACCTCAGGTACACTCTGGGAAATGCTTACAGTACTCTCTTGAAACCTCTTCTTCTCCAATCTCTCTGCTCTGGGAGAGGGGGAGAAAAAAGCAAGCAATTTTTGTAGGCAATCTCTTCTTTGCCTGACCTTTTCCCACTGCCAGTGCAATTCCATTGCTTTCAATGTGTGTAAGAACAAACCACTTTCTCTCTTAAAATCCTTCTCCAAGCTGTCTGTCCTGCAAAGGGGGGGGGGGGGGATGCAGAGAGGAAAAAAAGGAACCCATTTCTGCAGGCAATCTCTCCTCTGTCACTGCCTTCCCTCTTGCCTTGCAGAGTGGAGAGGTTGGAGAAGGGATTTAGAGTACTGTAAACTGTTTGTGTAGCATATCTGCAGTTCTCATCCTTGGGCTGCTGGCACAATCCCATGTGTAGAACAGCAAACAGGTTATTTTCTTGCAATATGTTTCTTTCCAATCTCTATATTGAAGGGTGGGCACAAGATGAGTACTGATTATAATGGCAATCACCTGATTGAGGGACACTACAAAGGTTGTAAATTGGGTGTAAAATTATTTTTCAGTACCATTGTAACTTTGAACGGTCACTGAAGACATGGTTGATAAGCGAGGACAATCTGTAATCAGCTTTTAAATGGCATATTGTGAGTTGCAGTCCAAAGTGGGTGAAATGGAAATTCTTCAAAACTTAAGGTACCCACTCTGTTCCTAAAAATCTTCCACCCTACCTAATCCCAAATAATGCCAAAAAAAACCCAGCTAAAATTTGCTAGTTCTAGGAATTTTAAGAAGGGGTGTTTCTGGTAGCACCTTTTGAACTTCTGCCTAAAGTACTGCTATCAAGTGCTTCTAAATAAGGGTAACTCCAATGGAAAGATCACAAATATGGTGATCATTCTGCTTATTATTCTGAACTTATTAAGCACCAATGTCATAAACAAAATCTTGTTATGGACTGATAAACTGGAAGGATAGATGGCAATTCTACACTTTGTTTCTGAAGGATGCAACCTTTTTATATTATTCACAAACAGGTTATATTATATGGAGGGAGGGAGTAGTAAAATTAAAGTCAGAGGAGGAGCACTGCTACTGGCAACGAAATCTATCTATCAGCAGTCAATTCAGTGCAACAAAGGAAGCAATGGTAGTCTGAAATAATAGCATCTGCAAAAATCAACTTCAAGGCATGCCTCTTAGGGAAGTGTTGCCCGCTCCCATGCTGGTGGGCTAGAAAAATAGCAAAATAGGATGTGGAATTCCAGATGAAAGTAAACATGCAAGACTACAAAAATCTGCTTTTTTTCAGTTCATGAAAACCAACAGTGAAAGAATCTGCTCACTGATCCATCATTCCGGAGATGGTCTGTTGCTTCAATTGGATGGTCCAGACTTGGTCTTCCTATATATATATCTTGGCTGTGTGAAAAAGCAGATAAAAGACTCAAGAGACTCTTCAAATTCACATAGTTGTCATCGTCTACATGACAAAACCACCTGCAGAAAATGCAGAAAAGAAAATTGTAGTGGAGGTCATAACAAAGATATAACAAAGCTCTCTTTGAAGACGACCACATTTTTCAGATCTATGCATTATTGACAATGCAAATGACATAATTAAAATGCCATTTTAACGGGGAGAGAACAAATGGAGAAAATCTTTTCAACTACATAAAATTAGATCAAACACAACAATCTCCTATTTTATTTGCTGATCAAAAGAACAGCAGATCCTAATTGATGAAGCCAAAAGAGCAATGAAAGTAATTATTTATTAAACAAATGATTTCCACTTACTTTTGCCCAGACTCTAGAAATTTATCATATTCCACTGACATCTTGCAGCAGAGAGCTTGGCGGGTGTGAACAGCTGAGCAATTGGTATTAATTATATGATCCCCTATAAAATAAAATTGATTGCAAAGGAACAATCTGTGTAGTTTCTGATAGCAAATATAATTGTATTCATATATGAAGAAGAGCCCTGAGTGTTACATTACATCTATTGTTCTACACTGCTCAGTTGCCTTTGATGAGATCAGCAGCTACATAAATTTGATTAATTAATAAATAAGCATCCAGTGCTAGCTGTGAAGGATCTAGATTGCATCAAACAATGTCATGCTATAAGAATATGAAATGGAAAAAACAAATGGGCAAGCATGATAGTTTTACTTAATGCTTCTGAAATTTTCACCAGGAATGTAAGAAAATATTGTATCCTTTAATAGTTCTATAGTATTTTTTGACATTTCATGTTCCACAACTATAAAGTTGCAACATATCTTATATTAAATTGATCTCTGCAAGCACTACTTATCATTACTGCTTCTGGAACATTAACAGGCTGAAGGAATTTAAAGTTATTAGCATCAATGCAACATTTTCAATGGAGGCAAATAGGAAGTATTTCAAAAAGAAAACAATCTTTTTGTACCCAGAAAAGGAAATAACTGAATATAACATCATGAACAGCAAGTGCACTGTGGACAGTATCTATTTTCAATTCCTTGCTTCTCAGGTCAGGAACTAATTCCCGCATTCAAGACAATGACTGAGCTGGGGATCGTCTTTTTGCAAAGCATATGGCCTATATCAGGGGTCTCCAACCTAGGCAACTTTAAGCCTGGAGGACTTTAACTCCCAGAATTCCCCAGCCAGCAAAGCAGCCAGCTTAAAATCCTCCAGGCTTAAAGTTGCCAAGGTTGGAGACCCCTGGTCAATAATTCTTTCTCTAAAAAGATACTGTTTCCCCGAAAATAAGACCCTGTCTTATATTTTTTTGAATCTCGAAATAAGCACTTGGCCTTATTTTCAGGGAGGTCTTATTATTTTGGGGCGCGTGGAGCAAGATGGGGCTCTCCTTGTCATCTTACCTGATTTGCAGCTCTGCGTTTAAATATTTTCAGGGAGGGCTTATTTTCGGGGAAGGCTTATTTTAATACATGGGCTCAAAAGCCCGATTGGGCTTATTATCAGGGGATATCTTATTTTCAGGAAAACAGGGTATTGACTCGTAAGAGTGATTTGTATCTTAAATATAAACGTGAAAAGTGAATAACAATTTACCTGCTCTACGATGCAGCTCACGATCTTCCCCGTCTGTGAATACAAATGTCTATAGGATACAAATCAAGAATTACTCATCTCCCGAAGATTTCAGAGTAATGTTGTTGTTAATTTCAGTCAGAATGTTATATTGGTTTCTAACAGCCTCAAGTAAAAAAGGACACTTTTCCCCCCCTTATGATAGGTTTCAAGAGTGTTAAGCACATTATCTGATAGGCCAGTGGCCCCAATCTTTTGGGCGCCAGGGACTGGTTCCATGGAGAGAGGCTTTTCTGCAGATCAGAGGAGGTGAATTTTTGTGTGCTGCCTGCATCCCGCACATGTGCGGATGGGGCTTCACTGGTTTGCACAACCCGGTTTCTGGCGTGCCATGGCCAGTCCACAGCCTGTGATAGGCAGAAAGGAAACCAAATATATGGTCTAATATGGTACAAGAAACAGTCACACAATTCTTATTTTCAACTCAGCAAAAATCCCAACCAACCAAAGGTCAAGGGTTTCATAGCTAGTTTGGTTTACTGGTTCAGGCACCAGACTAGAAACCTGGAGACCGTGAATCTACGGTAATCCTGTTTTAGGGATGAAAGGCAGCTGGGTGACCTTGAGCCAATTACACTGTTTCAGCCCAATTCACCTCACAGGATTATTTTTTTATCCAGGGAAAATAGGAGGAAAGAGAATAAGGAATGTTCATCGCTTTGAGTCATTTGTAAAAATAATAAAGATGGGAAAAAAATAAAAATATTCTCTATTGAATTATTGTATAACTACCAGCCATTTATGATCTACCTTCATAAAACAGAAAAACATGTCAGAATCTGCATGCATGCATAACTGATCTGATGTAGGGTGAATTTGCAGAGTTGTTTCATTAGGAACAAGGGATGGGGCTAACTTGAATAGCCCTTGATTTCTGCAATGCATTATTTACTCTTGCCAGTAATTCCCTGTTATGGAGAGCTTCTAGAACTCTAATGTCATTGGGGAAAGGAGGAGTATAAATAGGTAAAATTATCATTTTTATTTTAATTGGATGAGAGATTTAGCTTGAACTATTGTGCTATCATAAAAAAAATAAAATAAGCAAATCATTTATTTCCAACACTGTGATGGTAAAAGGACATTATGTTCAACCTTTGAAAAATGTTTTAAGATGCACCTTTATATATAATTGTTAATAATAAATATCACTAACAAAATAACATAACTGTTAAATAAATAGTGTTCTTACCTGACCTCTGGCCTGGGATATCCATGTTTGGAAGAGCAAGCTTAGCCTTGTTTTATGATATTTCCTTGTGGTTTTCACAGCAATAAAAATATCTTTCAATTCCAATTTTTCCTTAGCAGAGATCTTAGCAGATTCCATATGTATCACATTGTGTGGCCTTTCATTTATCTTTCCATTATCTTTCAGATGGTATCCACCAGTGTCTGTGACATGATGATTCCATTTTTCTAATAGATTCTCTTTTGTTACGGGCACTATATTGTTGATCTCAGCATCCAAAGGATTGGAGGAATTGAACTCCACCTGCTGAAGTCGGGTATCCTTCTTGTTGAAAGTATTAAAAACAAGAGATGGATGTGACTGAGGATAGATCTTAAATCTCCAGCTGGATTGGAATTTGGGAATTAGCAAAAGGAGAACTGTGCAAGTGATAATGGAGAGCAGGAAGCATATCTTACTGAGCCTAATGCAAGAGAAGCTCATTCTTCAGCCCCTAAGGGCATTTGCCATCTTGTAAAACTGAAATATCACTTCCCAGTGATGATGAAGCCTTTGAAATGAAGCTCAACTGTGTAAAAATTATTGAAGCTGTGGGACTTTTATAGCCATTTCTTTGTATACCGGGGCCTGGATTTATCATCCTAAAACACAGAATTTGTCACCTGTTTCATGAGAGACAAAAAAGAAAAAAGAAATTTGAATGTTTTACGTAACCTTGAGATAAGAATTAAAGTCCCTTAAAACTATCAAGGAGATGGTTACTATGGACTAACACGTGAATATATGAGACTGCTTTATACAGAATCATAACTGATCTTCCTGTTCCAGTATTATTGTGACCGACAGCAATTCCCAGGTCTTTCCAATTTTCTGCTTTTGTTTTAGTTAGAACTCTAATGTGTGGGATACTGTTGAATCTCTGCTATTACAAAAGAAAAACTGGAAATTATGCAAAAAACAATGCATTTTAGAGTATTGTTTATATGCTTTATTAATAAAAATGACCTAAAATAACGTTTAGGAAACATGCTGAAAGAAAGGAAATATAACTGAAAAAGAATCTTGTTATGCCTGTGAGTTTCTGTTACTTTTTCTATTGATTTAAGCCTATTTAAAAAGGGGTCTACAATATCTAATTATTGTATATAATCTATATATATACAATCTACATATAAGTTAAATAGAGATGGGGCCAGCACGGAGCCCTGAGGGAGTCTGTTATTCAGGTGTCTTTGCTTACTGATTTTGTCACCCAAGATGACTTGAAAGGTCCTTGCTGCAAGCATGTTATTTATTAGGCGGCCCATAGTCCTACAGGGGACAGCGTGGAGGAATTTGCTTAATAGGCCCTCCCTCCATACTGTATCGTATGCTGCTGTGAGATCCACAAATACAACAGATGTTTTCAATTTATTCCGATATACCACCTACGCTATCAACAAAGTTCTCTTATGCTGATGACCTGGCATTAGCATATAGCCACAAGGACATCGAAGCTACAGAAGGTGTACTTACAGCCGACCTTACAACTTTGAGCACATACTTCCACCAATGGAGGTTAATCCCATGCGTAAGTAAAACAGTTACATCATGTTTTCACCTTAACAACAAACTGGCAAAAAGAGAACTCAATGTATACCTAAACAACAAACTGCTCCCATATGAGGCAACACCAAAATATTTGAGGGTCACTTTAGACAGGACTCTGTCTTTTAAAAAACATATTCAGAATATGGCTGCCAAGGTTAACAGCAGAAATAACATTCTACAAAAACTATGGGGAACAACTTGGGGAGCTTCAGCTCCAACTCTTCGATGTGCAGCCCTCGGGCTTTGCTACTCTGCAGCGGAATACTGCGCACCTGTATGGATAAACAGCTCACATACAGGACTTATTGATGTTCAACTCAACCCTACGATGAGGCTAATTCCTGGGTGCATAAAATCTACACCTAGTTACTGGCTACCAGTTCTTAGTCACATACTTCCCCTGAACTTACGACGACAAGAAGCTCTCATTCGGGAGTATAATAAGATCCTGTTAAATTCCTCTCTACCCATTCATGGCTACATTCCTGATCTCTTAAGATGCCGATTAAAGTCAAGAAATCCACCACTCTTGACAGCGCTTAAGCTGCTGGCCGATCATCAGAACACCATACAAAAGTGGATGGAAGCGTGGAGTAGCTATTCCCCCCAAGATATTTCTGAGCATATTAATCCTAATAGTATACCTCCAGAATTTAATCTACCCCGACACATATGGGTGACATACAATAGAATTAGAACGACTCATGGGGTGTGTGCCGACTCCTTGTATAAATGGGGAAAGACACCTTCAGCACAATGTGATTGCGGGGGCCCCCGACAGACTATCCAAAATATAGTGAGGGAATGCTCTAACAGAAGGTATCCAGGAGATTTCAGGGACTTCCTCTGCGTAACAACGACAGCTACTGACTGGATCTCCAAACTCGACATTAAACTCTGAAATGTTATTTCTGTTTTCCTCTTAGGCTTTCTTACTGCTTTTTTTAAAATTGTTTTAATTGTTTTAACCTGTAAAAATGAAGTGTTTTAATATTGTGTGTGACCAGCCATACACTAAATAAATAAATAAAATCTACAGCAAGGGTATCAAACTCGTGTCATCACGTTTTCACATGACATATCGCGACTCCCCCCCCTTTACTGGGGGGACGCATCTGGCCTGTGGACTTGACACCTCTGATCTACAGTATATTTAGTAGAAACTCCCTCCCACAAAATAAGGAAATAAACTTAATTGCATTTTTGGGATGATTAGGCTTATTTTGGGGGAAATAAGTAAAACCAAATTAATAATTGAAGTTAGATCGTTTATTCAAGAGAAGAAAAAAGACAGAAACTCTGTCATGCCTCGTGAATGATATACTATTAGAAGACATACCATTAGTGGGTGTTGCTGAATTAAGCAGTGGATAATACCAGTATATTACCTCTTTTCCTAACACCTAATTTTTCTTCTTGATGCTCCCCCTTTTCTCTCTTATTGACATGTTTTCTCTTTTTCCCATCCAGCAGATTTCAAGAAAAACCAGATCAACCTTGCATAACCCTCTGAATTAAGTGTTTGCAAACTGCTTTTGAAATAAGCCCAAAAAGTGCATTTAATTAAAGCAAGAACCACATTGGCCACCGCCCCTGCTTTATATTATATGGGTTGTGAAATACATTGCAGAATTGCAGTCCATTCTGCACAGAATCAAATGCATTAAATCAAATGTGCTTAGGAAACCCCAATAGGACAAACAAATGAAATTTACAGATTTGATTTTTAAGTGCACCGATGCCTTGGTATTGGTAAAGAAATCTTTAGAGCTCCCCGCCCCGCCCCCCCCAAAAAATGTCAGTATGAGATCATTCCAGTAAATAAGCAAAAAGTACAGCATATATTCCAAGCAATATTTGTATTATTATTTTTTTTGAAAACGACAACTGCTTCCCCCAAGAGCTGCTTCTTACTGACAAGATGCAATGGATGGAAAGTAACCAAGGAGAGAAGCAACCTAGAACTAAGGAGAAATTTCCTGAAAGTTACAACAATCAATCAGTGGAACAACTTGCCTCCAGAAGTTATAGGAGCTCCAACACTGGAGGTTTTTAAGAAGAGATTGGACAACCATTTGTCTGATGTGGTATAGGGCTTCCTGCCTGAGCAGGGGGTTGGACTAGAAGACCTCCAAGGTTCCTTCCAACTCTGTTATTCTATTCCAGGAGTCCCCAAACTTGGCAGCTTTAAGACTTGTGGACTTCAACTCCCAGAATTCTCCAGCCAGCATAGCTGGCTGGAGAATTCTGGGAGTTGAAGTCCACAAGTCTTAAAGCTGCCAAGTTTGAAGACCTCTCTAAAGGAGGGGGAGGATATTGCTACAAATTGCTACGTGTTATAATCCTGAGTAGCAATTGATTCTTAAATAAATTTAGGATTGGGGTGTCACGATCATTTTTAGGTCAATTGTAATTTCAAGCAGAAAGAGTTTAAAGCCGACACATTTAGAAAGATCGTCCGGGCTTTTTCTATAGGGCAACCGTCTCTGGGGACCAGGCATCCCAAAGCGGTTGCCTCGACTCCTCACCATGGCAACACGCACGCACGCACGCACACCTTGACTCCCCCTCCTCTCCTTCCTCCACTCCCCCCCCACGCCGCCCCGTGAGAACGCTACTGGAATTCTACCCCTCCCGCTCCCCGCCAGAGCGAGAGTTTCTGGGCACTTACCGGCAGGGTCGGCTTCGCTCCGGCTGGCGGCGGAAGAAGCCGGGCCGGGCGCTTGACTCTCGTGGCGCTCGCCTGACCCAGGGTTCGAGCCCTCGCCGGGCCGAATCAAACGGACACCGGGGTGGGGTGGGGGAAGAGGTCGGTCGAGGAGCAGAAGCGAACAGGGATTACGGTCCCTTTAAGGGCTTTACCTGTCGCCGGCTTGACCCGGTTGCGTAAGTGAACCGGACGTGGAAGTGGGAGGGGAGGACGTGACCCGGAGGTGCATGGTGCGAGGGTCAATATGCCGCTACCCGTCCAAGTCTTCAATTTGCAGGTATCGAGGAAGTTTCGAGGGGGTCGCTTGGGGGGGGGGGCGGGGGGAGGTCTGGCCGCAGGGCGTGTCTTGAGGCGGCTCGAGGCGTAATTCAGGCGGTGGCGGGAAGGAGGCTGCATCGGCGGCGGCTCCTCCGGTGGGATCAGCCCATGTGTTATTCTCGGAAGCTTCCCCGCTGGCTGCCTCCTTGAGGAGGGGAGGCGGCGGAGGCCTCGAGCGGAGACAGATCCGTTGCCCTGAGGCCGAGTGGCTGGTCGCGGCGGCCGCCGGATGGAGAGGCCCCGCCGCCTGGTGCGCTTGGCTCTGCTGCTCCCCTCCCCTCCCCTCCTTGCTGTTCCTTTTGGTTTCTGTGTAGAGACGGTAGAGGTGACCTTCTCGGGGGCTGCTGGCCAGCCGAAGGATCAGTCCGGAGTTCCTCACTCCACGTAGGGGCTGAGGACACTTAATACACATTTATAAAGATAAAGGGGAATAGGACAAGAAAATGGTCCTGATGATGTTACCTAGTGTGGTAACGAAACGTTCAGAAGCTAACTTGAAACAAGGTTGGAGAGCAAAACCACTGCCAAAAACACTTAATAAACAGGGGAAACAGAGCAGTTGGGCTTCATTTGAATGCTTTGAAGAGGTCTTGGGTGGTGGGGGTGGGTGGGTGTCTGTTTCTTCCTTTATTGGTTCCCCCCCCCCCCCACCGAGAGTTGTGCAGTGATACTACAGCATAAGTGGGGCAAGTAGATATAAATGACTTGTCACGATCGGCTGTCTGTTCCTTACCCTAAATATCACCGAAAGAGAATTTATACTCTAGCAAGGTTTGCATTAAGGAAGAGTTGTGTGAACTCCTGGTTATGAAATGCAATGCCCGCCAGCAAGTTCTGCCACTCAAAAGTTGGAATAAACTGGTGCTTTTTTTTTTTTTTGGTGCTTTTGTAATTGTGCATTTGCTTCCAGAGATTTAAAAAAAAAATAAATCAAAACGATGTCTGAAATGTAATGAGAAATTGAAGTACCTGGGAACAGACATGTGGGCAATCAATTCTGCCTCCTAGGTCGGAAACTTCACAATTGTTGGTGCATTAAGAATAGTAGAATCACAGGACAAAAATAAGGATGGAGAAACTTTTGCATCTTTCTGTCTCCTTCCTGGTTACAGTCCTCTGCCCAAAAGTTCTCTTTTGTTTCTCAAAGGGTTTTTTGACTTTCTTGTGTTGTTTTTAACTGATGACCAAAACCAACAACCTTGAAAGATGATAACAGAGGGAGGAATTTGGAGGTTGAATTTTCTCTCTTATCAGTGTCTCCTAAAACATTTTCCAAATGTCATGGCCTTGCCGTGTTAAGAAAAATAATGTCTTAGAAATCACAATTATTGCTTGCCCCTCCCAAAAACCCTTCCTCATCTTTCTTACTTTAGAGATGCCATGTATTTTTCCAGCTCCTCTAAGGGCGTTATGGAAAGTTTTCTGTACCCAAGTTCATAATTACCATGTCACAAGTTGCATGAAATGTATCTGTTCTGATTTTACAATTTATAATACAGTATTTAGGCAATTGTGCATCCAAGCCAGTGGATTTGACATTTGTTGCTTGTTTAATGTGGCACATAAATGCTAATTCTTTATAACTTTAAGATGGATATTAATAAAGGCCTATGGTGAAAGAGAAAGAAAGCCAGTTCATATTATTCTAAGCCTACCATGAATTATAGCTGTTTATGACTGCAGGGGCATTAACTTCCTTTCTTTCCTTTAGCAGCTGGCGAGCTCTGTGTCAGGGCGAGGGGGTACAGAGAGTCAGGACAGGATGAGGGATAGTTCAGTTCCAAGCTCAGCTTCCTCGTCAGTGACAGATCTATACAACACTCCCCGCAGCAGTAGGTCAGACCTCTTCCTCCCAGGTACATCTGGAGACTTCAGCCTGAGTGCCTGCTTATCAGCCTGCACCCTACTTTATGAGGTATCTCAAAGGAGAAAGCACTCAAGGATGTCTGAGTGAGAATGACTTGAGTTTTATCAACATTAAGGCATATTCTTCTTCCTCTTTTTTTTTTTTTGAAAAAAAATCCCCTCCTTTCTCTGAATTGGATGTATTTCAAATAACAAAGGATTTTGTTACATGCTGTTGAGCTGCTAGCAAAGTTATTTGTCTCCCATTGTCTAAGAATAGTTGAAAGCTTGCAGACTCAAAGCAATGGGCGACAGACTATAATTTCCCACAGGAGTTGTATGGCTTTACTTTGTTATGTATGTAAATTATGTATTCTAAGCATTTTTCTACTTTTTAAATAGAGATTTAAACACAATATTGCATTATCTATTTTTCTTAACAAATGTCATTACTTAAAATCAAAGCAATGGACATTAACACAACAGCAGGATTACCTGACTATACTAAAGCTAAGAAAACTGCAGGACTGGTTTGGGATCCCTTGTTTCATGGTAGGTGGAAGGGAATGCCTAGATGAGGTACTGGCATGAAGAAAGCTGTCTCTTTGGAAATAATGAGCCAACTTTTTTTGGAACAGGGATAAGTGGTCCAGAGACCGCATATGGCTCCTGTATTGTTTTGGTTTGTTTTTAGTGGCCTCCAGAGATCACATAGTTGAAATTTGGCAGCAAATTGCTGAGTAATAAAGCACAGTATTCTAATCCCTAGAAATAAAAACAATGTGTGCAAAAAGTGCAGGAACCCTTTCTGCAATTCTCAGAGACTCCATAGAATGGGTGAAGCCAAAAACCTAGGCCCTTTTAGATATTTTTTGAAGAGGCTGAATGGCTTTAAGGACTGAAATGATTGCCTTACAATATTTCGTCTCTTAAAACCTCTGATAATTCTTTTGAAAATTGTACTCTTCTAGGTTTTGAAGTACGCCATTAATATATCATTATAATTTAGTACCATATAGTCATGGAGCTGACAGAAGGTGGGCTCCTCATAGTGGCCATTGGATGAGCACTCCATTGCATCGTGTCATCCTTATATTGCCCTGTCCAGTGTGCCATTCAGACATCCCCAAATTAAAAGAAAATAGTACTTTGCCATAAAAAGCTTGTTCACAAAGGACAGGGCACCCAAAAAACAAGGTCTAAACAATCAAGAGGATTCATAAGTAAACAGTCTTCCCTTTGTATATGTTCAGATACCCTACCTTTAATCATAAAAAAACCCTCAAATTATGATTTCTTCTTCCAAAAAGAAGACTATCCTCTGAAAAAGCACATTTTTCATATGCAGAGAACTTCAGGCTGCCAATCTGCATTTATCAAGATTTGACCAATGATCTGACCCTGATACTATATCTTCAAATGTTCATATACAGTAAATTTGTTAGCTCCAATGTCTGCAAATGGGGTAAATTTGAAGTCTAGGTTTATCACTGTTTCATTATCCAGACCATTTGGGGCATATTTGGAAAAAAAAACTATGAGGATCTCAACTTAGGTGAATGCCGTAAACCTTGGGTGGGTTCAGGTAGCTAATTTATAATCACAGGAGGGTCTGTGAAATACATTCTATTATCCAGCCTCTTCATCTATCCTTTCAAACAATTGAAACAACAGGTGAAAAGTCACAATAGCAGTATTTATTTCTTCAATTTATATAGCCATCCATCTCACCTAAGTGACTCTGGAAGACTCACAACATTATCTTTTCACATAAGAACATAATTAGGATCTCATAGCAATAAAATTTTCTTTGGATCAAATATTTTCAATCTTTCTTTGTGAGGCTTATGTCTCAGCAAAACAATTTTCTAATTAAAGGAGATAAAATATCCTTCATATAGTGCTTAAAGTGACAAGCTCTTAAACCCCTTTTTGTTGATTTACAATTAAAAAAAGGATTTAGAAATAAAGGAATCTGTTAGGGCTGCATTGCATATATTTTGTACAATGTAGCATTTGCCTCTTGATTCACCATGATCTTTGGGCTGGGATATGGGGTTGCCCTGTGCAACCTATGACATATTCAATTCCCACTTTCACACCACAGAGGAAGATTGGTAATAGTTAGGTTGTCATGCTATAAAACTAATTTTCCTTACTTTCTCATGGGCAAACTTCTAATAAATTTCCAAGAAGCCTAGATTCTCCTGAATCTTTTGCCTTCATATCCTTATGGGCTTTCTAAAGGAACTCAGTTGGACATAATATAGACTAAAAATGGATTTTTGGTATGATCTAGTGAGATTCCTGATACTGATGTCGTTTAGATCAAGATTACACCAAATAAGTGTGAAAGATGACATCTGTGGAACATCAGACATGGCTTTAGACCTGATTGTGCTTTTGTCATGGTTCATATTTAGATTTCTTTGTTATAAATAGTTTTACTTTTCTTTGCATTTTCGCCATGTTTTTATATTTATATTTTTATATTTTATTCAATTTATATCCCGCCCTTCTCCAAGTGGACTCAGGGCGGTGCACAGCCAGAATTAAAACACATATGAATACAAAATTTAAAATTATTAAAAGAATTAAATAACTATGGCCCAAAAATTTAAAACAAAACTAAAACCCCTTTGACAATTTAAAAAGCTAAAAAACTTTAAAAAAGGGGGGGGGGGTTCACGCCAGCCCTGCTTGATGGAAAAGAAAAGTTTTTAGGGCACGGCGAAAAACCCGGAGATCCGATATCCTTCGTATCTCTGGGGGCAAATCGTTCCAGAGGGCAGGAGCTGCCACAGAGAAGGCCCTCCCCCTGGAGGTCGACAGCCGACATTGCCTGGCTGACGGCACCCTGAGGAGTCCCTCTCTGTGGGAGCATACTGGTTGGTGGGAGGCTATCGGCGGCAGAAGGCGGTCCCGCAAATACCCAGGTATTTGAAGTGTATATGCTTGCTTGATTTATTCATAGTGTATAACTTTGTACATTTTCTTGTACGGAATTGTAAATATGCAGTTGCTCATGCCATTTAAAATTACTGCTCTTTGTTTCAGTTGTTGAGAAAATTCATGATGAGGGCAGTTTTCCCCTCTCCCAAAAGTTTAAAAGCCCAGGCAAACTCCCTGAATTGCCCACTTATAAATCCAGCCCTGATCTTGGATAATGAATATCAAAACAGCAACAACAACAATAATAATTTCAGACTATTATTTCATGTTTCAGTCTTGGCAATATTGTGGAAATAACAGTATATTCAGTACTTTATACAGTATATGTGCTCTTGGGTTTGGCTGAAAAAAATTCATAAAGATTTAAGTGGATTTTCTTGTTAACAATTATTTCCATTCATTATGAATGAAAATAAAAAGTATGCCTAGAATTTCCTATGAGTTATATGAAACAATATAAACTTTAGATAAAAAGCTGACAAGTAAGAAAAATATCCCAATTTAATTATGCTAAATTCTGTTAATTTCTTTCCCAATGTAACATTGTTCCAATTGCTTACCATCTCTGTTTTATTATTGAGAGCAAAGAAATCTATTGGGTGAATTAGTGGCACAAAGTGAGGGTAGTATTTCTGACAGGCCTGGAAAACAACTTTATGGAGTGAAAATCCTAAACTGTACATTCATTGCTTAAATGTCAAGTTCAGTTATATTTGCTGATGCATGGGAATCTTTCCCTTGGGGCTGGGAGGGAGACTCCTCATTTCTGTTTCACTTACATGCTCTGCCGTTACAGGGTGCGGTAGAGCCCATGCAGATTGATGTAGATCCCCAAGAAGATCAGCAAAATGCACCTGATATCAACTACGTGGTGGAGAACCCAACTCTGGTATGTGCTTGAGGACAAAAATGACAGAATGGGTTTCTTAGAATTGTCTTCCAAAACCTAGGTTCTCCATCAGTCCTTAGTTTAAGCAAATGCTACCTATTTATTATTTTACTTGTATCCTTTGCTTACATATTGAGGAAAATCGATTTATATTATCAGTTAAAATAATAGGCGAGAGGGAATTGAATCACAATTGCTGGAAACTCTTTCACATTGTGTAACGAAAACAGTCCACAGTTTCCTCTTCTTCTGTTGATAAAGTGTCTTTTGAGTGAAGCTCAACTATTGGAGACCTTATGAAGATACCTGTGTTGCTTTAGTGGCACCGGTACAGAAATAGGTTGCCAATGCCTTCTCCCAGGATGCTTTTTCAGCTTCCAGTCTTATAAGTATCAGCTTTTTGAGACTGGATGACGTTATCTGCTTGTCATATCTCATATAACTATCAGTGCTTGAGTTGTAAGTTTAAATCATTATATGAGCTTTTACAGCATAGAGGTTAAGAACATGGCTAAAAGTAGAAAAACCTTGGCTCAAGTCTATTCATCCTTAGCCACAAATGCTGACTGACTTTGGGTCCACCATACCTCACAAAGTTGTTGTGGGAGTAAAACAGGTATTGTACCAGTATTGTTTTACTAACTTCCTAAATGAGCCCAGTTATTACTTTTTTTTTCCTTTTTGGAGATAAAAAACGATATAGTGTGATATCATCCAATGCATTAATTCTACAGAAAATGTTGATGCATAGACCTGTTCCACAGATTACAGAATATAACAAAAATGAAACATATTTACAATTTGGTTAATTGTCATTAAGAAACAAAAATATCCAGGAATAATTCATGTATGCTTTAGGACCTAGAGCAGTAATGGCTAACCTTTTCGCCATCGCGTGCCAAAAGCAGGAGAGCACGGAGGCGGGGGGGGGTGTTGCGCGCGCTGACAGCCATACTTATATACGCCCTGTCCCCCATGCATGCACGCGTGCCCCCCACATACTCCCCCTGCTTATGGCACACGATGGCACGGTGGGTCTGGTAGGCTCGTTTTTTGCTCTCCCCAGGCTCCAGAGCCTCTCTAGGAGCCTGGGGAGGGCAAAAACGGCCTTCCCCACCTGCTCGGATGCCCTCCAGAGGCCGGAAACAGCCTGTTTCCCTACTTCTGGTGGGCCCAGAAGGCCCAAAAATCAGCTGACTGGCACGTGCATGCCCGCCGGAGCTGAGCTCACATGCCCACCGTTATGGCTCCGTGTGCCACCTGTGGCACGTGTGCCATAGGTTCGCCATCACGGATCTAGAGCTAGCAATCATCTGGGAACTCTATGTTCCTCTATAGTTCTTGAACTAAAAATACAAGGGTCCTAAAAATTGGGCTAGTACAAACTACCATCTATGATCTCTTCTTGCTGCACAGGATCTGGAGCAGTATGCAGCAAGTTACAGCGGCCTGATGAGGATTGAGAGATTGCAATTCATTGCTGACCACTGCCCACAGCTGCGAGTGGAAGCCCTGAAGATGGCTCTCTCATTTGTCCAAAGAACATTCAATGTGGATGTTTATGAGGAGATTCACCGGAAATTGACTGAAGCTACCAGGTACTAAGATGAAGAAGGATCTTGAGAGGCTTGTCAGGGGTGCATAGTACTTAAGATATAGATATAGATATAGATGTCTTTAGTTGACTGACTTTGCATCTATATAACTATATATCTATATATATGTATATATATATGTCTGTCTCTGTCTATCCATCTGTCTAATTATCTTTGTTTTCTATCTGTAGTAGTTTTCCTATAGGTCATCAGTTTTAGTTCCCATCAATTCATTTAGCACTGCCTGTAGCAAGGCATTATAGGAGTTCTATATATGAGTCAAACTCCTTTTCTGAATTTAGAGTTTCACTCATCAAAATATCAATATTGTCTAGAGCCAACTGATTGTACTCCTAATGCATTACTATGATCCTTCTCAATTCTTGTAGATTGTGGCAGTAGATAGGTTATATCTGTAGTTAACATGATTCTGTGTTCCTGTACACTTTGTGTATCTACTGTTTTCTTTTCAGAGAGCTGCAGAACACACCTGACGCTGTCCCAGACGGTGGGATAGAGCCCCCTCCCCTAGACACAGCATGGGTTGAGGCTACACGCAAAAAAGCTCTTCTCAAACTGGAAAAGTTAGACACAGATCTTAAGAATTATAAAGGAAATTCAATCAAGGAAAGCATCAGGTGACACTAAGGACACTAACGAATGAAAACAAAAGAAATTGGAGTTGGTAGTTACAAATTTGTAAAACTAATCTCAGAATAACATTTTAAAATGTCATCTGGAATCATTTGGTGGACTATGTATACTTCAAATGACATTTTCTTGAATTTATTATTTACAGTTTTCTGATACATATTGCCATGAAATAAAACCATGAAGGAATCTTTGTGTAGAAAATGCTACACATTTCCTTTTCATAGGAAAAGAGTTTTCCATCATCTGTAGTCACAGATCATTTCTCAAATGTGTCTTGAGAAAGAAAATTGAATGATTGAACTGTTTTTCACTCATTCCCAAGAATTAAAATAAATAGTTTACTCACCATAATGTCCCTCCTCTGTGAACCCTTCAGAAGGTAGCGTGAAATATACTATTTAGTTCTAAACATGTAATGTGTGAGACACATCTTATCCCCCAATATAAGTTTTTCCTTCTGTGACCCACATTTTCCCTAATGCTGCTAACTGCTTATTCTCACTCTCAGATTTTGCAAGACATGTATCTTGCACTCTTCTACATTTAGTATACATTTGTTGACTTTGATAATGTGCACAACAGTTGTATTCCTCAGCAGCGGTGGGCATTATTCATGGTAACTTATGAATAGTTTTGCAAGGAAATAAATGTTCAAAAGAGGCAATGGATCTGTTTAGCAATGAAGCACAGTGGACTTTGTAGTGGAATACTAAAAAGCTTAATAAAGAAGTATACTTGATCCTCATTTTTAGTTTTCAGTGTAAATGTTGATGCCAAGTATCTGCCAGAAATAAATAAGAACGTTCTTTGCCATGTGTTACACAGTAGTTAGACTTTTTGGACAAGAGCAAACATTGTTTAGGATTATGTGTTTCTGATGCTTATTCCTTTATAGTTGACATGTACCTGCTTTTTAGGAGAGGCCATGATGACTTGGGAGATCACTACCTTGACTGTGGAGACCTCAGCAATGCCCTTAAATGTTATTCACGAGCCCGTGATTACTGCACCAGTGCAAAACATGTTATTAACATGTGCCTCAATGTTATCAAGGTAAACAGCAATTTATCTCAGCAGTTCTTTCTTTGGAGAAAGGGGACGAGAAGAATTTAATATCTGTTCAAAATAGACTTTTTCCCCCCAACTCGGAATTAATTTATAAACCTTCCTTCCTTTTCTATCTTTGCATTTCAAATTTCCAGTTTTCCCATCTGTACTTTTCACGAGGACTCAATGAGTCAGTAATAGTAGGCTACTGCAACTCCTCAAAAAGGTCTCTTTTTACCGTTACTTCTTTTACAGAGGCACAGGATAGAAGGTGTCAGGTAATGTGCTACTCAGTTATGTCTGGACTTGTTTCTTTGCAGGTCAGTGTTTATCTTCAAAACTGGTCCCATGTCCTGAGCTACGTGAGCAAAGCAGAATCCACGCCAGAGATTGCAGAGGTAGTAAGCTTTTCTCCATCTTGTCTGTGGCAAGACATTCCAATGATCTAGTCAAGATTGCCTACTGAAATGGGAATTTGGAACTAGTCATATGCTAGATCGTGCTAATTCTTTGTTTGCCTTTAGTTGCCCTGTTTTGATCTCCTGATAAAATATAGTCCTCTACTGTTTTAACTTGTAGAAGGATTGTTAAGAGCTATTTAATTAATAATGAACTTGGAAGTAGACATGAGGTTCGGATTCCCCTATGAAAAGAATCAGAGATTCAATTTCCTCACTGGCTTACATGACAAAGTGTTGTGCACATGATCCCTGTTTAGAGCTTTGAAGGAATCCATCTGCATTTCAGATGGACCCTTGATGCATGCCAAGGGGGAAGAAAGAGAGAAAAGAGCTGCTTCCTCAGACAAGCTTAATGGAATGAATTAACTGAAATATTATTGCTCATTGACTGATTTTTCTCCCTCCTCTCTGTCTAGCAAAGAGGAGAACGGGACAGCCAGACACAGGCCATCCTTACCAAATTGAAATGTGCCGCAGGTGAGAAAATGGTTTGCTTGCTTCACTGATACTGTCCTTAGTGTTCGTGGGAATGGTTGTGTGCAAGCAGTGCGATAGACTAGCAAAATGTTCCAGTTTGCTTTTCCAATATCTGTCCCAATATTGTAAACTGCACAAAGCCCCCCAAGTCAGTCTCTATTCCTAGAAACTATCATTAATTTAAGAGGTTCCCCCTTAGGTTTCTACGTGACCCCTAGCCTTCTCTTTCTTCCGATTCATCTGCACAAAAGAGTAACTTAATCTCATTCTTAGGCTTGGCTGAACTGGCTGCCCGAAAGTACAAGCAGGCAGCAAAGTGCTTCCTGTTGGCCTCATTTGATCACTGTGACTTCCCTGAGGTGAGGATGTGGAAGAGATGGGAGCTGGCAAAACAGTGGGGTTTAATGTGGAGGAAATGACACATACAAGGCCATGTTTGACCTTTTCCAAGCTAAATCTGGAGAGATCAGCTATTTTTCCTCCTTGTGTTTTTTTTTTTTTCCCGGGGGCGGGCACCTCTTCCTTTCCTGGGAAACCTGGGGAAAGGATTCAGGCAATCTTGGGCACTTTATCTCTATTCTTTAGAGGCTGTCCCTTCTCTCTTTTTTTCCAGCTGCTCTCTCCTAGCAATGTAGCTGTTTATGGTGGCCTGTGTGCACTAGCAACTTTTGACCGACAAGAATTGCAACGTAATGTCATTTCCAGCAGGTAAATAATTTGCGGAACTTTGATGATGAAATAAACTAAATTACAATGGACATGTTAGTGGATTTATTGATGGGAGCAGACGAATGGCAGGAGTGAAAGAGATTGAGTAGTCTCCCTCATCTTGTATCCACTGTGTTCAATTTTAAGTTCCTCTGATTCCTTTTCCTTGGTACCGATAGTCCTCAACTTACTACTGGTCAATTATGGTCGTATGTCAAGGACTATAATTTTAAGAAAGACAGGATGAAGAATTATAGACTTACTCCCATCTGGGTCCAGATTTTAGACAGTCATGCCTTTCCACTGCCATGCTTTCTGGCTCTTGAGACAGCGGTCACTCACAATCTTGTAGAAATGCTCACACGATCAAAATGACTTTTCCATTGAATAGAGTTAGCCCTCTTTGAAAGAGACATAAAAGATGACTCGACTTCGGGTTGTGTGACCCCCATTTGTATCTACAGCTCCTTCAAACTGTTCTTAGAGCTAGAACCACAGGTGCGCGACATCATCTTCAAGTTCTATGAATCCAAATATGCTTCATGTCTCAAGATGCTGGATGAGATGAAGGTATGTCCTAGAGTTTTAGTGTTCCTCAGTATGTTTTGCAAAACAGTTGCAACAGCATTTGAACTCTGAGAACCCTTTCTTAACTGGATAAAGCTACTCTTGTCTCAGAAGTATAAGAAAGCCTGGGTTAGGAAGGGGTAAGCAACAGACTTCAGAGATAATACCAGGTCATTGTGTGTGTGTGTGTGTGTGTGTGTGTGTGTGTGTAAGAATTTCTGCCCTTCTTGCATGTTAACCTTAATCAGCTACACTCTGTTTCAGTGTGTCCAGGCTACTAGGTATTAAACTCAATCTGAAAAATAGAAAAATATGTTATAACTATGTACTGTTACAAATACACAGATTCCTATTAAATATCTTTTTTTAAAAAAAAACCAGGAAGGAAAGCAAATAAATTTGTTAGAGGAAAAGTCTGCCCGTGAAAAGCCTCTAGGCTGAAATTGTACTATCTTGAGAGTTAGTTCAGATACATGTGTAAGATTTGTTTTTTTGTCTTCTCATTGTCTCTTTCAAAAAATGATCTTGGCATGCTTTGGATGTTGTTATTGGGGTGGGGTGGGATTGAGACTGGCTCGTTCGGGGAAAAAACATGGAAACAGTTAATAGTTTTGGATATTTTTCTCTGTTGCTATTACAGTTACTTCCAGTTCTCCCAGGTTAATAGCAAATTAGTAAAAAGAGATTAATGAATGTTATGGTAACTCCAAAGGAAATGTGGTAAATCTTATTAGGTAGATTCAGTGTTTCTTTTCTATTGATTATTAACATTTTGCAAACTCTAGAAATGGTTGTTTTATAGAGCAAAGCTTTGGAAAGCTTTATGTCCATTCTTCTTGCTGTTCTGGACAGGATAACCTACTATTGGATATGTACCTGGCACCTCATGTGAGAACACTTTACACCCAGATACGAAACCGGGCCCTTATCCAGGTATCTGTCTTTACCTGTGGCTGCAATTGTGACTTTCCTTTACTCCTTTCTTCACTGAATGCAGTGCAGAGTCACTCTCAGAATATTTCTCTGTCTCTTTTTCTCCCTTGACTTTATTCCCAGTATTTCAGCCCCTACGTATCGGCAGACATGCGCAAGATGGCCACTGCTTTCAACACTACTGTGGCAGCTCTGGAGGATGAGCTCACTCAGCTGATCCTAGAGGGGCTAATAAATGCCAGAATAGACTCCCATAGCAAGGTGAGTCCCAGTCATACAAATGCTCCTGAGTCTCTCTGGCCACTGCTGGAAGCCAATGGCTAGCTAGGCAGAATGAACTTAATTGTTTGCACATAGTAATTATTGCCATACGGGTAATCAGTTGGGCCCCACAATTGAGCCCAAAATTTCTGTTGGTAAGGAAGACAGCTGTTAAGTGAGTTTTACCCCATTTTATGACCTTGCTTGGCACAGTTGCTAAGTGACTCACTGTAGTTGTTAAGTTAGTAACAAGGTCGTTAAATGAATTTGGCTTCCCCATTGACTTTGCTTGTCAAAAGGTTGGAGAAACTGATCAAGGACACTGCAACCCTCATAAATACCGTATTTTTTGGAGTATCACTTTTTTCAGTGCCGTGGTAACTTTGGATAGTCACTGAATGAATGGCTGTGAGTTGACAAATACCTGTAATCTAGAATATTTTAGCCAATATAAGAATTTGGATATTGTAGACAAAGGTATAACTCTTGCTTACTGAGAAACCCTACTTCAGTTTTAAGTAATTATTTAAAGAAAAAAAATCATTTTATTTCTACGTAAAAAGGATTCAGTTCTTTTGGCTTTTAAATTTTCAGAAGATGCTTTTCGCTATTTCATTTCCTTCAACAAATACTAGAGGGGCTTTTGCATTTTGTTTCTCAGAGATCATTTGCTGCTCCTCTTTATCTCTGAATTGTATCTCCCCTGCTACTTAATCTTATTCTGTAGATTTTGTATGCCAGAGATGTTGACCAACGCAGTACTACCTTTGAAAAGTCCCTGCTCATGGGAAAGGAGTTTCAGCGTCGCGCCAAAGCTATGATCCTACGAGCTGCTGTCCTGCGTAATCAGATCCATGTCAAGGTGAGCAAAAATGCCCTGCCTTCTCCAGGGGTTTGCATTTCATGAATCAGCATCAATCAGAAGTTGGTGTAAATATAAATGAGGGCATTTGGACTGAGCTGATGAGCTGAACCAGGGCAAGTAGTTCCTATGCATCTCCTGAATGACTTCAGCTGATGCTTAAATATTTGAAGGCCACAAACAGGTTAGATAAGATACTTTCTTAGAAACATTATTTCAGTACAGATTTTGCTGTAGATGTAAGAAGAGCCTTCCTGCCATAAGCCTAAGGCCTTTCTAATCAAATTTTCTGTTCTGTAATACCAAACATACCTATCCACTTGTGGACCTGACAGCAATAGCCCTTTTTCAATGCGGCTCCCCATAAATTGGGATGTAAGAAACTCTGCTTCTGACTGTAGCACTGGTATGTAGCCCTCAAGATTAATAGTGGTTGTCACTCCCTGAATCATTCAAGTTTCCCTTTAAATTTTAGGTTTGAAACCATTGTACACGTGGTAGCAATGAATGTCATTGTTTTATTATGTATTATGCACAGAGCTTCCTACAGCAGGAAGTGACAAAATGAACATCATCCAAAAGTGGATTTTTCTTGGCAGATGCACAGGGAAGATGCAGGAAGAGAAGAGGGCTATGCGAGGCATTTGAAAGAAGCAGCTGGGAACGGCTTTTGAAGTAGTAGTGTGACCCTAGCAATAGGCATAACTGCTTGCTATTCAGAGGAAGAGGGGTTCTCTTGCACATATTACAAAACCCTTCTTTCAAAATGTTTTGTCCACTCTTAGAAGAGACCTTCATCCTTGGGGCCCTAAATCCTCAGTTTCCCTTAACTGTGTTACACTTTGTGAGACAACCCAAAAGGTGGGGTTCTTTTACCACTGGCCCTTTTTTTCTGAAGAGGCACGTCTCTCCATGCTCATCTAATCTTTTAGTCCCTAATTCTTTTCCATTCATCTGGTTTCGGTTCCCTGGGGGTTTCCTTCATTTGCCTGCTGGTGTGGCAACTTGTGGGATGGGAGATGAGCTCTTTTTCTACCTGATTGCTTACTGGGCCTTGGGTCTCTCTCTTGCCTTGTTACAGTCTCCTCCACGAGAAGGAAGCCAAGGTGAACTCACTCCAGCAAACAGCCAGTCCAGGATGAGCACCAACATGTGAAGCTCTCTGAGCCAACAAAAGACTGTCCCTTCCCTCCCTGCCCCACATACCCAGGGCCATGTGTATCCAGTATCCACAACATCAACTGTCCCTTGGTGCCTTTTCAGACTCTCTGGCTGGGAGGGGCGGGCGGGGGGCAAGACCGTTGAAGGCAAGCTTTGAGAGAGTCTGAGAACTCCTTTTAGAACAGACAACGTTTGTCAGATGCAGCCCTTTGAGAATATGCAAGCCTGCGAGTGCTGGCTTCCTCCTATCCTACCCGGGGTTTCTCACCAACAGAAGCTGATCTTGGTTCCATTCAGCTGCCAAAAGAGCTTTGTTGTTTTTGTTCAGTAAAAGATAAATGGCATGAATCTGGAGGACGTGTGTGTTCGTGCAGAACTTCTCATTTGTACGAATGCATCAACTCAGACCCCGAGAGTCTCTCTTGGACAGCATCACAGGAAAACAGGCATCCTTCCCATTAATTCACTTCAGGGCTGTGTTTTTATTCACCTGGAATCAGCTCCATTTTAATTTGTTCTTCCTGTGTTTTTTTAAAGTGTGTGCTCTGGCTTGTTTTCACATCCCCAGACCTCATGAATAGTTGGTTCCTTTGATAATCCCTGCTCCAAATGGGATGGAGGGCAGCATATATGGAATTGTCTCCCCCTGCACTTGGGCAGGCCTGCCTGGCTGCCTGCACTACTACTTTTTAATTTACTTCATAACAAAAGGGATATGTGGTTGCAGGCTTGACTCAGATTGTGTTGGTTAACAAGCGTAGGTTGAGTGTTTGAATGTTCCACAGTTGCTTACATTTGGGGAGGTTCATTGGGGTTCATCCCAAGGAAGCAGTTACAAATTTGGATTTAACTCTTGGCCACTTTATCTACTTTTCCCAGACACTGTTAATGTTGTTTAGTTTAAAGCCACATTCTCTCCTATGCATTAAAAACATAATTGCAATGATAACTGCAGATCTGAGCATCAATTCTTGCTCTCCTCCACAAACCTCTCAACTCAATTATACTCTAGTACAGATATCTGAAGGGTGCAGTTCTGAAATTAAGGATTGCTTGAATTACAATCCTAGATGATACTGAACACGTCTTTTTGTGGACCCTTTCATCCTAGTGTTATCATACAATGCCATTTTTTATAAAAGTATGGAAAGAAATTGGTGAGACGGATGATCCATATGTAATCTACGTAATTTAATGGGAGCTTTACAAGTAGTACTATGTGATATTTAACATATTTCAATGCAAAATATATAAGGATTCCTTACCTTTCTTAAAAGAATCCATATGCATTTAGTGCGGAAATATTTAAATAAAGCACACCATTACAGTAAGCAAGCTTAAAACAAACTGCCTAAGCCAAATAAACAATTTTAACCCAGTATTGAAAAAAAATGATGACTCTGCAGTATATAAACCTTGACTTTTCTTAATTTGCTGAGTCATATTACATTATGGGTCAAGTTAGGGAATGGTTCTTGTGTTTCTTAAATCAAATGTTGAGTTTTTCAGAATCTAAGCAATTTAAAAGGTTTCTTTCTTCCATTGCTCACAAACACAGTTAAAAATGAAATTGCAATTCTTTCCTGTTCCATATGGGTTGGTCTTCTGCAGTACTTGAGAACCAATTTTTGAAGTAGTTGTATGGCTTAATTATTAGATTTAGCTGCTGCTGTTACTTTTGCTACTTTTGTACTTTTTGTTAGAAGGTATTTCACTTTTCTGGTGGTGTTCCCCCCCCCCCCCATTTTATAGTTCTCTATATTCCATACATTTCTTTGGTCTCTAATAGTTAGCATTCCTAACAAAATACAGGTAGTCCTGAATTTACAACAGTTCACTTAGTGACCATTCAAAGTTATAATGGCACTGAAATAAGTGACTTCTGACCACTTTTCACACTTATGACCATTGTAGCATCCTCATGGTCACGTGATTTACATTTAAATGCTTGACATGTGTTGACTCACATTTATGACGGTTTCAGGGTCCCAGGGTCATGTGATTCCCTTTTGCGACCTTCTCACAAGCCAAGGCAAGGGGGAAACTAGATTCACTTAACAACCATGTTACTAATTTAACAACTGTGATTCACTTAACAAATTTGGCAAGAAAAGTCATAAAATGGGGCAAAACTCACTTAACAAATTTCTCACTTACCAATATCAATTTTGGGCTCAGTTGTAGTCGTAAATTGAGGACTATCTGTAGTTGTTTTTTGAGGCAATGGGTAATGTACAGTCTGGATTAACAAGAAATCTAGTCTGAAGGTACTTAACCATAGGGCTTGATGGGAAACTATAAGAATCTGATGTGTAATATACCCAGTACAATAAGGAAAGATACATATTGTACATACATAAGTCTGTATGGCATGCCAGGATTATTTACACTGAGCAAACCTATCTATTCTAACAAGTTTTGAGCATTTTATGTCACTGGTATAAAGGGAGTTTGATGTCCTTTCATAGGCATGGAAGTGTTGTTCTTAATGCAGCACCACTTCTGGATAGGAAAAGGGTCATGAGAAACAAACTAGTACCGAGAATATTACAGGTAGTTCTCGACTTATTACCACAATTGAGCCCAAAATTTTCATTGCTAAGCAAGGCAGTAGTTAAGTGAGTTGCACGTCATTTTATGAGTTTTTTACCACAGTTAAGTGAATTGCTCAGTTGTTAAGTGAATCATACCATTGTTAAGTGAATCTGGCTTCCCCCATTACTTTGCTTGTCAGAAACTGACTGGGAAGGTTATAAATGGTGATCACATGACTTGGGGACTGTAACTGTCATAAATATATGTCATTTTGATTATGTGCCCATGGGGATGCTACAATGGTCATAAGTGTGAAAACTGGCAATGTCACTTTTTTTAATACTACTTTAACTTCAGTCACTAAATGAATGGTTGCAAGTCGACAACTTGTGCCTAGTCCTTTTATGTGGTCCCATTTTAAAGATTTCCTGGCTTATAAGAAGATAGATGTGATATCCCTAAGGAGCTCATATACCTTAACAGAATAATTAATAATTCTTTTAAGTATCTCCAAACTCATAGCCATTTTGTTGGCAGTCATAACTCATCCACTAACAGTGGTTTTTCTGACATCTAATTTCATCAAACTAGAGTTTTAGAAAAATTGGAAGGTATATTGTGCCAATGATGTGTGAATCAACAAATCTTCAACACTTAACAGTGCTAGGGGGAGGTGTCTTTGGTTTTAATTCACTTAAAGCCTTCAAGTTATTAATAAAAAGAGCTGCTTTTATTACAAGCTGTTTTGAGCTCTGTGAGAAGGCGAGCAAGATGCAGCTTTAAAAATCTATAGGACACAACATAAGTAAATCTGCAGTAAATCGGACAAAAATATGCAGAGCAAAATGTAATTCAGACAGGCTACATTTATAATTTCATTTTATAAAGCTGCTCAAATTCAAAACTGATTATAGGCAGCATAAAATTACAACCTAAGAAGAAACAAAAGGAATATTACAGAGCAAGGAAATGGATATCACAACCAAAGCAAACTACAGATCAAATGGCCCTGCCACTGATCTCTCCTTTACTTGGAGTAAAAGCCAGGTTTTTAGAGAGAGTTTAAAAGCTTATAGGGGCAGGGTGGATCCAAATCTTTCTAATTTTGACCTATGCATATTAAGGTCTGTAAACAGATTTGTGATTTATTGCTATGAGTTCCAGTGGCTATTTTTTTCCCCTTAAGGAGGCCTCTGACTCCTGTTACAAAGACTTAATGCATGGAGGGATAAAGGAACTACTGGCACAGATTTTGGCCCTAACTTCTATCTAAACTCGAGTACTGCTGATAGTTTTAGCTCAAGGTATTTTGAGCTAAAGATACCTTGGTATCAGCAAAATCAGCCCACCTCACAGGGTGGTGGTTGTGGGGAAAATAGGAGGAAGAAGGTTTGGCATCTTGAATTATTTGTAAAAATAACAAAGGTGGGATACAAGTTAAATTAGGCACTAGATTATAGAACAGCTGTAGTTGCTGGAAAACAGCATAAATCTCTGGTTTACCACAGTGATATCCAACTGGAGAGTCTTTCATCAATGTATTTTCTCTTTCCTTAGCTGCCTTGGCTGATTCAGTCCAGTGTTTCTCAACCTTGGCTGCTTGAAGATGGGTGGACTTCAGCTCCCAGAATTCCCCAGCTAGCCTGTGGCCTACTCCCAGTTCTGCCGCTGTGAGCAGTGTAACAATCAATGCAATGTAGAAGTGACGCCGGAATTCATGTTCAAAGCCCCACCTACCTGCCAGATGAAACACCCAGTCTTTGAGACTTGTTCCAATCTTTGTCAAACAATGCAGAATAGGGTTCTGCTTCAGTAGGGACATTTTTAAGTAACTGAATACCCCCCACCAAGCTAAATTGAGCAAGCTACAAACTTCCTTCACATGGTGAAGGAAAAGTTGGTCTCTTGAAAAGCAGGGCATTGTTCTCCATTCAGATGGGCAGGTACCAGTAGATTAGCTGCTTGGTTCCTCACCCAGCTCTATGCAGGTCCCTATCTTTCCTATCTCTTTTAATATGTGCAAATTGAAGCGTGACTTTAGGCCTTGGTAATCCGTAATCCATAAGAGTAGCATGCTCCCTCACTTAGGTTTACATTTTCCTCTCTGCATGAGAAGCTTGCCCTGCAAAATGTAATCCTGGCTGTTTGATTAATCTTCACAATCTTTTCTTATATAAAAGGGAGAGGGGAATTAAAGATGAGACATTCGGATAAGCTCCAGCCCTGCTTCCTGATTGCCACATGGAAGATGGATCGGTCTGCTAAAGTGCAGCTTTACCTCCATGGGTATGAATTTGTGAATGAATGAGAGAGCAAGCATCCACACTTTAGCAATCCCTGACCTGCAGTCAAGGGTCAGAGAAGCAAATCCTGTAGTAGGCGTGAGGCAAAAGCAAAGAGAAAGCTGAAAGTACAGGTTGGAATGAAAGGAGGCGGAGGTGTGTCTGGCATCTATACAATAAGTTGCCAGTAGTTAAAATAATCTCTCACGCTCTTTTGAAAGTACAGCTAAGACTATGATTTGCAAAATAGCTCTGAAGATTGGACATGCTAGGGAAACTTTCTGGTAAATAGGAATTAAAAATCATGCATGATTTTTAATGTTGCTTCATATTCTTAGTCATGGCGTTTCATATAACTATTAATTTATTAGTCATCCTATGGTTATACAATAAGCTTTACTGGGTTAGTAGGATCGTGTTAAAAAGGAAATTTGTACTAGATTCTGCCATTCAGTCAGGCTAGGGGGAAATATTGAGAAAAGAAGGTTAACCCTCTAGTCAGACCCTAACAAAGGGGGGTGGGCGGGAGAGGGGAGGCTGTTCCAAGAAGTCCATCTGATTCCTTTTAACACCCTTAGGGCCCCAGGAAGGAAGACTGAAAGAAGAAAGGACTGTTTGTCTATGTGTATGTGTGTGTGTGTGTGTGTGTGAATAAATCTGCTGGTGTGAGGCAGCTAAATCAGGTCTCAACAAATTACTCTTAAGACAGCAGCCACTTTTCAGCACTGAGAAGACAATAATGGTGTGTACTGCTAATGAACAAAGAAGTCTGCTGGGGAGGATTCGCTGTCTCAACTCCTCTTTGCTAGAAGTTACAAACACAATAAACTTTTTGCAAATATACAGGAATGCAACGGGAGGATAGCCACATGCTTATATAGATTAATTTATGCTCCCCCACACCAAACGTATCAAGAATATTTATAGCTATGCATGTAAATGATGAACTATAAATTGCAGTAATTGAAAAAAGTGCCCAGTTTCATTACAGTAATTCATTTTGGATTGGATTGGTACTAATACCACTAGATAAAGCCTTAGCAAGACCACACCTAGAAATGATAGCAGTGTTCCAATATTTGAGGGGACGCCACAGAGGATGGGGGGGGGGGGTCAAGCTATTTTCCAAAGCACCTGAAGGCCAGACAAGGAATAATGGATGGAAACTGAACAAAGGGAGATTCAACCTGGAAATGAGAAATTTTCTGACAGAGCAATCAGCCAATGGAACAGAAGTTGCCTTCGGAGGTTGTGGAAGCTTCATCACTGGAAGCTTTCAAGAAAAGATTGGACTGCAATTTGTCAAAAATGGAGTAGGGTCTCCTGCTTGGGGGGAGGGGGGGTTGGACTAGATGACCTACAAGGTCCCTTCCAAATCTGTTAATCTGTTAAGGCTTCACCATTACTCCACACTGTGGTTTAAAATAGCTGCATTTCAGAGGAAATGGCAAATGAAATACAAGATCATAGCCATCTACCACTAAGCTGCAATGATGAAATATACACTTGATGACATATTGCAAACTGCCCTTTTTTTTTTATCCCAACTGCAAGTATGTAATCACAGGGTTTGTATAACACATGACACACATTTCATCTCTTCCCTCTTGATGCCATCACTCACTGGATGCCTATGTATGAGTTACTGGGATTTTCTCATTACAAAATATTAACTCGACACATTGGCAGGAAAATGGACAAAAGTGTGTGTATGTTAGTATTGTTAGAAAACCTGATTAAAAGGTTACTAAAGCAATATATTGTAGTATAATAAATTGCATATGGATGCACAATTTTTTTGAATAACCAAACTAATTTTGCTGTTAATTACAACTTTTAGTATGGTTGCATTTGCTTTCACAGCATTCTCTAACTTTACCCAAATGGGAGCAAAAAGTTGCAGCACAATGTGAAGGAATATGAAAATCATCAGAAATTATGGATTGTGTTCACAGTTCTTAAAATAATTATGACAAAAACCTTTTCTACAGTGTTTTGTCAGATAAGACCAACATATGAGAAACAAGTGTGTTGTAGTTGAAACAGCAAGAGATGGCTTTTTCCTCGTGACATCATTTGTGAGGCTAAATGGAAATTTGAAGAGAAATCACAATATACTTACTGTACTTGCATGTGTTCCCAAGTGGCACAATCTGAAGCTCGTGAGAAGTTTATCCCACCAAGGATTCCAAATAGTGCCACCCAATTGTAATTTTGATTAAAATTAAAGGGGAAAATATTTAAATTAATGACTGGATAGTAGTAATATTGTATTTGTATTTAATTTGTTTACATAGAAAATATAGCTAGTTCCACCTGCTGTATTTTGCAACATTCTACCAAATGGCCTTCCAAGTTCAAGGACTGCTCTTCGTTAAGTAAACAGCATGTAACCCAGGACATGTCATTGTTAGTCTAAGATAATTTATGAACCTGTTAGAAGAAAATCTTTCTGGATAACAATATAGTAACAAGATTTTTTACTTTAAATTATTTCTGGTTCTCCAAGTGCCCAAATATTTAAAAGATACTAACATTTACTTGGACAGCCATTTAATTTAATGGCTTTTATTTCTAAAAATCACGATAGTCTGATAAGGGTAAACACTGTAATTTGTCCTAATAGCCTAATCTGATATCCAGAGTGGAGGTGTGTGTGGGTTTTTATGAGAATTACTTTCAGCAATATTTGTTCACAAACAAATATTTGTTCAATATTCATGAGTTGATGTACAGACAAACTCACAGAATGCTCAAAACCTTGGTCTCTCTTGAAAGCAAATAACTTCATATTTCTATTTTAGAATGAAATCTATTTCTTTTTTGTCTCCTTTGAAAAGGATTAGTAAGTGGCCCAAATAACGCTTTCCCAAGTAACTTATTAAAGAATGGGCTTATGCTTAGTCAATGTCCTTTATGATGCATATAACCTGCTCTAATATACCATCCATCACAAAGGTGAGTAACTCTTTATCATATTAGGACCACATTTCTTAAGGGATAATCCACTGGAGGTATCCAAGATCAAAGGACCAAAGCTAAACTTCAGTGGAAATTCCTATTTTCCCTCCTGGATTTAACAGATTGCAAGGCAAGAACAACTAGCTATCATTACAGGATTTTAAAAGGGAAGTTGGAAATCAGGCTAACAGTAGTACCAAGTTAGGTCAGGAGCCATAGATTACCTACCTCTGTGCCAGTAGTAGAAACATTGTCTTTTCAATGTTCAAAATCAACATGAAACACGTAATGTGCTGCTTTCATTTTTGGCATCATTTGACTTGCTGATTTGCAGTTTTCCAACAAAAGCAGTTGCAGACACACTATTTTCATTAAGCTATAAACTTAAAAATCTAAATCCAACAGTCCATTGTCCTGTTAATTATGCCTTCCCTCTTTTGAGTTTTACTGTCCTTTTACACATATCCTGCCTGTGCCCAATGCCAGCTTCAAGGAAACCTTTAATTTTTTTTATTTAGAGTTCATAAATACTGTGCCTTAACGGTGTTTTAGTTATAATATTCCAGAAAACTACTTTTATAAAAGTTTTATTTGCCAATTTTAAAACCATACATAAAGTTTAAAACAGGCAAGTCGTATCTTTAGAGATGTCTCCAATGCAGCATTGTAAGGCCAGAACTTCTGGCTCAGTCTTTGCAGTCTTTTCAACACAGCGTGAAAACTTTAATTGCATCCTTTTATTTCCATTACAGGACTTTTCCCTGAGAAAGTAACTTTTTCTTAAGTAAAATTTGTCATTAATTTTAAAACAGGCCTTGTGGTGTCAACAGCTGTGTTCTGGAAGCAGAGGTTTCTTTGGCCCAGGGTGGGAGGAAGGAGGGCAGTCAGAAGATCCAGGAAGGCTTTCCAAGGTTTCATGCCACACCATTGATAGCCTCTTTCAGCAACATCGTTTCCTCCACCTCACCTTGCTGTGTTGTCCGCTTAATATTTTCCATATGGGATTGGCCACTTTTCCACAAAATAGACTTTTCATGTTTGGTTTTAAAAAGCAGACCGTGACCTGAAAAAGCAAACAAAGACAATACATCCTGAATGGCTAGCAGCTGAAGAATAAGAAATGGAAAAGATTCCATTCAGAAGGTTGCTGTATTGAGCAGAAAACTAAAATGATCCCAAACACAAATGGCATTATTACTATGATCAAATGGCTAAAATGGGATAGACAATCATTTTTAAAAGCCACTGCACAGTTGATGATTTAAAGGGAAAGTAAAAAGCCCAGTAATTTTATCTCTTTTTGACAGACAGGATTCTCTATAAAAGTTACAGAAATGTTTATTCATGAGCACTTGCTGATCTGATTCTGAGAGTTATTTTTGTATGACTTGATTAAAGAATGTCACTTTTGTATTAAAAGTAATGTGGCTTTCAAAATTCATACAATTAAAATTTTTTAAAAATAATCCTTACAATTTAGCTCCTAAATCACATATATCAGATGAAAATAAAACCACAACAGTTATTTTTTTTAAAAAAGATAGTAATTAGTATTTCAAAAGAGAATTATTTTGAAACTAAATTTTACATACAGGATCATAGCTTAACTGACTGTGGTTAATACATTCTAGGGCTATTTGGGGAATAAAGGGTGTAACTGTCATGCTATAATTTGGATGTAGTCCTTTTTTTTTTGGTAAAGATGTAAGAAAATCTGCTTTGATTTTATTAAATCAAGCATGTTATTGCCAGGAAATATTTCTGATTTTCATTTGGGAAATAGTATTTGAAATGTAAGCTATATGTTTACAAATATAAAATCATGCAACATACTTTAAAATTCCTTCCTTTAGAAATTTGGTAATTTGTTATTTTGAAAAACTGAGTTTTGGTTACAAAGGCACTCACCAGGACAATCTGCTGTCTCTCTGAAAGCTCTTTTCTTACAGCAGCCTCGACACAGATTAAATACACACTTATTACCCTAGGAAGAGATGCAAATTAGTTCATTTTTCATATGGTATCACATTGCCAGTAAGTTCTATGTAGTCTGAACTAAAGTGTGAAACGAATCTAAAAACTGAGAAAAAAAAAGAAACTAGATAAGCCTTACCCACCATGACAAATCACATCACATCACTATCATTAAAACATTGACTCTTTGCCAACACTTCTCACCCATCTATGTATTTGGACAAAATGGCCATCTACCCCCAAGCTGTACAGGTGTGGACTTAAGATATTAACTTTATGGTGCAGACAAACCACACCTACATTGGGAGAAACTTCCTACTGAAAAATAACCTTAATACATGAATTCTGCCCCCCCCTTTTTTTTTTTTATCCCAACAGACCAGTGTCAAGAAACACTGCAGGTTATGGATTATCCCGATGATCACAAGTTCCCCAAGATGAAAATAGCTAATGTTCCACCAGCTGAAAAGAGTTACTGATACGTTTGTATTTCAGAAGACGGGATTAGATTTAGACTTAGAATACCATTTTAGAATAATTTATATAATCTGGTGGAAGTAAAATCTATTAGGCCCACTGACCAATAAAATATATACATATACACAAGCCAAAAGCACAACAAACTCAAATGCTTAGTCAGTTGTGATCCCACCACAGGCAGTAATAAATGCCATCTTTTTTCTTGGGCAGATGTTGATGTTACTGTATTATTTGTCTATGTCTTTGGAAAAAGAGAGCAAGATCCAGTAGTTGATTATTCATACAATCACAGCAGATGGTTTATGACTCAACTCCCTTATGGATATAAATCTATTCCTTCTTGTTTAGTCTATCTATTTCTTCTATACAGAAAAATTTAAAGAATCCATCATAGATTTGGGTAGCATTATGCTTCTCTTTACAGGTAGTCCTCGCTTAGCAACCATAATTGGGACCAGCAACTCGATCACTAACTGCCACAGTTGCTAAGCAAAAATCATGTGACCATGACAATCTTATGACCTCATTGTTCCTTTGGTAGTTAAGCAAACCACCACAGTTGTTAAGTGAAACATCTCATAACTGTGATATATTTTATATCGCCTTCTGTATTAACTTCGCTTGTTGCAAGCTCAGAGATGGTGATCATGTCATTGTAGGACACTGCATCAGTCATAAATACGAAGATTGGTTGCAAAAGCAATTTTTTTACACTGTTGTAACGTCAACAATTATTAAATGAGGCAACTGGTTAAGTGAGGACTCGCTGTACTGTGCTTTGGTAGTGAAGGTTTTTAAAATTAAGAGAAGTGGTGTAAAGTGCTTCCTGTAGGTGGCAGTACATTTCCAGATAACTTAGTAAAATCTCCTTGTTCTAAGACCTACCGGTGATATTTCATTGGACTAAACTGATTTTGCCAAGCAGGGTCAGACCCACTTCATACTTGCATGGGAATCTTCTAGAAAATAACAGGGCTGTATGTTAGACTGGGATATGCTGTATGGCTTCTAAGAAAGCTGTATAGTTGTGTTCATGAAACCAGCAGGAGTCAAGTCTGACTTGGAGACAGTGCTTTTTTGGCCTACCTTTCCAAGCAAGTATCTTACAGCATTTAAGCCTATAACGAAGGCATATGATAATTGATTTCTTATTAACATACTGCTTATGACTTTATTTTAAAGACTAGAGGATGAAATAGTTTCAATCATTTAAATTTTTAGACTGCAATTTTACTGGGAGGAATATTATTGAAACTAATGTTGCAGCAGATCCCTTGGCTCAACGTACAAGATTTTTAAGCATTTATCATTCCACTCCAAGTTGTAACAATTAGCACATTAATGAAATGTTTAAAGATTCACCTTTGGATTTCCACACTGATCACACTTTGCATATTTAGCTGAAACAAGGAAAAATGAATTAGTTTTCAGGTTATTTCAAACATTTCTCCTAGAAAGTGACATACAATTTCTATCGCTTGAATTTAAAATCAATTCTGAAAAAAAAATAGTTAAAAAGAGATTTTTAAAGTACCCTAATTTAAATAAAAACCTAGGAAGAGATGCTGGCCATGAAAAAAATATAATACCTGTTGAAGGCAACACCTTTTTAAAGCTAACAGGGTTACAAAAGAGAGGGATAGTATTTCTGCTTGCAACTGTTTTGCAATATTCAGTTGGCCTAATTAAGATGTTGCCTCAAATAGTTTTTGAAATTAAATGTTCCACTATTAGCTAAAAGATGTAACAGATTTATTGAAGAGAAAGAAAATATAGAGAACAAGACAACTAAGGATTGCATTTGTCAGTTAAAACTGTTATAACAGAGACTTTAAACAACAGTTTAAAACATTCCACAACCAATAGAGGATCTACTCCTGGAAAATGCTCAGTGCTTTTGTTCTGTCCCAAAACTTCAGGAATATCAAAATTTGTGATACAATTATTCCCCTAACATGGTAGCATGTATTTTTATTTAACCATTCAAAAACAAACAAGCATTTAAAAAAAGAAAAAAATATCGGTAAGTGGACAGAGAAGTTGTAAAAGTTGTATAATTGGTGCTCAGTATATTGTTATAAAGGGTTAACCATAAAAAGCAGAATGCACTGAATTATTTTAAACAAAAAACAACATATTTTTAAAGGTCTTTTTACATGTCTTGAGTTGAAATCTGATGTTATGCTTGTCTATTTTTATTACTTAAAGATAAATCATCCAACAGAAAAAAAGGAAAAAGGGAAATTTATCAATAGATTAACTTATTGATATGCATTGTTAATGAAATATTTAGTTTCTAACTTCCCTTTTGTTACACTCTGGTATGTAATATTTATAAAGATTTAAATCGTTCACTTATTTCTAACTTCAGATCTTTTAATTAATTCTTTTTCTCCTTAAAAAAACATACTCTAAATGTTTAAATTTACCGTGCTGTATAATTATACACTGAAGTTGTTCTTGCTTGAATTTAGTCAAACTTCTATTGTGAATATTAATTCTCCCATTGTTCCATATTCTCCAGGTTTAAGTTCCCAATCTGACACCATTGTAAATATCTCTTTTCCAAAATTGCACTAAATTATCCTTGGGAGTGTTAATCTGGATCGTAGTAAATTGTGGTATTTTTGTTGTTAGGGCCTGGAAATATGCCTAATTTTTAAAAAAGGATGGTCTCTATTCAAAATTTGGTTTTTAAACTTTTCTAAATAGTACTGTTTACAGGTAGCCCTATTTGTCCAACTATTCAAAGGAGCTGAATAGCATTGAAAAACTGGACTTATGACCCATGCTTCCAATTGTTACAATACCCCTTTGCAGTCACATGATCAAAATATTGGGTCCCTGGCAACATGCCCACACTTACGACCATAGGGACACGGCAATTGGAACTCTTCCCCATCTCTCCCTCCTTTTAGCTACCTTGCTTCCCAAGTGTTGTGAGAATGGGTGCACTATTTAAAGAATGGCAGACTTACCCATTCCCATGAGACCGGGATAAGACGAGAAGGTTTCTGAAGCATCATGAGAAGGGGATGTGCAGTTTGGAGAAGGAATGACACACCCAGTGTTAAGAATATGATCTTCTGAAGCACTGCGAGAATCAGGCTACTGCCATTCTCCAAATAGGAGAGTATTCCCTTGCCTTAAACCACTGTTCTTTAATTGCTCTTAAAATGCAGCAAATGTAAAACTCTGGCCAAATATGACCCTCTCTCTCCCAGCATAACGATGGCATCTACTCCTTTATTGTCTCACCTGATGCTAAGAAATCCCTGTCCCTCCATCTACCCTTGCCATGCAGTGAAATACAAAGGAGGACTATTTGTTAATTGCACAGTCCCCACATTTTCCAAATGTTTATTTGGTGACCTGTAGTTGCAGAAATTTTGAGAAATTCTGTTCCCTATGCTTGAAAAGAGATATTTTAGAAACATAAATGCCTGATGCTCCTATTTTTAGTACAGTTATACCCATTGACTATATTATATGCAGCTTTATAACTTACGTTTTAATGAGGGATCAAAGCTTTTGTTGGGATTCCTTAACTTCTTCTTTTGTTTGTTTTTTGAGAGAGAATCAGAGTTCCCATCTTCTTCATCCTCCAGAGCTCGTTTCCCCCGAGTAGTTCCTTCTATGACAGGTGGGGCATTTTTGTTGCACGTTTCCTTAGGCCTGTGAAGGTTGAATATGTAAACATCTAAAATGCAAGGTAACAATTACTTTATTTGCTAATACCACCAATTTAGGACCCTACAGAAACTCCTTAAAAATAACAAAGCAGAGATACCCCATGTTCTCCTGCCATCTTTGTTCCATTGTAGAAAAGATATGAGGTCATGTGAGAGAAGACTGAACGGATGAACACTGATGAATATCAGTTATAAATGGTTATATAAAAAGAGATTAAAGAGGAAAAAATAGTCTCCCAACTACCTTTTTTCTTCCTATCCTGATGGAAGGGTAAACCAAGTAAGTTTTTTTAAAAAAATTCACTTCAACATCAACTCCTTGAAAAATGTTGTTACTCACGATGCTCCTCTTTACTGCTCTAATTAACAAAGAAAGTTGAGGACATCCATTTATGTTATTTCCAAGTAGCTAAGCTCCATAAAGCAATTCCACTAAGTGTTGAGTAGAAATACCCTTCTCTCTTGCATTAGAGTGGAACAAGCTTAGAGGAAAATGCTCAGATCCGAAGGAGTAACGAACATGTACACCTCAATACACACAAGGATGGCTATTCAGAGGAAAAATATCACATGTTGCAATTATCATTACAGCTCTTGTTACATGGCAGAGTGGAAAAAAAACTCAGAGTGCCATGGACAGGCTTCTTAAGATATCATTCCAGTACTATATTCCTTCACCTTCAGGATTACTTTGATAAACTGTATGTATTGCACAAATTAATCTGACAAATTAACAATGCAATACAAGCACTCACCCTGGTCTGAGGTATGGCTGACAAATCCAGTGAAAGAAAGGTAATCCTCCCTTTGGCTTCTCTTCTTCCTTCAAATGCGCTATTTCTTCCTACATATAGAACAGAAGCAATGACAAATTCAATTTTTATAGGGAAGAACCAGCCTAGCCTGATAGAGCAAAAATGAAAATAAAACCAATGTATAAAACCAATGCGTAACAATGTATTAAGCCAGAGTTCCCCAACTTTCTGGACCGGCAGGGGGAGGGGTAGAGGGGATGGTTCTGTGTGAGTGGCAGGCAAGCGCGCATGTGCAGCTCCATTTTGGTGTACGTCAGGTACACGCGCCTGCCGCTCATGCAAATAGTGCATGCACACGTGCTTGCCCACTGCTCATGCAAGTGCGCCCATTCCACTGTCTGACTCTGAATGGCTCAAGGCCGAGAAGTGGGCCATGGCCCAGGGGTTGGGGACTCCGGTATTAAGCCATTCGATGAAACTAGAAAATGGAGTCTCAAAATACTATGCTTGTGCATGGCTTTGGATTTCATTCCAATAACGTGCATTTGTGTGCAACTCTTTGATGTAGTCATGGCTGTTCCCAGGATTGTGTTTCCTTTGGAGGATGAAGGAACTTCAAAATGCCTTAAATAAAAGTAACACTAAATGGGTAATCCTGGAAGTTAGTGCATTGTTCACCTTCTTGGATAGGGAATTTTGAGAAATAGCAGCATGCTGGAATAGCAGCCCTCATCGCAGAAGGCAAGCCAGCCATTTGGCAGACGTCGTCCCACCATTCATTCACCCTGCTTCTTTTTCCTACTCATCATTAACCTTACTCACAAGTGCTGTTACTCTAAGAATCAACTCCCATCTCTTATTCTTTCTTACACATTCCTTTACCCCTACTCACACAAAGTGTTCTGCCCCAGTTCCGGATTTCCAAGGATATTGACATACACCAACGGTCCTTATCAAATTTATTAAGTAGCAAGAATAAACAAGACTGGCAAAGGTTGGCAACCAGCCCAAAAAACAAGATATGATAAACCAAAATACTCTGATAATAAATACGAGTTGTTTCTGGCAAGACACTTACTAAAGGTGTGTGACTTAAATAGGCCAAGGGAGTGGCCAATTATCCTCAAGCCTTACTCTCGAGGAGACCTCCTCCTCCTGAGTAACCACTCCTGCCTTTTGGCAGCCCTGCGTGCTCGAGCATTGAGGAGAGGCTCCTCCACTTCGCTCTCTCCACTTGAAGGAGCCTCTGGAGGTTCTGAAGGCCCTGGCTGAGTCTCTGCCTCTGGCACCACATCCTCTTCAGCCTCCTCGCTGTCCGATGCGAGTGCCAGTTGTGCCGGCTGCTGGCGTGACACCACACCAGACTCCTTGTCGGGATCAGCCACGATCCGTGCAGGCCGCTGGCGGGCCACAACACAAAGACACCAAAACAAATCTATTCCAACTCCCTACTGCTAACACCTGCCCATGCCATACTTTCTGCATGTCCCTATCAACAATAACAGTGGCAGAGCTCTCCTTCCTTTTTTGCCTTCCTTTTCTATTTTTAATAAGTCCCCAAGCAGGCAACACCTAACCCACCTATTTGCTACCTCTATTTTTTAAGAAACCCAGTGGGCTTGGCTGGAGCCCAGGAGCAATAGGAAGAAATAAAGAAAGCCAACTGGCTAAAATCTGCTGCAATCATTACACACTTTCAGTAATAAGAAGTTGTTAAGAGACATTAGCTTATCTTGTTTGACAAAAAGAAGTCCTACAGTACCAAGCTTTTCCCCATGAAAAGTTCAGGCTTACTGCAACATCCAAAGCATCAGCTGGTACCTGGCAATGCAACTTCAGCTCCCTGTTGACAGCCACGAGTCCTTCCAGTGTTTTCACTTTTGCTAATTCATCACGTAGTTGCTGGTGAACCTGCAACCTGAGGGAAACCAACACAAGTGCTGAAGAGGAGATTTCAGTCTAATCTTTGCAGACGAGATGTACAGCTTCCATTCTCAACTGCTGTGAGATTCCGCTCCTTACACGAACGGGGGTGCAAATCCGCTGTGAGATATCTCATAAAACACTACGAACAGCAGAATCACTCAAAGTCTATAGAGATTCTCAGTCATCCAGGTCATGATTGTCCCAAAGGTACAGGACTTGCTTCCTGAAAAAGCACCTTTGGGACAACCATAGTTGGATGACTGAGAATCTCTACAGACTTTTAGCTATCCAATTTTGGATGAACACCCTTTGAATGGTGTGGGAGTAGGAATGGATTTCCAGAGGGGGGTCGGATTTGCAGACTACAGGAACCAGGAGCACTACTCAGGTGACCCTGAGGACACAGATAAACCTCCAAGTGCTTCAAGGATGCAGATTACCAGCTGTCTGCAAGGAATATAAATCCTTCCATTCCCCACTATCCTGTCAGAGCTGAAGAAGCTTTTGGATAAGAAGGGAAACATTTTTAAAGGAAAAAACAAGGAAATCCAGGTGCCTCCTGAAAAAAAGCACCTTTGGGACAGAATCACTCACGTGTGATGCCAAAGTTTGAAGAGATGAGCTCTGACATAGGACAACGGGCAAGGATATTGCTGTACTATTTGTAGGTATTCCTCAGCCACCTCCCAGACAACAGGATTTCTTCCTTCAAATAAAGCGGGATTATGAAGATTGCCCTCTAAAAGAAGAAAATCCAAAAAAGAAAAAAAAAAGGTAAGCAGTTTTTGCCTTAACTGATACATGAAGGATTCCCAATGGGAATTAGCTGGTGCTGCTGGGAGTTAGAGAGCAAGTTAAGCACTTCCTTCTCTTGCTTCCAAACTTGTCATCCAAGTATTCCATATTCTCAGTGCCTCTGCAATCACACTTTGGAAACCCGAATCTGTGACTAAATTACAGATAGTCCTCACTTACTGACTGTTCATTCAGTTACTGTTCAAAGTTATGACAGAGCTGAAAAAGGAAAATTTCAACCGCTCCTTGAATTTGTAGCTGTTGCAGCGTCCTCATGGTCATGTGATCAAGCAGTTACAATGGTTGCAGCATCACATGATTACGTGATTGCCATGTACAAATTCCACAACCGGCTTTCAACCAGCAAGTCAATGCGAAAGCCAGCAGGAAGTTGCAAGTTGCGGTATTGTCATGTCATGCTTAATAATCTGCATGATTCACTTCACAACCGCAGCTGATGAGGTAAGTTGGGCATTGTTATGTGATGTTTCACGTTAAAACTGCATTGCTTAGTAATGGAATTGCTAGCCCCAATTCAAGATTGATGACAACTAACTGTATGTTGCTCACTCATTCATATTTCTCAACATGAAATTAAAATCCATTTCTTGCTATTTCAGAACAACAGAAATTGTTTTAATTTATTATTTTACCTCTTCTGTGAAATTAGTGAAGCCTTATTTATCTGAAGTTTTCATGGAACTTCACAATTAGCGTAGTTAGTTGACTACCCTGACTTTTCAAAATTAAGATTTCAATCATTTTCATTAGTATTAATAGGGAGGGGTGTACAAAATGTTTCATATTAAACTGCTTTCAAGCACGAGTTTTACAAAATGGACTGTTTCACACATTGTGGAAGCATTTCAAGTTCAAAATACTCATTAGCCGCCCATATTTGCTCGATAGCGGGATGAGTGGCACATAAATTTCATAAATAAATTAAATACATAAATTTCAATACCTCTTGACTGCTTGAAAGCAGGACGCTTTGCAAAATTTTGTGATCAAACTATTTTGAGATGAACCATTTTCACACTCCTGGATAATCACCAATGTTTCAGGAAAAGCACTTCTCTTCCAGAATCCAAATGCAAGCTAAGAGGTGTTAATATGCATATACAACCGTATTTCATATCTTTTGTTTCTCCATCTAAAACAATAGATTTTATATGCAAACTCAAATTCATATTTAAATAAACTATTCAATAAGCATGTTATAATAGCCAGACATTCAAATCTTGTATGGCAGATGTCTTCAAACTGTGCTCCATGGAACCCAGGGCTCCCCAAGAACTTGATATGGTCCCTTAAAAGACTAAGGGGTTGAGGCGGGGGGGGGGGGGAAGACCACTTGAACCCAGCCAATTTTCTATCACTGGAGCTTTACTACCAAATCAGGGGGTCCAGGAGTTTTTTTTAAAAAAAAACTAGTAGGTTCCTTGGCCTGCAAACCACTTAAAAAAAACCCTTGTTGTACAGCATTAATTATCTCCTCTGCTTTTTAAACTAAAGCACTAAAGGATGCACCTGTTAAGTCTTCACGCCATGAATGATACCCATGTCTCCCTTAGAGTTATCAGTAGAAAAGCAATTTTTTCATTATGGGTTCCTTATTAATGCATATGCTTTCTTTCATCAAGGTTCCATGTAATGCCTATGAAGCCTTGGAGCTCTTGTTCCTGGTTCATCTGGATGCAAAAGACGAATGTTTCTGCCAACTGCCAAGGGTTCAATCCTCACTGGCTCAAGACTCAGCCTTCCATCCTTTTGAGGTGAGTAAAATGAGGACCCAGATTGTTGGGGGCAATATGCTGACTCTGTAAATCACTTACAGAGGGCTGTAAAGCACCAGGAAGCGGTATATAAGTCTAAGTGCTATTAACTGCTAGCTTTAAAAATTAATCATTTTGAGTCCTCTTCAGTTATTGGTGCCTTTTGTGTGAGTTATCCACTACAGTAACTGTCCTATTTTTCCAATGGTCAATATTAATGTTTGGATGTGTCACCAAGTCTGTACAGTAGATTTTCTTCCAGATTGGAAGAAACAACAACTAGAATAGCAATGAGAAATCCACTTCACTATTGTTGCAAGAATATTACATAACCATGTCCCTAAAGTCACCAGGAGTCTTGACAGAGGATTACCTATGTTTATCATATCTGGCACCGCTGATCTCTGCTCCGGAGATTTAAATCACTGTTTTAAAGGATAATGAAAGCAACAGAAACACCAGATAACCACACTATGAGCAAGAGTACTTCGTATCATTTAATCTCAACACAAGATTGAACACAAGATTTCTTTTTCTTTCCTACCTGCGCTCATCACGCCCTGAACTCCTGTCTTCTGAATACACCATTCCACATCTTTGAGGTATTGAATGTTCCCATTTGCAAAAACAGGGATTTTTACAGCCTTTCTATGATAGCAAATGGAAAAGGAAAGGTAATACATAAATAATAGAAATCAAAACCTTTTAAGAGCAGCAAACTCTTAGATTCACCAAACAATATTTTCTCTAAATTGAAGGCATTCAGTGCCCAGAAAAAAAATCTTCTAACGTACCCTGAACTGAGGACCAAAAGCAAGAACCTTGTCTCTCCCTTCCAAGATACAATATTCCTTCCAAGATAAATATTCAAGTCCTACTGATAATTACTGATAATTATGTGGCTCAGAGAATTAAAGGGCAGAACCCTCTGGCCTTTCCCATTGGTCAAGATGTCATAGTCCAAGAACAGATAGTCAAAAAAGAATAACAGGAAAGGAAAATTGACTTAAATGTCAATAAGTGGCTCACAATTTCATTTCATTCTGGCTGTGAGAAACTAATCTCTTGCCTTTCTTAGCCCCTCTATTCCTCTTCTCTAATAAATCTCGCCTTCTGCAGAAAGTAAATTTAATGACAAGAGTCCATTTCTTTGCTTTAATTCACGTGGACCCATTGGGAGGCAGTAATTATCTAAAAGATGAGATACCAATACAGTGAATCAATCTATATACTTTCAGAAGCACAGGGTCCCTTCCCCAGGTTAGCTATGGGTATTTACCTCACAGCCTGTATGTGCTCCCAGGAAGCCACACCAACAAGAGGTCCTTTCTGTTCTTTAGTGCGCCCATGGACAGTTAGAAGCTACAACAAAATTGCATTTGTCTTTCAGTGTGAATGAGACAAACAATCTTAGAAAATATTTCATTTCTCTGTAATGCTAGCTGGGTTTTTTTAAACAAATAGTCAGGAATTCCAAACTCCACATCTAATTTCTTCAGATGACATTACAGATAGTCCTCAATTTAGGACCACAATTGAACCTGAAATTTCTGTTGCTAAACCAAGCAGTTCCTAAGTGAGTTTTGCCCCATTTTATAACTTTTTTGCCACAGTTGTTAAGCAAATCACTGCAGTTGTTAAGTGAATCATGCAGTCATAAAGTGAATCTGGCTTCCCCCATTGACCTTGCTTGTTGGAAGCCAGCTGGGAAGGTTACAAATGGTGATCACATGACCTCAGGACAATGCAACTATCATAAATACACACCAACTGCCAAAGGCCCAAATTTTGATCATGTGACCATGAGGATGCTGCAATAGTCTTAAGTGTAAAAACTGGTCATAAGTCACCTTTTTCAGTGCCACTGTAACTTCAAATGGTTGCTAAGCGAACGGTTGTATGTCGAGGACTACCTGCACAGGTAGTCCTTGCTTAACAACCACAAATGGGACTGGCAACTCCATCACTAAGCAATGTGACAGTTAAGCAACGCATCATGTGATCATAATGGACTTATGACCTCACTTCCACTGTGGTCATTAAGCAGATCACCAATGGTCATGAAGTAAGATATCATGTGATTGCAATTTGCAATTTCACTGCCAGCTTCTCCATTGATGGAAGCTGGCTGTGAAGTGCACAAATAGCAAATGTGACCATGAGATGCTGCAACAACTGTAAACGCCTGCCAGTTGTGAAGTGCTTGAAACTATCACATGTCTGTCAGGATGCTGTAATGGTCAGAAGTATAAGGAACAGTCATAAAGTGACTTTTTCAGTTCCGTCATCACTTTGAATGGTGGCTAAACAGGGCAGTTGTTAAGCGAGGACTATCTGAATATTTTTCCTCAAGTACTAAATCAGCTTATTGGAACATGGAACATCTGTATCTATTTTATCTAAGAAAATTAATAACTTGTTACTGACATCAAACCATATTAAATATCTTGATTTGTATGCTATTATATTGCAAATACCTCCTAGTTAGTGGAATGAGATCAGCAGTACGTTGGCCATATTAGATATCCTGAGCTAAAACTGAGCTTTAATTGCATTTGTCATATATGCCAAAATTTATCAGTATTAATCTTACTATGGTATTAATTAGGCAGAATGCTGCATATGGCACAAGTATGACTAAGGCCTGTAACATCCCACCGAAATGACTGTGGGGGGTTTGCAAACCCAGAGCCTATACACTACCATGTAAAGCATTACAATATAATCCTATATTGTTGGCTCTGAACCCAAATAATTGTTATGTTAGCAGTAAAAGTTAACTGACTTTATAATGCAATGAGGAATAATTACAGACCAAGTTGCATTTAACCAACAGACTGGACAACTGCAGGGAATTTCTAAAGAACAGCAACAAAAAGGAGTAGAATTTGCATACCTTGGTAGAATGTTTACTAAGGTTTAGAAAATGGAGAGGAAATGTTAAAATTTGTAAATGCTGACAGCCAGACCATGTTTCTGATGTAGGAGTGAATGTTTGTTGGAACAAGCAAAATTCACTATGAGTAATAGCATACATTTGCCCATTTCAATGAGAATTGGCTATGTCAAGAAAAACATGGAAACAAGTTAAATGCAGGGGGAAAAGGATTACTTAAAAAGCAAGGGTTGTAAAATAAGAACAAATGTGGTCAAGAATTAATGAGTAATTAACAAATGTGGGCTGAACACCAAAGTGACTAATTGTATATATGAAAAAATATGCTGATATGGTTTGATCATGTATAGAGAGAATGAATATCAAATAGCCAATACATATAAGTGAACAAACTTAGAAGAAAACTGAAAAGTAACAATTGAATAAATTTTATGTCATTCTCAAAAAAGACAGAAGTTGAATCAACTAAAGGCAATGTATGAAACTATGCACAGATGTGGTGAAAGCAGGGGGTTTTCAAGGATAAAATGTGGAGAAGTAGAGTGAACAATATTAGTGTAAATTAACGTTTTCTCATGTTTGATTTATGTCTTGGTTTACATTTCCCTTCCTGCTTTTCTGAACTTTGCATAACAGTTAAGCTGAAAGAGAATAGCATGATATATATGTACATATACATATAATTAATATATCAAAACAGACTGTAATGAATTCCTTACTTGACAACCAGCTTTCTCCAGTAATTGAGCATATTTCACAGTTTTACTAATTTCTGGGAAAACACGGATTTTGCATGTAATAGGTACAGAGAGCTTTTCATTAGCCAATGCAACTGGAAAGCAAGAGAAAGAAACTGGCTGAATCCGGAAGTTGCATTACTAGGAGAACAAATAACTGCAATCCCATTTTCTGGTACTCTGCATACATTAACTGCACAGCATATATTGTTGCATGTATACATTATTGCAAGAATAAATAACTACTAGCCCTACTGTCTCTGTGTGCGTCAATTCTACATTTGCAAAAATATTCTGTGGATGAAAGAAATATCTATAGTGGATGGATAATGCTGTGTCAGTGATCCCAAAGCAATGAGTGTACTTTTAAAATATGAGCCAAAGGCCTACCATATTCACTACTGCACCTTTTCAACTCAGTGGCTCTTCTATCCTGCATTGGGCAATTAGGAATCAGCTGTCAGTTCTGTTTTATTTTATCATTAGCTGTAGCCTTCTTCTTCTAGTCATAACTAGCAAGACAGCATATCCACATCAGAAGCATGGGGATAGAGTCCAGTTAACTGTTGCTGGAATTACCCTGCATCCAGCAAACCCTATAGAATTATTTTTAGTTGTATTGTCAAAACAGAGGGACCAGTTACCAAAATCAATGTTTATAGCTTGCTGTCTCATCCAAACAGGATGGGTGCAGTGTTATGAATAAATCTTTATGCAGGAGCCCCAAGGACAAATATAATGCATTTTGGTTCTATTCTCCTCCCATCCCATCCAATGCTCAAGAACTTTCAGGACTTACTCATTCTCTGGAGAAGGTCCCACTCCTCTTGCAGGAATGCTCCATAGTGACCTAAAAGAAAATCCAAAGAATTACAGCCTAATAGGAACTGGCCCAATGTTAGATACACAAAATAGCCACAACAGTAGACAGTTTTTTTCCTCTCCTCAGGCTCAAGAATAAAGTTGGAGAATATATTGGAGAAATAAAAAGATTAGAAGAAATGACTGCGCATGGCATAGAGGAAGTAGAAGATAATCTATAAAATGGCTTTTCCTAGAGAGTTCACAATTACAAGCATTTGTTTATGTAGTCAGAGGGTGTTGGATTTAATGGCACTTTGCTAACTCATTCCTTTCAAGGGAGGATGGTCATGTATCAATAAATGCAATTTTGTGGCCTAAATTACTTTAGATTCCAATTTATGCTTACCTCTTTTTGCAATCATCTGAGGACACCCCAGATTCAGGTCTACTGCATCACAGTAGTCTTGAGCTAACAAGGCAGCCTCAACAAACACTTCTGGATCATTGGCACAGAACTGTAAAAGAGATATATAAACCAAATAGTAAGCTAGCATTTATTTTAACATCAAAATAACAGAAGCATTTAACACATTTATAAAAGAATGTCACTATGCTACAAAACACCTTCTATATTGCGTTATTAAGTATGACAAAATATTTTATATACTTGTCCTCCCCAATCTAAGTGATATTGTTGTTGTTGTTGTTGTTGTGACTACCTGACAAGATCTGATTATAACTTTCCAGTTAAAAACTCTTTAATTCATCATGACAGCATTCCTTTTTCCCACAACTATCACCATGATGGATAAGTTGACTGGGAGAGAATGATTGATCAAAAGTCATCTAATGAGCATGAGTGACTGAGGATGGGCTTGAACCTACGTTTTCTTTGTCTTAATCCAACATCTTAATACTTATATCACACATGCTGAGATTACAATTCTTATCGCTATAATAAATGTCTGTTGGATTATGGAAATTAGTCCTTGAATAGGTGTATTAATTATTTTAAAATTAATTCTGAAATATTTATTGTCACGCAATGCAGAAAAATGTACTGCACAACAAAGATATGAAAGCCTGTTGAAATCATCTGGTCAGTATTACCTGTACAATTAAAGGTCTGTCTTCAGGACACACTTCACAATACAAGTTTTCCTTACGATAATTGGCATCTCTGACAAAGACCTGAGCATGCAGCATAGGAGTATAACATAGGTGGGCCCCATGACGGCGACTTAATAGTCTCCAAGCCAATTCGCTTTGATCCACCATGGGAGCAACCACAAAACGTGCCTCTCTCAGTGTGTTTTTCCAAAATTCAAAGCCCTTGGGTTTGGGCATCATCCTTTCACTGGAAAGAAATACAAACAGTAAATGTTAATATCCTCTTATTCATCTTAAAAAGTTATGTTATACATTAACTGTACTCAACAACTAACTTGTCACATGGTACCCATTTACTATTGCAATCTATTATTTGTGTTGTTCTTAACATCTACATACAGTAGTCAAATGCTCAACACTGAGCATTCAAAAGAAAAAAGATCCAGAGTTCTGTTGTGCACTTAAAAGTATATTTGTTGTTGTTGCTAAGCCAATAAATCGTGTCCAACTCTTTGCAACTTTATGGACCACAGCACGTCAAACAGCTCCCCCACTCCCGTCTTCCACTGTCTCGCTGAATCTGCCCAAACGCATACCCACTGCCTCAATAACACTATCTTATCTTCTGCCATCCCCTTCTCCTTTCGCCTTCAATCTATCCCAACATTAGGATCTTTTCCAGTGAGTCCTCTCTTCTCATTTGGTAGCCAAAGTATTTGAGCTTTAGCTTCAGTATCTGTTCTTCCAAAGGACAGTCAGGGTTGATTTCCTTAATATATATTTAAGATTATGGAATAGGAATAGAATTAGAATAGATTAACAGAGATGGAAGGGATCTTGGAGATCTTCTAGTCCAACTCTCTGCTCAGGAGTGGTGGCAAACCTGTGGTACGCAGAGCACTCTCTGTGGGCATGCGTGCTGTCGCCCCAGCTGTTTCAGGTCTTTGCCATGCATGCGGTGTGCCTCCCACTGGCCAGCTGGTCTTCGGGTCTCTGCTGCACATGCATGGGGCATGGGTGCACATGCACCGCCTTGCAGTTTGGGCAGGGTGCTGACACATGCGCGGGATGCCTGCACGCATGAGCCCACGTCTTGCAGTTTGGGCGGGCACGCACACTTTGGGTACTCGGTTTCTAAAAGGTTTGCCATCACTGCCCTATACCATTTCAGACAAATGGTTCTTAAAAGTTCTTAAAAACTTCCGGTGTTGGAGCATTCACAACTTCTGGAGGTAAGTTATTCCACTGATTAATTGTTCTGTCAGAAAATTTCTTCTTAGTTCTAGGTTGCTTATCTCCTAGATTAGTTTCCATCCATTGCTTCTTCTCCTGCCCTCAGGTACTTTGGCGCATAAGCTTAACTTCCTCTTCTTTGTGGCAGCCCCTGAGATATTGGAACACTGCTATCATGCCACCCTAGTCCTTTTTTTTTTCATTAAACTAGACATACCCAATTCCAGCAACTGTTCTTTATATGTTTTAGCCTTCAGTCCCCTAATCATCTTTGCTGCTCTTCTCTGCACTCTTTCTAGAATCTCAACATGTTTTACATCGGGGCCACCAAAAATGGATGCAGTATGCCAAGTGTGGCCTTACCAAGGCATTATAAAGTGGTATTAACACTTCATGTGATCTTGATTGTATCTGTCTGTTAATGCAGCCTAGAACTATGTTGGTTTTTTTGGCAGCTGCAGCACACTGCTGACTCATATTTAAGGGATTGTCCACTACATGGTAACTATATTATTTAAATTATATACTTACCATTTGTTAACAAAATTGCTGAACAGGAAGGATTCTATAGTTTAGGATCCATTTCCTACAATTTTTATATTCTGTGATTACTATTTTATGATTCTGTAGATCCTGCTTTATAACGCTACAATTTACCACATTTTATTTTCCTTACTCAGTAATCTAACTTGCCCTACCAGAGCTTATTAATTTTATCTTGAGAATTAAGATCAAATTAAAACAATGCTAACTAGAAAAACAGCTCTATGAAACACTTCTATCTTCTTGTCTGCAAGGAAACCAGATCTGCCAGATCAAAGTTTAAGTATAAGTGACAAGTGAGTTATTTCCTCCTCAGCTATGTTTCTTGTGTGTGAAATTCACATATTTTGCAATTAGTCCCCACCCCCACCCCAAATATTTCTATTTAGGGAAATAAAGAAAGCCCTGTTATCTGATAAACGACAGAGCTGGCATATCATCTTTACAAGGTGAGGGAACCAATCTCAATATGACCGGATTACCTTTTGATGTTGGCAGAGCATTGGTCTCTACTAGGTCTAGCCGGGAAAGCCAGCTAGCCTATATAGGGAGACTTCCTAGAATTATCTAAGAGAGGAAAGAGCGAGGGGCTCTGTGTAAGGTGTCTTGTGGTCTCCATCCGGCAAGGGGAGCCCATGCCGGCTTCCATCTAGATTCATCTTTTCGAAAAGCGGCGGCGACGGAAAGGCGCTACGTTACAAAGCGGGACCCCGCTCACGGTCCTGCCGCTTGGCCAAACCAGCCCAAACCCCGAACTCATCTCCCAGCCCTGCTCTTCGAAGAGGGCAGCCCTCTATAATAAAAACCAGGCCAGGAGCCCAACCCGCCTCCCCTTCTCCGGCGCCTCAGCCGCCCCCCCCGCCCCTTCCCTCCCCCCGCCCAAGCCCTTCTTCTGCCCGATTGCACCCGACCCTGAGACGCCGTGGCTGAGGCCAGGCGGGGCCATTAAGCCCCCCTCAGAGAACGCACCAGTCATTTCAGTCCGGCCCGCGTGGGAGGGCGTAACCTCGAACCGGCCCCCCTCGGAAACGACGGCGCGGAAGAAAGAGGCCGGGCGGCTTCTTCCCGGCCGCCCGGCAAAGCCTCCCTCCTCTGCCGGAAGGAAAAACGACGAGAGGAACTTCCTGCCTTTATCGCGGGGCGATACTTCTTATACTTAGCAGGGGTCGGGTAGTTTATGGCTTAAAGTTGTGTTTTAGCGCGTAAGTGAATTCAGGCGATTGGATTAGTCAAGGACATCAACGGTTGAACGAGAGGGGCCATAATTCCCCCGTTCCTTCCCAGCTCCCTGAAAGTTGTAGAGTCGCTCAGGACTGAGCTGAGGAAAGTCGGCTTCCCCCGGAAGAGAGAATTGACGAAAAGAAATATAATTAGGGTTACGAGGAAAGACTCTGTAGTCGTCCAGGTCATGGTTGTCCCAAAGGCAGCTGGGCTTCTACTTACAGACCATATAGTTGGTCACCACACTATAAAAAAGAGGTGGAGACTCTAGAAAAAGTGCAGAGGAGAGCAACCAGGATGATTAGGGGATTGGAGACTAAAACATATGAAGAACGGCTGCAGGAACTGGGCATGGCTAGTCTAGTGAAGAGAAGGACCAGGGGAGACATGATAGCAGTCTTCCAATATTTGAGGGGCTGCCACAGAGAGGAGGGGATCAAGCTATTTTCCAAAGCACCTGAAGACCAGACAAGGAATAATGGATGGAAACTAATCAAGGAGAGATTCAACCTAGAAATAAGGAGGAATTTTCTGACAGTGAGAACAATCAACCAATTGAACAGAAGTTGTGGGAACTTCATCACTTGAGACTTTCAAGAAAAGATTTGACTGCCATTTGTCAGAAATGGTGTAGGGTCTCCCGCTTGAGCAGGCAGTTGGACTGGATGACCTATAACCGTGATGGCGAACCTATGGCACGCGTGCCACAGGTGGCACACGGAACCATATTTGTGGGCATGCCAGCTGTTGCCCTAGCTCAGCTTTAGCGCACATGTGTGTGCCGGCCAGGTGATTTTTGGCTGGCCCCACCCACACCGCCCTCCCCTCCCAAAAGTCTCCATGCAGCCCGTTTTGGATGCCAGATAAGTACAGGGCTCACGTGGAGGCTCTGGGAGGGCATTCTCGGCCTCCAGAACGCCTCTGGGAGGGGCATTTTCGCCCTTCCCAGACTCCAAGAAAGCCTCTGTAACCTGGGGAGGGTGAAAAACGGGCCTACCGGGCCCACCACTAACCTTTTTGCAGTTGCATGCCAAAAGCGGGGGGAATGGGGAGGGTTGCACATGCATGCGTGTGGGTGCAGGGGGCATTGAATTACGGCTGTGGGCACACGCAACCTGCCCTGCTCCCCCCGTTTTTAGCACGCGACGGCAAAAAGGTTAGCCATCACTGACCTATAAGGTCCCTTCCAACTCTGTTAATCTGTTAAAACATCTATTAAGACTTTTATATATACAATTTGGGATGAACACACTTTGAATGGTGTGGAAGTATGAATGGATTTCCAAAGAAAAAAATTGCAGACTACAGGAACCAGGAGCACTACTTGGGTGACCCTGAAGACACAGATTAACCTTCAAGTGCTTCAATGACCCTCTAAAAGGATGCAAATGGCCAGCTGTCTGCAAGGAATGTAAACCCTTCCATTCCCCGCTGTGCTGTCAGAGCTGAAGAAGCTTCTTGGATGAGAAATGAAACATCTTCAAAGGAAAAAATTAGTCCAATTGCCTCCAGAAAAAGCACCTTTGGAGGAAAGACTCATTTAGCGGTCTGCCAAAAAGTCAGCCAGGATCTCTCCTGGCTCCGTTTCAGGTCACTGCAGCCCTGTCACTTAATGGATGGCATGTGATGCCCCAGTGGATCCGGTAGGCCCATTTTTCGCTCTCCCCAGGCTCCAGAGCCTTTCTAGGAGCCTGGGGAGGTCGAAAACGGCCTTCTGGTCCTACCGGTGAGACCGGAAGTTGGCAAACGGGTCATTTCTGGCCTCCAGCGGGGTGGAGAACACCATTTCGCCCTCCCCAGGCTCCTAGAAAACCTCTGGAGCCTGGGGAGAGTGAAAAACAGGCCTTCCGGTCCCACCGGAAGTCGGGAAATGTTTCCAGCCTCCGGAGGGCCTCTAGGGGAGCTGAGCTCGCGTGCCCACCGATATGGCTCCGTATGCTATAGGTTTGCCATCACGGTCCTAGGGCAAAGCAGAAATATAATCTTCCCCAGAATATTTTGTAGCATGGCCAGGATCCAGTTAGAAAGGGATAATACAGATGGTCGTCAACGTACGACCACAACCGAGCCCAAAATTTATGTTACTAAGTGAGACATTTGTTAAATGAAATTTGCCCCATTTTATGACCTCGTCACATGAATCACTGTGTTTGTTAAATTAGTAACACAGTTGTTAAGTGAATCTGGCTTTCCCATAGGCTTTGCTTGTCAAAAGGCTACAAAAGGTGATCACATGACCCCCAGGGGGTCATAAAGATGAGTCAGTTATCAAGCTTCTGAATTTTGATCACATGATCATGGGGATGCTACAGTGGTCATAAGTGTGTGAAAATATGAAAAATGGTCGCAAGTCATTTTTTTAGTGCTGTTGTAATTTTGAACGGTCACTAAATGAACTGTTGTAAGTTGAAGACTACCTGTAGTTTTGCTCACTCAGTTCTGAGGTGACTGTTTTGTTGGCATGTGAGATGCTCATGTCCTGTGTTCAGTATGAATAGAAAGAATCTCCCGATAGGGTGCCAAATAAAGGATAATTCTTTTTATGTAAAAGTATTTACTTTTATATTTTAGATAATCAGAAGTATTTCAACCACAAACTTCAGTATAATGATGATGCAGCATTGGCGACTCAGCAATGCTGTATTCCATTTCCTTAATTTACTGCTTCATTTTTATATTCTTGATATCATTAGCCACAGCACTGGATCCTTTTCAAATCTGATTGTGCTGTTCGAACCTAACCTTCAGATGATTCACTCTAATTGCTGGGATGAAGAGTCTTATTTTGACATGGGAGACAACAGAGGACGTGGCTAGTGACTGGAAGTGGAGACAGCAGACTTGAAATGCTTACTTTGTTATTTTGTTTTAGGGGCTTTGGGGAGAAGTAAGGGCAAAACTGATATCATAAACATTTCAGGCCTGCCCATTCCAGGAGGCTCCGAGGACACACATGGTGTACTAAAGTCTATAGGTTTGTAATCCCTGACTTGTTGTAAAGAAACCCTATTACCAATAAATGCTGACATTAAAGGACAGTTAGATCTAATGGTGAACCCTGTGCCTCATCCTCTACTGTCCATTGTGCTTGCAAGTTGAAATCATAGCACCAGATAAAGTGTAATTTGTAAACTATAACCTGTCTTTTCTACATTTTATTTTAGGTTTCATGACTTCTATATCAAATCAGCCTCCAATTTTGCTTTATATTTAGTTTTGGTAAGATTTTATCTGATAAGATTTTTGTCTGATTACAGCTACAATTTGGACTGGAATTTCTGTTGCTAAGTGATGCATCACTGCATCACTTAGCAATAGCACTTAGACTTATATACCGCTTCACAGTGCTTTACAGCCCACTCTAAGTGATTTACAGAGTCAGCATATTGCCCTCAACAATCTGGGTCCTCTTTTTACCAACCTTGGAAGGATGGAAGGCTGAGTTAACCTTGAGCCTGGTGAGATTCGATCCGCCAAATTGCAGTCAGCCGCCAGTCAGCAGAAGCAACCTGTAGTACTGCACTCTAACCACTGGACCACCGTAGCTTATCAATGGCAATCCCAGCAGTCCTGGTTGCAGTCATAACCCCAGAACTGCATGGGTCATTAAATGAGGGCCATATGGGAAGAGGCGGGAATCCAAGGCAAGCAGGCTGGCACGTGAGAGCTGTGGATGACAGCTAAGGGTGGACAGGCAAATTCACTGGCAGATGCGAAAGAGCACAGGCAGATATAATGGGAAGCACTACCAAACATGGATGGGTGTGCAGGTGTCCTAGGGGGCACTATAGAGTGTAGGCAGGCAGGTACTGTGGAATATGAGTGGGTAAATATGGGCAGGTGCTGTGGGCAAGTGCCATAGAGTGTAGGCGGGTGTGGATGCCCAGGCAGGCAAAAAAGTGACAGCACGAGCAACTTACCTGTTAACTTTGCAAGTGAAAGTCACAATCGTGATCACATAACCACAGGACACTGCAACTGTTGCCAAGTACTCAAATCGCAGTCTTATAATCACAGGGATGTTGCAAGAGCCACAACTTTGTGGCTAACAGCAAGTCCCCTTTGTTCAGCACCATCATAACTTTGAACCGTCACTGAACGTGTGGCTGTAACCCGAGGGCTACCATACATCCTTGCTTGATGGCTTTTAGTATGCAAAAGCAGTAGCAGCCAGTGGTTTGGCATACAAGGCAGGAACTTCCTGACATGTCATTGTGCTAAGGGATAAGATGGGAAGATGCTGATACTTTAAAGAGAAGCCTGAAGAGGAGGCATGGTAAATTGGATTGTGGTGAAATTATTGTAAATCCATCCACCTGGCAAGTGGCATTATGCACTACCTGTGAGAATTTCAAACAAATAGCTTACTCAAATACTATTTGTGATTCTGACTACATAATGATTAATTTTACATTAATTTATACACACACCCAGTTAGTTGTACGTAAGAGACTGTAACAAGAGTGGCATTAGGTATTTATTTGAGCAAATTCTATTAAAAATATTGGTACCAAATAGAGGAACATGACCTTGTTGTCTTGCAATAAACAGTGCAAAAGCTATGGTTACTATTTCCTGACATCTAAGTCCCAGTAGTTGTTTTAGGTTCCAGTCTTGGCATTCGGCAAACTGAATGTAACAAGGAGCATTCAAAAGTGTGTCAGTGGTTCTTGCTAGACAATAGCTGTGGAGCAAGTGAAGATGCTTAGAAAGTGGAGTGAATGGCACAAATCATGCAACATGCACTTATGTACTCTTTATAATGTTGTGTTAAAATGTTTTTAGAAGTAGCCAGTGGAACCTTGCATTTTAGGAATTTAGTGCAAAAGCAATTATGGGTAATTTATTCAGTTTTCTTATTGTTTATTAGTTATGAGGCAGAATAATTTCTGATAATGTCCCTTTAAAACGTATTTTAATGCTGCTGGTATAATGGTTGCCTTCAGAAGGAAATTTTCCTGTAAATACAGTTAGTTTTCAACTTACGATCACAATGGAGTTCAAAATTTCCATTACTAAGCAAGACAATTGAGTTGTGCTCCATTTTATCACCTTTTCTGCTGCAATTATTAAGTGAATCACTGCAGCTCTTAAGTAAAGCATCTGGTTCTTGTCAAAAGCCTGCTGGGAAGGTTACAATTGGTGTTTATATGATACAATATTGTAGCATAATTTTTGTTTTTATCAGTTTTAAATATTAAACGGAAACCACAGATTAAGATACTTGGAAACACGTATGAGAGGTCAATCAACTACTCCAATATGAATATATCAAGATCTATTTTTCTTTTTTTAAAAAAAGCAAAGAAAAGTAGAAGAAATGTAAAAATAGACAATGAACGATATGGCAGATTTAAAGTGTTTAATTCAAGAACAGCTGCAGAAAAAAGATGCATAGTTTTTCCTAATGTAAACATAAAAAGGGGGAAAAGCACAAACACAATGGACGTTTTTTTTTTCATTTTTAATTTCAAAGGACTTCTTCATTAAGAACTAAAAGCATGCATCTAGCTGCATGTCCACAGAGGATGTCTAGCCAACTCATTCTCAGCAAGTATGAAATGTGTGTGCCCCGATGCTAGTAAAATAATCCATCTGAGAAACTGGACTCTTATTAAGAGTTTGGAGAGGCACTACATTTCCTCTCGTTGGTTTTTCAGAGTATCTCCACTGTATCATTATTGCAGCAGAAATGCACTGACTTTTCTACAATCATCTCCAACACAAAAGAGGCAAAAATAAAAGAAGAAATGTAATCAACTCCAGTAATTTTTAAATTATTTTTTACATAGGAAGTTTTGCAGATATTTAAAATTACTACCACGTTCTGCTTGAAGAATGGGGAAAGGAGGATTCAGATTCTTGTCAACAAGAAACTTTGTAAATCACAATTCTTAAAGTGGCAAATAGGGAATAAACAAACTGAACCAAAAGCATTTTGGGAAGATGTTTATGTTGGGCTTGGAAAATTGTATATACTTAATTTATGCATTCCCAAATAAGTGAGAGGAAGTATTTAAAGTTTTGATCTCACTCTTGGCCAAAAAAGCATTATATGCCCAGAATTACCATATCCTTACATCAGAACTTGAATAAAAGTTTGGCAATTTTGCAAAAGAAGCCCATACTAAGCAAAGCAGAGAAAGGCTTTGCTTGTGTAGAGAACCTTTCTTTCCCTCTAAATGACGGGGGTTTAAAAGAAATTTTAGGGTTTTTTTTTTTAAAAAAAGATGATCAAGCAGGAGAAAAATATACTCCTAAATGGAGTATTTCATTCTTATTGTTTAGTCAGTTACAAATTAAAACAACGCACTTCTAGTAAAATAACAATGCAATAAATACCTAGACTATTTCAAGTTAAAAATAATAGGTACAAAAGAGCCTTAGTGGAATTAATGTACTGTTATTGCTACAGACTGACCCTTCACAGACATAGGTGTCTCCAAAATCAGTTGTAGCTTCCATCCTTGGTCACCGGACTTGGTTAATTCCATTTTATCCTTTGGAATACTTCTAGACAACAATACAATACAATACATAGTACAACACACACATACACATGTCTGCTCCTAATTTTGTTTCTCTGCCAAATGATGTAAATTGATGCCATCAGAATTGTTCCTTGCAACTGCGCAACAAGAATGTTACTGTACTGGAGAGAGATGCCGATCAATAAGACTTCCTAGGCTTGGCTGTAGAGCAGATGACAAAGTTCTTGGGGTTGTTATCTAGCCTTCAGAAGTATCTAGCCTTCTCGAACACTGTCCCGAGATTCTGCTATTGAGCTGTGAATGATCCCAATGATAGATTCAACACCTTCTCCCTCTAGGACAGTACGATGGTCTCCTTCAACAACATGGACAAACACCTTCCCATCACAGACCTGCAAAGGGTATAAAGATGTAGAAGAAAACATTACAAATTTCAGCCAGAAATGCTTGCTTGAGATCTTAATGTCCTTCCCTTGTAATCTTGGGTCCTTTCTGTAGATTTCTTCCCATATTTCTTTCCTGGATCTCTCTTAATCAGTCACAACAAAAGCAAGGTCTTTTTGTTCCTGTTTCTTTCACATATCCATTCTTAGAAACCATTAAACTGTATCTTTAGCTATAGCTAATACTGAGTAGATCATGGCTATATTTGCATCAAATCAATACAGAGAGTGGCATCATATATATTTATAGTTGCTTCAAAGTCTGGCAGTGATGGAAGAGTACCAAAAAAGGGCAAGAGGGAAAAAAACACCATGTAGATCTCATTCTGTGATTCACTGTTCATTCTAACTTTAATGATGAAGAAAGGGAGAATCTTTATTTTACTTTTTTTTAACCAATTCTTTTTCTGTGCACTATTTAGATATGCTTTGGTGTGATTAGCAGTCACCTAGATGCTTGTAATTATTCCATTTTGGGAAGTATGGCAATTAAGAATGGAAAATGATTGTTCTTGAAAATCTCTTAAGCACTTCAGATAAGAGTTCACAGTGATTTTGTATTCTAAATTTTCTTGGCTATCTAACTTGATTAAAATAAGTTAAAAGTTAATACATCATTATTTTGGGAGAATCATGGTGTTTAGTAGGAGACAGGATGATGGATCAACATTTATACATCCTAAATTAATACAACTTATTTCTATGTGTAACACATCAGGAGTGCAGTTGATGTTTCTTTAAGATGAGAGAACCTACTAGGTGAAAAGCCACATAATTGTTTTCATGTAATTTTTCAGACTAACCTCTGAAAGCCTGTAGTCTCCTCCAAGACCTTCTCCATACTCATTGTGGGTCTTTGCTTTCAGCAGTGTCACATTGCCGTGATATTTGGATTCTGGTACATACTTGTCTGCTGCCTTTAGTTTGTTGTAAAAGGAAACAGCAGCAAAAGTGAGTGCCTCGTGGCTAATATCTTTGTGATTTTGAGTAATCAGGTCTGCTGCAGCATTAGCACGAGCTTCCAAATTTGGTAGGGGCAAAAGAACCTCCAGCAACTGCAAATAGTACAGATAAATATACCAATCAATCAAAGTGTTACTACAAAATACGGTGTACTTATTAAAGGGAAATACACACACACACACTTATGTAAATATATGTCTACATGCACGCATACATTTTATAACAGTGAACAGAATCAACTACCATTACCTTATTATACTCCATGCCAGAGAACTGCTGGACAAAGGCACACATTGCTTCTGTCTCTGTTTCAGCTTCATTTCCTGGGGTTAGCTTGGCTCTGTAACTCTGGAAGTGGGGAATAATTCAAAAGGTAATTTTCATGACAAGAATGTCTAAAAATGGCTACTACACTGATAAAATTTCTAATCATGAACTCTCCCAGAATAGGAATATTTCCCGAAGACTCCTGTACCAAACAATGAGGTAACAATTGAATATTATGATCACCAATTTGTATTACAGAAGACAACGTTGGAATGAGAAATGAAGTCACCCCATAAATGGATTGCTATGTGCATGTGCAACAAAATAGGTGCACACTACTGCTGATCTGCCAAATGGTCCTGGTAGGCAGACCTTGGCTCTCTTACCTGAGTATGTGCTGCTACATAGGAGTGAGAACCATCAAACAGGAAGAGGCTGTTGGGTAGGTAGGTAGGACTTTGCTGAGCTTGGAGCTGACAACACATTTCAAAAGCTACACAGGCACCAAAGGAGTATCCAGAAATTCGATAAGGGCCTTTTGGCTGTATCTCTTTTATACAGTTAATGTAATAGGATGCCAGGTTCTGTATACTGTCCAATGGAGCAGCTAATGATAGAAAAAAACAAAGTTAAGAAAAAGAATCAGGCACTCAACTAGCTCATTTATAATCCCGCAATAAAAATCCAAGCCAGCCTAATAGGAATTTTGATAAAACATAGAAGATGTTAAGTTGTCTTCCTCTGCTTATAGTTTGTTCGTTTGTTTTAAACTAAATCTTTATATCTCAGCACAGCAATGAATTATATCGCTTGGAGACTTGATAAATGTGTTAAATACAACAGCTACCTTTGGTACACTGGAGCCCATAGCTTGGTATATGGAGCTTTGAGGCAAGGGTGTTGAAGACAGTGATGGATCCCTCAATGGGATGAATAAGGAAGAGTGGAGACTCGGTGTTCTTCACCTCATTGAGTGCTATTATTGTTGGTCCATCTGGATTAACCAAGAGGCTATTCAAATCCACTCTGAGTTGCTCAGTCTGACCACCTTTGGTTTCCTGGGATAATACTAAAGATATAGACACATTCATACAGTGAAGTACAAGGTTTATAAGATGGGCACAAGTCTAAATAATTTTTTAAAAACTTTCTTCTGAAGCACTAGGATTCAAGCCAACTCTGATTCAGAAATTCTGAGAATGGGTTCCCATATAGTTTTTCTTTTAGATAAAAGAACATGTACCTGAAATTCAGACTGAGGCATATATATAAATTTCAGGGTAAAGTACTGCCTGGGCAAAAAGTACTGTTTTATTTGCTTCTATCTTCTTTCTTTTTTTCTCTGTCATCATTAAAAGCAGGCAGATTCTAGGTCAGGGGTGGGCAATTAATTTTCCCAAGAGGCCACAAGAGAAGTTAAGACTGTTGTGGAGGGCCGAACCAATAGGGCTGTGAAAGTGCTTAGGCATGTATTCATGCACATATTTAAACTGAAGAAAAAAAACAGCAGATAAAAGCAATCCATAGGGGCTGGACAGGGTCAACCAAAGGGTTGGATGTGGCCTGGGGCTATAAAATATCCAGGTCTGTCTAGTTGGTTATACACACTTACTGTCCTGAGTCCCAGTTTTTGAAGAAAATTCCCGTAGTTTGTTAATGGTAAGCAATCGTACATCTCTCATTGGCATGACAATATCATAGTCCCGTTCCAGAGTCTGGCGGACTTCAACTCCCATCAGGGAATCCAAACCCAAATCAGCCAGAGAGGTGTCAGCGTTCAGACTGTTCACATCACGGACACCTGAAGAAAAGAAAAGCTTGCTTAATGTCGTATGGGCACGGCCCTTTTAGGCTGTCTCTTCAAAATTTAGCACTTGTTTGACAGCTTTGCTCATTTTACTGACTTGGCATCTCTTGATGGGATTGCTATTATAATGGAATACATGAAACATGATTTAGGGCAGCTATCTTTTAGGCAATATTTAAAATACAATTATTTCAGTGTGGTCAGCCACATTTCAACTTTTTGTATTTTGTTTAAAATTTAACCAGGGTATGGAATTGCAAAGAAAGGTCATTAACCCATGAAAGAAGTTATCTGGGATGCCATGGGAGGTCATCTGGGATGATGAGATGCCTTGGTGGAGGGTGGGATTCAGAACCAAAGGGATAATTTGCTACACTGCATAACCTTTTCTGTACTACCCCATTTCTTCTCTGTCTTTGCAATACACATAGTTACACAGAGAGTTTAAGAGAAACTAAGACATTGAGAGCTGCATATTCTCAAATGACATGACAGCAAGCCCTCAGATTTCCATCATAACTTCTAGAAATTATGGGACGTGCAAAGCCTCGGACAACCCGACTCACGAAAGGGTTGTGGTCCACCAGCAGTCTGCGGAGCTGGCAGCGGAGTCGGACAGCGATGAGGCTAAGGAAGAACATGGGCCAGTCCTGGAGGCTAGGGAAGGCCCGGATGAGGGCTCTGCTTCGGGAGGCAGAGGTGGGGCCAGGGCCATCGGGGAGTGATGCATGGACTTCGGATTCTCCAGAGGCTGACAGTAGAGAGGCAGAGGAACAGGAGGAGCCTATTCCTAGTGCACATTTTGAGAAGAGCTGCCAGAAGGCAGGAGCAGCTAAAGCAGAGAGGACGACTCGGGAGTAGGGCCAAGAGATGATTGGCCCCTCCCATAAGTCTTAAAAAACCAGCAACGGCTCTTGGCCTCTTTGCTGGAAAACAACAGTTGAGAGATTTGCTTCATGTTTGGATGTATTTCTTTCTTGTCAGCATCTTCTGTTCCTGAACTGTTGCCAAGAAAAGCCTATGGCAATTTGCCAAATTATCCCATGGTCAGAGATAAACTGAAGTTGTTTTGAGAACTTTGCTTTCATTTAATTTGGAATAAGCTGAGAATGAGTTAATTCTCAGGTGTTTTAATAAAATGTTTGTTTTTTGGAACTGTTTTGCATTTAATATCAACTATGTGGGCCTGGGTCACAACATAAGGATGAAATATAAATGTATATGAAGCGCATACGGTTGAATGCAAAGGAGCTGGATTACTAATTATGGCACAACACAGGGCATTATTGTCCATCCAAGAGTCATATCTTGACTGTGAGTGATGGAAAACAAAGCAATAGCGCACAGCAAGTGAGAGAGAAAGGAAGGGAGGGATGGAGAGAGGAGAATGGGAAAGAGGGAACGTTGCTTTCTCAGCAAAAAACCTCCTTGCGTTTTAAAAAATCATGACTAGCATTTAAATCATGTTACAACATGAGCAGCTGGAAAGCCTACACTATTTCAGCAAATTAATCACTCTTTTCACTTGTAACTTTTTACTAAGTTGTTTTATATTAATTTCTTATTTTAGAAACTCCAGCCTATGCGTGTTCTTTATGGATAATTTGTGGTGTTATTTTGATCCTGGGCTTCAGTTTCAGTATCTCTATATTATTTTCTGCCTTCTTTTATGTTTTCAAGAAAAGAGAAGTACTATATCAGTTCACATCTTTACAGGCACTCCTCTGCATTGCTCCAATTTCTCTTTCTCCCACATCTACTCCTACTTGATGTACAGCAACCGCAATTTCTCCATCTGTAACTTAGTAACATCTTCAGTACTAATCCCTATGGACACTTTTTGCAGAAGCTCTCCAACTCTGTGAAATCTTCAGAAAATAACAGACCTGACTGTCTGTTAATTTCAGAAGTGTGGGATGCATGTCTAAATCAGGATCACAGTATACTTTGCAAACAACTAAATGAAATTATGGACTGATACCAATGGATTGTGTGAAAAAATGGAGTAAACAGTAACAAAGAAGCAGTGTACAGAACTATTTCTAATCTACAATTAAACTACTTACTGTACAATACATATTTCCCCCCTTTGAGATGACATGGCTCCTCTGCCACCAATCCTGTCCTCTAGCTCAGCATTCTCACTGGGATTAGATGGCCCTGATCTTGCTGTTCTTTAGGAAAGCCTTAGAAACGTGGCTCTGCCAATAAACTCCTGGGTGATTCGTGTACTCACTGGAATGCTATGGGAATTTAAAATTTTTGTATTCCTTGGGTAGGTTGTGTATTATTTCTTTTTGGTGGCCTTAGAAATAAGCTGTTGTGGCCCCCTCTGAGCCTATCTCATCGGAGGAAGAAAGCTCCGAACATGAGGAAGAGGAGTCAGCCAGGCCTCCCTCTCCAGGCCCCTCCCCTCTGGCACTGTCTCAGGTGCCGGCCGAGGGAGAGGAGATTAGCCAGGAGCCAGGTGTCTCGGATGAGAGCGAAGGAGAGCCGTCATTCCTGGACGCACACCAACGAAGGTGTGATAAACGGTTGCAGCGGTTAAGGAGGCGTGCTAGGGATTAGAACATAGTCACTGGACCACACCCCAGAGACTATATAAGAGAGGCTGGTAAAACTCCGTGACGAACAAAAACGAACTTTGGCTAGTCACTTGAACAACGTCTGAAGCTGCCGAAAGGGATATTGTTTTTGCTGGACTATTTGCAATGCGTATGTAATTTATGTTATCTGTGCAGTAAAAGCTCTTGGCAGACGGTGATTATATTGCTGCCAAGTTTGAGATAACGACCTGTGTGCATGCCAAGTACTTTCTTAACCCTCGGCTGGCTGTGTTTCTGTGTGTGTGTGGATGGGGACCGATCATAAGCAAATACTTAAAAAAGAGAAATCACAGCTCTATTACATGTTTTGTTTCTCAGTGATACTAACCAAGAATGTGAGCAACAGCTTCCACAAGATCCCTCTGGCTACCTCCATCATTTTTGGCCAACATTTTTTCTGCTAAGACAAAACTGGACATGACAGGGTGAGGCTGGTTGAGGAAGTGATCCAACACATCCAAGCATGAGCTGATCCTTTGGGGTAGAGTTCCCCCAATCACAGTATCATTTGTGCCCATTGTCTCCAAAACAATTCCTACATCACCAATGGCACCCCACTGGATTGCTAGACCTGGAGGGAAAAAAGGTGTGATGATTATTAAAGAGGACAGGATAAAACAACAAGATAAGAATATTATTGTTTATGAGCAGAAGGATGTGTGTGGTAATGTGTGGGAGAAATCAGATGACATATACTTAAGTCTATCAAATCTTGCTGTAATTTATGACTTCATAAATCCAATTTGTCAAGATGGAAGAATGATATAATTACCCGGAAGGCCGTCATGTCGCCGCTGTTCACAGATACGTTCCATAGTAGAGTTGGCAAAACCGTAATTACTTTGGCCAGCATTTCCTCTTCCACAGCTTACTGAAGAGAAGGCTACAAAGTGATCCAGTTTGGGGCACCTTTGGCGGGTTACTCTGGAATAAGAAAACAGACAAGATTATTATTTATTTTCAAAGAGATCATCTACTTGATCACCATTGTCAGCTTTAAGTTCTTCACATGCTACTTACTGATCCAAATTAAGTGTGCCCGAATACTTGGGTTTATTGACTTCACAGAAAAGTTCTGGGGTCTGATTTTCCAACATAGCATCTTTCAGCACCTATAGAAACAGCAACAAATATGATCTCTCAGACTTAGAAAAATATCTTGCTCCCATTTCAAAAATACTATGCTATACAGTAAGGACCTACCTTATAATTATCTTTACAGTTAATGTGCACATTTTATGGAAATGAAAATAGTAACTATTGATTGGGAGGGGCAGATGAAAAAATAATTAGACAATCCTATAGCACTGCAGGCAAGAGTTAAACTTCTTACCACCACCAGTTCTCAGACATAATAGCCCTTCGTTAATTATTTAATATTAATATTTTTAAGAAGGGCAAACAGTCTTTGAAGAAAAAATCTAGACAGCTCTAAGATAATGATCCAACCAAGATAATGTTGAAATATACATTAGTGTTTCCACACAACCAGTGTCAAATATCTTTTTCCATATTATTGTAGTGTTCTTTTTTCTTTCTTTCAATCTTTCCTCCTCAATTCAAACTCTAGGGAAAAAAATTTAAAAATTCATTTGATTACTTCTCTTGTTTGAGGCGCTATTTGAGGAATGCTGAAGATTAGATGTGGAGATATTCACTCACAGGTTAAGATGAGCCCATCTAATTAACACTACACAAACTGAAACAGCCACACCGCCAGAGCATTACACTTCACTACATTTCCAATTAAAAAAAAAACATATTCAAAATTGCATATATTTGGTAAAAAAAAACTTTCACTGAACATATCTGCCTCAAAAACTATGTTAATGAAACAACATACCGAAAACACTGTATCTGTTAAAAATGCTTGTCACATTATGTACCCTAAGCAAAACTGTCTACAAAATATACATAAATTAGGAAGAGTATCCGCAAAAAAGTACATTGTTTTTCAGGCACACTTTTTTAAAATCTGAAAACTGATGAGAAAATAGGTTAAAGCAAAAATTTAAAAAATGGAAGAAACAAGAATGGACAAATCTTTGGAGAATGGAGGTCAGATCTTTCTGTTTCTAGAGTGGTCCACAATAAATGGTCAAATAAAACAAATCTGAAGAGAGTTAAAGAGCAGAGAAGAAATTAACAGAACTATGGCCATGCCGAAAGCCTGTCACTCACCATTGCCAAATTGAAAATACCCCCAACAGGTCCTAGTTGAGAAGCCTCTTGTATTAACTGCTGGGCTCCCTCAAGAGTAGCAACATCACTGGTTGACACGAGAACCTGGACTCCAAGCTCTTTCCATTCTTGCACTCGTTTAGCTTGATAACCTGAAAATCAGGAGAGTCTGAAATCTAGCTGCAATTATGCTATATTTTGGGGTATAAAATCATCAACACAATGAATATGGATTAGGCAAGCTCCTGGAGTTTTTATGATTATAATTATCCTATTGATAATCATAGAATACATTATTTCTTTTTGAGATAAGCCTACGTTACTGGGAGATGGCAAAATTAACTTCTTAAAGATCAACTTTAACATTTATTAATGACTGGAAACCCCCTTATGGATTTTTTGAGAAAAAAATCAGCTTGTGATTTATGAGTTTGACCATTATTTGATGGAAAAATGAAATTGTGATGTAACAATAGAGAGAGGGTAAAATATAAATGCATTTAAAACCACTGGCAAAAAGATTGGAAGCTGCTTCTTTATATATTTTTTTCTTTTCTTTCTCTATTTTCTTTCTTACTTATACACCATTCTTCCTTATTTTCTTTTTATTTCTTTTCTCTTACACTTGTATTGCTTTTATATTTTTGTTAAAAATTTCTTCAATAAAAATATATATTTAAAAAAGAATCTTGTTACTAGGTCTAACAGGAACTGAAGTCTTTGTGTGAGTGTGCGCAAAAACCTATGTTTTTCTTAGTCTTTAGCAGTATTATTCTCTTTCTATCTTTGCATGCAAGATCTTAAAGTTTAATTATAGCAACTTCCATAATTTAATTTTTATTTCTGATTTTTTCCCCTTCATTGAAAAGAATTGGGTTTTTTTCTACAAGTGGAAGAAACAAAAATACCACAATTGTCCTTTATATTGTGATTAGTATATTCTCCCTTTCCCTTAATTGTTAGATCCTTTAAAAATACATACACTCATTTTTTGCTCTTGCGCCATATAAATTGCTAATTTCTTTTAGCAGTATGAAAAGTTTATCGCACAATTATCTCACAATTCCATCTTAAGCTTTCTTGAACCACTCCTTGCTGTCTCGATTCAATTGTAGCCTTTGCCAAGAGCAAAACTAAAATTTGCATTTCTGATCTAGAATCAGGGAAGTCAGTCTTCCCTATTATTTGCTCAACATACCTGTCCGGATGCCTGAACGAGATGTCAACACCAGCATTTTTGCCCCTCTTTCAACCAACCACTGAGCCAGTTCAAGCCCAAATCCTCCAAGGCCTCCTGTGATGATATATGACTTGTTTGGTGGGCAAGATGTTCGGGAGATTGCTGGAATCGGTGTTAAACTAGTTTCCTTTGTGGGAGAGTTCTTCTCTTCTTCATGGATCTAGAAAAATAGCACAGCTATTTCATCATATAGTTCAAAACTGACTTATGCTCTCTTTTTTTAACAGAAATAGCACTAAATTAGTATAGAGGGAAGGGCTATCCTGGAGACATTATAATTGTAAATGGGTCATAATGTTTTGGTTTTAAATGTTTTTCATTATAAAATAGCAAGCATGCAACTGAGATGGGTGGGATATAAATATTATTATTATTATATACACAAAAATGACAGTATACACAGAAAATGAGATAACCATGCTGGATTTCGTATCACAAATCACTAGTCGAACACTTCCCAAGTGTTGTTGTTGTTGTTATTATTAGTAGTAGTAGAAGTAGTAGTAGTAGTAAAAATATGCAACCGTATATTCTGGCAATACGGGAGTCTATATAATTCTCACAACATTCTTCGCAGTGCAGAAGTTTAAATTAAATATCCCTATCCAGTTTGTGTTTGAACACATTCAGGGAAAAGAAACACACTACTTTCCTCAGTAATTGGTTCCACTGTTGGACTGCTCCGACTGTTAGGAAGTTTTCCTAACACAGCCAACCTTCTTGTAACAGTCTTTATTAATATATCCCTGCATTTTGGGATGATAGACAGCAAGTTCTCAGCTTCTGAATGATATTCTACCATGTGAAATATGTTCTAGAGATTGCCTTTCTAGAGATTGCCATAGCAAAAAATACTTATTTGCCTTATTCTTTTGTGGTGATTTCATTCCCATTCTAAATAATCCTTGTTCTTTTTCTCCACATATTCCATCTTCTCTGTCAGGTCCTTTTGAACCATGATACAATATATTTAATTCACAACATTCCCACAATTATTAAGCAAGTTATCCAGTCAAAAATACAAACACAATCAATCTGGCAAATTGCTTTTTGACAAATCTAGTCGGTGGGTTCTAGTGATCTCTGGCTTGTTTTCAAGGCATAGAAACGGTAATAATTTAAAGATCTGCTCTAAAATATTTCAACTCATCAATATTAGACTGATTAGCCTGAATCTCTGAATATCTTCTCTCACTTGTGAAAAAGGGATATCCCCTCCATGCAGTCATCTGATATTTCATCCATTCTCTAGGATTTTTTTTTAAGATAAGAGAGGATTGGGCAGACCATAAGCAAATTCCTTCAGTTCCTAGGAGGTAGTCTAAGACTTTGACAATTTGAGACACTATATTTGCATACTAAAAAGCAGAGACATCACCCTGCCAACAAAAGTGCGTATAATCAAGGCCATGGTTTTCCCAGTTGCAATGTATGGCTGTGAAAGTTGGACCATAAGAAAGGCTGAGCGCCAAAGAATTGAGGCCTTTGAACGATGGTGCTGGAGAAGACTCCTGCAAGTCCCTTGGACTGGAAGGCAAACAAACCGATCAGTCCTAGAGGAGATCAACCCTGATTGCTCTTCAGAAAGCCAGATCCTGAAGATGAAATTCAAATACTTTGGCCACCTAATGAGAAGGAAGGACTCACTGGAGAAGAGCCTAATGCTGGGAAAGATTGAGGGCAAAAGAAGAAAGGGATGACAGAGAACGCGGTAGCTGGATGGAGTCACTGAAGCAATAGGCGTGAGCTTAAATGGACTCAAGGATGGTAGAGGACAGGAAAGCCTGAAGGAACGTTGTCCATGGGGTCCCAATGAGTTGGACACAACTTCGCAACTAACAACAACAACAAAAAATCTGTATTAAGCTCAAGGATATTCCTGTTCCTTCAACCACCTGTTCTCAACTGTCTAGTGAAATACATTCTATTTTCTGAGAAAACATGCAAAACAAAATAAGAGCTTGGGTAGATCTATTCCTTTGTTGTTAGTATTATTTATTTTCATTATGTTGGCTTTATTAAATAGCTTGTTTATTGATTTTTTTTCTCTTGGTTTATTTTGACCCTATCTGATGACATAATTTGTTCTGTTTTGCTTAATTTATTTTTTTAATCTGTATTTTAAACTTAATTAGACAATAGACGTAATTGCTTCTGTTATTTTGTGTGTTACTTTATTGTAAATTCCATAATTCAAATTCCACCCTACTGTATTATTACTTGCACCATGGTGTTTTCTATTTTGGATTTTACTATTGTTAAAATCATTTTATAAAAAAGACAATGTATCAATATACATACCGTAGTAATAAATATGTAATAAATTCTTGCACTTTAGAAACACTACATACTAACTCAGCTTCTCCGTTCTTCAACCCACCCTCTCCCATCTCCTTTTTTTACAAATATTCACAGCAATATCAGTATTCACAATTATATAGTACAGCTTTCTCAACGCCTTCTTGGATCGTACCTGAATTACCACTTTTCCAATGTGTTTTCCTTGTGCCATGTATCTGAAGGCAGCTTCTATATCTTCTCTGTTAAACGAAGTAGTCTGCAAAGGTTTTACTACACCATTTTTAATGCCTTCTTCTAGCAGGTTGGACACTAATTCCCAGTCTTTGTTTTTGTCTTCAAAAATAGCATCTAGCAGAATTCCATGAAAAGCCACATTCTTCAGGAAAAGAGCCATTCCTACAAAAAGCAATGCAGTTATGACTCTTCTACCTTAATGTAGCTTCTGCTGCCAGCAAGATTCTCATACATTTTTAAAACAATTAATAATGAACCAAAGGCAAAATCAGATCAGAAAAAAATTATGAAACTCTTTTTATGAAATGATTCCTATGAATTTAATTGAAATAAAACATATAACATTTAAGAAGAACTAGTTCTAGGGAAGTTCCACCCACATAACTCTTCTATCCAAAAAGTTAGTTACAAGCATTACAGTACCATAATGCTAAGAAAAAGATGCTTAGGGCAAGAGGTGGTTCAAGACATCTTAGTGCCTGCTTTGATTGGTGCCATTCTTTTTTATGCTTAAATCAAGGTATAAGTCCAAAAGGCATGACTAAATTTGTGCTACATCTGCCCAGTAAAGTCCAGAAAAATCCTGCACATAGATACTCAGGCTGAAAAATCTTACCAAGAGGTGTGTTATTGGACAGGTCATATTTGCCAATTTCCAAAAAGCGCCCATGACGAGCAAGGCAACGAAGGCTGGCCTGGAGTTTCTCTTCTGATAAGGAGTTTAACACAAGATCAACACCTGCAAAAATGTTCAACGAAGTCAATAGAGTAGCCTACAAGATTTGCATTGCCTAATCACCTATACTCTTTGCCTAATTAAAACTTCTAAACTGTAACGGGATGGTTGCCTCCAGCGTTTACACTTACCTCTGCCATTAGTAACTCTCAGTATGTGTTGTTCAAAGGAAGTATTTCTAGAATTGGCAAAGCTATTTGCATCAAGCTCAGGGAATCTTTTTTGGAGATATTCACGTTTCTCTTTGGAACCTGAAAACAGGAAAAATGTGTTTCTCTCAATTCAAATACCTTACAGGCACTTCCTTCTTCAGAGGCCTTTAAGGAAGACAGAGAATACTTTGAGCGTCCATAGTGTGGGGTCAAAATCTGCAAGATAGTGCTACAACAATGTGATGGAAATCTGTCCTTTTGTTGTGAAAGTGTGATGCTGATGTAGATATCAAAGGGGTGATGGAACTTAGATTATCACACGTGCCATCTTGAAGATTTTGATTTTGATCACTCCCATTTCATGGACACTGTTGGATAATGCCAGCCATAGCACTGTTCTGATTAATTGGCAAATGATGATGGCTGAAGAGACATAGAAATTAATCTACTCCAATGCTTTTTTTTTAAAGTCAACCTGTCCTTATTTACTTCTCCTATGTTTAGTTTATATTATCAAATAAAACATATGTTTAAGGAGTAAAAGAAACATTGCTTTTCTCAGTTCTTCAAGTCCTGTTTGTTTCTGAAAACAAATAACTTATTTATTTATTCATTCAATTTCTATAGCTGCCCATCTCAATCAATGGCTCTGAATTGCTTAAAATGCCAAAAGTATAAAACAATTAAAAACATTAAAAAAAACATCCAAAATAAATACTGGCCAAGATATTTGGCCAGTTAACAGTAAATCCAGATCTGCAGGATCAGGAAAACAGCCAGGATTTTAAAGACTTTTAAAGTGTCAACAGATAGGGGTCATTCTAAATTCTGATGGGAGGTTATTCCACATTGTTTCCTAGGTTTTCATTCTTTAGAGAAGAAAGCAAAGGTTACAAAAAGCTCTTAGAAAGAAAGGCTGAAGCAGTTGTTTGAATCAATGAAAAGGAAGCTACGTACCCACAGTGGCAAAGACCTGGCAGCCCATGCTTAGGGCAACAGCAACGGCAGCTTGGCCCACACCTCCTGAAGCTGAGTGGATGAGAACAGAGTCACCCTGCTTCATGCCTCCTCGAACCACCAAGGAATAGTAAGCAGTCGCATAGGCCACTGGCACAGAAGCTGCTTCTTCCAGGGTCCTGAAAAATGGGAAGAAGTTCTTTGCAGGCATTCACACTTCTATTTCCCGCCTCCCTTGTCTATCTTCATCATAACTCTTGTTGTGAGGAAGAGAGGCACTTGGAATATGCACTTTTCTTTCTCAAGGGGTCATTCTACTATTGGTGCAAATGACACCATTTTAAAACTGCATCTTTTCATTCAGAAGCAGAATCTCTCTATGAGAGATCCTCCACTTATAATTCTTTCTATAGTAGCAACTGATCATAAGAATGTTGTGGTAATGAAAAATTAGTGCCAGAAAACATTTGCTTAGTTGCTTTTTCCCTCCTCTCTACATTTTTTCTTTACATAAGCCAGATCTGAACATGTTAATTTCCAGAATGTAATTTTAAAAAGTTCTTAAAGTAGAGTATATTTTAACAGTCCATTCAGTCTCTTAAACTTAGTTACCAGGCTCCCCAGGTATTCATTATCCTGCTTGATAAAAGAATCCTAAGTAAAAAATTGATGGGCTCCAATAAAATCAAAGGCTCTGCATCTTCCCCATACATATCCCAATCAAAAAAGCAATTACAGGAAAAACAGAGAAGTGGGGAAATAGTTACTGATATTCTGTTTTTCTACAAAAATGAAAAAGACAGATTGTAAACCACTGTATGATGAATGCAATTAGACAAAAAAATTGTTCTGCCACCAATAATGTTTCTTACATTAAATCCCAGTTTATTTTGCAAATGTAGGGATAGAATAGGAAGTGCAATGTAACTACACTTACCAGTTTTGTGGCACTTCCCACAGGAATCTCTTTTCACAGTCTACCACTGTAGCAAGTCCTTTAGCTGGTAGCAAACCCATTATTCTTTTCCCTGCAGGGTCATATCCTGAGAACTCCATTCCTAACATGCATTGCTGCAGTGTCCAATTTCCTGGGGAAAATTTTAAACATTTTAAATGCCAACTGCAGGCAGTTTATCTCCGAGATAGGCACATCACCAAGGAATCCCACTTGAAAGTGGACTTAATTTAAAAATGATCTTAATATTTTATTTGACACCAAAATGCTCCTTCAAAGGGTTTCTGGGGTAGGGTGGGTGTGGAGATTTTAGCCCTATTCTTGCAATAGCCTATATATGGATAAGACTCAGGAACGATTCAGCTCACCTCCAATCTGATCCTATTCTTTACCTAATTTAGAACATTATCATGCTAATATCAAATTTTTTTCCTGAAGATATTCATTCTCTAATCATTTCTATATATATATTGTATCAAGCCATATATTATACTATCTTAGCCAAAGAATTTATCCAGTTTATGAAGAAAATATATAAGATAAAATTGTTTATCTTAGGACACCCATAAATAATAGAAAACTTTTGTATTTCCATAACTTTAATACCATTTAAGACTCTTCCTGACAATGGGTTCTAATCATTAGGCAATAATTTAAGAACACTCAAGTGGAGATAAGTCTCTGGAAATATTTTTTATGCAAAGCTACAAAGCTGCTTTGTAACAAGCCATAGCACTAAATTATTTAACTGTTGTAATTGTTAACTACTTTTCAAGGTCTTTCTGCAAACCATCATGTTCTCTATTACTGTACTGTGCTGTGTTTTTATCTAGTTATCCATATTCAATTTTAAAGCAAGCACCTCTTTCATTTAACTACTTCTATATAATATATAATATGTTTCTCTAAGGAACAGGTGAATTAACACATGCAAACTAAAATACTGCAAAGCCTCTATTAAAACAAAAGCAACTTACCAGGAATAGCATCTGGAGAGAGTTTTCCTGTGGCCAACATGATGTCTCGGAAATTTAGAGATGCATAATGGATTTTGCACAGTTGGACATTGGGATTGCTTGTGCAGAAATGCTGAAGTGGGGACGAAATCCAGCGAAGAGAGGAAAGATCCCCACGTGTCAAAACATTAACAAATGCATATTCAGTAACCTCTTGAGATTGAGCTGGAAGAGATTGGGAGATGTACAATTTAGCATTCTTTCATTTTACAGGTGCAAATGTGACAAACTTATTTTCCTCCTTAAACATTGGGAAAAGCCTGAGTTAATTAGTTGAATGGAACATTCCATTCTAACATTCCCAAGGCTTTGGGTTTCTAAAGTAAACTCATTATAAGACAATTCACACTACTCATTTGTACTGAAAAAGCATTCACTGTTACCCAAAACTGAGACAAGTGTCACCAGAAGATTATTTACATTTATAAAGAATAGAGAGATTAAGTGAGAGACGGTGGAGCAAATATTCCCCCCCACCCCACTATTCTTTTGTGAGCACATTCTACATTTTGTAATAAAACTCACCTTGCTTTAGTGGGAGATGTCTGAAAGAGCCCCATTTTCCATCACGGTAAATATTCATGACCAAATCATTCTGCAGAATTGTTTGCATTTCTTTAGCAGAAGAGTTGGTGGGCGGGCTAAGAGAAGCAGCATTCAGACTGGAGATGAAGAGGCACCTAGGAAGTAAAATACACCGTTTAGCCTATTCCTTATTTCTCCCGAGTAATTTTAAGAAATGTATAGTGTTACTAAATATATTGTTCTACCTGATCCTGTGTCCACCAGGTTCTTGACGGAGACAGTTCACCATACCAACAACTCCAGAAGTACCACAGTTATTTGCAGTCAACCACACAGAGTGTTCAGAAGGCTCTGCTAGCATTTGCTGAAAGAGAAATATCTTATTTAGTTGTCATGGAAAAGTGATTTCCAAAATGCATAATATGAAAATAACAACTCTCAAATTTCACAGGATTTGTATACTAAAAGTTGAAATCCTGTTAACTGACTGCTGTAAAATTTAGTTGGGAAATTTTAGAAGGAAGAAAGAAAACCAAGTATTTCTCAGTTTTTACCTTCAAAGGTTCCACCCATTTATAATCGGTTTCATCCACCGGTAGGAAAATGGGCTTCTTGGTAGGAAGTGGTTGGCGGCATAAGAAGATCGCTGCACCAAAAGAAGACCTTTTCACAGCTACCAAATTTAGACTAGCCTTCTTAAATAAGTTCTCCCATTCTACCTGCCAAACCAAGGAAAATTAGAATTATAGTAAATCACCCAGTCATGTGATTCTTGAAGAGTAATCTTTCTCATTTGTTGTTTAATAAACAAACGTGTCCTTCTGTTGTCAATCATTTAGTTTCTTACTGATGCTCTTACCTTTAACCTACCTACTACTTCTACAGCTCTACATCCACTAACCTGCCATTAAGAATATATTTAATGGTAACTTGTATGGAATAATCTAGGGCTGGGAGCCTGTGAAGTAGACCTATTTAAAATTATGTTTTATTGTCTTAATATTGATTCAAAAGTAAATCTCAGAGAATTCAGTTGAATTATTAATGTATAGGGGATAGCTTTAGCCTAAATCTTTCACACTGATGTGTACAAGCATTCATCTATCAGTCTATTGTCCCTCCCCCACCTTAGTCAATTTCACTGTACCTACTGGATTTATCAAAATGGTTTCTTTTCATATTTAATTCTTGTAGGAAGTATGTCACTCAGGTAACTAGGATCAGAGCTTGGTCTTTTTCCAGGTTACTGTCCTTATTTCATTATGGAAGGTGAAGAGTCACTTTTCTAATCTTTGGAAAGATGGATGAGAGATTTTTATTCCTGTCAGTCTGAGGTAGATAGTGACATGACTAATAGTTATTTAAATAGATTATGGCTACTCTGCTCTAGACTTTAAAAGCCTTTTAGAGTACACTATGAATTTTCCCCCTCTGAAATGTAAAAGAAAAAAAATGTTTTCCTATCTGACATCTTTTAGATAGATGTGCCGAGTTGGCAGTTCCTAGACTTCCCCAACCAGAAGAGTGCTGGACAACACCATTCTGAAGCAGCTATAGAGAAATAGGAGGGTGTATTTCATACCTGATTTAGAAGGCCTGGTTTATCTTGAAGCCCTGGGGATGTGAGAAAAGCAACTATTTCTCCTAAGGTTTCTCCTTTCAGAAGAGTGTGCAATAAGATAAAACCACCATCCTTCACTGTGGCTGCCATGTTAGAAAGTGTTTCGGCCGGCTTGCTGAGAGCATTCAGTGAGCAGTTGCATACTAGGAGATCAGCATTTGTCAAACTTCCAGAAGGAGGACTGGCAGGATCCCACTGCTCCATAGAGGCACCAATTTCCTGCAAATCATTTTCGTGTGATGCCAGATTTTTTAGTATTCGGTCAGTGGCAGTGTAGTCTAGTTGCAGCATAGGCTGAGTGTTTAAGATGCTTGTAACTCGTGAAAATAGATGTCCATCTCCTGCTAGAGCCTGAAAGAGCAGAATAAAAGTGTGTGTGTATTTGTGTGTGTGTAGTATACACACACAAACACAAAGGTAGTCCTTGTTCAGCAACTGCCTTGTTTAGCAATTCTTTGCAGTTGCAGTGATGAAAAAGTAACTTTTGACCAATCCTTGTGTTTACTACCTTTTCAGTCTTTAAAGCAAAGGAAAGCTCAAGTATGAGCATAAGCACAGTCACGGTTTCACTTGACTGCTTCAATTAATGACCTAGTTTCCAGTTTTAAATGTGATCATTAAGCAAAGACTATTGGTATTAATGCATGGGAGAAACACACCCATAGAAAGAACAAGTGGGACTGTAGAATTGTTTCATAGTTACCTCTATGATTTTCATCTTGTGACTGGTGATATTTTCCAGCACTACATCTACACAAGTCTTCAATTCAGCACAATCTAGCAAACCGTTGAGAAGAGAATCTTCTTGAAGATGCAGCTTTTCCCGAGCCACAACCTGTTCTAGTTCTGAATAGAGGTTTCCATTTAGCTCTAGGCGGCAGATTTCAGCAAGAATATAAGCAAGACCCTTCTGCTCAACTTCGGCTTGTGTGGAGTTCATGAGAGTGTCCAGCCCAGGTATTGCTATCTTGACTCCATGCTTTGCTATCTTCTTCTGTAGGTTTTGGATCAGCACTGGAAAAAAAAGAACCAAAGTATAAAATGCTTTATAGTGGTGGTTTCTTCCAGTAATCTAGTTCAGACCACTAACTGTTTTTCACAGAACGCATTTAATTTAGCAACAATTTTCTATGTCAGTGATGGCTAACCTTTTTGCTGCCGCGTGCCAAAAGCAGGGGAAGCATGGGGGTGGGTGTCACACATGCGTGTGCTCTCACCCATGATTCAATTCCCCCCGTGCCCTCCCCGCACATGTGCGTGTGACCCCCCCCCTTTGCGCTCCCCCTGCTTTTGGCACACAATGGCAAAAAGGTTAGCAGTAGGCCTGGTAGGCCCGTTTTTCACCCTGGATTTGAGTTGAGAAGGCCCTGGCAGGGTGGGACAAACTGCCTCCTAAAGTCACAAAATCTGAAACAGACAGAAATTTCCATTAGGACCCAAACAGAATGTGCAGTGATAACTCTTTCTTCATGGTTTACAGGGAATTTCCTATCAAAATTTCCTCTAAACATAAGGAACTTTTTACCTTTGCAGTGCTCAAAACTAGACTGAAGCTTGGCATCAGAGTATAAGCAGCCACTCTCATCATAGGGCACAAAACAAAATTTCTCCAGGATGGGAGGAATCTGTTCCTGCTGTCGCCGGGGAGCTGTGCTGGAGTGAAGACCAGATATCTGGACAGCTCCTCCTGTAATGGTATCAAGGCAACGGTCCACTGCAACATCTAAAACTACAAGGCAAAGAGATAGTCAATGGACAGCACTGCAAAAGAAAACCAATCAGAAAAAGGACTTCTTAGAATTCAGTCTTTGGGCTACAAAGAAATTCTGGATACAGGTAGTCCTTGACGTATAACAGTTTGTATAACGACTGTTCTAAGTTACAACAGCACTGAAAATAAGCGACTTATGACTGTTTTTCGCACTTACGACCACTGCAGTATCCCCTTGGTCATGTGACTCATATTTATCACAGTTGCAGTGTCCTGAGGTCATGTAATCGCCTAAAGTTAATGGGGAAGACAAATTCACTCAACAACTGTGTTACTAATTTAACAAGTGCAGTGATTCACTTAACATCTGTGCCAAAAAGATCATAACATGGAGCAAAATTCACTTAACTGTCTCACTTAGCAACCAAAATTTTGGGCTTAATTGTGGCCATAAGTCGAGGACTACCTGTACTAATTATTAATTTTGCTCCCCAAAATTTATCCTACAACTTTAGGCTGGGACAGCCAATTTAACATGTTGGCTTTTTTAAAGGAGCTACATAAAAAACAAATGACAAGATGCTCTTTACCTTCAGTCTCTTCAGTGTGTTTCTGAACAAATTCTAGATGTAGTTTTGGGTCAATGCACACTGAACGGATTCTGGTTGGCAGTCGCAGATTTCGCCCCATTTCCCCCAAAATCATCAAATGCAGCATGGTGTCAAGAAATGTCACCCAGTTCCCATTCCACAAAATCTTGCCAGAATTTCCTGCAATGGCAAATAATCTAATTAGCACAAAACACCCCTGCTGCTGCAGTTTTGGTAAGAAGTTAAAAAAAGAAAAGAAAAGAAAATGCAGGAGAAAAGCATAGGCACTTCAACACAGAATTACTCTGCTTTCCCCAAAATGTCCCCAATTACCTTTCTTTTCCCAAAATTTTCCCTAGTTGCCAAGCAAATATTTGTATTTCTGTACTTAGATTATAAATTCATTTCATCTCACAGTCAGATTTCCTAATCTAGTAAAATGCTGATATTTTGGATTGCATTCCCCATAATTCCAGACGTTATGCAATAATTATGGGAGCTGTCAGCAAACACATTGAAAGCACCAGATTAGAAGAGTTTTCTATTTATTAGAATAATTAAAATTATACAGTCCTTATTTCCTTTCAAAAAATTTTCAAGCAATTACAAAATAATAGAACAATATAATAAAAGCTATTAATATTGTAAATTAATTTTAAAGTTGAAGCCAATTAAATATTTTGATATTCTGTTGGAGTAATAGCCACATTGATAGTATCTTGAAAACGAATTATAATAAAGTCAATCGCAAAAGGCAGCTTTACTTGGAAAGCTTACATCTCGTAAGAATGTCTTTAACACTATCAAACAACAACATCTACCTGTCCTTGGGAAGGACTCAGTAGGTGAACAAAAATGCCAAGTCCAGTCTAAACATCTAGCTGATTGTAGGACCAACCATAATAACATACTAATGCTGATTTCTATTTAGATATGTTGTTACCATTACTGCTGGATTCCATGACTCCTTGAAATGTTGGCCCATAATCATAGCCACGAAGGCGAAGCTCTTTGTAAATGTCCCCCTTTGATAAACTAATTCCTGAGCAGGGATTTGGCTGGTTTTTCAAATCAATAAGTTGGTTTCGAAAGTTATTGAGAGCAGTTTCTTCCAAAATGCAAATTTTTCCTGGTATATCCAGTAGATAGAAGAAGAAAAAAGAGTCAATAAGCAGGCAGAGTCAGTATTTCCTTTTTTTTTTAACACACTCACTGATACTATTTACTTACCACTCACAGCCAGATTTCCATTTCCAGATACTTCAAAACACTGGGAAGCAGGCATGAGTCTCACCTCCAACTGTGTTAAGCCTAAAAGGAAGGCAGAAATTAATGAGTACATTCAAGTATCATATATGAATAAAATAAAGAAAGCAGAAATGGTACAGTATTTGTATTTATGGTACATATCTTTCTCTGCTACCAGATAAAGGAATATGTACTGCATTGATAAGTCATTTAAAATTTATCTTCCATCTTTCATCTTATTTCAGTTCATATAAAAATAAACAGATTAAAAAAATAAGATCTCCCCAGCTCGATCAGACAATATTTAAGATGGAGCAATCTTTATTACTCTCACCTTTTTTGGGAAGTATTGTTGCCTGGTGGATTGTAACATCTTCAAACATGATAGGCAGTTCTTCTATCGTAGTTCCCAGGGAGCGTGCTAGAGTGCGCCAGGCTAGTACCAAGTAACCAGTTGCCGGATAGAGAACTCTGCCATCTATGCAATGGCCCACTAAGTAATGCTCAGGGGATTCAAGATTCACATCTGTTAACAACAATAGAAAAACAATATAGAAATTTTAGAACTTTCTTACGAACCTGGCTTTGGTATCTCTTACCCATAACCAAGAATCAATCTGTGCCCACTTTCTCTTACCCTAGCTTCAGTGTCAGAGATGTCTCAAAGAAAACAGCTCTCTGATTCTTATTGCTTCCCATCTACTTCTTCTACTAAAGTGACACAAAGACTAGGACATGTTTTCCCTTGAGATTGTTAAAATCCCACTCAAATTTCTTTTTCTTTTTGGAATGGGGGTCAAACAAAGAAGCCATTTGACTTCTAGTACATACCAATATTGTAGACTGTTGCTGCCCCAGAACCTCCAGACCCTGTTGGAAAATCTTCAGGTTTTGGGACATCCCAGATCTGGCTGTGGTCCCAAGCAATATAAGGAGAAATAAGTGGCGTTCCGGTTGGAACAGGATATTGAACGCGTGGAAACAGATTGTTTGCCAGGACATTTATTCTACGATAAGAAAAACAAAAATTTGTGAAAATTGTACCCATCACTCAGAGGCAAGAATAGTAGCTCCTGGAAAATGAGTTTTACTTTTCTTTCATGACTCCTTCTATTGATACTCTTGCAGCAACACAAACAAAACTTTGATTTTTAATGGTAGCATTTATATGTAAATAATACAGAATGTTTTTAATGCCACAATCTATTTTTCCATTATCTTAACGTAATTAGAAATACAGGTTTCTTCCTCAGACCTTTAATTATTTCTTGGATAGTCATATAAAGTAGCTGGGGCAAAACAAATAATAGTACTATTCAATTCAATCCAATTATGAAATTTGGGCCATTATATTCCCCGCTAACCTTTCACTCATTCCCTTACCCTGTCAAGTGGATTTTTCCAACATTTGTCAGGAAAAATTCCAGATTGTTCTTGTGTTCCCTCCTCATCAAAGGTAAAATGGTGCAGGTTGGTTTCAATGATCTTTTCAGGATTGCCTAGTTAGTTAGAGATTACAAAAATGATCAGAAAAAGTTATACATTTCCTAGTTCCAAACGATTTCATTAATTATGATTGTCAATTTCTGTCAGGCAAGTTTTTATGAGACCGGGGAACAAGGGCATGGCATGGCATGAAGAAGAAATAGTTGAAGAGAACAGCAAAAATAATTTTAAGACAATCATTCATTTTACTTAGTAAATAGATGGCTCTTTCTGCCACTATATAAGTGCTGGGAAAAGCTGCCTGTGTGGTAAGGTATAAATACAGTGTAAGGGGGGTGGGAAATGATTGTCAATGCTATTGTTGACCTGACAGAAAAACTCCTTGTATCCATTATGTTCTGCCAACATTTACAAACTGCATGGTAAAAAAATAATAATGCCTTTTGATGAGCTTCCTACACACAGCCAGTCAGGACTTCTCAGAAGGATTAACAAGAAGTTTACTTTAGAAGAAAGTAATGTAAGATTTGCAAGTTCTAATTCATTTTTACTGGAACTACAACTTCCCCCAACCAGAAGAGATGTAAGATAAGACATAGAAAGTATAAACATGCTCTGAGAGTTTCTATGTCTTTGAGCACATGTTTAGTTTGGGTCCTGAGCCTATTGTCCTCCCCATTATTGTTCTTCCCCCCAAATTTTTCGGTTCAGCAGCAGTAGATATTACTTGGGAGAATGCCCTTTTAAATAAAATAGGGCTTAATTTTTGGTAAAAGTGAGTAAAATGTCATCATTTTATGTCAATGTTTAAAAAAAAACGGGAGAATCCAGAATCCAGTATTATATTATTTCAAATCAATCAGATAGCACAACGTCCAGATACAGTTTCTGCACTCTCTGATTCAAATACCATGCAAGAACTCCTCTGCTCTTCACTTTATCATAGAAACCAGAAGTATTTGTCAAGGCAAATTGCCAAGATCTTAGCACTGCCAATCAAGAGGCTCTGGGCTGCTAGCTCAGACAGGAGAAGCAGTAAACATATGTAAGGATGATAAAAGAAAGACACCAGGAAGCCTGATGAAAATTCCCTAAGTAAGGGATGGGCACTGAACAATAAAAGTCTTGCCTGGGAGCCCCAGAGTGGCAAAATAATACATGCCCAAAAAGCCACCTTAAGAAAAGGTGATGGCCCCTCAACTGCAAATTAATTGTATAAAATAGAACAGCTTGGATTTGAAATGACCTTGATTTTGATCTAAAGAGCACATCTAATTCTCAGAATAGCTTAGAAGGTTTGCAGAGGAAAAGTGAAATTGGCTAAGACCACCTCCAATTTTTATTCACTGTATTTGACAGGAAAGACAGCAAATATATAAACTCAGCAGCAGTAAATGTCAATGGAGATTCTCAGTCACCCAGGTCATGGTTGTCCCAAAAGTGCTTTTTCAAGAGGCAACTGGACTTTCCAGAAAGTCCAGTTGCCTCTTGAAAACGAACCTTTGGGTCAGCAGCAATAAGATTAAAGAAAAAACTCAGAACAAGCATCAGAAACCAAACTTCCACTAACACCTTTAGAATAGCTACATCATTTTCCAGGTTATGTTTTACATAATACATCTAGACTGTAATTTGCACACTGGACTGGAAAAACTGGAAAAGAAGCTTACTGCCAAGTAGATCCAAACTCACAACCAAGCTTAATATCTGTTGCACAACTGTACTTTCAGATTGCACAATCTAAACCAGTGTTGCATTTACCTTGTGCATTATTCTTCTCCCTAGAGACTATCTAACCCTAAGCCAGGGGGGCGTGGTTATGGCCGTGGTGGTGTGAGGACGTTTTCTCCACTTCGCAGGGCATTTTACGGAAGATAAATGTGGATTAAAGTGTTTGAAATGCACCGATAAGGACCAAAATTTTATAAATTGTATCGGAAGAGCTACTGGCCCAGCAGATTGACTTTGGAATCGGTAGGTCACCCTGAACGACTCAAATTTTGAAGCTTTTTATAGCGTGGGAAAGTGGAAGGAGTGAGGGGTGACCAGATAGGCAGTCGCAATTGCATATTTGGAGTAAATAGCTGCCTTTGTTCTCATTACTACCGCGATCTGTGTTTGTTTTTGCTGTGGGATAAAAGCACGGAACATCAAAAGACTGGTGGAAGGGTTCTCTTGGAAGAATATGTAAACTTTAAGTTGATCTTTTGTTTGTGAAAGTGCTTGAGTTGAAGCAGCAAAACGCATTTCTGGGCAGTGCCTTCCAACGGATGTTAGCTTTTTTTCTTTTAGGGAAATTACGTAAGCTGAATTGAGAACTATAAACTTTTATTGCTGGTCCTTTTGAGTGCAATAATAAGCTGTCTCAGCTTCAATATTGGATTGTTGTCCCTTAATCTTCATTACAGACCCTCTTGGCAAAAGTGGATAATTAAAACTTATTAAAAAATGGCGACCCAACAATCCTTAGAAATGCAACAAGTTGCTGTGGCCTTAACTAAAATTAGTGAAAAGATATCAGGACTGTCAGATAGTATGGATAATATGACATTGGAAATTAAAAGAATGAAGCAAGAAATGAATGAAAATTTTGCAAAGCAAACAGTAGAAATGAAATTAATTAAAGATGAAATTGAGCAGATTCATACACATGATGCAAAGATAGATCGGCAAATTGGAGAAATCTTTTTTAAAAATGAACAACAAGATAAAAAAATTTGTCTTTTGGAAGAAGAAGCGAGGAAATATAATCTGGTTATTCGTGGAATTCAAGAAGAAAAAGTGGACAATTTGAAACAACGAGTTTTAAAATGGCTCAATGACTTGGATACACAAATCACATTTACAGCAACAAATCTGGCAAGTGTTTTTAGAATTGGGTTTAAAAGACAAAACGGTTTAAATAGAAATGTACTTGTCAGATTTGCAAATCTTAGTGACAAATTGGAAGTGATGGTGAAAGTGAGAGAGATGGGTGAAGCTTTGAAATTTGAGGAGAAAATTATTCAAGTCTTTCCAGATATATCAAGAGAAGAAAGGGCGTGGACATTTTTTTTGAAACCAATCACAAAGGTTCTGAGAGACAATGGAATTAAATATAACTGGAGACCACCACAGCAACTAAAATTTTTTTATAAAGGAAGAATGCAAATAATTACTTTGGAAACAGATGCAGTGTTATACTTACATGAACTTGGATTGATTGTAAAGTATGAGGATGTAACAGAGATAAAAGATCAAATGCTCAAGATGGGTGGAACATATGCAAAAACATCAACACCAGAAGAAAAAGGGGCTGCTGGAGGACAAGACCCTAAAGGATTAAAGCGGAAGGAAATCTCACCTGCGATGGTTGAACAAAAGAAAAGTCGTGATGATATAATGGGAGATGGAGTGGATAAGAAATTGAAGGATCTTGAAAAAGAATTGCAGGAAGCTGAGTGCGGGGAAAAGTTACCACCCTTTTCTCTGAGAGATGAATTTAAGTAGACTACCCGAAAGAAGTGACCCGACCATTGGCACGTCCCCTCTCCCCCACTCTCTTTATAGAGGCAGAAACCAATTGAGGATGTGGGGGACGAAGATTGTTTGTTATTCAATGTTTGATGTGTTTTTTGTCCTTTTTTGTTTTTTTTTATTGTTTTTTTTCTTCTATGTTGAATGTTGTTTGGAATGTGGGAGATTGGTGTTGGGATCTGGGCACAGAAAGGAAGAGGAGGGGAAAGGATTAAAAAAATTACAGTTTAAATGGGTTTAATAAAAATAATGACATGGAATGTGAAGGGTACAGGGAATCAGATTAAGAGAAGACGATTGGAACTTAAAATTAAAAGAGATCTACCAGATATATTATTTTTGCAAGAAACCCATCAGAAATCCGAAGACTCAAATAAAATGTATATAAAGGGTATGCAAATTTATGAAAAATCTTTTGGAACTTCAAAAGCAAGAGGAGTTGCTACATTGATATCAGATAGGGTATATTTTGAAAAAGAACAAGTAATTGTGGATGAAGAAGGAAGGTATGTAATAATTGTGGGAAATATTAACGAGGAAAAAGTGACACTGGTTAATTTATATTTACCAAATGAGAAGCAAAAAGAATTTCTTGAAAAAATAACTAAAATTTTGGAAATCGAAAGTGTAGGGAAAGTAATTGTGGCTGGGGATTTTAATTTAATTAGAGATAAAATAGATAGTACTAACCCCACTCGTTGTGGAGAAGCAAATAAAATGGGGATCTTAAATAAATGGATGTTTCAAAACGGTGTGGTGGATGCCTGGAGAGAAGTGAAAGGAACTGAAAGAGTGTACACTTTTTACTCTAAGATACATAATATATATTCAAGAATTGACTATATCTTAGTTTCTAAAGATTTGTTGAATAATGTGGATAAGATAGATGTGGGAATTTTTAAGGATTCTGATCATGCAGAAGTTACGATGGAAATAGATTTTAATTTTGAGAAAAAAGGAAGTTGTTGGAGATATGATGAAAAACTGTATAAAAATGAGGAGGATAAAAAATGGATATTTAAAAAATGGGAAGAATGTTGGAGATTGAATGATAATGGAGAGGTTAAATTTGAAATTGTTTGGGATGCGATGAAAGCAGTGTTTAGAGGGGAAAGTATCAAGTTATCAAGCAGAAAATATAAAAATTATAAAAATAAAATTGAAAAAGATAAAAGCCAGATTAAGGAATTGGAAAATCAATTTTTGCTTACTAAAGAAAAGTTTTTTTTGGAGGAATTAAATCTGCTAAAAAATAAATTGATAGAAGAAGATATAGAATTGGTAAAAAAGAATATGAGATATTTAAATAGGAATTTTTTTGAATTTAGCAATAAAAATTCTAAGTTATTGGCAAGGATGGCGAAAAATAAAAGAGAGAAGAGAGAAATTGGAGCCTTGATAGATGATAAGGGCATAAGACGCTATAAAAAATTAGAAAAATGTGAAGTGGTCAGGAACTTTTTTCAAAATTTATATTCGAAAAAATTAATTGATCGGGGAAAACTGAGAAGCTATTTAGAAAAACATGTTGTGAAAATTGACCAAACATATAAAGATTTAATGGAAGAAGATATAACACAAGACGAGATTAATGGAGTAATACAAAAAATAAAATTAGGGAAAGCTCCAGGTGAAGATGGATTACCTGCTGAGTTTTATAAAGAATTTAAGGAAATAATAATACCAAAATTGCAAAAACTATTTAACGGAATTTTACATGGTGGAGAAGTTCCGTTGTCATGGAACAGAACGGTGATATCTATAATCCCTAAACCAGATAAAGACTTAGAAAGGATTGAGTCCTATCGGCCCATCTCTTTAATTAATCAAGATGCAAAGATATTTACTGCCATTATAAGTAATAGATTAAGTAGATTTATAGATAGATATATAAGTTATAACCAAGTAGGTTTTGTGAAGGGTAGATATATGAGTGATATTGTCAGAAGAGTATTAAATATTATAGATGTTGCTGAATATAATGCTGATAAAATAGGTATAATATCATTAGATATTTTTAAAGCTTTTGACTCTGTACAATGGGAAACTATTAAAATAATTGTTGAGGTACTAGGTTTTGGTAATAAGTTTATACATGTTATTTCAAAACTGTATCAAAAAAGTAGTGCAAGAGTGAAGGTGAATGGAAGGCTGACAGAAGAGATAAGATTGGAAGCGGGTACAAGACAAGGATGTCCCCTGTCTCCAACATTATTTTTATTGGTTATGGAAATTTTGACTAAAATGATAGAAAAAGATGAAGAATTGGAAGGCTATAAGGGATATAAGATAAATCTGTATGCGGATGATACTTTGATTATTTTGAAAGATATAGAGAAAGATTTGAAAAAGATACATAAGCATTTGGAAGAATTTGAGGAAATGACAGGTTTGAAAATAAATTGGTCAAAATCTGAATTATTAATGAATAATAATGGTAAGGAGTGGGAGAATATGCAAGAACAACTTGGGATAAGGATTAAAAAAACATTGAAATATTTGGGCATAACACTTTCACTCAAAGTTAAAGAAATGAAAAAATTAAATTATGATGTGGCGATGAATGAAATTGAGAAAAAGATAGATAAATATAAAATGATAAAGTTGTCTTGGTTTGGTAGAATTGCAATGTGTAAGATGATGTTGTTGCCAAAGTTTAATTTTTTATTTGAGATGTTACCGTTAAACTTGACAGAGAAAGATATTGAAGGATATCAGAAGAAATTGGATAAATTTTGCAATGGTGGGAAAAGACCTAGATTAGTGAAGAAAATGTGGTATCAAAATCAAAAGGAAGGTGGATTAGGAATCCCCAAACTACTCAATTATTATTGGGCTTATGCTATTCGGACTGTGGTAAAAATATTTAAAGGTGAAGATAGTCATTGGAGAGATTTAGAATTAAAGGACATTAAGAGATTTGGCTCAACATGGTTTTTAGATAAAGCAAAATCAAAATGTGTAATTAATAGCTATTGGTTAAAGGGATTGAGTAAAATTTGGAACAAATTTGTTAAAATTTTAATTCCAGATATAATTTTCTTAGGGAAGACAATTGAAAATTGGCCGATTAAAACTAATATAAGTCGTGATAGGGTAATGGAAGATGAAAATATACAAATTATAATAGATTGGTTAAAAACTTTAGAAAATGAAAGGAGGAAAAAAGAAATCATTGAAAAATTGGGTTTGGGCTGGTTTGAAAAAATACAGATAGAAAAATGGACTAAGAAGGTAAGGGACAATTGTTCGATAAGTAGAAGTAAAACTGAATTTGAATACTTAGTATTCCAAATTATGAAAGATGAAATTGGACTAAAGGGACTCGTTAGTAAGATATATAAGATTATAAATTTTGATGGAAAACCACAAAGGGTGATGAAGATGAATTGGGAAAAAGAACTTAATATTAAAATATCAGATTTAGATTGGAACGTGAATTGGAAGAGTAGAATTATGAAGACTTTATCTGTAAGGATTAAAGAGCACAATTATAAGGTTGTTTGGAAATGGTATTTGACTCCATTAAGATTGTCATTGATGGATAAAAAAATTAGTAAACAATGTTGGAGATGTGACATGGAATTAGGGACTTATGAACATATGTGGTACAAATGTGATAAAGTTAAAAAGTTTTGGCAACAATTGGAGGAAAGGATATTTGAAATGATGGGGAAAGCAATAATATTGAGACCAGAAACTATATTACTGTTGATAATTAAGGAAATAGAACCAACAAAATATGAAAAAGAATTGATTAGAATTATGATTATAATGGGTAGAATTATAATAGCCAGATATTGGAAATTAGATGTGAATTTTAGAATAGAAGAATGGTATTGTGAAATGTGGAAATTAGCTTTAAATGATAAAATGACATGTGATATTAAAATTAGAAATGGTGACTATAAAGAAGATATTTTCTGGAAAATTTGGAAACCATTTGTGGACTATGCGCTGGGAAAATTGGATGCTTCGGTACCTGTACCCCGAGAACGTGGATTTTGGCGATCATGAGGATATATCCGAAGAACCAAATCTTCCTTTCTTATGTATAGCACAGGGTGAAGTATTGTATATGTTGTTTGTAATGTTAGTAATTTAAAATATAAAATGAATAAAAAAATTAAAAAAAAAAAAAAAAAAGAGACTATCTAAGCCAGTGATGGCTAATGTTTTCTAGATCGAGGGCCCAAAATGTGTGCACGTGCGCAAATGCGCGTACACATCTTCAAACCCCCAAATGCAGTGTGCATGGGTGCTGCATATGTGCATGGGAGCCCACACATGCATGTGCCCCCCCACACGCCCATGCGCATGCATGCGTACGCGGCCCCCTGCATGTACCCCGTGTGTGCGCGGCAGAGCCCCGACAATCTGCTGGCCGGCGGGAGATGCACACATGTGCAGCAGAGCTAAATTGGAGCAACGGCTTGCATGCCCACAGAGAGGGCGCTGCGTGCCATCTGTGGCACATGTGCCATAGGTTCGCCATCCCAGATCTAAGATATTTCATTCCCTCCCTCCTGATGAGGCCTGCATCTTGCCTTCTGGTTCTCCATCAGTCTAACTGCATGAAGCAAGTCATTTTTTGGACTTTTCTCTGTGTCTTTGGATGTTTAAATGACTTGTCCTTTTTACCTTTTTTCTCTTGAGAAAGAAAATCTATTCGGCCTGAAGAATCGAATGTTCAATCCTGCAAAGGTGTAAATGTACTTTGCCTCACAGCCTTTACCAGGTCTGGCCTCTTCTCTTTCTTTTTCAGTCTCAACCTTCCTTATTGTAATTAACCTGTGTGCAGGGGTTCCAATGCATATGAAAGAGGCCGAGATGGGCAGAACAAATAAGTTGACAATCTTCTGATCATGATTTATCCAGCAGTGCATATAGGATATGGGAGTTTCTACTTACAGCTTAAATGAACAGTTCACTGCATTTTCTCAAGCAACTAAAAATACAGCAGCTGTTTCTTTATTCTTTTGATCCACTAACCAAAGTATGAAGGGGATTATCTACACTGGGACTCTGATGCTTACAGAAATTACTCTTCAGGAGCAGCCAAAGGGTTCTGATTTGCCCAGGGCCTATTCAGTGCTCTTAATATAGTTCCCTAATGTTAGTTTAAACAAGTGCTCTTAGCACTAATTTTCTGTCCTTTTGATTAACGTAAGTTTTTATTTTATTTCATTGCTGAATATTATCAGCAGCATGAGTCTACAAAATCCTTCATCTTTTTTTATCTTAAACTAGTCAATGTAGATACTTTCAAGTTTTTCATATTCATTTCCTCTCTTTATTAACTTTCCCTATAGAAAGCGGTTTTAAGTATTTGGAAAGTAATATTCTGGCCAAACATTTTTGGCATCTGCAGATTTGATTTGAATCTGGTCCATATAAGAAGATAATAGGGTGCTGCCTTGAAAAAATCTTCACAATTAAAGTTCTCAAATATAACTAGTCCAATTAAGAGATTGGACTAGTTATGTTTGAGAACTTTAATCAAGAAGGTTTTTCGAAGTTTGCTTTCTAGAGCTTTCCTTACTTATCAGTCAACTCTTGATAGATGGATCTGAAGTTGAGGAAACAAACAATTATTTTCCTTGCTCCTTGATTCTAAGAATGGCCCCTGTAAAAATGGCAGGAGTAGCACTGGAAGAGGTAATGGATTAAAGCACAGCTCTTCTAAAGCAACACAAATAACTTTTGATGCAATGCTGGGAATCGTGCTTATAAAACCCTGTAACTCTAAAATGTCATACAACTACAAATCTGTGTCAATGCTCAGTGAGGAAACCAACTTGCTGCTATACCACATGAGGTACAGTTGCGGCATTTGCCATCTCCCTGTGACTTCCGGAGAGGCAACAAAATTATACCAATATCTGTTCAGGAACTGTTCCTGCATTGTTCCCTGTTGATCAGGTCCTTCTCACAAAGTCAGAAACACTCTTCTTCCTTCTACAAGTAGACCTCAGCTCACAAAGTTACAGCAGTGCTAAAAGAGGGACTCATGACCGTTTTTCACACTTACAACATTGCAGCATCTCTGTAGTCACATGATCAAAATTCAGATGCTTGGCAACAGGTTCATATTTATGATGCTTGCAGCATCCCAGGGTCATGTGATCCCCTTCTGCAACTTTCTGACAAGCAAAATCAATGGGGAAACCAGATTAATTTAACAGCCTCTCCTGCGGCAGCTGCATTGATTGCCAATTCGCTTCCGGGTGCAATTCAAGATGCTGGTTGTCGCCTTTAAAGCCCTTCATGGCTTGGGACCAGGTTATCTGAGGGACCATCTCTTGCTGGTCACATCTACCGGACCCACCAGAGCAGGGAGGCAGGGAATGTTGCAGGTCCCATCCCCGAGGGAGATACACCTGGTGGGACCCAGAAGAAGGACCTTCTCCGTGGTGGCTCCCTCTCTCTGGAACATCATTCCTCCAGAGATTAGCATGGCCTCCACTCTAACACTCTTCTGGAAGGCGCTGAAGTCCTGGTTCTGCCACTGGGCTTGGGGAATCCAGAGTGGGATGGAGCCCGTTAAATGGCTTGTGTGACGTGTTGTTGCTGGAGTGGGGGGGGTTATTATATTATTTTATTAATTTATTATGTGATTATTCTCTTTTATTAGTTTTATTGTTTTATATATGAGGTTTTTATATTCCTGTAAGCCGCCTTGAGTCGCCGTGTGCGAATAGGTAGCAATATAAATTTCCTAAAATGAATAAAATAAATAACCACATTACTAAGTTAACAACTGCAGTGGTTCACTTAACAATTGTGGCAAGAAAGGTCATAAAATGGGGGGAAACTCACTTAACAAACGTTTCAGTTAGCCACAGAAATTTTGGGCTCAATTGCGGTTGTAAGTCGAGGACTATCTGTACTCTGAAATAGGGGGAGGCAGGGCTGTGCCACAAAATATTTCAGAGCAGTTACATGTTCCCAGGAAAACATGCAATTGTTTTATGGTGCTGCAGACAAGAACCAAGTTCATGTTTTTATGTCCCTTGAAGCACTTTTTGGAAATCAAATTCCAAGCTTCATAGCCTCAAAACACAATAAATGAAGTCATTGTAGTAAAACATACTAAAGCAGCCTAGAAAAACTCTATGGGACAACTGTTACACAGATGACTTTGTATAAAAAAGAACACTGCTTGGGGGGGCCGAAAGCCCTACTAAGCAGGTATATACAAAAGTATGAAGGCTATTGCTTAACGTATTGTAAGCCGCCCTGAGTCTCCGGAGAAGGGCGGCATATAAATTGAACCAATAAATAAATAAAAATAAATAATATTAGCGGATTTTACTTATAAGTGAAAAGGCAAAGTTTACAGATGAAAACAGGGGATTCAGAATTAAGGCAGTGCAGTAGAAAAAAGTCTACTACATCTAACTCGGCAAACCCATGAAGATGATTCTGCCATAGATAACTAGGGTTACATAGATCACAAAGATAGATTTTTCTCTCCTCCCTCTCGCTTCCCCAACAGTTTTTAACAATCAATTCTTAATAGCAATAGCACTTATAGACTTATACTTGCAGGGTCGAGCTGAGGATTTTGTGCAATTCCTGCATGATAAAGTTGCTCGGATTCAGGAAGGCTTGGACTCCGACTGGATGAGTCCAGGGGAGGAGATGAGGGTAGATCTTGAGAATATTATCTGGGAGTTTGAACCTGTGGCTCCTGAGGATGTGGACAGGGTTCTGGGTAAGATTAGTGCTGCCACGTGTTATTGGACCCGTGTCCCTTCTGGTTGGTACTGGCCACCCAGGAAGTTACATGAGGCTGGCTCCAGGGGATTATAAGTGCTTCTTTGAGTGAGGGTGCCTTTCCCGCCGTCTTGAAAGAGGCGGTGGTGAGGCCCCTCCTCAAGAAGCCTTCCCTGGACCCAGCTGAATTGGCTAACTACTGTCCAATCTCCAACCTTCGTTTTGTGGCAAAGGTTGTTGAGAGTGTGGTGGCATGACAGGTTCCCCGGCACCTGGATGAAGCTATCTATCTGGACCCGTACCAGTCGGGCTTCAGGCAGGGGTACAGCACAGAAACGGCACTGGTCGCGTTGGTGGATGATATCTCTGGAGGGCTCGGGACAGGGGTTGCTCCTCTGTCCTGGTCCTATTAGATCTCTCAGCGGCTTTTGATACCATCGACCATGGTATCATGCTGCAGCGGTTGAGGGGGTTAGGAATAGGGGGCACCGTTCTGCATTGGTTCTCCTCCTTCCTCTCTGACCATTCGCAGTTTGTGTTGGCAGGGGGGCAGAGGTCGACCTCGAGGCGCCTCGCTTGGGGAGTGCCGCAAGGGTCGGTCCTCTCGCCCCTTCTGTTCAACATTTATGTGAAGCCGCTGGGTGAGATCATCCATGGTTTTGGGGTGAGAGTCCATCAGTACCCTGATGACACTCAGCTGTACATCTCCATCCCAGACCACCCCAACGATGCCCTTGATGTGATGTCTCGCTGCCTGGAGGCTGTGCGGGTCTGGATGGGGAGAAATAGGCTCAGACTCAACCCTTTCAAGACCGAGTGGTTGTGGCTTCTGGCATCCCAATATAGTCAGCTGGTGCCATCGCTGACTATTGGGGGTGAATCTCTGCCCCCCACAGAGAGGGCTCGCAATCTGGGCGTCCTCCTGGACGCACGGCTGTCTTTAGAAGAGCATATGACGGCCGTGGCCAGGGGTGCTTTTTATCAGGTTCGCCTGATTCGCCAGTTGCAGCCCTTTCTGGACCGGGACGCCTTGCGCACGGTCACTCACGCCCTTGTCACCTCCCGGCTGGACTATTGTAATGCTCTCTACATGGGGCTCTCCTTGAAGAGCACTTGGAGGCTCCAGTTGGTCCAGAATGCGGCCGCGCGGGTGGTTATGGGCGCAACCCGTTGTGCCCACGTGACACCCCTCCTGCGCGAGCTGCACTGGCTCCCAGTGGTCTTCCGGGTGCGATTCAAGGTGTTGGTCACCACCTTTAAAGCGCTCCATGGCATAGGACCCGGGTATCTTTGAGACCGACTTCTGCCACCAACAGCCTCCCACCGGCCAGTTCGCTCCCACAGAGAGGGTCTCCTCAGGGTGCCATCAGCCAAGTTATGTCGGCTGGTGATGCCCAGGGGGAAGGCCTTCTCTGTGGGAACCCCTGCCCTGTGGAATGAACTGCCCCCGGAAATGCGCAAGATCTCCGACCTCCATTTATTTCATTGTGCCCTCAAGACCCTGCTGTTCCGCCAAGCCGGGCTATCAATGTAATGATTTTTAAATTAGGTTTTAAATTTTTGGGCTTTTAAATCTGAGCCGAAACTATGTAATAATTTTAATTAATTTTAACTGATGTCTGTCTTTGTGTTTTTAATAGGCTGTACACCACCCTGAGTCCTTCGGGAGAAGGGCGGTATAGAAGTAAAATTATATATATATATATATATATATATATATATATATATATATATATATATATATATATATACATACACACACACACCGCTTCACAGTGCTTTACAGCCCTCTCTAAGCGGTTTACAGAATCAGCCTATTGCCCCCAACAATCTGGGCCCTCATTTTACTGATCTTGGAAGACTGGAAGGCTGAGTCAACCTTGAGCCTGGTGAGATTCGATCTGCCAAATTGCAGGCAGCTGACAGTCAGCAGAAGTAGCCTGCAGTACTGCACTCTAATCACTGCACCACCAAGCATTTCCATTCTATAATGGGTTTATCTTATTATGGGAGTGATGCCTTCCTACAAGATAGATTTTGCTACAACGTATTATTTCTATAATTAAAATTGACCATTTATAATGATCTCTTTTTATGAAGAATGACAACCAAACATCCTTATAGACATTGGTTTTGTATCACACCAATATAAAAGCACCTGAAATTACTCGGTAATTGTTCCCAGTAATCCGGATAAACTTCCAAAGACATTTAAAAACACAAGATAAATTTTGCAGCAAAGGCAAAATTTGATAACCTTCACTCAAAACAAAACAAAAAAAAACCCTCAAACAAACAAGAAACCAAAACCACATAGGTAAGCAGAATTTTAAAGCTCTGAAGCTATTCTTCCTGTGCCTTCAAAACAAAAAAGCAATTGTGTCTCTCAGTGATGTAAACCTATACATGAATAACTAGGAGTAAATCCCACTTCAGGTAGTCCTTGATTTACAACTACATGTGGACCCAAAATTTCCGTTGCTAAGCAAGGAAGTTGTTAAATAAGTTTTGCTGCATTTTACATTTTTGCCACAGTTGTTAAGTGAATCACTGCAGTTGTTAAGTGAGTGATGTGATCATTAAGTGAATCCCCATTGACTCTGCCTGTTAGAAGCCAGCTGGGAAGGTTACAAATGGTGATCACACGATTCCAGGACACTGCAAACATGATAAATACATGTCAGTTTCCAAGAGTCTGAATTCTGATTATGTGACCATGGGGATGCTGCAACGGTCATAAGTGGGGAAATCGTCACTTTTTTCAGTAGTGTTGTGATTTTGAATGGTCACTAAACAAATGCTGTAAGTCAAGGACTACCTGTAAATGCCAATGTACTTGCTTCTAAAGCAGCATAAATAGGGTTATTTTGTTTGAGTCATAGTTCCCTGGTGAGTGGATAGCCATAAAAATTGAACACATAAATAATTACAGTAATAAATAATTCAGGGAGTGTCCTGAAACTTCATGGTATGTTCCGAATTGTAACTTCTTAGTTGCCTGGGCAGTTTAAATAGGAAGTCAATGTACTCTTGTAACTCCATTCTAGTTTAGCCCATGGTTGAATATACAGACAAGCCTTGCACTTTTCACATTTTAACTCTAATCTGTGCAAATGGGATCCTTGTTGCCATTGCTTTTATAATCCTAGTTGTACTCGTCTAAGTTGTAACAAATACTTTAGATGCTGTAATTCTATTCCTTATAAAAATGAATTGCTCTAACTCGATTTTCTGAGAATAGTTGGGAAACCTAGAGATTAGAGACTTTATTTCTAGAAACCACTGAGCAGCACAAAACCAGCATGACCATCGTTTCAAAGTGACTATGAGCTACAAACTCCACATCACAACCCTATAACACTAAGTATTACAAAACAAGGTATTTGGAGATATTCAATAGCCTTGTGGAAAAATGACTATGATTTAATTTTCTGCTACATTTTCTACTCCCAAATGATATTAATGAAATGGCTTCTGTCTTTTTGGTTTCAGAAAATATTATGAATGCTGAGCAGCAAATTAAAACTGGTGCGGAAAAGCTACATGATATTTAGAAACACAGAGGAAAGTATGAACTGGTGAGGAGGACCCAGCAGATTTCCACAAGTTGGTGTTTCAAGAGATCCTTGACTGAAGGAAATTCTGGGAATTTTCAACTACAACACATCTGAAGATGCCAATTTTGGGAAGATTGGCCCCACAGTATTCTTACTAACTTTTACTCATTGTAGTCCCCAAGAGTAATACCTGTAGAAGAGCATGGGGAGCAATTTCCACTACCACTGCATTATCTGGAACATGCTTCAGACCTTCCTGGAAAAGCACTGGGTTGACAAGATTATTCACATGATACTCAGCGGAGGAATTCTGAGCCAGCTCACTTTGCCATTGGCTTTCAGGGATAGAGGTACTGATCCAGCGGGATGAGCGAGGCTTTGGATTTAGGATAACCTAAAAGGAAGAAATAAAAGGATATGCGAACATTGGAGATCACTTCTTTTGATCTGAACCCCTCCACCCTCCCCAGTGCTGGATCCTTCCAGAGCATTACCTTTTGCAGGGCACTCAGCAACACTGGTGCAATTGAAGCCATATAGTAGGAGTGGAAAGCAACTCCAGCACTCAACACTTCCTTTGCAAATACACCTTCTGATTTCAACTTAGTCACAAATTTGGCTACGGCCTCCTAAAAAATTAGCAAAACAATAACCCTTTAGAGTTACTCCAATAGTTGATTGTTAATTGCATTATGCACTTGGGCCCTGCTGCCTGAAGGGCATCCATTTCATCCCACGTGTTGCTCCAATGTAATCGGTCTACATTTAATATTGAACAAACTATTAAGTATTCCAGGAGTTGATACTGTTGTTTGTTACACATTCTCCTGAACTGTCCAAACAAAAACTGAAATAATATTATATCTCCCCATATGCTATTCTATATTATTTATTCTCATCTATCTTGCTGTTCTATCCAGAAGGCAATCAAGGCAGTCCATAATCCTCATCCTGAATGTGACCCTTGGTTAGCATTCACACAGCCTGCTGGCAACCCTTAAAGCTAAGAGTTTTCACAAATACAAGTAAGTTTAATTAGCTGAAGAGCATTGAGCTTTCACATCCAGTTGACCCAGCCGAGATGGTATTGAGAACATGGAGCTAATACCCTAAATGCCAACATTTGAAGTAATCGTTCACACTATTTTACCTGAGGGCCTGAGATGGTGACAGTGTCTTCAGAATTATGACAGGCAGGTACCACTCCTGGAGGGCACTTTTCCCTGCATTCCTCCCATGTCAGACCTGAAAAGGACAGGTTACGTTAGATAAATCCAATCAAGTGAAGAATAAGCAGAAAACTTTTCATAGGAACAGCAACTTAACATTACTAGAGCTAAAAAACATTTCTTCCCTGAAATTATTTCTGTGTCTTTGTAGAACACCACTCTTTGTGGGAAGGATTATGAAGCCCTTTTCTTCATCTAGTTTTTCCAGAAGATATTATTAATTTAATTTAATTTAATTTAATTTAATTTAATTTAATTTAATTTAATTTATCACATTTCTATGCCGCCCAACTCCCAAGGGACTCTGAGTGGCTTAAAATCTCATGTATTTTCTACCATCAAACAGTATAAAACTATGCTATATGTACAGTGCTCTCCTGTGAATATTTATTCAAAAGGACTATATTCTGGTGTGCATTGAATTACAGCTGTAATTACATAAAGTTGGTGATATTGACAGCCATGGATTAGATACCTGAAAAGCAAGCTAAATTAGTATTTTAAGTGTTCATACAGCTTAGGAACTAGAACAGGGGTCTCAAACTTTTGAATAAACATAAGCCACAAAGTTTTCCCTTGGTATCAAATACGTTAGACTACCTTTCTCAAAGCTGCCAATTAAAACGACATCTGATCATACTGTTCTAAACAGTGCAATCTAAAACATGCCCTGTCATTTATATGCTCTATTCTTATCATCCATCTTGCATGATGGAGCCTTGTCAACTTATTCATAAAGTTACCTCCTATTACAAGTTCTAGTCCAAAACTGGGGCTTTTATATTTTATATTGTGTTAAATCATATGCTATATTGTGTTAATTGAACTTTTAAATTTTTTGTATGTGAATTCAACAAGGTTTGACATTTACTGGCAAGCTCGGATTCCACTAAACCTAAGAAAATTAATTGAAGCTGCCAACTGTTGGTTCAATTAACCAGCAAAAGCAACAACCTCAATTCATTCCAGTGGCTGATACAGTATTTTTTAAAAAATTGAAGTCCAAAATGCTAAAATATCTAATCAGACATATGCCATTCAAGTAGAAATGCTCACTCATTTATTGACTTCTATGGCTGCCCACTAATACATCATTCTGAACAACTTGCAGCATTTATGAGCAAAAGGAAGCAATACTAGAAATAGCTATGCCAGGATGAAACATTCCCCCCTCCCAACTAACAGCAATTAATTCAAATAGCACTTGGGTGACAGGACAAAGAATCCTGTATTGATAATCCAAAGAAAGGTTGAAAGAAGGACTATATTCCGTAAAGCACACACACCTCACTGGCAAGTTGCTTCTGGAAACAAGTTTTGCAGGTGTATCCATTGTTTCATAAAGTTGCCAAACCTGGTTGACTAGAGACAACAGCTCAGCCAAAAAAAGATGTGTGGGCATTTTGGGAAACAATGACTATTTCTAGAATATATTTTTTGAATTAAATATAATTTTCAAGTCCAATTTCTTAACTCAAGCACAGGGTACAGTGTCAGACTATAAGAATCTTACAGGCCCAATATCTCTAATAGGTTTTGTTATGAAAGATAGTTACCTAAATCCAACCCGTTTTATTGCTTAATACACAATTAACTAGATCTTGTTAAGACTACAAACATTTATTTCTGAGTTGAATTTAGGTAACTACCTTTCATTACAAAACCTATTAGAGATATTGGGCTTGTGAGATTCTTACAGTCTGACACTGTACCCTGTGCTTGAGTTAAGAAATTGGACTTGAAAATTATATTTAATTCAAAAAATAGTCATTGTTTCCCAAAATGCCCACACATCTTTTTTTGGCTGAGCTGTTGTCTCCAGGTTTAAGGTTTAACACTTGCCAAAGCTCATTTCCATATAATTAGAGAGCCAATTCTCCAGCCTACACTCCAGTGAAATTATGGAATAATACATAAAATCTCTTTTGTAATCCTTTTAAACTAAATTGGCAATAGCAGTATTTATAGCAGCAGTTGTTGCCAGCAAACAGTCAAATTGTGATTAACACCAGCTGTCTGCAATTTCTGTAAATTCGAATCTCACCAGGCTCAAGGTTGACTCAGCCTTCCATCCTTTCTAAGGAAGGTAAATTGAGGACCCAGTTTGTGGGGGCAATAAGCTGACTTTGTATAAATATACAAAAGTATGAAGGCTATTGCTTAACGCATTGTAAACCGCCCTGAGTCTCCGGAGAAGGACGGCATATAAATCAAATTAAAAAAAAAAAAGCCAATATAATAGCCTGGTGAAATAAGTTAGCCTTTTCTTTTGGTGACTGAAGAGCAATAAGCACAGCTTGTAACTTTCCCCAAACTCCCATCATAACTGTGCTGCATAGTAACCAAGATTATAATCCAACATGTCTAGAGGGGCAGCAGGATGAAAAATTGGGCTATTTGATCACTCTCGAAATGGACAAAGTAGAAATAGAAAAGAAACACCAGTTTTATGTGGTATCAGAATACACTGTAATACTCGGCCATTTGATCATAGTGGAATAAAGAAAGCAAACCATTACTAGGAGTTGTCCATTCTTTGCATTAAAGATATATGGCAATAAGCTTTCAGTAGCTATAATCCAACAGTTTGGACAACCAAGCTGTCATCCCTAAGCTATAAAATAGTTGATTTAGAGACAGTATATGGATGCGATGGTGTTAATTCAGGTTTAAGAATTAGTGTGCTGTGTCGACTCCCTCCTCAAATTATAACTCAAATGTTTTTTCTCAATATTCATGATGGACTTTTACTTACCAACAGCGGCCATCCCTCCAGGTGGCAATTTAGCGTCTTTGACACATTTTCCTCTCCAGTAAGCTGAGAGAATTACCTCTTCATGTGTTAGGGAGTTATCTGCATAGCCACAGGCCAGTTCTCCGACGGAGTGACCAATAATCCCATCAGGCTGCAAACCTGCAGCCCTGAAAACATCAATTTGTGCAATCTGTGGAGACAATATTGTTGCTGGATTTAGATATGTGAAGCAGTATCGGCAAGCTAATTCTAAGATGGTTTCAGAGATGTCATTATATGGTACTGGGCCAAGGAGCTCCTGCTGTATTCACGCCAGCATATTCCTACAGTCAGCAGCTATACCAGCTACAGAAATGAACGTGATGTTATTGTAATATTGAGTTCCATACCTCTTGCATATTTTAAGGCAAAGGTTTGTTTTCAATTATACTTGCAATTAAGCCTTAATGTGTCATTGTTAGTGCTTAACATATTGTTCTCTATTTTTCCTTCATGATGCTCAAGACAGAAATTATGTTCTCCTTGTTTTCATCTTAGATAAAGTTGACAGATAAGTACCTGACTCAGCATGAGTTATAATGAGTCACCCAGTAAACTCTATGATAAATAAGGTTTGAAAATGAATCTCTATGGTTGAAATGACATTAACTTGAGGATATTCAGATGTTTTGAATTCCAATTCCAATAATGCTTGTCTATAATAATCAATTTGGAACTGGTGGGAATTTAAATCCAAAACATTGCAGAAATATCATGTCATCCCATCTTTCAAGCATTTTTCCAGCCTAATTCTAGACTATGACTAAAATAAATCTCCACTCTGTAACAAAGCTTGTGTGCACAAAAGCAACTTGCTAAAATAGATCCATCCTTCTTACCTGAATAGCTGCAAGCCCAACAAATGCATTTACTGTTTCATTAAAGGCATTTTCATCTGAACTCAAAAGAAGATCCGAGACTTTCAAGCCCGTGTCCTTCAGAGCCTCGTCTGAACGCAAGATGGATTGTTGGAAGAGATCAAGCTTCATTAGGCTGAGACCCATCCCTTTCCACTGTGTCCCCATGCCTGAAAATTAAAGGAGAGAACCCTTGCTATTATTAGTGAATGGATAAATTGATTTTTGATGTGACATTTGGAGCAGCGTTTAAAAATTCTGTCCCAGAAGATTGAAACTTTCCAGTTAGTAGCACATATATGAAGGTGAGCCAAGCAGTTTCAAGGTTGTTTGCGTCTGAATGGAGCTAGAGGGTGGAAAAAGAGAGAGAGAGAGAGAGAGCAATTACCTGAACAAATGTACCACAGAGGTCTCCCTGAGGCCTGGGCCATTTGAACTTCCTTTATATCACTCTCACTTCCAATCAAGGTATAGCCCCTGTAGGGCATGGATGACACTGATACCCCAGAGATATCGTTAAGCATGCTCAGATATGCAGCATGTTCCTGCATCTTGAAGCTCTGTTCTATTAGTGTTTCTACTGCTTCTTGAGTCCTTCCACAAAACTGTAACAATCGTGGCAAATTGGGAGCTTCCGGTGGGGGTGATTTGTTCCTGTTAGCTCTCAGAATGACATGAGCATTTGAACCTCCAAACCCAAAGGAATTGATTCCAGCAAGGGAGCCTTTTATGGGGGTTGGCTTGGTGACTACTTGTAGGCGGCCGTCGTCTAAGGCAGGAATATCTGGATTTGGGGTGTTGTAGTGGAGATTTGGTGCCCATACACCATACTCAAATGACAAAACAACCTAAAACAGAGAAAACGTAACAAGACTAATTACTGGTTTTGTAACAAGTGTAATACAGAGATATAATTTTGGCATCGTCCATGAAGGCTAAAAAAAACCCCTACACTCAAGTTATATATGAAGACTTTAAGACCCTGTAAAGTCACCCATTCTACCCTCATATATTTGAAGATAGAATTGCTGGAGTCTTTTTTTATATTGTGGAAGCCTCAAAATTAAGGAAAGATTCTGTTCATCATCATACAGTATATCAATTCTGTATTTCTGCTTCCTCCTTCCCATTCTCTTTCCTTTTCTGTGTTGGCAACCTTGCACTTTCCTCCTATTTTCACCTATAAGGATCAATGAGCCCAACTTTTACCTCTGCACTGGATCGCTTACAAATGATCACTCTGCTCTCATTCTCATTCACAGCACAAGTGGGAGCAACATATACAATAAGACAAGTATAAAATCTTTACCTTTGCTAAAGCTGCAAGACCAGAAGCCGGTTCTGGATGGCCCATGTTAGATTTTGTAGATCCAATCAACAATGGTGGCCGCTCTGATTGGCAAAAGACATTTATAATGCCATTCACTTCCTGTGGATCCCCAACCTAAGAATGAAAGAAAGATTGGAAGATTTCAAAGCTAACAATGACTGCTTCATTCTGTCAGTTTTTTTCATAAAATTGTATACACAGGTAATAAGGTTGAAGGTAGAGACTACTATGATTGAGCCTAGTGGAGAGTAAGCATGCATATCTAAGATGGGAATAATTCTTTATATGCAGTCCAAATCTTCTAGTGTGACTCTAATCATATTCATTAGGAAGATTTTGAAATTATAAACCAATTTGAATATTACTGAAATATTGGGATGAAATAACAAGGCAGGAATCATGGTTTGCTGAGGCGTTGTCTTCTCCCGTGAAAACTTTAAATGGGAAATCTATTTTTTCTAACTCAGTTAGAGGAGTACAAAAAAATAATGATGGAATTCTAGAAGAATTACAATGAACATCAAAAGAAAATAATCAGAATAGAAATAGAATGTACCTTTGTGCCTGTGCCATGGGCTTCTATATATTCTACTTCTTCAGGTTTAATTCCAGACTCTCTGTACAGAGAACTGACCAACTGTTGCTGCATCCACCCAGAAGGAAATGTTACACCTAAAGTAAGAAGAACCATTAGCTCTCAATTTTGTATGAAGTACCAAAACATCCTCATTTAAGATTCAATCCTATACCAAATTACTTGGAAAAGTCCATTTATTAGGTCCTCATAATTAGGCATGTATAATTGTACTATTAGAGTGTAATACAGTGGTGGGATTCAAAAGTTTTTACTATCGGATCTGTGGGCGTGGCTTGGTGGGCGTGGCATGGCATGGCATGGCTTGGTGGGCATGACAGGGGAAAGATATTGTAAAATCTCCATTCCCACCCCACTCCAGGGGAAGGTTACTGCAAATTCCCCATTTCCTCCCGATCAGCTGGGACTCGGGAGGCAGAGAATAGATGGGGGTGGGGCCAGTCAGAGGTGGTATTTACCAGTTCTCCGAACTACTCAAAATTTCCACTACCAGTTCTCCAGAAGATCTAAAGATCTAAAGTTCCATTTCTAACTCTCCAAATTTTGTTCTGATTCCTCCCCCACACACATATACAATATAGCAGCATTTTAAGAAAAGAAATCAAGGTCAACAACACAAGTAAATGGGCAATCTTTTCTGTGGCTAGGGACTTCACTCTTTTCAAGTTCTTATAGCCTGGATTTGGGACCAATTTTTCACCTCTTTTAGATGGGGAATTTAAATATTATAGGTGTGTTAAAGCCTATCTCCAATTTACTGTTCCTATTTCCATTAGTTTCTTACTGAAAATCAAGATATCTCATTGTTCAACTTTGCCATTAAATTCCTGTGGAGGAACTACCCCATTTCCCCCCAAATAAGACATCCCCTGATAATAAGCCCAATCAGGCTTTTGAGTGCATGGCAATAAGGCCAAGCGCTTATTTTAGGGTTCAAAAAAATATAAGACAAGGTTTTATTTTTGGGGAAACACGGTATCAGGAGTTTGCATAAACGTTGGCTCTGAGACTGCAGTCTGGGTACCATGAGTTTTCCTATATGGCCTTTAGTATTTTTAAAATAGTCAGACATTCATTCATATTTTTTTTCTAAGTAAAAAGGGAAAGAGGTAGTTGCTATGATGAAGTGGCAACCTCTGCTGCAAACTTTAGTATCCTACATTAATTGCTGGCTGATTGTAGAGAGCGACACTCTTACAGAAATCCTTTTTCTGGAATTCTGGAGAGCTGTTGATAGTCAGTGTACTGACCAATGAAGTAGATGATATCATAACAGGAACCAATGAGAAATACCAGTTGGTTTAAATATGGTACAGATATTTCTAATCCAAGGAGAACGCTGCTGTTTCCTGCAGGATAATTCTTAAAACCTTAGAACTTCCACGAAAGGGAATGATATTTTACCTTGTTCCTTAAATCCATCTGTGTTAATTCCAGAGTTTACTATGGTAGCATAAATCCGTTTGGCTTTTGATTTCTTGGTCAGAAACACAGCTACAACAGCTTCAGAGCGACAATAGCCATTCCCTGGAAAAAGCCAGAACCATAAAACAACAGATTCAGACTTTATTCATGTTTGAATAATTGGATTTCTAATCTTTGTTTTCAGAAGTGCTGAGCAACCAAAAAGTAAAAAATACTAAATCATGTTCATTCTCATATTGAAAATGGGGGATTTTTCAATTCCACGTATTTTTAGAGTTGTCACTATTCAGAAAGTTACAGAAAAAAAATGATTAGCAGAATACATTTATGCAAGAATCTTACAGTATGTTCTGTTAATACACTTGGCTTCTTATTCTTTTGATTATCAACTGGCCACAGACCCTATTTTCCATAATTTTACTAATAATCTGACATAAAGGCCACAATTCTATTTTTCAAATATTTAATTATTAGGGATATTAATTTTATAAGGAAATTAGTAATATTTCCTAACTTATTTTGATGGAATATTAAATGTTATACAGAAAACTGTATTATAAAATCTTTTCCCAATCAAAAACATTATTGTATATAGAAAAATTGTAAAGAAACGTATCTAAAATATGCATTTAAAAATTTACCATTTACACTAATTCTCCTTGTAGTCTCTATATAAAATGCTTATCATCACTACAAATTGGAGGGTATCACATTAAAGCTTTTTTTATAATTCTAAAACTGGTTAAAGTTAATAATAAAGTATTGGCTTTTAACAAGTAAATTCATTAAAAGGAATTCTCTTAAAAGAAAAAATATAGAATTAGCTTGCAAGCTAGGTTGATGTACATGTTTTCTCTAATTTGTTCTTATATTTTTAAAACTTAAACCTATTTCATTTATTTACCAACAAAAAAACAAATTAAGCTCTAAGTGGCTTTTTTGCCATATAATTTCTTTGCCACTCCAAACTTTATGGAATCATATGTACCTTGCATTTTTATAACTTTCTAGCTTTCTTGTCAGAGCTGCAATTTATGGAGAAGGAGCAACATAATATTACTAGAGGCAAGCAAGTAATACTTCAAAACTGTCTGCTTTCCCTGTTGGTAGCTTCTTTGCCTGATCTGAACCTACCAAGTAGTTCTCAAATTAAAAAAGCAATTAAAAATAATTCATTACTGCTGGAAAGCCTTGAAGGGAAAAATACCACATCTTCTCTGGATTTTCCGATTAAATGAAAGCTCTGAAAACAAATATTTTATCATACTCAAATCCTTATAACATTTGACCTAAATATTTAACAATGAGAAAAGCAATCTTATTACCTTCAGCATCAAAAGATTTGCAGGTCCCTTCAGGGCTCAACATGCCGAGCTTCATGAACTGTACAGATGTATTGGGTTTCAGGATAAGGTTGACTCCACCTACAAGAGCTGATTCACACTGTCCACTGCTGATTGCTTTGTAAGCATTGTCCAGAGCAACAAGGCCAGAGGAACAGGCTGTGTCAATGGACATACTGGGCCCTTTGGAAATACAAGTTATGAAAAGACAGATTACCAAGTTTAAAAACTTTTTCAGTTATCCATCAAACCTGCCCAGTTTGCTTCTCCTGTAAGAAAAGGAAGGAGTCCCATTCTTCCTTGATTCCAACCCTCAAGAGAAATCACTACTTCTTTGTCAACAGCTCTGCTTCACATTGTAGCAGCAAGCTGCCCAGAAAAATTTCTAAAAGCCCTCAATTATATATTTCACCTTCTTAACCCTTGTATAAAACTGCCTGGATCCCTATAACTAAGCCCTTGTTTAGGAATTACCAGCTCACAAGATAGTTACTGGTAGTTGCTAATATCGGTATTAAGCTAGAATAGAATAGAGTAAAATCTTTATTGGCCAAGTGTGATTGGACACACAAGGAATTTGTCTTGGTGCATACGCTCTCGGAGTACATAAAAGAAAAGATACATTTGTCAAGTATCATAAGGTACAACACTTAATGATAGTCATAGGGAAACAGTCAATATAAATCTTAAGGATACCGGCAACAAGGTTACAGTCATACAGTCATAAGTGGGAGGAGATGGGTGATAGGAACAATGAGAAGATTAATAGTAATGCAGACTTAGTAACTAGTTTGACAGTGTTGAGGGAATTATTTGTTTAGCAGAGTGATGGCGTTCGGGAAAAAGCTGTTCTTATGTCTAGTTGTTCTAGTAGTAACCTGTAACTAGTAACCTGTAACTCTATACACTTGCCTTTGAAATCAAAAAAGTAAGAGATTCTGTTGGCAAACATAGCACGTTGACAGCCAGTCATACTGTATCCCAGCAACAGTTCAGGATCTACACTAAATGCTTCGGCAGCTTCTGACCCACTTACACCAATCCACACGCCTGTGTCTGTGCCTCGAATGGTAGTTGGGTCAATACCTATAAAGGAGGAAGACATATTTAATTCCCTGTGGTTTACAAGGCAAACAACTCAAAAGAACATCAGGCATATCTGATATCCAAATGGCTAATGGAAACATGAGATGGGTACATGGACAAGAAAAAAAAGGCATTTATGAAGGAATTATTGATTGTAATATTTATAATTTATTTAGCTATTTCAAAACTCTCTCAAGCTCTTCAGAGTGGTTCAGCTGTAGTTTGTTACTTTTATTCTATCAAACTACCTAATCTTTCCACAAATAAGAGTTTGGGCCATATCTTTTTAGTTTCTTTACATGCACATTACAATCAAACCAATATGACCAAGCTAGAGAAAGATACCAGTGGTTACTAATGACTACTTTAAAAACAGTCTTCCTGTGTCTATTCTATGCATGAATAAATCTGAATCTAATTTTTTATCCAAACTGTTTCTGTACACTCAGTTCATAGACAATAGGATTTTTGAATAAAGAATTCCAGGCTCTTTGCTTACCACCATCCAAAATGGCTTCATAAGAAACTTCCAATAACAGACGTAGTTGAGGATCCATGGTGTGAGCTTGTTTTGCATGGACTCCAAAAAATGTGGCATCAAATTTGCTGATGTCTTTGAGTTTCCCATTTCTCTTGGGCAGTCCATAAATTCCTGAATTAAACAAGAAACAAAAGAATTTCATCACCATCATTGTGTGGTATATAATTACTGAATGAGAAGGTGTCATTATAAATCAGGTGCGGATTGCACTTATTTTTCATGTAACTATTTTTACATCTCAGCAGGCCACGTAAATATGAAAGCAAGATGTAAGATACTGGTAAGAGGTGTTTTGGAAAGCCACATCATCTTTTTTTTTTTTTTTTTTGGAAAGACAAAATATCTTATTATTTTACCAGTATCCAAGTTTTATGCATTGTTCTCTGCTGGAGCACACAACTTGTCATAGATTCAGAAGTAGTTATATCTAACAAATCTTGACTAGCTTGTATTAATTTCTATTGTCTGGTGGAGATGGGATGGCCAATAAATTTAAATAAATAAATACTTATTTTACAAATATAGCTAACTGCATTTATTTTGGATAAGTACCTACGATCGATCCAATTAATAACATCAATACAACTGATATCTAAACACTGTTAATTTGGTATATTTTTCCATCCATAAAAGCTTCCTTTTACTTTAATGTGTTGGTTAAACTGCCCAGTTTGTAAATTACACTGTAGGGACATTAGAAATTATCCTTTCAATCATCTCTAATTTCCAAATAATGATGAGAGGCCTGGGTATTAGAAAAAAAAAACAAGTTGAGGGGGATGCAGAAACTTCCTAATGAGAATGGAAATGACTTACTTTCTTAATCAAAATAAAATAGGTAACTGATCGAACAGTCGAAAATAATTCAATCGTTTAAAAAGAATGATTTCATTTGATCCTACTTCTGCTTATTGAAACCAATGCACATAAAGGCTTTTTTTTCTCCAAGTTTCTTTTTCTACCATCAACTAAGAATTATTTAACTTACCTGGTTTCCATCTCCGATCATCTTCTGTAACCATGTCCACTCCATTGATCAAGTTTTCCCAAAATTCCTGCAAATTTTCTGATTCTGGCAGCATCCCTGCTATACCGGCAATTACTACGTCTTCCATCTTTCAATGCTTTTCTGAACAGAAAAGAAAAAACAAGAGTCAGGTCTAGGCAGTGAATATTGCAAAAAATAAAAATGACAAAGTTTTTTTTACATTATCTTTCACTGCTCATTGAAGAATTAATTTTCTTTCTTTGCTATGACAATGGACTCTTTTAAAGACACACTTGAAGGACAGCAGAACAATATTGTATAAGTTTGCATAACCACACACTAAATGTGTGGGCGAATCATTAAAAAAAAAGTGAGGTGCTCAATTATTCAAATAGAGCAAGATTTAGCCTATGGAGATTATGACCATTGAGGGCTCCTTCTTTCCATATTACAGGGCTGATCCTCGTTTTCTATTTGCCTCATTGCCAGTAAGGGATACCCACTACCTCTTGAGTCCAGGAACAGAAGTTGTCATCCTCTACACTACAAGTACACCCTCTAGCTTTATTTTGAAGGTCTGCTCCAAATTGTCTGTTTTCAAAGCCATTTTAAGCCTTCTTCCAAGTAGTGCTTCCTTTCAATCTTATGGCAACTCCTGCAATTGGCAAAAAGCTCCTGGTCTGTACCTTCCCTCCAGGGATTGGCCACTGCCTTGTGTGGCCATTTCATCTTGCATTCTCAGGCTCCTGTGTTCTCTGATGATGAGCAGCTTCCATTTTGCAATTATCTTGTGATTGATTCAACAGTGACCTATTAAGTCAATGAACTTTCCTCAACCCATAATTTGTGGAAAGTCCTTATGCCACTCAAGCCTTAGATATGCCGTTGGGCACCCTTTTAAGTCCTTCCCAGGCTGAGTGAAGCAGGATCCTTTTGTTTTTTATCCTCTTCCCACAGTGCTGCAAAATTTCCCCTTTTTTATCTTTTTAGTTGCAACATAAGCAAGCACATTGGGATGAAGTTACCAAGTTTAAGTGAATGCTACTTTGCTTCCATGGGTTCTTCCTTCTTATAAAAATTTCATCGATTTACAATGGAACATAAGAACAACCTATTCCCTTAGTTTTAATCATCACAGCATTAAAAGTACAAGAGAGAAAGAAGAAAGAGATGGAAGGAAGGAGGGAAGATGGGTTTTCATTAGTGTGTAAATAGAACCTCAAAAGAATGGTTGGACTAGATGACTTCCAAGGTTCCTTCCAACTCTGTTATTCTGTTAATGTATGAAAGGAGACAGGTGTGCAAATATCTGCGAAAATCAAGGGGAAAAACCAGGGACCCATGAGGATAGCTCAATTTGTAAAAGGAAAAGGCAGCTACCAGGAAATCCTAAATGAGCAGGCAGCTGCCTGCTAGGAAATCCTTTCCTAGCAGGCAGCAAATAGTACATAGGTCTCCAACAAGAATATGAGCATTGTTAAGGGATAATGTCCCCATATGCCACCCTCCATCCATAACACAGAAGAGTTCTGTGTGGTTTGTACTATGCACATAGGGCACAATTGACAGGGAGAAGTTTTGGCTTATGTGGCCCCTCTGCTAAGTATGTATGTAAAGGTGTTCCATTACAGAGGGAATCAGATATTTTTTAAAGTCCCCTTTAAGCAGTACCCTTTAAGCAAAGTTCAATCCCTAGTGTGTACATGGATGTATCATTTTCTAGCAATAACATAGAATTGGCTCACCACAATGCTTGCAATGTTTTTCAAATATCCCAACCTAACCTACAACTTGGCATTTCCTGAGGGTCTACCATCGAAGTTCTACTCAGGCCTACACCTGGGATAGGGACATCTGGTAAACTTTGAACAAAAATGACAGTGACATTGATTTCAATCCTTCTGTAAAATACTCTCACCCTCAGTTAATTCACTACATCCTCTCACAATGTATTAATATGCTAATAAAATAGAATCATACAACCCATGAGTTGGAAGTGAGCAAAACATCTTGCTTGATGCCCTGACTCCACTAAACCATCCATCATAAGAAAGCATTTAGATCCTGTTTGAACATCTCTTGAGATAGGGGATTCTATCACTCTTCAAAGTAATATTTCTTAGCAACTCTTACTGTCAAGGAATTCCTCCTAATACTCAGCATGAATCCCCTTTTCAATGTGAACATGTTGACTTCTTTCCTGCTCCTGTTTCAATGGAGAATAACTCTGGCCCCTGCTGCAAAAAAGCAGCCACATATCTGTAGATATTTCATCTTCCCTTTGTCTTCTCTTCTGCAAGCTACTCATGCCCAACTCTTTTAACCATCCTCATAGGATATGGTTTCCAGGCCTTTAGGAACCTAGGAGCTCTTTTTCTGAGCCCATTTCCTCTTGTCCCTGTTAAGGTGCAGTACTTAAGCCTTCTTAACTGGAGTGGCCACTTTGTGGGGATTCATCTTTTCTTATGGTTTCTCATTTCGCTTCAACTTATTTATCTGTTAGGATTTCAAAGATTGATTTTCTGTTCTTTTGCCCGAGTTCATTATAATCTGCTTTTCCTCAAAAAGTTTTCCTAGCTGAGATAGTTGCCTAGCAGATATCAGAATAAGCCTATTGCTACTACTGTATAGCCTACCACCCTGAAAACTTTGGAATTGATTTAGAAATAGTATGTCCACAGCCATTGGATAGTGGCCTGGAAATAAATTTCCACAATAATATCATTTTTTCATTCTCTATTTTTATTCTTACCCAAAAGTTTTCAATCAGATTTCCGTATTCATGGAAATGAATTCCTTTACAAGGATATGACTTCTTTACAACAAAGCTACTCCATCTCCCTTTGTATTAAATCTATTCCTTTTGAACAAGAATAAACTTTCTACGTTTCAATCGTTACTTCTATATCACCCAGTCTTTATGATACTGTTCAAGTGATGTTTTCTTTCCTGTATTTATTTCTAAAGCCTCCATTTGTCACCCACATTGATTTACAATTCTTGGAGCCTGGGAATGTCATTGCTTATTAATTTTTCAATTACCACATGTGGAAGATTGCATCCAATGATTCTCATGGAACTGAAATTTGGCAAATTTTATACAACATTTTATGACATAAGAATCATAAAACATTTTATAACCTAATATGTCATAAAACATTTCCTGCGTTAAACTGCTGGTACACAGTTCAACAGAGGCTACTTTCAAGGCAGATATCTCTCTAAATATCGCCCTGAATTTTGAAGATCTTTTTCAGTAACATTAGAAGCTCTGCCATTATTGTAGGCATTGAGGAATTTGGTAAAGAAATATCTCTGAAATGATGACCCAATGAAAATTGTTTTGAGTGTTAAAATGAAGCCAAGTTCACAATCCTTACAGATGACAATCTATTCCTGGTTACTCAAAGTTTCATTACAGAAATCAAAACTGGTTAGTGGAAATAATGTTTCCATTATTATTGTTAACAAAAAGGGAGAAGGAAATCAAATAACTTCAGATTACCCAATATTTTACCAATAGATCCCAATCTACCTTTTTCTGACTTCTAATTTAAGGTGTGAAAGATTTATGCTATTAGAAATGAGCTACTTAACTGTTGCAAGATTTCTATATCCTATAAAACACAAGGCTATCCCTTGTTGGATAATTTTGTTTAATGGTCATTTCCCTTCATGCCCTTTATGAACTTCTAGGGACATCTGAGTGTCTGATTTGAAAATAGTGGGTTTAGGAGACTTTGACCTGATCCAGCAAAGAGGTTTCAAATGATCTAAACATAGTCTGAAAGCAGATTTGTTTGTGCAGAATTGAAAGTGGTATGACATAGAAACTATAATTCATTTCACAGTTGCTCTGGAAGATTTACAGATGTTTCCTAATGCTTGAGGATCAAACCAGGAATTATATTGCGGCTTCAATATATTTCATTGTGCCATTGCCTTGTCGTCTTTGACATCCCTAAAATATTTGCTCGTAAAACTACGCAAAGGAATAGAAGGTAGTCCTCAAGTTATGTACAACAATTAGTTTAGTGACTGTTCAAAGTTACAACAGTGCTGAAAAAAATGACTTATGACTGTTTTCCAGTTACAACTATTGTGGAATCCCCATAGCAACGTGATCAAAATTCAGATGCTTGGCAACTGAATAAGGAGCCCTGGTAGCGCAGCAGACTAAAGCACTGTTATTAACATCAGCTGCCTGGTGTATGCACAGTATTGGAAAGAGAAAACCCAACCACCAGAAGAGCTTATAATTAGGAAAATATTGGAGTGCGCAGAGATGATTAAACTAACCCATGAACTAAATGATGATGAGAAGTCAGATTATTATATTGAGTGGAAAAGGTGTGTTAAACAAAGGTAAAAAGTAATTTGAAATATCACCAGAAATATTTTTTTGTATATAGTTAAAACACTGCACATTTGATGTTAATTGAAAATGTCAATATATTTGTTTTTTAAAACTCTATAAAGTTTTTTTCAAAAAAAAAAAATCAGCTGCCTGCAATTATTGCAAGTTCAAATCTCACCAGGCTCAAGGTTGACTCAGCCTTCCATCCTTTCTAAGGTAGGTAAAATGAGGACCCAGATTGTGGGGGCAATAAGCTGACTTTGAAAAAATATACAAGAGTATGAAGGCTATTGCTTAATGCACTGTAAGCCGCCCTGAGTCTTCGGAGAAGGGCGGCATATAAATCAAATAAAAAAAAAAACCTGACTCTTATTTATGACATTTGCAGTGTCCCGAGGTCATGTAATCACTTTTTGCAACCTTCTCAGAAGCAAAGTCAATGGGGAAGCCAGATTCACTTAGCAACCATATTACTAATTTAACTGCCATGGTTCAATTTACAACTGTGGTGAGAAAGATTATAAAATGGGGCAAAACTCACTTAACAAATGTCTCACTTAGCAACAGAAATTTTGGGCTCAATTGTGACCATTGAGGACTATATATAATTCCTCTTCAGAAAAACTATATAATCCCAAAGCCTTCTTCAATTCAGGGAGGACATGCTGTCTTAAAGATGGCACATACTTGGCTTTCCCAGAGATTCTTTTCCATTACTGAACTGTTTTTGTAGAGTTCAATATATTCCTTAGAGTAAGTATACTTAAGTATAACACTTAAGTTGCAGAAGAAATATTGCCAATCCCGTTGGGACTGCAGCTTAATTATAACAAAATGGTGCAACAACTGAATTAAGATTCTGGGTGGAGCAGAATCCAGAACTACGAAATGTGCTCAGCCCTATTATTAGGTGAAATTAGGTATTATGTTAGCAGATCAGGAAGGCCACACTTGTTACCAGGCTCTAAACCTTTTCTTGCCTTGTTTTACCTTCCTTGAGAAGTTCACAGATGCCTGCAATAGGTAATGATGCTTCGGTTGCCAATCACTGCTTTCTCAAACATATAGTAAAATATACCCATGTTTCCCCGGAAATAAGACCGGGTCTTATATTTCTATGCCGCCCACTCTCCGAGGACTCTGGGTGGCTTACACCAAAGACAGTATACTAAATAGCATATTGCCCCCAACAATCTGGGTCCTCATTTTACCCACCTCGGAAGAATGGAAGGCTGAGTCAACCTTGAGCTGGTGAGATTTGATCCGCTGATCTGCTGAACTAGCAGTCAGCTGAAGTAGCTGCAGTACTGCATTCTAACCACTGCGCCACCTCAGCTCTTTTTATTCTTTTTAATAATAATCTTTTTAATTATTGCTCCAAAAACACATTAGGGCTTATTTTCCAGTTAGGTCTTATTTTGGGAGGAATACAGTGCTAAATGTGTCTGGCTGGCTGACTATCTTAAATGGGGCTTATTTTGTGAGTAGGGTTTATATTTGAGCATCCTGAAAAATCATGCTAGGACTTATTTTCCAGTTGGATTTTATTTTCAGGGAAACACAGTAAATAATCAGGCAATGTTAACACAAGATAGCCAAACATATCAAGAAAAGACCTCATAGATGCCTTTATACAATGTGCTAAATTTATGGATTGTGGCTTAGTAGTTTGAATTGAATTAATGTGTCAAAGTATTCCAGACAGTGGATTAATTTATCACACAGATTATGAATGCTCTTTCATAACAGAGCTCTAATCTCTGTGGGGGCTGATGAATTTGGCTATCTCAGTTGTCTCTATCTTGTCCCTTTTTAAATAACTTATTGAAGGAAAAGAAAGGAGGCAGAAGAGAGCAGCTCAAGTGGAGCAGAATTGCTTGCTTCAAGAGCAAAGCAACACTATAAATATAGGAGACCCCATGTCGCTTCCACTTACTCAGCTAGTATACCAACTGAAACAGATGATTAAGCAATTTCAATCCCCAAAAGTTGGCAGAACATAAAATGATAGGACAGAAGAAAGGAAACTATAGCAATAGATAGCAAGGATGTGCTTCCATAGATGTAGCAAATTGGGGAAGGGGGGGAGGAATACTAGTATGTACCATTAATTCAAAATAAAAATCCTTTTTAAAAACAGTCCTAGGTTCGGATATTATCTATCTTGATTTGGGGAAGAAAATAGTCACTAACTGTTTTGCCTTTGACAACTCAATATCTTAGCTAGCCTAGATTTGAAATAAACCACTGATAGATAGGATAGTAGAGGAAGACAGAAAGCAGAGCAAAGATAGTCCATGCATAATACAGGTGAACATTGCATGTAGCTTAAGTAAACACAAGAAGTTGGGGCAATAGACAAAAAATGTAGTAAGGAAAGTAGACATTAATTATGCAGCTACACAGGACAGGATTACAAATATGTACTTGAAAAATTGGTCATTATAAATCTAAGGATTCATATTTTGATACAGAACGGATTGCCAGTTTTATATATCAAAGCAGTTTCGGACCATTTGGGATGCTCCCTGAACAAACCAGGTGTTGCCCCAACACCATCACCAATCAAGTGAAAGAAATGTTGGAAAGATAATGTTCCAATATCTCTGGGAAATAACCAGTTTGGTGAAAACTGCATTCAGATATTCTTCATATTTGCTTTTGCCAAAGCAAGCATATATTAAAGGGCAATGGGCTGTCCTTGTATAATACAAAATACCTATAAATATATCCTTGGGGATTTCTTAAATTTTCCCAGTGTGCCTTTCTTTCACTTCTGCAAGTAAAATATATTATTTCTTTTCCTTAAGTTGATAACTATAATAAATTATCTAGAAATTGCTGTGAATTCCTCTGGTCATGACCCCAAATACTTGGCTGGCCAAAATGAAATAGAAAGTTCCATCCTTGCACAAATTCCACTTATAGAATTCAAGGGGCTGGCTTTTCAACCTTATTTCCTTACAAATAATTAATTATCATTCTAGGAAGAGCCTGTTGATTTAGACAAAAATAATCTAGCCCAGTGTATTGCATCTTAGAATGACCTGAGCAATATATCTGCAAATTTAAAAAAGGAAAACAGACCAAGTGCTTCTGACCAGTTTAATGGATACAAGATAGACAGTGTATCACAGTCAGCAGTGAGTGCTGTCCAGTTCCAAAGGAACTGGCCATTCTAATTTGGAATACTCTGCTCTCCAGGAGAATTTAAAGACAGCACAGAAAACAACCATATTACTGGATCTCAAATACCCATTTGCCTCTTAAACAGGCCTTTGTCCTCTCCCCCATTTTACAACCCTGAGGTAGAATTTTCAAACTTTAACAAGCCATTCACCTTCTCAGTTGTGATTAATTTTGTTAAACAGTCATCAGGACTGTTTGAGCTATCATGTGTTGAATAATGAAAGTGGATTCTTTTAAGCGAACTATAGTTTAAATGACATTATCAACTGGTTTATAATAAAAACTATTGTTTCGTGTGACATCTAAATACATTCAAATATATTTCAAATCTGTTTTGAAGTTGGCCATGACAGTCTGCATTGATATATTTCAAATTTCCTGCTAACATGCCTACTTCAGAAATTTAAAGATTGTTCAGCCCAGATTTTATATACCAATCTATTACATCATTTTTATTATGTATATCCAGTATTTCCATTAACTTGTATTTCCAGAAAACTGAAGTGCTATTATGATATGCAACTTGGTCTAGTTCCTCAATTTGTTGACTGAGAAAACTCACTGAATATAGAGTACCTCTCTTCCTAGTTACTTGTGGTTACAAGTAGAGCCTAGCACTGTAACCCTAAACAAATTTCTTATGGATAAACTCACTGAACTGAGTAAGACAAATTTCTAAGTTTACTAACCCAGAGCTGACTTGTTACTGTGCAGTTTACATCTACTTAGAAGCAACTCATGTTGTATACCACTGAACTAGTAATGTGTGGCGTAGATTTCAACTAAGGATAAATAAAATGCAAACAATTAAGCAAAACCACTTTAAAAAAATACCTACTGTTGCAAACAGATTAGTACTGCTGAAGTCAACAAAACTGCATTTTAATTTAGAGCCATCACTGAATGAATTGTTTGTAGACTAGGAAATTAAAGTTCTTTGTTTCCACTGGCTTTAATGGAAAAAGGGAATTTACGATACTATTACAATTTTATTCTTACTTCCTGTAGCTTTAAAGCAGTTTTCCCCAATGTGCAGCCCTTAGATACTGATAGTTTCCATCATTCTCAGTTAACATAAAACAGAGTTGGACTGGTCCTCAAATTTAGAGTGCTAATGTCCAGAAGATATAAACAGTTCAATATTGGAAAAGGCTGCTTTAAAATTGCTTTCAGATTATTCTAAATAATAGTTTTATGCTGTTGAATATTGTAATTCACTTCAGAATCATTTTTAAAAACTTTTAATGTCAGTAATACTTAAAAACTTAATTTACAGGTCAAGAAAAATATAATTAATAAATGGGAATGTGCCATCCATTACCTTACTGTTTAAAATAAAACATGTGCCTAAAAGTTTCAGTGCGTTGCATGCATCTGTTACTTGATAAATGTGAGAACTGTATTAACGCTTTATTAAAATGCGTTAATAAAACTATGTAGTTACAATTTTGAATGTCAAATCATGTTTGCATCATTAACACAATTGTAGGCTTTCAAAAGCAATGGAGCAAAGATGGTGAGGAGTTGGGAGGATACCAGATATATTGTAATAGAGAACAGTAAGTTACATATTTTGTCCAGTAGCAAAAAGATTTCATTCTGTATCAATCAGAACTATCTTATTTGTTATTATCTTCCTGAGAAGAAGCAAATTAGCTTGTGAGCAACAAAGAAGATTATCCGATCTCCAAAGTTTCTCACAGAAAAGTCACAGAATATTCGCAACATTGAGTTTTTGCATTTCAGGTCTTAGCTTGTTCTGCATACTATTGTATGTAAATGATAAGAGCCAGAGATTTCCCTCTAGTCTAGGTCTTTAGAAATAAATATTAGTACGTCAGCGTATCTTGCTTTCCCTCCTTGATGCCAAAATGGCTGGATGCAGAGCATTTCCAATGCAGAAAGGCTTAGTTCTCCCCTCATGAAACACCCCTCCCCCTTATCCAACAATCTCAGAAATCACCTCTTAATTTTAACCTAGTGGCATACTACAAAATGACAACCTATCCAGAATTTATCGATGTCATTTTATGGAAGGCAACAGAGAAAGTTGCAAGATTTCTAAAGGGACACGGTCAAGTCACAGAGTCGTTTCCCAAGAGCCAACCCAAGCTGGCATCGTTTTAAATTCAACGGTCTTTATTCTAAAAGGATTTTTGTAAGGCAAGCTCATTGTATAATTACAGACTTTCCTGCGCCTCCAAGGCCTCGACGCGTCGTACACCACACAACCTTTCGCTGCCTCTCAGAAGGCAACCTGAAATCGATGTCGCTCCAAAATCAGCACAACTTCCATTCAAAAGAGATGCGTTTCAGCCATTCCCCAGGCTTACACAATCCACTTTGCATAAAAGAGGCTGGGAAAATGGAACACATTTAGCGATGTGGTGCCTTTCCAATACCGGTTTCCCCTCCCCTCCCCACGCAGGAGCCAGAGAGAGGAAGATGGTTGGTCTGGAAAGAAAAGGGCCTCTCCTCGGCGACGGAGAGAGACGGATTTGAACCCCCTTCTACAATGCCTCCATCCTCTCCTCACCCCAATTTGTGGAATACACCCCCCCCCACGCCCCCGATGATAAGTCGGGTCCCGCGTGTCTCCGTCCCCCGCACCCCCCCCCACCGCGAACGCCGTTCTAGCCGCAGGCTCCATTTTAGCTTCCCGCAGTTTCTTTTCATTCACGCCAGAAAACCCCATCCAAGTTTTGGATGCCTTTTTCCAAGCAACGCTAAGCCGGTTACCTGCTCAGGTCCCTGAGGTCGGCCAGGCGGCAGGTCGGTGCTGAGACAAGCGATGCGGCAGCTGCTGGAAGCTGGTTGGCGGAGGAGGCGCGCTTTATCCGATTGCTATTAGGCACGCAGGTCTCTCGGCTAATTTGCCTCTTTCGTTCCCGGTGCTTTGGCGCACACTGAGCTCTCTGCGCTCTCCGTTTCTTTCTCACTGTCTCCCTCTAGCTCCCGGCGCCTATTTAAACAGCCACCACCTCCGGTGGCCACGCCACATGGGCTGACAGTTTGCTTTTTTGCTTCAGTCCAATGAGAGCCGGCGCTGGGCCTCCCGGAGCAGATCCTGGGGCGATGCCAGGCCCTGGCTCACGGGAGCTTCTCGCGATCACCGATGGGGAGGAAGGGAAGCAAAGAGCAGCGCCCAGAAGAACACGCGTCGTCGTCCATACCCTCCCTAGGCACCATCCGAGGCCTCTCGAAGCCTACAAAATGTCGGCGAAAGGAGGGGAGGGGGGGGGAGGACACAACAACGTCACTGGTTGGATTTTAGTCCGAAACGATTATTTGAGATCCGTGATAGTTATGGATGGATTTTGTTTAGATACCCGTTTTTCCCCCTCGGGAGCGCGAGGCCGTCTTTTTCCTTCGATCTGCGGGGCAGGCAGGGAAGGCTAAAAAAAAAAAAAAAAAGCCGGGCTGGCGGTGAAGTCACTGGGAGAGTTTTGTGGATGTTTTGTGTGTTTAAACGCTAACCACTACACCAGAATGTTCTCCATCCTCTAAGAGTCTTTACAACCGCATTTACTTCACCCTCCTCGCACATACCTTTCCCCCGCCCCACGAAACTTTTGCTACTCGATCGACGAATAAAGCTACGATCACCGTCTCTCGGTGGAGTGGATTCAGCAGCGCCACCCACGGACTTCGCTAGCCGAGCGCCCCCCCCCCCCCAAAGAGTCGCGCCTTTTTCTCCCGGCCCACTTCAAGACGACTACGTGATGCTTTCTCGAGAGCCACCTGGTGCTAGCGGCTGCAATGGGGTGGCGGCGGAAAGGGAAGCCCGCTTGCTGTCTAGAAGGAGATTTGCTCATAAGCGGCTGGGCCTGCTCGTGTGATAAGTGTGATGCGGGATGCACTTGAATTCATTTTCCCCAGCCTCAAGGGAAAGATGAGCGGGTGGGAGATGCAACCTTGCTTTAGGAATCACGGAGTAGCTGCGTGTATGCATCGTCTAGTGAAGCCTGGGAGAGGAGCATAATGAATTCCTTTTCCCAGCCAGTCTCCTCTTCGGCAAAGGAAAAAAAAAAATAATTAGGCAAGTTTATCCCTTTAGACTTTCGGCCCAGCACTTTGCCAAACGAGTCTAATTGGCCGCAGGGCAGGCGCTCTTCCCTGAGGAAACGGCTGGTGTCCTAGGAGATCAACGCCAGTCGCGCTGCTTGTCTTGCTACACTCTGACCGAGTTCTTTAAAACCCGGCTAAAATGAAATACACAAAAGAACACATTTCTTTCGGGGCCCTGGGTCATTGATAGGAGTGCCCAATCAGAAAGCCGAGAGATGTAGGCGTGGTTGTTCTTCCACCAATCCCAGAGGCTGTGTGGGTGTTGCTAGGAGATAGGGTGATATGGTGACTGTATTTAGGGGGACGGGTCTGTTTAGGAAATGAAGCTGTTGGTGATGCAAGAAGAGCTTGTGAATTGTGGCTTATTTCAGGTCATTCACCTCAGAAGAGTACAAGCTTCCCGGGTTACTACCGTTCAGTCTTTCAAGTGGACTCCAGATCGCTTCAATCCAACTTCCAAGGATTTTATTCCTGCTGCATGGAAGAATATAGGCCCAAGAAACGGTTAAATGTCCTTAAATAGTGCCCGACTGTTTTTACATCTTTTGTCTTTCAAGATTTGCTTCATGGCAGAGTGTAGGATCCTCTGACTAGGATTAAGAACTTGAACTATCTTGTTGGCTGCCTTTTGTATTCTGGTGGTTATCTTTTTAAGTGTGGCTTTCTCCATCTCTTTGGTATGTTTGTGAGTTCCGAATTTATTCATAGATTTGTGCTTGCTTGGCCCAAATATAATACTCCCCACTCTTTATAAAAGCAACACAGAGCCTCCACCAAAGCTTTAAAATTTAAACAGTCTTTAAAGTGTCACACTCTTTGTGATTGAATTTTACCCAGTGTAGTAGAGAGCAGAAAAATGTTCAGTGTGAACTTGACAGGCTGAAGCCGAGTCACTTTTTGAAAGACGATGTTACTTATTGGGCACTACAGGTATATTTTGAACATAAGTGGAGTATAGTAAGCTGGGAAAACACAGTTCAGATCCCTATTTATGAATCATTTTAGAGTCTGGTGGCCTTCTGGTGCACTGAAATATAATTACCACCATTCCCAACCAGCATGGACATCATGCTATGTTAGGCGTGCTATGCATTATGCTGTTATGAAGACTCACTTCTGTTTCTATGAATTCTCTGCAGTAGTTTTTTAAAGCATGAGTTTGTACATTTTTATCTAAAAACATATAACATTGCAATTTCAACGAATTCATTGTTTCTTTTTATAATGCATTACTGCTAATTGAATGTATTATTATTAAAATATATTCAAATTAGAACCTTTGCTGTGTCATGTTTCAATTTCCTTTCCCCCAGTGATTCTATTTATTTAAATCATTTTATTCCTGTTTTCTTGCAAGAAAAACATTTAGATTTTAGGTTTCAAAAGATGTGGACAGTCTCTAGTGCAATTTTTCTCAGCCTAGTGTCCTCCAGATACATTGGACCATCATCCCAACAGCATGAGACTGTTATGGCATTCTTGAGCTTTAGGCACTTTGAATGGTTAATAATATCTTGTTTATAGTTAATACTTTATTATTTTACTTAAGTAATTAGTATTTATTGCAAGACTGTTGGACCTGTGATTATATCTCTGATACTATCAGACTCTTGAGTACCCTTTCCGGAGTTTCCAGACTGATGCTTCTATTAATGCCCTTGGCCAGTGTTTCTTAAAGTGTGATCCTAGGACCTTTAAAGATCCCCCAAGACACTCTTAGGTCTTCAATTTTTATTTTATAATAATAAATTAAGTTATCACATTTTAAATGACACATATTCCTCAGAGGGGTTTTGTGCCCCTCTATGTGCCAGGCTATGTTGAAAAATAATACATTAAAATCCCATCAAACAATCGCAGTTGTGAGAAGTAATAGTGAATGTATCAATTTTAAATGGAAAGGAGGCTAATAATAATAATAATAATAATAATAATAATAATAATAATAATAATAATAATTGGAAAGGAGGCCTATAATAAGAGGAAACACTGCCCTAGGCCAAGAATCCTTCATCTGAGGCTTCAGAGTTTCCAATAGCCTCACACATATTAAAACATAACCCTCAGAACCTTTGTAATTTTTAAAGTGAAAGCATGGCTATTAAATACATAGGGACAATAACACATACTGTTTCATTAATGTTTATGATGTTTCAATAAATGCTAATTATTTGTTTCCTTTGAAGTGCAGCATACTTTACAAAGAAAATTTAATAGTTCAATAAATTTAATAGTTCAATAAAATCTCAGTCCTTTATATTGTAATTGCGAATTTTAGTTATTCGTTGAGATTTTTGGGGTTTGTTGGATTGAATGTAAGGTGATTTCTTTGGTTTTAGTCTTGATTGAACATCAAACTTTGTCCCCTCGACAGCCAGTGGATCTACTTGTGCTTTTCTTGGAGATTCTTCAAGTCTTTTGGGTTCATTGATAATCTGGCATTTTTCTACAAATCAGAAAAGATAAAAGAAATTACTAGCATTTTCAAACAATGCCGATACAAGTAATAGAGACTAAAGTAAACTGAGAAAAGAGCATTTTTTTCACTCCCATTTGTCATTGCCAGCTTTGAAGACAGCTGGTTGCATTAAGGTTGGCTTTAGATTAAGTCAAATTAGCGTTGTCTATGGACACAAATTTTAGATAGAGACAATACATTATCTGTGTGTGTCTCTCTCTCCTCCCTCCCTCCCTCTCTCTCTCTTTCATTCTCACAGAACTAGTAAGGGAGAATATGGCTGCTTCGTTTACTCATTAATATTTCAGGCTATTTTCATATGACTGGAACCAAGCTATTATTCTATTCAATAAAAATACATAGATTAGACCCAATATATTACAAGCCTATTAGTTTACTCAATGCAATAAATAGACCATATGCCAGGTTTCTATATTCGAATGACTGGATTGTGTTCAAAGCAATGTTATTCCTGAGGAGCAGGCTGGTTTTAGAGGGCAACATTCAGCTCTGGACTACGGTCTTGTCCTTCACCATTTGGCTGAAAAATACTCAACTTCTACCCCACTTCCCACTGCTGCCCAATGTTCCCTGTTTTGCAACCTTAATTTCAAAAGTCAGCTCTTGAATTTATTCCAAGGGATAGAGAAACTATGGAAAGATTAAGGCAATACATCATTGGCAAAAAGCTGCTTCTATTTATCCAGTCTCTCTAACTCCTCTCTGAGAGTTCTATGTTATTATATTTTATCTTTTTTAAAATTATAACTTAAGATCGTGGATGTTCCTAATACTCCCACCTTCTATTTTGTCCATAATAACAACTTCTATGAAGTAGGTTGGGTTGAAAAAGTGGCCCAAAGTCACCCAGCTACCTTACACGTTCATCTTTCTGAAGCTGTTCCAACTTACAGCGGTTAAAGGAAGGTTACATATTAGCCCTCTTACTTTTTAACTTCTATATAAATCAAATCCTTGGGCACTTATGGTCCTTGCTCACCACCCTCCCCTCATAGTAGAATGAGCAATTCAGGCACTTTTATGACATTGTAGTCATCATGTCATTTTCTTAGACAGGAATGAAAAAGGCACTAGTCTTTTTGCATTTAGAAGAAAGATTATAGATATCCTCAATTAACAATGACAACTGGAACTAATGCAGTTGTTAAGCAACATGGCTGTAAAGCTCAACATCATCTGACCACATGGCTTAGCGATGGCAGTTCTGCCCCTTCCAACTGCCTTCATTAAGCAAATTTCATGATGTTATTAAGTGTGATGTCATGTGATCACCATTTATAACCACCTGCCATCTTCCCCACTGACTTTTCTTCTCAAAAGCCGGCAATGATGGTCACAAATAATGATCCTTTGACTGTGGGAAGCTGCAATGTTATAACTGTGAGCCAGTTACAAACCACCCAGATTGCAATCATATGACAAAAGCGATGCTGCAATGGCCGCAACTATGAGGACTGGTTCTAAGTATCATTTGTTCACCACTGTTGTAAATTAGAACAATTGCTCAATGAATGGCCATTAAAATCCATAAATAGGAAATTAATGGGACTCCCATTAAATGGTTATAGGTAGTCCTTGACTTACAACCATTCTTTTAGTGACTGTTTGAAGTTACAATGGCATTGAAAAAAGTGACTTATGACAGTTTTTCACATTTACGATCATGACAGCCTCCCCATTGTTCTTTGATCAAAATTCAGATGCTTGAGAACTGACTCACATTTATGACGCTTGCAGTGTCCCAGGGTCATGTGATCAACTTTTGCGACCTTCTGACAAGCAAAGTCAACAGGGAAGCCAGATTCACTTAACAATCATGTTACTAACTTCACAACTTCACTTAACTGTGTCAAGAAAGGTTGTAAAATGAGGCAAAAATAACTTAACAACTATCTTGCTTAGTAACAGAAATGTTGGGCTCTATTGTGGTTATAAGTTCAGGATTACCTGTACACTAAATGCCTTGAAATGTTGTACCACACCTCTTTAACTTGGAGTGCAGATCTCATTGTAATTTCACATCCATTAACAGAGTTTCATTCAAAGTGACATTATATCATTGTGGACAGTATGTTCCTCAGGTTTCTTTTAATATATATTTTTATTAAAACCTTTAAACCAAAAGATAAAAGGTAATCCAGATAGAAAGGAAGGAAGAAAAACGTGCATAAAAGAGAAAGGTGCAAGAAAAGGAAAAGGATTAAAGATTTTTATTAATTTTTATTAAAACCTTTAAACCAGAAGATAATATCTTATAAGATAATAGCAAGGAAGACAAAAGAAAAATAAATAAAAGAAAAAGCAAAACATACAAGAAAAGGAAAATAGTTAAGTGGTTCCTCAGTTTCTTCTTGCTTCTGAAATCTTTTTTCTCTATTTGAATACTCTAGAATCTATTCAAATTAAGTTTATTAGAGCCATTCTCATAATTCTAAAATGTATTAAGAATGCTATCTTATATTTGGAGATGAATTTGACTTTTGTAGATATTAGAGCTTGGTCCTACTCATCCATGTTTCATTAAAATAGGCAAGAGGAATGGATTGTGAAGATGGCAAAATTAACAAAAATGGCAAAGCTGACCTCTTTGATCAGGGATAAAACAGTTAAGTACTTTTATAAAAGACTGGAAAACTTTTTGCTAAAAATGGAAAAAAGGTGAAATAATTATTTCTGGACATGACTGAAAAAGGACTGAATAAAGGGGCTAAAGGGACTATTTTAATATTGAAAGTGGGATAAGGAGTTTGTAACTGCTGAAAAGAAGGTTGGAAATATTTTTTTTCCTTTATCTGTATTATTTTCTGTACTTTTTTTCTCTCTTTTCTTTTTATATTTCTATATTTGTCTTTGAAGTATGTAAAATTCTCAATAAAAATTATATTAATTCTCTATTTATTTGGTCCCTTGGGACTGTTTTAAATTAATATGACTTCAGAAGGCTATTGACAAAATTCATTCATTAGGTTTCACAATATACAACCCAAGATCATGAGGCTTTGAAAATGCCAGAAGTGGTTTCCAGCAACAGATCTGTGACACTGACCTTCAAACTAATCTGAGCCTAATGTCCAGTCCTATAATTTGGGAGATTTTTTTATAAGACTTTGTGCCAGCTTCCTATTTATCATCCATTATAACAGTGACATTTCATAGGCCTTTACTTTAGCATTGCCCTCAGCAGTCGTCTTTGGACACTATACACTATATGGACACTTTGTATACCAGCAGCTATACCCATATGGGGATGGCTCAACAGAGTCCCTGAGTCACTGCCCCTTTGGTCTTCCCTTTACACAATTTTGCATTATTACCGGTATATGTTTATTCTTTGCTATATTTACTCGCTCTATATTCACCTTGTAGGTTTTATATTGCTATTTTCAGGCTTCGTTTGATTTGATTTGGGGTTCTAGCCTATCATGGAGGAAAGGCAAAGCATTAAGAAAAGCTGAATGTAAGATACATATCTGGATGTTTGATTATCAAAAGCCACAAGTGTATATATCTAGAGCTAGGTCTATACAGGTAGTCTTCAACTTATAACCATTTGTTTAGTGACTGAAGTTACAATGTCATTAAAAAAGTGACTTATGAACAGTTTCCACTCTTATGACAGCTGTAACATTCCAATGGTCAGGTGATCCAAAATTTGGGCACTTGGCAACTGGCATGTATTTTTGACAGTTGAACTGTCCCAGGGTCATGTGACAACCATTTTTATAAACTTCCCAGACAGCTGCTGGCAAGCAAAGTCAATTGGGGGTGGGGGCAGTTAAATTTCCTTAACAACAAGTAATTCACTTAAAAAACTGTGGCAAGAAAAGTCATAAAATGCAGCAAAGCTCACTTAACAACTATCTTGCTTAGCAACAGAAATTTGGGGCTTAATAGTGATCATAAGTCAAAAACTACTTGTATCCCAAGTACACAGATATGCATATACAATCATACACAGCTATGCATATAAAAGCATTCAAAGTCAATATCAATAGATATTGTTCAATCTATTTTTATGAGCACTTTTTCATATGGAAACTTTAATCTGTACAGAACTGGTATGGTTCTATGGGAGCTGAGAATCTGTGTTTCCTCATTTCTTACTGGCTTAAACTCGTTTTCCAATAGCTCACTGGCCCATTGATTTTCCTTGATGTCTTTTCATCAAGATGGAAGTAAAAATCTCAGCTACCGTATTTTCCAGCGTATAAGACGACTGGGCGTATAAGACAACCCCCAAATTTTCCTGTTAAAATATAGGGTTTGGGCTATACTCACCGTATAAGACTACCCCTCTTCTAACGCACACCAAATAAAAATTAAAAAACATCAACTGGCTCACCCACAATGTAAAAGCAGCTGTGCTAGACCCAAAATGGCCCCTGCAACAAGCAGGAACCTCACACAGCCACAAAAAGTCAAAAAAAACAACTTTCACACTTTACACACACAAAATTCCACATACAGCTTTGTGAGATTTTGTGTGTTTGTGTAGTTAGAGTGAAACACTACAGAAACACACTAAATCTCAGAAAGCTGCACAAATATTATTTTATTTTTATTTTTATATGAAAACTAAATTTAAAACTTCCTACATTTTAAATGGCTATGTCTAAAAAAGAACAACTAAAAAAAACCCCAATTAACTATTTTTTTAAAGCTCCCAAAGGGGGAAAAACTTACCCAATAGAACAGGGGTCTACAACCTTGGCAACTTTAAGACTTGTAGACTTCAACTCCCAGAATTCCTCAGCCAGCTTTGCTTTGCTGGCTGAGGAATTCTGGGAGTTGAAGTCTACAACTCCCTGCCTGCTTGATTGCAGGCAGGGAGTGGCTTGCTGATGGAATGGATTCAGGCAAGCGAAGCAAGGCAAAGCGTTGCGATTAGCAACTAAGGTAAGCAAGCTGAAGGGGAAAAACTTTTTTTTCTTTTTACAGGGCTCTGGTGATCCCAGCTGAGTTGCCTGATTAGCAGGCAACTCAGCTGGGATCGTCAGAGCTTGGATCGCCAGAGCCATTTAAGGCTCGTCAGAGTCTTTCGGGCTGGTCTGCCTGGTTACAGGAGAACAACACCCGGCGTATAAGATGATCCCCGACTTTTGAGAAGATTTTCATGTGTTAAAAAGTCATCTTATACGCCGGAAAATACAGTATGATATTGTGGCCTTGCTATTATTCTTTGTTGCTCTGAGGCCAAGAAATTTTTTAAAACTGAAATCTCTGAAAAAAATATTTGAAGTTGCAGAGCAGATGGATTTTGTGCTACAGCTAACTCTCAGTGGTGGGTTCAAATTTGATTTATATCTGTAAATTATTCAAGTTTTGTTGCTTGGCATAACAGAACCTTTGCTTTGGCCCATTTCAATGCCTTATTTTCAGCAGTACAAAATGGGAAATACAGTAGATGATGCCCTTTTGGAAATCCTATTTCATATATTTTTCCACTACTTTTTCTACAGCAATTTATGTTGCAGACATGCTTTTGCCTCCTAACAAAAAGACAAATCTGTTATGAGTGAGAGACATTTTTTTTCCTAATCAGACTGGAATGCTACTATCACTAGTGTTGTTCTATGTGCATCAGCAACAATTTTCATCAGAAGGCATAAAATGTCTTAATCCGAGAGAGATGACACCATGACATAGTTCTTTTCTATTTTATAATATTTTCATTTCATGTCATTAATTTATTTCTATTATATTTTTATGTTTTGCATTACATTATAGCTTTATATATTTTATTCAATTGTTTCTTTTCTTCATTTTTAAAATCTTAACAGCTGTTACCCTGCTTCCATGTTTTTACCTTGCTGACAAATGATCACAAATAAAATGGACTTTGAAATTCACACATGAGCAGGTCCATATGTGTTGAGAGCTCATTTGATATTTTGCATCAGCTCCAACTGTGCCCATTCATGATCCCTGGCAATAAAATTAACTTTGATTACACTGCATTTCCCTGAATCACAGAATATAAGTGATGAATTGTTACAATCCATTCTGTTACTACTGTTCCTATAATCCAGATAACTTTCTCTTATATTTACTTCTGCTGATTTTACTGGCAGGAGCTGTTAAGTACAGAAATCACATCAGAATAAGTTAATATTTGTACTTCTCTTGGGAGATGAGAATCTTACATAACAGAGAACTGCATACATAGAGTCCAAAAGGAGTACGCATCTCTACTGGTTAATATTCTACCCAGCCCTCTCATTGTCTGGTCCTTTACCCACATGATAGGGAAAAAAGTGTTGAAATTTTGACCCATAGAGAAGATTACGTATGACTCAATAAAATTGAGCCAATAATAATGAACGATTTTAAAAGTGGATCAGTTTTCATCATCCGGGTTTAAATATTGCAGCAAAATATGTACTGCAATTATGACAATCTCTTATTTTTCAATTCTTTTGCATCTTTTTATAATTCCCCAAGGCTTGGAACTCTAAAAATAAAACTCTAGCACAGTTATATTAATTTAATTATTATTGTTTCATGTGGTCTTTATATTGATGTTATCTGTTTAATTATGTTTGTCAATTAAGTAGCTGTCTTAAGAGTTAACATAAATCTGTATTCCAACAAGTAAGGCAAGTCAGTCTGGGAAGCATGCAATTTAATTTATACAAATGATGGTGCAATTATTCTAGGGCACATTACGTACATAATTATGTACATAAAGAACAAATCAGAGGTGGTATTCAGCTGGTTTGCACTGGTTCAGGTGAACCAGTAGTGAAAATTTTGAGCAGTTCAGAGAACTGGCAAATCCTACCACTGGCTGGCCCTGCCCCCACCCACCTGTTTGCTGCTTGCCCCACCCGCCTACTCGCTCCCACCCACTCACTACTTGCCCTGCCTGCTCGCCTGCTGCTCGCCCCTGCCCTCTGTTCACCACCCACCCTGCCCCGCCCAGTCACTTCTCATCTTGCCTTCCTGGCATAACTGTTGCTTCTGTTTGGCTCCTCGCTTGCGTTGACCACATGGTCTCTGCAGGCCAGCCAGCTTGCCTGCCACCCAACTGAGCGGCCCTGAGCGGCTGGGTAAGCCTGCGAGTTGCAGCCTAGCTAGCTGTCTCCCATGGTCCCATGTGGCACTGCCAGGTTGCCTGCCTTCGTTGCAGCCTACCACGCCGTCCAACTGATATCCACGCCTCACCCATTCTGCTCACTGCAGCTGCCTGCGAAGGTAAGGCGCTCAGCCGAAGGGCCACCTCGGGGTGGACACAGTGAGGCTCAGCTGCCTTTCAGGCCTGGCTCTTGCCAATCGCCATCCTTCTGCCCACATGCTGCCTGCTCTCCCTTCGCCTCGGGTCAGGGGACGCGCCAGTCCCCAGCTCTGACCTTCTCTGGGCCTCCTCCCACATGCTGCCCAGTCTCCCTTTGCCTTGGGTTGGGGGACGTGCTAGTTCCTGGCTTTGGCCTTCTGGAGCCTCCTCCTGCATAGAACCTGCTTGCCATTCGCCACACGTTACCCTGTTTCCACTCCTTCAGAGGCCCTGCCCTTATGCAATCTCCCTGCTTCCTCCCCCATGACCGCTTCTTTCTTCGTCCCGTGACCTTACCTTCCTCCCGCAACTGGTGGCAAAGGGGAAGGCCCTGAGCCGCCGCTGCTCGGCTCCCTTCCAGCCTGCATCTCTCTCCCCTTGTTGCAAGATGCCTACAGCTGCCTCCTCTTTTTTCTTTTTTGGTGTGAGAAGCTTCTAGCTGCCACTCTTTGCCAGCACAAGCAGCCTCCAGCAGCTACTGCTGGCTGAGTTCCTGCTGGGAAAGAGCAGCGGCTGGAGGCTGCTCGCACCAGCAAAGAGGCGGCAGGTTCGGACGTTTTCTGGGGTCAAAAACGGCCAAGAAATGGCCAAAACCTGGCCTGAAAAACGACAGATGGAAATGCCCCGTTTTCCGCCTCCATCCCAGCCATGCGTTTTCAAGCCCAGGCTATTGCATATTGCATGCTTTTCACTCCAAGCAGCCCACGCTTGAAAATGCATGGCTGGGACGGAGGAGCAGTCCTCCTTAACAAGCTCCAAAACTTGTTTGAGTTTTGAAAGAGGCGGTGGTGAGGCCCCTCCTCAAGAAGCCCACCTTGGATCCAGTTATTTTAAACAATTTTCGTCCTGTCTCCAACCTTCGCTTTATTGCGAAGGTTGTTGAGAGCATGGTGGCACGTCAGCTCCCGCTGGTCCTGGATGAAGCATCACACCTAGACCCGTACCAGTCGGGTTTCAGGGCCGGTTACAGCATTGGTGTACGGCATTGGTTGCACTGGTGGATGATCTCTGGAGAGCTAGGGACAGAGGATAGTCCTCTGCCCTGGGCCTGTTAGATCTCTCGGCGGCTTTTGATACCATCGACCATGGTATCTTGCTGTGGCACCTCGAGGGGTTGGGAGCGGGAGGCACTGTTTTTCGGTGGTTCTCCTCCTACCTCTTGGGACGCTCGCAAGCGGTGTCGGCGGGGGGGCAGAGGTCGACCCCGAGGCCCCTCACATGTGGGGTTCCTCAGGGGTCTGTTGTCTCTCCCCTGATGTTTAACATCTATATGAAGCCGCTGGGGGAGATCATCCGTGGTTTTGGGGTGGGGTATCATCAATATACTGATGATACCCAACTTTTTATATCCACCCCGAACCAGCCCAGTGATGCCCTCGACGTGATGTCCTGATGCCTGGAGGTGGTGCAGCTCTGGATGGGGAGGAACAGACTCCGACTCAACCCTGACAAGACAGAGTGGCTGTGGGTACCAGCGTCTCGGTTCCAAGGGAATATTCCATCTTTGGTCATAGGGGGAGAGGTGTTGCCCCCTGTGGATAGGGCGCGCAACTTAGGCGTCCTCCTGGATGCACGGTTGACTTTAGAAGACCATGTCACGACCGTGACAAGGGGGGCATTTGCCCAAATTCATCTGGTGTGCCAGTTGCGCCCCTACCTGGACCGAGATGCCCTACACACAGTCACCCATGCACTCGTCACCTCCCGGATCGACTATTGCAACGCTCTCTACATGGGGCTGCCCTTGAAAACTACTCGGAGGCTTCAGCTGGTGCAGAATGTGGCTGCGCGGGTAGTGATGGGAGTGTCCCGATGCTCCCATGTCACACCCCTCCTGCGTGACCTGCATTGGTTACCAGTTGCCCACTGGGTGAGGTTCAAGGTGCTGGTGATTACCTATAAAGCCCTGCATGGCTTAGGCCCGGGGTATTTGGCGGATCACCTGCGGCCAGCAACAGCTCCCCATCGCCCCGTGCGCTCACATAGAGAGGACCTTCTTGGGGTCCCGTCAGCGAAACAATGTCGGCTGATGGCCCCTAGGGAGCGAGCCTTCTCTGTAGGCGCACCTACCCTCTGGAATCAGCTCCCCTTGGAGCTCCGGGTAGCCCCCGACCTTCGCTTCTTCTGCTGTGACCTTAAAACATGGCTGTTTCGCCAAGCTGGCCTGGATTGAATGGGGTTTTAATGGGAATTTTAGTTTTTATTGTTGAATTTTAATTGGACTTGTTGTTTATTGCTGTGAGCCGCCCTGAGTCCTTGTGGAGAAAGGGCGGCATATAAATCCGATAATAAAATAATAAAACTGCTCCAAGCCTGGTTCCTTGTGGGCGCTGGAAGTACTGGCCTTCCCCACCCAGTCAGCCCACATTCCTCTCTCACTCCAGGCACCAATTCCCCCAGTGCCCCACACATGCAATCCCCCAAAATTTTCCGCAGGGAGGAAAGGTGCAGTGAGGCCACCAGTGGGCTTGTTAAGGCATGCAAATTGCAATATGTTACCGCTAAGCTCCGTGGCTTCCTCACATGAGCGTGGGAAAAAAATTGAATGCTTCAGCCAGAGCCGGGCTTGGAGCAACACAGCAACAAGTCCAGGTGCTCAATCTACTCCTCAAGCTCCCAATGCCCGAACCGGCAAGCTGGGAGAGATTCTTCATTGTGCTGGTGAAAACGTACAATATGGACTGAGTGGGCTTTTTTCCTTTTCCCCCCCACCTCCCCATTGTGATTCAGCGCGGCGCAGACAGCCGAATGGAGGCAGAAAATGGGCCGTTTCCATCGGCCCTTCTCTTTTTTTCACCTAGCCTCCTTTTGCCAGTATGCGCAAGTCACGCTCAGCAGGCAGTCACGCTCTTTAGATGGGCTTTTATCAGCCCAAGAAGGTGGGGGGAAGGGGCTCGGAATGGTACCTCAAAATCACCCTGTCTCTGCAGCATTGGCCCGCCTGAGCCGCCCCACCTTGCCTTGAGTGACATCAAGTTGGCCATGCCCACTCAGTCACATGACCACCAAGCCATGCCCGCCAAGCCATGCCCACAGAACCAATAGTAAAAAATTGTGAATCCCACTACTGGATCTATTCCTTTTCAGGTCACTGACTCGCAGAATGTCCACATTCAATCTTGATGTTTTGGCTTTTCTCTAATAGCAACATGAACATGTCCCATAGTTTTTATACGGTATGTCCTAATAACATTGTCTTCATTTCACTATCGTCCCAAATAAACAATACCTTAAATAAGTACTGTTCTTCTTTTCACACAGTTTTTGCCATGGATACAATGTGGTTACCTCACTGTGCATTTGGTTGAGTGACATGAGATTGGAACATGCGCTTCTGGCTGCCATAAATATATCCTTTCCTCTATGGTTCCCAGCCACTGCCCTCTATAACCATTTTGACTTAAACTGCAGGTGAGACAAGATATATCTTCCACAGATATATCTTCCCATGTAATGCCTGACTGGTATTTCAGAAATGTCTTCCAACAAAGGGTATTTTCATGATTGAACTATTCATTGTATTTTAGGGCAGTGGGAGGACACTATTTTGCCAAAGTTTATACTTGTTTGCTTATCCAATGGGCCGCTTTCAGACATTACTGCCGTAGCCATTTGCTGTCAGCATAGCCATTACTCTGCAGCTTTTATTGACTGTTCTCTCCCACTTCATCTCTTGCTCTTTCTCATCTTTTTAGCCTGACAGGTCATAAATGCAATAGAAAAATATTGGGTAAGGTGGGATAGAATTCTCCAATGTTCCTTACAATGCTCTGAATCTGTGAACTTTCACATGGAATATTTTTGAACACAGCTTTAGTGCTTTCTTGAAAAAGCATTAGACTTTTTTTCAAAAATATTCAAAAATAGTCTGGTTAACAGGCCACAAGTGTGAGACAGGGAGGGAACTCCCTCTGGAAGACTGGGAGAACTCCTTCCTACTCCATCCCACATTCCTCTCCACAACTGCAATTTGTCTGGAAACTCCAGCCAAATGGCGTCACAAATTTGAAGACATGGAACATGCCATTTTAGACTGCCTCTTCCATTCATTTTCCTACATTCTACATTGCCTATATGCAGGACCTGAAAGCAAGATAAGAGGGTAATCACCATTTCCAAAGCAGATTACCTAATGCCAAGCCCTCCATAGTAAGTATATGAGATAGATGAATATCAAGCTTCAACATAAATCTTCTCAAAATCCATCTGTAGATGATATCAAATACCTAGCCCAAAACATTATTCTATGGCACGAAATTGTGGACATTTGCAGTATTAAAGGCAGCAGTTTTATTTTAGTTAGAGGTATCCAAGGTTAGGAATTAGTGTTTTTGTAAAATTGCCAGATGAGCTTCACCAGTTGAGAACATGAAACGTTAGGAAAGTTGCTGTAACATTTACATGTGCAAACAGTCTTTGTTTTATCAATAGGTTCTTGACCTGTGATATCTCTTCTATGCTCAGTTCACAAAATCTTTGATGCAATAGATGAATCTCTACATAGCATCCCTGGAGCTCCGTATTACACTCCCTTGCTACCACACGGCTGCCAGCACACGTAAGTATTACGTAGCTACTGTTAAATCGGAACACAGTGTTAATCTGTAATTTCATGATATATTTTCTATTTCTAAAAACTTTCCAAAAAGTTTTGCAATAGTAACTAATGAATTATAGTCTTGGAGGTATTATAGAGAATCATCTGCAGAGAAATTGTCCAATTTGTAGAAATCTGATAAATTCATGTAATAAGCATTAATGACCATAGAGTGATCAGTAAAAGAAAGAGACAAAGAGACAAAGTGAGGAAGAGTTTTAAGTCTAATAATGGAGATATAAATGCTTAGTTGGTTCATATGGGCAAAAAAGAAAATATTGGTCAACTGGTGAAATAAGAAATGATTTTAAATGGATAAAAAAAGAAAGCAAGCTATTAAATATTAAAATAATTAAGTTATCTGGATAAAGAGAATTAAAACAGGTTGAGTAGTATTTTCTACACATACAGTAAATATATTTGTATGCCAACTCATTTTTCCAGGGGGGGAGGAGGGGAGACAAAAAGTATCAAAACATTCCATCAAATCATAGCAGTACTACTCTACAAAGCTTTGGTAAGACCATACTTAAAATACTACATCCAGTTTTGATCACCCCAATACAAAAAAGATGTTGAGACTTTGGAAAAAGTTCAGAGAAGAGCAACATAAACAATTAGGGGTCTAAAAGCTAAAACATATGAAAAATGACTGCAGAAACTGAGTATACTTAGTCTAGTGAAAAGAGGGACCAGGGTGACATGATAGCAGTCTTCCAATACTTAAAGGGCTGCCACAAGGAAGAAGGGGGCAACTTATTTACCAAAGCAGTTGTGGGCAAGACAAGAAGCAATGGATAGAAACTAACCAAGAAGAAAAGCAACCTATAACTAAGGAAGTGAGAACAATTAATCAGTGGAACAAATTGTCTTCAGAAGTTGTGGGTGCCCCATTGCTGGAGACTTTTAAGAAGAGACTGGATAGCCATTTATCAGAAATAGTATAGGTCTCCTGCAAGAACAGGGGGTTGAACTAGATGACCTCCAAGGTCCCTTCAAACTCTGTTACTGTTATTTCAAGATTACTAGTAAAATTCTATTTAAAATTAATTAACAAGTCAGTTTCCATTTCCCTCATAATCTTTTCAGCTGTTAATAGGTTCTGAGAGTTTCCTTTAGTAGCATTGGGGTGGAAGGAGGCTGCAACTTTAATGTGTACCCTATAAATCACTTTATGTGCAAGTCTCACAGGGTTGTTTTGGGGGGAATGTGGGAGGATAGATCATTATGTCTACCAACTTGAGTTCCATAAGAAAATCTAACCTAATAAGTAAACAAATAATCTGTTATTGAATCTTATAAAATTGAATCTTACAACAAATCTTAGAATGCATTGACTGAAATTATTTTAAATCTCTACCAAGCAAAACTTGAGTCATAAGCACAAAAAACAATATTGTATTTCCACCTATGAATAATTTATTAAAAGTAAAATAATAACAGTAAAATAATTTTACTTACTGAAATGTAAATAAAATTAGTGAAAATGGCAGATGCTAAGTAAAAGCGGTAATATATTTATATTCAGCTACAATATAGAGTATCTACTTCTGAATAGTGAAAAGAGTAGTTACCAGTCTTTCAGCTTTAAAGAACATTTTGTCATATGTTCTTATTGCTTAGGAACACCCGACTTGGATTTTTATACAGCGGAAAGGTAGGAAAGCATACCAAAAGAGCACCCAAGAATACAACTAATACTTCCTTACACTTGGATATTGTGGAATGTCCAAGGAATACATGGGGGAAACCATTAGAGACAAGTATGCTGTCTTCCAGAAAGTTCCACATAATATTATTTGATCTATGTGTAGATACTACAGATTCTGATCTATCTGTAGCCAATGGTTAATTGAGCACACAAATGTGTTAGTTTCACACTCAGTGAAACACTGAATTCTAATGTGGTTAATATGTAAAGGAAATGAAGAAAATACCAATGGAGTCTGTCATAAGTAAAATAGAGAAATTTAGGCTTCAAAAGAAGCCATTGTGCTATATTTGAATTATATTACTGAACTTAAATAACCATGGCTTTATACATTATACATACCTTGATCAATGTTTTTGGGGCTGAGAACTGAAGGACTTGATCCCATTTCTAACATTTGCCAAATTTCCTCCAAGGAACTAGGTGCACTAGATGATAACAGACTTTGCTGGGATAGGCTTGGACTTTCTCTTCTGAGCTGTTGAGACTGCTGTACCACAGGGGCTTTAGATACTGAGGGATCTGCAGTGCAGTTTCTTGTACATGAGTCTAATCCAATCTGTGGAAATGACCAATTTCTGAGATCAATGTCATGTGGAAATAGATGAAAAATATTAAAAAATAAAAAATGAAATAAATTTTTAAGTAAAAATTTAAGAAAATGGAATCAGTGCTGTGATTTCCCAATTATGTGGTCTTTTTACTGCAGAAGCTTCTTGTCCAGACAACTTCTGCATGATTTTCAAAGCTCTTAGCAATAATTTGGCAATGCAATTTGAGTGAATCACCTTCGTATGAGCCTTAGTTTCAGTTTCTCCATATTCTACTACATATATACAGCACTACACCAAGAAACAGGCACAGAGGTTAGGGCAAAATGAATGCTTTTGCAGAGGAATAAACAAACATGACAGCTGTAATGTTATTTACAGCTGTAAAATCAGATAAATCAACTAATCCATGGACAATCAAATGAATCTGAAAGTCTGGCACAAACTAGTGAATTAGAATGGAAGTGAGGATGGAAGTGAGGATGAATTAAAAAAATTAATTGCCTTTGCAAAAAAAGAAAAAGAAGAATAAAAGAGAGCACCATCACATATGGAGCCCCTAAAAATGAGAATCGGTTGGCAATGAAGTGTAATTTAATAACAATGAATATGTACATATATATGTCTCTCTGGTCTCAAATTTGTCCAATCACTGCAATATAGGTAATAAATCACATTCTGATTTGAGGCAGATATGTTAATTCCTGAATAAAATCCTCCGTATCCCTCCTCTCTCCATCAAAATGTATTTCTTGAGGACGCATTATAAGTTTAAAAAACTTGAACTTTTCTCTTTTTGGTACATGTCAACATCAAGTGTCCTGTGCTTCTGAACTAAAGAGATCTCTGTAGAAAAATCTGAATCAGGGATAGGGCCAGTTTGTCACCTTTGTTCTGCCTAGATAATTAAATACCTTTCCAAATTGGCTCATTTTGTACTGGGTAGGAGTTGTTTGTACAAATCAGAGTCCATATCTAGTCAGGACTCAAGTTGCACTTCCCATGTAACTGATATTAATTTTTTTGCCATAAGTGACAATAGTTGTGGGAAAAATATCACATGGTTAGGAAATTACTTGCTATCAGTTCCAATTGGTAGGGCATGAAAAATGGATCAGCAGATGGAATTGAAATTAGGATAACATTACAATGAATTAGTAAAAGCGTTAGTGCAATTATTTAATGTTAATTTACCTACATAGAATTGCATATATAACCACTTGAAACAAAGAAAAAATTCTTTCAGAAATAAATTTATTTCAAAGAAAATATGCTTCTATTTATGCTCCATTGGGTGTAATTTAAGGCTATAAAACACCATATGTTTTAAAAGGATTTCTCCTACTTCAGGACAACTGCTACTGCTTGGGATATTTTCTTTTTTCTTTTAATATGATTGTATTAAATTTCAAAATCATGAATAAAAGTAAACAAACAAGAAAACAGAAAAAGGGAAAAATGAGACAAAATGCAAGGTAAAAGTGTGAAAAAAGGAAAAAAGAAAAGAAAAAGGATGGTTTCCAACTTTCTTTGGTACAGATGTAGATTAAAAAAAACTTTTACTCTAAAACTAACAATAATCTAGATTAAATGTACCCAAGTCTCTTCTAACAGGATTATGCCACCAATCTTTATGGAAACACAAACGTGACACATTGCTACAATCTCCAAAGAAATGATGAATTGTACCTCAACTGTGTTCTCCATGGAATAGGGATGGAATCTGGATATTTGGGCATAGCAAAATCAGAGGTATTTCACAATACTCTTCAGAGCCTGGCTTTTGCACAGCTTGCCTATAATATCATTACAATCAACAAGAAAGGATCTAGCATTCTAACAGCAACCTTCTTGTCCTTGGTATAAGGATGAGGTTCTGACATACTGTCTGGAAGAGAACATATTACCTGTTTTGTAAGATGGCATTGCAAATGTTCTAAAGCTAGAAAATGCTGCTTTGCTTCTTGTACAAGTTCTTTGGGATAAAGGGCACCAGGGAATGTGTCATTCTCATTTTTTGAATCATTGCAATCCTGAAAACCTAGAGAGATGACAAAACAAAGAATGAACCTTTTATGCTATACAGAAATTGAAAGACAAGTCACAGTACTTTAGTTTTAAAATTAAATTCAAGGCATCTATTTTGACCTCAGGTTAGTTATACAATAATGTCATTTTTCATTGTTCTTCATCTTCAGGAAACAAAACAAAAAAGTGTTTATTTCAAGAATCTTCTTATATACATGAGAAGTATATAAAAGAGCTTTTTGCTATTATGTAACAAGTAGTTGCTACCTTGACCTTTTAAAGCAGCAATCAAGGTTTTCATAGCCAAGAATAAGAAACAAATACTGAGTCTGTTCATGTTTCATACCATCATGTTCAATGTTGAGAGCAACTGTGCTCTTATTCAACAGGATTTCATTCTCAAGCTCTGACTAGGACCTCTTAACCTTGGCAACAAGCCTACATGCAGTGCACTTCACTTCATTAGTTTTTTCAATCTCAAGAGATTGAAGTTCTTATGCAAGAATTGAGATTCTTCTCTCCAATGAGCTTACCTTCCTTTGAAGCTTCTCCAAGTTCTGTTCTTAGTCTATTTACCATCTCCAGTAGCTGCTGTTTCTCTTTGCTCAGACAGCAGATCTTTTTTGCAGCTGCTTTCAGTCTGGCTTGAATCACTTTTCCATGGTTTCTAAAATGTTGATGAGGTCCATCACCTGCACCCATACTAAGTAACTGTTGCTTGGGATGAACAGAATCCTCCTGGAGCCATTTTACCAGTGGATTCTAGACGCAAAATGAGATAAAGATTATTCCAGAATAGGAATCCCTTCCCTTTTGATACTGGTAAAATATTTCAACCTGCTGGAGGTTTTCTGGGTGCTTTTGCAAAACAGTTGCTAAGAAGGGCTTGGATTCCAAATCACCAATTACACAGCACCAGTGGTGAACCAGTTTAGTACCGGTTCACTGGCTGCGCATGCGTGCTGTGCACCAAACATGTGCTGTGTTGTGTGCACGCATGCGCAGTACGCACCCAAAGAGGCTTGGGAAGGTAAGTAGAACAGTTTTACTACCGGTTTTTTTACTACCGGTTCTCCAGAACAGTATTATTAAAAAGAAAATGAAGGGCATTTATATTTCTTAATGAACAGAGTAAATTTAGTGTTCCCTATAGTAAGATAGCCCACATGAAGTTTGCAAAAAAGTACCTAAAGGACTCTGAGACTGTGAGGAACAAACTCTGAGTGGGCTTTCATGTGCTTTGCACTAAGGAGAGGCTTCCATCTAGCCACTCTGTCATAAACCCCAGATCGGTGGAGGGCTGCAGTTATGGCTGTCCTTCTGAAACTTTGTCCCATCTCCATACAGGATCTCTGGAGCTCAGTCAGAGTGACCATTGAGGTCTTGGTCACCTCTCTTACTAAGGCCCTTCTCCCCCAATTGCTCAATTTGACCAAGCAACCAGCTCTTGGAAGAGACCTGGTTGCGCCAAACTTCTTCTATTTGAGAATTATGAAGGCCATTGTGCTCTTAGGAACCTTCAGTGCAGCAGAAATTTTATTGTAGCCTTCCTCAGATCTGTGCCTTGCAATAATCCTGTCTCTGACCTCTGCAGGCAGTTCCTTGGACCTCCTGGCTTTGCTCTGCTATAGTATGCATTGTCAGCTGTGACACCTTCTATAGAGAGGTGTAACGTGCCTCTCCAAATCATGTCTGATCAATTTAATTTACCACAGGTCATTCAAGGTGTAGAAACATGTCAGCAACAATCAAGTCAAATGGGAGGAACCAGAGCTAAATTTCTTGTGTTGTTGCCAAGGGTCTGAATTAAGTCAATGTGAAATTTCAGTTTTTTCTTTTTAATAAATTTACAGACATTTCTAAAATTCTGTTTTCACTTTGTCTTTATGGGGTACTGAATGTAGATTAATAAGAAAAAAATGAATTTCAATAAATGTAGAATCAGGCTGTAGCATAATAAAATTGACAAAAGTGAGGGGGGTCTGAATACTTTCTGAATATTGACCTACCAGCTTCTACCAGTAAAAGGTACTTCTTACCACTGCAAGCACATGAGTTTCCCAGCTATTACAGAAGTTATATTCAGTATGTATATTCAGCATACAGATTGAAAAAAAATAAGGGATGAGGGTATAAAGGCATGTTACACTCCTTTGGCAACCTGGAGTCAGTTTCACTATATTCTGTCTATTCTGTGAGTTCCTGAGTTGTTAAGTTTAAGTTTCTTGTAGGGACAATGAGATATTTTGGAATTCCCATTTTTCTAAGCACATTCCACAGCTTGACATTATTGACACAATCAAAAGCCTTCATGGAAATTTACTTTTTTCTTCTTTAGTTTAACTTGGAACTTATAATAACAGGAAGTTAGCACTGAAGCAGTGAACTGATACAATGATAGTGAAGACATTTAACTTATTCAGTACTATCATTGCTACTGTACGAAATAAACCCAGAAACGCATTCTTAACCCTTAGTTTTTCTATTATTTTAAATAGAAACATAGAAAACTGATGGCAGAAAAAGACCCAGTGGTCTATGAAGTCTTCTCCTTGAGTTTATTTGCGTTTTGTTTTCTTTTTAATATATCTATTATTTTTAATTATTATTTTTATTTAATTTTTGTTGGATAATGGACATGTGTTTACCTTAAACACGTTAAACATGTTTAAACACAGTTTCTGATGACTGACCCACTTCATCTGCTGGAACTTGGTTCCAAGCTTCCACTACTCTTTCTGTGAAGTAATACTTTCTAACATTACTTTTGTACTTTCATCAGTTTGAGATTGTGCCTGTGTGTTCTTGATTTTTGCTTAATATTGAAAATACTGCCTTCTAGAACCTTATTTGCACCCTTAATATATTTAAAGGTTTCAATCATGTCACCCCCTTTCCCTTCTGTTCTCCAGGCTGTACATATTCAGTTCTTCTAGTCTCTCCTGATTTGTTTTGTGCCTCAGACCTTGCACTATTTTTGTTGTCCATCTCTGGACTCACTCAGTCTTATCAGTATCATTTTTAAGTAAGGTCTCCAGAATTGGACACAATATTGCAAATAGGTTTGGCTAAAGCCCTATATAGAGGGATCAGGACCTCCTTTTTCCTGCTGGTGACCCCTCTAGTGATGCATCCCAGAATTTTGTTTGTCTTCACAACCTCCTGGCCATACCGTTCACTCGTTTTGCAGTCATCTGCTATTATATTCCTTAACTCTGTGCCACGAAAAGTGAATTATACCCTAGAAAATGAAGCCTTATGAATTCCTCTCAAAAAAAGAGTGACTCCATGAATGTGAGTCTGTTTTGCCCTTCAAAACAGGGCAAAACAGGGTAATAATGGCTTATTCCGATGGAGCCTGTATTACACCTTCAGTGCTTACTCCACATTACCTTCAAGATACAATTTTGCTAAAACAAAACACATTTTTATGAAAAAGGGAGAAGAAAAAAAATCAAAATCATCACATGACCTGGGCCTTAAAGCTAAGTTTTAATGTAACCCAAAGATCTTCTTAGATATTCTACTTGTTAAATAATGTAGACAAGCAGAGAAGCATCCTTACAACAGCTTTTTTTCTGCAAAATTTCTTCCATGGAAATTCTAAAACAAATTTACATTTTTGGAGTTGTCAGGCAGAATTAAGCTGGTAAATTTAAGTTTGACAAAATATTACTGTGTTTCTCCAAAAAGAAGGCCGGGTCTTATTTTCTTTTGACCTCCAAAAAAACGGCTAGGTTTTCTTTTTGGAGGGTTCTAATTATTGACTCACATCATGGCAGTGGCACCGACAGCCCCGCCCAGCAGAAGCCCGCTGCTGGTCCACTTCTTCTGAGGCTGCTTGCCGCCATTCACATGCATCACCCGCCTGCTGTTTTGGCTTTAGATATCTGCCAGAAGGCATCTGCAGCCGATAACAGAGCTCCAGATCAATCCAGAGTCCTGTTATTGGCTGCAGATGCCTTCCGGCAGGCATCTAAAGACAAAATGGAAGTCACGGCAATGCGTGCGAGTGGTGGCAAGCAGCCACAGAAACAGCTGAAGAAAGCAATGCAGGTGTCAGGGTGTGCAAGGCCTGGTAAGTAGGGCAGCTCCATCCCCCATCCCCACCCTAGCTTATTTTTTACCTGTGTGCCTCGCCTCACCCCCTGCACCTCGGGATGAGCGGGGTCTTAATTAGAGCTAATTTTGTGGGTGGGTCTTAATTTGATCGCATGGGCTCAAAAACGTGATAGGGCTTCTTTTCAAGGTGGGTCGTCTTTTTGGAGAAACATGGTAAACATTTAATTAACACCAGCCAAAAGTGAAAAAGGTATTTACTGAAGGTATTTGACATGTGAGGAAAAAACATTTATAGCAGAGCATGATAAATTTCAACTTACACAGCTGCAAACTTAGTTAGCTCTATCTGAGATACAATAGTCCAACTTAATTTTCTTTCCGTATTCAGTAAGAGTTCAGTTCAGTTAACCCAAATAGATTATTAGAATATATCTATCATTAACCCAGATGCAGCAAAGATATCTAGAATTACAATGCCTCCTAGTGGAAGTAGTAGGAAAGGCATGGATCCTTTCATAAACTGGTACTGTTTATATATGAGGTCAAAATATGTGAAGCGTTTACAGTGAAAGCAAACAAATGTGTACCCCTTTTGCTCCGAATCAATCCCTATATTAAACGTTAACAGTTATAATTTTCATTTCTCATTTTCATACCCCTGTTCTTGAATGTTCAATTTCATTTTTTTCCAAAAACTTTACAGCAGCAACTTTACTGTGGTGCAATGTACCTGAAACAATAAAGAGCAGGACAAAGCAGATGTCAGCTGAAGAACTCTAAGGATACGTCAAATCCTTTCTAGTTAACATACTATTAACTAATTATTAACGAGATTGATGAAACACAGAAGTATAATTGGGGGGGATCTTCATTGCTATATCCAGTGACAATGAAAATGTACTTACTGAATCAATCAGACAATATATTAGTCTAATTTATCTACAGATGACAGAAATTCTTTCCAGACATCCTCTTATCATTGGACCTGATTTGTTATAGCAAATTTTTATTTCTTTATTTTTAGTAAGCAACTTTTTTTCCAGTAGTCCTGTAGCTGCTGGCCCTAGTTGCTCAGCCAACAGTCCTGAGTCCTATGGGCCACTTGTCACCTAGATGTCCAGGAACTCCAACAGCTAGTGTGGTCCTTGATGACCCAGGTGATGACCAATCCAGTACAGATTTCTGTAAATGTTTCACCACAGTGTTTATAGGAGGGACATTCTTCACCTGGCTCCTTTGATGAGAACTGTCTAGTATGTTGAACCTCTGGCATAGCTCTCATCTTCCTCAGAGCATGCAAGAATTATAACATATAATAGTAGATGTGAAATTTATTTCCCTTACCATCATTCCCACTGACAAAGTAGTCTGGATGGAAAGTTTGAGTAGCTTTATTACATCTAGTTACATTAAGGGAAGGCACAAGTACTTTTCTTGGAGCTTCTGTTGCATTTTCTTTCTGTTTGTCTATTGCCTCGCTTTTCCCCCCCAATCTTCTGATCTCTTCTTCCAGGGACTGCTTATGGTCTGCAAAAATAAAAATGCCCAATTTAGGTTGAGAACTTGCAGACATGATAGCCTGATTACATTTATAAATTAAAAGAAAAATATCTAAAAATTCTCAAATATATATATTTTCCTGGAACAGCACTACTATTGATCTGCTGCAGCAAAGGTAATAAAAGTGTAATGGCATCTTAATGATTAAATAAATTACAAATTTTAACAGATTATAGACCTTAATCAGACATATACTTTTATAAAAGCTTCATATTATAAAATAATTTTCTTATTTCTATTTGGTTTTCAGGAACTGGCTAAATTAGCTTTTGCTGGTATTCTTTTAAAGATTAGGATAGGAAGAATGATTCCAGAAGCAATTTCAATTCCACATAGTAAAAAAGCCCAGTGAAATTTGATTTTTTAAAATGTCAGGTAGCCAATAAACTTATAATACTTCTTGTTTTATATGAAATACATGTACATGTACGAAAAAGAGAAAAATAGTAACATGGAATTTGGTAGGCACTGATTAACTATAATTTTAATTTTATTTCCAACAGCAGATGGGTTAAATTTGAATAGTTTAAATTTCATTTTAAGAAGAGACTTTAATATTGCTGCAACTGATAAGCATATATTCTCACAAGAGTGGAGTAATACTTTGATTGGAGGGAGGCAGTTTCAATGACCATGACTAAATCAGGATCTTAATATTTGCTCCTAAGAATAAAGGAGGAGGAGGAGATAGAAGGGGAGCTCATCAAATTTGCAGACAATACAAAGCTGGGGTGTGGGGAATGCTAACACTTTGGAAGATAGACTCAAGATTTAGAAAGATGTTGGCAAAGTTGAGTATTGGGCCCTATCCAGCAAGATGCAGTTCAGTGGTGAGAAAAGTAAGGTCCTGCACTTAGGCAGGCAAAACCAAATGTACAGCTTTAGTATAGGTGTTACTTGGCTTAACCATAGTAATTAGAAAGGGATCTAGATGTCCCAGGGGACTACCACTTAAGTATGAACTAGAAGTGTGCTGCAGCTGCAAAAAAGTCCTAGGCTGCATCAACAGAGTGATAGTATCACTCTATACTGCACTAGTGAAGCCACACTTAAAATACTGCATCAGATTTGGAGGCTAGACTGTACAATGAATGGTTAAGGGAATTAGGTATGTTTAGCCTAAGAAAGAGAAAGATTAGGGATGACATGATAGCTGTTTTCCAGTATGTGAGGGGTAGTCACAGAGAAGAAGTGGTTGACATATTCTCTAAAGCACCTGAGAGCGACACAAAAGCAATGGGTGGAAGTTCATCAGAGAGATCTGACCTGGAACTAAGGAGAAATTTCCTGACAGTGAGAACAATTAATCAATGGAATAGCTTTCGTCCTAGAATTGTGAGTGCTTCATTGCTGGAGATTTTCAAGAAAAGTTTGGACATCCATTTATCCAGAATAGTATAAGGTCTCCTGCCTTGAGCAGAGAGTTGGACTAGAAGACCTCAAATGTCCCTTCCAGCCCTGGGTTTCTATGTTTTTAAAGTTCTACAAATAGAACTGTTTTTTATTGCTAACACCTGATAGAAACAAAATGCAGACTTTGTATATGGAAGCCACATACTAGACAGCATTATGTCTACATAATAAGCTGCAGATGTACAAATCAATCTATTCAGCACTGATCAAAATTATTGGAGTTAATTATATAAGTTAAAATTTTAAAAAAATGAGCTGGAGAACATACACTTAGAATATGGGATCAATGTAAGGAACAGATTTAATATCCCTAATCTATGAGGAAAAAATCCTTGAAGAGCTATGGGAACATTTGCAGAGGGAATATATATTCAGGAATTCTTCCACTAGAAAGTCATGTTCAAAGGCAATAGAGCACCATGGAAAGATAAATATTCACTAAACTGTTTAAAGCTACAAGAGAAAACATAGTTAAAGTACTAACTATTCTCTGTAATAATATGGAACATTGTATGTATGTATGTATGCATGTATGTATATATGTATGTATGTATGTGTGTATTTATTTATTTATTTTATTGGCTGCCCATCTCACTATGGGGTAACTCTGGGTGGCTTACAGTTACATCTAAGTTAAAACATAAAAAGTTAAAATAAAATCTTAAAACCAAGGACACATGGGGAGGGTGGGAGCGGATTGGGGAGGAGGTAGGATCTGTTATTAATCAACCACTTCCATTGTGCTGTTCCCCCACTGGAGCCAGAAGCCGACTGGCAGAGCCACATCTTTTAGCCCTTATGAAAAGATAGGAGGGTTGGGGCCAACCTCACATTGGGAGGCAAGATGTTCCGGAGAGCAGGAGTAATAGCAGAGAGGGCCCTCCTTCTGGATCTGCCAGCTGGAATAATTGGGCTGAACGTATCCGCAGCATGCGTCTTCTGCCGGCATGAGTGGCACGGGCCAATCCCAGTAGGGTGAGATGATCCTCAAGTAACCTGGACCCATGCCATGAAGGGCTTTAAAGGTGATCACCAACATCTTGAATTGTGTTCTGACTTAGGCTTCCTGAATCAGTAAAATACAGAAGTAGTCCCAAAAACCTCTTTTATTGCAACAGCTGTGAATTCTGTTCATTCACAGATGAGTCCCAAATAGTTGTAAAGAGTCTTTTAGGATAAGGCTGATAATCACCCTCCTTTATCTCCCTTGACACACTGCCAAAGACCTAATTGGCAAAACCACTTGGAGTCCAGAATCAAACAGAGCTTCAGACTTTAAATTGAACAGAATTAACATTGTTGTTTCCTGCAAAGGCCCATGTGCCTTTGCTCCTCTTTTAAGTCTTATGGGAGGGGCCAATCATCTCCAAGCCCTACTCCTGAGTCATCCCTTTTGTTTTAACTGTTCTTGCCTTCTGGCAGCTTTGCGCATACGCACACTGGAAACAGGTTCCCCCTGTTCCTCTGCCTCACTGAGGTTCGACTCTGGAGGCTCCGGAGGCAGCACATACCTCCCAGATGGCCCTTTCTCTGCCTCTGATGCAGAGCCCTTGTCCAAGTCTTTCCCAGACTCCAGGACTGGCCCATGTTCCTCCCTAACCTCCTCACTGTCCGACTGCTGCCAGCTCCGCAGGTCACCGGCGGACCACAACAAATTGCACCTATAAGCAGACTTCTAGCCAATGCAGTTTGTGGAGCTGTGGTGTAATGGGGGCCATTCTTGCCCACCCCAAAACTACCCATGCTGCTGCACTCTGCACCAGCTGTAGCTTCTGAATGCTCTTCAAGGGTAGCCCCATGTACAGCACATTACAATAGTCTAGTTGTGAGATGACTAGGGACTGAACAACTGAGGGCAGAGAATCCTGGTCCAGGAAAAGCTGCAAGTGGCACACAACACAAAGTTGTGTATAGGCTTTCCTAGCCGCGACTGCTACCTGTTCCTCGAACAAAAGTTGCAAGTCCAGGAGAAACTACAAGTTGTGGACCAGGTCTTTCTGGGGCAGTGCAACCCCATCCAGAGTCAAAGATGACAAAGTCCCGGATCACGGATCCCCATGTACCCAAAGCCATTCAGTCTTACTAGGGTTCAATCGAAACCTGTTGCTCCCCATCCGGGTCCTCACAGCCTCCAGGTACCGTGAAAGGACAGTCATGGCATCACTTGGGTCATCAAGAGTGGAAATACAGCATCATCAGCATACAATGTATACCTCAGTCTGTAGTGATGAATGATCTCAAATTGGATTCAAAATTGGAGACTGAAATGCTAATTAATCATCTGGTAATATGCTTTAGTCATATGAGAGTCCTCAGAGAATATAAATATTTAGAAGAATGTAAACGTAAGAGAGAGCCAGTTTCGTGTAGTGATCAAGATATCAGGACTGAATTCTAATCCTACTTTAGGCACAAAGCCAGCTGATGAAGGAGTAAATCTTGCCAAAAAAACTGCATGGACTTTGTCAGGAATCATCACAGTATGAAAAATAAAAAACAAAAAAATCTTCCAAAAAACACAAGAGCAGCTTTTATTAAAGGAGACCTAAATTTATAAAATATAGAGACCCTTCTTGGCAAATTAAATCCATTTTATTACCAGGAGGAAATAAAACTACAGCAGAATTAGTTATACCTGCGTTTCGTATTTTCATTTTGGTGTCATCAAAGAAAGCTGCCTGATTATTAAGGGTCTCCATTTCTTTTCTCATTTCTGCAATAACAGACCTCAAGATCTTGTTCTGCTGCTGTAAAGTCTGGATATCAGCAGGAAGAAAATGTTCAGAAACTCCTACAGTGCCCTATGGGTAATCAAGAAATTAAAGAAATTATCAAAACTGCCTCCCTCCAGAATAGAATAAGTCATTCAAAGAAGCAAGCAAAATTACCAGTAAAATCATTCTAATGACATGCCATATGCATCAAAAAATGAACAGTATAGTTAATAATCTTTAAAAATATTTGTGGAACTATTTTAGCTATTTATCACTCATATATAAACACACACATACACATAACTATAGTACAGGTAGTCTCAACTTACAACTGCAATTAGGATCAGAATCTTGTTCACTAAGCAAAGTGGTTAAACAAGATGTCCTGTGACTGCTTTACTTAGCAACTGCAATCCCAGCACTCCCAGTTACAGTCTTAAGTGAGAATTATGGGCTGTTAAGTGTACAGAGTCCCAGGTAAGGAGTGCAGGATTGCCAAAAGAGGGTGATGAGGCAATGGAAGATCTAGCATGTGTGAGCATTGCTGCAGTGCAGTGTAAAACCTCAGCTGCCCATCTGGCCCAGCAGTGCTTCAGAAACCTTCTGAATGTAATTTGGCAAATGAGATTTCTGAACCAGGGCTCCTGAAGTTCCCCAAGCCAGCGTCCAATTTTTCGGAGACTTGGAGACAATCAGAAGGTTTCTAAAGGACTGAGAATGGGATACTGGCTTGGAGAATAAGTGGTGGTGAAAGTCAGTGGGGCGCAGCAAAGTCTGTGAAGCGCAGGGTGGTGGGGGCAATTGGGGCTTTGCAGAATGGTGCTAAGGTGCTGACATGGTTGGTCATATTTCTCAGACTGCCCTCTACTTCAGCCTCATTGCTGCCCTTTGGGTGCTGTTGTACACTGCAGCAAAAAGGGTATAGATTGAGAAAAGAGATAGGCAGATAAAGGGAGCTGCAGAGCTTCTGTGGCTGTTAAGTGTGGGCCAAATGTCCTAATGTTGATCATATGACTGTGGGATGCTGCAATGGCTGTAACTTCGGACACAGGTTGCAAGTCCATTTTTTTCAGTGCTGTTGTAATTTCAATCATTTTCATTGCAGTGAAAACTTAGCAAAAGGAAATTTCCATGAATGACAGCAATTCTATTTATGAAGATTAAGTTTGCAAAATTTGCCAAATTTTCAGTGTGCTGCTAATCCTTTATTAGGTTTTAAGAATTTATGTATGATTCAGAGCATTAATCAACATAAAGTCACTTGCAAATTTTAGAAAGAATTCTCTCTCAACTTATATTGCATATATCACCTTTCAGGTTCTATTCCTGACACTTCTACCTAAATGGATCTCATCTTCCAAGATGGGGACAAAATTTTACCTAATTCTGTGCAGAATGATGTCAAGCAAATTAGATAATACTGAAGTAGACAAACAATGGACAACATAGCTTTTAATGCAACATCATATAATCAATATAAGAGAAATATTTTCCAAGAAATTAAATGTCACATGTCAAATCAAATATACTTGGAAATTAGTAATAGAGACAGTAATACAGTAATAGAGACAAAATTATCCCCAAAAGTAATGAAATTTAAGTTGTGAATGAAATCTAAACAAAAGTCCATATTTTCAATATTAGTATATCTTTCCAAACGTACATCAGCAGTACATTTTCAATCCTGAAATATCATTTATCATTTTCTTAGATGACCTTCTCTGTCTAAAAATTCTGTAACTAAGTATTTTCAAATCTCTGCTTCTGAACTCTTTTCAAAGAAGATACTTTTTAAAACAATAAATAGTGAGCAACCACTAGAGTGCAGCATAAGATTTTTTAAGATTCAAAACAGTCGCAATATATTTGATAGTATATATGAAATGGGTGTTAGCAATGAAAAAATATTTCTCTAAAAGACAAAATCAAATACTGTATCAGAAACATTGGCAAGATTCAGAATATTACAGTAATATTTCTCAGTGGTTCATATACTGTGAAGAGTTTAAATCTGATTTAACAGTTGGAAATGGTAATAACATTTTGACAACACAGAGCAATGTTAAGTACTTACTCACACAAACTTTTGTGTGAGTTTAGTAATTAAACAGAGACATCTTATGCAACATGATAAAAAAAACCAATGAATCATGTTAATGTGTTAGATTTTTAGCTTACATGTGAAAGCTTTTACACCCTCATGTCAATTTGACTGGTTCTAACAAAAGATTCACACAACTACAGATTTCAGATTTTGGAAACCTGCCCCCCCACCCCCCACGCGACCATCATAGTATGATGGTTTTGAAAGATGATTTTTAAAAATTGACACGTAATCTTAAAACGCTTGAGAGGATATATCATAACATTTCTTAAGCGCTAATACAAAGAATATCAGTCTGTTCTTTAAGTCTTAAGATCCTAATTATAACCATGTAACAGTAAAACTGGTTGCATAGGAAGACTGAGTTCTTTGTTACTATATACAGTACACTTGATCTTAACCAATTAATAAAACATGTTCAAGCAAAAGCAAATGTCAAGGATGTTTGAAATTGGATTCCTGCATTGAGTAAAAGTTTAAACGTGTTGGCCTAAATAAACCCTTTCAACTTTATAATTCTGTGTTTTAAATGCTAATTAAAAATTTCACTGTGTAATATTTATTGGCCTTTTGTATCTAATTATTATGATATATTTCTCTATAATTATCATACTTATACTATAAAATAATTCAGTTACTCTTTGCATTGATCTTCCTTTTGATGTACATCATACATATCCACAGAAAATCTCCCTTAGGATAAAGGTACCAACATCATTTTACAACAGTGTTTTATTCAGAAGAAATGACTAAGCAATTCCTCAAAAAGCAGTTTATAAAGATTCCTGTATAGGGAAATATGTTTCCTCTATACCTTCTTAGGAGAAAAGTGTTACCTCATAGCTAACTAGCTTTATCTACTAAATGATGTAAAAGGAAAAATTTGCAAAGAATTATTGGACTAATTCTATTTCTGGCTGTATATTATAAACTGTTAAAAGCCAGTTACCCATGCAATACAATCTTCAAGGACAAAGAGTAGTGAAAATGACTCTACAAATAATCAAAAGTTATTTTTCTCCAGTCTTTTATTTATATCCAGGAAATATAAAACCTTTCAAAGGTAGCCACAATGCCATATTGATGTAAGCCTAAAAATAGCCGAAAGCCAACAATTATCTAGCCTAAGGATGGGCAATCCACAGTCACCAATCAATTCCCAATGTTATTGTGTTTTCTCCAGACCTCCCTCCTAAATTGCTATCAAAATTCAGCAGCACAAATTGCTGCTACAATTTGCCAGCATTATATGCTATTAAAATTAGACACTGAATCTTTAAAATGTTTTAAAGATTTTTTTTAATGTAATAATTTGGAAAAGTTTTATTTTTGTTATCCTGCCTTTTTTTCAGTTTGTGCTATTTATCATCCATTCCTTTTGTTTTTTAATGCATTACTTCATCTGACCAACTGAAGAACCTCAGTGCTTAAGCTGAAAGCATCCATAAAATCACTATGGAAGCAACATACTGTAAATAAAGCCATAAATAATATAAAAAACATCATTGCTAGTAATGGTTAAATAAGTAACTGCCTAAGAAGACATTTTGGAAATAATTTACCATTGTTTTCTTTCCAGTGACCCACCTGGCTTCATGCAAATTCCCTAAAAGCAGGAAATGCTTTCCACCAGTCAAAAACAGTATTTTACAGTTCTACAAGATCTAATTCGTTTTTCCTCTTACAAAATACAATTGCAAATCTGCATTCCCAGAGTATGATTTCTGCTTAAGGGTCAAAGGATTTTCAAGATCATATGAAGAGTTTTATATTTAGAAAACACAGACAACTGCCCCCAAAATATACATGTTTGTCTTGCATTGTAAAGTATTTGATTAGTTCTTCTATAGCAGGGGTGTCAAACTGGATTTCTTCGAGGACCGGATCAGCATTATAGTTTTCTGCGGGCCAGCCAGGGATGATGGTGGGAGCGAGAGATGGGACAGACAAGTTCTGCAGTACCCTGCCGGCCAAAACATTTTCAGCCTTGACAGCCTCCTGCAGCACCCTGCAGACCAAAATGTTTTCAGCCTGGATAGTGGCAGCAGCACTTTCCTGGCCAAAACGGTGCATGGGGGCACATGTGTTCCCCCCGCATCCCGTTTTGGGCAGCAGAGTGCTGCAGGCCAAAAATGGGGCAGGGGGGGCCCTGCAGCCTCCCACACCCCATTTTGGCTACCAGAGGCTCCACAGGCTGGTTGTTGCGGCCTGCGTGGATTGTTGCTGATCCCGACGATGAGGAGGGTGGTGTGGTGTCGCACCAGCAGCCTGTGCAGCCGGCACTCGAGTCAGACAGTGAGGAGGCTGAAGAAGATGTGGTGCCAGAGGCAGGGATTCAGCCAGGGCCTTCAGAACCTCCAAAGGCTCCTTTAAGTGCAGAGGATGAAGTGGAGGAGCCTCTTCTCAATGCACGAGCACACAGAACTGCCAAAAGGCAGGAGTGGTTCCTCAGGAGGAGGTCTCCTCAAGAGTAAGGCTTGGGGCTAATTGGCCACTCCCTTAGCCTATTTAAGAGTGCACACAGCTTGTAAAAAGCTGCAGGAAACAACATTCATTCGTTCGCTGATCATTGAGTTTGGATTTTCTCTGTAAACAGTGCTTCTGGGCTTTCTGTCAACTCTAGTAAGACTCTATCTTATCTGTGGAATATCTGGCAGGTTGTTAAGAATGTTTTATTAACAGCCTGCATTTGCAAAAGACTGTGTTTTGAAGTAAACTGAGTTTTGTTCCGCGTTTGTGTGTGCTGCGTTCCTTGGGATCTGTAGCTGGGGCAGAACACTGGTCCTTTACTATTTCCAGGCTGGCCCCGCAGGCCAGATTTAAGCACCCCGCAGGCCAGATCTAGCCCCTGGGCCTTGAATTTGACACCCCTGTTCTATATAGGATTTGTGGTGAAGAAAAACACTAGCTTCCTTGTGAACAAGCCACAGCTCTAGAGTCTAGAGATGATATGTGCCTGAGGATTCAGTACTTGCTAAATTGTTGCTCTGACGAAATGGGTAGATGAAGAAGGTTGAGAGAGACAGAGGAGCACAAAGAGAAGCCTCTTCTTGCCAGGCTTGTATAAATAAATTCTCCCACCCTTGTATGCTGCTCGGTGGAACACAGCACATTTAATTAATTAATTAATTAATTAATTAATTAATTAATTTGCTGTCCATCTCTCTACCAAGTGATACTGGGTGGCTTACAATGTCACAAATAACAGACTAAAACAAGTACAGTATTAAGACATCAGACATTAAAAATTAAAACATTTAATATTAAAACATAAAAAGAACCAACACACAGACAGGGTAGAGGTGAGATCTTGTACTAGTCTACTAGCCACCTCCAAAATGGGACACTGCAATAGGGGCCCCAAGCCAGTTGGCAACGCAGGGTTTTCAGACTGTTTTGTAAGGCTAGGAGGATGGGGGTGAAACTCAATTTAAGATGTATGATATTACAAAAGGTAGGAGACACTGCAGAGACACCCCTCCCGTTGTATCTCCCTAGCCAATGGGATTCAGAGCATGCCTCGTCTGCTGGAGTGAGGTGTGACAATCCCATTGGGGTGAGATAGTTCCTGAGGTAACCTGGATCTCTGCCACAAAGACCTTTAAATGTGATAACCAATACCTTGAACTGGACTGGAAGCAAACTGGCAAGTTGCACAGCAGTGGTGTAACGTTCTAGGGGCTGTTCATGCGGCTGTATTTTGTGCCAGCTTGTAGTTTCAGTGTCTAGGCCCTGAAGACAGCTGATTCCTCATACTGGAAAGCTTTACTCAAAGGAAAGGATGGTCTCACGACTGAGGCTATAAAGCAGGGGTGAAATGCTCCCGGTTCGGACCAGATCGTCCAATCCGGTAGTGATGACAGCGGGTCTTTCAGAGAACTGGTAGCAAAAAAACCCTGCCCCCACCCATGCCCAGCTGAGCTGCGTGATCATCAGGCTTTTTTTTTTTAGTTTTAAAAGCATTTTTTCTACAACCTCTTCGGCCGAAAAAATGCTTTTAAAATGATCGCGCGGCTCAGTTGGGATCGTCAGAGGCTTTTAAAGGTTTTTTCTACCACCTCTTCGGCTGAAGAGGCTATAGAAAAAAAATGCCTTTAAAAGCCTCTGGCGATCCCAGCTGATTGCCAGATTGTCAGAGGCTTTTAAAAGCATTTTTTCCTGCAATCTCTTAAAGTTTTAAAAGTAAAAAAAAAAAAAGTTGGCCATGCCTACCCAGTCACATCATCCCCCCCCACCAAGCCACGCCCACAGAACCGGTAGTAACAAATTTTACATTTCACCCCGCTATAAAGTATTATTGAGACTGTTGATGCAAAAGCAGAAAAAGCCTCAAACTGCTGATGGCAGACACGTTTGCTTCCTTAATTTGTTTTTTTTGTTCTGAGAGTTAACTTTGAGTTCTTGATTTGGACTGTGAGATTCCAAAGAGTATGATTTTGTTGATAACCCTATCCCTGAATGCTTCCATGGAGAAGAAACTTCAGATTTTTTTTAGTTTTGGAGAATCCAAACTCCACTAGCTGGAATAAACTACAGAATTGTGAATCAATGTTAAGAGTCATAATGTTAGGATTAAAGAATAAAGGGTATATTTGGGTGTATATTCATATCAGACATCCTTAGCTAAAGTCTGCAACTGGGACTACCAGAACTGCCCCTACTAAGCTATGTGGTCATGTGATACTTTGCCTAATGACTGTTTTGCTTTATCAATGGAAATTCCAGACCCAGTTAGGGTTATTAAGTAACTGCTATAGATTTGAATTTTTCAAACCAGATATTTGATACATCTTTATTCTTATCAAAATTAGTATTATTCTATTGGATTTGGTCCAGTTCATTTGTACAATATTAGCCAATCTAACATGGTACCATCTGCATGACTGAATATGCAGCAAACCATTTGTAAATTCATATATAAAAACAAAAGACAACCTATTTTATATAGAAATTATTTCATGAAAGCATTTTGTCATGTTAAATGCAATTTTAATGAGAAATATCCAACAAATTTCTGCATTAATGCAATCAAATAGTTCGATTAAATATTTGTTTTCTCCCACAGAATAATACTGATTATAACTTTAGCTCTGTTCAATAAATAATGTTAAGTAATTCCAACCTGTTTCTCTTTTAGCAAGCAAAGTTGCTGACAAGCTTGGTCTCTTTCAAGAGTTATAGTAGACAACACTATCTCTAATCCATGCAATTTTTCTTCCTTTTCTTTTAGTGCAGCAGTAGCCTATAAAAAAGTTAAAGCAATTTAAGAAGAGTTTTTGAAAGATTCACTCTTATCTTCTTGTACATCTGACATCCCACTACAGGTCGTCCTCATTTAATGACCATTCACTTGGTGATCATTCAACAGACCTCCCCAGAGTTACTTATAAAATGGTTCTGGAATTCTGACAGCTGTATCCCCTGATCTCATTATTGCATTTTGGGCACTTGGCAAGTGACTCACATTTACAGCCATTTGCAACATCCTATGGTCACATAATTGTGATTTTCAGCATTTTTTTTGCTGCGTTCCATCATTTACTTCCAGTTTCTGGCAAAAAAATTCCCATCATTAAAAGGTTCACTTAAAATGCTGCACAAAAGGTCATAAAACTAAGCATGGCCAGGTGACGTCCTGCTTAATGACCGCCACAACTCATGACCATAATTCTAGGCTCATTGATGATCACAAGTGGAGGACTACCTGTACATACACAAAATTTAATCTTTGGAGTAAAATTAAATTCACTCCCAAATCCTACAGAAAGGCCTATGAAGGAAAAAAAATCAGACTTTTCTAGATCAAAGTGCTCTGCTAACTTACCGATGGCCTTACCGTTCTCCAGTTTGACTACTGTGATGAACTACATATAGGCTGACTTGGCAGACTACATGGAAGCTGCAGTTGGTGCAGAATATAGTGGCAAAATATACGTATTAGAGTTGCCAATGCCGGCATAACCCCAGGTTTGTAGATAATACATGGTCTATCAGGAGGCTTCTAGGTACTTTTTTTAAAAAAATATTCTATGTAGACATTTAGGTATTAGTATGGAAATGTTAACCTTTGGAGGACCAAACAGGGCTCCCACTAACTGTACCCTAGAGTAGGGGTGTGAAACTCAGGGCCCGGGGGCCGGATGCGTCATGCGCTGGCTATGCCCACATCCGGCTTAGCGGAAAAGGTCACGATACATCACATGACGATGCCGTGACACCATGAGTTTGACACCCTGTCTTAGAATATAATTAAAACAGCTTTTCCACAGTTTAATTTATTATGAATAATGGCAGTGCTGCTCATTCTGATACTGGATGTTGTGGTCAGTGTATGTTTATGGATATTATGTTTAACTCGTATACAAATTTAAGATGTTGTTAATAAATTAATTGTATTTAAATTAATAAATATATTTTAATGTATTTATTCAAAGTAGGTGCCACCCAACTACAGATGATGCTGGGCAGCTCACAATGTAAAAATAAACTAATAAAAATAAAGCTAGACTCTGACATCACATTATATTTTCAGATGTTCAGCATTCAATCATGGAAATGGCTCACTGTTAGCACCTATTGCTTTTCAAGTTCCAACATCTATTTCAAATTGGACCTATTTTAACAGAATATAGATAGAGAGAAAAAGACTTGTTTCTAGCATAGAACAGGTCTTGCTACTTAAAAGCTGTAACCAACTAAGCTGCAATTTTCTCTAACAAGTATCAAAATGATGCTCTACTGACATCTGTAGACAATCTTGCTGGGAAGTGTTTTCAAATCTTAAATTGAAATCTAGCAGTGTTGCCTACAACTATACATAAATTATTAAAAAATAAATCACCTGCTACAGGTCAAAGCAGACTGAACAAATTACAGTGAGAAAGCACTAATCCTGTCAGTAAGATGGAACATCTTATGTATTTGTTAAAAGCATAGAAGCATTAAACCAAAAGCATCAAATATTCCATCATGAAATATGTCTCTGTTAATACCCTCTGCTTAGCTGCTAGAAATGCTGACCTGGTCCCTAGCTGTTGACAAGTTCTGTATCAGAGCCTCTGATTTGTGATATTGATTCCTTTCAGCATTCTCACATCGCCGCTGCCATTCCAGTTCTCCTTGCACTTTAGCTCTTTCCAAACTCTCTTCTTTCTCTATTGCAAGTGAGAATTGTTGCTTATATCTAATACAAGGGAAAGAAAAGACATCACTTAAATATTAATTTAGAAGGTAACGTTGTCAATGCTATAACAACAATGCATTTTAAAAATGCTTTAAAGCAGTTGTTCCCTAACACGAATTATTCCAGTCCAGTAGCAACTGAACTTGCAAAGTGAAAATTAATGATTTAAATATTTTTGCAAGCTGACAAAAAATTCTTATATCACTCATTAAGTTTATTTTTTAAAAGAACAATCTTATACTTTTATTGATAGTGAGAAACATATAGTATACCAAATAACCTAAACTTTCAAAACTGAAATTAAAAGACAAAATACAAAAATATTCATGTAGATAAAATATGGAAGAAAATTGAATGTTGCAAAAATATGGCACTGCTGTGAAATACACACAAAAAAATTGAATCTGCATTTATGTAAAGTTAAAAGACGGTGTATACTATATAATGTGTGAAAGTTCAATAAAAGGTTTGAAGCTTTTTTTCTGAGCAAAACAGCAATTTATTTGTATGTTGCACAATCTCTCCAGGTAGTTTACATGGTTTATTCCACTCATCCATCATTATAGCATCACAGCAGTTCTGAGATACTAGTTAGGCTGAAGTGCAGTGAGTCATCCAAGGTTATCCTGCGTGCTTCATGGCTCACTAGGATTAAAAACTTGTGTTTACTGAAATCTAGACTGACTTTCTATCCCATATACCAAGCTTATCACATTAGCCTTCTAGATGTCCTTATTCACCCTTGATGACATTATCATCCAAGTGATTCCCAATTTTAATATCATAGCACTTAGCTGGCCAATTCTTGATTAATTGTGTTCATGGCATATCTGAAGTTTTCTGAGGTTGACTAGCTAATGGCCAGCATAACTTTCTTTGACCTTACAACTCTATTGTTTTAAGAGAGGAAAAACATCAGAATGTTGAAGCAGAGCATGACATAATGAAAGCAATCAGTCTTAAGTGTTCTCATTTCATCTCTTGAGTTCTCTGGCATATAGCATTAACTAGTCCCATTGGGTCACTGTTTCAGACATATTTCCTGACCTAAATAGAGAAACAAAATGACCAAGGATGATTAAAAAAGCAGGGGACCTCCGACTTCTTGCTGGCTTCCCCATTGAGTTTGTGGGAATCTGGCAGGGAGTATCTGAAACCTTCCTTCCTTTCCTCCCTCCCACCCCCGGGATTTCTTTTGATTTGAAAAATGACACTTGTAGGATTTTTTTGCAGAGGGCTACAGTTGGGAAGGGAATAGGAAGCCTCTGGCAAACTATTCTAATTGCCATCCTTAATTCTTAAGGGGAAAAAAAAATGATACTGCTAAAATTCATCCATTTTGTTGCCAAGATTCTGTGGATCAATTTCAAGATACTGGCTGGTAGCAAATGTGATGCGGGGGGTGGGGGGTGGGGGGAGAGAGCATCCATGCAGGTTAAGAAAAGGTAAGGTAGTAAGCCCATCCCTTTTCAACACATATCATCACATGCACAGAAAAAAAGATTCAATTGTATTGTCGTACCTTCCATCTTGACTTTTTGACCCTGCCAGCACACACCACTCCTGGGTCCTGGGACAACATGCAGGTCAAAGACCCCCCACTAGTGGTATAACCCAACATTAACTATCAATAAACATTTTGAAAAATTAAAGGTTTAATAAGAAAAATAATTCACCTTTCAATATCTTGATTTAAGGCAACCACCTCTGCTTTCAGCTTTACTATTTCTTCTTGCTGTGCTTGAATCTGTAAATTCTTTGAAACGGTCTCCTTGGATATCCGAGCTACTTGAGAATCCCAGTTTGTTTTCAGTTCTTCTAGTTCATGTTCAAGTCTTAAAAAGCAACAGCTCAAATTTGATCTCCTTAATTGTTTTATTTTAAAGAAAACAAGTAAGCAATTGTCTAATTTATTTAAGTGGTCGGAAGGACAGTCAAAGCATCATGAAATTTATCAATCTTAAAGTAAGTTATTTATATAGTATTAAAATTATATGATGCAATATTATGCATATACAATATATTTGGATTCACTGAAATTTCAGAGACATATAATAGAACATTAGTATTATACAAATACAAAGAGAAAGAACACTTACTATTTAGGTATGTTCCGTATGCAAACATTTTTATTTACTCTATATTACTAACATGGATTTGTTCCTAAATTCAAAATACAATCTATTAGGAGATTGTTTTGATTGACCTGGAGACAAATGCTCCGCAGTGATTTGGATTTAGTACCAAAAAAATGCACTGGAATCCACAAGAGCACAAATACAACCTTTATAGTCACTCATTAAAGCAAGTGCATCTGTTTCCAGAGTTGTGTGGCTATTGTGGAAACAGATACTGAAAAAAAGACTTTAATGAGTCACCAATGAGTATTGCATTCATGCTCCTACTTACTCCCAAGACACATTTCAGAATAGAATAGAAACACTGTGCGGCTATACTATAGAACTCATCATCTTTAAAAGATAAGCCTTTATATTAATAAAGCTAAATAGTATAGCCATTTCAAAAGAGGAGTCCCTGCAGATTTTATTCAGCTAGTCATTGCCGACTATAAGGAGCAGTGCTCATCTCTATTTCAAAGCCATTGAGCTAACACCGTCGAAAAACATTTCCAGGGCCATTTGCGGCAAGGAGGTAAATTGCTGGGAGGCAGAGGTCAAAGGGTGGGGGGCCGGTGGGTGGATGGGGCTTTGGCAACATTCGATCTATAAGACGCACAGACATTTCCACCCATTTTTGAGGGGGGGAAAGTGCGCTTAAAGTCCGAAAAATAAGGTATATAAGTTATGGCTATCAATGAGTATGTAGTACATGTATCTGATTACCAGTTCCAAGGGAAGGAAAAAAACCCAAATAGGAGGGGGCTATTACCCTGTTCTGCTTGTGAGCTTCCAATAGATATACCTTCATGATCATTTTGAGAGAAACAAGATCCCAGATTAAATAAACATTGGTATGATCCAGCAAGATTCTTATGTTCTGTTTTGTATGTTTTAATTAAGTTACATAACAAGCTAATAATAAAAAGCTTTTAAATCATGAGTAGTGGTGAGATAGTAAATATAAATCAATTATTCCAGTTCACATGCAGGGAACCTTTTGATTTTATTGCCACAAGCTACATCATAAAAATGAAAGCATGCAATATTTTCATCAAGCATAAAAGTGTTGATCAAACCACTCCTATTTCTAAGCAGGATACATTTCAGACAGGATAGTGCCAAATTGTACCATGTCCAGAAAAAAGTAATAAAAATTATGAGGGGCTTGGAGGAAAAATGTATGAATAATGATTGAACATGTTGGGTATATTTCAGTTAGAGAAGAGAAGGGTATTGGAACAGACGATATCTGGAAGAGTATCCTATAGAAGACAACAGACAATAGCTGTCTTCATGTATCTGGAAGAGTATCCTACAAAAATCTGTGCATAATTATTCAGAGTAGTTCTAGAAGACAGGACAAGAAACAATGGCTTCACATTTACGAGGAAAGATTACTGGATGACATCAGAAAACATATCCTAATGGTAAAAGAAATTCAGCCACCATGGGAAGTGGTGAAAGCCTCCTGGAAGAATTTGTTTACGCTAAACTGCCACCTGTTAGAGATGCTATAATAATGAATTCCTGCAAAGGCAGGGGGTTGAACAGGATGGTCTCCAAGGTCCCTTCCAACCTTTACATTAATTGTTTTGTAATAATTATTACACCTATCAAAAGCCAGTGATTGAAATGGAAAACTATTCACATCAAGATTTAACAATAACCTTTGTATAGAATGCTTTTATGTTTCAGCATATGCTTTCTTCACATAGAAAACTGAATCTAAAATTTTAGGATGTCTTATTAGTTAATTGTTTTAGAGTAATCATTTTGAAAACCATTTTTCTTATAGACCGATAGTACTTTCTATCTGATCAACAAACTAATGCTGTTTCTCCAGGACATTTACAGTGTCCTGTTTTACAGAACAGGATTTGGTTTCCCTCTGAACTATAATTAGTAAAACTACTGTTTATAGACATTGGACTTTTAAAACAACCTAGTGTAGCCTACAGCAGATCTACATTCTACTACCCTATTTGCATCTTACTTAATGGGTGATCGTAGAGAAATCCTTGCTTTTTGGTATTTTTTTTTAATACTAATAAAAAAAATAAATAATCACACACCTCAAATTTGTAAGAACATTCGATCTGGCAAACTTGATCTTCTAGAACACAGTTCTGCTTTGAACAGTGATTAGGAATAACAGCTCCCTGATGACGTATACAATTAACAAATGGTCAGCAATTTATTTTATTTAGAACTCATTCTTAATACAGTTATAATTTCCTAAGCAATTTGCATTCTTACATTTACGCTTTTATATTATAACCAAGAAATTAGTGAAATAAGGGTGTACCCAAGTCCTAATGAATCAACACTGTTCTGTGTTACTTATATCTGCACTGAAAGAACTATCTTCTACTAATAGGATGGCCAAAGTAGGGTCTGTAAACACCACTGTACTTGGGTTCCTGAGCTGCCTGTAAAGTTATAAAGAGCCGTGATGGAGCAGTGGTTAGAACTGCAGTAGTACAGGCTAATTCTGCCGACTGCTGACTGCCAGCAATTTGACAGTTCAATCCTGACCAGCTCAAGGTTGACTCAGCCTACCATCCTTCTGAGGTTGGTAAAATGAGAACCCAGATTGTTGGGGGCAATATGCCTTCTCTAAACAGTAAACTGCTTAAAGAGAGCTGTAAAGCACTGTGAAGCAGTATGTAAGTCTAAGTGCTATTGCCACATTCCCCCCCAAACAAGAGCAAAGCAGGATCTTTATTGACTTGATTTGGGACAAAATCTTTCTCCTATTAAAAATTAGTTGCAGGATATGGAAGCCCTGGCCTTACCAGACAATTTATCACCATAGTGATCCTTACAAAAGGAAATAAATTAACAGCAGGCAAGGCTGTTTCTTCAATGAAGACTATATACATCTTGAATGGATAGTGGGAATGCACTTTCCTAAATTCTCTGGCTGACTTTTGATAATGGATTTTTTTCTTCTTAATATAAATCTATGGAGTAAATCACTCTATAGTGCACTGGGTGGGGAGTTGGGGAGCCCTTCAGTACTAAAATGTAGGAAGAAAGAACTATCTGCCCATTTCCCATTGAGAATTCTGCAATAACAGAATCTATAGTGGGCATGATCTTCCATTCCCCAGTTTTTATGAGAAAAGAATTTGCTTCCAAGTAACCTAAACTATTGTTGAATCAATTGAACAGGAGAGTTGAGCCTTGTCTTCTTACTCACTTCTATATGAGAAATCCTTGGTGCTCTCTGAGCTTGGCTATTTTCTTGCATACGTTTCATTATTCAACTAGTTAACATCATCAGTGTTGATGAGGTTATTTAGTCTGGGTAGTGAAACATCTGCAAGAAAATAACCAAACTCAGAGAGCACCAAGGACCCTAATTTCAACTCTGAGCTACAAATATTATCCTTTACAGTACTGTGATCACTTCTCTATCCCCATATATGCCTGCTTCCCTTTCTATCTTCTGCAATTCTCTCCCATCTTTATTTAATTTTTCCTGTGGTTTTTCTATCATATCTTTTAGGATATTTGTCCTATTTGTCTCATCAATGTCTGTTTTTACAGGCATGTCCTCTCATGGAGTTGATGTCTCTGTCCCTCTCATACTTGTTAAGAAAACATACATATGTCTATATATGCCTGTCCAAGAAAATGCCCAATTTTCTATAATGTCACACTCATAGTACAGAAAGCTCCAACAAAATACTTGTCTATGATGCTTTCTAAAAATGCCAAAATGATATAAAGTGGTATTTATCATTTATCTATCTATCTATCTATCTATCTATCTATCTATCTATCTATCTATTATATAGGAAAGTAGTATTTGAATGTGGGGCTAGATATGAAAAATGTGTTTTATGAGCATGGAGCCAACTATAGAATTTGGGATTTTATCCCAAATTAATGCAATTTTTCCTATAATGTAATAAAATTTATGTGACAAAGTATCAACTAGTACTTTATCCTAGATCTAGAGCATTGTGGGTACATACAGAAATACAAATTCATAGATTGATGATAGTGGTATGCTCCAATGAGTGATAAAGGAAGATGAGTTTGGGAAAAATTGTACAGAATTCTGATTATTTTTTTAAAAAAACTTGTAAATGATATGCATGGATTGGTAGGAAGAGATAGAGAATAGACAAATAATAACTGGTGATTTGGAGACCAAAAAATGAATAAGAATGGTGACCTAATATTTCTTAGAAAAACTTCATTTTGCTTTGAATTGGTGGCTCAGAGTGTTTAGTAATCCATACACATAGCTCGATAAAAGTAATGAAGGTAAAAGACTGGTAAAGATTGTCTGTGTGAGATAGGGCATTTTGGGAGGAAAGTTTCAGGAGGAGTAGATATGGAAGAAAAAGAAAAATGGAAAAAAATGAAAGATCAAGCAAGGGAGAATGTATTTATCCTTTTTAAAAAGAAAAAAAAATAGAGTTATTCCTACCAAATAACTGGAAAGACGGTGTAGATATCACTTGGAACCATGTCAATAAGTTAATAGAAACATAGAGAATAGCCCTATTGGAAATATGAAAAAGGACTTGATGAAATTATTAAGTGACAGAAAATATTAATGAAAAGATTGCTACCAAAAATTAGGAGAAAAATATTGCATAATGTATATGAAGAAAAAAATTACAAAGAATAGAGTTAAAAAGAGCAAGACACAATTAAAATTTTCAAAAGGCAAAGAAAGGCAGGGTGATTTTGATGGTAATAAAAATGTTTTGTAAGGAAATGACAGAGGATAAGCCCCTAATAGAAGAAAGAGTGAAGATTGTACCCATGACTGACAGCAAGAATACATTATTGTTCCTTGTACAAAATTAAAAGTAACAATAGTGAATGCAAAAACTACAGGAAAAATGGATTGCAAAAACACATAAATGGCTAAAAAAAAAAAATGGAGCCGGCAGATAAATTTGTGTAAATTGGAAGAATGATTACTACAGATGGGAAAACTAATAGAGAAATTTTAACATGTTCAAATCATTTATAGAAAGTGAACAGAATATGATCTGCTACAATGTTTCATGAAAGAAGCAAAAATGGGTACTTTAAAATAAATTTCTGCCCACTATTATATGGAAGAGGGTATTAGTTATGTCAAGTGAAAATATGATCTTAATTTCATTGTGGTCAGAATGGGTTACATATTGAATGTATGTGGCAAAACAAGGAGAGATAGTCAAGAATGAATTGATATTGAATGAAAATACAAAAGCAAAAGACTGGGGTAAAATAAGTGTATTTTATTACAAGGATTTGATCACATAAAAAATGATTGAGGATCACTTTGCAGAACAAATACATGAAGAAACGAGGGTGAAGACTGAGAAAGATACAGTTCTTGAGATCCTCAAAAAAGAAAGAAAGAAAGAAATGTGAGATGTTTAAGGAAGAATAGATGATGTGTGAGGCAATCCATGGATACAGTAGAAGCAACAATAGTTTACAATATTAGAAATACTATAAAAAGAAACATACAATGGATTTGCATAAACTATATTTAGTTAGACTTCCTATTCCTTTCTCTTATCATTGGCCTCTTATTTCTTTTATTACAGAAATCCTGTTTTTTTTCCTGCACTAACAGGAATAACATTGCTAACATTTCTTTACGTGAGAAGGAACACAGTAGTATGATAGGCATGATACATCTTCATATGTATATATTTCTGCTTTTAAAACTGTAAATCTCTGCACACTTTTCTAACAGTTCCACTAAACCCTTTCACCATCATTTGGGGGGGATGCATTTGAGTCAATCTTGATTGCATATAAGCCACTGAAGTTTTCTTGGTAAGATTTACAAAATGGTTTGCTGCTATCTTTTTCCTAGAGCTGAGAGAGAATGATTGACTCAAAATCACCCAGCTGGCTTCATTCCTAAGGCAGAACTAGAACTCATGATCTCCCTAGTTTCTACCCTTGTGTCTTTAACTACTATTTCAAGCTGGCTCTAAAACTGATTCACACTTCTGAGTAAATTGACAAGAGATTATCTTAGTGCTTTCAATGGCTATTTGTCCTCATAAGTTCTCTAAAAACAAATTATATAAATATCTCAAACAGTACACTTTTATATAAAAATGTACTGTATTCTATATTATTAAAAGAACAGTAAGTTCATGGTTGACAAAAAATAAATGTTAGGTATACTTCTATTTTCCCACATTTTCCCTTTTTCTTGAAAATATCCCCATATCTTAATTTTTCTGAAAGTTTTCCATTGAGGAAAATTCAGACAAAATTTCTCTTCATATAGAATTGTAATAATATCAGCCTCTGTCAGGGGTAAAATCTGACCGGTAAAGAGCAGATTGGGTGAACTGCTAGGGACAACTGGCATCGGTTCACCAAACGGGTAGCAATCATCCCTGGTTGGCCCCGACCACGTCTGCCCGGTTGCTGCTCACCCTCTTCTAGCTTACTCACCCCTTCTGGCCACTCAGTCCTTCTGGCTGCTGGGCCCACCCACCACCCCCACCCACCCTAGTTCCCTTCGCCATGCAGCCCAGCTACTTGCCTCGCCAGTCACCTCGCCCGTTCAGCTCACCAAAGGTAAGCAATGCATGCTGCCCACTCACCCTTCACCTTGGGCCGGGGGCCGGGGCCTAGGGAAGCACCATTCCCCGAGCCCCAGAGCCACTGCCCGCTTGCCGCACACCTCGACTGGATCCAGGAATGCACCATTCCCCAGCTCCAGCCTTGCCCCGCAGCCTCTGCCCATTCGCCACCCGCTGCCCGCTCTCCCTTCGCCACATGGTGCATACTTACCTTCCTCCTGTGGCTGGCTGCCAAGGAAGGCAAGCCAGGGCTGAGACGTTGCTACTGGGCTCCCCGCCAGCCTGCATCTCGCCCATCTTGTCGCGAGATGCCTGCAGCCACAGTCTCTTTTTTTCCATGTGCCTGGAGGCGCTTCTTGTGGTGAAAGATGCAGCGGCTGCAGGCTTCTTGCAAAGTTACCAGAGCCACTCCCCTTCTTGAACGTGCCGTGGCTATTGCCACCCTGTTCCATGCGCCGGCCGTGCATGTGCACCCTGTTTATTCATTTGTCATTCATCAGCAGCAGGTTGGGTGTGTGCGTGTGCAGCCGGCGCATGGAACAGGGGGGCAATGGCGGCAGATCTACACCGAAAAAAAGACTGCGGCTGCAGGCATCTCGCGACAAGGGAAAAGGCAGAATAGATATTTTAAAAATTTTCCTACTGGGTTCTGTGGGCATGGCTTGGTGGGGGGGTCAATGTGACTTAGTGGGCATGGCTGTGAGTGATGTTGAGTTAGCCACACCCACTCAGTCACAGGACCCCACCAAGCCATGCCCACAGAACCGGTAGGGAAAAAAAATCAATTTCACCACTGGTCTCTGTATAAGTATTGACCCAAATCAGAAATACACACAAATAGACTCTGGGAGGGTCAAACTAAGCATGACAGAATGAACTAGTTTAACAATTTCTCTCTAAATCACATTGAAATATAAGGAAATGTTATTGACAGTAAATTACTTCAGAATCTATATGGATAATCCTGTATCTCATGCAAAAATGTATTCCTAATTTAACATGATGCCCATTCAGAGGCATCAGCCAATTTACTTCTTCCCTATATAATCAAACTTAATCTCAATATAGTTGTATTGGGAAGGGGAAAAAACATTTCTTGCTAAAATAAAATAGTTGAAGGACATTGAACTTCCATTCTGGCAAAAATCTGTGAGGCAGATTTTTATGGAGTATATCATATTTGATACAATAACTATACAATTCCTATATATTAATGGGATCTGAAAACTAGGAGTTTTCTATTATAATATCAAAATATATTCCCAGTAAATGGGAAACATATTGCATCGAAATTTATATTTGACCTTTGTTTAAAATTCATGTTAGAAAGAGACCTCCCTGCCCAGATTTGAGCTATAGTCAAATCAAACCAAGTATTTTTATTGTGGTATTTGACCAGCCTTGTTTAATTATAGTCTGATTGGAAAACTACGGTGCATAGCCAAGAAAAATATATTTATGTTTTCATAAATGATATTCTTAATCAATAAATCTGCATCTTGACACAACTTGACCTGCCATTTAGTACATGAAATATGAGCAAATATTTTCGACTGATCTGTCTTCAGTAAAGGCCACATTCTCAGGCTATTCTAAGAACTTTTAAGAGCTGCTGAGTGCCTTTAAGTTGAAAGCTGAAGACATATCAAAGACACATTTACTACATATGAATTATGCTCTATTGCTGGTGTGTGAAATTTCAGTTTTAGTTTAATATTAAGGGCCTGGTGGCTCAGCAAACTGATAGCATTGTGATTACACCAGCTGTCTGCAATTACTGTAAATTCGAATCTCACCAGGCTCAAGGAGGCTCCAGCTGGTGCAGAATGCGGCCGCGCGGGTGATTATGGAAGCGACGTGGCGCTCCCACGTAACACCTTTCCTGCGCGAGCTGCATTGGCTCCCAGTGGTCTTCCGGGTGCGCTTTAAGGTGTTGGTTCTCATCTTTAAAGCGCTCCATGGTTTAGGGCCAGGGTATTTGCGAGACCGCCTGCTGCTACCGATAACCTCCCACCGGCCAATACGCTCTCACAGAGAGGGCCTCCTCGGGGTGCCGTCGGTCAGGCAATGTCGGCTGGCGGCCCCCAGGGGGCGAGCCTTCTCTGTGGGGGCACCCACCCTGTGGAATGAGCTGCCTCCTGGAATACGATTGATCCTGGACCTCCGGACCTTCCGTAAAGCCCTGAAGACGTTTTTATTTCATCAAGCCGGCCTAGCCTAAATGGTTTTTTAATTGGGATTTTAAATTTTATGGATTTGGGGTTTTAAATTGGGTAGCCAATGATTTAATTCTTTTAATTATCTTAACTTTTGTATTTGTATGTTTTTTAATTTTGGCTGTTCACCGCCCTGAGTCCCTTCTGGGAGAAGGGCGGTATACAAATTAAATTAATAATAATAATAATAATAAAAGGTTGGCTCAGCCTTCCATCCTTTCTAAGGTAGGTAAATTGAGGACCCAGTTTGTGGGGGCAATAAGCTGTATAAATATACAAAAGTATGAAGGCTATTGCTTAACGCATTGTAAGCCGCCCTGAGTCTCCGGAGAAGGGCGGCATATAAATCAATTTTTTTAAAAAAATATTAATGTATAGTGTAGTAATTTAATATTACTACTATACAGAAAGTCCCAAGAATCCTTTCATTTTTCTCTTTTGTATATATTCTTTAAAAATATATAAATTTACACGTTAGAAAGCAGGAAAAAGAACAAACCAAAGCCCTCCATGTTATTATTTTTACATATTAAAAGCTAATTTCTTGAGCCCTGGGAATCTAAACCACAACTGCAGGACTGTTCCTATTTATTCACCAAGTATGGAGAGAGAAACTATATTCTATTTTTCTCTCTGTCTCTTTTATTAGCTTTTTTCTAAGGACTCCCAAAAAGGTATATCATGACTGGATAGGAAGTAGGCTGAAAGTAACCTAGGATCTAAGAAATTTCATATTTCAATCCTTCCACCCCTCCCAAATGAGAGGCTCCCAATCTGCTTCAGAATGCAGGCAGAGGGTTGTAAGCTACAGAATATTGATTTTCACCCTAATTTTTATATAATAACATTCATAATCTAGTGCACTGAACCACTTCTGTGGAGTCTTCACATTTGAGCTGTGAAGTCAATCCATTAACAAATGGAGAGATACAACATATTTCCACCCTAATTTTCACCATGCTTGTTTGGAAATGGAGCATCACTCAGACTGGATTTATTCACTGTTTTTTTAAGGGAAACCATATTTATTCCATTGTGCACACAGAAATGCTCTCACAATGACTTATGCATCAATAAATACACTTTGCCCTCAAGCTCCTATCTAAAAAAAGATAAGACACACACAAAAAGAAGATACATATTGACAAAGAAAGGTAGCTGTTATTTAAAAAAAGACTTAAAATATGAACTTTTAATGTGATACAAATTTTGTAATAATCAGCTCTAATGCAGATATAGTACTGTAAAGGTCCTTAAAGAGGAAGTTGGTCTTATCTTGATAACCTGAATGGAAATAGTACAAATAGATGAAGGGCTCAAAACTAATATTTTCAGCTGCATTGTGGAATAGCCTGATGAAAGTAGCTTCTTAACAAAGCAGGTTCTCAAACTGATCTTTGACTCAGGTATTTAGAAATTTTATTTCTACATGTATTTATTTAACAAAGTATAAAACTACCAGTATTCCTACACACAACTCACATTAACTATTGGTAATGTATTGGAAAAGTTGAAAACAAATATGGCACAAGACCCTATATAAAATGGATCTTATCATTCTGTAATAGTAGATCACATTAGACTGAATCAGACCAAAACAAATCAAGCCATACTTACTTTTCAATGATAGCCTCTTTCTGTCTCAACTGGTCTATAAACCTATACTCAGCCTGATCTAATTTCATTTCCAAAGTTTCCTTATTTGTCTGTAGTTTTTGGATTTGATTTTTCCATCTGTGTGTTTGTTCAATATGGGCTTGTTTCATTGAAACAATCACTGCCTCCTTTTCTCTGGCAAAGTGATCTATTGTAGCATGCCTTTAAAAGAACACAAAAAGATAGTTTTTACTTGGGTGCTGCAATCCTTGCTACTAGGGGGAAAATTATAATACTTAACGTACATACAGTAAAACTTTTCAAGTCTATACATATGGGAGCCAGGTCTGATCACCCTGCCTTTTGAGGATCTCGAATCACACTTGGGCTTTGGGATTATGATGATAATTAATAATCCACATAAAAACATAGTAATCAGGGATAAAATATGGTGGCATATTTTAATCATAGTAATATAGAACTTAACCAGTATGGTAATGCTAGCATTGGAATTGAAAACAGGAGCTTAATGTAATATTGATCTCTTCCTCCTGAATATTGTCACAGATGAGACAAAATTGCATGTCTGTATACAAACTGCAATACAGCAGTATATAAACAATTGTTTCAACCTCTTCTGAAACACAAGGCCAACTAGTCTTTCATTGGTTGCATAGAAAAGGGAGACTGAACATCTGCAACTTGTCATCTCTTTTAACATATGCTCATCCAATGATGAGCATATGTTTCGTTCAACCCTATGAATGAAAGTCAAGATAATGTATTTTCTTTAGTTTTTAAATACTTAGATCCCAATTAAGCTTTGGTAAATTAGCTAAACAGGATTACAAAAGTGCTATGCATATTCTCCAGATATTGTAAAGAGATCAAAGTTAATACCTGAGAAACTAAATGTTGCATAAACAATGTTTTTAAAATAAGCATTTTTGGAAGATTGTCATGCAATCTGATTTCCTTAATAAAGTTTATTTTGTTTACCTCCTTTTTTTCTCTTGGTTTTCAAAAAATAGAACACTAAATAAGATTGATGCTAGGGAGCAATAACCAGTACAGAACTGAAGAAGCTTCTTGGATGAGAAGCAAAACGTTTTCAAGGAAAAAACCCAAGAAAGTCCTGTTGCCTTTTGAAAGGTATCTTTGGGAATGCTTACTATTGTATTGTATTGTACTGAACTGCACTATACTGTACTCTTATTAGATGAAAGAGCCTGGCTAGTATGTGAAACTAAAAATATCAAACACTCAATCCACAGAAAATTGACAACTGACTTGTACTTTTTTTTTTTTTTGGCTGATGTGGAAAAATTCAGTCCTAAAACTGCAACATGCACACATTTTCCAAATGCTAAAATAGTGAGTTCAGCAAGAAAAGCCTTCAGACAAACTAATATACTAATCGTTTGTTTTTAAAAGTAGAATCTCCCACTTTTAATGCAATGAATGTATTCAATGTACATAGTATATTTATAAAGTAAGGGCATATGTTGAAAGAACTTACTTTCTCTCAAATGTTTCTTTTTCTTTTTCCCAGCCAAGCTGCACTGAAGCAAGTTTACTTTCTAAATCCTGTATCCTACATAGTCAAACATTGGAGAAAAGTATACTTTATACAAAGAGACAATGCATAAAAGTATCAAGCCTTTTATGAAAAGTCTGAAGATAAGTATTTGCCAAAGCATATTTTAAGAAAATTGGGATAAAATCAGCAATTTTCCGATACAGAATAAATCACCTTCAAAATTAAAAGGTTCAAGTTGCACAATTCAAATATATACCATTTCCCCCAAAAGAAGACATCCCTTGATAATAAACCCAATCGGGCTTTTGAGCGCATGGCAGTAAGGCCAAGTGCTTATTTCAGGGTTCAAAAAAATATAAGACAGGGTCTTATTTTCGGGGAAACACAGTATTATTACACTGGGCTAGACCCTTTTTAGCTACATGGTTCCTATACAAAGATGAAATTATTCTTCCATTTTTGTATCTTACTTTCTCATCTTAATCCACCTAATGAATATCTCACTTGGAAAAAGAAATTTTGGGCTCAATTATGGTTATAAGTTGAGGACTACCTGTAATGTTTGTTTTTTTTTATTTTATATGAGGAACATTAGTTCATACACAGCAGATATGAAAATGAGTATGTCTGTTCTTTGCTGTAGTAGAAATATATCATCTAATTGTAAGAAAAAAAAACGTTCAATACTATACAAACCTATCTGAATTAGGTATTATACAAGTCAGTCTGAAATTATCTGAGTTTATGAACATAAAATATACAATCTAGGGTTAGTATTTTGACATGGGATTAAGGTGAACTAACTTTAGCTAAGTAAAAGATATGTATGGATTCTGGAGGCATGCACAAACTCAGAGACATCTTAAACTAACTGCTTTGTAATATATTTTAATAGCCTTTATTTTCTTCTTCCAGGTACAAGAAAAGGAGGAAGAGGAAGAGAAAACAAGTAAAAATAGAAGGAAAGAAGGAAAATCAATGAAAATATTTCCCCCCTTTTTTATGAGTGGAATGATACAGTACTGAGCATCTTTTATGGCTGTAGTATCTTTTATTTCCCAATCTTTGCCTCTAACTTGTTTTTCAAGCTCCAAATTAGCTGCTTCTGCCACTTTCAGTGAGTCTGCTGCTTTCATTCCAGCTTCTCTCAAAGCCTCTAATTCTTTGGTCAACAATTTCACCTTTCAAAATGAAAGAACAAAACAGGCTATTAAATATTCCCCAAAAATTTAAAATAGAAAGTACTATCTGTTACATGTGTATGAACATAAACACACTTTTATTTGAAATGGATTTGAAACATAAGATAGGGTAGACAAACTGAGGGTTTTGTATATGTCTTCAATAACCATTAATTAAGGCAGATTACTCAGTTCAGAAACAACATTAATTCCAACTGTGGCAATGTTAGACACTGTTACATCTGAATTAAGGAATAAAATAACTACTTCTTTGTCACTCATTCAAAATGGTGGACTAATAGGGAAAAATATTGTTTCAAGGAACTACTCCTTAAAATAGTTCTCTTTACATTACTTCTTAATAGCTGAAATAAGTTTGCCTGGTTATGAAAACAGAGCATGATTTCAGTGTATCAGAATAAAAAAGTGAGAGTAATACCACAACATATGCTATACTATGCATGTTTACATTTGATGGCAATTACCTTAAGTTCATGGGACAGAACTAAGTTGCTCATTTCATCTGCTTTCTGTCGAAACTCATGCTCTCTTTTTTTTATTTCTGTGTCAATTTCTACAAGAAGTTCCTGAAATAAAACACATACAATTGTAATAATATTATAATATTATAAAATAATACAGAATAAATAACTTTCAAGGGCTTACAAATTGTTTCTTTAAGAGTGTTACAGTTTATAATACTGTATATTAAATACATGGAGATGTTTTTGTAAACTAGGACTACTAGTCTTTTCAGCTTCAGCAGGCTGAGGATTTTTTCGGGGTGTACATGGCTGTTTGGGCTCCAGTGTACCATAGTAGAAGAAAAAGAAAGACACCGTATGTCATATTGCTAAACAACAGAGAATATTTTACAATTATTTTATTTATGCTGCTCTATTACAATTCTATCAATTAGTTGTATATTTCAAAAATATTACTATTTCTATGTATGTGGCTATATCCCTGTTCTCTGGGTTTTATTATTCATCCATATGTTTGCTAGGTTTATAGTTGTTTATATTTTTTTATTATTGGAAAAACCTATAAGTAATTCTTTGAGATGTATTTTTTTCTTTTCAAAATATTTATACATTTTTAGATACTATAACAAGGATGAAATCAATTGCAGAAAGTAGTATACAGTAAAGAAACATGTCAGTTAATACTTAAAACATCTTAAGTTAGCCAACAGATCTTTTTAATGTTACAAAGCTGAAATCCTGAAATCAGAGAAGCATTGAGTGCTGGCACAGGCCAGAGTGTTTATTTAGCCCTGGCAAACTGTTTTTGATTTATAGTAATGACCTTCCTGAAATTCAAGGTTGGCAAATTTAGCACAGTGTTTTGGCTGTACCCCTCTGTAAAGTATTTTACACCATCTTATTTTACTAGAAACAATTCTACCAATTTTTTTCAAGAGAATGATGCCATGTTAGGAAGTAAAGCACATATTCCCTAATATATAAAATGATAAAGTTAATTCTAGTTATTCCCACCTCTATGTATATCTTTATTTGATGTAAGATGTTTAATAAAATCACATAAATTGAACTGCATGGTGATAGAGGAAAGGAAATACTGAGAACAATGAATGCATTATTTTTGTTTACTAGAAGGAAAATATAAATGTTTCCCTATTCAAATAGATTGTTATGCTTTCTGTACCTGTCTTTGCAAAGCAAGTTCACCTTCAACTTCCTGGAGTTTTCTCTCCAATTGTTCTTTCATATTTTCATATTCCTGATGATAATGGCTGATGTCAGAATCTTTGGAACTATGAAATCAAGGAATTAATAATATAAAAAGCAAATACTGATCTGTCAGAAATATATTTCTCTTTCCATTCCAGTGTAATGTCTACATGAAACTATTGGGTGAGGCCATCTTGTCAGTACAGGGTTTAAGTATTATCAATATGCTGATGATATACAACTATATATTTGTGCCCTAAGTGATGCTGTCAAGTTTTTTTCCCCAATGCCTAAAGGCTGTCAGGATCTTAGTGGGATGGAACAGACTTTGACCAAGTGGCTGTGACTTTCCATTGGAACTGGAGACCTCCTATCCTTATCTCTGGATGAAATGCCACTCCCTAAGACAAACAAATGGGTGTGCAATCTTGAGTTCTTGGTGATTATAGCTGGCAGCTGTGGCCAGTTGGTATTTGCAAATCTATTTTGTATCCAGTTTTATCTTTTTTCTGAATCAGGAGGTATGTTTGTAGTCACTTATGCCTTATTCACTTCCCAGTTAGACTACAGCATGTGTATAAGGGTCCCCTTGAAGATCATTTGGAAGATGCAGCTAGTCTAGAGCATATTATGGGCAATTTTGGGTGCACCATAATACATCTACAGAACATCACTGCTACATGAATGCACTAAAATCTAGATCCTAGCAGTTTTGCAGATACAATTCATAGTGCTGGGTATCACTTATATAGCTCTATATGATGTAGGCCAGGATACCTGAACCATCACCTGTTTCTAATCGTTTCTGTCTGTCCCACCAAATCTCATGGGGTGGACATGCTTCATTCTGTGAAATAATGTCATCTTATGTGACATAGGATGCATGCCTTCTCTGTTACAGATGATATGTAAATGCAGCCCTCTACACTTTATTCAATCAGTTTGGAATGAGAATTTGGTTAATATATTCAAGAATTGGGGTCATATGTAAGCTACAGGTTGTCACTGGTTAGGTCATCCCTATGCTAGAATACATTTTGTTAGATCTGCTAAGGTCTTATTTGTAAAACATGTGTAATCCAGTCAGTCACTAACTGTTAGATCTCTCTACATGTGGTTCTAACAACATAAGTTATATAGCAACTAACTCAAAAGTTACCATTTTAGGAATGTAAAGTCCACATCCATTTTGTACAGGAACATTTCATAATTTCTGCTACCACTACCCAGTGACAAAAAGAACCCAAATATAAAATAGACTTTCCTCCATGTTCTGCTTCACATAAGAACTTGAACCTCACATTCATGCTGAACTGCTTCTTGCTCTATCTTCTAGTAGTTCCCACCATTTCATATCTTCCTGCAATATGGGTATGTAATACAAAACATAAGCTATCAAATGGAGCACTGAAAAGCCAGCATGTTCAATTGCTGTTAGAAAGCAATGAGTTCTACAAAAGAAAACTTGTTTTTCTCAGCCTAATCTCTCTCTTTTCTTTCTTTTTTTTTTTTTTTGAGAATTGAATAGAGAGGACTAGGCAACTGCCACACTTAGAAATGAATTAATGTACTATGTTTGTGTGATGTGAGACTGGAGAACAACTAGGGGAGTTGGGATTAAAGTTGCTTTTACTTAGCCTCACGGCTAACTGGCTTTAGATAATCACATGACATACCCCAGTCATAATTCAGTTAAATTTACATGAAATGAATTTATAGTTTATGGTCTTTTGGTAGCAGTAATGAATGAATTATTCTTACTACATATATTGTCAAAACTTCATACTAGGTATGGCAGCTCAGCTTCTCATTTTCAAGCAGACTCAAGGTTAGGGTAAATAGATTTATTGTCAAGAATTGTGAAACCATTAGAGGTATACAGTATTCAGAGCAAAAGCATGAAAAGTGCTTCAAATCCACTGTGAGTCTGCTCGCTGTATCTGTTGGCTACTGTAATTCTATCATGTGAATTTATATAGTCAGGCCATCTAGCCTAATGGAATAACTGTCAGGCCTTGAAACCATATTTTGCATTGGATCTTCAGGTCTGTCACATTTACTGCTGTGGGAAACTAGGAGGAGGATTGTATAGAGCAAGGACAGCGGTGAAATACAATTACCTTTGCTACCGGTTCGGAAATGTGAGCACGCGTGCTTGCTACTCTCGTGCGTGCACCTCTTCTGCACATGCATAGAGCTTTCTGCGCATGCACAGAGGGTCAAAAACGGGACATAATGATGTCCTGGTGGGTGGGCGGAGCCTCCTGCTGTCGGCCCTACCGGCTTGCGCAAGCCAGCTAGATCTGGCTGGATTTCACCACTGAGCAAGGGTGATATATAGTCATAATAACATTCCTTTCTCAGAGAGTCAAGGACATCTTGCCCTACACCTGGAGGGGTGTGGCTGAGAGGCATCTCCAGTTGGGATGGTGCTTTGATTGGACTGTATGATGAACTTGTGGGTGCTGGGCAGGTACTTGGACTTTCTTTTGGGTGGGGAAAACCTGGACACTTTCAGATTAGGGTTTTCCCAGATGTGCCAATGACATCTCTAATAAAATGGAACTTTGAGGAACTTCGGGCCTCGGAGTCTTTATTGGTTGGGGGTGTTACTTGGAACCCTGACAATAACTGTGTGACTAACATAACAGAAGCAAATACACCCACACATCTCCTCCACATACATACACACTAATAGAAAATATTACAATAAAAATACTAGGTAATCAACTTGTCCGTCAGCACAGGGCAAAAATATAAACCAGTCTCCAATATCATTCTTTTAAAAAGGGTTTTAATGTTTTTTGATAGAACAACAGGGTCAGAGCCATCTAAACTTCAGAGGTGAAGCTGTTCACAGAATGTTTGGGGCCAGCACAATTCCATGCTACTTCCTTACTCTACCCATATCCATTTCATCGGAAAATAAGGGATTACCCTAGAAACTTCTTTAATCATACTGCCTGCTACTTCCTTACTCTGTCTGTATCCATTTCATTTTAAAATAAGGGATTATCCTAGAAGCTTCTTTAATCATGCTAAGATTTCTGGGGCAACATTTTTTTTAAATAAAAAAGCTATTATATGTATAACTCCTTTAAATACTATTTTCAGTGAAGTTCCAGCCACTCTATTTGGAGTGACACTTTGGGGAGTTAACTATGATTGTTTCTTTCTATCTTTATTGTTGCATTGTGGTTTTAATTAATTAATTAATTAAATATGTATTCTACAGTATTTTATTGTGGACATTTTACTTGATGTATTCTATAACTCTTGTAGACAACTGGTAGCTGCTAAAATGCAATGACATACATTTAATGAATAAATAAATCCATTTATTAAATCCATTTAATAAACTATTAAATAAGGAAAGGGTTCAATAAACAGCTTTTGGAATTCATTCCAATCCCTTTATCATGGATTGTATGTTTGACTATATGTATGCACTGGAAGCCCAGGCATGACTTAGCGACGTGGAAGAACAGAAGAGGATGGCTTACAATGAAAAACACAGCAACGTTCCAAACCACTGTCCAATTTCATCTTCTAAAGGGATGCAGTGCGGGAATTTTTTCAGTAATTCTCCACAGCTCTACATCTAATCCAGCCCATGTCAATGCTAGTTATTGCTTTTGTTGTTTCATTTCTATGTGCCAATTTCATCCCATTCTGTTCAGTTTTCCAAGAGCTAACATGAGACCCAACTCTTTAATTTATACTCTAGAATTTATTTCCAGTGCGCCACTGGGTTGGAAAGAATATAAAAGCTCTGCATTTAAATAACACTTTTTAACAATGTCATAAGAATAGCAATTTTAACAACATCTCTCACCTGGAAGAGTAAATATTTTTCTACCTTTTACAGCGAATACCTATAATTTCTCTACCATAAAATAATTACCTAGGAGCTTGTCGAAAGGAAGAAAGAAGAATAGCAATTGCACGTAGACTTATATACCACTTTACAGGGCCTGCTGTAAAGCCCTGTAAAGCAATTTACAGAGTAAGCTTATATTGCCCCCAACAATCTGGCTCCTCATTTTACCAACCTTGGAAGGATGGAAGGCTGAGTCAACCTAGAGCCAGTAAGAATCAAACTGCTGGCAGTCAGCAGAATTAGCCTGCAATACTGCATTGGTTCTCATGGCTCCTTATCATGGCTCCTTACTAGACCCTAAAGTTCATACTTTGTCAGGCAGAATTGAAGAACAGTCTTACCATACCTGTGAAGCTGTTCCAAGGCTAAATGGTGTTCTTTCAGTTTCCGCTGATATTGATCTTTGAGAGCTTCTTGTTTTTTTGTTTCCTGAGCAAGTGCCTGCTGCAGTTTATCCACCTGTATTCTAAGATCACTAACTTCTGCTTGGTTAGCATTTTCAACCATTTTCAACTGGATGAACAAGGTATCATAGCGTTCCAACTCTCTATCTCTCTCCTCTAGGATTTTAAGGTTATAAGTGAAATCTTCTTTTAAACTGTTATATTTCCTGTGCATTTCTTGAAGTTGTTTTCTGGTTTCTTGCAGTGTAGTTTCCTGAAAATGGATCTGCCGAGCTTGTAATTCTTTCAGTTCTTGTTCTTTACAGATAAGAAGTTCATTTAAATCTTCCTCTGCATATAACATTGTTGTTCCTGAGAAAGAGGATACCTTAATTAAAGCAGAAAAAGGCACTTTATCTTCAATTCAATTCCATCCATCATTCTGGTCTGTACATAATATCTGACATACATAATTGTATTTAGCTTATACAGATATGGACCAAAAAAAGGGAATAATAAGTAGTAACTGATAACTAACATCAATTATTTTACAAAGAGGGTGATTCCAAGTTGGCCACAGTTAAAACATCTAATGATAATCTGTAGGTCTACAGTACTTATTGCAATGTTCAATGAGAAAACTGGATTTTTGGCAACTTCAGCTGGTCCAAAGATTCACTGCTATTATTGATCAACCTTGTTTTTAGAGGCTTCAATTGCTTCTATCTTGTTCCTTAGTGCAATTTAAAGTAATTGTATTTTAATCTGGATTCATATATACAGTAATTTGGAATCTGATTTCCTGACTAACATGTTCCTTTACATGAAGCTCTCTGCCTCAGTGAGTCTTTTTCTATGGTCTTTCACACATCTTCAGATGTTATATAGATGTTTACTATAATATTGTTTATATTTTTACATTTTAAATATTTTAAGCACATTACAATCTATCCACATTATTGATACAGTATGTGGCATTTTTTTGTGTCACATTGTGAACATATAAAGCCAGGTTTTCAGATAAAGCAACATGATAAAATATGACGCAGCAGTTCAATGTTTTCTTTTAATACAGCTCTAACTATTTCCCCAAGACATTAATAGAAACTAAAACCAAGTATTTTCTTTACCACTCAGTTCTATTCTATGCTTTCAGCAATAAAAAGAGCCTGGATAGCTCTGCAGACAAGGCACTGTAATTTAACACCAGCTGTCTGCAATTAAAGTAAGTTTGAATCTCGCCAGGCTCAAGGTTGACTCAGCCTTCCATCCTTTCTAAGGTAGGTAAATTGAGGACCCAGTTTGTGGGGGTAATAAGCTGACTTTGTATAAAATATACAAAAGTATGAAGGCTATTGCTTAACGCATTGTAAGCCGCCCTGAGTCTCCGGAGAAGGGCGGCATATAAATCAAATAAATAAATTAAAAAAAATATGGGTCTGTAGGTTCTCCCCTAGTTGACAATAGAAAAGTCATTTTGCAAAGCAAGAGATCACTTTTAATCATTTATGATTGGTTGAACGTCATGAATATGTCAGACAAGAGAAATATGGATCTACATGCTAGAGAGAATCAGTATTTTATAACACTGATTATACTTTAAAGAATAACAAACAAGAGTAAAGTCAAACAAAAGGTTTAAAAAGAGCAAGGCACAATGAGTGAAAAAATAATTTTGCATATTTCTCTTTTTTTAAAAAGTATACCTACTGTACCTTTTAAATGTAATGTTTTCAGTTATATGAAGAAATGAAGGAAATTCAGGAAATTCATGAAGGAAAGAAATTCACTTATGAAGGAAACTACAGACCTATCAGCCTGACCTCAATACCTGGGAAAATTCTGGAAAAGATAATCAAGCAACGAATCAGTGAATATCTAGAAGCAAACAAAGTAATAACCAAAAGCCAACACTGGTTTGTCAAAACACCAGGTTTGTTGTTTCCTGTATATCAGGATGAGAATTTCCTTACTTTTATTTCATCTGAGTCTCCCTGGATTTTCGCCTACTATATATATTTCCCACAGACTATCCGTATCTCTAATCTCAAGGATTGGCTATTCCATCTATGCCTAGGTACAACATTGAAAGAACAGGACTATAGCTGCTGTTTTTCTCCCTTATATCTGGTTGCCGTGAGAGGGTGATCGATGTTCACATCTGAGTTCAAAATGGCTCTTTCTACCGCTGATATGAGAGTTCAGCGGGACTAAAATGACTTGTACCTCTAATTGATACTCTCTCCACAGGACCCTGTAAAACTAGGACATGCCTACCAGCTATAGACTATCCAGCTACAAAATGTACTCATTGGGAGAACTCCTCAAACTGCGAGATGCCCCCCTCTCGCAGGTCTGGCCCTCTTCTTTATCGAGGGCCTATCTCGATGACGGACTTTGGAGTCCGGAGAGATGGCATACAGCAAAAAGAGAGTTATGGGGTTTTTTAGGGAAATTTCTTAATAAGATTTTAAGGGATTCTGGGAGGGGGGTAGATTACGTGGGTTCGGGGGAAGACCCGCAGGGGAGGGTATCTGGGCCAGCCGTAGGGCGTGGCATGGGAGGTGTGAACTCTGGGGTCAAGGAGATGATTAGATCTTACGATACAGATGCCCATAACATCGATACTGTAGGTGGGAGGGGCAGATATGGCGGGAGCAGGGGGCCACATCATCCTACGGGAGTGCGTCCTCGTTGTTTACAAGCGGTGGCGCGCTCCGAACCTCAAAGCTCTTCTCGTTCCACAGGTTGTACAGAACCTCGGGCCCCAGGCCTTCGGCTGATGCTGTGCAACGCCAGGTCCGTGGTAAATAAAGCCCCCCTCATTTGTGATCTTATTCAGGAGGGAGGTGCGGACCTGGCGGGTATTACGGAGACCTGGTTGGGCCAGGAAGGGGGAGCCCCCCTTGTTGATATGTGCCCACCAGGTTTCCGTGCTTTCCATCAACCAAGGTCTCAGGGGAGGGGCGGAGGGGTAGCGGTTGTTATTAACGAAGGTCTTGGACCAAGGGAGGCCACTGTTCCTCAGACGGCTGGATGTGAGTCCCTTCTTGTGAAGTGGGGTCATAGGGTGCAGTTGGGCTTGCTAGTCACGTACCTGGCTCCCTGCCATGTGGCAGCAGCCCTGCCTGAGCTGCTTGATGTTATAGCCGCGGTGGCTGTTGACACCCCCAGGCTTATGGTCATGGGGGATTTTAACCTGTCATCAGTTGGTGAGACATCTGAGGTGGCTCAGGAGTTCATGGCTTCCATGACGGCTATGGACCTGAGCCAGTTAATTTATGCCTCTACTCACATGGGGGGACACACACTGGACCTTGTTTTTGTCTCTGGACAGTGGTTGAGTGATCTCGAGATAGGGGATATAGTGATTGAACCCTTGTCATGGTCAGATCACTCCCTCCTTCGCCTTGACCTTCGAACCGCCACACCCCGCCGCAGGGAGGCGGAACCGACCAGGTGGTTCCGCCCCAGGCGCCTGATGGATCCTGAGAGATTCCAAATGGAGCTTGGGCCATTTCCTGAGGTTCTAGCACACGACTCGGCTGAGGACTTAGTGGCCGCCTGGGATAGGGCGGTGGCTGATGCTTTAGACCGAGTCGTGCCTTTGCGGCCTCTGACCTGGCGCCGGTCTCACCTGGCTCCTTGGTATACTGAGGAGCTGAGGGAGATGAAGTGCCGGAAAAGACGCCTAGAGAGCAGTTGGAGGGCTAGTCGTTCTGAATCCGACCGAACACTGGTAAGATCTCATATTAAGAATTACCTAGTGGCGATAAGAATAGAGAAGAGTAACTACTTTTCTACTCTTATTGCGTCATCAGATAATCGCCCAGCCGCCCTGTTTAGGGTGACCCGTTCTCTGCTCCATCAAGAGACGCGGGAAGACCCCTTGGAGGGTAGAGCTGAGGATTTTGTACAATATCTGTATGACAAAATTGCTCAGATTCGTGAACAGCTAGACTCTGACTGGATTGATCCAGAGGAGATGACAGGGGCAGGTCCTGAGAATATTATTTGGGAAGAGTTTGATCCTGTGACTCCCGAAAGCATGGACAGGATACTGAACAGACTAAATGCGACCACATGTTTATTGGACCCGTGTCCATCCTGGTTGGTACTGGCCTCCCGGGAGGTGACGCGAGGCTGGCTTCAGGAGATTATAAATGCTTCTTTGAGTGGGGGTGTCTTTCCCACCGTCTTGAAAGAGGCGGTAGTAAGGCCCCTCCTCAAGAAGCCCTCCCTGGATCCAGCTGTATTAGCAAATTATCGTCCTGTCTCCAACCTTCGCTTTGTTGCAAAGGTTGTTGAGAGTGTGGTTGCACGACAACTACCTCAGTACCTGGATGAATCAAATTATCTAGATCCGTTCCAGTCGGGATTCAGGCCCGGGTACAGCACAGAGACAGCATTGGTCTCATTGGTTGATGATCTCTGGAGGGCTCGGGACAGGGGTTGCTCCTCTGTCCTGGTCCTACTAGACCTCTCAGCGGCTTTTGATACCATCGATCATGATATCATGCTGCACCGGTTGGAAGGGTTGGGGGTGGGGGGCACTGTTCTACAGTGGTTCTCCTCCTTTCTCTCTGACCAGTTGCAGTCTGTGTTGACAGGGGGGCAGAGGTCTACCCCGAGGCCCCTTATATGTGGGGTGCCACAAGGATCGGTCCTCTCGCCCCTTCAATTCAACATTTATGTGAAGCCGCTGGGTGAGATCATCCGTGGTTTTGGGGTGAAGTATCATCAGTACGCTGATGACACCCAGCTGTACATCTCCACCCCAGACCACCCCAATGATGCCCTCGAGGTGATGTCCCGGTGCCTGGAGGCCGTACGGATCTGGATGGGGAGGAACAAACTCAGACTCAACCCATCCAAGACCGAGTGGCTGTGGTTTCCGTCGTCCCGATATAGTCAGTTGGCGCCATCTCTGACTATTGGGGGCGAGTCGTTGGCCCCCACAGATGGGGTTCGCAACTTGGGCATCCTCCTGGACTCGCGGCTGTCTTTAGAAGAGCATATGACGGCCGTGGCCAGGAGGACTTTTTATCAGGTTCGCCTGATTCGCCAGTTGCATCCCTTTCTGGATCGGGACTCGTTGTGCACGGTCACTCACGCCCTTGTCACCTCACGCCTGGATTATTGTAATGCTCTCTACATGGGGCTCCTCTTGAGAAGCACCTGAAGGCTCCAACTGGTCCAGAATGCGGCCGCGCGGGTGGTAATGGGAGCAATGTGGCGCTCTCATGTAACCCCCCTCCTGCGCGAGCTGCACTGGCTCCCAGTGGTCTTCCAGGTGCGCTTCAAGGTTTTGGTTACTATCTTTAGAGCACTCCATGGCTCAGGACCAGGGTACTTACGAGACCGCCTCCTGCCACCAATAGCCTCTCACCGACCAGTTCGCTCCCATAGAGAGGGACTCCTCAGGGTGCCGTCGGCCAAACAATGTCGACTGACGGCCCCCAGGGGGAGAGCCTTTTCTGTGGGGGCACCTACCATCTGGAACGGGCTTCCCCCGGAGTTACGAAACATCCAAGACTTACGCATATTCCGCCGTGCCCTGAAAACGTTTCTATTCCAACAAGCTGGTCTGGCCTAACTCTCCCTTTTAAATTGGCTTTTAAATCAGGTTTTAGACCTCTTTTAGATAAATTTGGATGTTTTAATCTTTGAGCCAAATTACTTAATCTGTTTTTTAATAGTTTTTAATTTCTATATGTATTTGTAATTATTATGGCTGTTCACCGCCCTGAGTCCTTCGGGAGTAGGGCGGTATACAAATATGAAAAATAAATAAATAAATAAATAAATAAATAAATAAATAAAAACAGATCAATTTAATTGCATTCTTTGACAAAGTGACAAAATTAGCAGACCAGAGGAATACTGTCGATATAATTTACTTGGACTTCAGTAAGGCATTTGATAAAGTAGACCATAACCTACTACTAGATAAAATAGAAAAATGTGGGTTAGACAGCATCACCACCAGTTGGATTCGTAACTGATTGACCAACCGCACTCAACATGTAATCCTCAACAGAACTGCATCAACATGGAGAGAAGTATGCAGTGGAGTATCCCAAGGCTCTGTTTTAGGCCCAGTACTCTTCAACATCTCCATCAATGACTTGGACAAGTGGATAGATGGGGAACTCATCAAATTTGTAGATGACACCAAGCTGGCAGGAATAGCCAATACTCCAGAAGATAGGCTTAACATACAGAAGGATCTTGACAGACTTGAACATTGGGCGCTATCTAACAAAGTGAAATTCAATGGTGAAAAAAGTAAGGTTCTACATTTAGGCAAGAAAAACAAAATGCACATGTACAGTATATATGGTACCTTGCTCAATACTAATAACTGTGAGAGGGACCTTGGAGTCCTAGTGGACAACCATTTAAATATGAGCCAACAGGTGCAGCAGCTGGCAAAAAAGCCAACACTGTTCTAGGCTGCATAAACAGAGGGATAGAATCAAGATCATGTGAAGTGTTAATACCACTTATAATGCCTTGGTAAGGTCACACTTGGAATATTGCATTCAGTTTTGGTCGCCACGATGTAAAAAAGATGTGGAGACTCTAGAAAGAGTGCAGAGAAGAGCAACAAAGATGATTAGGGGACTGGAGGCTAAAACATATGAAGAACGGGTGCAGGAACTGGGTATGTCTAGTTTAATGAAAAGAAGGACTATGGGAGACATGATAGCAGTGTTCCAATATCTCAGGGGCTGCCACAAAGAAGAGGGAGTCAAGCTATTCTCCAAAGCACCTGAGGGTAGGACAAGAAGCAATGGGTGGAAACTAATCAAGGAGAGAAGCAACTTAGAACTAAGGAGAAATTTCCTGACAGTAAGAACAATTAATCAGTGGAACAACTTGCCTCCAGAAGTTGTGAATGCTCCAACACTGGAAGTTTTTAAGATGTTGGATAACCATTTGTCTGAAATGGTGTAGGGTTTTCTACCTAAGCAGGGGCTTGGACTAGAACAGGGGTCTCCAACCTTGGCAAATTTAAGACTTGTGGATTTCAACTCCTAGAATTCCTCAGCCAGCAAAGCTGAGGAACTCTGGGAGTTGAAGTCCACAAATCTTAAAGTTGCCAAGGTTGGAGAACCCTGGACTAGAAGACCTTCCAACTCTATTATTCTATTCTATTCTAAGAGCTCCAGATATTATTAAAATCAAACAGCTTAAAAAGGGCAAGATCATGTATGCCTTTCTACACGTTGCATAAATCTATAGTAAATGTTAGCAACTTTTTCTTATTGCGAGATGGGCAACAGGTTAAAAAACTAGTACTGACTATCATGTAACGTGAGGAAAAATAACCCAATTTCTATATGTTTTATTCCAACTAGATTAGACTAGATCCAACTCTCATGTGGACTGTATTCTCAAAATTTGTTTTTTAAAATTCAAAAATAGGACATTTTACACACACACACACACACACATACACATACCCACACACAGAGGTTATATATTGAAGCTTTACGTATGTATGTATGTATGTATGTATGTATGAATGTTGTATATCAAATCACTAAATTTAACTAACAGGCAGATATCAAGAGATTTAAATTTTAAAATAGTACATTCTTAATTTTCTCTGCTAAATAATATAAAATTTGATGCTAGCCATTTGCAAAGTGATATCAAGGGCTTTAAAGTCTTGACATATGCCTAACTGCTGGTTAAATTTAGTAATTCAGTTTTTATAGAAGACCTTTCTAATAGTCTCAAGAGAACAAATTAAAGCAACATTATTACCACTTTTGTCTTTTTTTTTTCAGAATGAGAATGGTATGGGGTTGTCAAGGGACAAGCTTTTCTTTTCTTACAAAACCACTGTATATATAAATAAATAAAAAGTAAATGTAAAAATAAGGATTTAAGAAATCAGAAATGGGATCCTGCCATATAAAACATATGAAAGCTATACTAATAAAATCAGTGCTCTATTTAGCATTTGTTATCATTTTCCAGCCATCATAACAGGCACAATCCTCCAACATTGTATAAGTTTTTGCCAGACACATCTGGCACATCTGATGCTTTAAAAATATAATTTTTGTTGTAGTAATATCTCTACATTTATTACCAAGATGAGAAATAAAGAATATTGCTTAAATTCTACAACTCAATTCTACTTTGGCTATCAATTTAACTGAGTTGTTATTTGTTGTTGCTGTTTTGCTGCTGAACAGATATTATTGGTTAACAATCAACATTATAGCCAGTTTGATCTAGTGGCTAAGGTGCAGGTCTCGAAAACAGGAGTATATGAGTTCTAACTAGTACCACCTTCAGCATGAAAACCGGCTGGGTGACTTTGGGCCAGTCATTCTCAGCTCAACCTACCTCACAGAGTTGTTGTTGTGGGAAAAATAGGAAGAGGAAAGAGTACAGGTAGTCCTCAACTTATGACCACAGTTGAGCCCAAAATTTATGTTGTTAAGGGAGAAATTTGTTAAGTGAGTTTTGCCCCATTTTACAATTTTTTAAAGTGAATCACTGCCGTTAAATTAGTAACACAGATGTTAAGTGAATCTGGTTTCCCCATTGACCTAGCTTGTCAGAAGGTTGCAAAAAATGATCATATGACCCTGGGATACTGCAACCATCATAAATGGTGAGTTAGTTGTCAAGTATCCAGATGTAAATCACATGATCCTGGAGGGATGCTTCATAAGTGTGAAAAATGTTTGTAAGTACTTTTTCAGTGAGATTGTAACTTCAGTCACTAAACAAAGTGTTGTAAATTGAGGAATATCTGTATTAGATATGTTTGCTGCCTTGACTTATTTATAAAAATAGGAAGGAAGGAAGGAAGGAAGGAAGGAAGGAAGGAAGTTTAATGATATAGTTACCCTATGGCGTATGTGGTTGGATCACAATGAGCAGAATCTAAATATTTAATTGTAAGAGAAGGTGGGCAGCCATTTCACAACTGATAGACACAGTTTCCATTTTCTGGGAAAGTTAGGGCTATAGCAGATGGGATAATAAAGCACATGGAACACATAACACCGAACACACATAAAAAAGGAAGTGAGGAAAATATTTGAAAGAATAAAAGAAAATACACTGCATTTGTTTATATATACAGTTGCAGCAAAACTTCCTCCTAAATATTAATAACAACAAACAGACACTATAAGGCAGAAATAGCTGAAAGAGACTTCACATATACAAATATACAAACGGGAAATTACACATTTATTACAGGCTAGGGGGAAGTCTGACACTACATACAAGTTTCTAGGATCCAGAGAGTTTTCTCTATCCAGAAAAAGCTATGGTTTTATTACAGTGGGACACTGATGCCATATGCAACTATAAAAGAACACCGCGAGAGATACTGCAAATTAAATGCAAAACACCAACCTTTGATTAAAGGGAGGCCGGTGAACGAAGTCAACGCCTCCAACTGAAGGGTCCTCAGAGCTGAGCGGGGACGGATTCCTTTAAAGAGTTCCCTTCCCGTATCATTACCGCCCAACAGAGTATTCTCTTCAAAGCGCAGCAGGGTCGTCGCGACGGCGGAGGCCTCGTTTCCATGGAAACTGGAACGATTGGCACGTCCTGAAACTCTTTCCGGCAGAGAACAGATGCTCCGGATTCTTATGACCGCTTCCCAGTAGTTGCTTCCCAGCCACGAGACGCCTTTTCTCCGCGAGTCCTCGTTGCATTACAACATTGGATTCTGTATTCTTTTGTTATATAATGGATAGCCAAAGCAGTAGAGCCAAAATAGAAGTCGGCAATGGGGAATAGCGGATGTCAAAGCAGTATTATTTTCAGTGATGGGCCAGCGGATAGCACGTCGATTCAGTCGGGGAACAGCAGTATTTTGTGCTCAGATTTGAAGTACTTGGATTTTTTTAAAAAAATAAAATTAATACCCTGGTTTTCTTCATAAAGAAGGACAGGAGATAAATCTTAAAATAAATAAAACATGTTGTTAAAGTGTCCTACTTTTTTGGATAGTGTCGAATATTTTTACTAGAAATTTGTTTGTTTATAGTCCATGACATATTTATATGAAGCTGGATACAATGCATACTTAAAGCCCTACTACTAATTGTTTTCCTACTGCACTGGCTTTTCTTCCCAATATATTCTTTGTTTACTGACTATATAGATCACTGAATCTCTTCTATCAGGCAATACCCAATTCAGTGCTGTCCAAGAAAGAGTAACAGGGAAGATCAGTTCTGCCTGAATTGGATATATATGTACATAAATAAAGGTGAGGGTAAAGGTAAAGGTTCCCCTTGAACATATATGCTAGTTGTTCCTCACTCTAGGGGGTGGTGCTCATCTCCGTTTCAAAGCCAACGAGCCAGCGCTGTCTGAAGTCTCTCTGTGGTCATGTGGCCGGCATGACTAAACACCAAAGGCGCACGGAACGCTGTTACCTTCCCACCAAAGGTGGTCCCTATTTTTCTACTTGCATTTTTTACGTGCTTTTGAACTGCTAAGTTGGCAGAAGCTGGGACAAGTAACGGGAGCTCACCCCGTTACACGGCACTAGGGATTTGAACTGCTGACCTTTCGATTGGCAAGCTCAGCATCTTAGCCACTGAGCCACCGCACCCGTTATTATTTATTTAGGTTACAGAAAGTAAATATGAACATCCTTTAGTGCAGAACACTACAACCGGATAATATCCAAATTCATTTAAATGCCACTACATCCATGATGCCCTATAGTTGATAATTCACATTTTAAATCTGAATAATGATTAAATTATTATTTAATCATTATTCAGTCATTATTCATGACTCCCCTCCTGCGTGAGCTGCACTGGCTCCCGGTGGTCTTCCGGGTGCGCTTCAAGGTTTTGGTCACCACCTTTGGAGCGCTCCATGGCTTAGGACCAGGGTACTCATGAGACCACCTTCTGTTACCAGTAGCCTCTCACCGACCAGTACGCTCCCATAGAGAGGGGCTCCTCAGGGTGTGGTTGGCCAAACAGTGTCGACTGGTGGCCCCCAGGGGAAGAGCCTTCTCTGTGGGGGCACCTGCCATCTGGAATGAGCTACCCCCGGAGATACGGAGGATCCCAGATTTACGCACTTTCCGCCGCGCCCTCAAAATATTTTTATTCCAGCAGGCTGGTCTGGCTTGACTCTCCCTTTTAATTTGCTTTTAAGTTTTATACAAATTGGGTGTTTTTAAATTTGTTTTTTGGGCCAAAATTATTTAATATACTTTTAAATGGTTTTTAACTTTTGTATGATGTACTTTTATCTTGTGGCTGTTCACCACCCTGAGTCCTTCGGGAGTAGGGCGGTATATAAATTAAATAAAATAAAAATAAATAAATAAAATAAATATTAGATAAGAATATTATTTATTTAAAAGCTACTACATCCATGATGCCCTATAATTGATAATTCACATTTTAAATCTGTAAGGTTATTATCTTGTAAGGTTTTCAATATTTCTCTTCCTTTCTTTGCTCCAATAATAGTACAATCTTCTGAGAGAATCTGACTGAGTTCACACATGATACTGTTAAGTAATAATATAGCTGGGTTGTGTGAACCCAGACAATTAAGTTTGTAAAAGAGTGTGTGGTTTTTCTGTGATGGACAAAACCATTCAACTAAGATTTTATTCAATAAATCATTGTTTAAAGAAACAGCTTAGCAAAACCTATTCATTGTGATCTATGGAGCTTACTTATAAGTAAATTGCATAATTGTGTACTATTGAGTTGGATTCAGCTCTTAGTGATTGTGTGGACATGCTTGCTATCAAGAACTTTTTTTTAATAAAAGCATTCTAAAATTCCTTTGTTCCTTCCCTGTATTTCTTGCATTTCAATTATATAAGTCCTTGTAAGGAAAAGGTTTTTTAAAATATTAATATCATCAATGACCAGACTTCCTTTAGTCTTACCAAGTCATCATCTCTAGGTCTACTTTTAGAAGTTCTGTACTATAATTTCATTTTCAGTACTGTTTCTCAGTAACTAGAGGGGTGCTTTCTAACTTTTCAAATTTAGATTTATTAAATGTTACAACCATGTTCCTAGAGTTTTCTTGTCAACAATACAGAGTGGCTTGCTTTTCCAATGGGTTTGTTTTTGGAGTTCCTATTCCTAAATGGTTTGGCTATCCTTATGCCAAACAGAACTCCATCTGCCGTTACCCGTGCTGTGGATTACTCTTAGCTTTCACATACCTGTTTTAACTTTTATTTGCACGATGATGCCACCTGGAGCTCCTATTCTCACCAGAATCACTCTCAGGTTACTGGAGAACTACCAAGCCCTCCCACAAGTTAGTAACTCTCAGACAGGAAACTGTTAATTGCAGAATTAAAGCAGGGGTGGGCTTCAAAAACTTTAGCAAGGGGTTCTCTGCCCAGTTGCTGGGTGGGCATAGCCATGGTGGGCATGACCTAGTTGGCCTCCTGCACCATGGCAGTGTGTGTGTGCGTTTTTGCCCTCCCCGGGCTCCGGAGGCTTTCGTTGAGCCTCCAGGAGGGCGAAAACAGCCTCCCCAGGCTCTGGAAGCCCTCTGGAGGCCAGAAATGGTCCCGTTTCCAGCCTTCCTGACCTTCCAGTAGGCCCGTTTTTCACCCTCCCAGAGCCTCTGCACGCACCCTGCACTTACCTGCATCCAAAATGGGCCATGTGGGGACTCCTGGGAGGGGTGGGCGGGGCCAACCAGGAGTGGGATTTCTCCAAACTGCACAGAATCTTAGCTAGAGGTTCTCCCGAACCCCTGCGAACCCCCTGCAGCCTACCCCTGAATTAAAGTCTCATCATCCCTTTTTATCATCCTTCACTTTTAGATAATTTCCTTTTTATGATGTAGCAATTACCTCTGCAAATCATTTATTCAGATGACTCCCCTCTGAGAGCTACAAATTAGTCGTGTTTTTAAAATAACCACATACAAATTTGTAAATTAGTTCTGTAATTCAGAGAATGGAAGCTCATTATAATTGCTTGATAGTAGGTTGTTTTTAGTAACATTTGCCCAGCTATCTCTTTCAATTAAGAGACAAGAAACTCTTGGTACTTTATTTGGGAATGTCAATAAACTGCATGGCTGATTTAATGCTTCTCATATATCCACGTACTTTAAAATATTTGTTTCTGTTTGCTTAGTGCCTAAAGGTATGTTTAAGACACTTTAGGTAACTCTTGATTATCTAATTCTGGAAGAACTGGGAAAAAATCCTAGTGAACATGGTAGGAACAAAATTAAGGAACTACATTTCTGATGTAAAATGTCACAGGGTGTCTAGCAGCAGTGTCTCAGGAGGTGAATTTAGGTTTGGATTTTGAAAGGTTATAGACAGATATGATCTGGGGATGAGATTTCAGCTGCAGTGATGTGTGCTTTGGCACGCATGCCAACTTTGGAGAGGGTCATCACGGGCACAATAATACATCTGTAGTAATATCCAAGTCACATTATGAGCTCTGCTACATAAGAAACTTAAAGGATGTAAGCCATTCCCAACAGAAGATTAGCCCAGTCTACCAATCATATATGCCACTATCATATGCAGTAGGTCACAATCTGTGGGTTGGAAATCCCTGGGCATAGTGGGGGACTTGGAAATAAAAAAAACAAAGCATGGAAGAGAAGGGAAGGAATGTGTGCTCCCAAACAATAATACTGGGGGGAAGACAACACTCTTTTCTTCTTTATATTTTTTAAGCTGCTGTATTATTGGGACTGTTTGTACCATGCTATCCCAGGTTGTAACAGGTGCTGGGTGTACCTCTAAAATGTTTCCTGAACAAAGGTGAGTGCATTGTGTCGCTGCCTCTGGAAGGCCTATGGAAACTACTAGCAAATCAAATATTCTCCCTCCCAAGATTCATGTGACATCTATCTTTTAAAAATAAAGTATTTCTAATGAAGCTTGACTGCAGGAGCATGTCCATATTGTTTCCTTGGAAACAATACAGAAGAGATTGTCCATTGTGTTTTTTCAACTTTCCACCATAGTCTTCAGTGTTGATATTTAGAGAAGAATCCTTTGTACAGTAGTGGTAAACAGATCCAGTTCTGCTTCGCTTCCAATCTGGGCATAGTCAGGCAGGTGTAGCCAAAGTTTACACATTAAACTTGTGTTAATGATTTGCCTCTTGACATAAACCTTCCCTATATCAATGCTGCATTTGCCTTTCATCTCATTTTTCATCTTCTCTTCCTCACTTTTAAAACATGAACTGCTTATAGTTTAATTTTAATTATTCTTTGGGAACCATTTTGAGATTGATAGCTATGGGAATGGCATATAAGCATAATGCATAATAAATAAATGGTGGCTTTTCTCTGCTGGAGTCCAAATGATAAACCATCTCCCTCCAAGGTGATATTGAGGACTCCCAGCTCTCATTTAGAGAACCCAGTAAAGTTTCATCATATTTAACAACTTTTGTCATTTCTGAACTATTTGAAAAATCTACAGGCTCCTTTTAACAAGGTTTCTTTTTTTTTAAAATTTGCCCGCTGTTTTCTCTGTTATTTGTTGCTTTCATTCTATTGTATACTGCTGCTTGTTTTGTTAATATTTTATTATCTTTATATTCTTTGTTTCAAATTATCTTAAGACTATTTTGTGAAAGATAAGAGAATAATGAAATGGAAGTTTGGAGAATAAAGGCAAAGTGTCAATTGGAGGTAGGCAGGAAAAAAAGGGTGAGTGAGCAAGGGAGATGAGAAACAGTTGACAATTGTAAATTCTGCTTAGATTTTGGCAGGGATTTCTTTTTTAGCTTCTGAGTGGAGAGATATACACACTGCTATTCACCTCCCAGAGTCTCTCCCACCGCACACTCCTTACACAGGACTCTGTCCACCCAATAACATGCAAGATAGCTTAATGACCACAACCAGTAGTGCTGTGATTGCAGTCATTGAGTGAAGCAATCACATAATGTCTTGCTTAACAGCTGCTTCACTCAATGACTGAGATTTCAATACCAATTGTGGTTGTAAATCAAGGACTACACACTTTCTCATCCAAATAAGAACATCCACTGAACAACTCACAAAAGTACAGCATGTTACTATCTCTCTGAAAATAGATTTACTGCCACAAAGTACTTCTAAAACAAGTACAAGATGATTCACATAGCTAAGTTACACCCTGCAGGGTATGGTTTATCCTTTATATTGACAACATAGAGGCCACGTCCCCATTTGCACCTAATCATGGATGACTTAAACATGTCTCTTGTTTATTTTTTTTCTGCTGTGTCTGTCTGACATTGTATTCATTTTATCCCCAATCTATGAGTGAGACAGCCTAAGCTGTCCTTACTTGTGATAAGATAATGTCTTCCATCTCTTCTGATATTATTGAAACATATCTTTAAGTTGTGTTTTTGTGAGGGTAATTTCCACTTCCCAGCTTCTCATGCCAAATAGACTCAAATGTTTAATCAACTTCTTAATGAAGGAAAAATTACTTACATGCAGCAAAAGGAGTTTTTCCAATTTTTCTTTCCCAAGTAGGAGAGGTGTTTTTTTTTTTAAAGACTGCAGCAATACTGTTTGAAAATGCTTAAGAAGAAAAGGCTTAACAGTTGCATGTTAGGTTGGGAAGAGGAGAGGAATTTCTCAAGTCTCTGATAAATATGGAAAAAAAATCTTCAAGAAGCTAGAAGGAAGTCCACAACAGTAAATAAGGGAATTTTAGCTTCAGGCATTTCTCTGCAATCTCTCTGCTCTGACAGTGGGGAGGGGTAGGGGGGAAAAGCAAGTGATTTTTGTAGAGCAGGCAATCTCTTTTGTCTCACTCTTCCCCTGTTCCTCCAGGGCAGAGCGATTGAAGAGAGATTTCAAGAAACTAAGCTATTTGCTCTTCCACACATCAAAAGCAATGTGTTTGCACTGGCAGTGCGAAAGCAGAAGTCAAATGGTTGGTAAATGAGGACTACCTGTAAACAGTTTCAGCTCTTATTCAGACTGGCAACTTTTTACATTAGAGTTGCCCTGAAACTAGAGCAAGTTAGTATCATCTTGTGGACACTCAGAATATTGTTTGAATAATTTTTCTATTGGAGGGTCTAAGAGTTTGCTATGATTTGAGCTATATTTTTATTTCATTCTCTGTATTTTTATATGTACATCTTTTACTCATTTAAAAATCTTTAATAAAAGTTATATTAAAAACATATTATAAAGCAGGCAGTTGCAGAACCTTTTTATAGACAGCCATTTTTGATGCTTTCATCAACATTTCTATCTGCTATACATTGTCCACATCCATCAGTCCAGCTTCTTATTTCACACTGTGATGAAAAGCTGGTGTGTGACCAAAAGTACCATGTTCCTAATCTTAGTAATAATCTCTGATAGGCATTCACTATGTCTTGTAATGTAATAGAATATTGGATTTGAACCTGGATAACCTTGGGGTCAACCTCCAGTCATTCATGAACTTGGCAAAGAGGTGTTGGGCAAACCACTACGTCTTAGTGTAACTTTTCTCATAGATTGTGGTGAGGATATGTTTGAACAGGAATGACTAAACTTTTCACAATTGCTTTGGCCTAATCTGAACCTCCTGCAAGTAATTCAGACTATTCTTTTCCTCCTATTGGTTTACCGCTTGAGGAGGAAGTAAAAAATAAAAAGTGATAATCAGAAAGAGAAAGGACGCCCAGAATACTAATTTTTAGCTTCCCTCTCTCCACATTCAATCCTGCCTGATATCAGCATGTGGTCTTCTGCAGGTTAGATGTATTTTGAGGTGAAAATCATCTTTATAAGAAAAACTGTTCAAATATGTTTTAGTTTCTTGCAGCAGAACATGAAATGTACATATGTGCCTCTGTATGTGTGTTTAAGAGAGAGGGGATGGAAGTGGGAGAGAGGAGGCCAGAGAAAGGGAAACAAATGCCTTGCAGTAAATATCTGGAAGAACCATATGTAACCTGTGTCACCTCACTGTGTAAAAGTGTTACAATACTCTACTTTTGCCTAATAACTGCATTGTCTCTAGGGGGATGAAAAGAAGCTGCGGATATGTTCCCACTTATACTTGCAAACTGTCCCTTGATCCACAGAAAAATTATATTGAAGCATATTGTTCTACCATAGATTTGTTTAAAAAGTCTAGTTATACATATATAGGAAAATATTTGTAATATAGCACACTCATAACAACCTCTGGCTTGAATACTGATCATTGAAAACTATAAGTGAAAGATAAAGGTTCCCCTCGCAGATTTGTGCTAGTGGTTCCTGACTCTAGGGAGCGGTGCTCATCTTGGTTTCAAAGCCAAGGAGCCAGTACAGTCTGAAGACGTCTCCGTGGTCATGTGGCCGGCATGACTAAACCAGTGGTGGGTTTCAAATTTTTTTTACTACTGGTTCTGTGGGCGTGGCTTGGTGGGCGTGGCATGGTGGGCATGGCAGGGGAAGGATACTGTAAAATCTTCATTCCCTCCTGATCAGCTGGGACTTGGGAGGCAGAGAATAGATGGGGGTGGGGCCAGTCAGAATTTTTACTACCGGTTCTCTGAACTACTCAAAATTTCCGCTACCAGTTCTCCAGAACTGGTCAGAACCTGCTGAAACCCACCTCTGGACTAAATGCCAAAGGCTCACGGAACACTGTTACCTCCCACCAAAGGTGGTCCCTATTTTTCTATTTGCATTTTTTATGTGCTTTCGAACTGCTAGGTTGGCAGAAACTGGGACAAGTAATGGGAGCTCACCCCATTATGTGGCACTAGGGATTTGAACCGCTGAACTGCTGACCTTTCCATTGACAAGCTCAGCATCTTAGTCACTGAGCCACAGTGTCCCTTTGAAAACTATAACCACCCCCCTCAAAGTGTGGTGGTTAAACTGTCTTCATCTGATCAAAAAGTCCAGAAACTATCTGTTATGAAAGTGGGGAGAAAACACTGAACTATTAGTGTCACTTCTTTTATGATTTATTCAGCATATGCACTGCTGCTCTGGATTACTGGATTATTGCCTATAGTACTTTGAAATATCCAGTGCATATTTTTTGACTTCTAACAGAACACTTACTAATTTATTCTCTTCCTATATCCTTGTATACTGCTTTGTTCCGTTCAGACGAGGCCCTTCAATAAAACAATCAGAGTGATCAGCTTTTGTTGGTCAGGTTTTCCCAGAGAATCTCAGCATTAGTTCCTACTTTTGTTGCTGTGTTTAAGTCAGAAATTGGTCTTTTGTGCTAACCTGAAGCTTGATTCGCATTAGAATATTGGGTTGATGTTTGTATGGTTAAGACTTTATTTCACTACCATCAGCTGTGAAATCTGGCCGGATCTGATCCGGCTCACGCAAGCTGGTAGGGCCGGCGGTGGGAGGCTCCACCCACCTGCCGGGATGTCATTATGTCCCGTTTTTTACCCTCTGCGTATGCGCAGAAGGCTCTGCCATTGTGTAGAAGAGGCACGCGTGAGCACTCACATTTCTAATCCGGTAGCGAAGGTAAGTGCATTTCACCACTGATTAACACCTACCAGAAAAGCTTTCTGAAATTAAAATGGTGAGCAATTTCATAGTCAAACAAATAATTGAGCATATTTTCTATCTCTGGACCTATCCATTTTTTTCAAGAAATTTATTAAAATTATCATAATATAAAATACAAATGAATATAAAGGTATAGGAAAAAGGGGAATAAAGGGAAAAGAAAGATGTAGGTACAAGAGGGAAAGAAGAAAAAAAACCAGACTTCCAACATTTATTAAATACCAAAAAGTACAGAACAGTATTACAGCCTCCATTTTTTACTTTAGCATTTTAGCAAGTATTAGCCATTTCTATAGACTATATTAATCAGCAAAACCCAAGTGTAAAGAATTATTTTTTTCTGTCCTCAGCACAAAGTCCAGAAGCAGTTTTCAAGTGGAAACAAAACTGGATATGTTTTCTTTAATTAAAAGTCACTTTTGCCGATTTTGTTCCATCACCCCTATCATCCTTTCTTCTGTTGTGGAGATTGATGTACCTTTCATTTTTGTGCATGCACAATTCTCATTGCAGTCAACATCTACAATAACACAGTTGCAATTTTTTTCCAACTCCTTATCCAGTATGAGTTTATCCAAATGTTAGTAATAATTCATGCCTCTAAACAGTCAATATTTTATCAGTATTATTGTCAATCCTGAAGCTGACCTGACTGAAGCCATTTTTGACCGCTTCAGTGTTGCCACATTGGAGCTGAGGGATAGGGAGGGGGAATTGTGATAGAGGGGAACATATAGCCAAAACAACATATTTTCTCTTGGGAATCAAGGACATTCTCATGGAAGAAGGCCGAGTGATGTCACCCGGCTGCCAGCCTGTTCTGTGATTGGACCATGTGACTGATAGTTTTGAGAAAGTGGGAAAACGTTTAATTAGGTGTAAACCATGGGAGAGCTTAGAGTCGATTTTCACCAGATATGTGTCAATATGATAATTCCATAATAGGAGTATTCTTTGAGGAATCTATATGCCTTGGATTCTTGCTTGCTATGGATTTATTACTTGGAACTCTGACAATTATGACTCTGTAACTCTATCATCAAATGATACATAGTTCAAAATTTGTGGAACAGACCACTCTTATTCTGTGAATTGTTTCCTCTGCATATAATTTTAACATATTACCACATGCTGATTTTTTTATCATTATTATTGTTATTTGCAGTGAATGTTCATGTATCTCATTCTTTACTTCATAATGGCTCCTGCTTCTGATAAATGGTCTTTGGTCCACACTGCTTCTGTAAGAAGGAGTTCATCTTTATAGCTGTGCCCAGTGGCGGATTAAGGCTCACTGATGCCCTAAGCACTGACAAATCTTGGTGCCCCCTCTCCTTTGTACATATTCTACAAACGAAGCCATTTTTTTTTCTTCCTCAACTTTGTGGTGCCCACTTTGGGCCTGGTGCCCTAGGCACATGCTTAGTTTGCTTAATGGTTAATACACCACTGGCTGTGTCACAAAGAGCTAGGGTACTTTTAAAAAAATCTAAAAACCTCTTTCTGGCAACATCTTCCGTTCCATATGAAAAGAGCAGGGGTGTTAGGGAAAAGAATTACATCAGCTTTAAGAGCTCATAAATTTATAGATTAGTTCTATAATGGACAAAGCAGTCTTTATGAACAGAGACTGAGAAATCGCCCAAGAAACATATCCTGAAGTGATATAAATGAATGCAACAGGTTAGTTGCTGCACAAAATGTCATTTCAAATGGTACTTATTTCTGTAGGACTGATATGGGCAACAATGTAGTGTTGTTGTGTACATTGTACATTGTGTACAATGTAGTGTACTCCTTATTTAGAAGAGTAAAAACAGCATGGTGCCAGTTGTGACAGCTTTCTTCTTCCCTTTCTGTTCATAGAATAGTTAGTTCCAGACCCTAAAAGATAAAAAAGCCAGTAAAACTGGGGTTAGCTTGCTGGTTTTTCCTCCTCCATGGGGTAATTAGTTCTAGGATTATGCAAACAGTTGAGGTTGGGGATTCATCATTTGGTCTCCTTCCTAATGAGAAAGGAAAGGAAGGAAACCTAATGAACAATTAAAGGAAAGGGACTGTCTTTATTGGATGAGTTTAGAGTCAGAGTTTAAATCTGAGAGTGGGGCTTTCTATTTTTGTGTGTGTGCTTTTTTCTTTATTTTCTGTTCCTTTTATTTCTTTTTTTTTCAGTTTGTATTAGTTTTTATTACTGTAATCTTTCATAAAATTCCTATAGAAAAAGAATAAGTACACATTCAATATTTAAAATATATTGTTGGAGGCAGTGGTGGGATTCAGCCAGTTCGCACCACTTCGGGAGAACCGGTTGTTAACTTTTTGAGCAGTTTAATTAACTGGTTGTTGGAAGAAATCTTTAGGGCAGAGAACCGGTTGTTAAATTAGTTGAATCCCACCACTGGTTGGAGGTATAAGAGATATTTTACTTCTTTTAATTCCATACCCAATCCAGGCATGGATTTATTTAATATCTTGGATCTTCAAGTTTCAGAAGCAAAGCAATGAGAAGCAAATAATTATTATTATGATGGTTGGTTGTACACTCAGCCAATTGGTTAGACTGGATTTGTAATTTTTATCCACTATTGATGTTCTTCCCATCCTAAGGGAAACAGATGCTGTTTAATAATATCAAAGGTTTTGTTGCAGGATATAAGCAGTTCCAAGTAAAGCTGCCTTTTGCAATTGACTGATGGTAATTTTGTCAATGCCGATAATGTTCAAATAGTGCTCCATATATTTTGGGAGTTCATCCAAGGCTCATATTACTTCGGTATTGATACAATTTCTGCTTTATTTTGCCATAGTTGTTTTATTTGCAGGTCTTTGTATTTTGTGTTTTATCCAGTTCTTTCTCTTCTCTTCTGACTATCTCCAGGTATAATTATATTCACTATCCAGATACCCCCCTTTTTATGATAATCTGGGGGGTTATGTGGCAGATGAATTATTATGATTATTATTTTGTTAATAATTTAATAAAGTTAAGCAAAGAAATATATACTCCTATTTTAGGTGTAATACACCTAAGCAAAAACAATATCAACAATAACCAAATCCCTCAAACTCTAGAAAAACAAACAAGGGAAATTATGGCCCTTGTCATTTAGATGAGGGCATCAAATCATTGTTCTGCCTTTTGCAGCTCTCTAGTATCCAATAAATCAAATCAAATCAAATCAAATCAAATCAAAGCAAATCAAAGCAAAGCAAAGCAAAGCAAAGCAAAGCAAAGCAAAGCAAAGCAAAGCAAAGCAAAGCAAAGCAAAGCAAAGCAAAGCTTTGTACTTTCCAATGTACCCCCATGCTTTCTGAGAAACTTAGTAGTTGTAATTCCAGCACATATGATTGAGAGTGGTCTAAATAATTATTTGACATTGAGTTGGGTTCATAAAGAATTTTCAATTTGTAACCCCTAATGTCTTCATGATATGAAATCTGGCCATCCAATGTAATGCTTTAGATTTACATGGAGGATCAATATGTTGCTGAGTTAATTCAGTTGTAAAAGTGGAGCTGTTCCCAGGTAGCAGAGGGACACAGCTATATTGGCTGAGCAAAAGCTAAGTGAAAGCAAAGAAGGGTGGGAGGGGGGATGGGAGAGGGATCCTGGACTGCTCTGCAGAAACACACTATAAACAGATGGACAGTGACAAGAGATGAAAGGGCAACTGTTGCCATCCAAAATGCCATAGTTATCTTGAGTTCCTGCCTGAACAATCCAAGCTAGCAAGCAAACCTGCTGTGGTACAAGAGGGCAAAGGAACATAGTGCTATGATCTGGTGGAAGAAGAATCCATAATATTAAGACTCTGTAAAATGAAACTCGAAACTCTGAGTTGCAGCATATTCCAAGGGAGAGGGAGGATCTTAACCCTCAATAAACAGTATTTTTATCTTACATGTTAAAAATATACAGTGTATGCATGTTATGCAGTCCATGATTATATAACAGAGAAGGGGACACTATCTTTTAAGATAGGATTGCACATCCATATATTTTTATAAGGGTGTCCATATTACAAAACAAAACTGTGGCATAATTCATTAGGACTTACTTTGTTTTTTTAAAAAAAATGTAAAAGGTCATTGTTACTAATCAACTGATTAACCATTAACCTAAACTTTAGAAATATCAGATATTATATCTTAGAATTAAAATGTATGATTTGAAAGAAATGTTTGAAATAGAAATAAAACTGACATGTAACTACTGATAGATATATCAATATTTTATGTATTTCTAATGCCTCTTAATAAAAACATTTCTGTTTCATGAATGGAATGGAAGTGCAATTATACTTGTTGGGATTTTGTAATTGTTCACTAGCCTAAATGTTAATCATGGTAACACTGTGATCATTGTTTCCAGTTACTCAATAGTAGTCACATATTGGATAACATCATGGGGATTCTTTAGGATTAAGTTCTCCCTTGGTTAAATTTGTGGCTAATCAGGGAATAGTCATTTAGAATATGAACAAATTTTGTCTTTTTCTTACAAGCTGAAGAATCCAATTCAATGTTATTTTATTACAGGCTTTAGCCAGCAAATAAACACAAGAAAAAAACACCGAATAGTTTTTTTTACAGCAATTAATCTTATTTTCCATTATGGATTCCCTGCTGGAATCTTTATGCTAAATAACTTTGCAACATTGTACTTTGCCTGAAAAAAATTTACCAGCAAGCAGAAAAAGTGGGGATTAAGTGGGGATTGCTGCTACAATGGGTGCAGTATTGTATAAAATTTATAGTGTGAAAAACATCTGCAATCAATTCTATCTCTTATGAACCACAGGCATACTGCATTGTGATATTTGTCCCTGTAACAACAACAAATGGAGGTTGCTACAGCAATACCAAGTAAAGATCATCTTTGTAAAGCTGGTGAAAAGAACTGTCCTGCTTCCAAACAATTCTGGGTATTCTTAACACAAACAAAATTGTGTAGCAACCTCAAGAAGTCTCAAACTGAGCTCATTCTTAACTACTCAAGCATTTTGTTTCTATTACTACCTTGAAAACAGTTTGCAGGACAAAGGGTTTTCAGTATTCCTGCTTTTGATCCGAGGACATGATATCACAACAGGTTTGGATAACTTGAATGTTAATCTTCACATCTTTGCTTCTGAACTAAATCCAATTCTGATTCTATAGTTTTCTGCTATTTCCTTGGTCTGTTTTTCCCTTAGTTCGGTCTATGTACTTGCTAGTCCATGATAAAGTGTTCAAATAATCTCTATGGCTCAGGATTATTCCTGATGCCCAGCTGATTTGGATGTAATCCATGTGCTCACATCTTCTTTGGCTTTCCTAATGTCCTGATTCCCATCATTGATGCATATCCTCCTCCTCCCACCTCCACCCATCCATCACTTTCTTGCTCTTCTGGTTGGTCCCATCCATTCTCATCCCTATTGCTGGGCATCTCCGCTTGTTGTGCGGATGACTTTCCGTCCATTCCCAGCATATGCCTGTTACTCCATCCCCACCCTTAGCGTTTTGGATTTGGACTTGCCGAGACCCAGCCTCCAAATTTTGGTCCGATGCATCGCCCTGTGATTCCCCAAATCACCGTCCGCCTGTTCCGACTCGGGGAGGAGTGGGGTGGGGTGGGGGGTGGGGACTCCTCTGCCTTTGAAAAGAGCCTTTGGGAGGCGCTAGGACCCAACCTTCCGGCGGTCCAGCTTGACTCAGGCGGGCAGTCTGTGACGTGGTTTACCGACCGGCTAGCAGGCGCTGCTCCGGAGCTACAGGCGCTAAATCGCCCCAGGACAGGAGCCGCCACAGCCAGCAGCGCGCACCGCGACCGGCCGACCGTCTGAGCCTGCAACTGGAACCCCGGCTCGGCCGTCGCCGCCACAAGTCAGGACAAGGGTGCGGCGCGATTCCCTGGTAGCTACTCGCAAGAGGAGATGCTCGGTTTGGTGTCCTCAGGGTGGAGACGGGTGGGTGGGTGGGTGGGTTGGAGGGCCAGGTCGGGATGTCGCCCAGCCGGTCTCGCAGGTGGCACCAGCGCGCGAAACCCATCCCCTCCCCTCCCCTCCCCTCCCCCGTGCGCCTCAGGCCATTGCGGGCTATTTGCCGGCGCCTACAGGTGGGGAGCAGCCGGCGTACGTGCTGACCGCCGCGTGGGCGCGCATGAGTATTAAGCGCTGGGTGGAAACCGAGGAGAACGGTGGGACCCCGCGCGCAACTCGCTGATTCCCTCGAAGAGTTGGCTCGGTTCAGCTCTCGGCAACGCCGAGGGATGCTGAGCGGAGAAAGGTGGGAAGCGGCGGCCCCCAGAACAAGCGGGAGGAAGAGTGGGGGGGGGCATTCGGGGAAGAGCTTCTGGGGCTTCCTGTGCGTCTAGAGCGCTCAATAGTGTCCGAGTCCTCTCCAGCATCTCGGTTTCCCGCCTCGGGGCCCCTCGCCCTCATGTCCCAAGTCCTAATCGTATTCGGGACTCCCGATGGCTCGCCCTGCCTTCTGCTAGCAAGTGGGGTCGTAGCCACGCCGAGCTGATTCTCTCTGCCGGATCAGTCCATTCTCTTCTCTTCTCTTCTTTTCTTTTGCTTCCCGCGCGCATCCTTGGCCCGGGAAAGTGTGCTCTGGGGAAGAGGCGCTCTCAGCTCTTCCCCTGTTCTTTCTGCTTTTCCCCCCCCCTCTCCCTCGGCTTTTCCTGCGAGTTAGACCGGCCCAGGAAGAGCTTTCCACGGGTCGAGACAGACGCCTGCCCACCGGTGGACCCCGTGTATCGCTAAAAGGGGACGGTGGAAGTGAGGGGGGTGGGGTGGGGTGAGACAATTGGGCACGAGGCCAAGGCCTGGATTGTCTCCTATTCTGAATGATCCCTCTTGGGAAATGTCTTTGTCTCAGAAGGCATTTCATGGTGCTGTGCCTTCCAGTTTAAAGAGTGGCACTGGAAAAGGTTCCTTGCCTTTATGGACTTTTTTTTTTGACTTTGGGGATGGATCCTACCACAATAGTCAAAGGTTGAGAATCTCCCGCAACTGGATCTTTGTGTTTGGAGAAGTTTCCTTTTAGCTATGTCTTTTTAATGGTTAAAAAACCCCTTTTTTCTTGAGTTAATTTATCCCTATGAACTTTATTTTTCTATTTTAATGTCCTGTATTCTCTTTATTGCTGATTGCCCTTTCCATCCAGTAATCAAGTTCCAGTTACTGGCTTTTTCTAATCCAGTGGATGTTGTTTTACATAACTAGGTCATATGCGTAATACTGAAATACCAGGAAGGAAAACTGTCTAAATCTCACAGACAAAATTAATACACTTACATGTTACCTATATCTCTAGGCTAAGTTAATTTCTTATCAACTGGCTTATGTTACTGAGATATTTATCCTATCTTGTGTGGAATTGATATTTAAATATAAAGTCTAACAATGGAGGTGGTATTTATTAGTAAGTATTTGTCACATTAGATTTTAGCTTTACACTAACACTAATTAGTTGGTTTGCAGCCAAATCCTCTGACATATGCTCACTTAGAAATCAAATAAGTTTGATGAGCATTTCCAAATAATTATTTAAAGGTTGCAAAAGTGCTATTCGAAATGCAATGCTGAACAGAATTTTGAGAAAATAGACATATTTCTGGAGAGTTTCGGAATGTTTAAGATCATTTGTCATAACTTTGGAAGTTTTTCTTTCTAAATTGTGAGTAGTAGATCATATGCACTATTCTAATAATAATGGAAATGGAGAAGAATTATGACCATATATTACGATTGGTACTGGTGTTTCTTTCAGTGGCATGAAGCCTGAAATCATGGGTTTGGATCTTTTCAGCTTCTATCTCCCTTGACACTGTCTGTTCTTTCTGAAGGGTAAATTCTCAAGATGTACAGCTGCACAATTTATGACTCAGTCTAAAGTCCTGTTCTGCTCTGAGGGCTGCCAGTAAAGTGACACCCTCAACAGTTCTCTAGTGGTATTCAGTTCTCCCCATGAATTTCTTTTGGATCAGGCAAATGGTTTTACACGTGAGTAACTGCAATACCTATGAAACACAATCCACTAAATCCAGGATGATCACTGACCTGCAGGTCTTAATTTACATTTGCACCCAGAGCAGTTAATGGTGACTATGAAATGAGCCTGTTAGTATCATATTGTGGCCTCAGGGATTTAATTTTTAATCTGCAGACCCGATAGCTTTTTAAAAAATAGTATGACATATACAGCCCTGGTTCTGACATACCAATTGTTTTATTTATTTTTTTAATGTTTTAAATATCTTATTGCAAACCCAGCAAAATAAGGAATTGCTTTCTAGCTAATCTAATGCATCTGTCTGTTCCCTGATAGCAACTACTGGAACCTTTTAAACTTGCTACAGACTTTCTCCCTCCCTCTCCCTCTCCCTCTCCCTCCCCCCCTCTCTCTGTCTATTATAGTAGAAAAACCTGCAGGAATTATTCAGAAAGACTAAGCTTCTAAATTTGAGGATGGTATGGTGATCTGGCAGCTCAAATGTCTTAGAATTTTGAGTATAATATGTGCATGCATAGTGTGTGTGCTGAGAAATGATACTGCTTTTTTTATTGGATAACCTTTGTAGATTCCTATTATTAGTTTTCAGCCATTCTAGAAGAAGGATCAGAAATGGCAGTTGGAATAGGGCAACTGGATAAAGTGCCAATATGATAAGAAAACTCTTATAATGGGCTAGACTCTGCATTTCATACTCAAGCTCTTTAACAAGGTTGGGAAGGGACACGGGTACACAGAACACATAGTACATAATACATATCATACTGTGGTTCCAGTTCCAGCCAGATTTTAATGTGGCTTAATCATTCAATCACAGATAACTGACTTTTAATTAGGCTGTCCTCCCATTCCCTTAATTAGAACCTATCAAAAATAAATTAGAATTAAAATATTTAGACCCCAGCTTACCGATTGCTGTTTACTATAGACTGAAACTCCAGAGCTGTGAAGGGTTTATATATATGCCAAAATGTTACACCGGCCTACTGGTTATTAACATTCCATGGTAATTCCACAGTTAATATTTGGTAAGTTAATATTTGTTTATGCCCTCATCACTCTCTCCCTACTCTCCATCTGTTAATTCTGATAGGCACTGCCTTTCTGCGTAACAAGAAATAAGAAATTTGGTTCTTGCTTCACATCAACTTTCAACACATCCTCTAGTTTTCTCTGCTTCCTCTCTGTGATATGCATTATCAGTACTTAGATGATCAAAATATATTTTCTTTATCAGCTTAACTGGAAACCTATTAGATGAGTCATTATCTCTCTGGAATATATTATCTAAGTCCTTTTGTTTGCTGCCAATATAATGTTGGTGGGGATCCCTGACACTGGAGAGAACATTTAAAAACCACTGAGAAAACTGTTTTCAGAACAGGATTTTTTTATTACAGTGCATATATATATTTAAATGCTTTTTGAAAATTTAGAATGGCAATATTATCCATCTGTCTGTCCATGCATTTCACCCCTCAATATTTTTTATGGTAATTTCTTTGGTATTTGTGTTAAAATTACTACATTTCCTGCAATGGTTTGAGTAGAGGGAAGTTGTTGCAGAGCAGGACCAGTGAAAGCAGGGAAGAAAAGGTAATAGGGGAACCATGGGCTTGCTTCAAAGGAGAAGTGGGGTATTTAAAAAGCAACAACACTGATACTAGCTGCAGTATCAGAAAGGAAACAATTTCTGCCTAAATGATAAAAGTGGCAGAGTTGAATGTTTTGGTGAGCTTTCTCCTAAAAAAAAATCAAATGTCTTTCTTCTCAAAAAGACTTCAGTTTGAAGTCTGTTACTAGAATAGAAGCTGATTCTGTTAGTCAGAAAATGAAATACATGAACTAAGAATAAAATTGTCAAGATAATGTCAGATAAAACAGTACCCAATGTCAAGCTAAAGTGGAAAGGCTGTTGTCATGAAACTAGACTTTGACCAGAAGACCCCAATACAAATATGTTCATAAATCATAGTCACAAGCCTCCCTCTCAGTTTTGTATTTCTCATTCTAAAGAAGCCTGAACCCAAGGTCAAAGGTGGGTTTGGCCCACTTGGTCCATCAATTTGCATATCATCACAGCATCCTTGCCCTACTCCCTGTATCTCCCTGTCATATCTATACAGAAAATGGCTCCCAGCCAGCAAAAGATGGTTGTTCATTCCTGCATAACTATTTTCAGCCCCTGGGAGATCTCCCTGCTTGAGAATTTGGGGAGAGCAGTAACAGCAACGCTGAGCTTGTTGATTGAAAGGTCGGCAGTTCAGCGGTTCGAATCCCTAGTGCCGTGTAATGGGGTGAGCTCCCGTTACTCGTCCAGCTTCTGCTAACCTAGCAGTTCGAAAGCATGTAAAAAATGCAAGTAGAAAAATAGGGACCACCTTTGGTGGGAAGATAACAGTGTTCCGTGTGCCTTTGGCGTTTGGTCCTGATGGCCACATGACCATGGAGAAGTCTTCGGACAGTGCTAGCTCTTCAGCTTTGAAACGGAGATGAGCACCACCCCCTAGAGTCGGGAACTAGCACATATGTTTGAGGGGAACCTTTATCTTTTATGCCTTGCAAGAGACTTACAGTACAAGAGTGAGAACTAACTTCCTATTCTTGTATATATGCCTACTTTGGTGGTCAAGATAGATAGATGATAAAAGATAGTTAGATAGATAGATAGATAGATAGATAGATAGATAGATAGATAAACGAACGGTGTGCAAATTTCCTGCATATGTATATCCTGCTCTCTCCATTTCAGAGTTTCCTGTTGTCTTTTTATAGTGGTATTACAGATAGTGCTTATGTTTTTAACAAGTTGCTTGGAGTTTGTTTTAATTTTTGCTAATAAAGTAATCATGGTAATTCTAACAAAATACTGCATCTATATTGTATACATTGAACTTTTCTGCAATAAAATTTTCTTCCTTAAGAAGACTTTGTATTTACTATATCTGTCTTTCTAAATCTTTTATATAGATGCTCTTTCCTTTTGCATCTTCTAAAAGGTTATTGATTGTACAAGCAGCTTAGAAGGATGAGAAAATTCACAATTCTTGCCTGACAATGGAAACCTTTGATTGAAAGAGCTAGAATTTGCAAAGGCACATTAGAACTTATTTTGGCAGACAGTTCTAGAGGTGTGAGGAAATAAAAGGCAGAAATGTTTTAAGTGAGAGGAAATCTAAGAACGTGCAAGCAGGCAAATTTGGTTGATGAATTTAGATCCACTTTGAAAGCATTTATTCTCAATAGAACACACAGGGACTTACAACACTATGTTGCAGTGTTCCTGTATCTTCTAACAGGGCCAGAAGCATAAGCTTATCGATGTTACTGTTCAATTTGTAAGAGGAAACATTAAAAACCTAAAACTTTTTCCTGCTGTATTTTATAACTCTAAAGAGCTTAGATTTCAGGGCTGCCTTTCAAGCCACTGATTTGGGGTGCCATTAAAGTGCATTTAATGTTTATTGTTATATTCCTTCTGTGAGCACAGGATGAATCACTGGGAGGGGGGCATCTATCTCAGGTGCCAATGTGGGTAGCAAATTTGGGGGATGTGTTTCTTTGATGTATGCATTTGCATGTTTCTTTTGGGAAGAGGGAAGGGATCTGAAGTGAGAGATTTATGTTGGCTGTTAACATCCAATCCAGATGTGTGCAAATTGTGTTCTTTGCTATATGTTGGAGAGTAGGGTTTATGATAAATAAAGCATAATGAAGAGAACAATCCTTTCCTTTGAAGTGTCTCTTAAGTGATACAGGAAGATACAAACAAGTTGTAGTCTTTTCTTTTTTTTTTAATATAAATTTTATTAAAGATAAACAAAAACATACATACATACAATACACAACATAGACAAACTATACATTAAAATCAAGTCTTACAACTTGAGCCTTAGAAAGAAAGTTATTCCGGTATTTTATATTTATATATATCTACATCCTTCATTATATAACGATATTTTAAGATTATTTTCTTAATTTTGGTTTTCTTTGTTGGTATTCCCTTCCTAAGTTGTAGTCTTTTCTGATGCTAACCAACTGAGAAGCTTCAGCTTCCAAGACACCATAGATGGTGCTGAGCTGGACTCTTTCCAATCTTTCTCTAACTCCCCTTTTCAAAAACATGGATTAACATTCTCAATATCTCATGATTCCACTTTGCCTCAAATCTTCTCCTTAATTGGCCACTTTACTTTTTTATTTTTTAAAAAATTCTGAACCCAAATAGGAAGCAACATTTAGAGAATATGGGCTGATCTTGAAATAGGCAAACAGAGTTGAGCCTGGTTAATATTTGGATGGGAGACATTCAGGAAATCCCAGAGCTGCAGACTAATTTAGAACATTGAAAAAAAAATGCCACAAATGACTTGAAATGGTTTTATTGCCAAATAAACTACTTGGAATCGTCAACTTAATGACCACAAGTTGTGTTTGGCTTGAGGGAGTCTTCACTTTTTAAATATATTTCTGATAATTTTCTTTCTTGAATTTTTAATTTATACTCTGTAAAGAAATAGTAATTATAACTTGTGAATCCTCTGTAATATTGAATAGAATTCTACATAATTGCTATAATTTCTAATGTTATAGTATGCTGTTTAAACATTAAAAAGGGTCTTTGTTTCCAAGAGTATTTAGTATAAGCAGGAAGAAGGTAAATTGTTTCTGTTGAGGAACATATTTGCATACTGCAACTATTGTATGAGACAAATAGCCAGAGTATTTCCATCTTTGGAAAGAGTATGTCTGCAGCAGTTCTTATGATTTATGGATAAAGTATATAAGGTGACAGGGTCAAGCACACCCCTGAAACTCCCACAACTGAGTCAACATTGACTGAATGCCTCATCCATTGCTATTGTTCCTTTCTTTATTTCTAAGCAACAGTTGAGAGCATAAACACACTTTTGAGCCTGCTCTTTTATTTGAGGAGAAAGGTAACTTAAAATGATTGTACAATGGTTATTTATATGTACATATATAGTAGGACAGAGCTGTATGAACATTTTAGAGTAAACACTGGTGACTGCCCTGAATGGGTGCAACAATTTCTAGTCCGATTGTGATTAAATACATAGGTGTCAAAAGATACCGTTCATCACATTATAGTTTTCTGCCTAAAAAGTAGTGTTTGTATGTGAAAAAAGCATGTTTTTAAGATTGTAATGTGTTTTATAATTATAATGGGAAAGGAAAACAGTATATTAAAATATCTCTTTTGACAGAGTTGGGCAGATTTGAGGTTAATTGAGTCTATTTTGTTTTTTGTCACTAGGCTCTAAATTCAAGCCTGGTGCAAAAAAAATATTTACAATGCAAGCATTCTGAGCTTAAAAGTTTCTTTTCCAGCCCTTCTACTAAAGCATATCTCATTTCTCCTGAGTTTTCTTAATTCTAGCAGTAACATTTAGATTGGGTGGGGAAAGATAATCTTCTTACTTTTAAACCAAGGAAAGTCAGAAATCTTGTAATTACAAACTGCCATGGGATCTTTTATAGAAAGGCAAATGAAATGATGGGATAGCCGCCGGTTGTACGAATCGGGCGCATTTCCAGTTTGAAGGGTTGTGAACTTCTGATTTGGAGGGATTTGAGGACCCAGATTGTTGGGGGCAATATGCTGACTCTGTAAACCGCGTAGAGAGAAAGCTGTAAAGCACCAGGAAGCGGTATATAAGACTCTAAAGTGCTATTGCTGTTGCTATTTGGGACACTCCTAAAACGCTTCCTTTATAAAAAGCCTTCTGCCCTGGTGAACTGACCTCCCCCTTCGTCAGGGGGCGAGTTTAACTCCTCTCTCTCGTAGCCGTGGAGTAGCGTTTGTCACAATGGGTTGGTTTCCCCTCTCGTTACAAGCGGAGCAACTGCTAAGCGCAAAAAGAGATTAATAACGCGGTTGGCTGAACCATCAGCCAGATATGACCAAAGACACGAATCTGCCTATTGGAATAGGGCATCTGCGGGAAACACCCGCTTCTTTTATTCACGGACGAAGTTCTGTGAAGGGTCCCATTAAATTCCGTTTCTCAACTGCTCTCCGGAGATCCCTTAGGGAGAGCGAAGGAACAAGGCAACCTTTTCTTGTGAATTTCGGAGTACAGGGAGGTCGTCCCGAAGACGGAACTCTTAAAATACCGTATCCCTGCAAAGGATGGCTGCGGTCAGTGGCTTTTATTTTATTTATTTTTTTGCTCGCTTCGTTTCTTGAAGCGTAACTTCTCCAGTGTGGCTCCAATGTTACTCCTCCTGCGACTTTTCCAGCTAGCTTCCGCGCTCAATGGGCTAGCGCATGTCAATTTGGTATTTTGGGGGTGGGTTTTTTGTTTATTTTTTTTGCCTGCAAAGGGTTATATCTGCGCTTGCTTGTCCTTCAGGCGGAGCTTGGCCAGGAAGGCGGCGGGGGAGGGGGGGGAGCCAGTTCGCCTTTCTTTTTTTCTCCGCTGTAAGGTATTCCCCGCCTCCAGCACGAGGCGAGCGCGTGTATTTTATCCAGAATTAGGACAACCGGGGTGGGGGTGCAACAGCTCGTCTGGCATGTCCTTCTTTGTTGGCAGCCAATGGGCAGCCGTCCCTCCCTTTTGTTACGCCTGCGCGCTTGGAGGGGTGTGTGTCTGCGGGCTCAGGGAGATAGCAGCGCAAGTGGCTTAGTCTTCTCTTAAAACCAAAATTAGGTGAGCCGACCGGTCACCGAATGGGGCGGTGCACAAAAACATAGCAACAAATGATTGCCATGAGCCACAATCAGTTCTCTGTTTCCCGCCCTGGAGCTGTGGCAACAATAACATAATGGTGTCCATCCATCCTTCAGGTAGCGAGAAATGTGGTATTTTCGTCTCTACTGCCAATGCCTGCCTTGCCCCGTTTCCTTTCCTCACTAGATTTATAAATGTTATCCAATCACCAAGGCGGGGATCTAGCCACAGCCCAGATGACTAAGTTAACACAGCAGGGAGAGTTGCAGGTAAATGGCTAGAGTGGAATCTTGTTTCTAGTCGCTGCCAGGCACTGTATTCCAATTCCATCTGATTTGCCTTAATGGGTGGCAAAACCTTACAGATATTACTGTAATCACTCTAAAACTGTTTCTGACAGTGGCTAAGAAGGGAGAATGTCCTTGTCTATCACTTAAAAATGCAGGTAACCATAGAATGAACAAGATCAAGCAACACTTACAATCAACCATCCAGCTCTGACATGAAAAGGTATGAATGTTTTTCAGGAAGAATGTGATGAATTTTACCTGTCTGAGAAAGCTGGAGAGAAAAAAAATCAACAAAGTATTCTTTACCACTGAATAGGCCCTCTTGCAGTTGCCTTGCCTCTAAAGTCAGGCTTACACAGTCTTGCACAGCTGGGCTTCCCCAAATGATCCAAGGTTTTAGATGCAGCCACATGTTTATATGCCCAGATAGAAGAGAAAGGCGAGCTGAGAATCTGATTAGAGAATTCCAGAGTTACATTTAGTATTCTGCGATGAGCCCTAGAATAAGCTAAAAATAAGTGGAACTGCTTTTTGCAGTTAGCACCTGTTAAGCAAGTAGCTGCATTGTCATCACCTTCAAGCACTCGTCAGGTAGTCTTATATAAATTGTGGGTCTGCCCCCATTCAGTGATTTAAATTAAGTAGACTGAAATACTGTGTGCATGGAGAAGTGAGCAGTGGAAATATTTTTTACTGGAATCCCACTTTTGTAGCACCAAATTGTGCCTGAGAGTTGCCTTCTGTTGTGAATCTATTTACTTCTTCCTGGTGGTCAGGTATAGTCCAAGAGAAGCATTGCATTGCACTGTATAGTAAATTCTGAATATTAATCAGCAGTAAAAAGATTAGTGCAATTTTAAGCTGTATGAACCGAAATATAAGTTCCAAATCACAGAAAATAAAAATTCCCCTTCACTTTGCATAAGTCAGATCCTGCCTCAAGTATTTAAGAGTTAACTTCATGGGCATGAAATCTTAGAAAAATGAGGGCAAATTAAAATGGGTTGGGTGAAGAAGAGCAGCAAAGATTGGACCAATGTCCAAACCCCTTGAATAGCGGTGGAAACTTAACTCTTACAATTTTAAAAATCTAAAGACCTGCCTTTCTTTGCAGATCGTCTTATAATAGCAGAAATCTAAACTAGATTTCACGGGAATCCTAGAAGGCTGGGCCTCTTAGAGACAGAGAAATAGACGATCAGATGACAGAATGTTTGGATGAAGGAATTGCCTTAAATCATTTCATGTGGTACAATGTATCAAATTCATGGTGATTTCAAAGTCACGACAGTGGCATTTGGAGCAGAATTTTATGAATGTGATTTTGAAAGGAAGCTTATCACAAGTAGATATTTAATTTGATCATGAATATCAAGTATTCTGTGTGCAATCTACTAATGGCATTTCTGCTGGAGTTGGCATAAAGTGGAACGGTTGCAGGTTAGGAATGAACAGCTGGCTGACAGCAGCTTTCTGCCTGGATGGATATGTTCCCATGGGAACAGAAACAGCTGAGATCCTCCAATGCAATGCATGTTTTCACTAAGGGGGAGAGCATTTTCATAAAGTTCACCATGACTTATGAGGTGCTTTTACTTGTCCTCAGTAGATCTGTCTAGAAATATCAAATAGACCAAGAGACAGATGAAGTCATAAGATTTTCTCCCCCTGGGGAAACCTATCAATATCAGATAGCACTTTCATTTTTGCTGTAGAGATTAAACTCTTATTAGATCATTGTTGAAACAGATCTTGAGGCTACAACTATTAGAAATACAATTTTATTTATTTATCTATTTATGCAATTTATCCTCAATCCAGAGGCATTTTAGGCAAGTTACAGGTAGTTTAAAATGCAGCAATACAACAATAAACAGTAATAAATAACACAAATAATGTATTAATATATTAAAATAATATAGGTGTCAGTAGATCCACAGCTAATTGATGATTGGTCACTAACAATTAGGCATATGATACATGTGAGAAAGTCAGTGTTTTTTTTCCTGGGAAACTTGCATGTTCTCGTGTCTAAAACAGCAGACATGTCTTAATAAAGCCAAGAGCTCAAGCAAGGCATTAGACGTTTGCTTACTTATTAGAGCATTGTTCAACTCCTTGTAGCAGTGAAAAGGGACTTAATACAACCCTTTACTAGCCTTTTAATAGCTTTAATTGTCCTACTTTGGCCAACTGGCAGGCAAATGCTAGCTAGACCAGAGCAATACATTCTGTTGGGTTGTAAAGAGATGAACTTAAATTACCTTTGTTGGTAAAAATACCAGTGTGAATTCAGAGTGTCAGGAAATGACAGCCTTTTGCTTTGTGACTTTGTATATTGCTTAAGAGCTTGCCGAATGAAAGGAAGGAAGTGCTGCATCACCTTCATGCAATAAAATTATTTCCAGTACGTAACCGAAATGTGAGCATCTTTTATAGGGAAAGGGGACTTTGATTAGAATATGACTATTTGTATACTCTTTATTTATCAATCAATGCCTCAATTGCTGAAGCAACTCTCACTGGTAAATAAAAGGCAAGTTAAGATCAAAAACAGAAACATAGTACCATAGTAAACGTAACAGATACATGAGACTGTTGGGGAATAATCAAGCTGGGTTACAAATCACACTGCCCTGGTGCCTGGTGGAAAAGTTAGGTTGTTGTGGCTTTTCTGAAGGCCAGCAGGAATGGGGCTATATCACTTCCAAAGGAATGCTATTCCACAGATATTTCGACCATTTTAAATCATTGTGAAAAAGCCACTGTGATTCAAATGGGAACTAAGAACCTGGGAATCCAGGCTCAAATTCCCACCCAGAGATAAGGCTTCAACTGGGATGGGTTATGGCAACGACAAGATCTCATTGCTTTCATTGGGCTGATAAAAACAGCCTTGCACCATAAGGTCCACCTCTTTGGAAATGTTCCAGTGAATGTAGAAAAAGAGATTGGCTTGCGGCATAATGCAGTGATGCTGTTTTTGTCAGTCTGGCAGTTCCACTGAAAAAGAGTACAGTACCTTCAGTTGTCTAGAGAAAAATATGAAATTAAAAACATACTAAATTAAGCAGAATGTCTGCTTTTGAATATTTTCAGATCGTTGAAAGTTGCTTGCTGTTTGTGTGTTTGGCAAGAGACAGAAGCTCAAAGCCTCTTGGCCATGTTGAATCAATTGCCATTTTCTTCAGGTAGGCCTTTTATATGCCACTTGTTGCTTGAATGTTTGCTTCATGCCCCATCTCGATGTGATTTAGGCACATTTCTTATCACTGAATCTCTTAATGGTGTTTCAAAGAGATGATGAAGGAAAAGTATGTCAGTGTTTTCCTTCTGAAAGGGCAGTGTACAGCAATAGATTGGCTTTAGTAGGCTTTGCCAAATTTATTTCTGGAGCTTGAATATAAATTGTTCTTTCTAAGTGGTTCAGGGTGAAGCCTAAATGTCACAGAGCGGGCTCTGAATAATAGGATATTCAGTCCTCAGCTGTCTAGACAGCAAGTTGGCTCCGCCTCTGATTTCGTTCGTGTCTTGGATAAAATATTTATTGCCAAAATCAAGCAACAGGAACAATATATGTTGTGGTAATCAAAATATTTATAAGAAGCCGCTTGCATCAGTTTTTGACTAGCAGCTTCTGTACAATAGATGAACACATTTCCTAGCATGTATACTCTCTAGCCATGGAGTGCATGATTCTTTGAATTGAGAATGTTGGTTCTGTAGAAAAGAAAGTAAATGACCTAGGAAACAAAGGGTCCCTCTTACTCACTTGGTACTTTAAACTTGATTCCAGGAATTGATGCTTGGACCTGTGACCAATAAGCCAGTGGCTCTTTGTGGGCTGCAATTTCTAATAATAAAAATTTTGGGCTTCTGATAATTTTAATCAGCAGAGAAATATCATCCTATCTCTTTCTCATACATACACACATTTGTTAAATATACATACATACCCTACACATGTGCACACACACGCACACACACACAGGGATACCTTGGTACTCATCATTAATTGGTTCCAAGAAGTGCAATGAGTACCAAATAATTTTTTCTCATAAGGAATAATATAGTGAGTCATAAAGCAGCTGACAAGTTCTAGTTTGCGTGTTGAGTATCAAACAAACAATGAATATTGGAACCAAATTCAATGAGTTTCAAAGTACCAGGGTGCCACTATATATATATTTAAAACTAATAAAATGTGAATCATGAATTAGATACAACCTGTATCAGTCTCTTGTTTTAAAGAAAGTTCTTGCAACAAACTCTTTTGTCTTATCTACATTTCCTGGTTTTGACATGCAAATCTTGTGTAGAGTGTGTGTGCACTATGTACCACAGCTGTACAAATATATATGATTGAAAAAAAGCTTGTGTGATAACTGGACAGATGTACAGTTATGAGCCTTTTAGCTAAGAAAAAGCTAATTGGCTTTTCTATGATAAATCCCTTTTATGTAGTTTACTGTACAAAGTATACTTTTAACTGCATAATATTTTCTTTTTTCCTGATGGACTATATATATTTTCTACAAATTATGTCTTAGGAAACTCATAAAATCTCATCATGGGAGCTGTGGCGATCGATGACAGTCCATCTGGAGTTAAAGCCCCAGATGGTGGCTGGGGCTGGGCTGTACTCTTTGGGTGCTTTGTCATCACTGGATTCTCCTATGCCTTTCCGAAGGCCATGAGTGTCTTCTTCAAGGAACTTATCCGGGAGTTTCATGTTGGATATAGTGACACAGCATGGATTTCCTCTATTTTGTTGGCTATGCTTTATGGAACAGGTAAGCAGCTAGGAAATCAAAGACACAACTCATTTTTTTAGAGTATTCTCCTCTAAATCATTGTAATGATTATAATAATAAAAATTGGCCAGCATCGGAAAGCTTAGATAAGTTAATACAGGTAGTTGAGATATGAATTAACAAGGCCTCTTCAATTGTCATGCAGAAGAGATTGCAGAAAAAGTGAAACTAATGAAACCTCAAAAGCAGAAACCACTATTTTATCAAACTTTGGAAGACATTATATTTAATTGTATTGCAACGGATCTATTATCAACAATACTTTTAATATGGTAATTACGAATGTATATATTATCTGATTCTCTATTTACTTAGTAGATTGTAAAGAAATTTGCAAGGTATGTTTGCTGATCCTGCATACTAGTAGTCCTTGATTTACAAACATTCAGTGACTATTTGAAATGGGAATTGCATTGAAAAAAGTGATTTACAACCAGTCCTAGTCCTCACACTTATGACCCATTGCAGCATCCCTGATCATATAATCAAAATTTGACTGCATAATTCACTTAACAACTGCAGTCATTTGTTTAAGAACTGTGGCAAAAATGGTTATAAAATTGGATGGAACTCACTTAACTGCCTTGCTCAGCAATGGAAATTCTGGTCCCAATTCTGGTTGTATGTTGAGAACTCCGTGGCATTTATAGTATCCATATTTTCTTAGAAAAAATTAAGGACAAAGCTGAAAAAGGGGCAAAGCTGAAAGAGGTTCATAAGGATAAAAAATGGTTTATGATTAAAATTTTGCTTTGCAAAGAAAAATTCAAGAGCAATAAAATAAATAATTAAGAAATAACAAAGGAGAGCTTTCTGAAATAAAGGACATATGGTCACTGTATACAGACTAGAATGGAGTATAGGCTTTTCCCAGCATGGAATCCGGGGGGGCAGGGGGTGGGTGGGGTGGAGGGAGGGGGAGGAGGGAAACCACCTTTATCAAGTGAATAGCAATAGCAATAGCACTTAGGCTTATATGCCATTTCACAGTGCTTTACCACCCTCTCTAAGTAGTTTGCAGAGTCAGCCTATTGCCCCCATCATTCTGGATCCTCATTTTACTGACCTCAGAAGGATGGAAGGCTGAGTCAACCTGAATCCTCCAGCATCAACTGTAGACCCAGATGTATTCTTGCCAAGCTGATAAAGGCTGGAGAAGAAATACAAAATGCCACCATTATTCTGGGCATGTTACATCACATGCATTATTCTGGGCATGTTAAGCACCTGTTTATTTTCTTCAGGTCCCCTATGCAGTGTTTGTGTCAATCGGTTCGGCTGCCGTCCTGTAATGTTGGCTGGAGGCTTCTTTGCCTCAGCTGGGATGATCATTGCTTCCTTTTCTACTAATATCATTCAGATCTATCTTTCAGTTGGTGTCATTACTGGTAAGTAATAGCAAATGTCTTTAATGTACCAGCAAGCAAAGGGTTAATTTAGCAATGTATAGTGATGGCATGTAATCCCAAAGATGCTTTTTCAAGAGGCAATGGGACTTTCTGGTTTTTCTTTGAAGATGGTTCGCTTCAAAATGTCTTCAAAGAAAAACCAGAAAGCCCCGTTGCCTCTTGAAAAAGCACCTTTGGGACAGCCATGACCTGGGTGACTGAGAATCTCCATAGACATGATGGCGTGGGAAAGAAAGAAAGGCTGTATAGCCTCCTCTTTGATGTTCTCCTTTTGAATGTGCAGGGAGACATTTGCAGCAGAACTCCTAAATGCACATCATGGTGATCCTAACATGTTTTTATATGAAGCAGCTTCTCCCTTCCACACAACCTTCCCATTTCCCCATCTTCCAAAGCAATCCTTGGTAACATCCATTCTTCAGGCCTTGCTCTCCTTCCTTCAAGCATGCAGCAGGGCCAGATGCACAAGAGCTTTGGTCTGCCTGAGCAGTGTTTCTCTTTCTTTCTTCAAATACCTATATGGGGTGTCTCTTGTTTTTGTTTTTCTAAATTGGAATGTTTATTTTAAGACAGACACCAGAGGAACTTACATTACCATTTCCATAAAAACAAAAACCAATAATTTGTTCTTAGACACCAGTGTCAGAAACCTTGCTCAATACCGGCAGCCCCATATTTCCTTCTCCCTAAATGTCAAGATATATTCAGCCCACAATGATAATTGAGTGTAACTTTATATCTATCTATCTATCTATCTATCTATCTATCTATCTATCTATCTATCTATCTATCTATCTATCTATCTATCTATCTATCTATCTATCTATCTGAGGGAGAATTGATTGCCTGCATCCTCTGTGCAGTTAAACATATTCTACTCTTGTTTTAAACACTGAACTTGATTAGTGTTTTAAATTGTGTCCTTTCTTTTTTCCTAGGACTGGGCCTGGCCCTTAATTTCCAGCCATCCCTTATCATGCTGAATCGCTACTTTAGCAAAAAACGGCCTTTGGCCAATGGGTTGGCTGCAGCTGGAAGCCCTGTGTTCCTCTGTGCTCTTTCCCCCCTGGGGCAGGTACTGCAGCATGAATATGGATGGCGAGGGGGATTTCTCATCTTGGGGGGATTGCTTTTGAACTGCTGTGTTTGTGGAGCTCTGATGAGACCTTTGGAAAGTCCAAAAAAACAGGAAGCTGTGAAACCAACTGAGGAACACAAGAAAAAGCTATTGGATTTTACCGTTTTCAGAGATACCGGCTTTATAATCTATACAGTGGCTGCATCCATTATGGTGCTAGGCTTATTTGTGCCTCCAGTTTTTGTAGTCAGTTATGCTAAGGATCTGAAGTATGAGGACACCAAATCCGCTTTTCTTCTGACAATTCTTGGCTGTGTGGATATTTTTGCTCGACCTCTTTGTGGAATACTGGCTGGATTGAAGTGGGTTAGGCCCCGCTGTGTCTATTTCTTCAGTTTTGCTATGTTTTTTAATGGTTTCACTGATCTCATGGGCTCCCTTTCTTCCGATTATGGTGGCCTGGTGGTGTTCTGCATCTTCTTTGGCATTTCCTATGGAATGGTTGGTGCTCTTCAGTTTGAAGTTCTCATGGCTATTGTTGGTACACAGAGGTTTTCAAGTGCCATTGGCTTAGTTCTTTTGGCTGAGGCAGTGGCTGTTCTAATTGGCCCACCTTCAGCAGGTAAGTACTCCAGTTAATTAACAAGGTCAGTTGTGGAAAGATAGAAAAAAAAAAAGATGAACCGAGGGAAGGAATAAGAACTCTGAAACTCCCACCCAGTGGTTTTGTTACCCTCTTTTCTATTTTCCCTGCTGTTGTCTGAGAATTAGAGGTCAATTTCCTATTGTTTTCTTACATGCAAATTAACATAATTGAAGGCCAAAAGCAGGAGAATTTATTCATTAAATTTCTATAGTGACCCCCGCCCCATCTCAGTCAGTGACTCTGGGCTGCTTACCATTTAATTTATCTTAGAGATGGGATACAAATGAGGATTGTTTCAATTCAAGCCTCAAAGTAAAGAGCTAAAAAAAAAAAGAACAAAAGGGTGGCAAGATGTGGATCGGGTGGGTCCATCTCCTAATTAGAATAGTAGGCAATTTGGTGTGTGTGTGTATGTCTGTGTGTGAAATGAAGTAACTTTCCACAACTTTTATTCTAAATTATATGACCAAGGAATGCAAAAGCAAAAGCAGAGAGAGGAGCAGGGGTCAAAGTGCGTGAACTAAATGTAATTTGTGTGCAGCCTATTCAAATAAGCCATCTTAATGCATTGAAAATGAAGAACTCAAGAAAAAGTTAAATCATAGAATTTAAAGAAATACTTCTCCTTTCCCAAATAGACCATAAAAACATCATTCTGTAATGTTCTGTTTTATATGATAATATACCCTAAAGAGACTTGTTTCAAGTTGAGGTTTTTCAATTTGTAAGTCAATGATTTGCATGTATATTACATATTAGCATATACAAGCTAGGTTCATGCTGTCACCATTGCTTCTTTATTCCTGTCCCTCCCATTAACATTTTTACTAAAATTGTATCATTAGATTATCCAACAAGTTTTTCCCAAACGTATTCACTTCAGCTTTCTAAAATGATTAAAAATGCAATAACTCTAGATTTAACTGAATATGATGTTAAAAGATATGAATTTTCTATTTCAGGCAAACTCCTGGATGCAACTCACAAGTACATGTATGTTTTTCTTTTGGCTGGTATTGAAGTCGTTACCTCCTCTGTGGTGCTGGCTTTAGGAAATATCTTCTGCATCAAAAAACCTGCAGAAACAGACCAAAATCATGCTGACAGAGAAGGGTTAAATCAACTACCGGGAGAATCCAAAGTGGACTCTATTGAAGTGGAACGTTTTCTGAAAGATGAAAAAAATGGAAAAGTTGTAACCAACCCAGAAACATGTGTGTGAATGTTATCAGAAATGAATGCCAAACATTTAGAGAAAGATTCAGAAACTTTTAATATTTGTATTTATTTTGGTAACAAGCTTTGCTTAGGATTGGGCCATTATGTTTGGGAACTAGAGATCAACAAGCTCATGCTATCACTTCTTGGAAGCTGATTTGTTAAGAAACTTTTCTCCCTGTTTTAAAAGAAGGATTGATCTTCAAGTTAATTTGCTTGGGCATAACTATTGCTGTAAACTAACCCATGGCCTTCTAAACACACATAGGGATCCAGCTTTGCACTACCAGAAAACATTATCTGGGATGGAAGTATTTTAGTTAGAAGAATGAATGTGTAAATGTTCCTGTAATGCAGATGACATATTTACTGTTTTTGCATCTATAGAACCTCAAAGTATCTTCCATGACTGTGTCTGATTTAGAGAGAATAATTACCAAGAGATCAACCCTATTTTTAATCTTATAGGATGCTGAATTTTAAATAATTTTGGTTTCACCAATATATTTTTATGTATTTATATTGTTTTCATCATCTTTTTTTACTTTAAAAATTATACATGCAGAAGAAAGTTATTGTGACGCTTCCTGGGGAAAAAAAATCAAACAACTATTCTCAAATGGAGGTCAAAACAGAATGAACTGTGATTAGTTTTCATAGGACAACAGACTGAAGAGCTATTTCAGTCTCTCTAATTGCCTGCTGATTTTCAACTTTAACTGCAGGCTCTTATGAACATGCCTTACATTAATGATTTGTAAAACTTTCTATGACCCAGGAACAGCAGATGGATGTGTTAGCTGTCAACATTTGTGTAGTGACAGAGGAGTATATATCTTTTTGTCTAGCCGTATTTTTATAAAGTAGAAAAAATATTTCTAAACATTTTATCATGCCCATTATATAAATCACAAGGGATTAATGGAGTTGGCAGTTTTGATGACTTGAAGGAAATAATGTGAGGAAATAATGTAGTGTAGAAGTAAAAGATTCTTTTTGTTACCCAAAGTCTTCTAAGAAACATTCATACTACAACCTATGCCTTCTGTTGCTTGGGGTAGTGGAAGCTGGCCCTACAATGTTGCATTAGGGGGCAAAAGTGGCTAAGATTTCTTCACAAGCAAAGAATTCATGAAATCCCTCTATTCTGAAGTACACCAGTGGAAGCAAAGTTATTATTCATGTTTTATGTTAATTAAATGTGTTGATTGTCCATTTATCCCAATGAAGACGGACTTTTTCTGCTCTTCTGAACAGTTCTTTAAAGTGACCTATTGACTTGGAAGGCTAATTGTGGTATTCCATAGCTAAGCGGCAAAATTCCATATGCTCCCTAGAGAGCTGTTAGGTTTTTGTATCTCTTTGCTACCATCCAGTGGATATTTGAGTCTTTCAAAAGAATTTCCAGAGAACAGCAGGTTCTTAGTCCTAAATGAATTAGAGAGAGAAGTTAGAAGTTTCCTGAAGATGGGTTCCAGCATGAATCCGAAAGCTCGGAAGATATAATTTCTGGTCCTGGTGACCGACCCCGATTGGATACTGCAACATCATCCTGGGACACGTATATTTGCCTTCATTCACTAAATGAATTACTTTCTCTAGATAAAGTAGTCAAATTAGTTTTATGCATTACTTGAGTTATATACTAGATATATACCATTTATTGTCAGATGCCAATATAAGATCCCTACCATGATTTAGATGAGGATTACAGGTGCTCCAGGCAAGCAAATTTGACTGCTTGGCCAATCCAGTATTATACCAACTAGGCAGGGAGAGCAACTTGGCAAAAGTATTTGTGCCCTAGTTCCTGGCATAGAACTGGATATTTCCAGTCTTACAGCAATTTGAGATGATGTCTTTCAACCCCAATCAATCTGGTCACAAAATAGCGGGTCCCATTATCTGGAGAATGGCATGTTGTCCACCATTTTTGCCTATCATACACATGTGAAAGAATCTATGCTCTAAAGGGAAATTTGTTTGTAATAGTCCAGTCAACACTGTGACCTTCAAAAGTTATGCAATTATGATTCCCAGTCAACACAGTTGATTCTGGAAATTCTAATTTCAACACAACTGGAGGGAACCAAATGGGGAAAGACTGGTTTACTAGTTCACTAATGTCAGGAGACAAATGTGCTAATATCTTCATGTTTACCTGGGAATACTGGAAATGATTAGTGGTAAAATTTTGTCAGTTTCTCTACCGGCAGACAATTTGTTTAAAATAATTTATCTTCTTATATTTCTTTTTAACTTGCATCTTAAATCCAAATTCTTACTTCTTATGTGGTTACCAAAGATAAAATATTTTTCTTTTAAGATATTTTGGTAAAATTAAAATACCAAACAGAAATACTGACAGATCTGGCCAATTTCTGTCATAATATTTAACCCAAAGATTAAATTTGCTTACTATCTCATACTGTTACTTTTGGTAGAAACTTCATTTTTTTGTGTGTATTTAGTAGCAAGGGCATATGGTCAAAGCCTGGCAGAATTATAATATAGAATTCGATCAATATTTGCTTACACAGATTGGAAATATAAATCAACCTATTTTTTTATCAAATAAAATGTTATGGTTCAGTATTAGCAGCTTATAGTCAACTCAGATGATGCTAAAATGCTGCAATAATATTATCAAGTAAATACCATTGTAATGTATTTGAGTCTTGACAATCAACCTAAGGTTGTTAAGTTATGGCATTTAGTATGATGACATTAACATATGCCATCACTTCCTCCCCCTCCTGGCCTTGGACAACTATGTTCAAGGTAGCAAAATGTTATTTAGGTTGGATAATTATTGCACTGCTTTCAAAGGCAATTCAAAAAATTTCTGGCCTCAGAAAGTTTCCCAAGATTTGCAACAAATGGGTCATGATGCAGGTCACGCATCTCGTTCAACAAAAACAAAACATTATTGTGCCCTTTTTCATATACTTGTGAGAAATGAATGTTTGATGTCTATCTCCATGTAATTGAATTAAACCCAATTTAAAAGGTGTGAGTCTCAGGTCTTTCAATTTTATTTTTCTGTGTTTTTTTGTGTACCCTATTTGTTTGAGAAAGTGCTGCTAATTCACCGGTGGAAGGATTTTAGCATTCCCCTGCTCCCGCAATGAATGAGAAATTCTACATGGCTTGTATTTCCATGCACATAGCACTGGATCTATGTGCCTAGATTTTCTGTAGTAATCAAAAACATTAATACAGGCCCTGTGTTAAAGGATTTTAAAAATATTTTAAAAGACTTTTATGTGTTTTTATCTGATTGGAGCAGGGATGGTAATTAAATCAAATATTCTGGAACAGTGGAACAGAACTTCATTAGCAACAAACTGACCTTGTTTCTTTTAACACGTACTTGCTGCTGAATTTTTTTTAACTGTAGGTGTAGTTAAAGTAGCATTTATTAAATTATTTTCATATAGTAAATGCTTGGGGGGGGTCGAACAATCTGAAATTTAATGAAGAGGCGAATGAGCTGAAGAATTTGGTCTAGGAAAAGGGTGGGGAACTTGTCCTCCTCATTGCCTTAATCCACATCATAAATAACACAAAAGACAAGGAACTTCAGGTCTTATCTTGGGGATAGGTATGAGGAGGCACACATTCTCCATTCCTCCTTGAAAGGGAGGGCAACATAGGATTAGTACACTGATTATTACTAAGATTTCTACACATCAGTTCTGTTCTATACTATTCTACTGAAAGTTTGCACTACACTTTTTGTTTTAACGCAAGAAGTCCCCTGAACTCTCACCATGTGACAACCATATGTTTACATTCTTTATTCACAAAACTGGTGTTTCTACACAGTGGCTCTGGGAAAGAGATGAAACTTCAGAACAAAGTTCTTTTATGGAACAGGCATAAGTAAGCTGTGCTCAGAATTTGTCAATTACAAGTGTCAATGTATTGCTATTTATGAGTATGATACTTGTGACAATTTTGAGGCAAATGAAGTCACTTTTTGTCTCTACTCATGTAAATGCACTTTTATGTCATAATATGTGGACGTTAATGTAATTTTTAGTGAGCAACTAAATATAGCAAATAAATTTTATTCTGTTAATATAGCTTCAGGAATTATGGAAACCATTTGTTCTACTCTACATTCTAGAGGTTAATAAGGGTTGAATTTGTGAGGCCTCAGTTGTGATGCATTTTTGTCATGTTAAGTTTTGCTAAATCTGATGCATATGAATAGTTTCTCTGAACAGGTGCAGAGAGCATTTCTTAACACTAATATTTATGGATCGTGGATTAAGAAGCAGAAACTCAATTATAAATTAAGAAAACTTGAATTTAAAACTTCATTTTTTAAAGGAACAAAATTACAGGTAGTCCTTGCTTAACAATCACTATTGGGGCTGGCAACTCCCTTGCTTGTGACCATGCTGGATTCATGATATCATTTACACTGTGGTGGTTAAACATGCATTTGTTAAGTGTGACTGAGACTTGTGATTTTATGGCCAGTTTCTTCATTGATTTGTCAGAAGCCAGTTGTCAATATGCAAATAGCAACCATGTGACTGCTGGATGCTGTGATGTCCACCAATTGTGAAGAGCCTGAATTCTGATCACATGACCAAGGGATTACTGCAATGGTTGTGCTTTTTCAGCATTGTCGTAACTTTGAACAGTTCAAGACAATTGTTAAACAAGGACTATCTGTTCAGACTTGGAACATTGCAAAATTTTAGTATAGCACTAGCAATAGCACTTTGACTTATATACTTCATAGTGCTTTTACAGCCCTTTCTAAGCGGTTTAAGAGTCAGTATATTGCCCCCAACAATCTGGGTCCTCATTTTATCCACCTCGGAAGGATGGAAGGCTGAGTCAACCTTGAGCCGGTGAGATTTGAACTGCCACACTGCAGTTAGCAGTCAGCTGAAGTAGCCTGCAGTGCTGCACTCTTAACCACTGCACCATCTCGGCTCTAGTATCTTTTGCCTCATTCCCTTGGCAAGAAAATACAGCCACCAGCTGTATTATTCATTTATTTTTATACCATCTTATTTCTCAAAGACTCATAGTATTAAAACTGCAACTTTCAGAATTCTCAGTGGGCTTGGTGCAAGCTGAAGTGAAACTGAAGACCGATCTGAGCGACATTCATTTGCAATTCTCAACTCTACAACTATGGATTCTGAGACATTGCAGAAAATGTTAAGCCTTGTTTATGTATTTAAAATTCTGACTGTATATACTGAATCCATACAAATATGCATATAGCCTAAATGTAAAATTTCAGAGTTTTCAGTTCAAAATGAAAAATGAGTTATACGTCAGCAATACTGACAATTCACTAAAGCTGTAATCTTAAACTCTTCAAAGTAAGATCAAGTTACCAGACTTACTTTTGAGTAAACAACTGGTATTGCTCTGAAATTCATTTCAGAGTGTTTCCTGAAGGCAGACCTTTAAGCTGTTATACTGTATGTTTGCATTTATTTCCTTGGTAAAATACTTTTATAAAATAAAAGTAATTTAAGGAACTGGCAATGGCATAAAAGTCAAAATGGTCAGTAAATCTGTGTCTTTGGACACAGATGGAACTGCTGTGTGAAAAACTAAGCAATGTAGGAGTTACTTAGCTAAAAAACAATTCGTCATTCTGTGAGTCATGGTTTAAAGCATAATCTGTTTTGCAGATCAGTCAGGAGTTTATTCAACCAATTTAGGGTAATTTAGCAAGGTACTTGCTGAAATTATAGAACAATTCCAATATCAGAAATACCAGAAGTATATATTTACATTTCTAGCTCTCAGTAACGACAGGCGCTTATCCATCATCATACTGATGGGTAAAGTACATATACTTTTTCTTCAGACATTGGGAAAGACCCCATAAGAATGGTGAAGAATGAGCTGGACCTTGGTAATAAAATCTCAAGTTCCACAAACTAGAATATATTCAAATGATCACCCCACAAAGTATATGGGTAAAATGGGCCTCATTTATCAATACATCATTCTTGTTTATTTTCACATATAATCAGTGGTGATCATCCAGATACACATTTATACAATTGCAGAGAATCTTCATAAGGTTTTTTTTTTTTTTGAAAGAAATCAAGCTGCCAAGCATTTTGTTGTGCTTCAAACAGAATTGTAGAAAACATGGGATAACATGGAGAGGGTAGAAGAGATGGTGGTTATGCATCCATCCTTGCTCTATTTGACCTCTTGGTGGCTTTCAATACCATCGACCATGGTATCCTCCTGATCAGCCCAGAAGATTAGGGGTGGGTGGCATGTTGTTCTGCTGGCTCACCTCCTTCCTTCAGAGTCAATTCCAGATTGGGAAGGAGAGATCCCTCCCTGGCTTCTACTATGTGGGTTGTCACAGGATCAGTGCTTTCTCCTTTATTATTCTAAATGAAGTTGCTGGGTGAGTTCATCCATCCATGAGGTATCATTGGTATTAGATCTGGCAAAGAGGCATTCTGCAGGTACCATTAGCTAGGGATCTACATTTGATGGATCCCAGAAAATGTGCCTTCTCTGGTATAGCTATGTCCCCATGGAACATACTTTCATCCGAAGTTAGATTAGCTGCACCTTTTTGGTATTCTGGGAGTCCCTCAAGACCTGGTTATGTTAACAGGCTTATACTCTCTTTGCCTATGGTTTATTTTTATAATATTTATCTTTTAACATGTGTTCTTATTTTTATTGTGTTATATATGCATTGATTACTGGATTGTTGTACCCTGCCTAGAACTGCTTTTTATGAGATGGGCAGCTATACAAATTTGATAGAGGATAAACATATAGATGTTCCCTTTCAAATTTTGACTTTTCTCATCCCAATTTCAGAAACTATTTTGAGGATTCCTTCTTTTTCTTCCAGAGTCAATACCATATAATAATACATTCATCCCTCTTCCTATTATTTTCTTCCATTTATTATCTGTCTAGAAATATTTTCAGCTGCTGAAAACTGCATGAGACCACAAAGGTCTCATACAGTTTAACAGGAAGTTTAACAGTAACAGCTAACAAGTTTACAATAATTATCAGAATGTTTAGTCAAAAGAAATTGCCTTGATTTTTGTTATTTAATATTGTGTACTAGATACAAAAGCTTTGCTTTAATATGTTAAACACCGATGACACAAGCAAGCAAACAGGGCCACACATTAAAAAAATTAGAAGTCCTTATGAATTTATTTACACAATTATTAAAGTACACAAATACAGTGGTAATACAAATGAGGTGTTCTGAGATATTGTTACCAATACACAGGTTTATAGAGACATTCTAACTATATTTTCAGCAGGTGATGGTGAGATTTAAGTATAATGGAAGGGCAGAGACTGCCCACAACCAAGAACAATTTGAAAGGTTTGCAGTCAACTTTTTAAGTATAGTACAGCAATTGAAGGTTCCAGATATATAGAAAGAAGAGGCTGCCTTTTAAAGTCTCTAACATTACATCATTGACAACAAATATTTACAAAAAGCACACTGAAGTGTAGAACTGTACAAATGGAAGTGCACATGCCCAAAGAACCAACATCTACAGCAACCAGTGATACAATTATTCAAATTTTTTCCATGGACCAACATTAAAACACATTCCCATTGCACTCCCCCAATCATAGGTTGCATCAAATCAGACCTTGAACATACAAATAAGCAATAGATTAAAAGTTCTAATGTAGCTAAAGAAAAGTAACAAGATTGTTCATAGTTCAAAAATCCACAGAAGTGAAAAAAGAGAGAGGAAACAAAAGGTGACCCGACAAAAGCTTTGAAACAAAATGCTTGCAAATTAACAGGAAAATAAAATCTTACTCGCCACCAAGTTTCCAAGGAGACAAGAATCTCACGCTTATTAAAAAGTAGTAACAACACACCTACATATTGCATTTTCATCCCTGAAGTGGGACTGATGGTGCTTTTGAGTGGTATTTGGTATGACTCACATGCCTTCTACTTTCCCAGATTACTAAGGGATAAATATATTGCTCATGAAAACGAAGATTCTTCATGTATATTAGCTGGCACACTAAGTGTTTTGGCCACTATATAAATATATCTTCAGCTGAAGGGCCAGCTGTTCCAGGCTTGCACGTTTTAATAAAGAATGAAAGAATTCAACAAGCTTGAATGTTCTCTTGACTTCTTGCAGAAGGAACAGATTGCTTATAACTCCGAGCCTTGGCGGAATGCAGCTGGCTGGCGGCACTTGCTGCCTCTGTGCACTCAAGAGGCCCGCCCACGTCTACACTGCTCCCACTGCAGTGGCAGTGCTTAATTGGCATCTGTAGGAACAACCCAGCAGAAACAAGATATCCTGCCCCTCTCCAAACCCTCCTCTATTATAAATAAAGGCAATACATTCTACGTTCAACATTAAAAACTTCCTGAAAGATTATTTTCGCTTTTTTTTTTTGTCCTTCAAAATCTATGAAGCGTTATTTTCACCTCTACTCGGTACAGCTTTTTCTTCCAAAAGAACTCCCACTCTTTCTTGAACAAAACGAGAGACAAATCAACATTTTAAAAAAGCAAAAAACTGGGTGGTACATAGAGGTTTAAATTCTAAAAAAAAAAAAAAAAAAAAAAGAACCTGACAACCCTGGAAGAACAAGACAGCCGTAAATAAAACTAAAACTTAAAAACCCTTGAGAACCCCCTTGTCCTGTCAAATGGGACCATACAAAAGTAAATAGTGTAAAATAAAAGGAAACACCTCTAATTCAGTTAGACATTCTCTTCTCACTTAAGCTTACAAGAAGTTTCAAGTCTTGAATTTTTTTTGTTTTTAAACCAAGCTTTAGAATTTTCACATTTCCACACAGGGTTTGAATGAGACAAGACTTTGTTTTTATAGAGAAGTTAAGCCAATAATCTTAGCAAAATGAATACAAAACTTTCTTAAACCAAGTAAAAGAGTTATAATTACAGTAGAACAATAAAAAGGGGGTGAAGACTGCCGCCTGCTGAGGGACAACTAAAATGGCTATTAAATAACAGGCGGGCAATGCTGTATACCATCGCTTCCTTTTCTAGCCCTGTTGCTAGAGTTCATATAAGGTTATTAGGTTTCGGGCTAAAGCCTCTTGTAGTGTGGCAGCTGCTGGATTCTGTCCATGTTCCTGTGAGTATCTTTAGACAGTGGCAAGGAGAGTTCCAACTGGAATATTTCTTCTGCTCTAGTTTGGGATAGTTTGCTAGTAAAAGCCATTGATAACATAGGAGATCAGCCATGCATTATCTGCCCCTCAATGGCAACATTATTTCACCGATGCACAGCAGATTGGAGTACGCTGGTCGTCGCCAGAGCAGGAATCTATTGAAGCCAAGGAACAGGGTATCAATATCAGCTCACACCTACTGAGACTGCATAAAACCTGGACCCACACACCATTTTCTATGTATACAACTGAACAGACACATCTACTTCAGAAGGGTGAAAAGCCAGTACAGAGATCTATGTGCCAACTGAATCGATGATTCACCCACCTGTAATGCCCATGAAGGGAATGACAGAATGACATGTTCCTTCTGTATTAAAGGTATGGTAAAAAAAGGCTTCTTGTGAGCAGGGAGAAATATATGAAGAATGGTGAAAAAAGCACATGCTAGTTAAAGAGAGAACAGATTAGATAACTCAGGTGAGCTCTTAAAATAGTAATGAAACCCAAAGCAAGAAGCAAGGTGACAAATGCATTGTAAATGTGTGTGTGTGCGTGCGCGCGTACACACACACACACACAAATATGCATTATTTATAATAATGTTCCCATCAAAAATGCAATGTCAAGCCAAGTCTGCGAGCTCTGCAATCAGAAATTTGATAGTATTTCAATTCCAATTGAGGTGCTGGAAATGAAATAAATTAAGAAGACCCTAAATCTAGATGCTTTGAAAAACGGGTGAAGGCTTACAATATTTCTAGTGGAAATTATGAATACTGTCAGTATTGCCTTCTTTTGTAACAAGGCTACATTTTATTCTAAATATATTCAACGTATAGGTAATCTGCTACCAAGCCTGTTTGTAAGCCCCTTAGAGTCACCTCTACATTAGATGGGTGGAATATAAATGTAATAAATAAGTATAAGTATAATCTATGAAATTACTGAAAAATCCTCCGGATTTTTTCAGATCAGGATGAAAGCAATGGGTTTGCTTTGTGTGTACTAAATCAAGCTTTGCTTCTCTAACAGGATTAAGATGTGCAAGAAGAAACACTTAAAAAAAAATCTATAGGCTATGAGTGGCAAGCAAATCCTCCTTTTCAGAATTATACAATAAAGTTTTAGTATTTAGATTACCGAAACATTGCCAATCTCTAGAGAGCAGCTTGCATATGATTGAGAACAGGAAGAAAGGTGTTTCCAGGTACCCATCCCTATCTAGTCCAAGTCCTTACTAATGCAAGTCCGAACTCTATAGTGCACCAATATTCCAACAGCCAATTTGTATGCTAGTTTAGATTCATACATATTTTAAATGACAAATAACTTTTTGTTGTTTCAAATTAAGACCATCCTTGAATGCAGTTTGTAGAAATACTGTCAAATTGCCACCACATTGATGTCTTGTTGTGCAACAAGAGGCTTTAAAAAAAAAAAATCAGGAACTTTATGGACTGGATCCTTCAATTTTTCTCTCTAAACATTTGAGGTTTTCCAACATAAATTGTACATAAAAACAGGCAATTAAACATAATTTGTAAAGAGTTTGGCTATTACCAACCCTAGCTGCTGATCTTTACATCTTCCCTATTCTCATTTCAACATTTTTCCTGCCAAACTGGGGAGGAAGAAGAAACATGACATGTTTTCTTTGCAGGAAAATGTAAGCAAGCACTTATTTAGTATAACATATCTTACAACCAAGGTTAATCTGGAAGAGAATCCTTCCACATAGTTAAAATTCTCAACAGTTGGATTATCCAGGTGATCAGATTCAAGTGGATAATAACTTGCAAATATTGTTAGTAACATAAAAGGCCCTGGGAGTCAAGTATACAAAAGCATTAATGAGAAGAGGAACAAGAGTGATTCAACATTAATAATAGAAATTAGCATATTATGAAGCTTTATCAAATGTCCTTTGGGCAGAGAGGCAAAGCATAACCCAAACAATAAAATGAAAGAATGGTCAGGAAAGAGAGCACAGCTGTTAGCAAAATCTAAGCATCTCAGGTTGGGCAAAAGAGCAAAAGAAACGGTTCTGGAAATATTTAAAAATGGCAGCATGCTACATATTGCCCATACACACTTCGTTTTGCTTTGGGGAAAACTACCTACTATCAAGGCAAAAGAACAGATCAAATGATAAGCTTTCGCTATCACAGATTCATTCATTTACTACACCAATACAAGCATTTAAGTGTCTGCTGTAACAAGTCCAGAGGCAGTTTCCAGCTACTTATCAGTTTTGAAAATGTTTTTTTAATCTTGGCTGCTTGTGGGAAAGGGAGAAAAATGAAGAGGCCACATCAAACTTTCGTTTATCCTACAAGATAATTCTGCTTAAATTAGGCAGTGAAGATATTCCCAGTCTTAGTTTTCACTACAACTAAAGCCCTGTCCCCCTTTATGTCCATGTGATACACATTAAAAAGGAGGCAGAGCTACAACTCCATGGCAACATCAGCCATCTTGATTTTTCTAAAAGCTCCCCCAGATATTCCTATATATTGGAATAATTTAATTTAAATGAATATAGTCTAAAACTATTACCAGCAGTCACTAAATTGGGCAGCCAACTTATTAAAAACATGCACAACAAAAATGAAGTAATATCTTAATGCTTTCTCTTCAAGGTGTCTTATTTTTCCAAATAGGCTACTCAGTTTGCACATTTGCTAAAAAGCAGATTTACTGTTACTCAATATAGCAAGTGATCCCTATGGGGTTATCCCAAATTCTAGATTATCTTCCACTTTACTAGTAATTTGGTCTCACATAACAAATATTCTAATCGAACCATTCTAGTGAAGCACCTAAAGGTTTGAGGAAAATGTGAACTAGTGAAATGCTAAAAGCTTTTGGGAAAAGCACATCTAATGCTACGTGGTCTGCAAGGCAGAGGGAAACAAAAGTGCAGAATTAAAATGAAAAGCCACCCCATTTGAATGCCCCAAAGGAGTTCATCCAGACCCACCCACCAAGCTGGAGTCTAGCGAGAAGGGACTCACCCAGTGCTGCTTTCCAACGAGGAGACGAGCAGCTACTTGCCATGGTGTTCGAAAGGAATGCTATTCTGAGGTGGGGGGGAAAAGACAGCCATTTGAAACAATTCCACTGCCCAAAGTTAACTTCAAACTAAGATTCTAAATGGACCTGTTCTTCATTTGGAGCAGTGCTCCTTTCAGAAGCCTCAAGAGACATTGGCCTTCACAGTTGTCACCAAATGAATAGCCAAAGAGGTTGCTTTGAGAATGTGTTTGGAGAACTGATGTGTAAGGATTGACTGCTCTAAGCAGCAGGAACGATCAATGGGATTTTGGAAATGCGTTTATATTGGAATGACTCCTAGCTCAAAAGGATCATCAGGTTAATGATTTATTGTCTGTGCTGGCCATTGATTCAAAAAAACATTTTCCTTTATTACAGTGACAAATTTAACCCGAGTAAACCAAGGAAACCTGCATCTCTGATTAGTACTCAATTAGGTACAAGCTCAATTTTGAGCAGGGGTCTCCAAACTTGGCAACTTTTAATTCCCAGAATTCCTGAGCCATCATGGCTGGCTGGCTGGAGAATTCTGGAAGTTGAAGTCCACAAGTCTTACAGTTGCCAAGGTTGGGCAACCCCCTGCACTAGAGCCTTCAGACTAGTAACCACAGATACAAACAGAGGCTTTCAGATGAATATATTCACTAGAACAGAAGTCCATTTATTGCTCTCAACTGGCCAAGGCAGCACAAAAGACAAAACCTAAATAATCTTGTAAATTTACTGCAAAAGATTAATCACACTTCTGGGAATGGGAGTTACATTTTCTCTCAGTACTTCTTTGTATACACACAAACCAACACTTCTTCCTCTTCCTAGTGGCAGTGGAAGCTTAAATAAAACCATTCTTTTCTCATAAAAAGACCCAACTTTTCTACTGCTATACCTGAATGATACGTTTAAGAATATAAAACATCACCCGTAGAGCAGGAAATGCTAAGTTCAAGTTATATAAATATACCTGCTATGAAGTTCAGCCCATCAAGAAACAAAAAGACAAGCTTAAGCGTTTTTTTACTGGAAAAAAAAAATCACCATTTCCTCAGCTTGTAGATAGTGACTAAGCTGAAAAAACTAGTATTTCCTACCAGCTAGAAATGGCACTACAAAAGACAACAAGAATATACATCTACCAGCAATTGTATTTTTCCAATTAGTCCCTATATTCTATCATGCTGACAAAAAACATTTCTTGGAGAACCAATGGTTGAAGCTTCACTGAGAAAAAGCTATAGACCTGAAATTATCATGAAAAGGAATCATAATAAAGAACATCAAAGACACATCAGCTAAATATAGGCCAACTTTCATAGAATAAAACAGGATAAAGTGAACTGCTTGTTGGAGACTTTCAAATAAGTAACTCTATAAATACTCAACTAAAAGGTTGAACTTATTTAAGAAAAACAGCGAGTAAATGGAACCTGTAAATTAGCATGTGATGCTTCCATCCTTGAGAGAGAGATCAGAATAAAGCAACTGCTTACCAAGATGAGCCTCATGCCATGACAATGCTGTGCCTGTGATTCCTGCATAACCATTCTTGCCAACAATTACCAGTATTTTCCAACCCTAGATATTTTAAGACTAAAACTTCAATTATCCAGCCAACTGATCCATTTCTCCACAAGGTAATAAATATGTATTCAGGCTTCTTCAGACTCACATGATCAATACTTTTCCCCCTTATTAAAAACCCACTCAAACCCATAACCCAAGTCCTCCATATTGAGAAACCTTGCCTGTGATTTTGTCACACATTACTAGATATTTGTGGAAGTTGAATGAATCCTGACAGCTGTTTGCCCATGAGGACCAAACAGGTGTGTATAGCATTATCAAGGCTTTGTTTACAGATACTTCAAAACACTGCACTTATCTCCTGCAAAACTTTGCTCTTTTAGAAATGGCTCCTTCAGCTGTCCTGGTCTCTGATCTATTTGAATGTTATCCATCAGTATGATTTGAACAAGAGTAAGACACTTGAATGTTGTTTGTCTCCACCCTGACTCTGTTTCTAGATTTACCTTATTACAAATAAAGAACTCTGGCTGGACTACAACACTCATAAAATCTTTGTTTATCTCTTACATGCCATCATGTAGGTGTAGAAACACTTTCATCTGGCTCACAATCAATTGCTATTTATACTGCATGCATGTTTCAGCAGAGGCCAAAATAAAAATCTGGCCAGGTTGCAGAACCTAGACGGTTTAGCAGTTTTATTTCATACTTCACAAGAACATCCAAATGTTTAAGAACGAAAATGTCCCTTTTAATCCATGTCTCTGCTCTGTGTTAACTCTTCTTTCTTCACCATCTTCAGCTTTTTGCCTCATTTGCTCTTCTTCCTGCACTTCTTTCTTTGCAGCAACTTCAAATTCTCAGCTCCCAGCCGGCTCCACTCACACCCCATCCCCTGGTGTACCTGCTAGAGTGGTCACCAAGGAAATAGTTAATGTTGACTATAAGGAGTCAGAACTGGGATTTAATGCTGACAGAATTATTAATCAGGGTGCTAAAGTAAGAACTGACATAATTTAATAGTGCTGAATCCTTAACATTCAGAAGAAAGTGATTTCCATGCAAAAGGATGGGCAATGACCATACACAATATATACACAGCACACAGGCTGTATTTTATCTTCAGCAAGGACCATGATCTCTGAAGCCATGTTCTAAGAGTGAAATCTGAGAATGATAAAAATGTCTGCTTTAGAATTATTTGGCCAAACATTAAAAGTATTGTATTCTGTTCTAACCCAGGCCCAACTGTTTTGTTCCTGGTCCTCTACCTGTAATCAACTTTAATTCTAATCTGGGGTCCCCAAACCCGGGGCTGTGGACCATTACCGGGCCATGGCCCATTTGGAAGAAGGCCGCACAAGTGGCTGGCACGCAAGGGCACAGCTTGGCTTGCATTGAGTGGCAGGCTGGTTCACCTCCACCCTTCCCCCCCTCCCTGGGCCACCAAGCTGTAAAAGTTGGGAATCCCTGTTCTAATCTTCCTTCCCTTACTGTTTACTATGGCATAACTCTTATGTTACCAGAAAAGATAGCACTGAAGCATGGGAAGTACCATTTGTGGCAACCTAGATTACTTCCTCCATCGAATACCTTAGGTGAACAATGCAATTGGTGATCCCATCACACAGAAAGATTTCCATTTTTAAATTTTGATTTTCCCCCCTCAAGGTTTGGAGCCCTACTTAACTTGCTACCCTGACAGTCTAGTTCACCTATTTGAAGGAGTCAACCCTGATAAAAGGAGTCAACCCTGATAACCCTAATTTTTGTTTCTCTATAGCAAAACCAGGCACAAGGAATGATGGGCTGGCAGAATATGGAAGATCAAATAGCAAATTACAAGAGCTTAGTTGGCTAGCGTATGATAAGGCAAATATTCCTCTTAATTCTGAAAGCCCAGATAGAAGACCATTTTACTCTAGATCTTATAACATTTTAAAGTTATAAACCAATATTCAAAAACCATAACTACAATTTAAAATTGGCCTGTATGAAATAAATTATACAAGGATCAAATGTCAAACTGCAATTACTTAATTCTTAAGGGAAACACTTGCTAGCCATTCAGAAGGGAAGACTATATCGGTTGATTAATGTGAAAGCTTGTGCATATTGTGCTAGATCACAGTTTAGCATTAGAAAGGGAAAACCTCTCTATCTAGTCTGCAAGACTTCTTCCTTATTGTCTTTGTTCTGTGCATCCTAGTAAACAAGAAACAGTGATGTCACATAGCCCTTAGGAAGTAACTACAGGACTCTTAGTTCCTTCATAAGATGACAATTCTAATTTTGCAAGAATGTTAAAAAAGAAACTTTTCAGAATGTTTATTATAAAACCTACTCTAATTGCTTTTCACTACGAAAAAAATATTGAACCTTTCATAGTCATCTCAGAAAGGCATTTCAATTGCATTCGAATAAGAATTCAAACTGCATTAGAGTATTAAATTTAGAGAAAATCAATGTTGCTTAATACAAATCAAGAGATCTAATGATTTTAGCACATGTAGAGGTATTGGATTTGGGCTGCAAAAATCCAAATGGTTATTAGATAGTAGCATATTTCTGCCTCCATATACTGGTTACTTGGATTTTTGCAACCCAGATCTGCATAATTGGATTGTAATTTACTTCTGAAATATGTGGATTTTAGTATTTTTGGGGACCAGTAAAAGAAGAAGAGCCAAGAACAGCAATGGAGCTACAGAAGGTTTGATCTCTTAAGAAACGTTAAGGTCCTAATCCAAAAGAGGCACGCTCTTAGAATTCCAAATTCAATTGGATGAAAATAAAAGACACTACATTATTCACAACCTAAAGGAATTTAAAATGATTGAAATTATCATGCCAATTGATAAATTGTTTTCCTTTCAATGAAATAGGAAACTACTTTAAAAAGTTGTCTACATAATAGAATTGTGTGCTAGTTGCATTATTATATAAGATATTGAAGAGGGGGCAGTCTTTTTAATTAGAAAAATGACACACAAAACTGTAAATGGAGATGGAGAATTTAGCTTTTGCATGTATAAAGAATATGAATATAAAGAATACTGTTCTATGGAATTCAGCTATTACTACCTAAGAAACTATCCCTTTATCTGCATAAAATTTAAATTCCAAAATCTTTGGTAACCTGTACCTAATCATTCACAGCTCCTTTAAACCATTAATGATATCCAGTCATTGGCAGCTTTTTGTTCCTTATCAGTTTATACTTAGTCATTAATAAAATGAACAATAATTTAAAAATAATTGGCTGCTGTTGCCTCCCAAGTGTGCAAGGCAAACATTAACCGTATACCAAGAAATACTGGGCTAAGGCAAGATGGGCTTGAAATTTAATGCCTTCTAAATTCAATATCACAACCAAAGAAACATTTACTTATATTTTGTATAATATAGCTTGCTGGACTTCAGTGATTTTGATGCAAAGGAAAGCAAATAATTACATCACAAGAGTCCAAAAGTGCTTTATTTCCGGTAACTTAAGAGGTTAAAATGCGCACTTTCTTCCTCTTCCTTCGAGGTCTGCAGGAGCTTGGCTTTTCAGATGAAAGGATAAAAGAAAGAGTCTCAAAACCTCATAAGGTTTCATTTTTCAAAATTAGCAAATCTCCCATAGGATATATTTACTCAAGCCCTAGAGATAAATATATTTGTTAGCAGGTAAGGAAGTGCCCTTCTTTTAGAGACATGGAGAGCACCATTTTATTCATTACAACTTTGAGTAATGCATAATGAAGTATTTTCTGAAAGAATTGCTCACCAAAAATAATAGAAGCAAGTATTTCAGAACTATATTCAGACCACCATCTACTTCAATATAAAAAAAATTCAAGAAAAATAATATAGAAGTAGTTATAATTACAATGATAAATAATTTATTAGTATGTTAAAGACCTTGGATCTGCAGAAAATAGTCATGTTATTTAAGTTCTTGATTGCAAAAACTTGCATTAGGTAATCAAAGCTATCTTCCTGTAGAGCTGAAACTTTTAAATTATATAATCCTTTCAGTTATTCTCTGATCAGAGATCTTTTTAGTATTGCTTTAGAGATTGTTCTGTATCAAATATCCTTTTGGCATAAATTCAGATTACATATCTTTCATCTATTAAAGTGTGCTATGAACAATCAAAGTTTTATTAATTGGGCCTTAATGAGCAATGCTATGAACATTTATTAAATACAATTCTGTCTGGATTCCTAATAAGAACCACCTTTCCTCCTTTTCTAACTGCAAACAATAGTGTCAGTAGAGCTACTCGTACCCAAAATGAAAAATACAAATTGTTACTGGAGGGCAGAAAGCAAACTTTGATTCTTTGCTGGTATCTAATGGTCTTCTGAATTTTTGCAGCCAAGGTGTGGTTGTTTATTTGTAATCACTAATGCTTTTATAGACTACTTTTATATTCACCCATAATTCTTGTTTGGGTGAGTTTTCCACTTCTGTTACAAATCTTTGAGCCTCTTTATTAACCTCTGATGCTAAAATCATTTTTTTATAGTTAAAACATCTACACTGCCATCCTATTCACCTGTAAAAACGTTTGCTATTTGATGACTTCAGTTGATAGAATTACAGTCCATTTTATCAAGGCTCTGAAAAACACTTGTTTTCTGACTCACTTTCCAAATATTTATAATATGCTCTCCTATTAGCATCTAATTCAAACTTATTGTTTCTAAATTCCCAGTCTTTTAAAAAGACACTTGAATGCAGATATAGGATCCCAAGACCAATATTTCATTGTTGAACAATTTACAAGTCAAAATTCAGTTTTGTAGCTTGTTATATATGAACCTCCAATCTGATGTGATTACATACCACACATAGTGAAATGAAACAAAAAAATTACAACTAATTCAGTAGTTTGATAAGTGTTTGTCTTTTGTTTAGAAATACACAAATAATATTAACATTATTCTTTTGTAAAATGCAGAAAACACATATTCTTCTAGAATATGCTGGCCTTTATACATTGAAAATCTTTAAATTTATAGCCAGTTACACAATGTGTTGAAACCTGATACAGATGTACTTTGAATGTCTGACATATATTTTAAAACATGATTTATGCTTTATGGGAAAAATTGCAAGTCCTGATTAATGGTCCCAAAGTCAAGGTACTTGACGACTGCAGACGTATTCAGATTTCACTATTACTCTAATTTAGCTATGTGTTTCGAATAATAATACATGCCCAAAGATAATCTAAAAAAACATTGCTGCTTCTCAAATTAAAAAGGATTCTTCAAAGTGCTAAGAAAAAAAATCAGAGATGTATGAACAGTACCTAACAAACTATTACAGAAGTATACAAAGGAAGCATCAGAAACTCTTTTCTATTTCCATCTCTTATTAATCACATTTTTTTCAGACCTTTAATATTCTTCAGAAAAACTCCTTATACAATAGATGTTATTACAGACAATGATTATACCAGACAAAAGCTGGTAGTTATTTCCCATTCAGTGGCCATTTATTTGGAAATACAACCACAAATTATGTCAAGATCTCAGAACTGTTGGTTGCTGGGTTTCATACTGGTGTGTGTGTGTGTGTGTGTGTGTGTGTGTGTGTGTGTGTGTGAACACTATCAAACAAAATACTAAGTGACAAGCTACCACAATTTGTCCATCTCTAATACTGGACAAATTGTATCTGATCAACGTTAAAGGAAGAATGCTTATTGATTCTTCTTCATCAAATTTAACAAATACTAATATTCATTCATTTGCACAATGTTTCCGAGATCTGCAGTGGTTAAGAAAAAACATGATCTTTATGTGAGTTGACGATTCACAGAGAATATATAGCAAAAGTCACTGAAATGTCCATGGCTGTTAAAAATCTGTACCCTGCAAATACACAAAGGCCCAAAAAGGGATTAAGCAAAGGAGGCACCCAGGTACCCACCTATAGATTCCACAGCTATTAGTCCCTCTTTCACATTAAAGCCTCAAGATCAGAGGCCTTCACAAATAGCTATTCATCAGCTGATTCTGATTAAGTAAGAGATCAACGTGTTTAAAACGTAACAGCTGTTAAGGTAGGCCTTTCAATTCAGAGCCCAGAGCATTTCTAAACTGAAAATGAATGCCAACGGCACTATACCCCTTTATCTCTTTTCCCATGAAATGAAAAGTTTTGTACCTGTGAGGTTGACATGCGTGAGGTATCTTGTCGACCTGTTAAATCAGATGAGGAGATATTCACAGGGGCCCCACGATGCAATCGCATACTCACTTTCCGTTCTCGCTCCATTCCAGAAACTGGCCGAGGAGATGTATTTGCTGACCAAAAAAGAAAAAAAGGAAACTATCATTATCAGATTTTTTTTTACATAGAAAAAATTGGCTACAAGTTATTCCAGAGTTCTATAGAAGTTCTTGTGGGAGATAGTATATAAGTCACTGTGATTAAATGTTGAACTGGCATTACTCAACAAGGTAACATCATCAGTGCAGTGTAATTTATGTATACTGTCTTGAACTCCTGAATGAAAGCTGGGATGTAAATCTTATATAGGCAGTTGTCAATTTACGACCATTTGTTTAACAATAGCTTGAAATAACAATGAAAGAGTCTTTACAGGCCATAAAGCCTGTTCTAGACACACAAAATGTTATACCATTACCTCCACGATTACATTATTGAGATCTAGGTGCCTGTCAACATCATGTAGTTGCCATTTGTAATCTCTGCTAATTTCCCCAGAAAGTCAAAGGAGAAGCAGCAGGAAAGATTGCAAGCTGCTGCCATCTACTGAAAGGACTCTTGAAGATTTCAACTCCATTTCTGCACTCCACCAAAGGAGCCCTTCCATGCACGAAGGGGAGCTAAAATCCTTTGGTGGGTAGCCCTTTCAGAGAGAGCAGAGATGTTTAAATACATGTCCGCTAAATGTTGGAAATGTAATCAGACCAGGGTGGATAAAAATCAATGATTTTTTTTAAAAAATAAAAAAAAAATCAGATTTTTTTTGATTTAAATCAGATTTTTTTTAAATAAAATGCTTTTTGAGGAAAATATATTACCATCCAAAGGTTATTCCATCATGAAATAAAGATTAGTTTTTTAATTATGTAGAATAAGGCTGTATATGTTTAATTTTTTTGGTAAATGAATTCCATTAATCCATTCACAATGTCATGCTCTTCCAGAGGTTTTTGTAAGATTATTGGGCAGTTTCTCTGCCTACAAGATATTATCACAGATGCTTGGTTTACTTTTGCAGTTCTCAAAACTGAATTTGACTCAGCAGAGATCACATGCCTCTTCTTCACAGCAAAAATGTTATAACATGAACAGAGTTGAGACAAAGACCTTAATCCTATTGTTCTACAAACCTATGCATACAGAATCAACCTCTTCAGTGCTAAGTTTCAAGAAGTTCAGTGAATAGAATAGAAACAATATTTTTCTGATTGCTTGGAGTGGAATAGATCTGCACAAGAAGAAAGTGAAACTACCGTATTTTCCGGCGTATAAGACGACTGGGCGTATAAGACGACCCCCAAATTTTCCTGTTAAAATATAGGGTTTGGGCTATACTCGCCGTATAAGACTACCCCTCTTCCAACGCACACCAAATAAAAATTTAAAAAACATCAACTGGCTCACACACAATGTAAAAGCAGTTGTGCTAGACCCAAAATGGCCCCTGAAACAAGCAGGAACCTCACACAGCCACAAAAAGCCCAAAAACCCAACTTTCACACTTTACACACACAAAATTCCACATACAGCTTTGTGAGATTTTGTGTGTTTGTGTAGTTAGAGTGAAACACTACAGAAACACACTAAATCTCAGAAAGCTGCACAAATATTATTTTATTTTATTTTATTTTATTTTTATTTTTATATGAAAGCTAAATTTAAACTTCCTAAACTTTAAATGGCTAGGTCTAAAAAAGAACAACTAAAAAAAAACCCAAGTAACTATTTTTTTTTTAAAGATCCCAAAGGGGAAAAAAACTTACCCAATAGAACAGGGGTCTCCAACCTTGGCAACTTTAAGACTTGTAGACTTCAACTCCCAAAATTCCTCAGCCAGCTTTGTTTTGCTGGCTGAGGAATTCTGGGAGTTGAAGTCCACAACTCCCTGCCTGCTTGATTGCAGGCAGGGAGTTGCTTGCTGATGGAATGGATTCAGGCAAGCGAAGCAAGGCAAGCAGCTAAGGCAGTGGTTCTCAACCTTCCTAATGCCGCGACCCTTTAATACAGTTCCTCATGTTGTGGTGACCCCCAACGATAAAGTTATTCCTAAAACCATCAAAAATATGTGTTTTCCGATGGTCTTAGGCCAGGGGTCCCCAACCTTTTGGACCTCAGGGACCACCAACTTCATAATTTTAAATTTCGCTGACCACTAATACGAATCCAGTGCACCGCTTGCTGAAGCACCTGGACTCCCAGTACGGGATGGGGTCCTTCAGGCACTCTCCCTCCTGTCTGTCTGTCTCTCTCTCTGTCTCCCACTCTTTCTCTCTCATTCTCTTTCTCTCTCTCTCATTTTCGCTTTCTCTCTCTCTCTCCCTCTCTTTCTTTCTCTCCCACTCTTTCTCATTCTCTCTTTCTCTCTCCCCCTCTTTCTCTCTCCCCTCACTCTCTCTCATTCTCTTTCTGTCCCCTTACTCTCCCCCCCCCACTCTTTCTCTCTTTCTCCCTCCCCCTCTTTCTTTCTCTCTCTCCCTCTTTCTCTCTCATTCTCTTTCTCTCTCCCCCTTTCTCTCTCTCTCTCCCCACTCTCTCCCTCTCATTCTGATTCTCTCATTCTGATTCTCTTTCATTTTCTCTCTCTGATTCTTTGATTCTCTTTCATTCTGTCTCTGTCTCTCATTCTCTCTCTCTCTCTGATTCTCTCTCTTTCTCTCATTCTCTTTCATTCTGTCTTTCTCTCTCTCTCTCTGTCTCACTCTGATTCTCTCTCTCATTCTCTCTCTGATTCTTTGATTCTCTTTCATTCTTTCTCTTTCTCTGTCTCTCATTCTCTCTCTCACTCTCTCTCTCTGATTCTGTCTCTTTCTCTCATTCTCTTTCATTCTGTCTTTCTCTCTCTTTCTCTCTCTGTCTCACTCTGATTCTCTCTCTCTCATTCTCTCTTTCATTCTTTGTCTCTTTCTCTCTCTGTCTCATTCTGATTCTCTCTCTTTCTCTCTCATTCTCTCTCTCTCTCATCTCATGGGCCAGCCAGAGTCTTGGGGCTGAGAGGAAGTCAAGCATCTCCCTGAGAGACTGAGGGCCGGAAGAAGTGTGGGAGCGAAGCACTACTTGAACTTGTGCGGCATGAGCATTTGCCTTGGTATATTTGCGCCAGCCGATGGCCAAGGCAGCCCTCATCTGTCTGCTGAAAGTGCAGCATCAGGATTCTGCCTTGCTATATTTGCAGCGCAAGGCAGCCTTTGTTTCCTGCTGCTTGGGATTCAGAGTGGTAAATGGCGTCTGATCCAGAGAGCAGCTGGATTTTGCTCTCTAATCCGGATGCCAGATCGGCCCCCTGCAAACTCTCGTCTCTTGAGGAGCGCTCCCTGAAGCGGGGCTGGAAACTTTGGTTGGATTGCTTGAGAGAGGAGAGCTTGCAGGGGGGCGATCTGGTGTCTGCAATGGAGAGCGGCATCCGGCTTTTTCTCTCTGCTGTAAGAGCGCTGTAAGAGCGGCAGCCCTCATCTCCTAATGCTTGGGACTCAGAGCGGTAAATGGTGACTGGTCCGGGGAGCAGCTGGATTTTGCAGTCCCAAGCATTAGGAGATGAGCGCTGCCACTCTTACAGCGCTCTTACAGCGGAGAGAAAAAGCCGGATGCCGCTCTCCATTGCAGACACCAGATCGCCCCCCTGCAAGCTCTCCTCTCTCAAGCATTCCAACCAAAGTTTCCAGCCCCACTTCAGGGAGCGCTCCTCGAGAGACGAGATCTTGCAGGGGGCTAATCTGGCGTCCGCAATGAGAGCAAAATCCAGCTGCTCCCCGGACCAGTCACCATTTACCACTCTGAGTCCCAAGCATTAGGAGATGAGGGCTGCCACTCTTACAGCGGAGAGAAAAAGCTGGGTGCCGCTCTCCATTGCAGACACCAGATCGCCCCCCTGCAAGCTCTCCTCTCTCAAGCAGTCCAACCAAAGTTTCCAGCCCGCTTCAGGGAGCGCTCCTCGAGAGACGAGATCTTGCAGGGGGCTAATCTGGCTTCCGCAATGAGAGCAAAATCCAGCTGCTCCCCGGACCAGTCACCATTTACCACTCCGAGTCCCAAGCATTAGGAGATGAGGGCTGCCACTCTTACAGCGCTCTTACAGCGGAGAGAAAAAGCTGGGTGCCGCTCTCCATTGCAGACACCAGATCGCCCCCCTGCAAGCTCTCCCTCTCAAGCAGTCCAACCAAAGTTTCCAGCCCCGCTTCAGGGAGCGCTCCTCGAGAGACGAGAGTTTGCAGGGGGCCGATCTGGCATCCGGATTAGAGAGCAAAATCCAGCTGCTCTCCGGATCAGACGCCATTTACCACTCTGAGTTCCAGGCAACAGGAGAGGAGGGCTGCCTTGCGCCACTCCTGACACAAATATACCAAGGCGGAATGCTGTTGCCGTACAAATGAAAGTAGTGCTTCACTCCCACAGCTTCCAGCCATCGCAAACGCCGCTTCTTCCCGCTTCTGCCGCCCTCTCCCCCACCGCCACAACAGCACCATTCATTCCGGATGGTGAGGGCTGCGCTCGTTTTTCTGTATTGCACCACCTGCAAAACCCCTATGAAAGGGTTGTTTGACCCCCAACCACTGAGCTAAGGTAAACAAGCTGGAGGGGGAAAAGTTTTTCCCTTCTCCATGGCTCTGGCGATCCCAGCTGAATTGCCTGATTAGCAGGCAAAGCTGGGATCATCAGAGCTTGGATCGCCAGAGCCATTTAAGGCTCGTCAGAGCCTTTCGGGCTGGTCTGCCTGGTTACAGGAGAACGACACCTGGCGTATAAGACGACCCCCGACTTTTGAGAAGATTTTCATGTGTTAAAAAGTCGTCTTATACGCCGGAAAATATGGTAAGTGTGAGGAGGAAGGGGCAAGCAGACAAGTACAAAATGAAAGTGAAACTTTCTGAGCACAATACTGCAAAGCCACAGACAGACAAGTCTTTGGATCTTTTTGTGTGTATGACCTGAGGTTTATCACATTCTTTCCTTGGAGGAAAAAACCTATAATGGCAACAGGCCATAAAAGAGACCCAGTTTGGCAATATTTTAATGAAGTTCCTTTACCTATCGGTAAGGCAGGCATGCGTGCAAACTGCAAACACTGCAACAAAGAAATGCAAGGCCTGGTGGCCCGAATGAGGCAACATCATGAGAAGTGCTGTGATGAAGATGACCAAAGAAACACATTTGAACAGGCAGGATCTTCAGGTTGGTAAACATTTTTATTGAATCATATTTCTAAAGACTGCCTTGAACTGTCATGTTTGAGCAAAATTATATTTCTTATTATTACTGCATGTCATTTGGTACAGTTATGAAGAACAGCAAATATTCCTTTTGGGGCAGTGCTGTGTACAATAACAGAAATTGTATAAACAATAAAATAACAGCATTGACTTTTTTGTTTAGGGGAATTCATGGATTCTGGAAACTATCACCTTCTAGATCACCATCCTCCTGTTTTTTTAATATGGTTCAGTCACTGAGACCAGGATACAGTCCACCCAGCAGAGCAGATGTTTCAGGGAAACTGCTGGATAAACTGTATGACAGAGAAATGGAGCAATGTGCAACAGCTCTGGAGGGTAGAATTGTTAACCTAAGTATTGATGGGTGGAGTAATGTCCACAATGATCCTATTGTATGTGCTTGTATAACAACAGAAGAAGGGAACATCTTCCTTGCACAAACAATTGATACGTCAGGAAATGCACACACAGCAGAATACTTACAAGAAGTGGCAGTAAAAGCTATAATAACCTGTGAACAAAAATTCAAATGTCTAGTACGCAGTTTGGTCACAGACAATGCTGCAAATGTATCCAAGATGAGAAGAAATTTAGAAGAGCAGGAAGGGAATACAAAGCTAATAACATATGGTTGCAGTGCTCATTTGCTGCACCTCTTAGCCAAAGACTTAAGTGTTCCAGAAATAAAGACTAATGTTGTTGAAATTGCTAAATACTTCTGTATTTAGCAATTTTGCTGCAGCAGCTCTGAAAAGGATGGGTGGAACCAAGCTAACGCTCCCACAAGATGTTAGATAGAACTGTGGTGGACTGTTTTGAGGAGTATATCAAGAACTGGCCTATTCTGATGACAGTTTGTGAAGAAAATCAAGATAAAATAGATGGCACTGTCACTGCCAAAATCCTCAACATTGGGCTTAAGAGAAATGTTGAACATATGCTGAGCATCCTGAAACCCATCTCTGAAGCTTTAAACAAAATACAGAAAAATAGCTGTTTTATTGCTGATGCTGTTGAAATTTGGAAGGAACTGAGTGAACACTTAAAAACAGAACTACACATGGACAGAATTAAATTACAAGCATTAAAAAAACGAATGGGACAAGTACTGTCTCCAGCTCATTTTTTGGCAAATATTGTCAATATCCAATATCAGAGTCAAAACTTAAGTGCCGAGGAAGAGGATTAGCTATGACATGGGTATCCAGCAATCATCCATCTGTAATGCCAACTATAATAAACTTCAAAGCTAAGGGGGAACCCATTCAAGAAATATATGTTTCCTGAAGATATTTTAAAGAAAGTCACACCAGTGAACTGGTGGAAGTCACTTAAGCACTTGGATTTAGAGACTGTTCAAGTAATGATTTCACTTTTAACAGCAGTAGCTTCTTCTGCAGGTGTTGAAAGAATATTCTCTTCCTTTGGACTCATTCATTCTAAATTGAGAAATCGTTTGGGACCCGATAAAGCAGGAAAGCTTGTTTTTCTTTTCCAGATTATGAACAAAGAAGAAGATGAAGATGACGAGTGAGCTACAGAGGACAGTATTTAAGTTTTTCATGTGTAGGCTTGGCTGACAGTCTAAGTTTCTTAAAATATATATTTTGTTTAGCCAAATTAGTTAACAAACATGATGTTTGTTTAAGCAAATAACATATGCTGTAATGTTATTGTTTCAGTTGAATAAATCTATTTAAATTGTTATTATTAAGGTAATGATTATTGTTCTCCTAAGTACAACAGAAAACTTGTCCAAATATGAATGATTAACCTATTAAACTGGGGATAAAAAACTAATATGAAAAGTTGTTATTCTAAAAATCTTCATCTACTTGCATGTTAAAGTTATACCAGCAAGAATTAGTCTTTATGTAGAAAACTATGATTTAAATCAAGCCTTACTGACTAGTGATTTAAATCAGTTTGATTTAAATCAAATCCACCCTGAATCAGACACCTGGTTTGTATTATATGTGTTGGACATGCCCAAAGGCAAAAAATACTGGACAAAAATACATTCATGGTTGGAAAAAATGATAAAGCAATATATAGATTTAAAACCAGAAATATTTTTATTGGGCATCTTACTGGAAACAAGGGGAATACATATTTGATTTTACACGTATTAACTGCAGCTAGAATTTTATTTGCATAACAATAGAAAAGTGAAGAGATCCCTACAGATGAAAATGTAATTAAAAAAATATTAGAATGTGCAGAAATGGATAGACTAACACTTAAAATTAAGAGAAAGGAAGAAACTGAATACTTTCTAACATGGGACTCATTTTACCAATGGTTAGCCCAGGGGTGGGCAAATGTGGCTCTTTTACAACCTGTGGACTTCAACTCCCAGAATTCCTGAGCCAGAATTCTGGGAGTTGAAGTCCACAGGTTGTAAAAGAGCCACATTTGCCCACCCCTGGGTTAGCCAATAAAAACAGAAGTTAGAAACATGGAAATATAAAAGAAAGACTAATGTTATAAGGAAGGTTTGCTTAAATGGATACATGATGATGATGATGATGACGACTAATACCAATGTAATGTAATGAATAATATTGTAAACATTATGACTATTATTTCCTAAAATTATTTGTACCCAGACAACACAGTTTATTTAGAAATGGAATTTTTATATGTAATAATAAAGAAAAAAGAAAAAAAGAGAGAGCAGAAGGGTATTATGGTAAGGTAAGGAACGTGGGTGACTCTGGTGATGGGGGAGGCACTGGGTGATCTGGCAAAGGACTCACAAGTGTCTGTTTGATCAGGAGCTGAAAATCCTGCTTAGGTTTCTGCAGGGAGGATTTTCAGTTCCTGAACTGGGCCTCCCAGGATTTCTCCCACCAACCCTTCTGGCACCCCATGCTGCCAGGACTGTTTAATGACCAACAAAATTGTTTAACAACATAACGGGGAGTGCTGATATTGTGGTTGTTGACAGAGGCAGACGCATGAGTGCCTCACTTAATGACCAGTTTGTTCAACGACATAAATTCTGGTCCTAATTGTGGTTATAAGTGGAGGCACAATTTGTAAACACATAAATAGTTGGCTTGCGGTGAACCCTAATTCAATCTAGAAAATTTAGTTCAATAACTTTTATTGTTCTAAAATGTATACTAATTCCTGTTAAGCAGTTTCCTCAGTGAACATTTCCAAATACGATGGATGAAATGAAACATTCATTTTCTGACACAATTTTGCACATCTCACAACATGTGTAACATTGGCACAGGTGTACAAGAGAGCTCTGAATAAGAGCACAGCAACCAGTGATTTTTGCAGTCTCTTCTTCTGTCTCAGTCACATGTTTCTTTAGTGACCATTTTGCTTAACAACCTGGTTATTGGAATGGAACTGTGCCACTAAACAAAGAATGTGTGTAAAATGTGAAGGAGGATCCAGAATAGCTTAACTTCTTTTGAAAGCTAGGTAACTTTCTTGGCTATGATGATAAGATAAAGCTGCTTTAGCCTGCAGTTCTTACATACAGGCCTGTGTATCTCAAAGGCATTAGGACAGAGGAAATTCCTAAATGACTTGGAGTCAGGTTAGCTGAAGCACTGATGCATAAACTTGAAAATAAAAATCTGAGATGCTGTTCTCAGGTGTTTTCTACGGTAAGTTCTAGTCACAGCTTTAGAATTCTCTGTCAAGTCCATGTTTCCTTATTGGCTTGTCTTTAGAAGAATGTTAAATATTAATTGATTGTGTACTATGAATGTTTTCAGTTTGAGAACTACAGAACCTATTGCTTAGCTTGTATAATCCATAATTCATCAAATACCATCCTATCACTTTGGTATTTACTGTGTTTTGTATTTTAAAGTATGATGTAATTCCCCTCTGAAATAAAATATCAGACTACAGCAAGTGTTCAAAGTATTACAGACTCAAAATAGCCATTTTGAGCATTATAAACTTGGAACAAAACACTGTGTTCAATCATCTATCCCGAGATCATTGCAAAATGGGCATTTTGTGCCAAGTTCTTTCTGAGATGTCAAGAAATTGGCTTAGTTGTTTGTTTTTTTTTAATTGCTAAGTCATGGAGAGTTGCAGAATCCATTAGTCAGTAAAATGGGAGGAGGGACATATTAGTCAAGTTCAATCTTGTTCAAAAATTTCCCTAGTAAAAACTGCTGTTTTTAAATAGCAGTTTATTGTGGGATAATCCCAACTGTGGGATTCATGTGCGTTATGCTTTTTCTTCAGTTAGGTTTACCAATACAAGAATATGCAATGCATTATGCACAGCATTGTTCAACTGCTGACCTTTCAAGACTGCTACACATCATACTGCTTGGATGCCTGATCTAGTGGGCAAGGACAAATACAAAAAGTATGCACTGCATACGCAGCTTTAAGTCAACAGCCAAACATAAGAGGGCTCCTAGCTGGAGGAAGATTTTATAGTGGAACACACTGTGTTTTGCATTTTATTCAGTTGAAATCAGGGTGGATTTGATTTAAATCACGATTTAAATCACGATTTAAATCACTAGTCAGTAAGGCTTGATTTAAATCATAGTTTTCTACATAAATAATAATAATAATAATAATAATAATAATAATAATAATAATAATAATAATAATAATAATTTTATTTCTATACCGCCCTTCTCCCAAAGGACTCAGGGCGGTGTACAGCCTATTTAAAAACACAGAAACAAAATAACAATTTAAAATTTAAAATCATTAAATAATTAGGCTCCAATTAAAATCCCAGAAATTTAAAATACCCCCGATTTAAAACGTTATGTTAATAGCCCTGCCTGGCGGAACAACAGGGTCTTCAGAGCGCAGCGGAACACCCGGAGGTCGGAGATCCTACGTATTTCAGGGGGCAGTTCATTCCACAGGGCTGGGGCTCCCACAGAGAAGGCCCTCCCCCTGGGTGTCGCCAGCCGACATAACTTGGCCGATGGCACCCTGAGGAGATCCTCTCTGTGGGAGCGGACTGGTCGGTGGGAGGCTACTAAAGACTAATTCTTGCTGGTATAACTTTAATATGCAAGTAGATGAAGATTTTTAGAATCTTCCTCCCACCTGTAGCTCTCACCCATCACCCTGCTTGCTTGGAACTCCTGCCTCTTCCCATGTTGTGGTCATAGGAAGTCCTCACTTAATATCCTGCATGGCCTTGAGATTAGAGTACGACAGCAACTGGAACTCCTGGAATTTCAGTTGCTAAACTACACAGTCATATTATATTGTGCTCTACAACTGCATTATGTAGCCACAGAAATACCAATCCCAACTACCATTGTAATCCAAGGATTACCTATACAGCTTTGGAATGGGCTTTTATTGGAGATGGATCCTGCCACTCTCCCCCTCTCCTTCCCCACCCGCTGGCCTTTAGGAAGCTATTAAAAACTGAATTATGCTGGGAGAGCATTTTCATGGTTTTGCTGACTTAATTTGCTGCACCATTTTTATTATTTCATTCTTCTGACTTCGTTGGCATTTATACTGATGATCTATGTAGATGTTTAAATGATCATTTTACTATGTTCACTGTCAATTGCCAAGACTGGATTGATTATCGTGGGATATTAATCCAATAATTAAGCAATCAGTATTGTGCAGTTTCTTCAATGAGACTGTGTTACTTGCAGGAAGCAGCTTCTTGAAAACTTGGAAGCGCTGCTTTGCAGCTCTGTCTAGAAGTCCTGGAAACATGCCCGCACAGAAAACCCCAGGCAGCCATGCCATTAAACAATCTGATCTGCTGTTACTGCTCTGTCCTATGAGTCCTAGTGGGGTACTGCTCATAAGTGAAGTGCCTTGAAGAACCTACAACCTTAATACTAAGATTTTCTGCTAATATTCATCATAGAAACAGAAAGATAAAGATGACACAACATAAGTGCTTCCTTTCCAAATACAAGCATACAACTTGTAGGAAGTCTTCCTGATAGTACTATTCATTTGTAATATAAGGCTGGAACAATGGCATGTGGCAAAGAAGAGTTTGAGGGGTTTTTAAAGTGGGTTTCTTAGTGGGTTTTTAACAAAAATTTTAAGGGGTTCGGGGGGGATTAGGGTGGGTTCTGGGGGAAATCCACCGGGTTCAAGACCAGCCTTAGCGAAGGGCTGCAACACTAGGGACGTAGAACCGCATGCAGTATCTGTATGACAAAATCGCTCAGATTCGGGAAGGGCTGGCCTCTGACTGGGTATGTCCGGATGGGATGACTGAGGCAGGTCTTGAGAGTGTTATCTGGGGGGAGTTCAATCCTGTGGTTCCCGAGGACATGGACAGGGTCCTGGGACGGCTGAACGCGACCACGTTTATTGGACCCGTGTCCCTCCTGGTTGGTACTGGCTTCCCGGGAGGTGACACGAGGCTGGCTCCAGAAGATTGTTAACGCTTCTTTGAGTGAGGGGGTCCTGCCGGCCGCTTTGAAAGAAGTGGTTGTGAGGCCCCTCCTCAAGAAGCCCTCTCTGGATCCGGCTGTTTTAGCTAACTATCGTCCAGTCTCCAACCTTCGCTTCGTTGCAAAGGTTGTTGAGAGTGTGGTAGCGCAACAGCTTCCCCAGTACCTGGATGAAGCTGTCTATCTAGACCCGCTCCAGTCCGGCTTCCGATCTGGGCACAGCATGGAAACGGCATTGGTCGCGTTGGTGGATGATCTCTGGAGGGCTCGGGATAGGGGTTGCTCCTCTATCCTGGTCCTGTTAGACCTCTCAGCGGCTTTTGATACCATCAACCATGGTATTATGTTGCACTGGTTGGCGGGGGTGGGGGGCACCGTTCTGCGGTGGTTCTCCTCCTACCTCTCTGACCGGTCGCAATCTGTGTTGACAGGGGGGCAGCCGTCGACCCCGAGGAACCTTGCTTGTGGGGTGCCACAAGGGTCGGTCCTCTCGCCCTTTCTGTTCAACATTTATGTAAAGCCGCTGGGTGAGATCATCCGTGGCTTCGGGGTGGAGTTCCATCAGTACGTTGATGACACCCAGCTGTACATCTCCACCCCAGGCCACCCCAACAATGCCCTTGAAGTGATGTCCCAGTGCCTGGAGGCCGTGCGGGCCTGGATGGGGAGAAACAGGCTCCGACTCAACCCCTCCAAGACCGAGTGGCTGTGGCTTCCGGCGTCCCGATATAGCCAGCTCACGCCATCGCTGGCTATTGGGGGCGAATCACTCGCCCCCACGGAGAGGGCTCGTAACTTGGGCGTTCTCCTGGACGCACGGCTGTCTTTAGAAGATCATTTGACGGCCGTGGCCAGGGGGGCTTTTTATCAGGTTCGCCTGATACGCCAGTTGCGCCCCTTTCTAGATCGGGACTCCCTACGCACAGTCACTCAGGCACTCGTTACTTCCCGCCTGGACTACTGCAATGCTCTCTACATGGGGCTCCCCCTGGGGTGCACCCGGAGGCTCCAGCTGGTCCAGAACGCCGCGCTGGGGATTATAGGGGCGACGAGGCGTTCCCATGTGATACCTCTCCTGCGCGAGCTGCACTGGCTCCCGGTGGTTTTCCGGGTGCGCTTCAAGGTGTTGATGACCACCTTTAAAGCGCTCCATGGCTTAGGGCCGGGGTACCTACGAGACCGCCTTCTGCCACCAATAGCCTCCCACCGGCCAGTACGCTCACACAGAGTGGGCCTCCTCAGGGTGCCGTCCGCCAGACAATGTCGGCTGGCGACCCCCAGGGGGAGAGCCTTCTCTGTGGCGGTGCCCACCCTCTGGAACAACCTCCCCCCAGAGATACGTACAATAACAGACCTCCGGATTTTTCGTCGGGCCCTGAAAACCTATTTATTTCAACTAGCTGGGCTAGCTTGAGTTAAATTTTAAATTGATTTTAAATTGGGTTGTTTTAATTTACGGCCAAAATATCTAATTATTTTAAACTGTTTTTAAATTTTGTATGCCCTGTTTTTTTTTACGTTGGCTGTTCACCGCCCTGAGTCCTATTTGGAGAAGGGCGGTATAGAAATTGAAACAAACAAACAAACAAATAAATAAATTAGGTAACAGCATTTAATTTAAACAGCATTTAATTTAAATATAGGTGACCCAGATTTAAAATGTCATGAAAAGTATGTCTTGGATGTCGGCTGAGGACATCAGTCATCCTAGACCCGTGTTGGTGAACCTATGGCACGCGTGCCGGAAGTGGCACACAGAGCCATGTCATCCGGCACGCGTGGCATCGCCCATTCTTCTTCCGGGTTTCCAGGGCACACATGCACACCAGCCAGTTAGTCTACTGGTTACTGGTGCGCATGCGTGTGCAACGATCAGCTGGCCTTAATGTCTTAGTGCACATGCGCACCAGCCATGCCATCATTGCCCGCATGCAGCCCCGGGACTCCGCCCTTTGCCAGCCAGAAGCGCTGCCGCCAGTTGCTCCTGTGCACCTGCCTGCCTGCCTGCCTCGTTACCGCCACCATGAGGAAAGGCCCCGAAGTTGCACTGCCTGGAATCCACATGGTCTGTCGCAGGGGGAGGCCAGGTATGGCTGGCTGGACGCTGCCTGGAGCTGAGCTTGAGGCTGGCAGGAGGAAGAATGTTGCCTCTTAGCCGGCTCAAACCGTCTGCTGCCGCAGCCTGCCGCCATCCCCTCTCCCCTGCTAGCTGCTCCTGCCACTGCCAGGAAAGCGGCTGTGCGAGAACCGCTGCCGCTAAGGGCAAGGGGGCGGTGGTGGCAAGGATGGGCAGTCTGGGTCTTCCCTGTCTCCTTGCCCGAGCAGACTTCTAGCATAGCCCCAGGCCTCCAGAGGGAGGAAGGGAGGGAGAGAGGGAAGCCACCGCCTGCTGCTCCTGCCACCGCAACCCCCTTGTCCCCAGCAAGAGCGGTTGTCGTGCTGCCGCTTCTCCGGCAGCACCAGGAGCAACTGCTGGGGCAGAGAGGGCGGGGGCAGGCTGTGGTGGTAGGCCGTTCTCGCTGGGTAACAGACAGGCTGCTCCTGGAGCAGGCAGGAGAAGGAGAAGCCACCAGCGGGGAGGCAAGCTGCCCCAGGAGGACTGGAGGAGAGCGCAGCTCCTCAGTCATGGAGATCCACCGGTGGGGAAATGGTCGCGGAAAGCGGTAAGAAATGTGCGAGCCAGGAAGTGGTCATACTCCCTGGCAGGAGAGGGTTGCATGTTAACTCCAGTAAAGGTTTGTGCAACCCTCTCTGGCCAGGGAGCATGACCGCTTCCTGGTCAGCGCACCTCTTACCGCGCCCACTTCCCAACCGGTAGATCTCCATGAGTGAGAAGCTGCGCTCTCCTCCGGTCCTCCTGGGGCAGCTTGCCTCCCCGCTGGTGGCTTCTCCTTCTCCTGCCTGCTCCAGGAGCAGCCTGTCTGTTACCCAGCGAGAATGGCCTACCACCACAGCCTGCCCCCGCCCTCTCCATATAACGGAAGGAGCAGCAGACTGGGGCTTCAATCCCTTCCCCCGGAGGTCTGGGCCATGCCAGAAGCCCTGCATAATCGCGCTGCAGCTTGCTTCAGGTAGCTGCCATTTGGACCCCCCCCCTTCCTCCATCTTCTCCTCCTTGAGTTGGAGCCTCACGGCGTGACCGAGGCTGAGGGGTGGGATAGTAGCTGCACGGATTCTCCGGCGCCGCACGTGTTACCTGCGCTGCAATGATGAAGCTCTTTGCCAAGGAAAGGTGAATCTCAGGCTTCTCCTGGAGCAGCAAGGAGAAGGAGAAGCTGCCAGCCCAGGAGGACCGGAGGAGAGCGCAGCTTCTCACTCATGGAGATCTACCGGTTGGGAAGTGGGTGCGGTAAGAGGTGCGCTGACCAGGAAATGGTCATGCTCCCTGGCCAGAAAGGGTTGCACAAACCTTTGCTGGAGTGAACGTGCAACCCTCTCCTGCCAGGGAGCATGACCGTTTCCTGGCTCACGCATTTCTTACCGCTTTCCGTGACCATTTCCACACCGGTGGATCTCCATGAGTGAGGAGCTGCGCTCTCTTCCAGTCCTCCTGGGGCAGTACAAGAACTGCTCTTGCTGGGGGCAAGGGGGTTGCGGTGGCAGGAGCAGCAGGCCGGGGCTCCCCTCCTGAGGCCTGGGGCTATGCCAGAAGTCTTATCGGGCGGGGAGACAGGGAAGCCCCGGACTGCCGTCAAAATAACGACTTTCCAGGCCCAAAACGGGGCAGAGGGGTGCCCGAAGTGCATGTGCAGGGCGCGCATGCGCAATGTGGGGCGCATGCGCGGGGAGGGTCATGTGCGCATGCACATGTGGGAGGGTTCGCATTGCATTATGGGTGCTGGCATGCACAGGAGCTGTTGCGCGCGCACATACACACTTCCGACACGCCACAAGAAAAAGGTTCGCCATCCCTGTCCTAGACATATCACAATCAGTTGTTCCAGAAGTGGGAGGAACAGGAGAAAAACAGTTTATACAGTGAAAATAATAGTGGTTTGATTCATGAGTGCCTCAAAATTTTGCTATGCTAGGTGTAAATGCAACATTGTAGTATAGTTAGACTAGAGTTGAGTTGAGAAGACCTTGCTGCAAATCCCTGATCAGTCAGAGTCAGCTTGCAACAATTCAGGGTCTCTCAGCCAAACTTATCTCACATAACTGCAGAGAAAAATATGGAAGGAGAAAAAGAAGAGAGGTAGAATGATCCCTTTCTTGGAAGAAGTAACAAAAAACAAATTTAGATATTGCTTTTTCTTATAACTATCAGCTTTCCCATTTCTTTTCTTCAAAACAGTTTTCTGAAAACACAGTTTTTCATTTTTGAACAAAGAACTAGTACAAAGCAATTATTATTTAAGGCTTCTTCAGGCTTACCTGTATGTGAAGTTGGAGTAAGAGGAGTTGGTGGAGCTACATCTTGTGTCCCTCTTAGCCTCCCGGAGGCAGTGGAAGGTAATCCACGAACAGCTGGATTGCGTGTATGTCTCATTCTTTCTTCTCTCTCTCTTCTTTCACGCTCAGCATCTTCTACTGCTCGGCTTGCACCCTTCAAGAAAAAAACAATTACCATGACTAGTAGTTGGAGATAATGCAGGGCAGCCATAGCAGTACTTACAAATGGGTTCTCCAAACTTGACAACTTTAAATCATGTGGACTTCAACTCCCAGAATTCCTCATGCTGGTTGGGGAAATTCTGGGAGTTGAAGTCCACAAGACTTAAAGTTGCGAAGTTTGGAGACCCCCGTTTTAGAATACATTTGTGATTATACTGTTAAAAACAGCATACATTTGTTTAGATGAGTAGTTTCAAGGTAAAGTCAATTTGGCTGTTCTTATTTATACTAGTCAGCAAGTCATAGATAATATTTTGCCAGAACTGGTTCAAATCAGATTCTGACTTATGGTAGAGAGGGGCATCCTGATTGAGATTTAATGCAAATTTCCACTTTGAATCAAGTTTTCATCTTGGGCAAAGGATCTACAAGTTAAGTGATGATCCATATTGGTGTAACTATAGGATTATAGAGGACTTGACCATAGATGATTTGGCTATTTGTTATTTCCTAATAGGACAGAGTACTACTGGCAGGATCTAGGGAACTCAGATAGATTCAAAAGGGGCAAGAAAAGTCCCAGACAACTTCTGAGGCATTGTACAAATTCTAGAAAAAGATGGAGATACAGAAACTATGGTAGCCTTGTTATCTGTTGTTCCCAGCATATGGCTTCACAAATGGGACAAATGATTACGAGCCTTCATATATAGTAAAAAACCTATTACATGATCTTTCCCAAAGTACAAAAGGCAAAGGCTCTATCCATCTGAAAAAATGATGTTCACTGCTATACATTTGGTATTTGTGGAATGGGAACTTTAGAGGTCAAAAGCATGTATTTTGGAGGAGGAGAAAGACTGTAAACAAGAAAGGCTTCATGCGCTAAAAGCACAAAAGATCTGAAACTGGAAGATTTGCAGAAGAAATGAACATGATACTGCTATTGTTGATGTAACTGAAAACAAACTGAGTGGAACAAGAAGCCAGGTCTTAGTTATAAAGGCAATACAGGTAGTCTTCAACCTACTATTAAAATTGAGCCCAAAATTTCCGTTGCTAAGCAAGGCATTTGTTAAATGAGTTTTGTTCCATTTTACGACCTTCTTGCCACAACTGTTAAGCAAATCACTGCAGCAGTTAAGTGAATCATGTGGTTGTTAAGCGAATCTGGCTTCCCCCATTGATTTTGCTTGTCAGAAGTGAGTTAGGAAGGTTACAAATGGTGATCAGATGACCCTGGGACAGTGCAACTGTCATAAATACATGCCAGTTGCCAATGCCCAAATTCTGATCATATTACCATGGGGGTACTGTAACAATCCTAAATGCAAGGGCCAGCTGTAAATTACATTTTTAGTGCTATTGTAACTTTGAATGGTCACTAAATAAATGGTTGAAGACTACCTTTACATTTAGCACATGGTTCATGCAAAAAACTGTAAGGTCTAAAACATTCTGAGCAAGTTCTGTGCAGACCCAAAAGCTGTATGTGCAACACAGATACCATAATGCTGCTTTACATTTCATTAATTTCACCATCAAGTGAATTTCACCATAAGAATTAATTTAGGCCTTGGAGTAACAGTCCTGTCATATATTACATTTAATAAAAAACAATCCAACTCCTTTTTAGGCATTCCCAAATTTGACAATTAAATACTTACAAATTTGAGCATGTTCCAATCAAATACATAGTCATAGGAGAAGCCTTGTCTATGGAAGAGATTTCTGAATAATTGTCTTAGATATGAATAATCCGGTTTGTCATCAAAACGCAGCGAGCGGCAGAAATTCAGATAGGTAGCAAACTCGGCTGTAATGAGAACATATGATTATGAGAAGTAATGATTTTCTTATATTAGCAGAAAATCAACGTAAACAAAAGGTCCACAGTAAATGTACCAACACACTGTATTTCCATATTTGCCTTAGGATTTTATGAAATTATTGGGGTGATGTTCCTAAGTGACAGTTCTGCTCATCCTGTAATTGTGATGGAATGTGCACCTGGAGAAGTATGGAGGGGAGTCTTGACAGCCCAGAGCTTTCCCAGGGAGGTGGCGGCACATTCCAGAAAGAAGCCCAAATTAAGAGACTGCACAGTCCTGGGCTGAATGAGTAAGTGGGAAAGAGGTTCAGGGTATTTACACCCCAGAATCCCTCGGGATATACAGTACTTTCCAAAAGTTATAGGCCACCACCTGTTTGTTGTTTGTTTAGCAAAGTGTTGCTTTAGCAAAGCGTTAATGACCATCCATAATTATTTTTCGGTCTCTTTTAAGAATTGGACAGAAAAGACAGGAAATAATCTACACAAAATTTAAACAAACACAATTTTCAGAACAAAATGGCTTCTTCAGGCAAAAGTCAGTATTTACGTGGCCTTCCTTGGCTCTAAGCACATCTTGAACTCTTTTGAGGAGACTGTTCTGAAGTTTTCTGAGGTAATCTTTGGTATATTATACCAGTGTCTTTCAGCCTTTCTCAGAGTTCTTCAAATTTAGATTGTCTTTTCTTTCTCTGTCCAGGTGATCCCACACTGCCACTATAATATTCAGATCTGGACTCTGGGGAAGCCAGACCATGACTTTCAGTATTTTATCAGCTGTTTTTCTCACTAAATATGATTTCCCTGCAGTACTTGGAATCGTTATTATGCTGAAAAATATACAGTACCCATTGCCATCCACACACTTTTCAGAAAGAATGGCATGTTAAATTAAAACCTGTCTGAACTTTTCAGCATTTCATGATTCCATCAATCATTCTTCCATCTCTCTCCAACTCTTCTCACATATTGTCGACAATTAGACCCAAAGATTTCAAACTTGGATTCATCATTCCATAATACTCTGTTCCACTGATTCTCACTCTGAATCTTTGTGAGCTTTAGCATATCCTTTTCACCTGTTTCCCTTCTACAAAAGTGGTTTTTTGGCTGCTGCCCTTCCACAAAGTCCATTCCTGATCAAGTTTTGCTGGATTGTAGAAGGGCCAACCTGACATCCCGATGAAGCTGCCAGATGCCGAGTCAGGTTCTTGCTGGACTTCTTTTGGTCTCTTAAAGAAGGAACTATGAGGAACTTGAATTTGAAAGTTTACTTAGCCTTACAGTCCTTTTTTTGTCCTTGACCTCTGCTGACTACTTAAATTTCTTTACAACATCTTGAATATGCAGTTTGTTTGTCGATTTCCCTTTGAGAATGGTTTTGGCTGAGGCAAAAGTATGATTTTATGTCTGTCACATTCTGTGATCTTTGGCATTTTGACTGGAATGACGTGATTGAAAGTTGGGTCTTATTAGCCATTTTCCAATGAATTACACTCATACAACATGTGTATGTACTGAATGCTCGAGCATGTCTTATACAAACCTGGTGTAATAGATCTTTTGGGACAGCAGTCATTTTGGCATGAAATAATAGGACACAAAGACATGTTAACAGTAATAGTACTTAGGATTCCATTCCATTTAGGTTTACAGGACCCAAGTGTCTGCTGTTGCTCAAGTGTAAGGAGAAGTCACACTACATATTGCCACTTTCACCTATGGAAGCTGTTTTTTCTGCTTTGTTCTGTTTTTGAATGCTGCATGCAAATTTCCTGTATTTTCTGGTTGTATTCTAATAAGGAGACTGAGATATAATTATATGTGGTTATTATACCAACAAAACATTATACCAACAATAAACTTAATGGTGGCCTAAGACTTTGCACGTACTGTATTTATTAGGGTAGTGGCTTATAGTTTTACTTGACAAGATTCTGTCCATTAGGTGTAAGCAAATGGAATGATTTGACCTGACTGGATTTCATTGTGTAATCTTTGGGATTGGGCCTGACAGTAATTGAGTGAAAAAGTATTATTTCTTTCTTTTGCAAAATGTACAAATGAGGAATCTATTCTATACAGTTTCAAACGCTAACATTATAAGGATACATATTCTTGAAGAAGAATTTTAAAAAACAAACAATGCAAGTGAACTAAGTGCTACTGATCTTCAAATTTAGCAATACAAAAATGCAATCGGTAAGAAAAATACTTATTAATGGAGGGCTAGCTATACAGTGAGCTGTTTGTTATAAAAGACGAATATTGTATGCAACAGAAAATCTATGAATCGATATTGCTCTCTGAAACGACAAAGGAAATGAAAGGAATAAGTTATTGAATAGCCAGTTTACGTATATTCATTAAACTCAGAGATACTTTAGTTAGTTCCAGAATTATTCTTAAAATAGAAATACAGCAGAATATGTGACATTTCATTAAAAGAAGCATTACTGTAAACTTAGCTTTAAACATTACATAAAGAAATTTGTTTATGGGAACTTGTGAATGGGAACTTACAAGGGTATCCTTTACACAAAACCTCAATGGGAGTGGACATTTTCTTTTCACTGATGCGTTCATATTTCTGTCTCTTTGTAGCGGCCTTCAATCCCTGCCAGGGGAGGGAGCCCAGGTTAAAATACATGAGTACATAACCCAAGGACTCCAAGTCATCTCTGCGAGATTGTTCTACAAGGAGTATAAGAGTGGAGCCATTAGGTTCTATCATTTGGAGAAACAGTGCAAAGATGTTAAAGCAACAAGTTATGTCGGCAAGATTTTAAAGTTACAACTTAACTACAAGAAAAATACAACTTTAAAGTTATTTTAAGCATGCCTGTAAATAATGTTGCCAAGATCAGAGAACTAATGCATACAGAAGTAAAAGCAGGAAGCTAAAGATAACTCAGACAATTGAGCCAAATCATAATCTGCAAAGTTTATCATTATTCTTTTCAGCCCAGAATAAAATACCAAGGTATTCAATCACTCATCCAGGAAATGATAACTTCTATAAGCTTCGTCTGCAAAGCAATGTCTTTACTGTTTCATGTTTCTATTCTCTATGGGAGCTTTCCTCCTTTAGACTAATTTGCTCCCTGAAGTAAAAATGGCCTCTACTGTCATGGCATTCTGGAAGCAGGCAAAAACTTGGCTATTCTGGAAGGCCTTTCCTAACTGACGAACATGGAAATATAAGTGCGAAACTTAAAATTTGCATTTTGTATTACTATTGTTAGACTGTACTCTTAAATTTTACACAGTTTAGAATCCACTTGGACTAAGGACAAGATAAATCCCATAAAAATCAGTCAATCAATCAATCAATGATGCATCTATCTAACCGACTTCATTAAAAAAACATCATGTTGTTTGCAATGCATTGTGCTTTAAATATTAAATGTGTGCTCATAATATACAAGATCTCCTATCATGTATCAGATGTTATATATTTTGATTTTTCTGGGACTCTTATTCTATGACAATTTAGTTAACAGTTTCAAAAATCTACCGCCAGCTCACCAATTCCAAGATGGGTATTAATGGAGGCATAGCGGGCAGTTCCTGTTAAGTTTTTATTTTCACGATAAGGAATATGCTGGTGAGTACGAGCATCGCGATATTTTTTGGCCAGCCCAAAATCAATGATGTAGACAAGGTTGCCTTTCTTGCCTAATCCCATCAGGAAATTATCCGGCTTTACATCTCGGTGGATGAAGTTCTTTGAATGAATATATTCTATTCGGCTTATCTAATTGTAGAAAAACATAATTTCAGAATTAGTAAACATGAAACTCTACACATTTAGCTGTTCCTTTGTTCTGAATAACACTAAAATTTATTTTGTTAACATTTAAGTTTAAACATTAAATGAAGTACACTATTTTATTTTCTCAAATTATTATTTTTATTTATTTATTTTTATTTATCAAATTTTTATACCGCCCTTCTCCCAAAGGGACTCAGGGTGGTGTACAGCCAAGATAAAAACCAACAATATAAAAGGTAAAAACAGTTTAAAATTATTAAATAGTTTGGCCAATCATCTAAAACACAATAACCCATTAAAATAATACTTTAGGCCAGCCCTGCTTGATGAAATAATAGCGTTTTAAGGTCACGGTGGAAGGTACGGAGGTCGGAAATCCGACGAATCTCCAGGGGCAGCTCGTTCCAGAGGGTAGGTGCTCCCACAGAGAAGGCTCAAATGATCTTCACATTCCAAGAACCACATTTTAGAAAACTGATGTTCTTTAAAAAGGTGGTTGTGATCTCACTGGATAGACTTGTGTTTGAAAATATAAACTGTAAATCATTATTTAATTTATAAATCACTAACTAACCTAACAACAGCACATTTGATCACTGCTATACAAAAAATGGTAGCTTTTGTGTGACAACATTCATAGAAGGAAAAGCTAATTTGTAGTATTTACAACACTTATTCAGAGAAAGTGCACATAAACATAAGTAGTGTGAAGCTTTTAGGAAGCTCTCATTTCCAATAGCCAAGAAATACAGTGATTCTAATACCATTTGGTCAGCAAGTAGAAGAACAGTCTTGAGGCTGAATTTCCTTGAGCAGAAGTTAAAGAGATCTTCAAGACTTGGTCCTAGCAATTCCATCACCATTACATTGTAGTCACCTTCAGCACCACACCATTTGATTGTGGGAATGCCCACTAGAATGTGGAAAAATAGATTATTTATAGTACTTTATAGAAATCACAATATAGATCTGATATCCAGTGAAAATCAATATGATGCCTTTACATTTACTTTAATTTATAACATTATTTTTCTTTTGTGGAAATTACTAATACTGTACATTCACAATACACGATCCTTTCCTCAAAGCACATTCAAGTAGAAAGTCAAAAATTAAAAGAGGGCAAAAGCTTTATCATAGTTCTTTGCTGGCCAAATCATATAAAAATTTAATCTGTCAAACTGAAATGTAAGAAAAAAGAATGGGGTTATTATTTATGTCAAAATATTTAAGTATTCAAAGGAATGTTTACGGCAGCATTTTATTTAGTCTTTTTGTATAGTGTTGTTCAAGATGTTATTTATCTGGATACAGAATATGCAAAAACTTGTAGCAGGCAACATACAGCCTCATGGATGCTTACTTTAACTGAATAGTTCAAGTGTGGAAAGAAACAGGTTCAGACTCTCTACTTCTCCTGTCTTCAATGTGTTATGAAAAATTTGGTTTTTTCCCCCAGCTTTAAAAAATAAGTCAGTGACTACTAGCACAAAGCAAAGCAAGCCAGTGTCATGATGACTTGTTTTTTTCCTTTGATTTTATACATATGCTTAGACAATATCATTCCTTAATAACAACAATTTATGAAATGTGGGGAAAATACACAGGTAGAAAATATTCATGTGGTATGGTTAATGAAGACACTCACATAATAGCACTGTTCATGTAAGCACCACCCTTTACCAATTTGAAAGAAGTCAAGAGGTGAAATATTTGTGCCTATATGATTCATGAGGGGGAAAACATGCTTACCTCCACCCTGCATCATTTTGTAAATTTTGCTCTCTATGTGGAGTTGAGGATGTTTGGTTTTGACACATTCCAATTTGATGGCAACCTCTTCTCCAGCAGCTATGTCAGTACCTTAAAAAAAATAACGTTATAATTCAATGCTTTGCAAGCTCTGACCAAGCTTTGCTATTAGGCATATGATCCATAATTTATTTACTCTAAAATCCAGCATCAGGCCATTGCCAATGCCACATTCTCTTTAGGACTTGCAGAATTGATACTATGCGGAATCCAACTATACTCTACTAAAATACTCATTGTCTTTATCTGTTTGTACCCCCAAGTTAGCCAAAATGGTGCATTACGGTACAAGCAATTTTTGAAAGCACTTAACCTCTGCTAACTTAAAAATGTGTAAAAAATCCCGGACCCACAACTCCTGTGGAATTGAAATTTCCAGGATGTTCACAAAAGTTTCATTCGCAAAGTTATGGCTGCAGCAGTGTCTCTGTAGTTATGTGTTCTGCCAACTTCCCACAAACAAACTCAACAGGGAGGCTTGCTAAAAAGTCAGAAGTCGTTCCCATTCTCACTGCATTTTTCCCCACCTGTGGTCATTCTGTTTATTTAGGTAAGTAAATAATGTCTTACTAATGAAATTTATTTGCCACTACAATAATCTTTCTATTTAGGATATATATTCTTCTTAGATGACTACTGATCTGGGCAGTATTGGAAATATGTTCAGCCTAAAATTTATTATTTTGTCTGGTCACACCATATTGCACTACCTTTCTCTCAAAGGATGACCCAGTGGGTCACAGTTTGCCTAGTACTATAGGCAAAAGTACTTTGCCTAGTACTATAAAAGCAAAAAACAAATGAATCTACAATAATAATGAATGTGCCATATGTGCAGACAGCTTCAACTGTTGTAATATTTCCTAGAGTGAATCAAATTTCAAATGAAATTGCACCTAAATTGTTGTTATGGCTTGTACAACTTTTGTTATACAATTCCATAGACATTTCCCATGAAAATTCTTTTCAGTTAGTTGAAATATCAATCTAGCTGAATACCAATTCGTTTTCTCTCTGGTCTGATTCAATGAACAACTTTCAAGATGCTCTATGGGAGATATGCAAGACTTCCTTCAGTTTTACAAGTTTATTCTTATAACAACCAATAGAGAAACTGAGCTGAACATATTTCTTGTTTTGTAGATTTAATGCTGAAGAGCCAGAATATAACTGCCCCAATAATAGCTGTTACCACGTTCTGCGTGTTAATTTCATACTAGACCTCTGTTGATCAGAATATTCTAATGGTATAATAAACTTGGTTAAACTTCTATCAAGGGAAAAGAAAATATTTCTGTAGTGTATTAAATATCTCAATTTCATTCTGTTTGTTATTGTATAATATCCAAGTTTCCAGTAGTAATTTCCATGTTTGCAATAATAATATCCATGTTTTGACTTTTATGGTTTTTATTTTTGATCTATTGCCTAAAATAAATGAACTACAGACAAGGTTTTACTTTCTATTGTTCTGTATCTAATGATTGCATTTGCATATCATGCTAAAGTAACAGCTGGTAGGTTCATATAACACATTAAATCACTAATGTCTGTTGTAACTCAGTTGAAATTATAAAGAGGCTACCTTCTTCCATTAAAAGGAATATAGATAACAAAAATTAATGTGACACCCAGAATAGACAAAACTGTAGGTTAAAATCCTATTACCTAAAAGCTTGAAAATGCATTACAAAACAGTAAAGACAGTATGGGACAAAGGCACTCAAAATCCCTCCAATTTCATTATGAGCTAAGTAACCAAGCCATGACTTTTTCACACTGAAATCAGTGGGCCCCAAGTTTAACTAAACTTTGTATGAATCCAACACATTTTGAGAATTCATACTAGCCAAATAAAATAACTGTAGATTTTGTTCATGATTCCCAAGTGATCTCAATAAATTACAATATAGGTAGGCCTTGGATTACAATCATTTGTTCAATAACCATTCAGTTATGACATCACTGAACAAGGGACTTAAAAAAATCTGTGAAGTTGCGGCTGTCACAGCATCCCCATGAACACGATTCAAATGGTTGGCAACTAGCTGTCAATTATAATGGCCACAGTATCCTACAGTCACATGACTGCCATTTGTGGTGAGCCTTCCCTCAAGGCTTCCTACAATCAAAACCAATGGGAAAGCTGGCAGGAGGAGGTTGCAAATTGTTCCCACTCATGCCATTTTTTCACCTGCCCACACTCCATGGCATCAATCTGCAGCACCTGCCAATCCATGCTCTAAAGCATCCCCCACCCACGGCACCTGCACTCCATTTTGTAGCCACCCATTCATCCTCTATAGTAGCTACCCAAGGCACTCCCCCCATGACATCTGTCTGCCTACTTGTAGTTTTTGCCTACCAGTTTGTTTGCCTGGGACAGTCCAAACTTCCACCATAACCTGAGGACTATTGTAATTCTAAAATTTTCTTCCGTTTCAAAAGAATCTGACCATATTGTACAAAAAGTTGTCACAAACAAGTTGAAAGCAGGGTGGATAAAAATCAATGATTTTTTTTTAAAAAATAAAAAAAACCCAGATTTTTTTGATTTTTATCGAATTTATTTTAATAAAAAACTTTTGGGGTAAAAATCTATCGTAAGATAGTTTTCTATTTAAGATACATAAATAATTTAGTTTATTCAGCATGAAATGGAGCTTAGTTATGTAGCATGAGGCTGTATATTCTGCAACACTGGGACTATGGGTGAGTCAACTGGGTCAAAGGAGTAGCAGATGACAGTTGCTCTTTAAAAATTATGATTTAAATCGAATTGATTTAAATCAAGCCTTTTTACTAGTGATTTAAATCATGATTTAAATCAACTCGATTTAAATCAAATCCACCCTGGTTGAAAGCCATCTTGGATACATAAAATTAGTTTCATGACTAGCTCCTGGCCAGAGTAGTTATTTGTTGGAGACCATAATTGTTGGAAATCTAAAGCTATTGTATCAGAAAAATATTGACAGGAAGTTCAGAATATTCTTCAGGGCTAGCAAAATGTGTACATACAATGAGGCTTATTATAGATTGCCGTAGAAACAAAGTATTGTTGTGTTTCCAATAGGCAGGATCATGGGAATTGACTTTTTTTTTCTTCATTTCAGGAATCAATTTTATCCCACATTACAAAGTCTTGAGTTCTCATTCAAACTATGTCTCTGATAGTATCTGCCTGTCTGATCTAATCTGGCAGGTTGCTCTAGGCTTCTTCAATTAAACAATGCTATCTATTAGGAGCGCAGAGGTGTCCTTCTCTGTAGTAGTGTCTACTCTGTGGAATGAAGTCCCCCGCCCCCCCACCATGGAATGGCTCCCACTTTACATGTTTTGAAGGGTCCTGAAGATTGGGCTCTTTGCCCAGGCCTTTTTCTTTGTTCTCATCTTCTTAATTAAGTAATTAAAATTTCCATTTTTGTTCTTTTATTTGTTTTAGTTTTCTAGTTTTAAATGTTTTTCTTTAACATTTTTAAAACTGCCCAGAGTTGTTAGGGCTCAGCTGGCAAATAAATAAATGGAATATATAAATCTCAAGGGCATAGACATGTAGCACTATTATTTCTTTGTAATCTGGTAGTAAGAAAAAGTAAAGAAAAAAACAAACTGAACTCTAAATATACTGTCACAATTATTACTTGATATGAAATTTAGCCGAGCCTCATCTAAATCAGGGGTCAGGAATGGAAACTTAGGCTTGAGTGGAGAGTGTGAATCAGATCCCTACTACTATATACAGGTGGTCCTCCACTTATGAACACAACTGAGCCTGGAATCTGAGTCATTGCACAAATCCGTTGTTAAGTGAGACACTACATGAATGCTTTGTTCAACAACTGCAATCCCAGCTCTCAAAGCTGCAGTCATTAAGTGTCCACACGGATCATTAAGTGGAATGCCAGGGAGCGGAGTGCTTCTTGGGAAGCCTGGGCCCTCTTCCCGTCCCACTGGGGAGAACGATTGTAAGAATACTATTTGTCAGTGCTGTTGCCAGATTTGAAGTCTTTTCTTCCAGCACTGGAGGGTGTGGTTCAAGACCTGAGCATGACACAATGGACTGAGCTCCTGTCCTCACTGCCAATCTAGTAGTTTGAAAGCATGCAAATGCGAGTTGATAAATAGGAGCCACTTCGTTGGGAAGATAACAACCCTCTGTGAACTCATGTTGGCCATGACTATGGAAATGTTTTTGGACAGTGCTGGCTGTTTCAATGGCCTTGAAACAGAGATGAGCACCACCCACTAGAGTCAGCAATGACTAGCAAATAAAATCCGCAGGGACTTCTTTCCCTTTTTACCTCCAGCACAACAAAATCACTTCAGGCGCTGGAGGAATGGACCTCAAATCTGGCAAAAAGGCTGGCAAACACCACCATTCTGGAAAGCTCAGAATGTTAGCATTCGCTAGCATTTTAGCTAACACTATCATCTCCGTCGCTCCAGTGGAGAGAAAATGCTAGAAAACTCCAATGTTCTGTGCATCTCAGAACACCAGTCTTTGCCACTTGAGATCCATTCTCCAGCGCGCTGTTGTATACATTATACGAATCTAATAAATGACATATGTGAATATTAAAAGAAGGTTCAAAAGTTTCCTAAAATTAAACCATGAGACAAGTTATCCCCAATTACATCAGCCTGTCCCATTAGATCTGGCAGAGAAGGTATGCTGTGAATGATCTGCTAGGGCCTTACTTTTCGTGGATCCCAGGAGATAGGAATTCTGTTCTGATATGTAACATATTTACTCCCTGAAGTCAGGTTAGCTTCAGCCTTCTTAATATTCCAGAAATCACTCAAGACCTGGTTATCTCACTAGGCTTGGGGTCCCAGAAATGCAGTTTATGATGGCTCCAATATTCACTCTCTCCATGTCTGTGTTTATTTTAATATTTAATAATGATTGCTTTCTATTTTTATAATGGTAGTATATATATATATAATTTGATTGTTGTACACTGCCCACTTCTTGTGATATGGGCAACTGTATAAAACTGATAAACAAAATATAAATAAAACAGGAAATGTTACATTGATGGAATACCATAACTATTTACTTTAAACTTCCAAATCATTTAAGAGAATTTTATTCATGTAGAATGTCTTATTTTGTGTGCGAGCTGGTCAGTTTTTTTTAAAACTTCTGGCAAGTGTTTGGACAAATCCCTGCAGTTTTCTTGAAAGGTTTTTTGAAAGTTTGCCATTGCCCCCTTTCTAGGGCTGAGAAAAAGTGAGTGGCCCAAGATCACCCAACTGGCTTTGTGCCTGACTAGAACTCATGGTCTCCCAGTTTCTAGCCTGATGCATTCACCACTACATCAAGTTGGCTCTCAGAATGTACTACTGGTATTAACTTTTGAGATATCATATAAAGTGGTACTCAAAGGACAAAGGAAATTCACTTTACAAAAAGAGTACTTCTCACTGAAGTGACATACTTCCTAGCTCTAAAGTTTTGAAGTGGGGAAGGCAACAGTTCTATAGTACATTCAAAATAAACTAAAACAGTGCATAATTAAATGAAAGTTCTGGCTCCAGGTACTTTAGTATGCAAACTATTCCTGTCTTGACAATTACCACACACCAATCTACATTGATATCACTTTGCTATTAAGAGAAAGTCTCTTCAAATACTAAGAAGTGACAATCCACCCTTTCTAATTCCAACTAAATATTTAAATCTTTTAAAAACATTTTAAAATATCACACACTACACTATTCTCATTAGCTTCACAAATGTCAGCATTCAAAAACATTCTGATCATATGCAAAGCTGAAATACAAAGATATGAATGAAATGCCAACAGCTACTTTAGTTTTCCTACACCTATTTCCTACATAAACTAAAAACCTCTGCTTTTCTTATATAGCATTCTCAAAAGGAAAACATGTAGTTGTCCCTCACATGAGGTAAACATCTGCTTGCTGTCTGATAGTTTAATGGGCTAGGGTATTAGAAGCAAGAAAAATATATGAAGTTTTAAAACTTGTACAACTACTTTAATTATAGGTGGAGCTGCAAGAGAATTATAGGTCTTCCTTGTGCTGGGTGCAGAGTTTTCTAAATAGCCTCAGAAGTACTACCTTTTAACACTGAAATAACTAAAGATTCTATATGTCATGTAGAAAGGAAACCACATTAAGTTTTCTTGTGGACATGATCCTTTCCAAGTTAAAAAAATGGAAACATCTCAGAAAGCTGCATTTGCACATTATTCACCACTAATCTTCAGTACTTAATGGTACAATAAAATGTACTGTATATGCCAATTATTCAAATTGGCATTGATTTTCATGTCCTCCATCTCTAACAGCTAAAAAAAGAAAGCCGAATATCCATTATTTAATGCTATTCATTCATTTTAACAAACTATGGGTATCCACAAGAAGAGAAAACAAATATATGACATAATCATGCAAATACTATGATTTAATATTTGTGTCAGACATTCAGATAGAAATAAATAATCACAGCATTTGTATGATTATGTCATTGCGTGTATGTGTTGTCATCTCATTGTGGATGTTGCTGATATAAAGCACTGGGCTATGTTGTCCCTGAAAATATTAGATGGATCCATAAAATATTTTAAGCGAAGCAGCTCAGATTTTGACAAGTTTATACAGCAGCAGTATGAGCAATCCCATTATATCAATTCAAAGGTATATTGCAATGAATGTAGTCATAAACCTTGGTATGACTGAATCCTAAGCTGTTTACCACGATCAGTTGCAGTCAACAGTATTTCTGTCTTACCTTTGCAATAAAGCGTTATCAATTTGAAAGGAGACACCCAGAAGAGCTTGCAACATATAAAACGCAACCAAAAATAATAATAATAATCCACATCATCCTTTCTGGATCTATTAAAAATTCATTACCCAAGATATAAGGTACCAGACCTCAGGTTCACAATTATGTTTATTATTAAAAACGAAGAGACTGGTATCTGACAAAAAACCAGCTAAATTTCTTCCAGCGTTTACTTTGTCTGTAGGCTACCCCTCCCCCTCAGAAGCTAGTTTGCAAAATACCCGAAACTTTCTGGAATATTGAAGGCCTCCAAGCTAAACAGAGGAGCAGCCTAAGGTTTTGTCCACCCCTGAACGGAGCTGGGCATTCTCCCAGTTCTCACACCGTGGCTGTCAGAAGCCCCGTAGTCTTCAACCCCCCAAGCAGTGTAACATTTTGGTTTCCATCTCCCCCCTCCCCCCCCCCCCGATCGCAACCAAGAAGAGGGAAATGGGGGAGAAGCAGGGCAGAGTGCGACTTGCCCAAGGTCATAAAGGAAGTTACTGGACACGATTTCCAACTCTGTTGTCGTTTCTCCTAGTACGAATGAAGAGGAAGAATAAGCCATAGACTGAAGGAGGAGGATCAAGAATCACGTTGGGCTTCGAGGAAAAGCCACCGAAATCGGTGATCCTTACTTTTCGAGCAAAGAGGGTTTCCGGGGAGCCGGTTACGGGCTCCGGGGAAAAAAAACAAAACAAAAAAAACCCCTCGCTTCTCGTTTTTTCATACTAGATGCGGCTCTTGGGCGTTCCTCTGTCACCTCGCCGGGCAGAGTCAACCCAGTAGGGCAGCCCGGACGAAAGGCCCCAGCAAAACCCCACTCTTCCCCCCCCCCTCTCCACCGGAGCCGCTTCCCGACGCAGCCTCTCCTCCACCCCCTCCCCACTTCCCCCCTAACCTCCGACACCCCGAAAAACCGTTGGGATCTTGACAGCGCAAGCGCTTTTCTCACCGAGGTAAATGTCTCCGAATGAGCCGCTCCCGATCTTTCGGCCAAGCCGGTACCGGTTCCCGACTCTCAACTCCATCGAGGCGTCTCGATTGGACCCAACCCTTGTTGTAAGGACCCTGACTCAAAGCAGGGAAGCACCAGCGACCATCGCGGCCTTTCGTCCCGTCTCTCGACGCCCGAGGTGTTCGGGGGCGGCAGCGCAGCCCGGGTGGGAAGGATGGACGCCGATTTTTTTTTCCCCGAGCCCCGGATACCCCCTCCCGCTTAACGCAGGTAAAACCGAGCCGCCATATTATGTGACCTCACTTCCTTGGCAACAATGGGTGGAGCCTAAGACGGCGGAGCATCCTCTGATTGAAAAGCCGGTTGAGAACAGGAACGGGGCGGGATTGTAAAATTGTGAGGTTTAGCGACGCCGCGTCTCCATGACAACCTCGGCGGTTGGAACATCCGGGCCTACCTTTCGCTCATTGATTCCGTCCGATGACGCGGGGCTTTTTTTTTCGGGGTGGGGGGAAGAGACTAGCGGTGGCACCTTGCAGATGACTGCTTTGAGCGAGTCTTCAACCCCCCCCCCCTCCCCGCACGATCCGAAAGAGGGCGGGCAGTCACCGAGCCTGCAGTTTCTTCCAGAGGTGTCCATGCTGGAGCCGCAGAATGGCGCAGAACTGGACTTTGCCTTCCACTCTTAAGCAGTCCTTCCAACCTGTTGCTGTTCCCGTGTGTTCTGACTTCAGCTTCACGATTTCCAGACAGAAAATTAGGGAAATCGAAATCCAGTATATCCGGAGAGTACAAAAGTGGGAAAGATGGGTTTTGGTAAGATATCACCCATAACGAGTATTCTTACATAAAATCCTAAGTGGTGATGGTGCATTGGATTTATCGATAGCCTTTATTCTGAAGAGTTTCAAACTCTGCTGGCACATTTCACATCAAAAACATCACCTGTGATATAGAGCCCAGGTTTTGGATGCTAATTTTACTATTTTATAAATTAGTGTGTTGTCTTAAAGTTTTGCATTATTTTATGCTTGTCAAATATAATAATTTTGATTTACCGTTTAGGCTTTGGTTTATATATATTTAAGATCTAAGTATTAGGTCAGTTTTTTTAAAAAAATTAGCCACAGTACTAAAATATTACTATAAAATTTCAAAAATATTTTCTGCCAAAAGTTTACTAACAAAGAGAAACAATAGGAATTATTCAGATCATGGGAGTGTTTAAGGTCATTGTATTAATAAATAGGATGGAGTCCAATAATTGGTATGCACTAATGAATGCTTAAGCCTATTATTTCTCTGTAGTAACTACATCTAACACCATGGAACTAGGCATCAGTTCTTGTAATGACAACTCCTACTGTTCTCTTTCCATTGTATGAAAATTATAGAAAGCATATGAAAGAGGGCAAATTGAGTATTTGTTTTGGTCTTCTGGGGAAGCAGTGGTGAACTGAACATAGCTCTGCACCTCCGGGGTGTAACCTCCTGCACCTTCTGTAAGATTTTGGAGCTCTGGGACCCCGGAGGTGCAGTTTGGCACCTACAAAAGGAGACTGGGTTTCCTTTCTTAACCTCTGTAGGAAATAGCTTGTTACTAGCTTTTTGGATGTTAAGAGTCTTCAGAAGGGCAACTTTCGTTACACTAAGTACTGTATTTTTCGGACTATGAGATGCACCGGTGTATAAGACGCATCAAGATTTTGAAGAGGTAAGCAAGAAAAAAAGTTTTTGCCCTCCCCGGCCCCCAGGAGCACTCTGCAGGCCTCCCAAACCCTCTTTGCATCCCGTTTTTCGCAAAAACAGGGCACGCAGAGGGTTTGGGAAGCCTGCAGAGTGCTCCTGGGAGCTGGGGAGGGCAAAAATGCAACACGTGGAGGGTTTGAGAGGCCAAAAATGGGCCTATTTTTCACAAAAACGGCCCACAGGAGCACTCTGCAGCCAAAGCCTCTGTGCGCCCCGTTTTTGTGAAAAATGAACCAGTTTTTTACAAAAACAGGATGGGCAGGGCTTTGGGAGGCCAAAAACGGCTGTCTTTGGTGTATAAGATGCACCAACATTTCTACCCTCTTTTGGGAGGGGGGGAGTGTGTCTTATACTCCAAAAAGTACAGTAAGTTTCCTTCTGTTCTTGATGACAGTTTAAGGACTTTATTTTTATTTCTAAATTAACATCAAAAAGGTGTCTAGAACATTGATGTTTGAAGTTTATAAACAGATTAAGGGGCCAAATGGACTTGAAATAAGATTTTGAAATTAATTATAAGAATAATATCCAGGGAGCTGCTTAAAATTTTACAAAAAGTGATCATTTTGAAACTAATTGTAAGAAACCTGCCTGTGGGAAAGTGCTGATTATGAAAAAGAGGGGACTTTGAAGGTGACTGCAGGGAACCAGAAAAAATTAGAGAGGTTGATCTATCTACTAACATTAAAGAAAAGAAACTTAACAAAAATTCAAACTATTGTAAAATAGGGTAAAATATTTTCACTTGCTGACAAAATAATGCTTAGGATCATCCAACACAGATTAGAGCCCATCATGTAAAGGGAAATGCAGATTAATTTGTTGGATCTGTAATCCAATTCAGAACATCTCTGGGCAGCATACAGTGTTAAGAACAGATAAAAACAGCAATGAGTAAAGAGATAGGCAACCCAGAAGAATCAACATCAATGTGTCTATAGTTAGAAAGGTATTCAAGCCGATTTTAGAAAAAGCTGAAGAATGAGAGACATTATTGCTTACACATACTGGTAAACAACAAAGTTGAAGAATACAAAAAAGAAAATATGCTTCGTTGTCTATTACTTCATTGACACAGTTAAGGTTTTACTGTGTTGACCATATTTAGCTGTGGGCTGTCCTTGAGAAAATGGGAATCTCAGAGTAACTCCCTGCCTTCATGTGAAACCTACACAAAGCACAGGAAGCCACTGTCTAGACAGAATATTGTAAACAAACTGGCTCCAGATTGGCAGAGAAGTGAGACAAAGCTCTTTCCTTATTTATTCAACTTAGGTGGTGAATATATAGAGGGATGCCCAATATTGCAAGAGAAAGGAGTGTGATTATAAAATTAGAAGAAAAAAACCAGCAGTGACCAGTGCTATACTTACGACACTACTCTATAGCTGAAATCCTGCTCTGTAATATGAAAGCCAAGGAACATAGTTAGAAAATGGGCCCAAGACAAAATATAAAGAAGAGCAAACTACTGATAACAGATACAGTAATCAGCCTTAGGACTGACAATGAAAACGGTGGATATCTTCTATCTTTAGGATCAACGGTCAACAGTAAAGGAAACGGCAATCAAGAAATATGCCATAGACTAGCAATTGGAAAGGTAACAATGAAGGTTTTTGAAAGAATATTCAAATACAGTGAAGAGTCTGTGCACCTACCAAGATCAGACTGGTGCTAGGAATGTTTTTCCCATATTGGATGTCCAAGAAAACAAATAAAATGGATCCTAGAAAAAAAAATCAAAGTTCTCATTTGAGGGACAAATGATCAGGCTCAAATCATCTTTTCTTGGACATGTTGTCTCAGCCCTCATGTGAGGGAAGAGAAAATGCTGTTAGACTTTCAAGATTCTATTACTGAGCCTATACCAAAAAAGTTCCAGTAGTGATTGTGGAATGTGCTTCCTAATATTGCTATCTTGAAAGATTGACAACAATCAATCCCATAAGGCTACTCCTTTTGGAAATTAAATATAGAAGGAAAATATCTACACAGACAATTTTCAGCTCTCAAAAGATGTAAATGCAATTAATATTTTTTCAAATTTTAATTGCTTACCCTCCCACCTATAGCTAAGCTTCAACTTTTGACCACTTAATTAATGATAATTCAAAATGACTAAGACTCTGAATGTCTGCTTTACAGGTCACTTCTGGCCATTGTAAAATGTCACACCATGCTCCCCAGTCACATGACCATGTTTTGGACACTTTGCAACAAGCTTGCCTTTATAATTGTTTGCGTCTTGTGGTCACATGGCTGCAATTTGTGATGTTACTTGCTGGTTTTCAGCATTTTTTGCCAATTTCCAATGAAAAGCTCCCATTGAAAAGAATGTGTTTGCATGTACAACTATGGTTTTTGCTTAATAGCAACTGCAAAAAATGTAGTAAAATCAGGTCCAGTTGCATGGATGCCTCAACCTTTGATTATTAACAGTAAATCAATCAAACCAATTATAATCATAAGTTGAAGACTACCTGTATAGTTATTTGTTGGAACTATAATAAATTGCATCGAAACCAGTGCACTTCTGTGAATATATATATTCTGAAATGCTATATAATTGTTACTAATTCTGAATTTGTGTCTGTTTATTTTTAATAAGACTGGCAAGCTCCAGTATTTTTTAAAATTTCTCTCTATTTAAATATTTACCTGAAAATCAAGCAAACAAGAGAGCCAGTTTGATGTAATGGTTAAAGTGCTGTGCTAAAAACCAAATGACTGAGTTCTAGTCCTGCCTTAGACATGAAAACTGGCTGGGTGACTCTGGGCCAGTCATTCTACTCAACCTATCTCACAAAGTGGCTGCTTTTGTAGAAAAAAATAAGAGGAAGTATGTATATTTGCTACTTTGACTTATTTATAGCTATTTTCTGTTAAATATATTGATAATACAATGTAAAAACATGGAAGCTAGTTTGTAAATTACAAAAAAAGATGTATTTGTGATGAAATACTTGTTTTTTTAAAAAGATAATAAAATTGAATCTATTTTCTTAGAACCACAAGTTGCACGATCTGTAAAAAAGAAAAAAATGAAGAGTCAGTCAACACATTTTATTAGATTGCACTCCACAGAAACCCTTTCATTGCCTACGTTTATTGAATCAGCAAGACATTAATTAAATATGTTAATACCATATTAACTGAACATGTATATATTTCACCTTTTGTATAAGAGTTATAGAAAAATCAACAGTCTAAAATTAAAAAAATTAACACATTAAGCTGTGCAATGAAATTCTATAGTTAGTCAGAAGAAAAATCCTCAGAAGCTAACATTCACAGATATTTAACTGTCCTTTTTTGAAGTTTAAGCTTGTAAATACTTGGCAGAGCCACACTAATTTGCACATCTTTATAATAGTTTATTAGAAGATGCTTACAGATAATATTTGCAATATCGGGGTTTGTTTTGTTTCAGCAGAATCATCTGCCAATCATACATGTAAATAATTCCTGTATAGAAGAATAGTTTATGATAACTCCAACTATTCTTACACTGATTAAATACTCTGGGGGATTAAAGAGCTTTTAATGTGCAGTGGAATTTGTCCTAATAACATTCACTGATAAGTAAGGAAGCAGTTTTTAAATTTAAATTTAATTAATGAGTTTAATTGAAAAGAAAAACCAATAAGAAAAACATGATTAGAGAAAAAATAAGACACACAGACATATAGATGTGATTTTAAAGACAAATACAGACATTTAAACATTCATATTCAATTATTCTTCCCAAAATAACATTTGTACAGCTGAAGGTGGTTCCTTAGGAAAAGTGCTGTTAATGTAACTGGTAACCAGATTTAAATAATTTTATCCTTCATTGTTTTCCATTTCAAAGCTCTATGTTTTTGGTACAATTTTTCAAGTAAAACTATTTTTCATATTAAATTCCACTGAGCCAACCAAAGTTGTCTTTTAGTGCTCCGAAGTTTTGAGATAATAATGAAGAATTAATTTCTTATGTTGTATCTATATGTGTAAGGAAACATGGATGATAAACCAATAACAGGATTCATTATGAGAAACTGTTGGATGTTATTTTCCAATTTCCTCAAAATGTTTCAGCCAAAAGGACAGATTAATTGTGATTATTTAAAAGAAATTTTAGGCCATTAATACCTTAATAGGTTACAGCAACTTCCATCCCAAATCATCCCCCCAGAATTTTAAGAGAATGTCATACTCAACCTAAGATCACAAATAACAATAGTAATTCCTCTTGCTATTAAATTGATATATATCTCTCTTCAGATGTTGCAATAGTTTTAATGATGAGATCAATACATTTTGTGAAAGAATGATTGAGGCTGAGCCATCTCAAACTACAGTTGGTACGTGTGAGCATTCCTTCTGCAAAATATATTCAGTACCAATTCAATACCAATGGCATCTCTTTTAATTATTTAATTCTATAAAGCTAGGTTGCAATCTGACTTGATTAGTACTTGGATGACAAACCAACAGGATTCCAGGCTTGTAAGGAATACTGAGAATTTTTTTAAAAATCCCATTGGAAGGAACAGCAAACTACACCCATGTTATTTTAAAGAAAACTACATGTCTCTGGAGAAATCAGCTTGAAGGATACTTATAGGACTATAGGATTGTTTATTTTCTGTTTCCTTAAAAATATTTATCCTCATGACAAAAGAAAAAAAACCTACTAAGAATAAAAAGAAAAAGGAATGGTAACTCACATTGCTATTTTATTATTTTAATTCTTAATTACATAAACTGTTTCAAATTTGATATTCTTCAACCTCTATCATGCTTTTTGTATAATTTCTGGAATCCTGCATTTTTGTTATATATAAATAAAACATTTTTTGCAAGGATTAAATAAATCTAATGTTTGCAACAATTCAAGCCTCCTACTTCATTTAATACTTACCTAATTTTAAAGTAATCATTTTAGAAATCAGAGTAGTGTTTCAACCTGCAAAAGTTAAAACAGAATTAACATTAGAGAGCTTAAGAACTGTTATCACCTATCCATGCCACATATCATTTGATATGACTTTTCTGGAGGTGACTTCTAATCAAAGATATTTTATGATTATATTACTTAAAGAGTTAAGGTATACTGATTTTATTAGATTTAATTCTAATAAAATAATCATGCTTATGATCCATCAGAAATACTGTTTATTATTTTGATTTTTTCCATTAAAATTTAGTTGGTTTTAATACTTAATTTAACATTTAGTACTTAAAAGTACCAAATATTGACTGAAGCAGACTCAGGATTAATTGTTCTTCCTTACATTCCCATTGTATACTAAAATCTTTTTTATTATGATTATTATGAAAAACAGTATCAAAAGTATGCAAGAAGTTATAGTCATATAGTCATATAATCAATTTTTATTACATACCTATACAGTAAAGCTTTGCCTTTGTTGTTTGCTATGGAAAAATATCCACTTCTTGGTGAGAAATCCATACAGTAAGCTAAATAGAACAACTTTCTTCTGAACACAGGAAAATTTGAGAATACTGTAAATGAAGGAATATGGACCTATAAAAAAGGAATATAATTATTAAAAATAAAAAGAATGAAGGCGAACTGTGCATTATATTTTAAACATTCACATTCTCAATTAGGTAGACTTCTTCATATATTAGAATATACTTAATTTTGATGCAGCAATAAAAGAACTAATATTCTATTCAGGAACAGCCAATGAGGTCTTGAGATTTTTGAGTAAGATATAAAATTTCAGCCAGACCTTTCTCTCAAGTAATAATTGCAAGTACAAAACTGCCTACCTTAAAAAATATATGAGCCAGATTATTGGCTTTTAGTATTATTTTTTTATCAATGAATAATTGAATTAATCTTTCTCTGAATAGATGCTTTATGCTGGTTTGTAATCCTTACAAAATAAAAAATATTTGTTTCTTTTGCAAATGGTGGAACAATTCTGAAGAAAGTTTTCATAAAGGAGGCAAGGGAGATGTTAATTATAGGTATTTGAATTCTCTTTTTGACATTTAAAATACCCTATGTAATCACAACATGGTTGTAGGGTTACATAAGTATTTTGTGTAAATAAAGGCTTCTGCATTATAGTAAAATGCAATCTCATTGTCCTTGAACATTTATATCAAAATTCTGTTGCTTGAAATTCCCATTCACTTTTTGTTTTGGTTTGCCCTCTTCCATGCAAATATGTGCAAAAAGGAGGAAATGAAAGTTTCAGTACAACATTAATAAAAATATACTTACCAGTTTCACTGCATCATCAATTCTATTAGAAGCCATTGCCAGTATTTCAGTGGTTGGATTGAAAACTAACGATGTAGCAGGTGTGACTAAATTCATTATAGCCTTAAGAGGCTTAGGACATGTTTCTCTGATACAATCATCATGGGCATATACATTCACAACTCCAGAATTAGAACTAGAAAGAGAAATATTGATGACTTATAAACAGGTCAGCTTCTTATATTGTAGCACATACTCAAATGTTTAACAAAAACAAACCCAAAAGGTTATTTCCAATTACACTCCACATAAATGAGAGGATAATTATATTACATACTAATAAGAGATGAATTTTATAACTTTATAAATTCTGGGCAAAGTGCTTCAGGCTGATGTTAACTCCAAAGCCAACAAAAACTATTCTTAATACTCTGTCCGTTAGGAATTTTCTTCTGGGGGGAAAAAGGAACATTTGAAAACATTCAGATTTGACTCAAAGAGTTATTACAAGTAATAACTTTAAATTATGAGTTTTGTCATCTATTCAGAAACCTCAGATTTCACCTGGTGACTCAAGCTGTGGATAAGATGTGGTGGCTGACCACCTCCATAATTATGCTTGATCAGTAATATATAGTTTCATGTTTGGTAGCCCTTAATTTTTAAATGGAAAAGTTACATGTGTAACAGGCTAATGAACAGGCAATACTGCTCTTGTGATGCCCTTGATCTCTGAAGCAGTCTTAATTATTTTTTTTAAGATGACAGATTGCTTTCATCAGCAAGCTTGGAGGGCATTTTGTAAGTCATTCCTCTGAATGATTTCAATAGTCCAAAAAATTACATCCAATTGAAAATTTCTTTATATGGAGTGGACTAATCCAGGGCTGACACTGAAATATTTCCACAAATCTAATCTGGATCATATAATGCAAAGAGAATGCCTCATGTACATGCAGACATTTTGGCTTGTAAATCATGGTTTAGCAAGCCATGGTTTAATGTGTATGTAATTCAGTCTCTCTCCGTGTGCACACATGTACTCAATGTTTAAGTATATAATATTTGGCTTTCCTTTTGCTTACTTACCCACATGCAATATATTGGCTGTTTTTAGAGACTGCAATAGAAGTACCATGCAGACAACCTTCATCAGTAAACTTGTTCAGACACCGCCTGCTTTTCACATCCCATATGAAGACTTCACCCTCATCTGATAGATAAGTATGTGTTATTGAAAACAATGTTCAAAAGACTTTAAACATCACATGCCCAATTTAGAAAACAAAGAAATGATTAGACCATGAACCTTTTGACAATTATTCAAATTGTTGTTGTGTTATTTTTGATAGAAGATATGAAATGGAAACTATATAGAGCAAACTAAAGGTATACAAAAGGATTTTTTGGGGCGATTGGAAGGCTGTATTGAGTTACAAATATTTATTTAATGTCACACCTTTATTACTTTTCTGAACAACTCAAAGCAGTGAAGATATCTAATGGTCTTTTCTCTTTCTATTTTCCCCACAACAATCAGCCCGTGAGGTGAGTTGGGCTTAGAGCAACCTGCCCAAGGTCACCCAGCCAGTTTTCATGCCTAAAGTGGGACTAGAAGTCATGATCTTCTACTTTCTAGCCAGGTGCCGTACACTAGACCAAATATTACTGTACTAGTTTATGTTTTAATGATCACTTAGTTATCTGTGGTTTCAAAATGGGGACAATAAATACAATAGCAACAAGGTAAGTTGAACTAAAAAAATATTTATTTCACCAAACTACAAATACTAAATCTGCAGTCAGCAATTCTGCATGTCATCAAATTTGAAAACATTACCAGAATGTGTGTAGATTCTGCTGCCATCTGGAGAGAATGATGATGCAATAGCCTTTCCATTTATTTTCATGCTTCCAACAAATTCTTTTGTCTAAAATGGACATAATAATGCCTATCATCACCATTATTTATAAGACTATTAATCTGATGTCATTCTTTAGCTTGTTCTTTTTCTTTTGCATTATTAGTTTACTCATTTACTCATATAAATTATTTAATGAAAAGAGCTACCAATAATCATGAATTAGATTCAGTAAACTTACAATAAAATATTGTATGGATTAACAAGTATATGAATATGTCTTAATTTTAATTAAATGGTACAATATTACTATCTGAACTATGTTATCCCAAACAAACATGCAAATAGAAACTTTACCTTCATTGTAATTAAATGAAGATAACCTGATGTTCCAGTAAGCAGCAGGAATGTTCCATCTGGAGATACTTCGAATTTTTTGACAATCTTCTCCTCTAAGCCTGTAATTCAAAGCAGAAATGTAAAATCTGCTTCTTCTATATACAGAATTTGTTTTTAAAACCTATTCAGCCTTTCAATTTAACAGTACAATCCCCTTAGATTTTAGGGAGATGTATTCCCAGGTAAAAGTGAACAGTACTGCAGCCAAAAGTATAACAAGTTATTTGTTGTACATGTCCAAAAATGGTAGTTTGATTCCTTATTTTTTTTATTCACACACACACACACACACACACGGAGGAGAGGGAGGGGGAGAGAATGTCTAGCTGAAGTTATAAAAGCAGACATATAGAGATAATTACAAAGTAATATTTGCTTAGTTTTTTCTTGGAACAAAAGAATAAGATTACATTCAGAAACCTTAATAAAAAAAATTACCTCTGATATGATTTATAGGAATAATTTTTCCTTCCATCATGTCATATATATAAAATAGTTTGTTATGAATGCTAGTAGCTATAACTTGTTCTCCTTCTGCACTGAAACGTGCCTTGTAAATTGGAAAGTCTTCCAAGTGAATGCTCTGTATCTGTGGATTTGTGATACCATCCACCTTAACGAAAAAAGAAACATTGTTCTCTCAGTACCTATGTGTACTAAGGATGTATAAAATATAATACACAAAATATACACAGATCATAAGATAAAGATAAGATCATAAGATAAGACAATAAAACTAACTTTTTATTGTCAAATAAGAAACTCACTAAGCTCTGCAAAATTCAGGTATTCAACTCTCTTCAAATAAATGACTGTAATTCAAAGCTTTCCACAAGTATGAAATTACTATTACTTACTATGGCAGATGATGCTTTGACATAATTCTTTTGCTTCTGAGAAAATACTAGAAAATCCTGCTTGTCTACAATCTTTGGGTTTCATCCCAGACCCATAGATGGGACAGCAAACAACAAGCTGCTGAATTTTATGGACAAAAATAAAGTAAAATCTATATCATTCTTACCTGGAATAGTGATATAGATCGATCATGCCCAGCTGTCAGAACAACTTGAGCAGCAGGATGAAACTGAACAGTTGTTAATTTGGCATCTGATACCCGTTCATTATTGGCGTGCAAACAATTTTTCATCTAAAAGACAGAATATTAATATACAGTGCTTTTAGAGCTCAGCAAACCTAAGTAGAACGTAGAAAAATAGAAAAACTAAGTAGAAAATTTCTACTGGGATTAGAATATATTTCAGTGAACTTGCTGTTAGGTCCATTAAAGGTGCAAGTGAGATTTAAAATATATAAATATTAAATACCAAAAATACAATAACTGTTGGAGGGATGAAATGTCTCAATAAATTACAACACTCTAATTCTTACTGAATGATGGACAAGAAAAATTCTGAACTTAAAAAGTTCTAAATACAGAATCGCCATTATGTATTATTTGGAAGTCTGTCTTGCTCTCAGGAGAAAAAACTTATCTTATTCCCATGGTACTGCAAATTCTACAAAAAGGGAAAAGCTAAAGAAAATCATCTAAGAAAGGAAGATTTGGGAAGTTTGAAATAGAGAGTCACTTAAAACAGCAGTGGCACATTTCACACCAGTTGCTGTTGCCATTTGCCGTTGTTTTTAGTTAGCTAAAGGGAGGATAATGGATAAGGAAGAGTCAATTAAGCACACTTTCAGAAATAAAGATAATGCTGTCTGTCTGATAATAAGGTTGACCTCTGCTTCTGGCTATTTTAATACAGGTAGTATTCAACGTACGACCACAATTGGGACTGAAACTTCTGTTGCTAAGTAAAGTAGTCATTAAGTGAGTCACACCCAATTTTACTAGCGTTTTTCTTGTGGCCATTAAGCAAATCTGGCTTCACCCGTTGACTGCTTATTGGAAGCTCTCTGAGGTGATCACATGACCCCAGGACCCTGCAACCTTCTTAATACATGCCTTTTTCCAAGTGCCTGAATTTTGATCTTGTGACCATGGGGACACTGCAATGTTCATGTGAAGACCGATCGTAAGCACTTTCTTCAGCAGTGTTGTAACACTGTACAGTGGTTAAACAAATGGTTGCAAGTTGAGGCAACTTGCTTTGAGGTATTGCTTTAGAATTTACAGATCCCTTTGCTCTTGTATATTATGCATGTCTTATAACTTCTTTATAAGACAGATTGCCAAATCCTAAAGCATATATACATAGTCCTTGACTTACAGCCAAAATTCCTGTTCCTGAGCAAGACAGTTGTTAATTGAATTTTGCCCCATCTTACGTCTTTCCTTGCCAAGTTGAGTGAATCACTACATTTGTCTAATAATAACAATGTGGTTGTTAATTGAATCTGGCTTTCCCATTTACTTTGCTTGTCAGAAGGTCACAGAAGGTAACCACATGACCCTGAGACATTACAACTATCATAAATATGAATCAGTTGCTAAGCATCTGAATTTTGATCATGTGACCATGGGGATGCTGCAACTGTTGAAAGTGTAAAAGATGTCACTTTGTTCAGTGCCATTGCAACTCCAAACTAAACAAATGGCTATAACACGAGGACTACCTATATTGTCATTATACATTACATTGTGCATTAAGCATTGTGATTGTGCATGGCTATTGAAAAACTCAAAAACAATATTTGCTTGCTTTTTGAGACAATGTATTAAGAGTTTGATTCAATGTTGCTTCATTATCTGTTATTTTTTAATAAGCCTATATTAATATTTCTGTAGGTTGGGCGCAAGCACCATATTTTTCGGAGTACCATGTTTTTCCGAAAATAAGACTACCTTTTCTTTTTCTGAACCCTGAAAGCGCTTGGCCTTATTTTCAGGGAGGGCTTATTATTTTGGGGCGCATGGAGCAAGATGGGGCTCTTATTGCCATCTTACCTGATTTCCAGCTCTGCATTTAAATATTTTGGGGGAGGGCTTATTTTTGGGGTGGGGGGAGGCTTATTTTAGCACATGCGCTCAGACGCCCGATTGGGCTTATTATCAGAGTATGTCTTATTTTCAGGGAAACAGGGTATAAGATGCACTTTCCCCCAAAAAAGTTGGTGAAAATTGCATTGCATCTTACACACCAAATGTTGCTGAAGCCCAGCCTACCTGCACCCTTCGGCCATTTTCAGCCTCCATACATCGTATTTTTGGCCTCTGCACGGTCCATTTTAGATCCATTCCTGGCTGCGGGGATCGCCACAGCACATCATTGCCGATCGTCACCTCCGCACATCGCGCTTTCGGCCTTCGCACATCGTATTTTTGGCCTCTGTGCGTTACATTTTTGGTCGGTTCCAGGCCGTGGAGATCAGCACAATCCCCGCCACCTGGAACTGGCACGATCCCTGCCACCTGGAACAGGTCGAAAATGTGACACGCCGAGGCTGAAAACAGGGCATGCGGAGGCCAAAAGCGCAACATGCAAGGCTGTGATCAACAATGATGTGCTGTGGCGAACCCCGCAGCCTGGAATGGGTCTAAAACAGAGCATGTGGAGGCTGAAAATGCGACATGTGGAGGTGGTGATGGGCTGTGGTGATCCCTGAAGCCTGGAACAGCTGATTGGCGGTATTCTGGGAGGCTGATCCAACTGCCAATCAGCTTCTCGTCCTGAATCAGGCTGCAATAATGTGCTGAAGCTGTTTGCTCTTTGCTGCAAGGACACTAGCCAGATAAATACCAATGGATGCTTGTAGGCAGAGGCAGAATTTTTTCCCCTTATTTTCCTCCCCAAAAACTAATGTGCATCTTATACTCCAAAAAATACGGTAGTATGAACAACAGGCTAGGCTGAGAAAGGACCAAAGAACTTCTGAATTTCCACTATTCTTCAAGGCAAAAGATTCATAGTATTTTGAGATTTCTTTTGTTCCAAATTTCAAGGGTTTTTTATTTAGACATGTATTCCGTCCAACATAAGTTTTATTTAAAATGATTTGATATTAAAAAAATGCATCCAGAATGATTTATATGATCAGTAAGACTATCCCTTTCCTTGAGCTGATGAACATGAAGCAAAAAGTTTGCTTTCAATACTGAAGTTCCACATAATTATATTATACTTCAACCTAACAACATATTCAAGATATAACAATGGCATGAGTAGCATTCACAAATCTTCAGTGCCCCCACACTTAACCTTTCCCATTTATAAGCTTGCCAGAAATAGTAATAAATAAAAATGAACACGAATTTTATTTACCTCTAAAATGCCTTTCGGTAAAGAGTCTGACATGATCACAAAATTGCCTGTCTTGTGCAACAGGTCCTCCTCCTCTTCATCCTCGGTGTCACCTTAAGCAGAGGAAGTCCTTGTCAATATTAATCTGTGCTTAAATATCACACACAGTATATCTGCACAAGACTACATCTTCTATTTATACAGGCGATCAGTGATGAGCTTCAATTACCTTCGTGTGTGGTTTTCCTTTTGGTTTTGTTCTTCGTGCCTCTCAGTGCCCAAGAAGGAGTTGTTCCCATAGCACCTTGAAATCTGTAAAGAAGTATTATTACTAAAGACAAAGCAGGTTGTCCGGATAAGTCAAAAATTCATAATTAATGTTACAGTCAGCAAAATATGAAGAATCAGAGAATGAGCAGCAGATAGTGAGGGACAAAAGGCAAGAAATGGGGGAAGCGGGTGACCATTGTTACCCAATAATGCATGATCCTTCTTTCTTTGGCCTCCCAGTCACACGGTGTGATGGAAGAATGACTAAAATGAATGATAGCACACTTGAACTTTTTTTTTTGTATAGTACATTCTGTATTCCACAAATGTGATTCTGTATCACTGAATCTTTTACAGGCAGTCCTCAACTTACAACAGTTTGTTTAGTGAACGTTCAAAGTTATAACAGCACTGAAAAATGTGACTTATGACCTTTTTTCAAAGTTGAAATCTTTGCAACATCCCCATGATCATGTGATCAAAATTCAGACGCTTGGCAAATGGCTCATATTTCTGACTGTTGCTTTGTCCCAAGATCACGGGATCACCTTTGCTTCTGACAAGCAAAGTCAATGGGGAAGCCAGATTCACTTAACAACAGGGTTACCAACTTATCAACTGCAGTGATTTACTTAATAACTGTGGCAAGAAAGGTCATAAAATGGAGCAAAACTCACTTAACAAATGACTCACTTAACAACAAAAATTTTAGGCTCAATTGTGGTCGTAAGTCGAGGGCTACCTGTATTAGGAATGCAGTAGGCAAAAAAAAAAAAAAAAGTGTTGCTACTTCTTGCATTCAACACAAACATTTCAGATTGTAACTGAAATAAAATCCCCAAAGATAGCATTATATAAAATAACTTATGTTACCAATAAAACATACTCTTCTTGAAATCTTCTCTGAAGTTTTGTTTTCGAAAGCTTATTTTCTGCATCACTTTTCATCATATTTTTCCGATGCCGGTGCGTCATGTCAATTCTGGGAAAACAAAGCCATATAGTAAATTCATACAATTGTCTACTTATTTATAGTTTTAAAAGGTAAAGATTCCAAGCTTCACTCCTGGTAATTATCTGGACACATCCAGGCAAATTTTGACAATTTCTGTACCTTAATCCAGGATTTATTGTTTTTTACAATTTTAGATGGCTTAATGATCTAGTACATGACAATCATATTACCATTGCCTTTATCATTATTCTATTTATCTTTATGATATATATTTTAATAGATTTGAACACGTCCAGGGTAGTATGGTTGTTAAACTATATAAAAATGAGACAAATGAAATACTGTTATTGCATATTAGATCAGATTTCTTGAACCAGGTATCTTCCAGATACCAATATTTCAACTCCCAAAATTCTTAGCATGGCCAGGGTAAGTTGAGAAAAGCTACAGTAATGTAGATCCTATATTAATATTTCATTATGGCTGAAGTATGAGACATAAGTAAAGATTCAGATTTCAACCCACAAATTCATTAAACAGTTTTCCACTCAGTTTAGCTGATTTCATTTGGCTATTTTTGTAATAAGAGGGATGGCGAGGCAATTATATAACGTACTGTGCTCACTGGAGGAAAGGCAAGACATAAATGGAAAAAATTGGTCTATATAATGCAAACAGCAGCCTGTATTCACCTTTAATGTTATTTGATCAACGACAACAATACCAAAGTAAAAGAGTCGTTGGGCAATATTTTTAAAAACGAGAAGGCAGTAAAATTAACTCTTAAATTGGAAAGCTAAAAAAAGATAGTTAAAACATTTTCACACCCAAAAGTATTTTTTTTTTTAATTTGATTTATATGCCGCCCTTCTCCGGAGACTCAGGGCGGCTTACAATGTGCTCAGCAATAGCCTTCATCCTTTTGTATATTTATACAAAGTCAGCTTATTGCCCCCACAACTGGGTCCTCAATTTACCAACCTTAGAAAGGATTGAAGGCTGAGTCAACCTTGAGCCATGGCGAGATTCGAACCTGCAGTAATTGCAGGCAGCTGGTCTTAATAACCAGCTTAATAACAGGGTGCCTTAGACCACTGTACTACCAAGGCTCTTGCATTTAAATATATTAAAGAAAAGTGCAAAGAATTAAATACAATTTGTTTATGACATCGTTTGATTGAAATCAATTTACTGAGTACTGCATACATTTCTTCAGTTTCATCATCTTCATCTACCCATGCTGGCTTTTTCAGTGGAAGTAAGTTGTCTTCTGTATCATCCTCCGCTTCAGAATCGTCAGATTCTTCTACAAAGTTACTGCTAACCACATCACCACTCTAAAATTTTTAAAACAAAACTGTTTAAAAAGAAAATTTGAAAGCAGAAAGTTTAAATGTTTTTTAAACTATTTTTGATGTAGGTAAGCAATGTGGTCACTTGATATCATGCTTTACAGCTGCATCACTTAGCAATGGAAATGCCAGCCCCAATTACTGTAGTTAACAGGTAATCCTTGACTTACAATGATTACTTTAGTAACCGGTCACAGTTACGGTAGCACTAAAAAAAGTGATTTATGACAAATTTTCATACTTAATGACTGTTGCAGTATCTCCATGGTCACATGATCAAAATTCAGACACTTGACAAATGGCATGTACTTATGATAGCTGCACTGTCCAGGGGTCATGTGATCTCCATTTGTAACTTTCTCAGGCGGCTTCTGAAAAGCCAAGTCAATGGAGAAAGCCAGATTTGCTTAACAATCCACATGATTCACTTAACAACTGCAGTGGCAAAGAAGTGATAAAATGGGGTACCTCACTTAACTGCCTTGTTTAGAAATGGAAATTTTGGCCAAAATCATGGTCATAAATTGAGGATTACCAGCATTCTGTATCCCTAAATGAAACAGCAGATAGGAATTAAATTTATCTGCTTACCAAGCAATGCCTTCATTTCTTTTGATTTACTAAATCACTATTTTTCCCCCAATGGTCAACACTCCTGCCCCCCCACCCCCCAAGAGCATTTCATCAACACTTTTTCTTCTTCACATGCAACACAACTCAAGTTCAGAAGGTGAGGGACTAACAGGTTAAAAGGGAGAAATGAGGGGGTCCTTGATGCTTTCTCAGCTTGGTTGTTTTCTTTTAGACCTTTTCTTTTAGATCTTTTAGACCTTTCATACATGGCATGTATGTATACTTGAGAGTTGTATGCAATTTCATTTTAATGTATGCCAATTAGCGTGCATTCAAAGTGACAATAAAGTGATTCTAAGTTCTAAGTATCATCACCATTGGTAAGGAGTAAATGGAGAAATAACTTTCAAAGTACAAAGCAGCATTTAATAAAATACTTTCATGCTCCGCAGATTATGGCTCCATTTCATAGAACCAAAGAGCCGTTTGAATCCCTACTTGCCACCCAGTGTTTAGAGCGGTGTTTTTCGAACTTGGCAATTTTTACGATGTGTGGACGGACCTCAACTCCCAGTTGCCAAGTTTTTTTGTTTTTTTTAAAACACAGTTTCAGAGGAATAAAGAGGTCGGGGGAAAGAAAAAGGGCCGGAGGGCAGGAATAGAAAACTTGGTTCCCAATGGGAGAAAGGCCAGGCCCCTGTCCCCGTCACCTGGGCGCACGAGGTTTGAAACCGCCGCAGCAGCAGACCTTCGTCTTCCTCCACCCCGCCGAAGACCAGCTCCTCCAGGCCACGCTCCGAGGCCGGCTTTTCCGCCAGAAGAGCCAAATGGTGAGCTCGGCGGACGTCCTCTTCAGAAACAACGGTCACTTCAAGCCGATCCTCTCCCACCCGAGGTCTTTTCCGAGTCGGCATCTTGCCGGAATGAACGCCAACTTTGGCCTCCATGCTTTCTCCTCTTCGGGAAAACGCGAACCGGACGTGAAAGGAGTACTTCCGTTTTGCAGGAACCGGAAGACTTGGGGTTTGTTTGCTTTGGATGAGTTGCCCTAGTATAAATGGCGATTTAGGCAGACACCGCCTGTCGACAGGACGCTGTTTCCGGCGTTTTTGAAGAACCTGAAGTGAGGAGTTGGACAACTCTTACACATTCTGCTTCCTCCTTCCTGTTCATAGTCAACGTTCAAAATTAGTCTCGGAAGTGTACGGTTTGCACATCTCTTTACGCTTTCTAATGAATGTCTCTTGAGACGCCGTCTCACGTGACACCCATTTTTCAATTTAGACTCCCCCATTTTTTTTGTTCCTCCCTCAAAAGATTCAAAGGGCTGTGCCATTGCTTCTGAGGTTATTGGGGGGGGGGAGAGGGGAAGGCCCGAAAACAAATCATTTTACTGAAAAGCGGATAACCAACGCCTCTTTCTTCTGAGGTAGCGAAAGCCCGTCAGACCGCCCATTTCGAGCAGTCTAACCGCCGTTCCTGAGCCCCCGCGGTTTAACGGCTTCCGAAGTCTCCCCCCCCCCCGCATACTCCGCTTGGTTTTCTCACCCACTTCCGTATCATAGAGGAAGCGGCCGTTGCCGTCCTGCGAGGGAAGGACGACCCAAAAACAAGCGGGGCAGCCAATGAGGGCGCGCCGTGGAGGGGGGCCGTTCTGCGCAGGCGCGCAGCCCTGGTTTATGCTAATGTTGTTGATATTCTGGAGCTTCCGAGCGGACTGTCTTTTCTCTCGCTGCCCGGGTTTCCCCTCGCAGAAGTGGGAAGGCTGAGCGGTCTCCTTCCTCCACCCTGGCCCTGCCCCTCGGAAAGGGGAGGGGGCAGAGCCGAGGGGGCGGGCGGGGGGTGGAGAAGCGGGACGGTCGGAGGCATCCCCTGCCCATGAGGGCCTGATGGAAAACACAAAGGATCTGGTGAGTGAGCTTCCCGCAAGCCCCGGCCGATGGGGGCAGAGCGGAGGAGGTCCGGCCGTTGGCAGGAGAGGGCGAGCCGACGGGCGCCTCGGGCGAGACTGACAGGGCAGCGGCTCTTCCCACCGAACACCCCCCCCCCCCCGCCGGACCCAAGAGTGGGGAAGTCGGGAAGGAACTCCCCTGGCTGGGTGGCCTCCTCCGGGCTGCCCCAACCCTCTTACGAAGTCTTCGAGGAAAGAAGTCTTTTAGCCCTGCCGAGGGTTCCTCTCTGGGCTCCCCTTTGCCTGCCTTCTTTCTCACGCACACCTCGGCTCCTAAACCTTGTGGCGGTGCAGCCTTTTCAAGCCTGTTTTCCGGGTTTGCACAACGTTGTCCCGCCCGGAGAAAGCAGCCTTGTGTGTGTGTGTGTGTGTGTCCTATTCCTCTCTCCCAAGGCAGGGAAGCAAAAATAAAAACCAGCCCTGTGGTGAAGTTGTTTACGCCGTGTAAAATTCCACCAGGAGGTTGATCACTTGGTGGGTGTGGGTGTGTTTCCCCCCCCCTCTCGTGTGCTTGAAGGGAGCAGTTCCTTTCTTTTTTTGCGTGGGGGGTGGGGGGAGGGAGAGATATAGCTGCAATAGGAGCAGCAATATTATGGTCAGAAAAAGTGGTCCGAGAGATGAGGAAGTGGGTGGTGGAGGAGGTCCTAATATTTGCAGCAAACAGGCTTTGGAGGGAAATGTACACAGTGCTAGACAAATAGCAGCCGGTTGCATTTTTTCCCCAGTGCTTTGTTGGGCTTGTCTGTGGTTTGGGAAAACCGAAAGTGATACCCAGAGAATGCAAAATTAAAAAAAAAAAAAATGGAGTGTGGGGTTGTAAGCTAATTTAAATGTCACAATTTGTGGAATAGTAATAGTCTCCATAATATGGCTCTTAGGGAAAAGAGAAACCTAATAATTTTAGGAAGATGAATTCAGTTTATTTTTTAAAAAACTTTTTAAACTAAATGAATGAGGAAGGCCTAGGTTCATCCACAACTATTGCTTAACGCATTGTAAGCCGCCCTGAGTCTCCGGAGAAGGGCGGCATATAAATCAAATTTAAAAAAAAAAAAACTAAATTAAAATGACCCCAAATTACAGTACACCGCTTTATAAATATAAATATGGGACATTAGAAGGAAATGGTCAAATGTAAACATACATTGTATGTTGGCCATAGGCTACTTTCATTATGTGTTAAATTTGGAGCTTTTTGAGAGCAGAATGGATTTTATTTGCTAGTTTCAATTCAGTGCTGAATTTAGTGTATGGCTGTATATAAAGTACTTTGACATATTCATTAGACAAGATGTAATATGTCAAAACAGGTTTCTCTAACATATGTAGAAAAGGGCAGCTATATAAAAGTATAATTTCTTTTACCTGGATCAATGTAGCCTTGGTTTCGTTGACATTAAATTACATTTGTTTCTCACTTTCCTCAGCTAGTTTGCTTTTTCATTAAGTGCTCAGTATAAGCTTGTTTACCATTTGAATGTGTAAACTGTTCAGTTATGTCTTTTCTTATTCAAAATAGTCTTAAGAGTTTATAAGCATAAGTTTCTCTTTCAAAGACTCAACACAGATTACTAGCATGGTCCCCTCTGGTTGTTGTCACAGTATTTCAAAATATTTCAGGAGGAGGAATTTTATCTTGGAAATTGTCTTCCTCAATAAAAAATTAATGGGAAATTAACTTTTCTGAAACAATTTATCAACATTTTCCAATTATAAATATCCCAAGGATACTTGATTAATATAACTGATCTATATCACTGCTTAATATAAATTGTTATGAACCAAATATGCATTTACAGTTAACTCCATAAATGTTTGTAATGGATTTAGATTTTTCAGAAGATGGAGTTGTAAAAAAAATTTCATTGATTATAGGACATAGTGAAAGTCTTTGATAGTGGTTATCTAAATACAATGCTGAGTCAAGGTCTTTTAGGCATAATTTGTTTATCAAGGTCATTTTAAGCCAAAATTCCGTTTATAACTCCGTTTAATATTTTTCCGCTTTATTACTATGGAGAAAATAGAACAATGTATATATGTTTGTTTATTTAAAATATTTACTGAATTTTATTTTATTGAAATTAGTAATATCTGTATTATCTGTAAAGTTGTTTTTTATATTTTATTCAGAAGATTTATAACTATTCTGCAAATGTCTATCATAAAATAAATTCTCAGTAATTCCAGGATTAGGATCTTTAAAATCAATAGTAAGCATATAATAGTTATAAAGTGAGTCTCTTCATAGTAACAGATTATTTTATCAGTGTTCAAATAATACCTTGTTGATGTTGCCATTCATGTTAATTGATCATTTAGTTCAAGACATTTGAGCAGTATTAAGAATTATTTTCTTGTTTTAGGTGCCCTCCCCCCAAATGCATTCCATTTATGACTAAAAATAGAACAATCTACCCAATTTTTTCATATTTACAAATGTTCAAGTGATCTGAAAGAGCATTATTCAAGATAAGGCAAGAGAGACATGAAATTGTACTATGTTTCCCATTAGCAATAATGTTTTCCCAATTTTATGCAGTACAGTAGAGATACTTATCAAATGGTCACTTTCAAAAGGTACCACTGAATTGACTGCAGGGGGAGCAGATGTATGGAATATTGCAAGAACCTAGCATGTCCCAAAGCTGTTCAGTATTTATTTACATATAACAATTGGAGTGATTATGTAGAATGTATTTTATAGTGTAATCAATATTTGGATGACGGATTTTTGTTGCAGATGTTCTATTTCTATTGCAGCTGTTTCAGGAGCAAAATGTAACTCATGAAAGCTTGTATAATTTTGGGCTCCAAAAGGGTTAGTTTATTAAAATTGAATTTAAACAGAGGTGTGGAAAAGAAATGTTCTTAGTTTTGTGAAAAACTCTGGACTTCCTGGTCCAGTTTTCTTATCTGTAAAACAATTTCATTAAGTGCTTCACTAATGGAATTTACTATTATTTTCACTTATGCCTCCATTAATCTTTCAAAGTTCCCATCCAATTAGATCAAATGTGAATATGATATGGAGAGGTACAAAAGCAATTTCATTTTATGTGTGGATATCATTCCTTCAGCGGTGGATACTACTGGATGCAACTCTAAATATCCTTTTATTTCTATACTTAAGATATTATTTTGCGCTGTTTTGATATATGAAATATCTGGAATGAATTTTCCTAAAAAAGTCTTTCTGAATAATTCTAGTGGCATAGAAGCCACATTCATGCAGGTTTTTAAGTTTTATGATACTTGCATGTTTCATTCTGTCAGTTGCCATGGCAATGTTTCTATGGCAAATTGTCAACTTTATGAGAGTAGTTTAAACTCTCTGAAAGAAAAACATTTCAGAAGCTGGTGATTTAGTGATTAGCAGAATCAGAACCCTAGAGATTGTGAAGAATATAAATGATAACTTTTTGGGAGTTGGTTTTTCTCGATTTCTAGTGGAAATAGAGAATTTTGTTTTAAAAGCCATCTGGAAAATGGTGGAAAAGAAGGCTTTAGTTACAGTTTTAGTGAGGTGGTAGCTTGTGGAGTTTTGTCATATGACGTCAAGTGTGACTGATTTTCTGATCTGGAGGAAAGGCATTAATTGAAATCTTTTAAAGTAAGAGGCAGAATGACTAGCACAATTAGCCCTCCTCCCTCAAGAAGCCTTTTCAGCCCCCTAAATTTGTAACAACAAAGGATCATAAATCTTTGAATTGCATAGGTTTTGTATTGGGAGTTAAATGAAAAGAAATCCATGAATATCAGGAAAAAAATTTCATCGCTCTTCCAATTTTCAGGAACTTATTTTCTCCCACAGCCACATTATAGTGATTACCTAATTTGATTCATTAACCTCTCTATGATATTTTGGAGAAGAGATGACTGGAGAGGCTATAATATGGAGCTAGGACCAGGGAAGTTGGCTTTCCATATAGTTTATTAAATTGATGCAGTATTTTATATACTTTTATTTATAACAAAGCCCTTTGTTACTTTCTTTTGAGATCTGCAGTAGAAGAAAGGATATCAATAATAAAATAGTAATTTTTCATGTTCAAAATAATTTCCTTGGGTTAAAGCCCATACATAAAATTTGAAAAGCCACATTGTGGATTCTTTTTCTCAATATAACCTTTGCAACATTTTATTTGTTCTTCTAACTCTTGGTGAGGGGAATGTGTAGCTTTCTAGTATTGCTAAAATCTAATTCCTATTCCTAAACTGTAATTCCAAATGCCAATAAGCCCAGTGATGAAGGATGGAAACTATAGCTGAACAACATTTGCAGTGTCACAAGTTTCTCCAGTCTACATAATGACTTGCTTCAACAATTGGGATTGTGTATATATGCAGTGCCATTTAAAAGAGGAAGTTGCATATGTGTTTAATATTAGCTTGTTAAATTGTTGCAATATTTTGTCCACGTCTTTTTATTCAGCTACCTCAATAGTTTCTGCTTTTTTCATTTTAGACTGAACATCCTTCAAGGTCAGAAAGGAAGAGACGTGATTCATTCGGGATGTTCGATGGCTATGATAGCTGCAGTGAGGATACAAGTAGTAGCTCCAGTTCTGATGAAAGTGAAGAGGAGGTTCCTCCCTTACCTTCCAATCTCCCAATAATCAAGAACAATGGGCAGGTTTACACTTATCCAGATGGCAAATCTGGCATGGGTGAGTGCAAATACAATAGATTTTTCAATGGAGTGTTCAGTCAAGCAGATTATTAACAGCACTGCTCTTAGGTTCATTCTTCTTATTTGAATCAGAAACCAAAGATTGTGGGTTTTGTGTATGTCTTACAAAAAAAGGATAAATTTGTTAATGCTGGAATGTTCCTTGTTAGCATTAAATTACTATCAAAATATTTGTAATATTATACATATGAACTACTAAATGTACACACATTTATTTTTATACAACATTTAGCCTTTGTTTGCTATTAGGATAATTCTGATATATTATTGTTTTATCTGGACATGGGAAGATGGATTCAAATTGAAAATGTTAGCAGAAGCCATAGTAGTCTTTATGAAGAAATTCAGGACCATAAATGTTTTTTTATTTTATTTTTACCAAGCTTGGTCCAGATTTTATTTTCCTTTGTGAATGAATATATACAAATATAGTAAGCCCAATAGGGAGATTGGCTGGCTTTGATCTATATTTGGAAAAAATGGAAAGACATTATTAAAATGTGTGGGATCGGGTGACCAACTTTTCATACAACAAGGCATAATTTCATGGCAGAGTAAACTGTTCTATTATTTTATATTCAAGTGTCCTAACAAAATATTACTTCTGGCTTTATGAGATAAAGTACTGTATAATGCCTACCAAATTTAATTTTTAACATTATAATTTACTTCTCATAGAAAAGCTGTTTAAAAATTGTGTATTTTGCTGCTTTAATAAGCAGGACATAAATGCCATAAATGAGACAGTGACTGATAGATGTTCACAAAATGTACTGTGTATACTGTTGCTTAGATGAGCTGGACAGCCACACAAACTGAATAAATAATACAGTAGTTGTTTAATTAGTGCCATATGTTGTTTCACTGCTTAAACTAGTTTTCACAATAAATTCAGGAAAACGTTATAACAATATTGTAAGCTTGACAGGCAAATTACAAAACTGCTTATATTGCAAGAAATAACATCTGAAAAATTCAAAAATATCTGAATGTTTGAAAATGTTTTCAAATATTGTCTAGTCTTGAGCGGAAATAAAACTGAATCTGAAGTCTACAAGGAAAGTAGTAAAAGTCAAGAAAGATTAATCTGGCATCTGCAAGATTAAAAATACACAAATTAATGCTTAATACAATTCTTGAAGGAAAGGGTATGTTTATGTGTATGATATAGTACTACCATCTATCTGATCTGCAGAGTGAACCTACATTCAACACACAGTTATCTTTTTTCTCATTAGCTACCTGTGAAATGTGCGGGATGGTTGGTGTCAGAGATGCCTTTTACTCCAAGACCAAGCGTTTCTGCAGTGTTTCCTGCTCAAGAAGCTACTCATCGAACTCTAAGAAGGCCAGCATTCTGGCCAGACTTCAGGTAACGGTACAGTCACAAATTTTATTACCTTTACTATATAGTTATATAAGTGTTAAGATATATTATGGTTCAGATTAATATATAGCAAACAATGGATTTTCATTGTAACAGAAATATTAATAAATTAAAAGAGTAGTCCAAAAGTCTGAATCAAGCACTGTTTCCAGCTGTAGCCATCAAAAGACCCCCTGTAAAAATCTCATGGAAGGTACAAACATGTGAACTTTCTTACTTCATCCCTAAGAACTGAATTCAATTGTACACAATGAGCATTCTAAGATAACTGCAGAGAGACAGATTCCTGGAGGGGTTGCTGAATCCTTCTTTATAACACACAATCCTTTGGCATTCACTGCATCCTGTCAAAAACATAAAGATCTTGTTTGTTTCTTTATATTAAGTTTACATAACTCTCAGTAGGGTTTATAATAAAACTTCATAAAAAAACATTAATACAGAATTTAAAAATATATATAATAGCGAGATCCACTGCCCATAGCAAAAGCATGGGTTTAATTGCCTTTTGAAAGGCAAAAAAGGATATCTCCTTGTACTTAATGAGACAAGTTATTTCATAGTAAGAGGCCTGGCCTAGGGAAGTATGCCTTTTGGCCAGTGTTTCTTGTGCCACGTGGAGAGAGGGGGGACCCTCAGCAACCCAGCTCTGGATGAATACATAGAATACGATTTGTAAATACCTGTAAGCATTCTAGTAATTTATGTTATTATTATTACATTTCTATGCCACCCATCTCACTGATCAGCAACTATTAATTGTCCTCTGATATCACAATAGATTTTCTTCTTCGTTATTATATGAACGTTTCATCTTCTGATATTTTTATATCAACATTTTTTTTAAACAGTTTGAGTGATTTATAATAATTATATACCTCTTGATTACTCTGGGGAGTTTACAAGTAAAAACAAATGAAACCAAGAACAAAAGATGGCAAAGATAACAAAAAACGTACAAGAATGAAGAAGAAATAGGCCCAGGAAATAAATAAAAAAAGGCTTCAATTGCTCCTGCTAATGGCCTGAATATTAAAGCTATATATATATATATATATATATATAGAGAGAGAGAGAGAGAGAGAGAGAGAGAGGGAGAGAGAGAGAGAGAGCACGCGCGCGCGCCAGGTCTTCAAGGCTTTTCAAAGCAACAGGATAAAACCCATCCATGGAGGAGCCTCATTCTAGAGGACAGTTTTTGTTTCTAGGGTCACAATATACAGCAGGGCTGTCAAACTCACAGCCTGTGGGCCGGATGCGTCATGCTCTGACCATGCCCCTGCCCAGTTTAGCAAAGGGGAAAAAAAGTCCTGATACGTCAAGTGATGCTGTCATGATGATGCAAATTTGACACCCCTGATATACAGAATTGTTTAATCAAAGGAACTAATGTAGTGTGCAAACCCTACTATATTAAATTGGCTGAGCAGATACTATGGGAGACAGGCAGTCTCTTAAGTAACCAGGCCTGGGCTAATTAAGGTTTTATAGGTAATGACCAGCACCTTGAACTGGTGCCTGAAAGCAAACTAGCAACCAGCATAGCTTGCAAAGCAAAGGTATTACCTGGGTTTTCAGAGGCATGCCCATCACTGCCCCATGCCATTGCATTCTGGACTAGTTGAAGCTTCCAGGGGGTCTTCAATAGGAGCCTCCTGTGGGAGGATCAGGGTGTAAGTGATATCTAAAGTGCCTCCCTATCTAGGAATCTGATATTTTTTTTACAGTATTTCTAGCTCCATGGGCCATGTTCCATTACATAAATATGCAAGCACTCTGTATACCAGTATTACATAAGTACATAACAACACTACACTACTGATTTTTAAAAAAATACTTCAGGTTTTCAGTCTGTTTTCTAAAAATGTTATCAGTGGAATTACTTATTTTTCAGTATTGACGTATTTAAAAGTGATTTTCTCTAAGCTTCCAAACTCTGATTTAGATTTAAAAATGTCTCTGCATTTCTTAGCCTCCTTGCATGTAACCTCGTTGAACATTTCCTGAATTACAAAGTCAACATTTGCCATGACAAGACTTAGGTTTATGTAATGTTGCTGAACTGGAATAAAGATATGCACATAAAAGTTATTTCTGATCTTCCAAAGCATTGTGTTAAAATAAAACTCTTAGTATTTTAATTTAGTTACTTATCTTCAAATTATGTCCTAAATAAATATAGCTAGTTAGGATCTAACTTGCTCATTTATCCAATGCTATACTGGAATTTATTTAGCCCATTGTGGCAGAGTTTCAATGTTGCATCCAAATGTATGTCATGGTTTTGCATAAACAATGAATCTAAACATAGAGAACATATAAATTTAGTTATACCAAAGAGAACAAATATATTCTGTTTGACTAACTGCATGCTTACGCTAATAAGTTCCAATAAATTCAATTAGATTTCATTTACTCCTAAATAGGTGTGCATAAAATTTTTTATTTTACCATTTAGCAGCAAACTAGTGTGATTAATTTCTGCAAGTTTTCTTAAATATCCCCTTCTGACAAATACTGCATTTATATTACAATGATTGCAATAAATGTGATATACATATCAGTGTGTTCATTCAATGTATGGGTGACTCAGGTTGGAGGAATCTAATTGCTAGTTCAATGTCTGCTCCTTGGCAGAGTGAGTGAGAAAATTGCTTTTCTGTTCAGTTATCCAAATATATTTTATCAATTTCAATAAAAAATAATGAGTATGTCTATGTTGAGATTATCTCTAAACAATATAACTAATTTTAACAGCATGTTTAGGATAGTACTCTAGGAAGAAGAATGTAAAATGATTTTGACTGACATAGGCCTATTGCTGCATTAAATATTCCAATGTATTTTCAACTATAATTGTTAGGTTTGAAAGATCAGGAAAGTTCATTTTTGCTTTCATCTGAATCTTTATTCTGGATGGAACCGGCACTAATTAATCATGCAGCTAGATCAGAAGGGAAATGAACACAATAATTGAAGACTTTTTAATGTGGGAAAAGAATATCACTCAACCATCTCACAGCTCTACACTAATGACCTGATCTCTCTCTATCCCATACATTTGTTGATAGCATCTCTTGATTCTCCCCCTTCTCACTGGGTTTGTTGCACCCAGGTTAAGACAACTAATAGCACCACTGACTGAAATTGCAAGAATAATTAGTACATTATCTTCAAGAAGCAAAGTGGCATTTATTTACCCAATTCTTAAATGATATTGCATTGATCAGTCTTGTAGCATGTGAAAAATCTCCTGTATTTTCTCCAGATGATATTCCCATTTTTGGCAGGGCAGAACTATTATTTGTTACATTTTTAAAAAAGTCTAAATATCAAAATAGCAGTTGCTAGACTCTTTTGCAGATAGTTTGGAAAGGCAAATTGAATAATCCTGAAAATATGGGATACTGTTTAAGTAATTTATCTCTGAATGTAAATGTTTTTCTATCAAATTTTTGTCATAAATTTTCATTGCTATAAATTGAAAACAAATAAAATTGGAAAACAAAAGTGTTTGCTTTATTCAGTAGAATCACTGCTTCAAAAATTTGTGTTGCATTTTTGAAAAGAACCTTATTTAGCTCTTGTTGTTTCAGGGAAAACCTCCGACTAAGAAGGCTAAAGTGTTACAAAAACAACCTTTAGTTGCTAAATTAGCTGCATATGCTCAATACCAAGCAACGGTACAGAACCAGTCAAAGACTAAAACAGGTAACATTGTTATTAACCATCATCAAGTAACAATTATGGGTAAAATTTCCCCAATTTTGTAATGGAGGGAATAACCTCCTAAAGATTGATTAGATTAAAAATATACAGTATATTCCAGGAAATTGAAGGAAGCATGCTAAAATTCCTTATCTGAGCCTTTGCTAAAATATCCAGCAGAAAATATCCTTGGTAGTTGAGTTTTTAGGTTTTATTATTGGCCTTTTAGCTATGTCAAAGGTTGGAAAAACATTTTCACCAAATAGATTGGGAGAAGAACTTACAGAAGTGTATCTGTCCTGATCTAATATCTATCCTATATACTTTGGCAATATGCCTGCAATTGTGTCGGTCACTGTTGTGCATCTGGTCTATATCAGATGGCTATATTTCTTTGATCAGATAAGTTACTTTGATGGAGAATCTCTTATGTAACCCACCATATTCCTCAACACACCATGACTTTTCAGACAAATTTTGAAGAATTTCTCCCAATGCTGCCGTTCTGTAATTTTTCTAACAGATTGAAAATAAATATATATTACTTACATATAGGGAAAACAATAAAGACCAATGCTTCTGTGCTCCTTTCATGTAATACATTTTGTACCTTGCTTATTATTGTTGCTAAATGCAGTAATTCTCATTCTAGCATCTGTTCCAGTGGAAGGTTTCAACTGGGGCAACTATATCAATAGCAATAGTTTCACAGCAGCTCCTGTGAATTGTTTTAAACATGTAAGTATATTGTTTTTAATTTACCATTATTTTCATTAAGGAATAATGAAAAAACAACTCACTGTTCAAGCGTTCCTTTTAACCTGTGTCTTAGATATGTACAGAATTAAAGCTCATAATATTAATTATACAGGAGATGTGGACTTTCCCCTAACTGAAGTTGATAGTCTAAATTAAATTGCAATCCAAACTTCCTTAATCATCTAAATTGCAATCTTCAAATCCAAATAAGTGCTCTGCTGTTCAGCTTATGTAGTGGGTGTCATAATTTCAGTGACAGTTTTTTGAAGACGTTTTAGAGATGGTGCTTAAAATCCTGTGTACTTGATCCTAGGTAGCTTTGGTGTCGAGTTTCCTTCAGTAAATTTTTTGTAGTCCCCTTATGTACAAAACAGAGCTTTACATTTTTCCTCAGAAGCAGGTGGAGTTCAGAACAAGCATGTTTTTCAGGTTGATTTTGCAAGAAGGAACACGTTACAGTAAGTTACTCTCTCATTAGTAAGGCGTGTTTATATAATAGACTGCATAATTTTAAAGTTCTCATTTTCCATTAGTGGGGATTAAGAATAAACTTGTTTTAGTAGATACTTGGCTGATCCATCTAATAAAGTTGCTTTTGGAGTTAACCTAAGTGGTCCCTTTAAAAATGTAATGGTTGGATTTAGAGTTCCTCCTGTCAGCAGTAGAGAAATTATTGGTTTTGGAAATACCCTATTGAAGGACTGGACATATGGCTAGAACAGTAGGGAAGGAGGGAATTAAAGATAGTTGCTCCTGCTGAATCAAAACGAGTTTTCAATTAATGAGAAGCATATTCAGCATTGGTGTTCCTTCAGCTTACAGATACAAGCATTCAATGTTTCCTTTGCACAGCATACCAGGCTAGTTTGACCAGAAACAAAACAAACCATGCAGGCAGTTTTAAAGTATGGAATGACACCTGAAAAAACACACACACACACACACACATTTGTGTATGATGTTTTTACCTCCCAACAGCTCATCACCTCATTCTTGTAGTACATTGTGGCTGCTAGGTGAGACGTAGTTAACACATAACAATAAGTAAAAAATAAAATAACAATATTTGCGATTTAATGCAGTCTCACTATTAAGGAAGCATAATGGCAATTAAGACCATTTTGCCCTTGTAATAATTTGTTGATGTCACCTGCCACCATATTCTGTCTCCTTATGTCAATTTGCTTTGTCATGCATGTGTCATGAAAATTTCATGCAACCAAAATAACCAGTGTGGCCTCTGCAACAGACAGGATGACTATCTTTCTGACTAGTTAGCTTTGATTTTCAGCTATAATTCAAATCTTTAAAAATTGAAATGGAATTATCCTATGGAATTTCTTTAGTAATAATGTCCATTAAGGAGGGTGGGATATAGAGTAAAATATGTATAGGGTCTGATTATACCCCTACCATCAACTTTATTTTTCTATAATTTCTTCTGTGGCAGACCATATAGAAGGATCTTGAAAAAGAATTTTCAGAAACAAGAAAAGTATATCCAAGCTGCATTCCAAGGATCTGAGCCATTAGAACAGAGAATCATAGGGCTGAAGGGGACCTCACAGATCTTTTATTCTAGGAGTGTCAAACTGGCGACCCGCGGGCCAGGTGCATCACGTGCAGGCCACGCCTGCCGTGGCTCCGCAAAGACAAAAAAGTTGCGATACGTCACAATATGTGACGCGATCGAGTTTGATCCCCGTGTTCTAGTCCAATCTCCTGTTCAAGGCAGGAGCTTTATACCATTCGAGTTGAATGGTTGTCCAGTCTGGTTTTAGATCTCCACAGATATTCCAGTTGTACTTGGGGTACAGGATATGTTTCAACAATAGCTCCATGTTTTTGTATGTTTCATTCATACGTGAAGCATAACCAACAGGTACTATACATTGCCTTGTGTAAAAACAGAAACTTTCTATAAAACGGTATGTGATAGGGTAAATTACAAGTTATTAGCAGCCAACAATCTATAAGATACATCCAAAAGCATTCAGGAAGCAAAGTCTTTGTTATCCAGTGTTAAGAAATCAGAGTTGCAGAGCTGAGCTAACTTGCAGTTAGCATCTTTTAGGAAAGTGCAGCCTTGGAAAATCATTCCAAAGGGCAGGGGCCACCACAGAAGGATCCCAGAAGATAACTTCATTTCAATGAAGGAATCTGGAGTGTGCTTTCCCCATTAGAACAGATGGCATGGGTAGGTGCACCAGATATTTATATTGGGTGTATTTTCTCCTTTATTTGTATTTTTTGTGTTAACAATTAAGGGCTTCTTTTAAAAATATTCATACCATAATTTCAAATGTCGCTTCTGAAATTTTTTTTGGTAAGGTTTATTGATGTTTGTTTCACTAGTTTGCAGTTTGAGCCATATGGCTTCTACATAACATCAGCCTGTGGAGATGATAGTAGGGGTCCAAAATAAATTACTAAATTTTAGAATAAAAACATTATAAATTGATGCAAAGCTCACAGACTTTAATGCACTATAAAAGAATAACTTTTACATGGCATAATATTCCTTTGCTAAAATTTATTCCTGCCACCCGTGTTTGGAGAAGGGATATCGCTTCAGAAATCACTTCAGGAACCAGCTAACCCATGCACTTTTCAGTCATTTTGTTTAAAATGTTAAAAAGTAACTGGCAAAGCAAATAATACTAAACTGGGCAGAAAAACTTCAAAGCAGCAGTAAACAGTTGGCAGTTAAAATTAACAGCAAGAGTAACTTCAAAATAGTCTCTGTGTAAGTCAGGAGAATATCATTATTTCTACTTGTGTACTATGCATGTCCCTTCACTAAATACTTTGCAGTTTATTCCAATGTCAATCACTACCAAACAGATGGTATTGTTTTGCATTCCAATTTTTGACTGAAAATATTTTCAAATGCTTGAAAATGAATAGCTATGAAAATAGCTGTTTCATATTTTAGACATGGCATTTTCTACTAAAAATGGCATGTTTTAAATTTAAAATAGTTTAGTTCAAAATGTTTTCTACAGGAAAGATACATAAATAACATTATCAGAGTATGACTAAATATCTAACTAGTAAAACGAATGACTTTTGCATAAGTAATATAGAGAAGCTTTATTGGTAACTAATTTAAAATGGACTTAGATACAATATAACTATGCACCCAGAATTGAGCATTTGTAAAAGAGTATTTTGAGACACTGCATTCACTAAGAATTGAAAACGACTTGATGGCACATCATCCATTCGAGATAATTTCATTTCCTATGTGCTTATTATTTGAAAACTTTTAACATTTATTATTTACCATTAACCTCTAGTGTGTTTTAGTCTTGTTTGTGGGCTCATCTGTGTATGAATCAGGTTGAAGCAGCCACTTCCAGCATACCATTTTATTTCTGGCTATTGAACAGTGATGTGGATAATGTGTAATAATATGCTGCTTCAGATGTTCCACAAAGAATTGCAGATGTTTCTTTTTATTGCTGCTTTAACTCTGCAGTTTGAAAGAAAACAGATCAGTTGTTTTAAAAACATATCAAGACTCTCCTTTATATCCGGTGCTTCCACCGAGCTTAACTTTATTGCGTAATACTAAATACAGATTTCATCACTAACTGTAATAGAATCATCCATCTTAGATATGTGATTCTTGTTCTCTTCTTGCAGAATAGTGCAATTAACCTTTAGTTTAACAGAACTTGGTTTAGTGGACTTCTGATATAATGGACAATTTTTTTGTCTGGCCTTCACTATGCCTTAAATCATGGGGTATTTATTAAATTGTTTAAATGTGGTAATTTGATGCAAATTTTGTGTGTTCAGATTTTAATGAATGCTAAAATTTAATTTCTCCGTCCAAAAAGTCCATTAAATGGAATGTTTATTGGATTTTGAACAAAAACTATTTTTTGTTGCAGAAGATTTTTTCAAATTTTTAAATGAAAAAAACCTGTAGACATCAAATTGTCTTAGGACTAACGTATCTGGGTTGCAAAATACCAATCACTAGATGGCAGCAGTGTAATGATTCTCCATGTTTCTGCAGCCCAGTTATGGTCTAGTCCAGGGGTGGGCAACTGTGGCCCTTTTACAACCTGTGGACTTCAACTCCCAGAATTCCTGAGACAGCCAAGCTGTCTCAGGAATTCTGGGAGTTGAAGTCCACAAGTTGTAAAAGGGCCACAGTTGCCCACCCCAGGTCTAGTCTAAATGGTCTAGCCTGGTCTCTAAATGGACTCTAGAAGATGGTCTAAACTAAATGGTCTAGTCTTTTTTTAGTACTCTATTAGCAAAAACTTTGCCAATTTTTACTTAATACTTTGGCCTTATTGCATGTGTTACATATACAATATGATCAATAAGAGTTCAATAAGCACACAATGAGAGTTGCTCTTATTATTATCTGAACTACTTTTTTCATTCGTTGATATTTAATTGGGAGTTACTCATAAAATTTGTTTCTGAATATATATGCCTTGGAAAACATTATAAATTTCTTTCATTTTCAAGTTATTAATACAATTGAAATGTTAAAGGAGACAAACTCCTCTCTTTTCAGTAGCTAACTATTGATGGCATTGGTTTGCTGGCACCTTTCCCCCTTTTAAAATTCAAGGTTTTTTTGTACGAGAAATGTATGCTTTTTTTCTACTTGAATCCAATTAGCAACTATCAGTTGCTCACTTATTGAGGAGAAAGGAGACTACTATTTTTTTTCTAAAAAAAAACACCATGTTGTACACATGCCTCCAGTTGTATCCTTCCTCCAAAAGTTCAAGACAGCATATAGCATTTTTTTTCAGTTGTTATCCATAACAACACTCATGTGAGATACGATGACTGGTCTCAAATCTTCCTGTCCATGTCTTGTTGTCTGACCCACCTTTGTGATAGTTGTGGGTAATGTATTTGCAAAATATGACAGATATCACTTATACCTCATTTGGTCCTTTAAGTCAAAATTTTATATCAAAGATATATTAGTCCCAGAAATTCCAGAGCCCACCAGGTATTTTTTACTAAACTGATCAATTAACAGTAATACTTAGCTATCCTATTCCAATACTATGTGGTCAGCCTTTTTTTGAATAGGGGAGCCCATTACATGAATCTGGACATCACCCATCAAGACCTTCCTGATTGCAACTTACCTTGCAGGGAAGGCGGCTGTCCCTCACAGATAATTCCTCCAGAGTGTGCGCTGGATCAAAGTGGTGGCCAGGCAGACCTTCCTTTTATTGGGAAGGAGCCCGAGGCGGATGTCTTCATCATGAGTCTGGAAGGTAAACTTGTTCTTCTCTGTACACTTATGGTTCTGCTAGTAAACGTTGTGTTCAGGAGAAAACAGTATATTAAATATACTGTATACCATCATTTCAAGGCCACGAGATCCATACCCATTATGGCTTTCTTCTTCAGAACTGAGAGCCATATGGATTGGTGTAGGAGGAACTAGCTGAACCACTATTTTTACACAGACAAGGACAAGTTTAACTTTCTGCTGTTACCCCTATACCAATCCACATCTTTGAAATCTGGTGCCTCAAACTTTGGTCATGAATTGAACATAATATAAAAATGACTATAATGCTTATAAGACTCTGAACCAATTGGATAGCCAATTGGATAGCTACTTCTACTGGCTTTACTACACATATATGCATGAATTCAATTTTATATCACTTTTGAACAGAAATAAACTAGAGAGAGACTGCTCTAGTCCATATGTTTAAGAAAGAGCAGCGTTAATGTAGTGTCTAGGATCTCTTGATTGAAACAGGCCTAGTGAAAATACTAATAATAAGATTGGAAATTAAAGTTGTTGGAATTTTGGAAATTTTAACTATGTATGTTTCTTGTAACATATCGCTCGTTTAAGAGTATGCTACTGTAGTAAGACTTCTGAGTTATTTTTCTGTATTAAATCTGTCTCTGCTGAGCTTTCCCTGAAGCAGATAGTCTACTAAATGAGAAGATTGATCTGCCAGAAACTGTTGAGTGGATATTTGCATAACAGTTTACCTTCTCAATTTGACACCACTGCAATAAACCAGGAGTATGGAAGCATCATTTATAAAAGAACAGATGCTTCTATGTGCTTTTTAGAGGATGGGATTTAGTATAGGATTTCTTAAGAAATACCGTATGTATGATTATGAGGCAATTATTTTGCAGTATTCAATCTGCATGTAACTGTTGTCTTGAAACTTACCTGAATGCTTTTATTGTCACTGTCAGGAACATTAGTAGTATCCTGTCTGGGAACCTCCATAATACTTTACATATTTAATAAAATTTCATAAAATGGTTCCTATTTCAGCTTCTGTATTTTATCCTTTTTGTCACCTTGCCTAAAATTGTAGCATCTAAAATAGAATGCACTTTTAAGCAGTTAGAGGATAGATACTTCAGAAACCATCAAATAATATTCAAATCTATATAATACTTCTCATATATTTTCCCATTAGGAATCCATTGAATTTGATTTTCCCCTTGAGGATTCATGATCAACTCTCCATTGTTAGATGCTGTCAAAGTCCTGCAAAATTTTGAAAGCAGTAATTCATTATGTAAACATATTTTTATCTACATTATACTTGATCTGTATTTTCTGGCACAGCTGTATAATTCTCATGTAGAAGTAAATCCCACTGGGTTCAATGACCACCGGAGTTTCAGATTGTTTTGGTTCTCGAGTCACTGCCAAATTTCCAGTTAAGGAAGTATACCAACCAGCAAAGAAATAGGCCAAACAAAAGAACCTTGTTCACTGAAAACCTAAGTGTATAAGCAAACATACTTTCTTATTTCCAAAATTTAGGTGTACTCTTTTAATTGCTCTCATGTCAAGTGCTTGTCTTGCTGTAAACAAAGTTACTCTGCAATAATTTGCAATAGGGTACCTCAACTACAATTAACTATTTTATTTCTTGTAACTTTTCAAATGTGTTAATTAAAACAATTAGAAAAAGTTTTAATTTGTCTAATATACATACATTTTTAAAGTAATTGGGGTAGTGCTAGAAAAACAATATTATTTGTGCATATAAAAATTACATATTTCTTCAGGCCCTCATTGCTGAACTCTATTATGAAAAATTCTGATTTCCTATTTGGTCCCATATTTCTTTGCTGCATTTGACTCTGGATGGATTTCTTTTTATTTTTGTAATAATCATTATGATTTTCCTTCATGCTTAAACTATATAAATATGAGGCATATTAAAAATAAGTTTTCTTTGTCAGAAGGAATGGGGGAAGGGAGGAATGATTCTATACTGTCTTTTAAAAAAGGTAAGCTTTAAGATATTGCTGCTAGTATGTTTTCAAAATTGTGTATGTTGTTATATGTTTATCTGTGATGTGACTTTTATTTTTCTGATTTACATTGCAGGCACCTATGGGGACATGCTGGGGTGATATCTCAGAAGGTGTGCGTGTGGAAGTCCCTAACACAGATTGCAGCTTATCTGCCAAAGTCTTCTGGATTGCTGGGATTTTGAAATTAGCAGGTAATTAATTTTTATAATCACATATTTTAAACTATAATTGCTTAGACATGATTGAATAATTATTTCTTTGAAAGGTTTCTCAGAAATAAAAATCCTCAATGTTAAATAGGTTAATTGTTAGATTGTTTAGTGAGGCATATCACTTAGGAATAGCCAGTCAGTTTTGATCATAAAAACTGTAAAGAATACCTTGTGGAATGGTACATAGAACATCAATTACAATCTTTAGTATTCTTCAGAGACTGGTGGGCCATAATTGCAACTGTTGAACTTATCAGAATGGTGCGTGATTAGCTTAAAATTGTTACTGGAGTATGTGTGCACACCATTTATATTCATGTTTTTAGTACTGATACTCAAGATTGGTTTAAGGAATTGGGAACCTAATGCAGTTTCAGAATTGGAACCTCCACCTGCTGATAGCCTTGATTAATATTGTAGATGTATTCCTCCAAAACGAGCCCTTAAACACAACCTCTGTTTCAGGTTACAATGCTTTATTAAGATATGAAGGCTTTGAAGGTGATTCAAGTCTTGACTTCTGGTGTAACATCTGTGGACCTGATATCCATCCAGTTGGTTGGTGTGCAACCAGTACAAAACCTCTAGTTCCACCACGATGTATGTAATTATAGCAGTAATACTTTGAACTTTTCATCTCATTCTCTGTGCTGATTGTGATTGTGTTAAGACAATATTTTTAATTTGTATTGAGGAATGCCTATGCTGTGTTAAAATTGTGAGCACTATATATTATGTATTAAGATGTTTGAGTTACTTTTCATTGTCAAAATCTTTTGTGCATTCGCCCAATAAATAATATATTTGGATTACCATTAAACTTGTTGATTCTCATTCAGAGTCTGTTAATTAAAAGTTTAAATAACTAATGCATCTTTTTTTCTTGACAGCCATTCAACACAAATATACAAATTGGAAAGCTTTTCTGGTAAAAAGACTCACCGGTGCCAAAACTCTTCCTCCTGACTTCTCTCAGAAGGTGAGAATGACTAAAACTGGGTGGGAATTTTGCTAGTATTCCCACTAGTATTAATATTAATAATAATAATTAAATCAGTTTGGGGATTCTTCCTTGATCCCGCATGAGGGATTTTTGCAAGCCTGAAAACAGCCCTGAGATTAAAGTAAAGAAAGTATGTGTTTATCTTTCTCATCGCTTGCACTTAAATCTGAATCCAGTGTTTTAAATAAAAACTAACTTGTTAAAAACAGTCATAGCATGCAAATCAAAACTCAAAGCTTCTATAGCTTGACCAGTAATAATGTTTTAATGTATTTGAAAAGATAAAGTGGGAAAGAAATATAAAAATTACTCTAGCTACTACGAACAAAGAAAATTTATACTAGATGTTCTATAGGTGGCATCTCCCACCCACAAGACTAGCAAAAATAAGCAAAAATATTCATCAATGTGTTGGAAGTATGATGCAGTGCCAGGGACTTTTTACCACATGTGGGAATGCCCAAAAGCTATAAAATTCTGGCATCAGATAAAACAATGGCTAGAAGAGATATTAACGCAAAATATAGAATCAAAACCGGAATTTTTTTTACTGGGCATCATAGAAGGCAACTACAACAAGGGTACAATTTATCTAATGTTATATATTTTAACAGCAGCAAGATTGGCCTTTGCACAAAAATGGAAAAATAAAGAGACCCCCACAGAAGAAGAAGTGTTAGCTAAAATATTAACTTGTGCAGAAATGGACAGACTGACTGGAACTTAAAGATAAGAACGAGAGTATTATGAAATCTGGAACAAATTTTATTATTGGCTTGACAGGAGGAGGAATACTGGGTTAGGTTTAGGTTTAGGTTAGGGTATCTATCTATCTATCTATCTATCTATCTATCTATCTATCTATCTATCTATCTATCCAAACACACACTATAAGATTCTATTGACATTTGGAATTCTGCTACTTGTATTCTCTGAAAACTAGTTTTAACATATACAGACCTTTGCGGATAGTATTTTGGATAATAAATATTTGCAGGTACACATGAATTAATGCTGCACAATTACTTGTTTCAAGGTATCTGAAAGTATGCAGTATCCTTTCAAGCCTTCTATGAGAGTAGAAGTTGTCGATAAAACACACCTCTGCCGAACACGGGTAGCAATTGTTGACAGTGTAATTGGAGGCAGGTTAAGACTAGTGTATGAAGAAAGTGAAGACAAAACAGATGACTTCTGGTGCCATATGTACAGCCCACTCATTCATCCTATTGGTTGGTCTCGGAGTATAGGACATCGATTCAAAAGATCCGGTAAGTTAGGATGTAGCAATGAAACTGAGTGAATAGCATTTGTTCTTTTAGATAAAGGCATTTAAAATTATACTGTAACACCATTCTCTGCCACAAATATGCTATTACATTAATACTTGTGTCAATATTCAAATTGTTCCACTTTGTTTTCATCAGTTATATTTTTGACATAATACTTTTAGGAGATTATGATTTTCAAGTAGTGGAGGAGGCAGCTTTAATTTTTCCTTTCTCTTCAAAGATATAATCAAGAAGCAAGATGGTCAAATTGATGCATCCTCACATTTATTTGCTAAGGTATGATATTTTAGAAGACATTGTATTTATATTGAAGAAATTATTAATTTTGGAAAATGTAAGAATTTAATAGGTACAGTTTATCAGCACTTAATATTTCAAATGATTATTCCAATAAGATTAGACAAAGTATTAAACAAGTGGCAAAGGCAAGTAACTTGAAGCTTCAGATTTTTACAATGAATGAGCAGGATTGCAGTTCCAACTTTCAAACTACTTTAGCAAGCTAACTGTCTAACTTGGATTACAGATTGAATTACATCCTGTTAATGGCTACACTGCCTCTGTTGAGGGAAAGGGACTCCAAGGTAGTTTACATAAATAACTTTGGCTTGGTGCCATAAAAACAGGATGGGATAAATATAGAAAAAGAATTAGCCCACATTTATCATCCCTTGCTTCAGTTCAGGTAGTCCTTGTCTTATGATTGTAATGGAGCCTGCCTATTATAGTTGCAAGTCCTGATGCTCATTAAGTGAGGCACATGATTGCCTGGCTCTCCCAAGTGTGATCATTAAGCCACTGCATGTGGGGTTAAACAGAAAGAGGTCAAGCAGCTGCCCTCCACGAGTAAAAAAGAATTTTTGCACTGGGCTGAAGAAATGAAGCTCAGACCTTGAAGCCATGCTGTTCCCCTCCCATCTCAGGACTAGCCTTTCCAGTCTTTAGAAACACTGCATTCGCTAGTGGGGTTTTTTTTTTTTTTTTGGCTAGAAAGCCTGACAATACAATCTTTTTGAAAAGGAGAAGGGCTACAAAAATACCAGCAAATGCTATCTTTCTAAAGCAGAAGTAATCCACCCCCCACCCCCACCCCCTTAGAAAGATTTCATTTGCTAGCTGGCTAGCAAGTGTGATCTTTTTAAAGTGAGAGAAAGGCTTTTCTAACCATTTCAGAAAGATCCTTTTTGCTGGCTTGTTAGCAAATGCAATCTTTCTGAAAGGGGAACTTGGAATTTTAGCAACAAGTTCCTTGATTGCTTTTTTTTTTTTTTTGCTTTTTTTTTCAACATCTGAAACTTTGTTTCAGAAAAAACTTTTTCCTGCCTCTGAAAGCCTCCAAAACGGAGCTTCAGAAAAAAAGCCTCTGAAGCTCTGTTTGGGGGCTTTTTTTCTGAAGCTTCATTTCTGATGCTTTTTTCAGCCTCTGAAACCTCTGTTTGAGAAGCTGGGTGGGGCTACATTCAGAGTATAAAACGCACTCAGATTTTCACCCTCTTTTTTGGGGGAAAAAGGTGCGTTTTATACTCCGAAAGATATGGTAATTCTCTCCACTATGATTCATATTATGGCTATTGCTATTTATTGCATATTGACTCAGTCTAAATAATGTTCTGAAAATGTATGGTACTTTAATATATAGCATTAAACTAATGTTACTTTGACATTTTATACTGCTTATTTTTTCGGTACTTCTGAATTCTCTTTTTGCTTGATTGTGTTTTTAAGTATTTACTACAATAAAATAAAATAAATAAAAAAAGAGAAATGAATTTGTATCTGAGTGATGCATCTAAAATACATACAGAAAAACTGAATACTCTGCATAGAAAATAATGCCTTAACAGCTGTTTTGGTCTGGTTTTGTTTGTTTGTGTTTTTTTTTTGCCACATGTCAATGTATACTATGGATATTTTTTAGGTAAAAGAAGCTGAGTCCAGTGGAGAATGGTTCAAAGAGGGAATGAAATTGGAAGCCATAGATCCATTAAATCTTTCTGCTATATGTGTGGCAACAATTAGAAAGGTAAAAATAATTAACTTACCTTGTACTGGAGGCAGCTATTAGGGCCATTTTTCCCTCTACATTCACAGGGAAACAGTCTATTCAAATAATTGTTTATTTAATATTCTAAATCATGGGTGTCCAACCTTTTGGCTTGTCTGGGTTGCATTGCGTGAAGAGAAATTTGGTTGGCTGCATATAAAATATATAATAAATGTATATAAATCACTTAATAATAAAAGTTTATGATCATATGGGGCCGCATTACTAGCTGTTTAGAGCTGCGTGTAGTCTGTGAGCCACAAGTGGGACACACCTGTTCTAAATTCTGCCTAATATTACATTAATTCCCATGCGTGTTAAAAGGAGCCCATAAGATGACAACACTATAGATTATTTGGAGCAATTACATAACATATGGGCTATTTATATAAAGGAGCTGAACGAGGAACAACTGTAGGAATATAAGACGCACCTACCTTTTTTGGTGAGGAAAAGAAAAAGAAATCTCCCTTTGCCTCTGAGCAATTTTTCCTCCTTGCAGCAAACAGCAAACAGCCTGCTTTACTTTCATTCTCATTTTTAGCATAGCTTGATTAGCACAAGGAAAAAAAAATCTGCTCCAGCAATTTACCTCTTTGCAGCAAGCAGCAGAGCCCTGCGCAAAACAGCTGAGAGCAAATCAGCTGAGAGTCGGGAGGCTGATCCAATCAACTTGTGCTAATTAGGCTATGCTGAAGCTGAAAGGAGCTGTTTTTTCTTGCTGTTTGCTTGCAAGGAGGTAACTGCTGCGCAAGGCAGAGGCCAAAGTATGGGGGACAGTGGGTGGGTGGGGCTACATTCGATGTATAAGACGCACCTAAATTTTCACTCCCTTTTAGGGGAAGGAAAGGTGCATCTTATACTCCAAAAAATACAGTAGTTGGTGGATTATTTGTACCCCATACCAAAATCAGTCATTTGTAAAAGTACCAATATATTATATACTTAGTTGACCTTGATTTATTTTGAAAAAAGTTACAGAGTTGCCCATTTAAGCCGGATGGTCACTAAGAAGTCCTAGGGCAGTAAATTAGATTGGGAAGTCAAAACAGCATTCTGGAAGAAGACAGTGGCATATAGGTTGTATCGTTGCTAAGAAAACAACACAAGTGTTCATGTCACTAGGAATTAAGCTTGACTAAAGGGAGACTTTATGGTTTAATATAACCATGATTCTTAGAGAAATCTGATGAAAAATTATTTTTATGTTTCAAATCCTGTGGCAGCTGAATTACCTGTCACGTCATGTTTTTCCGCCTTGCACTGCTTTGTATTAATTTTCTACATTTAATTCTAGGTATTAGCAGATGGATATCTTATGATTGGGATTGATGGATCTGAGGCAGCTGATGGGTCTGACTGGTTTTGTTACCATGCAACCTCCCCTTCTATATTCCCTGTTGGTTTCTGTGAAATTAACATGATAGAACTAACTCCACCCCGAGGTATTCATGTTTTCTTGTTCTATATGTATATATACAAACACATTTTGAATTTTTTTGTGGAATAATACTCATATATTGGCTTGTAAAACATTTGTCCTTTTCTCCAGAGACAGTTTGAAGTTGCTTAGCCAGCAGTTGAGCAGAATATGATATTTTGCTATTTCTTATAACGGCTTTTGGAGGACTTAGTTTGGATGTATCATTTTCTTTCTTTGCCTTGCTTCCTCCAAGGACTTTACAGAGCAAAGACTAAAGGAATTGCCCTGCTGCTGTTGTGTATAATTTCAGAAGAAATTACACTATTAATAGTAGTGTAGTGACTCCTTAGTTAATTAGTGCAGGTTAGATTGTCTCACCATTAATGAATGGTTTAAGCAATTTATAGTTAAAAAAATAAATAATAAAGCTAAAATACAATTTTTTTAAAAAAGCCTAAAACAAAACTGCTAAAATAAGTATGTAATAAACCATCAGCACATTGCAGAGACCTTCTTGCAAGTTCTCACCGAGCTACCTTTTGTTCAAGAGTGATTTGTATGTGTTTGAGGTCCCTTTCTTTCCACTGATAATCCTACTGCAAAAAGTGCTGTGACTCAGAAATAAAACATAGGTGTTATAAATGTATCTGCTGTATATACGTATATGTCCCAGGTTCCATCCTCAGCTTCACCTATGAATACTGTAGGGCTTTTTATGGTTTGATAAGTTTTCTTCCTGAGATTTTCTTGACAGAGTAGTCAATACTGGGCTAGAGGAACTTGATATATGTATGAATGCTAATCTTTAAAGGCTTTGCTTCAACTGCTGCCCTCAGATGAAGACAGGCCAACAACTCTTTGGAAGAGGGCTTTCTGTTTCTTTGGTTATAGAACAATGAAGCCAAAGAGATTTGTATAGCAGCCTTTAGGAATTTTTTTGGCACTAGAGTCCTTTCAAATAATTTGTCTAGTAACTCAGTGGTAAAAATACATTTTTATTGTGACTTTTATTTTTAACAGTTTGTATTCTTCCTGTATTTTAAAGTTTTTATTTTATGAATCTCATAAAATTGTATTATAGGACACCAATAAAAACACAGTAGTACATATGTATTTTACTTAGGATCAGAATATTTCCTTACAGTGTTATTATATAATAACTATTAACTTGTAGGTTATGCAAAACTACCTTTCAAATGGTTTGACTACCTCAGGGAAACAGGTTCAATAGCAGCCCCTGTCAAATTCTTTAACAAGGTAAGCTGGTATACAGACCAGAAATTTGATCATTGTAACATGCCTATGCTTTTTTTGTTTCCTGCCTCCCCTCCCTGAGCCAGAAATTGTCTGTCTAGCTATTACAGAAAATGTTTTTTAAATGGAAAAGACAATTTGTGTGAGATATAATACTTTTTCATTAATTTAGTATATATGTTTTAAATCATGAAACATTGTTTATTGAATAGAAATATAGCATTATAACATGACACTCTAGTAACTTCAGAAACTCAGTTGGGATTATTTTATGGAATATGAATAACTTTCATCTGAATAGGAATTTTGAATTGAATATAGTAATTCTTGGTATGTTCTGTCTTTTTCCTGAGCCCTCCAATCCTCATAACAATTAACTGAGAGACAGGCCTCAGCCTAAATCATTTAGGAGTTTCCTGATTAAATGGGGATTAGAATTCTTGCCAGCCTTGGCTGGTCTTGGAAAAGTTAAGCAGGTCAGATCTAGTTAGGATTTTGCTGGAGGATTATGAGGAATGCAGTCTATTAAAGAAAGAAATGAAATAATTTTGGAAGAAGATAGTGGCAAAGTTCATGAATGTGTCCACAAAGTCACTAGATAGAATTGTGCTCAATAAAATATTTTTATATAAAGAAAATATTACATCTTGAAGCTTTAAAGCAGCCGGTTCCTTTAGAAGGCTCACATGAGATCTCTGAAGAATGGACATACGGCTGCTCTGAAGTGTAGTATTCTGTTGTGCATGAATATGCTGGCAATCAGTGACAAAGAATCATTATAACTCACAACAACCTAATTCTCTGAGTTGTATGGAAAAATAGGAGGGAATGCTACTAAACCACTTTGAAATGTTTGCAAATGTTTAAAGTTATTGATATACTGTATCAGTAAATAGACACACAAGTCTTCTAGAGGATGCAAGTTAGTTTTTTTTCCTCTCTCTCTCTGTGTATGTGTTTTATCTTGGTAAATAATTGCTTTGATTTAGTATAGAGAGAGAAAGGGAGGAAAAAAACAGAAGGGAAAACAAAAAATGCCCCAAATATACACATGAAAAATAGCTTAGTTTTAAAAGCAGCATTATTGTAACTTGAGAGAAACAGTATTTCTCTATTAAGAAAGAACTGTTTCATAAGGAAACATATCATAAATCCAAACTTGTAAATCTGGTGTGGCATTGTCTCTTCGTCATAAACATGTAATCTTTTTTATTGTGCCCTAATCAATAGTTATGCATGCAATGACAAATACCAAATGTTTTATTTATAATTCAAAAATGTATTCACATATTTAAACCAAATTACTCCTCCTATAACTATAGGAACAGGTTCATGGATTTTAAAGCAAAATAAGACAATAGTGAAGCAAGCACTTATCATATGAATTTCGTCATTTTATATCTTTAACATATTGAAACTGCTAGCCTTTAAAAAAATGTCTCAATCATCCAGTAAACATGAAACGACTGCTGCCATACTGTGTTCTGGACCAGTTGTAATTTCTGAGTAGTCTTCATGTGCGGTCCTATTTAAAATGCATTGTAGTAATTCAGACAGGAGGTGACTGGAAGGCCAGGAAAAGACACAATTGACACATAAGACGAATCTATGCAAGATCCCCTAGTCATGACTGCTCATCAAGCAGGACTTCTGAGTCAAGGAGGAACACCCCTCCCCCAAGCTGTGCATCAGTCTGGGGAAGTTCAACCTCATCTGAACTATTGCTTTGGCCTATATTGAACATGCTATTTGACAATATATACCTGTGATGGCAAACCTTTGGTACATGTGCCACAGGTGGCACACAGAGCCATCTCTGCGGGCATGCAAGCTGTCGCCCTAGGTCAGCTCCACCATGCATGTGTGCGCGTCTCCTGCCGGGCAGCTGATTTTCGGGTCTCTGCCACGTATGTGGGAGATGTGCGCACATCCGCACATGGGGGGCATGCGTATGGGGGCGGGGCAGTCGCACATGCATGCATGGGGATGTCCCCCTACATCCTATTTCTGGTCCCAGGAGGCTTCAGGGAGGCCTGCTAGGGCCAAAATGGGGCGTGGGGGAGTCACGTGCACATGTGCAGGGGCAGGGGGAGTGTGGGGGGGTCGCACGTGCATACATGGGTGGGGGGAGCATAGTGAGTGTCACACGCACATGCGCAGGGGGCGGGACACACGGGACATTGCATTATGGGTGTGGGCACATGCACGCTGTCACGCATGCATGCACGCTTTCGGCTCCCGATATATACCATCTTGGTGTTCTAGAAAGTGGACATTATAAATTTTGTAACTTGTTTTTATATTGGTATACTTAAGAATATTGATTAATGTCTTATATATTATTTGGGTCCATTCATATTCTAAGCCTATTTGCCTATTACATGCATATATAATTCAGTCCCACACAGAAATGTAACTATCCAGCAAACAAGCTTTCCATAGCAATCTCATGTTAAATTTAAGGGTAAAAGTATGACCGAGTTCACCATACTTTTTTTGTTGTGTGCTTCTGCTTCCCAAAGCATTGCAAATTCGAGGACTAATATGAAGGGATAAAATTGGTCTAATCACAAATAAGCAGTAAGACTGCTTGACCGAATATACTGTCTAAATGAAAATTGCTGAAAATATTGGAAATACTTAAAATACCTTAAGATCTGATTGTTGTAAACTCAGAACAGAGACATGCCCTTCTCCCTGAAATCTTTTGGAAAGAGATTTTTTTCCCCTTTGATAACTTTTTCAGAACATATTTCTCCTAAATTTCATACTTATGCGTGTATATTTTTGTCCCATTCATCTTATCCTGTCTCTGTTATATAAAAAAGTAAATTAAACATGAATCAATGTCATATAATCTGTGTCTGTGATCGCCAAAACATGGAATTTATACCCAGACTGCAATGTATATATAAGTACTGGTTCTGGGAGTTTGAATGGTCATTGCTTGTGTAATATCAGAACAGCAGGAATGTCCAGAGGCTATGAAGAGAATTACTAAGATGAGAAGACAATTTTTCTGTGGCTATTTTTATAGTCAAGGTTTGATTTTCACACATAATGACTGGATCCTATCACATTAAGCCATAATGTGATTTGTTTGGTGAGGATTCTGCACTTTATATGAACTCAGTCATGATGGATTGTAAATAGTGTTTAAGACTTAATATAATAATGGAAACCCATACTGTGTTTGTTTATTCAACAAATGATAGTTAACAAATAATGCTTTGGGATGATGTACAAATCCACCTAGTGTAATAAATTTGATTATTTCCCTGTTCCAGGAAGTTCCAAACCATGGGTTTCATGTTGCAATGAAACTGGAAGCTGTGGATCTCATGGAACCCCGTTTAGTATGTGTGGCCACAGTAACTCGCATAATCCATCGTCTTTTGAGGATACATTTTGATGGTTGGGAGGATGAATATGATCAGTGGGTAGACTGTGAATCTCCTGACCTCTATCCTGTAGGGTGGTGTCAGTTAACAGGTTACCAGCTACAGCCTCCTGCATCACAATGTAAGTTACTGTTGATCTTTTATAGAATCTTCCATTTTTGATATTTAGCAGATCCCTACAGCAATAATTTTGTCTTCATTTTTGAAATTCTGCCAAGTTTCCAACTGCCTCAGTCATCTCAGGCATTTAGTTAGTAACTCAGAATTGCCTGATCTAATTTGATCTTCTTTCAAAATGTTCTTATAGCTTCAGCTTTATTTTTACGTTTGTTTAAAGACTAAGAACTCGTTTTACTAAAATGTGTTACAATATATATTTGTTTATAATAAAGTTTTCATAGATATATAAGCTTAGTTGGAAAGATCTTTATTTTACTACGTGGTCCAGATTTGCTGTTCCTTCAGATCTTTTAATTTATTATGTAGTAGGATAGGCACTCCTCATCCCATAAATACTCGTTTTCTGGGTTATGGTAATTTGGGTTCTCTTAAATCTGTAATGAAATGAGGAAGGAATAAAATATTGTTAAAGATAAACCTAAAAGATGGATAGAAAATGTTGGCAAATAATTAAAAGAGAAATTGTGTCTTTTTTCCCCAGCAGTGTTTAAAAAGGTAATTACTATTGTGGCAATTGAAAATTAACTGGAAGGGAGAACTATGCCCAGGGATATGTATAATACAAGGCATAGCTTCCGACAAAAATTCTCCATAGCTATAGAAGGTTCTTCACCTACTATGGAGATATACCACCCCTATGGCTGTTGCAAAGAGACCATGATGAAGAATGGAATGCTGTTGCTTTTGCTATTTCCAAAATGAGTTTGCATTCCCCAACTATCGTTACATTTACTACTATACTTTCTGCTTACAGCTTTGTTATGTACTAGTTGTGTGCAACAAAGCTCCAGTGTTTGATTATGAATATTCTGGTGTTCTACAAAATATATTGACACAGTCATTCCAGAAATGGATTCATCATTCTGGCAAAGGATTCTTTTGGAACAGACTGTGATTTATGTCTGTTTCTGGAACACAGTAAACCATGCTCTGTTCTGAAAAAAAAAACACTTTCAGGAAACAATAAACTGTGTCCAGACTGGCCAGATCTGGAAGAATGTTCTAGTGAACATGGAATGTAATCTGTGATCAGACTACAGAATTTTGTACTTCCCTGTGGTGTAGTATTTCTGCTTGAATGCTTTTCCTTCACAGTTTATTATCTTCCAATTGAATTGTAGTGCATGCATTTTTACCATCTATTGCAGCATTCTGACTTCTGATTGATTTTTGCTCTTTCCTCTTGCACTGCAATTGTGTGTCATAGTACCAGTGTGATCCAATCATAATTGCTCTCTATCACAGGTAGTCCTCGACTTATAACTGCAATTGGAACTGGAATCTTATTCATTGAAGGAAGCAGTTGTTTCAGTGAGATATCCAGCTGACTGCTTCACTCAACAACTGCAATCCCGGCTCTTCCAGTTATGGTTTGTTAAGCAGACAGAACGAAAGAGCTGCCTGTCAAAGGAGGGCAGGTAGCTTCCCTCTGTGCACAGAAGGGAACTGGTGTGCTGAATTGGAAAAAGAAGCCTGGGATTGTGAAGATCCCTGCTTCGCGTCTCCAGGCCAGCACAAGTATTCCTCTCCCCGCTGTGTGCTGGGCTGAAGAAACCAGTTTCTACAGCCTCTCAAGGATTGCTCCACCACCATCATGCATGGAGGGGAGAGAGGAAGTCCTTTGGCAGGTGGCAGCAGCAACTTTTTCCTCCAGCTTCCCCATTGGCTTTCTGAGGAAGCCAGCAGAGAAGATTGCAAATGATGTTCACATGATTGTAGGGTGCTTGGCAACCATCGTTAACTGCGAAAATGTTGCTGAGCACCCAGATCATAATCATGTGACCATGAAGGGGTGCAAAGTTTTACTGTGACTGGTTGTAAGTCAAGGACTACCTGTATAATCTAAGTACCGTAGAAAGGGTGTACAATAGATACAATGTAGATAAACAATGTACTGGTCACATAAATATACACAATTTAAAAGATTTGTGAATTAACATAATTATGTATAAAGTAAAAATTTCCTGATAGGCTTTAATTTTGCCTGATTAGAAAAGTAAATAATAATTTTTTTCTCCTGCCCAAACCAGATTTTAATTTTCACCTGAAACATTCTTGTTAACTAGTCAGAATATTAATATGCATCATTAAAAGCATTAAAAGTTGTTCACGCTTTGAGTAGGCATTAAATTACATGTAAATGCTTCCTATAGTATCTTTATTGGCCAGAACATTTTATTTGTATGGAAATCTGTTTTCTAACTATTTTGAAATATGCTGTAAAGTTGTGTTAAAGCAGTATCTTCTTTTAAATTTCAGCTTCAAGAGATAGCCAATCAAGTTCATCAAAACAGAAGAAAAAGTCTAAATCACAGCAGTACAAAGGACACAAGAAAAGTGGGTAACAGAACTATTTTTTTACTCTACATTAAAAATCTGTCACTTTCTCTCAGGACATTTTTGTGTATAAATGCTGTTTGGGGGAAATAGCTTTCAAATGTAGATATCCCCTATGACATAAAGAAAACTGCAATAAGATACATTATTTTTATACTGTGACGGTTTCTATTCATTTCTTCTGATCAGATTTGAAATAAAAGTAAGATGGATTAAATATGTCATTGAGCAAGCTTTTTCATAAAAATACAAAATTATTGTAGTCTTTTCAACTTCACGCAAAGCCTACTTAAGGCCAAATAAAGACCATTTTTAAATAAAAAGATGGGCAAGTTGTGTGGAGTGATAGTTGAACGTATATACTTCTTGTTGAAGAAACATTTCTATTAAAGAGGAGATTTATGTCAATATTTCCTTGCCTGCATTGACATTAACTTCGATATTCTTTCTGTATTTCATTTGATCTTCATATTGGTATCTCATCTTAAAAGATGAGCATTTTTGGTGGCATTTTAAAAAGCCAGCAAGATTAATGTATGAAATTAAATCTGGGATTCTGACAAACATTGAAAAGACTTCTCTCATAGGTAGCTGCTATGAAGTTATAGGAGTCAGGTTAACTTTTAATTTAAAACTACATTTTCAATACAAATGCGTATATAAAGTTTATTTTTTTCTTAATGGCTTGATCCTCATGATATTTTATACTTTAATTTCAACCTGAGTAGCCTTTACTAAATTTGAACTAGTATTCTAGAGCTACTTTGGTCTAGTGGTTAAGGCATCAGGCTAGAAAGCAGAAGACTCTGAATTCTAGTCTGGCATTAGCCATGAAAGCCAGCTACTTGACCTTGGACCAGTCACTTTCTCAGCTCAACTCACCTTGTTGTTGTGAAGAAAATAGGAAGAAGGTATGTTGAATGTTCACTGCCTTGATTACTTGTAAAAATAATAAGGCTGGATTACAAATAAATAAGTAAATTCTTGTGGTGGCAGCCTCATGCATGTTCACCTCTGAAAATAAACCTACCTTCATTTCAAATGGCATCCAGGAATAAGCAAGTTCATTTATCATGTTTGTGATACTTCACAAACCAACATAGAATAAGTTCTTATTTCCTAATTCATAGATAATGTGAAACTACTTATTCTATTTTGGACATCATGTGTATCTTTTCAGTAAACCAAGAGGAGAGAGGGAAGAAGTGAATTGTATCATTTCTAGGTTCTATAACTGCTGTATGGCAAACTGAGTGTTAACTGTGTAAACTAGGCCAGGGGGACTTAATTTTGGAATAAATGTGCATGTGATTGCATTGTACAAAAATTTCAGTACAAAGTAGAATGATCTTAATTCATTTATTAGCATTTATTAAGAAGCCGCATTTAAATTCACATTTTTGAGAAAGCCACTTCAATGATTTTATAATAAATGTAGTTTTCTGTACATGTAAGCATTAAATATACTATGACTCAAACTGAAACATTTGTAAACATTTGTACCAATAATAATTATAAAAATATATGAGATTTGAAGAGCATGTTGAAAACTGCCTTGATCATACGTTTCCAATCTGATGTCATCCAGTTATGCTAGGAGTACAGTTTTCAAAATTTCTGTCCAGTATTGGAATTTTGAGAATTGCAGTACCATCACATTTGAAAGGCACAAGATGGGGGAAATATTTTGGGTTCTTAAAGGTAAAATTAATTAAAACCAAAGAAATTATGTCCTGCTACTAACTGGCAGATATATTTTCTGTCATTGAAGGTGGAAGATTATAACTCTAACGCCTTCATTAACGTTTTCTAATGATCCTCACAATATTTAATTCTGACATATACTGTAGGTTAAATGCCATTTGTTCACTACAGTTGTTAGTAAATGTTTGCAGAGTATAAACTTTATTTCAAAGTAATCATATCAAAGAGCCAAAACAATAAAACTATATTGTGACTCAGATTTCTAAGCATGAGGGCACCTTCCAGTACTTTTTTAATGGATAAAGCTGAGATACAAATGCATACTCTCTCAGTGAGATACTGTTTAACTGTGATACCAGCGGTGTGACATACAATTTTTGCAGGCAGGCAGGCAGTCCTTCAGAATTTTACTGTTGTGTACAGCAGTGCTAAATCTATGGATAATTCTCATATTGGCATGAATGTTGATCCATATCGGACAACAGTTTTGTATGGTATTGATTTTAGGGTAGCAAAATTTTGGATATTGCAGTTGTGCTATGGTAGGAGATAGTTTAAAAAATATATCCCTTGTCACTGGTACAGCCACTAAAAAGCATACAGTAAGTAACAAGTGAAATTTTAAATGGTAAGATGGCTGTTAAAATACCTTCTGAAACTTTTAAGTTTGTTACTAGATTGTGTTCATCACCAAAGCAACCAAACCACTTTCACTTTGGAGATGCTACTGATGGATAATATTTATCCATGTGCACTTGAAGAATAAATCTTTAAAACTTATTCAAATGTAGTAATAATTACATTAAGGGTTTAGCATCAAATCGTTTTAAACTGGAATTCATAACTGATTCTTTTATATCAAGTAGTGCAAGAAGGAATGATATCCCTCAGCCTTGCTAACCATGCCTTTTTCTTTGTACTAAGAATAATTGGGGGGTGGGTTAATGAAGCCCCCCCTTATAATCAAAGGTTATAAGCTCTGCAATCAGAATATTGTTCCCAGACAATCTAAACATCTTTGAGATTAGAAATTAAAAGCTAATTGAATCCAGAGGATAAGCGAACAAGTAATTTCTGTAAAGCCGACTTTTGCAAAAATACTGGGGGGGGGGGGGGGGGGAATGATACCTGACTATTGTCATTTAGCAGTACAGCACTTCTAACAGTCTGAGAAGTGCTGACAGTCCCATTCCATTTCAACAGAGAATGCTTTTTCCCTCAAGAGAAAAAAATGTTTATCACTTTTGTTGAAATCTTGTACATCTGGACTTTGGAATCTAAAAACTAAAATTCAAGATGTCTATATGGGATCTGTATATTTTAGCTCTTCATGGCATGAAGCCAGTTTGAATTAAAGAGCAAATGAGTAAGAGCGACATTCTCAATTTTTATTTTGCTACCAAATACATATCTTGATACTTTTCTTACCCTTCTATCATCCCAATTTGTGTAGTCTGCCTCAAAACAGACTATGAACAGATACAAGATACAGATGTATGTGATTGTCTTGATTAAGGCTATATTGCTCCTATTGCACATAACTTAATTGATACTGACAGCAATCTTTGTTATGACACTAATTCCTTATTTATACTATTATGAAAGCATTTACAAGGCAGAAGATTATGAAGTCTTTATATCTGGAGTTATAGTTGGTTTGACACTTTTACCATCACTGTTAAATCAGAGGTACAGGTCAATGTTTCTCAACCTTGACAACTTTAATATGAGTGGACTTCAACTGATGCTGGGTGGGGAATGCTGGGAGTTGAAGTTCACTCATCTTAAAGTTGCCAAGGTTGAGAAATACTGGTATGGATGATTAAGATAATTAAATAGCTTTTTGTTAGAGATGTAAGTTAAGGGGAAAACATAACACACTGCAATAGAAGGGTACCTCATAGAATCTTTTGATTTTGCCACAAATCACCAGAGTTAACTTCTAATTGAATCCCCTTGGCTTTCATTGATGGAGATTAGGACCTACACAGAGAAGCAACAAGTGGAGGCCATTTTCAGTGAGTGCTTAGTCTTGCATTACCTTAATGCACTGATATAAGTGTTTTACTTTAGTTTGACTTGATGTTTAGAGAGGAAGATACCAGTTGGAAAGAAGCCTGTCAGTTTGTCGAGCGGCCTCATGACAGGTGGGGTATGGAGGAGCTTCTCTGGTGATGAAGAGTTGACTCCTCAGTATCGAACCCTTCCAGCACAGACATCCCCGGAGGCCTGCCAGCCTCCCCGGACTAGCAGAGAGTTCAATCCCTGCCTCAAAACAGGTAATTGGTCATGTAAAAAAAACAAAACCTCATGATATGAGAAGAAAGTTGACTGAGGACCAAGCATGGTTAGGCATGTAACATGCTGGCTCATTGCCACCCTCACTTTTCATTTAAAAATGGCAAGAACATTCATATCAGCCCATGAGCCCATCTCATTGAATTAATCATAAGTGTTAAGGCCCTGATTTCTATGTAGCCAAAGAATTCACTAAATTCCTTCCCAAAGCAAAGAGAAAGTAGAAATAGAGTGAATGTATTGAGGCAAGAGGGTTAAGTGCTAAGAGGCTGTTAGTATCGACCTTTTATAGGCTGGGCATGATATCTGAAGAACACAGTGATCTGTGAGTACACTGTTTTTATTGTTGGAGGGTATTTTGAAAAGCTTAAATGTGATTCACTTTTTAAAAAACTGCAATCATATTTTTAAGTCCCAAAATTGACTGGAAGATGAGAAACACTTTTCTCTATAAATATTTGACCATTTAGACAAACAAGAGAAAAATAGCGTATTAGTATGTCTTGAGGCTCATTTAAGGTTCAGATAAGGTGCATTAGGGCTGACACAAATGTCAGTCTGTGCTGAAAGTGGTTAGCTAATAAAAAATAAATTTGGGAGGCTATGTTGTTTCAGTTTTTGTCAGTGGAGAATATCACTATTAATTTTTTTCCCACTCTCATGGAATGGGTAGCACTATATGAGGAAAGGATATGTTTGAATTTTTAAACAAACCAATTTCTATTTTACTGTAATATAGATGTGTAGTTGAAAAGTCTCTTTTTTCTGAGCGTTCCACAAAATGCAGTCTTGGCTAGATCATAGATTTCATTCTACATATAATCTGATTCATATCTGGAGTGAAACGTACCAAATTCGATGGTATGTTCAGTTACACTGTAAGAAATCCTTACATCTTCTACTTCCTTGGCGGGACCTAGACACTGCTATGTAACATGTTCCAGTGAATAGATAGGTGCATGTCCCTAAGTAATAAAGACTTCTGCATAGCCTATTATTTGCATGACAATGAATCAAGTTTTGTCTGCTGTCTGCAAATAGCCACCTTGATACACAGTAGGGAAAGCCTCTTTTATACCATGCAGTAAGATGCATGTGCCTGGTAGTGTCTAGTCAATGAAGAACTATGAATTCTGATAAGGTACTCGGTTGTACTAGTTTCTGCTGGGGCGAAACAGAAGAATTCAGGTGTGTTTTCTTTGGGATGTATTTGATTTATCCATATGATTTCTCATTGCATTCCTATCTAATTATTTTCGCTTACTTGGCTAATGCTAACTATTAAAGCATTTTATAACTACTAATGAAATGAAATATTCAACATCTGGCTGAAAGCTTTATTTTCATGAATGCTACACTTCATGTTTTTTTCAAAACAATCAAGAAACTAAGTCCTGTACATTATACATCCCCATCTCCCATTACATTTCTGTAGTGCATTGAACCAAACACTACACTTCGCTACTTCAAACGCTAATTTTATTATCTGGAATAAGTATGTTTCTAATTATGATTATGTTTGAAATGTTAATGTTAAATTTGTTGTGTTTCAGCACAATATAGTCTTCAGGCATTTTTTTCATGGAGAGAGGTGTCTTGGAGGATGAGATGTCATCAAGCTAATCTTGACAATACATTATTGTCTTAATATAAAGATTAGAGATAAGAGATTATTACAGGAGCTCACTGAATTTATAAACACCAGAAAGAAATATATTGCTTTGTAAAAGGAGGAAGGTACCATAGGCCCACCTTAGGCATGAAAGCCAGCTGGGTAACTTTGGGCCAGTCAGCCCAATTTACCTCACAGGGTTGTTATTGTAAGGAAGATAGGAGGAGGATGGAATATTGTGTATGCTTGCCACCTTGAGTTATTTTTTTAAAATAATAAAGGTGAGATAAAAATAAATAAATAAAATAAAATAAAAATATAATATTTTCAATTAGGGTTGCATACAGAGTTCCTCGTGCATATATATAAGAATCCTGCCTTGGTTTTGATTTTTCAATGCACATTTATCCGTTTTGGAGTAAACCCTTTATTAAACTTCCAAAGAGTCTTAATCTTATGAATTAACCATGCTGGTAGACCAGAAGCAGTTATTTGGTAGGATGAAATCTATAGTTCTTGACAATAATTATTTAGTGTAGGGTTGTCACAATTTATGGTCTTTCAAACTGCAGTGCTCATACCTTATCAATCATCATATTGGCTAGGCCAATCAATATCGATATGTTAATCTCACCTGAAGAGCAGCACACTGGCCATGCTCACTTTAAGGAAATTATTTGAACTATGAGTTTCTAAAAATATTACTTTTCTGGATCTTTATCTGAGGGATAGTATCAGCAGGTACTTTTTAAACATCTCTAGCAGATTATTTTGAAAGAATTAAAGTTACATATGTCTTTTTATTTTGACTATTTCATTTAAAAATGTAATATTTGCCTTTATTTTAGAAATAAAAAATGTAAGACCAATTGAATCCTTAAAAGTGTTTGTATATGAAATTCCGAGGACTTGAAAGGATGGATCAGCCTTTAATGGTAAACTGTTTAATTTGTTAAAAATCTCAAGAAATTCCCAGAATATGGACAGTTATGTTAGTGGTTGTCCTTCCAAAGAGGAGAGACCCTTGATATCTATCAGGTGGGCGTGTTCCTTTCATCTCTGCCTGCCAGATTGATCAATTAATTTAATTATTTTCTATATATTTCAGGAAACCTAAGGTGGCACTTATAGGCTTTCTCATCCAAATAGTTTCCCAACTCAGATTGTTGAAACAAAAACAAACCATTTATTACATATCTTCAGATAATGCCCTAAAAGTGCATGATAATAGATTTTAAGTATGCAAGCCTAATGAAAAAGAAAAATCAGAGCTTCCCTTGCCGATTTTTAGTTCTGAAACTATTTTCCACAGTGAATCTAATAAACTTGAGTAAAGTTACTCTAGAATAAGCATAATAAGAATAAATGAAATGAATTAAATAATCTGATTAGGATTGAAATGGAAATAAGAACGTTATCACGAGCCACAGGTTTTATATTGTGAATATTGTAGCAATTAATTTCTGTAAAAGTCTCTAAACTATTTTTATCTTGAGAAAGTTGCTTATTATTGCATGTTCTTAATTTCATGGTAGTATTTCAGCTTGCCTGCAATAGAATCGTGGGGACGTTTGGAACATGCGGAAATTTGCAACTTGAAATGCAAGAATAGCAAATGCCAATAGACATGGATTGAGGAACAAAATGAAAGGAAAATGGTTACGTTATCTTTCTATGAAAGGAAGAGAAAGGGAAGGATGTAATAGATAGGAAAGAAAGTGGTCTAATCTTGGGCAGAATTGAATAGTAAGGACAGAGATCTGAAATCTGTGTTTAATTATGAATAAAAGTTCTATAACAGTGTTTCTCAACCTATGGTCACGGACCCTTGAGGTGGGCATGATGTCATCACAGGGCTCGAAGGCTCGAAGAAATGTTATGATTTAAATCTTGCTTTAAGTCTTGATAGTCTGTGGCCATAAAATATATCTAAAGGGGATCCATAATGAAGAAAAGTTTGAGAACCACTAATCTATAACATATGTCAGACAGGGTGATGTGGTGTGATCTAGTTTGTTGTGAAGGCAAACAAAAGTAGGATTTTCTAGGCTGGTAATAGTTGAATGTTACGTCCCAATGAAAGATGGCAGTGGAAGAATCATGTGTTAGTTTCTTTATTTTTCACATTTTTTGAACTGCCCATTTCCCTCAAGGAGGAATTAGTTTGTACTAGGAGAAAAAAATATTCTGTTAGGTCCCTGACCCCGAGTTGATGGAGCGACAGCATGCCAGAAACTGGGCCACGCAAACAAGCAAAACCCCATCCAAGGGGTGCAGGCAGCACACGAAACCATGCCCCCTCCAGTCCACGGAAAAACCTCTCCACCAAACTGGTCCCTGGTGCCCTAAAGATTGGGGACTGCTGTATTAGGTGATATAAATGAATGAATGGGTGGAAATGTAAGCCATCCAGATCTACTTGGTTGATATAGGTGGCTATACTAATTGAATAAATGTTCCAAAGGTGCTTTTTCAGGAGGCAACTGGACTTTCTTGTTTTTTCTTTTGAGGACGTTTCGCTTCTCACCCAAGAAGCTTCTTCAGCTCTTGGATGAGAAGCGAAATGTCCTCAAAAGAAAAAACAAAGTCCAATTGCCTCCTGAAAAAGCACCTTTGGAACAACCATAACCTAGATGACTGAGAATCTCTGCAGACTAATTGAATAAATAAATACATTTGCAGAGAAGAAAATGATTTGGCCATTTGGAGATTTAAGAAAGAATTAAAAGGATAACTGGTATCTGCTTAGAAAAAACATTTAAAATAGTTGGTTTAAGCATAACTGTTTGTATGAACACAAGGGAAAAAATTATTGGCCATTTCAGGAACAGTCCAAGACAACCTCATAAAGACTGTAGGTCTCCCCAGGGTACTCAACTGCTTATTTAAAAAAGATAGGGCCACCTTCCATTGCCATTAGAATACATCTTGCATTGTTGGATCACTACAGATAGTCCTCGACTTACAATCACAATTGGAACAGAATGTCCATCACAAGTTGGTGTTGTAAAGCAAATCATTATGTGACCAGACCTGTTACAACCATTATTTCCACAGTTGTTAAGCAAATCACATAGTCATTAAGCAAATCCAGCCTCCCCAATTTACATTGCTTGTAGGAAACAGTCTGGAAAGATTGCAAATCAAATCATGTGACTGGAATATGCTGCAACTGGTCATAAATGCAAGCTGGTTACCAGGTGCCTGAATTACAAACACATGACTGGAGGATGGAGCAGTCATGTGTTTGCAATTGTGTGAAAGTGTGAAAGTCATAAATCACTTTTTCCCAAGCCATTGTAACTTTGAACCATTGTTGAAGGAATGGCTGTAAGTTGAGGACTACCTCTATAAGAAACCAGAAAACCTTCAAGAGTCTCTCCTTGCCAAACTTATAATTGGGACCAAACCAGGGGTGAAATCTAAAATTTGTTACTACCGGTTCTGTGGGCGTGGCTTGGTTGGGAGGGGGAATGTGACTGGGTGGGCGTGGCCAACTTTTCTTTTACTTTTAAAAGCATTTTTCTACAACCTTAAGAGGTTGCAGAAAAAAATGCTTTGAAAAGCCTCTGACGATCCCAGCTGAGTCACGTGATCATCAGAAGCTTTTTTTTTTTTTTTTACTTTTAAAAGCATTCTTTTGGCTGAAGAGGTTATAGAAAAAATGCTTTTAAAAGTAAAAAAACAGCCTCTGATGATCGCGTGGCTCAGCTGGGCATGGGGGAGGGGCGCTGGGATTTTTGCTACCGGTTCTCCGAACCACCCGCCGCCATCGCTACCGGATCGGGTGATCCAGTCCAAACCGGGAGCATTTTACCCCTGAACCAAACTTATGTCACCCATCTACAATGTATTTTTTACAACCATTGGGAGAACTTAGATCTTGGAACAGAGAAAATATTTGATGTGGGCTTTCTGAAAGAAATGCCAGTAAAGATGCCATTGTGGTACAATTGTCCACGTTTTCATCTTGGTACCACAGTGATGAAATCCTCCGTGGGTTGCCACCGGTTCACTGCCTACGCATGCGCAGTGCACGCCAAATGCACGCTGTGCTCATACGCAGTGTGTACCAAACGCAGGCTTCATGTCGAAAAAGGAGCCTTTTGAAAGTAAGTAGAACAATGGGGGGGGGAACAGCTGTGCCGCGCGATTTAGATTCGCTAGAAAGCAGGATTTCCTAAATTGCGCGACACAGCTGATCGTTGGAAATATGGGTTTGGATGAACCAGTAACTTTTTTTTACTACTGGTTTGCCTGAACCAGTAGATTTTATTACTACTGGTTCACCCAAACTGGTGCGAACCTTTAGCATTTCATCCCTGTGGTACCATCACTATAAAAAATACTGAAGCCCCTCCTAATACCTGGTTAATATAACCAGTGCTTTCCAAGAAGGGTTTTAACATTCCTTTGCCTAAAGACCATATCTTGGCATATCTCAAAGGGAGATTTCTCTATTCTTGTGTTGTTGGTCAGGTGGAGGACATTATTCATTATATCCTCCACTGTCCCATTTACAATGAAATCATGACCAAATTATTGAACTCAAAAGTTCAGACCTCAAAAATGGAACTGTCTTCTTGCACATAAGATGCAAAACCCAGGTTTCTACTTTTTCTCTGCTGTCGTTTAAGTCTACAATTCTAGTCTTATTTAATTTTGCTTTATGGTATGTTATCACCTGTTAACTATTGTAACATATATATAGCAAAGGAATTGATATAAATGATAAATGTGGTTGTGCAGCAAGGAAACCTTAAGAAAATTACTGAAGGAAACAAGGTCGATTAAATGCCGGCAGGCCATTAGTTGGTTGATTAGGATCATTGGAACAAATTAGAGTGAAAGTATATGGAGTGAAGAGATAACATTGTTATAGAAGTAGTCAGAAAGGGGCAAACAAGGTTACTCCAGTAAATTAAATGACCTCGTCCTCTGTTATGAGGGGACAGTGGACCGGTCTTGTTGAAAATGCTCCTAAGACTCCCATTCCATGTCTCTCCCCTGGACCTTCTATATGGACCCCTAGGATATGGTTGCTCCCATCCTCTGTGGTCAAGATGTATTCCGCAGCGGAGCTTCTTGGTCTGCGAGACTCCCCCCTCTCGCAGGCTTGGCCCTCCACTCTATCGAGGGCCTACCTCGATGACGGGCTTTGGAACCCCGAGAGGTGGCATGCCGCAAAGAGGGGGTTGTGGGGTCTTTTAAAATTGTCTTTTTGTAATCTTTTAAGGGGTTTAGGGCGGGGGGTGGGGAGGGAGGGGCATAGGTCAGGCTCGTTACAGGGGCATGGAACGGAAGGTGGGGAGCGGGGTATGGAGGAGCTCAGTGTGGATAGGGTGGAGGGCAGTTCTATCAGGACCGTGGTTGGGAGGGGCAGATATGGCGGGAGTAGGGGGCCACATCAGGTGGTGGGGGCACGCACCCGCTATCTCCAAGCGGTGGCATGCCTCGGCCCCCATGACTCTTCTCGTCTCCCCGGCTGTCCAGAGTCTCAGAGCCCAGGCCTTAGACTGATGTTGTGCAACGCCAGGTCTGTGGTTAATAAGGTCCCCCTCATTTGTGAGCTAATACAGGAGGGGGGTGCGGACCTGGCAGGTATTACAGAGACCTGGTTGGGCCAAGGGGGGGGTCCCCCTCGTAGAGATGTGCCCACCAGGTTTCCGCGCATTCCATCAGCCAAGGGCCCAGGGCAGAGGTGGGGGGTGGCGGTCGTTATAAAGGAAGGGCTTGATCCGAGGGAGGCCACTGTACCTCAGATAGCCGGATGTGAGTTTCTCCTGGTGAAGTGGGGCCATGGGATGCAGGTGGGCCTGCTGATCGCGTACCTGGCTCTCTGCCACGTGACAGCAGCCCTGCCCAAGCTTCTCAACGTTATTGCTGGGGTGGCGGTTGATACCCCCAGACTTTTGGTCATGGGGGATTTCAACCTGCCATCTACTGGTGAGGCGTCTGGGATGGCTCGGGAGTTTATGGCTTCCATGACAGCCATGGACCTGATACAATTAATTCATGGCCCCACTCACGTGGGAAGACACACTCTGGACTTGGTTTTTATCTCTGGTCAGTGGCGGAGTGGTCTGGCTATAGAGGATATAGTTATTGAACCCCTGTCATGGTCAGACCATTCTCTCCTGAGACTGGACCTTTCGACTGCTGCACCCCACTGCAGGGAGGCGGAACCGACCAGGTGGTTCCGCCCCAGGCGCCTGATGGATCCTGATGGGAGCTTGGGCCAGTTCCTGAAACTCTGGCTCACGACTCGGCTGAAGATCTGGTGGCTGCCTGGGATAGGACAGCCGCCGGTGCTCTGGACCGAGTCGTGCCTTTGCGGCCTCTGACCCGACGCCGAACCTGCCCGGCCCCTTGGTTTTCCGAGAAGCTGAGGGAGATGAAGCGCCGGAAAAGACGCCTAGAGAGTGGTTGGAGGGCCAGTCGCTCCGAATCCGACCGAACACTAGTTAGGTCTCATATTAAGACCTATCTAGTGGCGATAAAAGCGGCAAAGCGTAACCACTTTTCCGCTCTTATTGCATCGGCAGATAACCGCCCAGCCGCCTTGTTTAGGGTGACTCGCTCCCTCCTACATCAGGGAGTGCGGGAAGACCCCTTGAAAGGGCAGGCTGAGGATTTTGAACAGTATCTGCACGATAAAATTGCTCAGATTCGGGAAGGCTTGGACTCTGACTGGGTAGATCCCGGCGGGGTGACTGAGGCTGGTCTTGAGAATGTTACCTGGGATGAGTTTGACCCTGTGACTCCTGAGGACGTGGACAGGATCCTGGGGAGCTAAACGCAACCACATGTTTATTGGACCCGTGCCCCTCCTGGCTGGTACTGGCCACCCGTGAGGTAACACGAGGTTGGCTCCAGAGGATCATAAATGCTTCTTTGAGAGAGGGTTTCTTGCCTCCCGCCTTGAAAGAGGCGGTGGTGAGGCCCCTCCTCAAGAAGCCTTCTCTGGACCCGGCCGTTTTGGCAAACTCATCCGGTCTCCAACCTTCGCTTTGTTGCGAAGGTTGTGGAGAGTATGGTTGCGCGACAGCTCCCACAGTTCCTGGATGAAACCGTCTATCTAGATCCGTGCCAGTCCGGCTTCAGGCCTGGGTACAGCACGGAGACGGCATTGGTCGCATTGGTGGATGATCTCTGGAGGGCTCGGGACAGGGGTTGTTCCTCTGTTCTGGTCCTGTTAGACCTCTCAGCGGCTTTTGATACCATCGACCATGGTATCATGCTGCGCCGGCTGGAGGGACTGGGGGTGGGAGGCACCGTGCTGCGGTGGTTCTCCTATCTCTCTGACCGGTCGCAGTCTGTGTTGGCAGGGGGGCAGAGGTCGACCTCGAGGCGCCTTGCTTGCGGGGTGCCGCAAGGGTCGGTCCTCTCGCCGCTCCTGTTCAACATTTATGTGAAGCCGCTGGGTGAGATCATCCGTGGTTTTGGGGTGCGATGCCATCTGTACGCTGATGACACTCAGCTGTACATTTCCAGCCCAGACCACCCCAATGATGCCCTCGAAGTGATGTCCCAGTGTCTGGAGGCCGTGCGGGTCTGGATGGGGAGGAACAGGCTTCGGCTCAACCCTTCCAAGACCGAGTGGCTGTGGATGCCGGTGTCCCGGTATAGCCAGCTGGTGCCATCGCTGGCTATTGGGGGCGAGTCACTGACCCCCCACAGAGGGGGCTCGCAACTTGGGCGTCCTCCTGGACACACGGCTGTCTTTAGAAGAGCATATGACGGCCGTGGCCAGGGGGGCTTTTTATCAGGTTCGCCTGATACGCCAGTTGCGCCCCTTTCTGGATCGGGACTCCTTGTGCACAGTCACTCATGCCTTGGTTACGTCACGCCTGGACTACTGTAACGCTCTCTACATGGGGCTCCCCCTGAGGAGCACCCGGAGGCTCCAGCTGGTGCAGAATGCGGCCGCGCGGGTGATTATGGGAGCGACGTGGCGCTCCCACATAACCCCTCTCCTGCGCGAGCTGCATTGGCTCCCGGTGGTCTTCCGGGTGCGCTTTAAGGTGTTGGTTCTCATCTTTAAAGCGCTCCATGGCTTAGGGCCAGGGTATTTGTGAGACCGCCTGCTGCTACCGATAACCTCCCACCGGCCAATACGCTCTCATAGAGAGGGCCTCCTCGGGGTGCCGTCGATCAGGCAATGTCGGCTGGCGGCCCCCAGGGGGCGAGCCTTCTCTGTGGGGGCACCCGCCCTGTGGAATGAGCTGCCTCCTGGAATACGATTGATCCCGGACCTCCGGACCTTCCGTAAAGCCCTGAAGACGTTTTTATTTCATCAAGCCGGCCTAGCCTAAATGGTTTTTAATTGGGATTTTAAATTTTATGGATTTGGGGTTTTAAATTGGGTAGCCAATGATTTAATTCTTTTAATTATCTTAACTTTTGTATTTGTATGTTTTTTAATTTTGGCTGTTCACCGCCCTGAGTCCCTTCTGGGAGAAGGGCGGTATACAAATTAAATTAATAAAATAAATAATAATAAATAAATGCAGACAATTTAGAAAGTGCAGTGGGGCTTTATGCTAGGCAGAGGGTTTGAAGATGGGAGTTTTGTTGTTCAGTAGGCCTTTAAGGATTATGAGAATGTAGCAAAGCTTTTTTCATATTTACTTCTTTACTGCATAATATTGCTTTCCTCAAAAAGCAGTTGTGTGGTGAGTATCTATGCATGTATTAATATGTTATGAGAAACTCTGAACACAAATGATTAAAAAATTAGTAGTGCATATTTAAAGTAAATGATTGCATTGAGGTAGAGTTGTCATTGAATACCTTTGGTATTTGTTCCGGAATGTTCACAACTTGGCTGTAGTACTGCCGAAACATTGTTGACTTAATTCTGTCTATAATTCAAACAAATGTGATAAAGCTTTCTTGAAATATGTCACACATATACACAATATTGAACGGTTCTTTAAATATTTGTATGTGATTCTTTTAAATCCTGAACTCAGATCACATTATGAAGAAGTAGCCAGCCTGTTGATCCAGATTTGGGTTTAGCAAATGTCCGCTGGCTGTGAAGGAAAAGGATGAAATCCGAGTTTCCTCCAATTCCACTAGTCTTTGGCAACCCCACAAGTCACTCTTTGTGGCTCTGGAGTTGCTCCTCCAGAATTAGAGTGAAATATGGTTTTGGAAACTGGAAGTAAATGAGAGAAAAGGAGATGTTTTTAAAATGATTAATATATTTTAATTTAGAAAGGCTGAACACTTGATATTGAAGTGCATTAGCCACCTTTTCATAAGAAAGAAATATAAATAAAAATCAAAGATTCTCTTGAATCACCTTGGCTGTGGTTATTCCTATGGCGGTTTGACTTAATTTTTTTTAAAAAATTTGATTTATATGCCGCCCTTCTCCGGAGACTCAGGGTAGCTTACAATGTGTTAAGCAATAGCCTTCATACTTTTGTATATTTATACAAAGTCAGCTTATTGCCCCCACAAACTGGGTCCTCATTTTACCTACCCTAGAAAGGATGGAAGGCTGAGTCAACCTTGAGCCTGGTGAGATTCAAACTTACAGTAATTGCAGACAGCTGTTGTTAATCACAATGCTATTAGTCTGCTGAGCCATCAGGCCCCTCTAATCAGCCTCTGTGTCTCTGCCAGACCCGGGATGGCAACTATTCAAGTTAGTCAAGACCCCTGTGTTTGGTGAGAAACAAGAATTCTATGTCCAATTTTGCAGCATAAGTTGTTGTATGTAAGTAATAAGACATTCTACTTCGTATGAATGAAAACTGTGACTTGAACATTATAATTCAGTGATAGCCATTCCACTGTAAGGCAGAAAGTCACATTTAAAAAGGTATGGGAAGCAAAATAAGAGGAAAATTAAAGAAGGTGGGATTGTTTTGCCAAAAAATGAATAATGTGTGAGAACTAGAATGGTAATTTTCAAATCTGTAAAAATATGATACAGTGATAAGGAAACTCAAGTAGTTGGTTCCCGTCAAAACATTCTACTTATTCAGTTAAACTCATGGAAGTAGTCTATGAGAATAAGCATTTTGGCCCATTTAGTTAAGTATTTTGCTTTAGTTCTATGTCAATAAAACTTTACCTGGACTGGTACATTTCAGATTGCAGACAAAGTTTTCATCTATATGCATAGATTGTTATAAATCTTAGATAAAAAACAAAAGCTTTGCGAAAAAGGTCATATCCTAGCATTTCCATATTGTGCTAATATATATGCAGGACTTTGTTTCTTAAAACTAGGGAGGCTTCTGTCAATAATTTTAAAAGATGCAAATTTTAATTTGGGGATGCAATAGCTATGATGAATTTATCATATTTAGGAGTGTGTGTGTTATATATTTTACTCCATTCAAGCATAGCCTTCATCAACCAATTTATCCTTCCAGGATTTCTTTAAAATCCTGATCCCTGAAAAAAATGTTTTTCCTTGGGAAGTTACAAGTATTATGGTTTCATGTTGTTTCACAGAAGATGCTTTGTGAACAATACCAGGTTTCATTTCAATCGATGGACTGACTTTTTAAAAGATATTATGATTGTAATGAAAAAGACATAGTCAACCAAGATATTTTTTAATTAGAGCAAGCACTATCTACAAATTTATATTTAACCATTTATTTCCTTCTTTTAATTCACATATTTCCAATTTCAGCCATGATTTTCTTTACTATATTTTCATTCTAAAGTTTTGCTTTGCAGCACTGTATTTTCCTGTCCAGGAAAAACAAAAGTTGGGATGTTGCCAAATTTTCATTTCTGAAATGAAAAGAACGATATCACTGCCAATTTTCATTTTTAACATCCTCTTTCATATTTAGTATCTTCACTGCAGCTGAAAGAGGAATTGATAGATGGAGAGGAATACAGCTTTCTTCAAGGAGTTTCTGATCAGGAAAGCAATGGATCAGCCAGCCAGTACATCAAGCAAGAACCCTAAGGGCAAATCTGAACAGGATGGTACAAAACAAGATTTCCTTAAGACTGATGTTCCATTCAGATGTTACCGTTTGATGGCTTCTACTAAGGGCACTTTGCTAACTGCGGTTAAGATTTCAATTCAGAATTTTTGGAGGACAAGAAAACTATTTTAGTGGGGGGAAAAAGAATTTTCAATTTATTAAAAATCGACATGTTTGTGTTGTATTTGAAGCTTTTGAAAGAATTTTTGTAATATTTTCAAGTTCAGATTGTTAAAAAAAGATACTCTAATTTTTTGGTAAGAATTAAAAAGCTTAATTATAGCAGGATTGCAGGAAACCCTTTGAGGAAGATGAGATGGTAGAATAGTTGAAAACACAAATGAACTGTTTGTGAACCTTCTGGTACAAGCTGGGAGCTTCTGAACTGAAAAGCTACACTAGTCATGCCCTGTCTTTTCCTCAGTGACATCATGAGACACGGTGATGAAACATAAGAAAAGAAATTGAAAGGATGGAGTATTAAAATGTTTTCTCCTGGCACGGTGACATACTGACAAATCTGTTTAAGATTTTGGAGAATTAAGCTTCGGTCCTGTCTTCATTAAAGTTACCGGGGCTGTTACTTGTTCATATTTTGAAGTACTGAGATATTCACACAAATAATCAGCAAAGCTTCCATATGTCAACTGGTTTATGGGATATTTTGTTTTTCCTTGTGCAAGGAACTGAAAGGTCCTTTTCTAGTGAAACAGCAACACATTTGATTTCCACCCTGATGGAAGACACATCCTGAAAAGATGCAGCAGTATGCTCCTGAAGACGGCATTATTCTTCCCTACACATTTGGAAGAACTTGTTGAGCAAATGGAGCTGGTTTGCCTGAAGATGCTTTGGAGCCTGCGTTGAACACAGTATTTTCTTGGCTGCTGAATTTGTCATAACTAGTGTGGCATGAATGCTGGATTTCTTGGAAACTCTTCCTGGATGGTTAAATCTCTATGGAAGTTATCAGATGGCATCATTCACAGAACTTAAAATGTTGACATTTCCATTCTGGTGTCATGACGGGATGATATATGTCACAGAGTTTTGCTTTTACCAGTAAGGTTCATTTACTAAACTCTCAGGAATTAACTGCTTATATTCTGTAATTGCTTCTGGGTCATAGCAAGTCAACTTTAGAGCAGTCTGTCTGATTCTTGTTTCAAGGGTAGGGTTTAGAAAAAAAATTAATTCTATAGATTAACCTCTACACCCTTTAAATCTAATGCTTTATGACTAGCAACTCTCCAAGCCCTAGAGACAATTTTTGGCGTATAAATGTTTTAAATTTTTAAACGCATAGAAAGTTGAAAACCAGCAATTTTGATTATTTTCTTATCTTTGTTATTGGGTACATACCATTTGTGATATGCAAAGGTTTACCACATTCTATGCAAGAGGGGATAATGGTGTAAAATTTTGTAGTAACTTCTGGAAGTACATTTTTTTTCTGTATAATATAGGACTGTATGAAACAATTCCTACTCTTTTTTTTCTTTTTCTTTTTCTTTTTATCCTTTTACATAGCTGGGCCATTGTTGAAAACTGCTTTGTGTATACATTTAAAAAACTGAGTATCGGGTGTCAAATATTGTGAATATAAGTGAAAACTGCATACTTACTGTATTGTTATGTCTCTAAAAAGATTATGTTCACAATTCTTAGAAGTACAAGGGGCGATCTGGGCTTAGTTGATTTGCCTTCTTTCTTTTTCCCCTCTAGGAATATATTGCCCTCCCTCATTCACAAGTGCTCCATTACAGCTGTTTTTGAAACTTCCCTGGTTTACAAAGCAGTTCATGATGCTACAAAAAAGAGCTGCTCTTGGGGGAGGGAAGCAAAAAGCTGTATCATGTTTGTGTGTATCCAGGTGTGCACACATATACACTCATATGTATGCACACATAAGGATTCCCCGGATCACAGTAATTCTGAAATCATAATTCAGGCATCAGTCCCTTAGCACAGTATTTCTTAGGCCAGTGCCTCCCAAATGTAAAATGATCCATGTCATCAGGCCATTTACCTGTAGGATAGAATCCTTCAAAAGCAAAATGAGTTCCAGAAGGAACCTCAAAAAAACTGAGTGATCGATAATTTTTTCCATCTTGGATCATAATTCTGTCAGCCATGCTCAGCTGTAATAATGCAGAACTGATAGGATGAATGTTGTGGTTTGTAAAGGCCACCATGTAATATCTGCATTGTCAGAGACTCTTGAGGACTTGCAGAATAACATTTATATACCAAGTTCTTTTGATTTTTATCAGAAATATAATATTACTCAGTGTGAAAAAGGCATCCTGAATAAGGTCTGTACTAATGGCTTTTGCCTTGCGGTCAGCATAAAAACTTGGACTTGTGTAGAAATTGATTGTTTAGTTATACGATCCAAATGAGCTTGAACCAAAAGAACATACATTTAGACACAGTTAACTCCCAATTCCTAGTGGACACACATTGTGTGTATTTTGTATCTGTAGGATTGGTAGAAAATCATGAAGTGCAGTAGTGTTTCCCCATTCCTGTGCATGTTATGATTGGAGAATTTCACTAATTTCTGTCACTCTTACATTGGAATGGCCTTTGTCCAGATGAACAGATGCCTTCTTCTACCTCTGAATATGGCAGCTCCTGGAAAAACCCACAACCACATTTAATCCCCTCATCAGATGAGAACCTGATGTTAACCAGCAATTCTGCAAGATGTTAGACCTATAATTATGTTTGGGAGAGAACGGTCTTGATTACTGCTATAGTGCAGGTTCTCTGATTTTTGGAGATATTTTACATATTTATGTAGGTACTGATATCCTTTCAGGATTTTCACGCTCCCATTTCTACATCCTGATAAATGTACCCGATTAAATGAAAACTTTTTTCAAATCTTGAAATCGATTCTTTTTCCATGAAACTCTTGAGTGACATCTTTTTCCAGAGTAGTTTTCATTTGTCGTTTTTCTTCAGTGTTCATTCTGAGTAATGCTTATGTGTGGCCTCTTAAACACAGCAACCAGATGACTGTAAGCTTTCAGTACCATTGGGTACATTCATTTTTTAAAATATGATTTGGTTCTAAGAATACTCTCCAGTTTACTGTGAACTAATTTACCACCAACAAACTGGGATGGAATCAGGTTGGAGGGGCTGAGTGGATATTGGTTTGAGACTTGTACTTCTGCTGTGGGTCAGCTAATATTACAGTATTTGGCACAAGGCAGGATCTTTTTAAATAAGGCACCACAGGCAAGGTAAATTACATTGCAAGGGCTCCTTTGTACAGCTCAGAATTTTACATCTTTTTCACGCTTTAAATTTCCTTGCTGAATCAGAGGAAAACAAAAGCAGTTATCGACTTGTTCTATTGATACTAACACGGGTTTCAGTGTTTGTTTTTATTGTTGTCATTTTTATGTGATGTGAACACCTACTCCCATCAATATTTGTATTATGGTGCTAATATATTGGTAACAATCCTTTATTGGAAAGGGATTAAAACTGTGATTAAATTGATTTTTTTTTAATTTTCATATTTAAGTGAAATCTCAGCCATTTATATAAAAAAAGGAAAAAAAAGCATGAGCTTCTGCCTGGGAAAATGATTGAGGCAGAAGTTAAAAAATGGTTTTTACATCATTTCTGTATGTATTTGATATATAGATCACTATCTGTATAAATTTAATCTTATTTTCTTGGTTATTTGTGTGGTCAAATGGGAACATTTAAAAACCTCTAATGTACATAACTCAGTGAAAATTGCTTTTGAAGAAATTAATGTTACTTTCATTTTTAACAGACTGCAGATTTTCAAGCATGGATGTGAAAAAGCATTAAGAATATAACTTTGTGTACAAGATGAAAATAATTCACTAAATTTGCCTTTTTTACACAAAATAAAAATGTTAAAAGACCAGGTTGTGAATTTTGTCTCAACAGTTCAAGAATATCTTTTAAAATATTGGTATAATGAAGTATCTCCATTATCACTAATAAGAGATAGTTCAGCATTAATTCAAGCTTATTAAATAGGTTCTAATGGCAACTCTTGACCATTGGAAAGAAACGTCAATTCTATTTCTGCTTCATGGAATGAAGTATAATTTTATTTGTGACAGGCCCAATACTGTTCCTCTCATGCAGCTTTAGTTTAACCCCAATCTTCCTAACTGTTTCAATCACAAATTTATAACTTGAACCTTTTCTTTAGCAGATGTAGCCAAGTCATCATTTTGAATCAATTTTGCTATTAGTTAGAGATTCGTGGAAAGACACTGACGTTTTTCACTCTGGGTCTCCTTTGAAGATTTTCCTAGGCTAGGAAAGCAAATATTGTGGTGCAGAAAGATCACTCTTACTGCAAGTAACAGTAAAACAACCTGCTTAGAAGATACACAATCCCTAAATAAAAGTGTTTGAAAATGTACATCAAATTAAGAACTGCCAAATAGCTTTATGGGCCATAAATGTTATGGCTGTAATTTAGGAATGACTTGAGTTTTTCATCATAAAACCATCACAAATCAAGTAGGTCTTTTTCCATTTAGTTACTGGGATTATACAATCCTTATTCTCCAGTCCTGGATATGATTAGGAATGCTCAGTTGATTAAAAAACGATTTTCAGAACAGACGTTTTTGTTGTTTTATTCCATCTGTATCAATGCAGTTGAAATATTTAATAATTTAAAAGGTCACACACATCAAGTAGCACTTGTTAAAAACTACAACAGCTTTAAAGGAACAAAAACCAAGATCCAAACTGTTATTGCATTACAGCAGAAATACACAAAGGAAACCTTTGTTTCCATTTTCCTGGATAGCCTGTAGTGGAGGTCCACACGACTTGTGATGATAGGAAGGAACCACGCTGACAAAAATCACTGCAAACCATGAATACCTGGAGTGCTGATCAGCCGTTTGGTGGCTAGTGGAACAGTAGTAACACAGGAGGTTGTGAGGCTTGGGGGGACTTGGCAGCATGCCTTTTGGGGCAGTTTATTTTAAAATATGCTGCCAGGCTATGCAGTCCTACTGGGAAGGAGAATCCCTCCTATGACAAAGCTGTTTAATGTTAAATTTTCTGAAACAAAATTTGACATGGTGAAAAATACTGGGCACCAGAATCTATTCTGTGGTAAGTGAATTCTGCTTTTTAAGATTGGGGATATGTACTACAGGTCTCTGACTTACAACAGTTCACTTAGTGATCATTTGAAGTTATAATGGCACTGAAAAAAGTGACGACCATTTTTCATACTTATGTTGCACCATCCCCAATGGTCAGTTGCTTGACAACTGGCTCACATTTATGATAGTTGCAGTGTCCCAGGGACATGTGATCCCCTTTTGCAACCTTCTGACAAGCAAAGCCAATGGGGAAACCAAATTCACTTAACCACCGTGTTACTAATTTAACAACTGATTCACTGAACAAACGTGGCAAGAAAAGTCGTAAATTGGGACAAAACTCGACCAGTTTCTCATTTAGCAACATAAATTTTGGGCTCAATCATGGTCGTAAGTTGAGGACTACCTGTATTTAAAAAAGTATTTTATTGGTAAGTGGTATTTGCTTACTATGTGCTTTCACTCACTCTACAAAAAGCGAGAGAAAATCAGCTTTAGGATGATCACTGCTAGCTGCAAAGTCTTCAAGAAGTGAATTTTGACTATTCAGGTGATGTAATATGTTCTTGTGAAGATGTTTAGTGTGAATTATATCATAAAATATTACAGAAGTATAAAATGTGGAGATTTTTCAAAAGGTAATACTCCCTTGAGTGATGCTGGACTTTGTATACTTTTCTCAGGAATATGGAATTGATTTGCCACTGCCTCCTAGGATGCATTTTGTTTCCTCAATCTGACACACCATCCTGGGATTCATTAGTGGTCTCCCATCCAAGTTCTAACCAGGAATTAGCCTATTTAATTAGGTGCTGTTGCAAGATCGGTCCTTATAAAATGCAACACATTTGGAATTCAAAGTGTTCTGATCTTGTTGAAAGCACTTCAGATGTTTCAAGTGTGCTTCTGTTCTAGCCAAAATAGCTTGTCTTGAATTCAAATTGAATTTTTTAGCATGTCTCTCATCTGTATTTATTGAAGATCTTTTTAAAATTACAACCACATGTATGATGAATACACTTCAAACAATTCACACATATCTTTTCATTTCTTTAAAGACAAGAACACTTATTTGTTCATGATGCCTTTATTTCATAGTGCCAATCAAGGAAGTAACTATGCTAACTGCTCCCATGTAATGCAAGGGTGGAATGAAATGACTTGTTGAAAGAAGGCACGACTCCTCTGAAGGACTATTTTACTCATAAATCCATTCACGAGCACAAGATTTGTAGTCCACAAGTTCTTCAGGCTGGAACCATAGACTGATTTCATTTTGCGCACTCTCCACAGAGTCACTGCCATGAATGATGTTCCTTTAGACAAGACAAAGATGTTACGATATTTGGTGGAGCAGTTAAAGAACTTAAAAAACCAGACTGCTTATAGCTAAAATTTTTCTACTTATAAAGCTTATTTCAAATCACAAATTTGTAAAATGAAAGTACCATCCATAATCAAGTTATTACCGACACGTCTGATGGTTTTATAAGCTGTTTACATTGTTACTCCTATAAGTAACTATAATGTACACTTCACTAAGTAGTTTGAACAAGGTGGCCATTTCTGAACTAGTAATTCAGATCATATTAGCTCTACTACTAACAGCACATTATTCTAGCTGCAATTAAGTTTATAGTCATGCGTGCTTTTGCCAAACTTTACCTTGTGCATCAATGATATCAATGCTAGACAAAGATTAAATTAACACGCTTGACAAAAAGCTAATATCTAGCCTGCTTTCCTTTATTGTCAATTAACTTAGTTACCTAGTTGTTTGGGGGCACACTTCAGAGTATTGGCCATCACTTTTAAATCAGTCAAGATCTGATTTAAAGGTTTACGTCAAATTCTTAACAGCTATCTCCTCTCAAGGTACTTTGTTTTAATATAGACAGTGTTTCTTTAGCCATCAGAAATCAATAAATAAGAAATCTGGAAAGTAATGTGGGGACTACGCAATGAATAAAACACCTTCCTTCCCTACATTTTATTTTTAAACGGATGAGAGATCCCATTTAGTGAATAAGATATAGAACATGTGGGCTTGCACTTGACGCCTGCTAACTATTTTTTGTACCTATACATCAATTCATACATTAGTAGTGCGTTTTATAAATGTGTTACCACCATTAAGTGCTATTTAAGTATTAGCATAACAGGATTAATATTTTATACAAATTAATTGTGTATGACATTATTTTTGAAGCAATTTGATTTCTAGCAAGGCTTCCTATAATGATCTGTAAGAAATAAATTGCAGCACCAACCTGCCCACTTGAATGCAGAAATCTCCACGAATGGTGCCAGGCTTGGAATCTGCTGGATTTGTTTCTCCCAGCATTACTCTGCCTGTCTTCACAACATTAAGTCCTTCCCAAACCTATAAAAAACAAGTTTATTGAATAGATGCAAATATGATTTTGTCAGAATGAATACTGTGGGCATTATCGTCTTACATAAATCTTTAAAAATCATATACTAATATATTGTTTTAGCTTTACAGACACCAACTGGAATTGCTAGATTTAAGAAGCTTAGCAAAGAAGAATTGCATTTGATTTCCATGTTGGCCAGCAGGAATCATGCAAACGGGAATTAAGATGCAACAGTATCTTCATATTTATGTTCTGAAGCAGACCAAGCCCTATTCCGGAGCTTTTATCCAGTAATAACAATGGATAATAATATATACTAATCACCATTGAAAATCCCATTCATTGGGACTTGGTTTTCCCTTTTAAATTGCAACTGAATTTGCTATTTCACAGAAGGAATGCATTATTATATAAGTTCTTCCTTTTATCTATTCCAAATCTATCACCAATTTACACAATTTTAAGATTTTAATATGATGGAATGAGGATGTTTAATTTACTTCTGGATCTATTATCCTGTATCATATCCCCTACTTGGCATACTATGTGCAAAGTTTTCTAGTCCAGGAATGAAACTAGCTTGTCCATGTGAATAAATCCAATCAAAAGGTTATTACCATCACCGACCGGACATCCAATACATTAAATAAAGTCTACTATATAATTTAAAAAAACCTCATACAGAGCACCATAAACCACTTCTTGTTCAGGGAATTAATTTCCCCCAAACCACCAGACCCTGAAATGGGCAGAATTCTATGGTCCAAGAGAAAATAGCAATCCTTTGCTAGAGCAGTACTTTTTAAATACATGTAGCATTTATTATCATGTATTACATTTCGAACCTAGCAGTTCGAAAGCACGTAAAAAATGCAAGTGGAAAAATAGGGACCTTTGGTGGGAAGGTAACAGCATTCCGTGTGCCTTTGGCATTTAGTCATGCCGGCCACATGACCTCGGACACTTCTTCTGACAGCGCTGGCTCTTTGGCTTTGAAATGGAGATGAGCACTGCCCCCTAGAGTCAGGAAGGACTAGCACATATATGCGAGGGGAACATTTACCTTTACCACATTTGCTATTTCCGAGAGGGAAATGCTTGATAGTGTTATATAACAGAGCTGGGTAAATTGCCCAACTGTTAAAATTATCTTTCTCAGGAAAATCAGAGGCAAGTGGGAGTTAAATAAATGTTCATAAATAGATACTTACCATGGCTACTACAGGCCCAGAATTCATATATTTAACCAAACCTAAATAGAAAGGTCTGTCTTTCAGGTCAATGTAATGTTCTTTAAGCAGTTCTTCAGATGCCTTTAGAGAAAGGAAATACAGCAATGGATTAATCCTCTTTTATCAGTGAAAATCTATTTTAACTCTGTCTTCTCTGAATGGCCCTGTTTGCACCAGCAATGAGAGAGTTTAGCAGATCAAGCGGAAAGCATAATCTAATTTGAGGTGTAGAGGAAGGAAAATTAACTCCTCTCAATCAATTATCAGAACAAGGATGACAAGATTAACCTCTTGTCCAGGTGCCAGAACAAAGTTCTTAGACAGCCTTCAAAAATGGAATAAATAGAGGCACTTCACCGCCGGTTATTTTATTTCATACCCTCTGCTCAGCCAGGAAAAAATGGAAGACAGGCAGAAACACATGAGCCCTGTCTCTGCTCATTGTAGCACTAACCATCTTTTTTTTAAATGCACAAAGGAAAAATGTAGCAAATTGCTGCTTCAAAGCATCCTTTTTTGGTAGCTTGAAGATGTCAATTCCCACTTTTCATGGGGACTCTTCTGATCATATGCTACTGGTATGTGGGGGCAAGTGATAATGTTGCCTGCGTTCTGTGAACACAACTAAGAATATCACACCAAACAATAAAGTAAACACAGCTAATTTCCACTAGTATTTGTTTGGATAACCAATCTTAACAGATCACCCAATAGTGTTGTTACTGTAAAAGCTACATACCATCTTGCCAAGTACAGTTTTCTAACTAATGTCAGACAAGCTCATTTGTATTGCTTTATGGTTTTAAGAGAACTTTCTACAACTCAGGAAACAAAAGGACTGCCAGACAGATCAGTAAGAAGATAAACTTGAACATGCAGAAGTGATTTTTGTTTTCAGATTGAAAATAATCAAGATTAACTGACTTACTTTCTAAAGCAGTCTGCACTCCACCTTGAGCTTTGTACAAGTTGCTAGAAATGGTTATAGATATTAAAAATGTATTTACCTTTATAACTGTAATCTGAGCTGAATTGAAAAGCTGATAATAACCATAATATATTCCTTGACGCAATCAGGAAATAACCTCTCAAATCACAAGAATGCAGAATGCTATAATTATGTGAAGTTTTTGGATAAATTCTCTCTAAATGTTAAAATATTTCAGCTAATCTCAGAAAATAAACGCCATCAGTCCATGCCTTCTCTGAATTCATCTGATTTTGAACTCTCAAAATGTGCTAGTTTTGAATTTCTATAGGTGAGTATATAGAGTACAAGCTCAAGAGGAAGAACTAACAGAATGCCAGAAATGTAGGCTAAAATAGCTCTGAATTGCTTAGTCTAACTCTAACTTAAACTGATACAGTTCAATATATGAGAATATTTTATTCATATAGAGAGCTTATATTATTTATCAATTAACCACATAGGCCAAGTATGAAACTTACATGGATCATTTTCATAGCTACTAGATGGAAACCCTTCTGTTCAAATCGTTTGATGATTTCACCCACTAATCCCCGCTGGACTCCATCAGGCTTGATAGCAATAAATGTACGTTCTGTATTAGAAGCCATAATTCTGCAAGAGAAAAGCAGAAAGAAACCAGTGAAAATCAACCGCAAAACTTCAGTTTTGCCATTTTTTAAATGGAGAAAATGGATTGGTGACTAGCAAGTTATAGCAAAAAGATTTTAAAGTACATAAGAGCCGAAGCATGAAAAGACAGGTGTATTAGGTTTGCTTGGCTAAAGAAGGGAGGGATAAATCCGTGAGAGAGAGAAAATTAGATCCCTTTTGAAAGGCTCAGTGCCATCACAAGACTACTGCAGTTAAATACTTCTAGTAAAAGCATGTTATTTTAACAGTGGAATCAAGTCTGAAGAAATGAAGTGTCTCTTGCTAAAGGAATGCACTAGCTCTATCATTTCTGGCTGAGCAGTCAATTTGATAAGTAGGCCCCTTCCAATTCTATCATCTCTAGAATGTATCTTCCTGCTGATCAAGGAGGTCCTGTTCAAGTTTTCCTCCTGTTTTAGATTCTTTAAAAAAAAAGCTGTATTCTACCCTAAAAATGCTACATTAATATCCTTTTTAAAAATGAACTAGCCACCCTCTAATCCATTCCTCTGACCCGGATTGCTAAACTATTCCATGCGAGTAGACAAAAATGTTCATACTTTCAAGAGATTATTAAACTACAATACACAGAAACCCTATAGTATTTCCAATATAAGGATGGCTGGGAGTTGTAGTTTATTACTACAGGGCCTGGTGGCTCAGCAGACTGATAGCATTGTGATTAACACCAGCTGTCTGCAATTACTGTAAGTTCGAATCTCACCAGGCTCAAGGTTGACTCAGCCTTCCATCCTTTCTAAGGTAGGTAAATTGAGGACCCAGTTTGTGGGGGCAATAAGCTGACTTTATATAAATATACAAAAGTATGTATAAATATACAAAAGTATGAAGGCTATTGCTTAACGCATTGTAAGCTGCCCTGAGTCTCCGGAGAAGGGCAGCATATAAATCCAATTAAAAAATAAATAAATCACCACCTAGATTATTATAGAGCGCCAGTTTGTTGTACTATAGTGGTTAACCTGCACCTCCAGCAACCAGGATATCATGATTTCTAGACCTGCCTGAGGCACAAAGCCAGCTGGGTGACCTTGGGCCAGTCACTCACTCTCAGCTCTAAGGGAGGAGGCAAAGGCAAGCTACTTTTGAAAAACCTTGTCAAGAAAACTTTAGGGACTAGGTCCAGGCAGTCACTAAGAGTCGAAAAACTGACTCAAAGGCAAAGAAAAAAAATAATAGTATAGGCTCACTATACTTTTTAAATTGGGAACTCAAGAGAGACCCAAAGACCATTCACAGCCTTCGTTTCAAAACGGTTCTTATATCTGCCAGCTCACATAACTGGGGAAGCTGGGACTGGATTTTTCATCCCTACAACACTGACACCGACTGTGCTTCTACCACAAAAACGTTTCTCTATAGCAAGGGTTCTCAAACTTGACAGCTTTAAGACTTGTGGACTTCAACTCCCAGAATTCTCCAGCCAGCTATGCTGCCTGGGGAATTCTGGGAGTTGAAGTCCACAAGTCTTAAAGCTGCCAAATTTGAAGACCTCTGCTCTATACAATCTGTAAAGACGCAAAGAGACCTAAAAGGGGCTCGGGAAGACTGTTCATCTCCGGCGATTATTTCCCCCGGAGTTGCTTTCTCTCGAGCTTGAGCGGCCCTTCTTTTTTTGGGCAGCTGCCGTACTGCGGGCAGCTTCCCTTTCAAAGGCTATAGCAGAAGAATTGTCCATCCACGTGTCACGCTTTGTTCCCCGGCTCGCCGGCGGCGGCGGCGGCGACGACACGTGTTCGAGGTTACACTCAGCAACTCAGCAGCCCGGGAAGGTGCAGCTCTCGTCTCCAAGAAACGAATCCCGTAGCGCCGGCCCCATTTTCGCGGCAGGCGAATTGTTCGAGCCTCGGTGGGGCCGCCCGAGAAGAGGGGGAGCCGCCTCGGCCGCCTTCAGGTTACGGAGACCGGAAAGGGGGAGCGACGCCTTCCGCCGGCCTGGTTGGATCCGTGAAAGGGCTTCCACAAAGAAGAGATTCGAGCAATTGCTCATTTTGCTTTCGTGGCAGCTGCAAAGGTTTTTTTTTGGGGGGGGGGTTAAATAACCTCCCCACCCCCACCCCCCGCTCCTCTGGTCACCCTGGCTAGGTTGGCCAGTTTTGCTCCTCTGTCTCTACGAATCTTTTTTCCTTCGCTCCAAGGCTTCGGTTTTTATTGCTTCTCTCCGGAAAAAGGAGGCAAGCCAAACACAAACCACTTACCCCAATCACAGGAAAATCTGTTCCAGGCAGGCAGGCAAGGCAAGCGGGGCGGCGTGGTTACAGCTGCTGCCTCCTTGAAATCCTTCTGGGGAAGAGGAGGAGCGAAGAGAGGCCAGGCTGGGCTATAGCCGGAATTTCACCGACCCACCCCGTGGCCGCAGCAAAGAAGGCGGGCTTCACTGTCGTGTTTCCACCTCCCCCACCCGCGCCTTTCCTGATTCGCGAGTGGGATTTCCCCCCTGGAGAAGTCTGGTCCTGGAAATGGCTTTCCCTCCCCCCACTTTCCTAAGGAGAGCTCTTCCTCTTCCCGTGTTTTTCTCCTCGAATGAAAGGGACGGAGTGTGGCGTTTTCCCTGAACCCGGCTTCTTCTAGATGTGTTTTTAGAGGTCCCCCTTGCCCAAATAGGTCCAATATCTGCTGCTTTTTTCCTGCGAGTAGGGGCGGAGAAGTAGCCTTTTGTCTTATTGTTTGTATGGAACATGCGGTAAGGATGGAAACCTGGCAGAACCGGAGGAGGTGTGGGCAGAAGGCACTAAATTCAGAAGATCAGAGCAACTTCCTTACAGTACACGATCCTCCTCCTGGCGCATCTTGCCACTGTTCCATTTTGGGTAGCGTGCTAAGCTTTTGCATATTATGTAATCCCAAACCTGTGTCTGCACTATTGGACCGGCAGATATAGTATCTACTTAAGACTAAGAATATTTGCCCTATTCACCTCACTTGGCCTTTTCAAAACCCCGTGGCACATTAGCGGATAAAGAAATTGACCTTAGAGATTAATAGATCTGGACTGACTATATACAAAACAAATATGGGACTAAAAAGTTGCAAATAGCTTATGAATGAAATATTTAGATGATTTTTCTTTTTACTTTGATATTTTAGTACCTATGGGGGAGTTAAAGAGTAAGGGGAAGTTAAGAGCTTATAGTTTGTTTATGTTAGATTATGTTTGCTAAATGCAATACCCTATATTTTGCTCTGGGAAGTGGGGGGGGGGAGGGAGAAGGGAATGGGTGGGGGGAGGAGGGGGGAATTTGTTTGTAAAACATTTTAAAGCTTCTCAATAAAAAAATAAAAATTAAAAAAAAGATTAATAGGTCTAACATTATCCTCTAGAGTGGCCAAGCGCTTCATATTTCTGTTTGTATGGGGTTTTTTTTTAGGGTTTTGTGCTTAATGGCTTAATCCCGTGATGGCGAACCTATGACACACGGGCCACAGGTGGCACGCAGAGCCCTCTCTGCTAGCACTCCAGCCGTCACCCCAGCCCAGTTCCACCACGCATGCCTCCCACTGGCCAGCTGGTCTTAGGATCTCTGTCGTGCATGCGTGGGGGTCAGGCGCATGCAGGGGATGCACGCTCATGCGGGGGGTGGGACACATGCATGGGGTGCAGGTTGGTGCAGGAGGCTTTCCAGGCCCAAAATAGGGTGTGTGTCTGGGGGGGGGGCTTGCTCGGCGCCCCATTTTGGCTTCCAGGTTGGTGCAGGAAGCTTTCCAGGCCCAAAACGGGGCCTGCCCACCCCCACCATGCCTCATTTTGGACCTGGAAAGCTTCCTGCACCAATCTGGAAGCCAAAACGGGGTGCGAGGGGGCCTGGGGCACATGCGTGATTGACACGCGTACATACATGGGGTGGGGCGCATGCACCGGGGGGGCACTCGCTTTGCATTTTGGGGGCTCGGGCACATGCACAAGCATTTGCTCACAAGTGTGCATTCTTTGGGCACTCGGCACTAAAGAGGTTAACCATCACTGACTTAATCCATCAGAAGCAAAACAATGAGTGAAGTACCTACAAATGTCCACTGAAGAATCATGACATTTCAATATTTTTGGAAACCACAAAAAAAAAAAACCATTACCAATATGTATTAAGATTCGTTTTAGACTAAACCCACATAGCAGATAGCAAAGGTTTTTGCTTAACTTTAATCACAGTGGACAGTGGCTATCTTTGGACTACACATGCAGGCATGGATAATTTCACCCTTGTTTATTAATTCAGCTTGTCTGTTCAGTAAACCCAATGAATCAGAAATCATATCAGCTGAGTTTATATAACCTATCGACCTGGAACCTAGTCAATCACACTTTAGCAAGTGCATTGTCCTACCTTAGCCCACACAGGTTTAGCCTGGTATAAAAAGCTTTATTTTGTTCAAAGCTGAGAATGCAGTTTATAACCTGAGCTGATTTAGAGCAATTGCCTACATTCATTTTGTGACACTAACTGCAGTCACCTCTTGAGTTTAAAGAGTCAAACAGTCTCTCAGGAAACCTCAGCAGTCTCTAGAAGCATTTTTTCACACGTGACCAGACCTAAGGCCTTTTATGTGTTCTTGGATCCTACAGACCATCTATTGATGCTACAGCAACATCCTTGCCCAAGCTGGTCAGTGTCACTCCAGAGTTAGTGGTTGGTATGCTCAGAAGTTTCAATCTTCCTTTATCCTTGGGATTTCATATATACCATAACAATTATAGTCCAAGTCATTCCAGCCAGGCCTAACAGACAGGGACAGTCATACATTCAAACTGGTGTCCATCTTGGAGCAGCTCAGATGTTATTTGATAGTGGAGGGATTTTTCTTGTCTTTCACTGCGAGTTGTATTGTGTTGGGGGGCTGCATGAAGGGGGGCTCAGCCAATCTCATTGTACACATGTTGTACTCTGACAATAAAGGTTTGAATTTGAATTTGGAGACATAAACTAATCACAGTGACCATGGCATTAAAAGTTGCTACCACCATCCTGCAGAAGAGAAATTATGTGAACGGTTCATCCCAGGAATCATGGATAAAGCTTGGGGAGTCTGGGACACAATTCTGTTGGGTACCTGGTTGATACTGGAACATAAAGGTGCCCTTAGTGCAGGGGTGAAATGCTACCGGTTTGGACCGGTTCAGGTGAACCGGTAGTGGAGATTGGGTATGGTTCACAGAACCAGTAGCAACCGCTGGCTAGCCATGCCCCCAACCGGTCCGTGACCCACAGCCCTGCCATGCTTCCCTGCCTTCCACACAGCCTTCCCGGCATCCCTGTGGCCAGCTTGCCAAAGCAGGCAAGCAGAAGGCCATGTGGAAGGCAGGCAAGCATGGCAGGGCTGCGGGGAAAGGAGCTAGCAGCCTACTCCCCCGCAGCCCTGCCATGCTTGCCTGCCTTCCCAGCAGTCCCCCACGCCCGCTTGCCTTCCGAGGTCGGTGTCCAGCTAACCCTAACCCCCATGCCCTTAGCGGAGATGCAGTGGCTGCTACCTTTGCCTAAAATGTCTCTCGTGTCTTGGAAGCGATTGGGGGAAGCGTGAGGGGGGAGAGCGTCCAGCAAAGGCCAGAAAGACCCAGCCGCACCCTCCCCCTCTTTCTCCTGTCTGGCTGGCAAAAAACAGGGCATGGACAGCCGCTGCTGTGCTATTCTCCTCTGCAAAACTGGTTCGCGGCTCTGCTCGCCTCCAGTGCCCCAATGCAACGCCTGTGGCTTTTGTGCAGCAAGCCCCCCTCTTCCTCCTCCTCCTCTGCAGCTCTAATGTGGGTTTTTAATTCACAAGGAAGGAAGAGAAACCCTCCCCATCCCCCGAGGACCGATTAAATTTTCTTGTTGCTCTCAGCGGAAATCCAGCCTTTATGTGGGAGAGAGTTGCTTCCCACTGGCCTGGCGGCCCTTGGGGGATACACAACCATTGTACTGGGGCTGAGAGGGGCACCGTCGCTGGCGCTGAGAGGGGCTGCTCGCATTCTTCCTTCTCCCGCTGCTGCTGCTGGAGCCGAGACTGCTGCTCTGCTGGAGGGTGGGCAGATATCAGGCCGATGCTGGCGGCAGGAAAAGGGAGACCTGCGCTTGGCCGAAGAGCCACTTTGGAGGAACATGGCAAGGCTTGCTCGCCTTTTGGGCCTGGTGCGCTCAGCTTCCATGGGGCCTTTGGGTGACTGCTGTTCACTTCCCCTCCACCTTGGGTCCCTCTACCTGTATCCAGCCCATGACGGGGGATGCGCCGCTTCTGGGCTGGGCTGCCTGCCCTCCTGGAGCACTTTCTTCCTTCTCCCGCAGCAGCCACTGTTCAGACCAGGTGTGTATGTGAGAGTGTGTGTGTGAGAGAGAGAGAGAGAGAAAGAGAGAGAGAGAAGAGAAAAAAAGGGAGAGAGAGGAGTGATGTAACATCATGTTGGCCACACCCACCCAGTCACATGACCACTAGGCCACTCCCACCAAGCCACACCCACAGAACTGGTGGCAAATTTTTTTTAGATTTCACCACTGCCTTAGTGGCTGCTGTACACTGATTTCAGAGTGGTGATTGTTTTGGTTTATTAAGGAAGTCCAACAGATAAAATGCCAGAAGAGATACCTGTAGTGAGATTTGGTAAAAAAAAAAGAGTGAACCTGATTTGGATATGATTGTGGCAATAAGTGGTGAAATGACATTACTTCTCTGTTGTTATTGAATTTCAGAATTCTGTCCCACAGCCCTTTTCAAAGTGATCAAATCCCAATTGGGGAAGCCAATAAAGTTTAACTACAGTAGTTGCTGTAGCCTTTTTTCTGGGTGTTTTACAGATAAAGCTATATTTATTTGGAGTTGGAAGTGGGGGGGGGGCTGTTTATCACAATGCATAGAATCCTTTGTGAGATGAATTTTGCCATCTGGTTGCTGGTTCCCTGTCCCTTCTGACTGGTTTAAGGGTAAGGAAACGAGAAATCTAGTTCAGAAAACTAGATAGATGTAATTTCCCCTAAACTAGTTATCTCAATTTTAAAAGTTTTCTTAAGGCAGGGGTCTGCAACCTTAAATACTCAAAGAGCCATTTGGATCTATTTTCCACAGACAAGACCGGGAGCCACAAAACCTGGGTGGGTGTGGCCAACTTGACATCACTCACTTCCACTAGTCACATGACCCCCTAGCCACGCCTGTCCAGCTGGTCATTAGGGCAGAAAACCGGTTGTTAAAAAACACTGGGAACCACAAAACCTTTTTGATCGATCTCTCTCCCTCCCCCCACCCCGTTTCTCTCTCCTCCTCTCTCTGTCTCTGTCCTGCCTGCTTCTCCAACCCCCATCGTCGCCCTTACCTTCTCAGGCCAGGCGAGGAGTGACTGGGAGGGGAGGACAAGGGGCTGGGCCAGCCAGTGGTAGGATCACCCAACAGGGAACCATAGCAGAGGTCCCAAAGAGCCGTATGCGGCTCCAGAGCCACAGGTTGCTGACACCCTCTTAGGCTATAACTTGCTGGGATGGAAGGATTTGATTTAAAGAAGAACTATAGAACATATACTCTTGCGGGACCAGTAGAGGGTGCTCATTAAAAGGCATACTCCTAAACTGTGTCCTAAATGCCAATGTTATTTGTATGCAGACAGCAAAGTTAAGTCACACAATAGTCATAGCTACTGGAATTTCTGTTTGATAAATTAAACATAAGGATTAGAAAACAGAAAAAAATAGAAAATAGATTTTAACAACTGTGTGAAATCAATATCCAACTTGAATTTAGCAATACTCTTAATTTGTTGCTTTCACCCATTATAACTATTTCAACAGGAAATTGCTGACTGAGATACTTTGGAAACAGAACTAGGCAAATGCCAAATTACAATATTCATTACTGCTAATGTATGTCTATGTGACATGGGAAGCTAACAGTGTTGGAACTCATTCAGAATATCAGACCTAAGTTTTGATGTGCCCAGCCTTTCCTCTTCTTGTTATTGCTAACCTACTGTTCTGAATAAGAAAATGACAGATTTTTAACTTTTCAACTGTGAGGCTCTCTTCTCAGACGATCTTTTCTTCAAAAATTACAGTACAGCATTAAATGTTCAAGTAAATACATACTTGCTCATTTTGCTTAAAAAAATTTGTTTAGAAACTATAATTTTAATAATTCTGATTTTGGGTTTTTTATCCTGATATTTTACATATTCAAGTTTTTACAATTTTTCTTATTAACCATCTTTTCTGTTAATATTTGTCTTAGCACCAAGTACCCTCCTGAAAGAAATAGACACAAAATCATGTTGTTCTCATCTACCTTTTCCAATTCTTATCTTCTCATTATCTATATTGTATGCATATTTACAATGACATGTAAGTAAAAATATAGGATAAACACATTCGCAATATTAATAAGGAGGAATATTAATCAAATATGAAAGATTACTATTATTTTTTCAATATCAATTTTAGCTCTACAAGTTTCCATGTTCATTGTGAAATTAAGGTAAGGTTAAAATGTTTTTTGCTTCTTTAATCACACCCTAATAGGCTTCATTTCCTATTAGCTTTCATTACACTGTTAATTCTCCACTATAATTTGTCCCTGTAACTGCCAATTTTTCTACAAATCAAATAATTATTTTTACCAGCAGTTATCATTAACTCTCCCACTCTCCTCACTCCAAATTCTCTTGCAGCCAGATTCTATCTTCACATTGCATGCCGATGATAAACGACCCAACCCACGTTACAACACGTGGTACACATGAAGCCAATACATAAGGTCTGTCAGTTCCCTGTGTCATGTGAAGTCAGAAAATTTGCTCCAGTAAATGACATTTAATCTGTGGGAAAACATCCCATGGAAACAGTTTTATTGACCAAGCCTATGTATGTTTATTCGAAAATCAGTCCCCTGGCACTGCAACTTGGATATTTGTTGCGTACTATGATAAACTAAGCCATTATCGAATAAAGCAAATGTGGTCGCGCTCACCTAACAAAGGCACATCTAAGGCTGACAAAATCAGTATACCTGGCTTCTTCACCCTACGCGCCAAGCCACAACTGTTGTGGCACGCCGCTACCAAGCAATCGCGCAAGGAGACTGCACAACCTCCGCCTGAATATTGCGTCCACCGCCTTCAACTCCAAAGGAGGAAAGGGCGATTCAGATCTTCGTTCGGAAGCTTATTCATAGGGATAAAGGTGGGATAAACGGGGTGGTGCAATCGGAATAAATTACCCACCAATTTACTCCCTAAATCATCCACACAAACCGCGGCGCCGCCTGCTCAACCCCCCTCCCAGCCCCCCAGACAACCAAGTGCCCCGCCCCGCCCTAGTTTCTTTTCCATGGCACGTCAGCAGCTCTAAGCCCCACCCACCCTCCTCCCTCTCGAAGCCTGGAGAATTCGGGGCTTGGGTAAAGCTCCGCCCACTTTTGACGCCACTGCCCCGCGTCCCCTCCCTCCGCTTCGGCGCCGTGGGTGAGGTCAGCGCCGCGCGCCTTTCACCCAGGCTTCCTTCCCGTCCAGATTCCGTTGCGGAGGGCGGCGCTGCATCTCCTGCGGGTTCTTCGCCTCCGGCCTTGGGCGCCCGGCCGGCTCCTTGCTTCGAGACCATGGAACTGGCGGACGGCGTGGTGTACCAGGAGGATCCGGGCGGTCCCGGCCCGGCCATGATGTCAGAGCGGGTGTCTGGTCTGGCGGGCTCTATCTACCGCGAGTTCGAGCGTCTCATCGGGCGATACGACGAGGAGGTGGTGGCCGAACTGATGCCGCTGGTGGTGGCCGTGCTGGAGAACCTGGACTCGGTTTGTGCGCACAGCCAGGAAACCAGCGTAGAGTTGGAGCTGCTGCGGGACGACAACGAGCAGCTCCTCACCCAGTACGAGCGGGAGAAGGCGCTGCGTAAACAGGCCGAGGAGGTGCGTAGGAGGAGGCGAGGGGAGGGAGGGGGCGACGACGATTTGGGGGCGCGGTGGTCGTGCGGATGATGTTGGCAGCGCCGGAGGATCTCAAGAGAGGCTTACACGGACACGGGAACGACGGCCTGGTGGCCAAAAGTTTGGTGGGGAGAGGATTTGAAGGAGCCAAATGGATGGTGTACAGTAATAGACTGGGCTTGCTGGTGCTTGCTTGCCTGGGATCGACTTCCACAGCCAAAGTGGCAGTTGGCTATTGTCATTGCATGGAGAGCTGGATTAAAAAAAAAAAAGTGTGTTTAGAATAGAAAAACCCATGAGCAATCGGGGATGGGTGTGACTCTCCCACCGTTGGGGTAAAGGCTACTGTTGATTTGAAGGAGATGCTTTGATTGCTTTTGCTTGTGATCCTTCCAGAGGAAGCTGATTGGCCGCTGTTAACACAGGATCCTTGCCAGCTGTATCTTATGACGCAATGGTTTGTAGAAGAGGGTGAACTTCTGAAAGGCTCAGTTTATTGCTTTCAACACTTTCATGCCCTGGGGCAGTAATTTTAGTTGTGTGGTAGTTGTCATATGCTCGTTATGCGGTGGTAGGCCTCAATAAATCCATTCTTGTAGAGAATTTATGATGTGTAGAAAGTTGTGGTCTTAAGAAACTGGAGAATGAAAACTTTGAAAGCAACAGATAATGTAGGAAAACATTTTTTTCTCATGATGCTCCAAGATGCTAAATATCAGAAGTGAGATTAAATTAGTTTTTTTACAACACATTTGATACTAAAAATTATAGATAGGATGCACTATGTGACAAAAAACAATTGCTAGTAATATAATGCTTTTTCTGTCATGCTGAATTTTTAAAAGGTAGGTGCCATGATTTTAAATACAATTAATTTAGAAAAAAAACTAATTTTATCTTGCTATCTTTATACTGGTATATATATCTGTTTATATATAAATGAAATTTTGAATTTTAAATAGATGAAAGAGAAAAAAAATAACTAACCCTTCCTTATGCAATTCTTCCACCTGTAACATTGAAAGTTGCTTTTTATTAAACAAAAGCACAATTGAGTATTTTAGGTAAGTTCTTTGATCAAGCCATGCTGTTGATGAGTGGCATTCTAAATTCACCTGCTGCATTCAGAATGTATTTATTCATTTATTTAATACAATCTTTATTATTTTGTATAAATAACTCAAGGGCAAACACAAACACATATAATACTTCCTCCTTCTCCTCTTGTTTTCTCCACAACAGCAACCTTGTGAGAAGGATTGGTCTGAGAGTGTGACGGCCCCAAGGTGATCCAGCTGGCTTTCATGCCTAGGTCAGGACTAGAACTCTCAGTCTGATTCCTCAAAACTGTGATGCTCTGATTTGAGAACTTTTATAGTGTTTCATATTTTGAACAACATTTAAACTATAAGTACTGTGATGGTGGTATTTCTTCCATACCTTAGGGGAAATTTTTCTTTTGACTTGTGGGCAGGATAGGACAGTCCCAGGAGTCTGGGGATTAATTTGTTAAAAGGCTTGATATTGCTGCTTAAGAAGAAGCAAATAATATTGAGAATGAATGATAAATTAGGATAGATACTGTCATCAGAAACAAATGTGTCAAATAATATTTAGCTCAAGATCTGTAGATGAACCTTGACACTTATTTTAGTCATGATGAGTGCAGAAATGATTATGATGATTTTGGCTGTGAGTTACTAAATTATAAGGAGTCACAACATTACTTATATAAATGCATTGATGAAATGAAGAGTTAAATTTATTTTCATCTATGCATTTGACAGTAAAGTGAGTAGAAATGGACTTTTTATTGAATAATAATTATTTGCTACTTATCCGTGGAACTTAAAACATTTGCTTTGCTTAAACCCCAGTTAAGCAGGAGTTGATTAATAGGACTAGGAAAAAAACCTGTTAGACACTTTAGGGTTATTGATATGTAGAATCATTGTAGCAAGTTAGATGCATTAATGTTCTGACTTGACTTTAAGTAGTTTCGCATCTTTGTATTTATTTGAACAATTCTGAATGCAATCACTACTGTGGCATATTTATTGTTTGTTGTAATAAATTACAACAGTAATTGTAATTACTGTGACAGTCCATAGCTAGTGGTATACTTCTAGTAGCTCTGCAGAGACTGTTGACAAGCTGAAATCCTCACTTCTCTTACCTTCCTCTCTCCTTCTGAAATCTCTTGAGAAAACTGTAGCCTTTTCTAAATCTGTTTGGGAGTATTATGTGGAGTGGAGGAAGTATCTAAGAAGGTGACAAGGTATTGTATAAAGTCTAGCAGGATTTTTATGCTACCTCAGTTAAGCATTTTAATTTTTTATTTCTCGTGATTTATGGCAGTAATGCTATTACTTTATGGTAGCATCTGAAGTAAAAGAGATATCATAACTCTTGTCAGTTATGTCTCAGTCAAGAATATGTTTATCTTTATCACTGTTTCTTTAGTGCCTGAAGGCAGTATGTATCACATGGTATTTGTAAGGATTCTTTTGGCTAAAGAAGTGGGTAAAACTATTTTAAGTAGTGCACTTGGCTTTTTTCTATCATTAGTGTTATCTTGGATCTTTTCTGTCAGATATAATTTCTACTAAACATTTTGAGAAAATCTGATTGGCTTATGATTTACATATGATTTGTGTGTAACATTTTTTAAACAAGCTTTCTGATATTGATAGAGCTAAAAATAGTTTTATCTGAGATGTTTTGAAATGGCCAGAAAGCAGTGTATGTTCTAATCATCAACACTGAACTGTGTACACACATAAGTCTCTTGACTGAAAGAAAAATTTATCCAATCTAAATAAAATTATTTGTATATATTCATTCGTAATTGTTGTTTTCTGTGTCAAGAATACCTTGGACAAGAGAGTATATATCTTTAGTGCAATATTACATGGCTAGTGTAATATTACTTCTGTAATTTGGTGTTAAGAAATGTTTCCTTAACATATCCGGTGATGCCACTTGTAGAGTGTTCTTTTCTGCCCTTAATATATGCTTGATATATCTGTTTGCTTTTATTTTAAAATTAAGTTGCTTGGGAGATTTTAGCTTTAGGATATGAATATTCAGTACCATATTTATGCATAAGAGTACTAAATAGACCTAAAACTGAGGTACTACATGATTTAACTACTTTGAATACTTTAAATTGTTTGAATTGCTATTTTATTAAGAATAAAAAGTTTATGTTCTATTTTGAAATTTCATTTGGATTATCAGGGAGGGTCAGGATAAATGGATTAAAAACTCACTGTTAAACACTGAATAATCTCTTAAAAACTTCAAGACTCAAAGGATTACTTAAATAGCTTAGTCTGTGGACTTTATTTAAGAGCATCTGTAGGAAGCTAAGATGTGTCAGCTGTGTCTCTCTGTCAACAGAGCAGACTGTTAAATTGGATTCTCCATCCCAGTGTAGATTTTCAAAATCTTGGTTTGTTGTGGATTCTTTGGAATAGATATAGGGAGAAATGATGTTGTTAATGTTTATAACAATACCTGTATGGTAAAAGTAGACTCTCCTGCAAGTTTAACTTTATTCCTGATGACTGCATGGAAACATCCCAGTAGTTTTGTTAGCAACAGTACGGAAGTGGTTTGCTATTTGCTATTGCTTTCTTTCTGGATTTCTTTTAAAAATTCTAATATAGCCTTTAGTAGCCCTTTCATCACAGTTTTGACCAAAATAAACTAGAGTCATATCCCATATTCTAACATAGGTAGGATAAAAATTATCCCCAGAAGAATCAGATTGTATCCTCTAATATAGTATAGAGTTGGATAGAAAAATGTGTATTTGTTTTGCTTGTGCTGCTAAAATGGTTTGGAAAAGAGGTTAAACAGCTTCTACAGGGTATTTAAATATATAAAATATTTAAATATACTCATAAATACATTTTCTTTTGACACAGAAATTTATTGAATTTGAAGATTCTCAAGAACAAGAAAAAAAAGAGATACAGATACGAGTAGAAGCTTTAGAATCACAAACTCGGCAACTTGAACTAAAAGCAAAAAATTATGCTGATCAAAGTAAGTAAGAAATATGTGTAAATTTTAACTAAGTCCTTTTAAATTACTCACACAATTCATTTATATTTTGGAATGAAAATCATGAAAGAGCTTTATACCAAAATGATTCCCTAGTTATGTTGTTTTGTTTATTTATAAATTTGTGTAGCCACTCATTTCAATGCTTATTATTATTATTATTATTATTATTATTATTATTATTATTATTATTATATTTGTATACCGCCCTTCTCCCAAAGGACTCGGGGTGATGAACAGCCAATAGATAAAATACAAAAAATACAAAATTTAAAACAATATTAAAATCCAATTAAATTAATTTGGCCCACAGTTAAAACACCCCTATATTAACCCATAATTTAACAATTTAAAATTAAAACAATTTTAAAAAAAGCATATACATATGTACACAAATAAATACACATGCATATGTACTTTATTTTGTATTAACTAGTATAATCCATGTAGTTACTAACCTAGTTAATTCTTTTGTAATAGCTGAGTGGAGAGCTTTGTGAAAGATATTCAACTAACTGTTGGAGTGATTTTTCCATCTAAAACAGGAGTATCAAACTCAAGGCTTGCGGGCCAGATGTGGCCCGCGGGGTGCTTAGATCTGGCCCGCAGAGCCACCCTGGAAACAGCAAAGAACCGACCCATAGTGCCTCTCAATGAAAAGAGAACTTGGGAGGGCCACATGCAGGCTTCCCGGGCCCCATTTTCTCTGGCAGAGGGCTATCAAAACAAATTAAAAACAAAACAAAAGGAGAAATGTTTCCCCTTTTGCATTTGGGCATGCAAGAAGGGACAGGAAAGGAGAAAGGGAAAGAGGAAAGAAAAGGATGGGAAGATGGGAAGAGAGCAAGGAAAGAAAAATAACGGAAGAGGGGAAGGAAGAAGAAAGGAGAATGAAGAGGGAAGGAAAAAGAAGAAAAGGAAGGAAGTAAAAGGAAGGAAGGAGATTATAATGAGAGTGAGGGAGGTTCTGAAGGAAATCCTGCCTTAGCACTTGGCCACCACAGACACCTCCGACACAAGTGACGTTGAACTGGCCACGCCCACCCTGGCCACACCCACCCCACCCCTCCAAGGTCAAACACAATCCTGATATGGCCCTCAATGAAATCGAGTTTGACATCCCTGATCTAAAATAATTGTATAACAATCATTCTAGATCTGCAACAGGTTAAAATATTAAGAAGGATTAAGAGGCAAAGATTTGTTGGGGGGAAAAGTTCCATAATACTTGCTGAGACTTATTTATAGGTAAACATGTTTAAGATTGTTCATAAATCCCCATTCACTCTTATGAATCAAATTTGTAATATACTTGTAGTCTCACTTGGGATATACTTGTAGTCCCGCTAACCAGATTTGACTTGGTTTAGATCAGCTAAATTCAAGTAGATTCTATTACCCATAACTTGATATTTTCAAGTTAAAACGATTCAAAATCTTCGTAAAATGTTCCAGGAAATTTAGTGCTAAAATTCTTTATTATTATTCCATAATAATTCTACATTAAATGTAAGGAGATCTCCAAAATCATATATTGGAGATTTTAAAAAATTATTTCTCACGGAAATAGCTAAAAGTTTCAGAAAGAGTACAAATAATAATAGAAAAAATGTCAATCTTGATATGTACTTTTCTGCAGTAGCTATTCAAATTATTATATTTTTATAGAGTATGCCTATATTTTAAAAAAGTACTTTGATACATTATATTCAGAAATAGTTTTATCAGACAAATTAAATTCTTTGTAATCTGAAGGTTTCTCCCATCCCACCCTCCAGCAGCCAGTTATTGGACTTTAAGGATATTAATCTTGGATATTTGGTCACCTGAAATGAAAGTGTGACTGCTGACAATTTTTCTTGTACTTTCAAAGTTATTTATCTTTCCTAATTTAATGTTTTAGTTTATTTTCATTTAATGAACCTAGAAGCTTGTAAAGCATCAACCTGAAATATAATCTGAACTTCTAACAGTGCTTTTGGATACCTAAGGTAGATTCTTAGAAAATAGTAGATTGGGTGACTGCAATCCAGTGTTTGCTTATCTTGTGATTTATAAATGCTTAAACATTTCATATGAGTCCACTATCTAGAACTGTGCAAAATACTTCAAAGATGAAATGTTCCAACCTCAAATACCCTATTCTGATTTTTTTTTCTGGCAGTAAGTTCAGAATTTCTTTTTTTTTGATGAGGTTGGAAAAAGATATTTAGGGACAGAATGTTTTGACCTCAAAATGCTGTGCATATCTTTACTCCTGGCTCATGACTCCTTCATTAGGTAGGATATCATATGATTGTGTTTCCAGCTTGAAACTGAAAATAAAACAATAAAAGATAATAGAATCCAAGAAAGCAAAAAAAAAAAAATTATATAAGAAATAAATATATAAAGAATTCCTGTCTTGGAAAATTACTCCTCACTCACTTTGTGGCAAGTATAAAGAGTTCCTTAATATCATCACTTCTTAGCTACATTACATACAACCACATTTCACAAGTATAAAGTAATTCCAGTATTCAAATACAAATAAAAAACTAAAGTTAAACATGGCAGAAAGAAAGAATTTCTCCTTTAAAAAAAACTCTCTAAATTTCCTTACTTTAGAGGGAAAAAGTTAAATGTAAAACCAGTTTAAGTATGAAATAATCAAGCAACATATTGGTGAATACCTAGAGATAAAGTCATCACTAGAAACCAACATGGATTTGTCAGAAACAGATCATGCCAGACAATTTTTTTTGCATTATTTGACAAAGTGACAAAATTAATGGACTAGCCAAATGCTGTGGAAATAATTTATTTGGACTTCAGTAAGATATTTGATAAAGTTGATCACAAACTATAACTTGATAAGCTAGAAAAATGTAGGTTAGACAGCATCACCACCAGATGGATTTGTAACTGGCTGGCCAACCACATTCAATATGTAATCCTTAATGGAACTACATCTACATGGTGGGAAATATGTAGTGGGGTACCCCAAGGCTCTGCTTTAGGCCTAATACTCTTCGATATCTTCATAAATGACTTAGACAAGGGGATAGAAGAGGGACTCATCAAATTTTCAGATGACATCAAGCTGGCAGGAGTAGCCATTACTCCAAAAGATAAGCACAAATTATAGAAGGATCTTGACAGACTTGAACATTGGGCCAGTCTGATCGCTTAGGGAACAAAAACCCACTTCAACCCATTTGGTTGAAGTGAAAGATAATTTTGCTAAGAGATGCTGGATGCAGGAAAGTCAGACGGAATCTGAGTTTCCCGTGCAAGAAGACAAGGCTATTTCCTTCAGTCCCTTCCCTCCCCCCATGACCTGTCCAGGCCCACCCAATGTGATGTCGCCTGGATGTTTTGGGTACATGGAGGTGTTTGGGCTGGTAACTTTCCACACTCATGGCAAATGGCCTTGAAGATACCTTGGCACAAACCGGTCCCACGGTGATTAGCTTTTCTTCAGCTGTCATCCCACTCCCGAATTCCCACACAAAAATGCATACAGCTTTACTGCTGCCAATTTGTCACCCCCCTCCCCCCCAATACTATCTCCCCCAGTCCTTTGATGGCAGGACACAAGCGTGGCGCCAAGATGGTGGATCTGACAGGCCTTATCTAAAAGGATGAAATTCAGAGTAGAGAAAAGCAAGATTTCACATTTAGGCAAAAAACTCCAAATGCACAAGTATAGAATAGGTGGTACCTGGCTCAACATCAATAACTGCGAGAGGGATCTTGGAGTCCTACTAGACAGTCACTCAACTATGAACCAGCAGCATGCTGCAGCTGCCAAAAAAGCCAATGCAATCCTAGGCTGCATTAATAGAGCGATAAAATCAAGATCAAATGAAGTGTTAGTGCCACTTTAACTGGTCTTGTAGTATGACCACACACACACACAGGTTGCCGGAATTGGGTATGTTTAGCTTAATGAAAAGAATTACTTCCTTAAATTAATTGACGATTTTTAAAAATAGTTAGCAAGAGAAGTGCACAAACCTAGTGTCCTCAAAAGGCTCCAATATGCGGCTGGAGCAAAATGATGAATTCCCCCATCTCCCCTCCCCTCCACCCGAGATAACTGTCTTGTGGTCTCTTCATGAGAAAAAGGAACGATTGTAAGGAGAAACAGCTTGGGCAGTTTCACATCAGAAGATCAAGGGGAACTGATCCACTTCTGTTCCTTTGTAGAAGCTGCAAATAGCCAGCATCATTTGCCTGTCCTCAGATGGCTGGCTTCCCCCAGAAGCCCATTAGGTGAATGCCCTCCTGGGCTGGAATAATTACAAGAAGAGGATTCTGTTTTACATTTACATTCATTGGGGAGGAAGGGATTACAAAAAAGTAAGTGGGTGCACTATAGGGAGTACACATTGAAAGCAATGCCCTGGCACCAGCAGCCACAAGTGTGTTAGGCAGACAGCTTTGTGTATTTCCCATTGTGTGCCTCCTTTCGCCCTTGTTAATTCTTTCCTCTCTAATCTCTCCTGCTGTTAGAAATTTTCTGTTTAGTCCACCTGCAATAGATTTTTCTTAAATTTTGTATGTTTTGTATGTTTTGTATGTTTTGTATGTTCCTGTAATTTCTAGTGTCCCAGGTCATTTGTATAAACATAGAGTACTACTGTAACTGCCTACTCTAAGCTGCTTAATCACTTGGCATCTAGACCTTCCTGTGATTTATTTTTGTAAAGGAGTATTGTTCTTTAGGAAATACGCAGTTTGGTTTAAATTTTCATTTCCCAGAGCTATATGTATTCTTAATTTAAAGACATATGAAGATCTATAAATTAAGAGTAACAATAATGTCACTTTATTTTTAGTTAAGCCATATTAGCCGTATTTTTCAGAGTATAAGATGCGCCTTCCCCCCCCCCAAAAAGAGGATGAAAATCTCTGTGTATCTTATACTCCAAATGTAGCCCCGCCCAGCCTCGCAAACTGAGATTTCAGAGGCTGAAAGAATCCTCTGAATGAAGCTTCAGAAAAAAAGTTTCTGAAAGGCTTTTATCTAAAATAATACGGCAAGCAACAAAAGAAGAATCAGTAAAGGTTTTAACCAAACTATGCTAACAAATCTGGAGAACGACACAATAACCAACAGAAAGGAAGAGGTTAATCTATGTATCAATACCAAAGAAAGGAGAATGAACAGAGTATAGATAGTCCTTCAGAATAAAAGCCTCTGAAAGAAGCTTCAGAAAAAAGGCTTCGAAACAGAACTTCAGAAAAAAAGCCTTTTTTTCTGAAGCTCTGTTTCGGAGGCTTTCAGAGTTAAAAAAAATCAAGGCACAGAGCTCACAACCAAGGAATGAACCTCTTGCTAAAATTCACCTCTGGGAACAGCTGATTGGGGGTATTCTGGGAGGCTGATCTACCCACCAATCAGCTTTTTTCTTATTTTTCTCCCCAAAAACTAAGGCCCTCTTATACTCTGGTGCGTTTTATAATCCAAAAAATATGGTAAAATAAAGATGAATTTGGATTGTATAGCAATTTCTCACTATAAATATTATTGTTATACTTAAACTTAAAATAACTTAAAAGAAGATAGTTCTGTGTAATTTATCTTAAAAATGTCCACCTACTCTTTCCCAGATTTATAAAGTTCTTTAGTCACTAAATAATGCATATAATGTAAATGAATAATTCCTGCTATGCTGTTTGGTTATTTATCTTGTGGGATTCTTTCTTTTACCAGCATTGTTGTTAATGCTCTTGAATGCTAGTATTACCATTTCATTTATTTATACAAAATTGTAGATAACACAAGAAATAAAACGTGTGATGTTCTTTTCGGATGTCCTGGGTTCACACGCATTGATTGTGTTTGCATGCCAGTCACTTGGGAATCTTGCTAAGCGTCATGCATGGAGTCTATTTTTTCTACTTGTTCTTTGGGCTTAGATGAGAGACTAGCCTAACCATAAAAAAGTAAAAGCTTGTTATAGCAGCCAAACCTTGACATTTTCTTTGTCACCCAAAGGAACAAATCCTGAAGTGTAATCCTGGCTAGTTTGAGTTGTAAGTATGCAATGTATAGCTGGCCTGAAATCTATGCTTAAAAAAAAAAGACTTATGAGGAATCAAGGTAGGTGCACTGTATTTAGCACTTCGAACAGTATATTTTACTATTTCAGACAAAAAGGATGGAAAGAGTGCTTTATCGGTATCCTGATAATTTCAGTTTAGAATAGTTAATATTCTGAATTGCATTTGCTTTGAACGTAAGTTTGAGAATCAGTCTGGAAATTAACAAAATAAGATTCAGTAAGAATCATATCAGATAACAAAAAAAGACCTGACATTAGCTAGAAGTATGTGGGAAACAACCCCCTCCCCACCCCAAAGAATGAAATATTTTGGGAAATATTAAAAGAGGCAGAATATTATATTTCCCCAAAGGAGAAATGGAGAAACATGCACTTAGAGCAGTGGTTCTCAACCTTCCTAATGCCGCGACCCTTTAATACAGTTCCTCATGTTGTGGTGACCCCCAACTAGGGGTGGGTTCTAAATTTTTTTACTACCGGATCTGTGGGCGTGGCTTATTTTGTGGGCATGGCTTGGAGGTCATGTGACTGGGTGGACGTGGCTAGCTGGTCATGTGACCGGGTGGCCATGGCTATATGTATAGGGACTACTCAGAGGGCTGAAAAAAGTCATTTCTGACAGGTCCCCTCGCACTTTTGACTGGTCCTCACACTTATGACCATCCTCACATTTATGCCTGTGCAGCATTCTTAACAACCATGTCACTCATTTCACAACTGCTTCTCTTCAACATGGTATAAGATAGGGCAAAAAACGTAAAATGTGAGGACAGTCGTAAATTCAAGGACTGGTCAAAAGTGCGAGGACCAGTCAAAAATAACTTTTTCAGCCCTCTGAGTAGTCCCTGTGCACAAAAGGACTACCCAGAGGGCTGAAAAATGTGATTTCTGACAGGTCCTCGCACTTATGACCAGTTTTTGCAGTTATGACTGGTCATCATTTATGCCCATTGTAGCATTCTTAACAATCGTGTCACTCATTTCACAACTGCTTCTCTTCACCATGGTGACAAGATAGCACAAATACGTAAATTGTGAGGACAGTTGTAAGTTCGAGGACTGGTCAAAAATAACTTTTTCAGCCCTCTGAGTAGCCATATGCATAAAAGGATACAGCAATAGAGAGGGATGAAGGAAGGGAAGGGAAATTAGAGTAGGAGTGAAGGTAAGAGAGGGAGGAAGAGAGGAGGAGAAAGAGAAAGAGGAAGTAGGGAGAAGAAGAAGAGTGGGGGGGAAGAGAAAGTAAGAAAGAAAGAAAAGACAGAGGTGATAGGTTTGAGGAGAAAGATTGCTGTACAATAAAAAAGATGAAAGGGAAGAAAGCCAAACAAATATTAAGATATTAAGATAAAGAATGCATTGTTAAACTTTAAAGAATAAAAGAGAACAAATAGCAATAAATAGCAATAATTAGAAACACACATACAAACATACAACATATTTTCTTTGAACAGAGTATTTGGCCGGTTCACAAATTTAAACAGTTGTAGGAGGTTAGCACCCACCCCTTTCCTAGAAGAATGAAATATTTTGGGAAATATTAAAAAGGCAAAATATTATGTTTCCCTACCTGTATGAGAAATGGAGAAGCATATTTTACAGACAAAGCAGCTCCCACCTTCCTGCCTCCCACCCTTTGTTAATGGGCCAGAGGCAGAAACTCAATCCTTTGTCAAAGGACATTTGCAACACAATAGCAACAGAAACTAACACAATGGGCCCCATCAAGGCATGTGATCCTGTCCAACATTAAACAATCTTTCCAAGCAGTCTCCATGTTTCCAGTGTCTTTTTCCCCACTTGGAGCAGAACCCAGAAGGATATTTCTTCCAACACAGTATTTAGTCATTTCAATTAAATTTACAATTTCTATATTTCCTTTTTACCATATTTATTCCTCATCTATTTTTTCAAAAAAACAATATTACCCTTCATCCTCATCTCTAATCTTAATCAAATTCAATTTTTCCCTTCTATTCTATATTATACCCCTTCGCATTGTCATCTATTTTTATATCCATCCTCACATTGGTTAATTATGTAATACAGTTGTCTAATACAAATTCAACATTTTAATATAAATCAATTAGTTATATAACTATCTTTTTTGTATATTAATCAATATGAACATGAATATTCCAATTATTTCCATGCAATCCAATTTCTTACAAATCAATTAATTATATTTACCAATAATAATAAACCAAATAATTTCCCCCATATATTCCTCCAAACCACAACTTAACCAATTAATAGTATCTCAATTATTACAATTCCCTAGTTCAGTGGTTCTCAACCTTCCAAATGCCGCGGCCCTTTAAAACAGTTCCCATTGTTGTGGTGACCCCCAACCAGGGGTGGGTTCTAAATTTTTTTTACTACCGGTTCTGTGGGCGTGGCTTATTTTGTGGGCGTGGCTTGGCGGTCATGTGACTGGGTGGGCAAGGCTAGCTGGTCATGTGACAGGTGGCCATGGCTATGTGTATAGGGACTACTCAGAGGGCTGAAAAAAGTCATTTCTGACAGGTCCCCTCGCACTTTTGACTGGTCCTCACACTTATGACCATCCTCACATTTATGCCTGTGCAGCATTCTTAACAACCATGTCACTCATTTCACAACTGCTTATCTTCAACATGGTATAAGATAGGGCAAAAAACGTAAAATGTGAGGACAGTCGTAAATTCAAGGACTGGTCAAAAGTGCGAGGACCAGTCAAAAATAACTTTTTCAGCCCTCTGAGTAGTCCCTGTGCACAAAAGGACTACCCAGAGGGCTGAAAAATGTGATTTCTGACAGGTCCTCGCACTTATGACCAGTTTTCGCAGTTATGACTGGTCATCATTTATGCCCATTGTAGCATTCTTAACAATCGTGTCACTCATTTCACAACTGCTTCTCTTCAACATGGTATAAGATAGGGCAAAAAACGTAAAATGTGAGGACAGTCGTAAGTTCGAGGACTGGTCAAAAGTGCGAGGACCAGTCAAAAATAACTTTTTCAGCCCTCTGAGTAGTCCATATGCATAAAAGGATACAGCAATAGAGAGGGATGAAGGAAGGGAAGGGAAATTAGAGTAGGAGTGAGGGTAAGAGAGGGAGGAAGAGAGGAGGGGAAGGAGAAAGGAAGAGGAAGTAGGAAGAAGAAGAAGAGGGGGGAAGAGAAAGTAAGAAGGAAAGAAAAGACAGAGGTGGTAGGTTTGAGGAGAAAGATTGCTGTACAATAAAAAAGATGAAAGGGAAGAAAGCCAACCCCAAACAAATATAAAGATATTAAGATAAAGAATGAATTGTTAAACTTTAAAGAATAAAAGAGAACAAATAGGAATAAATAGCAATAATTAGAAACACACATACAAACAAACATACAACGTATTTTCTTTGAACAGAGTATTTGGCCGGTCCACAAATTTAAACAGTTGTAGGAGGTTAGCACCCACCCCTTTCCTAGAAGAATGAAATATTTTGGGAAATATTAAAAAGGCAGAATATTATATTTCCCTGGATGAGAAATGGAGAAGCATATTTTACAGACAAATCAGCTCCCACCTTCCTGCCCCCCACCCTTTGTTAATGGCCCAGAGGCAGAAAGTCAATCCTTTGTCAAAGGACATTTGCAACACAATAGCAACAGAAACTAACACAGTGGGCCCCATCAAGCCATGTGATCCTGTCCACCATTAAAACATCTTTCCAAATAGTCTCCATGTTTCCAGTGTCTTTTTCCCCACTTGGAGCAGAACCCAGAAGGATATTTCTTCCAACACAGTATTTAGTCATTTCAATTAAATTTACAATTTCCATATTTCCTTTTTACCATATTTATTCCTCATCTGTTTTTTAAAAAAACCAATATTACCCTTCATCCTCATCTCTAATCTTAATCAAATTCAATTTTTCCCTTCTATTCTATATTACACCCCTTCGCATTGTCATCTATTTTTATATCCATCCTCACATTGGTTAATTATGTAATACAGTTGTTTAATACAAATTCAACATTTTAATATAAATCAATTAGTTATATAACTATCTTTTTTTGTATATTAATCAATATGAACATGAATATTCCAATATTCTAATCCAATTTCTTACAAATCAATTAATTATATTTACCAATACTAATAAACCAAATAATTTCCCCCATATATTCCTCCAAACCACAACTTAACCATTTCTGCTTTCAACATAATATCCAATTAATAGTATCTCAATTATTACAATTCCCTAAATAGAGCTTTTTTTCTTTTGTGTTTTAAAATTTTGCCCTAAATTTCCCATTGTTTGCAGTTTTGCACCTACCTTTTTTGGTGAGGAAAAAGAAAAAGAAATCTTTCTGCCTCATTTTGTCACGTTGCAGCTAAGACCCTCCTTTCGCTTTCTCTTCTCAGCATAGGTAGGGGGAAAAAAACTTGCTCCAGGAATTTACCTCTTTGCAGCTAACTCTTGGAAGCCTCGCAGCAAGAATTTAAAGTTTTTTTTCCCTCTAGCCACCAGCTGGGATTCCGGAGGCAGCAATAGATTGGGAGTGGGCGGGGTAAGCGAATGGCGACCGGGCGATCCAACAGAGGCAGAGGGGAGGGTGAGTGAAGGCATGGGGGGAGGGGGGTGAGAGAGGGCTTTGGCGACCCCTGTGAAATGGCCGTTCGACCCCCAAAGGGGTCGCGACCCCCAGGTTGAGAACCGCTGCCCTAGTTAAATAGAGCTTTTTTTCTTTTGTGTTTTAAAATCTTGGAACTCTCCTCTTTTGCCCTAAATTTCCCATTGTTTGCAGTGTTGCACTTACCTTTTTTGGTGAGGAAAAAGAAAAAGAAATCTCTCTGCCTCATTTTGTCACGTGGCAGCCTGCTTACTTTCAATTTCGCTTTTTCAGCATAGATAGGGGGAAAAAAACTTGCTCCAGGAATTTACCTCTTTGCAGCTAGCTCTTTGAAGCTCCGCGGCAAGAATTTAAAGTTTTTTTCCCCTCTAGCCACCAGCTGGGACTCCGGAGGCAGCAATAGATTGGGAGTGGGCGGGGTAAGCGAACGGCGACCGGGCGATCTAACAGAGGCAGAGGGTGAGGGTGAGTGAAGGCGTGGGGGGGGCGAGAGAGGGCTTTGGCGACCCCTGTGAAATGGCCGTTCAACCCCCAAAGGGGTCACGACCCCCAGGTTGAGAACCGCTGTCTTAGAGGCAGAAAACAACCCCAGTCTTTCTTAACGTGCCTATTAACAAACAAAACACCTTCACCTCCAGGTGATGGGATTAAGGACAGGACATGATCTTAACCCCTTTCATTGAAAAAAAGTGGAAACAATACCTGTCCATTATGAAAGGCAGGTTGGAGGCTAGATAACAAGATAAAATCAAATTCCCATGCCTGACGGGATTAGGACTAAGGAAGTGATAATTAAGACCCATTATGAGCCTTTGCAAAACAAGTAAAACTAATCAAATAATAAAAACACACAAAGCAAGTCTCCAGATTACAAAATGCTGTAAAAGAACTGTATAAAAGCCCATGTAAAAGCAAACCAATTTGTCAGCTGTCCCAGAACCGCATGCTGTGTGCGTGTTGGTTCTGCTCATCAATAAACAAAGTCTTCCTTTCCAATCAGCCTCCATGTTATTTGTAGTGTCTTTCTCCCACCTTGGAACTGAACCAGATGGATTTTCCTCCCAACAAGCAGGAAAGTTGAAGGAGGAGACAAAAGGGATTAATTCTGGCTGCAGAAGACCAAGCCTTAAGAGCAAATGCATATAAAACCAGAATTGAGGAGATAGCAACAGACAACAAATGTTGCCTCTACAAAGAAGCTGGAGAAACAGTGGATCACATATAGTTAGCTGCTGCAAGATTGTAGAGGCTGATTAGAAACAAAGGCATGACAAAATAACAATAATGAATTGGAATGTCTGCAAGAAATAGTGCTGGCCTGCAAGCAAGAACTGGTGGACTATAAAATAGACAAATTAATAGAAAATGAAGAAGTGGTCTGTAATTATAGAATTCAAATAGACAAGCACCTGCCTCATAATACCTCAGACTTAATAATTGTCAATAGGAAAGACAAAAAAATCTGGATAGTGGACATTGCAGTACCTGGAGAGAGCAGAAGAGAAGAGAGAAAATCACGAAATACAAGTGCTGCAAAAGGAAGTAGAATGACTGTGGCAAAAGATAATACAAATACCGTGTTTCTCCAAAAATATGACCCACCTTGAAAAAAAGCCCTATCATGTTTTTGAGCGCATGCGATCAAATTAAGTCCCACCCACAAAATTAGCCCTAATTAAGACCCCGCCCACCCTGGCACACAGATTAAAAAATAAGCTAGGGTAGGGATGGGGGGGTGGAGCTGCCCTACTTACCAGGCCTTGCACACCCCAACATCTGTGTCTCCTCCTTTTGCAGCCACTTCTTCTGTGGCCGCTTGCCGCCACTCGCACGCATCACCATGGCCTCCGTTTCACCTTGAGATGCCTTCTGGCAGGCATCTAAAGACAAAACAGAGGCCAGGGCAATGCGTGCGAGTGGCAGCAAGCGGCTGCAGAAGAAGTGGGCCAGCAGTGGGCTCCTGCTGGGCGGGGCTGTTAGTGCCACCTCCGCAAGGTGAGTCAATAATTAGAACCCTCCAAAAAGAAAGCTTAGCCGTTTTGTGGGGGGGGTGTCAAAAGAAAATAAGACCCAGACTTCTTTTTGGAGAAATACGATAGTAATAGGTGCCTTGGGTGCAATCCCAAAACATCTGGAGCACCCTTGAGTACTATCAGCATTGACAAAATTGTCAGCAAAAGGCAGCTTTATTTGGAACAGCTTACATACTCCGACGATACCACTAATAATATTAAAGGACAACATCTGATTACCCTAAATCCTTGGTAATAGTGGACAAAAATGCTAAATTCATCTAAACATCTGTCTAACTATGCACCCAAGCATAATAAATGAAACATGCATGTCATCCAATCCTCAGTGGCTCTGGATGGCTCACAGTAGTCAAAGAAATTACAATAAAATGAAGATGTTGTAATATTAATGCATAGGCATACAACAGAGATAATTCTGGGAAAGAGGGAAAGAAAAAGAGGAAAAGAGGAAAGAAAGGACAGTCAGAAGCAAGCGGGGATGGACATGATTACACTACTGACAAGTGTACATTTGGAAGACTAGAAGGACCAAACTGGGGACAGTCTGTCCTGGAGAAAATCAATCTATGTGGTAGTCGAAATTCAGTACTGATCTGATGGCACATAATCCAGCAATCCTTACAAAGAAAAAAACATTCTTTTTTTAAGGAAAAAACAAAGCAAGTGTACAAAGTAAGTGTATTGCTGAGCACATTGTAAGCCGCCATGAGTCTTCGGAGAAGGGCGGCATATAAATCAAATTAAAAAAAAAAAATTTAAGATGATGGGTCATACATAATCATACATATGTATGTATGAAATCATACCTAAGATAAGAACCATTTTGAACTAGGTTAGTTGTTTATCTTAGCAATGAGAGCAAAATGATATAACTTGTTCATTTAAAGGTAGAATTTGCTAAAATGCTGCCTTTCCATAATTCTGTGCCTACATAGCTATTGTCTAGTAGGAGAAATGCATACAGCAGCTGTTAAGGAGGAGTTATTCAGAACTAAAGAGCAAAGTGTAGTGTGAGCAGCTGTTCAATCTTCTGTGCGTTCAACAGAACAAGGCTGATTTTCTGTATTCTTTCCTTTATGTTGGGTATCGTCATATGACATGCTAAATTGCATTGTGCTTTAGTTTAGGGTGATGATCTGATTTTTTAAAAAAATCAGAATATGGCTAAAGCAGAGTTAATCAACTCATCCCTTGCTTTAAGTGAAGTTACTTTATGATGTGGAATATAATTTGAGTATGTGCAGGGTCTTCTTTTGTCTGCTGGCTGCTTTTTTTTTTTTTTTTTTTGCTTTAATTTACAAAACTTACAATGCATTAAGCAATAGCCTTCATACTTTTGTATATTTATACAAAGTCAGCTTATTGCCCCCACAATCCTCATTTCACCTACCTTTGAAAGGATGGAAGGCTGAGTCAACCTTGAGCCTGGTGAGATTTGAACTTGTAGTAATTGCAGGCAGCAGATGTTAATAACAGTGACATCGATGGCGCTGGCCGCGACGCTGGGACAAGCGGCTGCGAGGGATGACATCAGAGAGGGCGAAGTGGGACAGGAGGCCTGCATTGGGAGAGCGAGGGGCACTCTGATCATTATACCAACTATGCTAACAACGTTGCCTGTTGCGGCCATGGGGGGGGGTGACCCACTTGGAGAGGGCTCACCCCTGATCGTTCCAGAGGCTCTCCCCACTCCCTCATGTGGATGGGGGTAAGCTAGAGGCATTGTTGACCCCATTGGCCATGAAAGATCTCTGGCCAGGTCTTCTGTGCCTCGTGTGGTCTATTAGCCTCTGTGAGGCTATTTATCATCTGGAGGTGGCCTCTGGACAATGTGACATCTGCCTCCCATGGACTTTTTTATGGCCTCCTGATTCGCCTAAAGTGCAGCCACTGGAGTCTCTTCCTGGCCCGTGGTCCTGTAGATTGGTGGTTGTCATCAATGCTTCCCAATTGTAGAGGGATATACCCTGGATTTCAAGTCTGGTATGGAGTCGGACGATGACTGTGGTTCTTGGCCCTTCCCAGCTTTCGTGAGAGGGCAGCTGGTGTCGACATCTGGCCCCAAAATGGCTTGGGACTCCATCCACTGCTGTGAGAGAGCAGTGGAGTTTATTGACTTGGACCTGACTGGATATCCCTTTTCCAGAATTTGGACCAACTCGATCAACCCCCTGGCCGTGGGCTTCCCCCGATTATTTAGATGTATTCGCCAGCGGAGCTTCTTATTCTGCGAGATTCCCCCCTCTCACAGGTGTGGCCCTTCACTCTATCGAGGGCCTACCTTTATGACGGGCTTTGGCACCCCGAGAGGTGGCATGTTGCAAAAAGGGGATTGGGGGGTTTTCTGGGGAAATTTTTAGATAGATTTTTAAGGGGTTCTAGGGGGCGGGAGGGTTGTGTGGGTTTGGGGGTTAACCCACGGGGGGAGGGGTCTGGCCCAGCTGCCAGTCAGACCACGGAGGGTGCGGATTCCAGGGGTAAGGGGGGGCATTAGAGTTCATTCTGCTGAGGGCTTTTCCATCAATACCCTGAGTGGGAGGGGCAGATATGGCGGGAGCAGGGGGCCATATCATGTGGTGGGGGCACGCACTCGCTATCTCTGAGCGGTGGCATGCCCTGGTCCCCATAGCCCTTCTTGTTCCCCAGGCTGTTCAGACTCTCAGGGCCTGAGCCTTCAGCTGTTGCTGTGCAATGCCAGGTCCGTGGTAAATAAAGCCCCCCTCATTTGCGATCTTATTCAGGAGGGGGGAACGGACCTGGCAGGTATTACAGAGACCTGGTTGGGCCAGGAGGGGGGAGTTCCCCTTGTAGATATGTGCCCACCAGGCTTCCGTGCATTCCACCAGCCGAGAGCTCAGGGCAGGGGCTGGGGGGTGGCAGTTATTATAGGAAGGTCTTGATCCGAGGGAGACCACTGTTCCACAGATAGCCGGATGTGAGTCCCTTCTTGTGAAGTGGGGCTGTGGAGTGCAGATGGGCTTGTTGATCACGTACCTGGCTCCCTGCCACGTGGCAACGGCCCTGCCTGAGCTGCTCACTGTCATAGCCGAGGTAGCAGTTGATGCCCCCATCCTGCCATCCATTGGTGAAACGTCTGAAGTGGCTCAGGAGTTCATGGCTTCCATGACGGCCATGGACCTGACTCAGTTAATTCATGGCCCTACTAACATGGGCGGGCACACTCTGGACTTAGTTTTTATCTCTAGTCAGTGGTCGAGTGGCCTTGATACAGGGGATATAGTCATTGAACCCTTGTCATGGTCTGACCACTCGCTCCTTCGACTTGACTTTCTAACCGCTACACCCCACCGCAGGGAGGCGGGACCGACTAGGTGGTTCCGCCCCAGGCGCCTGATGGATCCTGATAGGTTCCAGATGGAGCTTGGGCCATTTCCTGAGACTCTGGCTCATGACTCGGCTGAAGACCTTGTGGCCGCCTAGGACAGTGTGGCTGCCGGGGCTTTGGACCGCGTTGTGCCTTTGCAGCCTCTGACCTGGCACCGAACTCATCTAGCTCCTTGGTTCTCCGAGGAGCTGAGGGAGATGAAGCGCCGGAAAAGACGCCTGGAGAGCGGTTGGAGGACCAGCCGTTCCGAATACGACTGAACACTGGTGAGGTCTCATATTAAGACCTACCTAGTGGCGATAAAAGCGGCAAAATCTAGCTATTTTGCCGCCCTTATTGTGTCATCAGATAATCGCCCAGCTGCCCTGTTTAGGGTGACCCGCTCCCTCCTCCATTTGGGAGCGCGGGATGATCCCTTGCAGGGTCGAGCTGAGGATTTTGTGCAGTATCTGTATGACAAGATCGCTCAGATTCGGGAAGGCCTGGCCTCTGACTGCGTAAGTCCGGACGGGATGATTGAGGCAGGTTTTGGGAGTGTTATCTGGGAGGAGTTTGATCCTGTGGCTCCTGAGGACGTGGACAGGATTCTGGACGGCTGAACGTGACCACATGTTTATTGGACCCGTGTCCCTCCTGGTTGGTTCTGGCTTCCCGGGAGGTTACACAAGGCTGGCTCCAGAGGATTATTAATGCTTCTTTGAGCGAGGGTGTCCTACCGGCCGCCTTGAAAGAAGCGGTGGTGAGGCCCCTCCTCAAGAAGCCCTCTCTGGATCCGGCTGTTCTGGCTAACTATCGTCCAGTCTCCAACCTTCTTTTTATTGCGAAGGTTGTTGAGAGTGTGGTGGCGCGGCAGCTTCCCCAGTACCTGGATGAAGCTGTCTATCTAGACCCGCTCCAGTCCAGCTTCGGGCCTGGGCACAGCACGGAAACGGCATTGGTCGCGTTGGTGGATGATCTCTGGAGGGCTCGGGATAGGGGTTGTTCCTTTATCCTGGTCCTGTTAGATCTCTCAGCGGCTTTTGATACCATTGACCATGGTATCATGTTGCACCAGTTGGAGGGGTTGGTGGTGGGGGGCACCGTTTTGCGGTGGTTCTCCTCCTACCTCTCTGACCGGTCGCAGTCTGTGTTGGCAGGGGGGCAGCGGTCGACCCCAAGGCGCCTTGTTTGTGGGGTGCCGCAAGGATCGGTCCTCTCGCCCCTTCTGTTCAACATTTATGTAAAGCCACTGGGTGAGATCATCCGTGGCTTTGGGATGGAGTTCCATCAATACGCTGATGACACTCAGCTGTACATCTCCACCCCAGGCCACCCCAACGATGCCCTTGAAGTGATGTCCTAGTGCCTGGAGGGCGTGCTGGCCTGGATGGGGAGAAACAGGCTCCGACTCAACCCTTCCAAGACCGAGTGGCTGTGGCTTCCGGCGTCCCGATATAGCCAGCTGGTGCCATCGCTGGTTATTGGCGAATCACTGGCCCCTATGGAAAGGGCTCGCAACTTGGGCGTCCTCCTGGATGCACGGCTGTCTTTAGAAGAGCATATGACGGCTGTGGCCAGGGGGGCTTTTTATCAGGTCTGCCTGATACGCCAGTTGCATCCCTTTCTGGATCCGGACTCCCTACACATGGTCACTCAGGCACTCGTCACTTCCCGGGTGGACTACTGCAATTGTCTCCACATGGGGCTCCCCTTGGGGTGTACCCGGAGGCTCCAGTTGGTCCAGAATGCAGCCGTGCGGGGGATTATGGGAGCGACGGGGCGCTTCCATGTGACATCTCTCCTGCGCGAGCTGCACTGGCTTCCGGTGGTCTTCCGGGTGTGCTTCAAGGTGTTGGTGACCACCTTTAAAGCGCTCCATGGCTTAGGGCCGGGCTATCTACAAGACCACCTTCTGCTGCCAATAGCCTCCCACCGGCCAGTTCGCTCGCACATAGAGGGCCTTCTCAGGGTGCCGTCCGCCAGACAGTGTCGGCTGGCGACCCAGGGGGAGAGCCTTCTCTGTGGCGGCACCTGCCCTCTGGAACGACCTATCCCCAGAGATACACACGATACCAGACCTCTGGACTTTTCGTCAGGCCCTGAAAACACATCTATTTCATCTGGCTGGGCTGGCTTGATCCCATCCTTTCGGTTTTAATTTGAAATTGGTTTTAACTGGGTTGTTTTAAATTGAGGGCCGAAATTATTTAATGTCTTTTAAACTGTTTTTTAAATTTTATGTTATGTTTTATCTCGGCTGTTCACTGCCCTGAATCCTGTTGTAGAAGGACATTATAAAAATCAAACAAACAAACAAACAAACAAACAAATAAATAAATAAAGTGTGAAATATTTTAAGGAATTTCAGAAGAAAAAAAATCTTTACGTTATTAACGTGGCACAGAGTACTTACTATAGGTTAAATCATAAAATGATTTATTGTTTTGACCAAAGAAGTTTGTATAAGCATTATGGAAATGTCTTCCATTTTAAATTGGACAGATGAGCCTTTGTATAGAATTTTTGTTTAGATGGTAGCAGTGGGGAGACTCCATGTAGTTTTCTGCCAGATGGAAACAAACAATGGCCTCACTTTTCTTCATGTACCTCTTAGCAAGTACAGTTTAGGGGCAGCTAAAACAGGCTGTTGATTTACCCTTTGATGTCTGATGGGTTCTGCCATGTCAACGGGCCAATTTTGCAGGTTTGTACCAGTGGTGGGCTTCAAATTTTTTAACAACCGGTTCTCTGCCCTAATGACTGGCTGGGCTAACTCGACGTCGCTTCTTTGACTAAGAGATAGCCTATCTCTTTTGCTCCCTCTGGATTAATGAGTTAAAGAGCTGCCTCTAGACATTCATTTTAATAAGATTTTTAGAAACCTGCAGTTGAAAGTTCTTCGTGTCTCCTTACCCTGAAGACCCAATTTCATTTGGAATTTAATCCCAAAATGATTGCCCTTTTACCATTTCTCTTGATACTTCACCAAAATGCACCCGTAAGAAGCCAGCTCCCTCCCTCCCTCCCTCCCTCTCTCTCTGTCTCTCTCTCTCTCTCTCTCTCTCTCTCTCTCTCTCTCTCACACACACACACACACACACAAAATTTAAGCAAATTCCCTTGTTTTGGAGACATTAGAACCATAGGCTAGAAGGTACCTTGGAGATCTTATAGTTCAACCTTCTGCTCAAGGCAGAAGACCTCATACATACGCAAGTTCACAGACATCCCGGCTTTGGCTGCAAGAACTGCAGGCAGCCTTCTCCGCCACATAGTTCCTCCTCCCGCAACTGCAAACAGGAGGCCTGAGAGAAAGTGCCTGGTCTGGGCACAGAGCCCTCCACGGTGGAGCCCTTCCCAGGGAGCAAAGCAAGAACTTACTGATCCGTCCCAAGGGCGAGCTCCAGAGTGGCGGCGGCGGTGCTCCGGGTGGGCAGCCCTCAGAGGAGGAATTTTTTCTCAAGCCTCCCACCCATCAAGATGTTGCTTGATCTCACGGCCACTTCTTGCAGCCTTTGTTGGTGCTGGGCATGTCTTAGGCACTCGGGGAAATGTTCCATGTGCTCTTCAAATTGGCAGCTGTTTCTCTCCGCTGCTGCTCTTGCTGGGAGAGTGTCTTGTGCAGCACAGTGAAATTTAGCAGCTGTGAGCCACCACTTTTCTCTAACTCCCATCCGGAAAGTGCTGTGACAGAGAGAAGAAGCCAGGTTGAATGCTGTTTCTCTCTGCTGCAGGCCCGCAGCACTTTCTGGATGGGACTTAAGAGGACCCAAAGCAGCAGCTCATGGCTGCTAAATTTTGCTGTGCTGCACAAGACACCTCCCAGCAAGAGCAGTAGTAGAGAGAAACAGCTGCCAACCCGGAGAGCACATGGAGCGTCTCCGCAAGCGACTGAGGCTCGCCCAACACCAAGGGCCGGAAGAAGCGGCTGCAAGATCTGAGAGATGCCAGAGATGCAATCCGGTTGCTTCTCTCCGCTGCGGCGCTTTCCAGATGGGACTTCTTACAGGTAAGAACCTTACCCAACCGCTTCATGCCCCCTGCGCACATGCCGCCCTCCCGTGCCTGTGCTGTCCCCCGCGGCCCTTTGGCTGAGCACAGCAGGCCGTAGGTTGGATAATTTTCTTCAGTCTGGGGGACTGTAGTTTGAGGCCAAAGGGGGGCATGCGGGGGGCATGTGGGCGGAGGCCCCGGGGAAGGCCAGAGCATCCCCTGAGGCAAAGGGCGAGTGAGTGGAGCGGAGGCTTCGGGGAAGGCCAGAGCCAGGGACTGACACGTCCCCCGGGCCCCGACCCAAGGCGAAGGGTGAGCGGGTGGCATGCAGGTGGAAGGATGATGAGAGCCAGGCCCGAAAGACAGCCAGGCCTCTCTGTATTCCCCCAAGTGGGTGAGGCATAGAGATCATCTGGGCCATGTGGCCGGTGTGGTCTGTCGCAGCGAAGGCAAGCAAGTGAGTGAGGCGCGGAGATCAGCTGGGCCACGTGGTCTGGATGAGCGAGCCAGAGAGTAGCTTGGTGTGGGCGTGACTCTAGCCACCGGCGAATTGAGATAGGGCAGGGTGGGGTAGAGCGGCACGGGGCAGTTGGGGTCAGCCAGTGGTGGGATTTGCTGGTTCGCCGAACTGCACAGAATCGTAACAATCAGTTTGCCTGAACCAATCTGAAGCGGCAGCAGCCCACCTCTGGTTTATACCTTATTCAGCAGCTTCTGTTTTGACTTCTGTATCGTAGGGCTGCCATTTTGTTTCTTCCCTAGTGTCTTTTTTCAAGTCTACATTTTCAGAAGTTGAGGACAGTTCTTCCGGTGGGTTGAGAAGGCCCGAAAATATGTGCTCTGGAGCTGACCTAGGGCAACGCTCGCATGCCCATCAATATGGCTCCATGTGCCATCTGTGGCACGCGTGCTATAGGTTCGCCATCACGGCTCTAGGCCCTAGGGGCTCTAGGGTACCTGAGCTTCAGTGTTTTTAATTTCTCAATTAACTTCAAATATATTAGCAGATTAATGTTAGGCTATGATTAGGCTATGATTCTCTTTGTATCAGGAATATCCTTTAGGCATAGTCTGCTTTTTGATCAATGATTAAAAATAATGTATCATGCGCTGTTCTGCAATTATTGTGTGTGTGTGTGTGTGTGTGTGTGTGTGTGTGTGTAAATATGTTCCAGTTATTTCCATTAAGGGTTTTTTTTTTTAAAAAAAAACTTAAACTATAGGTCAATCTTCCCCAGCCTGGTGTCTCTACCAGATATATTGGACAGTCCAAATGTTCTACAGGATAATAATTTGGTAAACTTGATAAGCCTGTTGAGAAATGTAATCAATCATGTGGAGGAGGCTATATTTTGACTTTATTGATCATACAATAATACCACAAATTATCCATGTCTTTGTATTTGAATAATTTTTTTCATGTTGACCATCTGTTGTCAGATAATGTCTTGAGTTTGCAATTACTTAGCTGTGGATGAAGAATATTAAAGACCTATTCTCTTAGATGTTGAAAGAAAACTGATAGAGAGCATTAGGCAGCAATATACTGTGTCTAAAAAACTCCTGCTATATGAATTTGCTACAATCAAATCTGGAGAAGGTCCCTGTTTGTTCAGGAGGCAAAAGAATCCAAAGTACTACCTTTAATTATTGACACCATGTATGTTCCCATAATGGCAATAAAGTAATCCACTAGATGGAGCAGAAGTATAGTTGACAAATGGCTCAGTTGAGAGGACATTGAGATTATATATCTTCTCTACTGAGATTAAAATGAAATATGCTAGAAAGCTTAGGTGGAATATTGCTTTCCCTTGTATCAGGGAAATCAGGGTGGTATAAAGTAGATAAGTTTAATATTTGCTATGTGCTTAGATGCTGCTAAGCTCTTCTTTAAAATAATAACCAATGATGTATCATATTTTTTGGAGTATAAGACACACTTTTTTCCCTCCTAAAAGAGGCTGAAAATTTGGCTGTGTCTTATACTCTGAATATAGTTTTTCGAAGCTTTTTTCAGCCCTAACAAGGCGCTAGCGATGCTAGCGAGTGAAGTTATCTCCGTGCTAAGCTTTTTTTCAGTGAAGCGATTTTCCATGCTTTGCCTTCTCCCTCCGACTCTCAGCTGTGAAGCTTTTTTTCAGCTCTAAAGAGGCGCTAGCAGGTGAAGCCTTTGCCTGCTTCCTCTGACTCTCAGATGTGAAATTTTTTTCAGCCCTAACGCGGCATTAGCGAGTGAAGCGATCTCCGTGGTTTGTTTTTCTCATTGCTTCTCTCTCCAAAGATCAGTTGTGCTTTAGAAGGTGTTTTTTATCCCCAAGCAGGGGATAACAAAACAGCAAACTAATGTGCTGAAGCTTACCAGACTAAGAATGCTAGCCAGATGAATACCTGGTAGGCAGATCCCCCCCCCATTTTCCTCCCCAAAAACTAAGCTGGGTCTTATACTCCGAAAAATACAGTACTGCTGAGCAAACTTACTATAATCTGTTTTATTGTTTTTTACTTCCCCATGCTTAAAAACATACATAGCTGGCTAATGATACTTTGCTAATTTGTTAATGTGATTCTGTTTTAGGTTTCTCATTTTTATATTTTTAATATTAAACTAATATGGTGGGGGAATAATAAAACGTAACTGTAGGATTTTGTAGCAATGTGGTCCTGGCAATATGCGCAAAGTCCTTGTTTTCTGTATAATTTCTATTGATTATATAAAAATTTCATGATCACATTTCCTCCCAACTTTGGCCTTCTTGGATTGTGTCAAGAACAATAAGCAAGCAAGAATAATCCCCCCCCCCCGAAAATAGATCAAAATAGTATTTGAATTGATAGCTTGGATTTGTAAAAACTAGGTTGAGGTAAACATCTTTTGTTTCTATTGTTGAAAATAGTAAACTGAATGAATTATTTTCTTTTTCAGTTAGTAGATTGGAGGAGAGGGAAGCGGAACTAAAGAAGGAATACAATGCTCTTCATTCAAGGCATACAGAGGTAGGTAACTAGGTATTACCTTGAATAGTGCCTCTATGTACTTAGTGAACTCAGGGACTTGTGCTTAAAAATACCAAGTATATTAAATCTCTATCAGCATTTTCTGAAAAATCTCATAAGGCTTTGATTCTTTGCTTTTGGAAGGCATTGGTGGCTTGAATATTGCTGACGGGTTAGGGTAGAAATAGATGGTATATTGACAACACATGATGTGAGTTCAGACACAAGGTTGTTGACATGATTGAATATGGCAAGGGAGAACTCATGGGAAAGATTGGTAGATGATTGAGAAAGGTAGGTAGTTCCTTTATTGCCAACTGACCAGTTGAGATGAGAAATTTATCTTCAATTGCCTAAAAAAGTAATGAGAAGAACAGTCTGTTGAACTGGACTCCTTTCAGTTATAATGACCATTACAGATCATCCTTATCATCTTGTATGCCATCTGACTCTGAAACAACTCTGGATGATAGAAACAATGATCCCATGAATTTTGGAAGCCCACCCCCTGTTTCACTAACAAGCTTCTCAGATGTTTATCTTTTTTGTCAAGGTTTGCCTGATTTATGCCACTTAAACCCATATTTTCTTGTAGTAAAAATACTAGATATGCATGCTTTTTAAGGCAATGTCATTGAATGTAATCTGGCTAATGCCCAACCAAAGTATAATCTGAATAAAAGATTAGCAGGGGTTTTGGATTACATAATCATTGATTTATGGCCATTTGTTTAGCAATTGTTTGAAATTATGACAGTGTAAAAAAAGTGACTTACGACTGCTCCTTGCAGTATCCCCACATGATTAAAATTTGGGTTCTTGGCAATCAGCATATAGTTATTGTAGTTGTATATTTGATTGCCATTTGTAGCCTTCCCAGGGAGCTTCCAACAAGCAAAGTCAATGTGGGAACCCTTAACAACTGTGTGATTCACTTAATGACTGCAGCAAAAAGATCGTAAAATCGGGTCCAATCACTGCCTTGGTGGTTCCAATCCCATTTATGGTCTTAAACCAAGGACTACATTTACCCAGATTATATTTGTCAAGTAGTAAATAATGTCTTGATGCAAAAATTACTGTGAAGTACTACTGATAATAATTGTGGCCAGTGCAATCGGGGTTTTTTCCTTGGATATTTATGTATACCATTGTCAAACTGCAGAATAATTGAGATGGACAAAGAAAAAGAAATATAAAGATGCAAAGAACAATATTAAGTTAAAGATTGAAATAAAACTACGTATATAGATCTTTATGTATTGATTTTTGGAGCGGGGCTTCTGATCACTTTTTGAATCTTGGAGATAGTATGTGGGGATTTGTATTCCTGCTTTTCAAGCAATAGTTGTCTCCCAAAGTGGGTTAATTCAATGCTTCTAAACAGTGCTGGTGATGAATGTTGTACATTGATAAAACTGAGATAGAGAATGTCTTTAAAGATTACAAGCTAAAAAAAACGTAACTATGGGAAAGTAGTGGGAGAAATTCACATATGATATCAGTCATGATTATCAAATGAAGCATATATATATATATCTGTGAATTAATAGACAGGCCACAGTCACAGGGAACTGTACAGACGATATAAACAGAAGAAATCTGTAAAGTGCAGTATTAAGCCTTTCTTGTGCATTTGATTCCTGTGTTCTGCCCTCATCAAATCTTGAATAATAGCAAATAATTCCATCTTTTTCTCTCTGCAGCACTCTGCATTTATAGTCTAGAGCAGGGGTGTCAAACTCGATTTCATTGAGGGCTGCATCAGGGTTGTGTTTGAACTCAGGAGGCCCAGTGGATGTGGCCATGGTGGGCATGGCCAGCTCGACGTTACTCATGTTGGGGATACCTGTGGTGGCCCGAGCACTCCACCAGTGAAAACAGAGCTCAGGAAGCTGAGCTCCGTTTTCGCTGACAGAGGGCTGTAAGAGGCTGTTGTAGCCAAAAACAGAACTCAGTTTTCGCTGGCAGAAGCACCGCAGGCCGGTCCTTTGCTGTTTTCAGGGGGCCCCCATGGGCCAGATCTAAGCACTCCGCAGGCCAGATCCTTGACTTTGACACCCCTGGTCTAGAGTACTGTCTGTTAACATATGACATACCTTGAGTATGTCACATGCTCACTTAATGGTATTGATGGTTCACCAACATTAAATTATTTCTATTTTTCCTTAGAGACTTGGTGTGTTCCCAATTAACTGTTATATACCAATTAACTACTATATATGTGTGTTGTAAATCTCGGTCAAGAGTTTGTTGTTATTGTTTATTGCTCTCTGAATGGGTTTGGGTTCTGTTCATATCACAATCTCTCATTTATGAAAGAATTGTAGCTATGCCTAGCCCGCCAGATATTCTTAAATTTAGTTTAGGAAGCATGTTGTTTGCTGAGAAATAAGAATTGCGTTCAAAATGATTACATAAGTCTATTTGTAAGGAGCTGGTATTAGTAATCATATTAGTTCTTATAAAATGCCTAATTTTTCTTACAGGTGTAATATCTCTGGCACAGGAAAGATCTGATTATAATGATAAAATGCTTCCTATCGTGTTTCCCTGTCTTATATTTTTTGAACCCTGAAATAAGCACTTTGCCTTATTTTCAGGGAGGTCTTATTATTTTGGGGCACGTGGAGCAATTCAGGGCTCCTCTTGCCATTTTACCTGATTTCCAGCTCTGTCTCACTAACCCTAACCAGAGGAAATGACGGGGACTGGCTTCGCATGCGTTTAAATATTTGTAGGGAGGGCTTATTTTCAAGGGGGGGGTATTTTTGGGGAGGGGGCTTATTTTAGCACTTGCGCTCAAAAGCCCGATTGGGATTATTATCAGGAGATGTCTTATTTTCGGGGGAACACAGTATTTTGTCTATGAAGTAAGCATTTAATAAAGGCCAGCCTCAATATATGATTTCATAAATTAGAAAATAGTCTGATTTCTATGAGTGGAAATTTTCTGTAGAATATATTTATATGATATTTATTATATCATAATACTTGGGGATATATACAAAGAAGAAATTAAAATTACATCTGTATACATTACTGTTGCTTAATGTGTTTCTTGCACAAATACCCCCAATGCTTAACGCATTGTAAGCCGCCCTGAGTCTTCGGAGAAGGGCGGTATATAAATCAAATTAAAAAAAAAATCTGTTAATTAAATCCATTACATTGTTTGATAATTCTGAAACAAGCTACATAGTCCTCAATTTACGACTACAATTGAGCCTAAAATTTCTGTTGCTAAGTGAAAAATTTGTTAAATGAATTTTGCCTCATTTTACGACCTGCCTTGCCACAGTTATTAAATGAATCACTGCAGTTGTTTAGTTAGTGACACAGTTGTTAAGTGAATCTGGCATCCCCATTGACTTTGCTTGTCAGAAGGTCACAAAAGGGGATCACATGACCCCAGGACACTACAACCATCATAAATATGACTCAGTTGCCAAGCATCTGAATTTTGATTATGTGATCACAAGGATGCTTCACTGTTGTAAGTGTGAAAAACAGTCCTAAGTCACTTTTTTTTAATGCTGTTGTAACTTCAAACTGTCACTAAATGAACAGTTGTAAATCGGGGACTACCTGTACTGGATTGAAAACATATTTGTGTTCAAAGTATCAAATAGATTATGGACCACACAAAAAACATTGTAACAGGTAGTTGTACAATCCTAACTATTTTAGTTAAAACTTGCCTATATTCATCAGCAGGTTGAGGAATTTAACATAGATGTATCAAATAAAAAGGTTTTCAGTAGTGTGTCACTGTATGCTAGAAAAGTCAGTTTGTGAATATTAAAGGTAATGGTCCTTTAGGATTTATGCCATTACCTTTAGATATCCAGAAAATTTAATCCTAATATATAGGTTGCTTGATCTGAGGCAGCTGGATCTGCTTTCTTCTAAGGGATTAAAAAAACCCTATATCTTGAAATATAGTACGGTAATTTCTTGTGGCTCATCTGTAGCTGAAGTATTTTTGGTGCCTGGTAAACAGAAGTATTCTCAAACATGATGGAGAACATTAAGTGCTGTAAAACATACTTAAGAAGAAACGGCAACAGATTTCACTGTAACTTAATCAAAAGTACCTCTTAGAACCCTCGGAATCTGTTTAATATGTACTGATTGATGAAGCCACCTTGAGTGCCAATTTGGAAATGGAAAGTATGAATAGAAAGTAAAGCAATGATTAATCCCAATCATTACCAAGAAATGTTAACAAGCAGCAATTAATGTCTCCCTTTGCCAAGAGAAAGTCTTAAATCTTTCATGTATGTACTGCTCTATGCCTGTAAAGAGAGTCAGTGTACTGTAATGGATAAAGGCAGCTGGCTAGAATAGAAATCAGGAGACCATGAATTCCAATTCTGCCCGTAGAAACAAAGCCAGTTGGGTGACTTTGGGTCATTCAGTCTCACGCTAGGAAAAAGAGCATAACAGAATAACAGACCATGGCAAACTATTTCTGAAAACACTGCAAAGGAAACTATAAAGCCAGTTCTTGGTCAGTCAGCTAAAGAAGTATATATCAGAAATAATAAACACATATTTTTAATAACTCAATTTTTAATAGTAAGGTTTAATTTCTTTTATGATTATATAAGCAATAATATAAAAATACCAATGATGCCTGATTTTCATTCTTTTTTTATTTTTTAAAAAAGCAAATTATTATTATTCAGAGTATTTGTAAGTCACATAAAAGTTTTATATTATCCAGTTACAAAAATACAGGTCACAGATTAGAAATAATGCTAATTCTTTGTGAATTAATTGCATACAGTTGCAAATTTTTTTGATTATTTCACTTCCACATTATTAATGTGGCCTCTCATGTTATTTTGCTTAATCTGAAATGTTCATGAAGGTCCTTTTGATATGTCAAATGACCACAATGCAATATGACATGATGGTAGGCTTAGCTATAGATAGTAGAACTCAAAAAGAGATATTTGTACTAATTATAATTTACTTGTATCTGTAATTGGTTTATCTGTGAAGGGAGTAATTAATTACCTATGAAAATATTTCTATTTTAATGTTACAATTGTTGAAATAATGTTTAATAAGCGATCCATCTTTATGAAATCATGTAATGATGCATGAGTCCTTTTCTGTGCATCATCTGATCCTACTTTGATTCTGAAGATATGGGGAATATTTTTCCACACATTTTAGAAATGTGATATTTTATCTGAAATTAAAAAGCCTTTGCTAGAAGCTGTCTTATCAGGTGCTTGGCCGATAGCATGACATAGCTTCCAACTATTTGTGGAGTGATGTAAATAGACAGATCTGGCTGTCTAACCCTTGGTAAAACCCTTGGTATATGTGTTTAATTTACTCAGATAAAAAAGTACCTCAATTGATTGTTGGTATATTAAAATGCTTAAGCATGCACTTTTTAATTCTAGATTCTATTTCCAATTAATTCTAATTCTACAATAGGAATCTTAGAAAACAAATTTATGTGAAATTGATCTGGAAGTAGTTTATTGTGACACAAATAGTAGAATTGGATGGATTCCTGTCAATGACTAATATACTAAACTCATTATGAATGGATTCTGCAACTGTCTTACTCTTTCCCCTTATTTTTTTCCTGTAAGATACAATGCAATAAAACCTTAGTCAGCTGTAGTCTACAGAATAATTGAACCAAGATCTTCACCTAGTCCAGACCAAGAGAGATCAACATCTCATTTTCAACAATGGAAAAACCACCAGGGCGTGAGAGCAATATCCTTCTGTCCCTCATTGTAGTATAAATGGCATGCTGACACAATATATTAAAATTCATAACCTATCAGATACATTGCTCTGAGCATGTGCGCTTAGTTGCCAATCTTTTAAAAATATACTATAAATTTAAAATAAGGGTGGGATATTAAATGTGCCAAATGAAAAACAATGTCAACTTCTCTGGCTCAGTTCAGATGTAATCAGAAGCTACTTTGCTATCCCATTCCCCTTCTCATAATAAAGGGAGTTGGAACCATATCTCCTCTTGTGTTTAGAAGTCAAGTTACTGGTTTAATTTTGGTTTCTGAAAAAGTTGGATCTGAAACCTTTTTGTTGAGACTTGTTTTCAGTTCCCCAAATTTAGTTATTTGCAGGTAATTCTTCTGTAGTGAAAAGAAGATGCGAAAACTTCTTATTTCCTCACAGAATCTTCCACAACCCTTTCACATAATGAGGAATCATGGTTTCCCATTGCATCAGAACTGGGCACCAGTGTAACCTTCTCCAACCACCCATCCTTCCCCAAACAAATATGTGAAGTTTTCTCAGTTTATCAAGGTATCTTTTCCACTCGATCACGGATGGGGCTTCTACTGGTTCTCTTGGTTTGCACTTGGGTGACAGTGTATATTTGTCTCATGTTGCTGAAATTGTATAATTTTATAAATGTGTGGAAGTGTAAAAAAAAAAAGGAACGCTTGTATTAATGTAAATTAAGATAAAGTTGTATATTGGAAGGGGAAAATAACTTTAGAACAAATTAATGTATTATGATGATAGTTTTTGATGCATGGGATGATTTATATAGTCTGAAGTAGTAGTTTCTTGATAGGTGGAACATTGGGGAATTGAAAGAAAATAATTTAAAAAAATAGCTTAAATAGGTATGAAACAGTTTAAACTCTTTTATCCTCCCTCCTTTTAATAACAGATGATTCATAATTACATGGAACATTTGGAAAGAGCAAAATTTCATCAGTTGACAGGAGGTGAACAACCAGAGCCCATCATGCACAGTAGAATTAGGTAAGCTTCATTGATTTTTGCCTGAGTAAAACCTATTCAGTTTTGTTTCAAACCTTTGTTTTTTTATCTTGAATAATGAATAATCACAATTATATTTTTGCTGGAATATAAGAAAGACTGTAAAAGTTTTGCAGGAGGAATGAACATTATTTTAATGGGAAAATTGTCTTGTTGACACTGTTTTAGGTTTAAAACTCATTCTTATCTACATTTCGTGTAGCGGGATTTTTCTTTCCCTTCTCCAATGGAGATGAAGAACGACCAAAGGATATGCAATTAAGGGTGTGAAATAACTGAATCTCATTTCCATTTTTATACTATTGTGCACATTTTCATGAAAGGACATCTCCAACTAAAGCTTTGTCTACATTATGGAGACGCCTGAGCTTCCCGTCCAATCAAGTGGAGCCAAGCTGCAAAGGTTCAGCGTAGGGGGTGGAGGAAACTGCCAACAAGCTTGCTTGTATCCTTAGGTTGCTGCATAGATGCTGAAGCAAAGAGAAGCCGCTCGGATTGCTTTTTTCTTTGTAGGTGGGGGAGGAGAGCGAGGTGATGTCATTTTGCTTTGGAGCTGCTGCAGAAGATAGTGGAAAGCGGCTGTCGATGGCATTGTTTCTGTGGCAGCAGCTCAATGACAGACTTTTACTACAAAGATACTCTCTTGTCCCCTGCGTAGCCTCGGTTCTTGCATTTCACCATGCCAGCGCAGCGCCATGAGTCCTGGATGCATGCTGCTATTTGTATTTGGCTTCGTTGGCGGGGCGGTGGTCATTAATTCAGCGATTTTAGTGTCTCTTTCCGTTTTGCTGCTTGTGCACTTTTCTATATCCACTGGTGTGCCAGCTCTGACGCAGAATTTACCAAGGATTCTCAGGTATTCTGACCCTGGAACCTTTGCTTTTTTTTAAAAAAAAAAATTCTTTGTTCTTAGCCTACCATGTTATTTCTCCTCTCTTGAGTAGGAGTGGAAAGCGGGAAATGGTGGGGTGATGCTGATTTGAAGAGCCATTTTCAAATCACAATTTGATATTTTGTAGAAAATGTACAATTTACTATTGTAAAGGTGGGATGTGATTTTTGATGCTTTGTTTGAGATTACAAAATCAGTTGCTTCTTGAGAAAATCCATTAGCTCTTTCAGGCAATTAGCAACTTCAAAAAGCTTTCTGTAGCAGCCCTTCGTTTATTCAGTTTGTGTTTTGCTCTCAAAAACCTTGTATAAATGCCTGGGATTAATTCTTCAACACAGATTATTCAAATTGAATAATTGCTTTTTATTTCTCTAAATAGATTGTGGGCATGCATTTAGGTATATTATAATGTGAAAAATAGGATATAAATGTATACTTTTTAAACCTGTATCTAGTAATATTTTTTTTCACCCCAGAGTACTGAGTTGCAGATTGTTTGTTTGAACTTATCAAACTACTTTTATAGCAACATTGTTTAATATTGCTGCTTGAAAACTTCTATTTCTTAAAAATCAAATATCGACATTGGTTGCATGCATAATTGCATGAATATTAAGGTATGGCTAGCAAATCAAAATCAAGCATTACAGTCTGATATCCACAATTCAGTAAAACTTGTTTCTATCTGGAACCTTTCTCTAATGAAATTTTACCTACATAATGCATATTTGGTGGAATCCATTGATCCAATTCTTATCAATTTGAATTCTGCTGTTACATAAAAGTACAGCAAACAACATACATGGCTTTTACAGGAGTGTTAATGTAAGTGGATCAATGTATTTTGTCGGATTGCCTTGTCTCATAAGAACTTCTACAAACCTCTTGTGGGGTATTAGGATTTTCATATTTCCCTGGAAGATCAAGGGAGAGAGAAGTCTTAACATAATCAGGAGATTCTGATAATCCAGTCTAAGGAGATTTAATTTAAAAGTAAAAGGCCATAGAAAGTTTGAAGGATACAAAATGAAGTTAAATTTTATTACAGATGGATCTTTTTGTTTTGTCAAAAATGTTTACAAAAAGCTGTTTAATGTATATGCTTCTACAAATATATATATATCTCCTTTCTGTGTGTGCATGTGTATATATGTATATATATAGTTTTGTGTATATGTATATACAGTATATATGTATATATATAGTTTTAAATAATTAGTTTTAAATTCTAATTTAAATTATAATACATAGATATATAAACTTTTGGATGCAAAATAAAGTTTATCCATTAACTGGGGTCTTAAATTGTAGGCGGGTATTTTGTAGAAGATTGAAAATATTAGTATTCATGTTTTCAGTAGCTAAGGGTTACCTTTTATCTAGTTTTGCAAGCCAGTGAGGAATCTGACCAATTGTGAAGAATTGATTGAAAGTTTTCAGATGTGGTATTCACACAATGAATAAAGGATCTGAATGTTCTTTCATTCATACTATAGCTGAAAATAGAAAGTAGAGGGGTAGAACTTCCCCTCACCCCTTTACAGTGTAGCTAATATAACTGGAGTACAATGGTGGATTTAAGCACACATGTATAGAACTGGTAGCATCTTTCCATGGATTATATTGCATTTGCAGTTACTTGACCATTCCTACTTAACATTTGATTTTTTTAAATAATTTTTTCTCCATTTTACTGTTGTAAGATGCCCGGAGTAGCCCCACGGCAAGATGGGTTTCAAATAAATTTAACAAAATATTTAAAAAATTGAAATTAAACAGTCTCCATTAGTGTTTGTTTCTCGGCAGAATGTAAAAAATTATTTTAGAGTAGGCCAGTTGAAATGATGAGTGATTTTTTTTTTAAAAAAAGATTTAGTACCATTACAGTGGAATATATGAGCATCTTTATATATTCTGTTAAAAACAGATTGCTTATAAGCTCTATCTCCTCAATAAAAAGAGTGGCTGTGTCCTTTCCATTGACAAGACATATTTCAAGATCAAGTGGAAACTTTGAAACTAGAGGAGAATGATAAATTGAAGCTGTGGAATTCAAGAGTCCAAGTGGGAAGATTGAATTAGAGCTGTGCAAAGCATCCAGAGACACGCGGAACAAAATATATTTTGTACAAGTGAAGTTCTCCTTGAAGAATTGTGGCTTAGGTTGTTCTTTGTGCCTTTTCTGCATTCAGCTGCTTTGTTTAGATGACAGACTGAGCAGAATGTACATGGAAAACCCGGGAAAGCGCTCAAAATTGCTAGGTTGGCCTTCAGAAGATGCAGCTGCCTCAGGGGTTTGAGAAGTGTTTTGTTCACACTAATACGCTACATGAAGTGTGTTTTACATTGTTCTAGCATTAAATTTTGTAAAACAACTTAACAGATATAAATGCCCCATGTTATGGCTTGTTACAATGTGTGAATGTTGCTCAATAAAGATGATTTAAACATGCCATGGCTTTGCTTAATATGTATATCTTTTCACACTCTTTTCACATGATACATAATAGCAGCATAATTGCAGACTGGAAATTTTCCTATATTAAAGCTGTATGGAAGACATGTAGTAGCCACATCATGTACGTTGTTGCTGATGGTGAACTATGTATGTGTGTGTATCTATTCAGATAGATTTTAGTAATAGTTATCTGATGTCTGATAAACAATTACGATTGGGTATTTAATAACTAAACATATACAAACTATTCAAATAATTCAGTGCATTCTCTTGGCTTTTCTTGTGAAACGAGGGGTTTCAGAGATAGGTACTATTAGAAAATATTGTACAGAAATCAGATGGAAAATAGATGACTGCATGTATGAATATTTTTGTTTCATGGACTACTTTTTATGTGCAATCAAATGCAGTGCAGTTGCATTTTGATGAATTAGCGAAATACTGTATGTTAAGACTCTGCCATACTTTGGTTTCCATTCAGAAAGATGTTTTGGAATGTGCAGCAGCATAGAAATAGCAACTCCTGCAACTTTTTAAAGAAACTGAGTTTTCTTGGGATTGCACAACTGTCTTCTGAAGCTGACATCTGATACCATGAGAAGATGCAGTTATGTTAAAGAGTTGTAAGCAAGAGTTTGTGCCCCCGAGCGCTCCCAATTGTTAGAATTGAATTGGAGCTACTGCATAGCCATAGTATGTATGTGAATTGCCAACATTTAACTGAATTATCTTGTTTTAATCAGGTCTAGATGGCACATACAGAAAAGTCTGGATTCCATACATTTTCTTAGCATTAATAAGTTCTGGTGCTTGTGTATCTATTTGCATTTGCATTATTTGTACATTCGTAATGTATACAAAAATGAAAATAGTAAAGGCAATAATTCAAATTCTGTTCAGGGCAGAAGTAGGAAATTCTTTTAGGTCATTCAGATTTTTATATGCCTGGCTACTAATTGAAGATTTTTTAAAATGAGAAACATTTATCTTAAACCAAAACATAGTTTAACCTGATTTCTGAGTTTCATGTAAGTATAATTTGGGGTCATCTGGAAACATTTACTTTTCTCATCAAAAGTTTCTTATGATTGCTCACAATGTTTAAAAATGGCTAATATTAAAAATAAAATATTTTTTAAAAATGAAGACAGTTCATGTCTTCCTTGAGTTACAACGATTTGTTCAGTTACTGAAGGTATGATGGCTCTGAACAAAGGGGTTTATGACCCATTCTCAAGGTTCCAGTCATTGCAGCATCCCACAATTGGGTGATCGCTGTTGCCAACCTTCTCTGCTGGCACTTCCCAGAAGCAAAATCAATGGAGAAGTCAGCAGGGAAGGTCACAGGTCACTCCCCAACATTTCTTTGCTTCCACACACTGCAACCCCCTTCCCTCTTGCTTGCTTACACCCATGAGCCCCCTCTTTCCCAGCCTCCCTATCCTCTCACTTTGGTGGTAAGCAGAAATCAATGGCAGAACATAATCATACACAAGCCACCGGTGGGCACTGTCAAGCTAATCAGGGCCCTGAGAGGAAGCCAGCACATATGATCTGATGTACAATATGATCGGATGTAAATCGAACCAATAAATAAATAAATAATTGGCACATAACCTGTAGTGCAGATGTTGGCTGATTGTAGTTACTCCTCAGTTACTCCTTTTATTTAACTGCCTGACCTGGTATTTTACTTTGTGTTGATTTGTTTAACCAAAGAGACTTTTTCTGGTCATCTCCCATTGTTCGTGGCACAAATGATTCATTGCTGATATGTAACTATCTTTTCCTCCCGCACTACGCCTGGCCACATGTCAGCCCACCTTGGTTTCTCATTTTAGCCCATATGCTAATAAGCACGTTGGTTATTTTGCATGTGCAAACGGTATTTCCTTAGAATAACCAAATGCTGCAGGGGAGGTGTCATTATTTTTGGGGCAAAACCCTGTAGTATGATAGATGTAACATAGACCTTGCAGTAATAGCAACGGAGATGGCTGCCTGCAGCTATAGATGTCCTACACAGGAGTGCCAGTCTAAAACACTATAGAAATCTGAAGCAGTGTTTCTTGATCTTGTTCCACTTGGAGCCATCCTTTCTGTGGGAAACTTGGCTGATGATACAGTGTGAATAAAAGCTTTTATAGAGTACAGGGCAAGTCTGGTGAATGGCTGTGTAGGACCAGCATACTAATCAATTGAATAGTCAAAATGTGCTGGTTTGACTGTAGTCAATATTTGTTAAACATTCTCTGAAATCATGAATGTCTCTGTGTGGTAGCCAAGGTTTTTAATTATTATTCCATATGGAAACGAGGATCCTTTTATTATCTAGTCCCAAATGATACTTAATAAGGAAAGATAAAGGATACTCCAAAGGAAAGATAGCCTGTATTATCTTCCATAAACTCTAATTTTAATTTAAATAGGCAGGAATACCTTGATTGAAATCGGGTTTCTCACTGATATTACTTTACAAACTGAGAAAATCTTGTAAACCAATTAAGTTTACAATTACAACATTATTTGTTTCGTTGTTGTAACTAGCTTTTGCATCTTTTGGTCTAACTATTTGTATGGCTTCCTTTCCCAAAAAGTATCTTTACAATATTGCAGGGTAATATCTTCTCTCTAGCAAGATTTTCTAACCACAGGTGTTGATATTAGCGTTGTCTCTGGAAAATATATTACTAATATGGCCTTAAATGAATTAATATATACATTGTCTACTGCCCATATGTAAAGCAGCGTAAGAGAGTATTTATCTTGAATCCCTTTAAAATGATAAGCATGATTTTAACATTTTAAGTTTCAAAAATTGAGAATGTGTAAGAAATTATAACATATGATATTGTCCCCTTATCTACAGAAAGGAGCCTCCTATATCATTGGGTATATTTCCGCTCCCTCCAGGAGATGCGCTTCTTACTCCTGATACTCAGAGGGGATCAGTGGAAACTCCTGGATCAGATAGTTGGAAGTTCCGTGAACTAAGTCAGCCTCGTTCCCGCACCAGCCTCAAGGTGAAGGAGCTATTTCAATTTTCACAGTGAAAAAAATTATTAATCTTTTCCTTAGGATGTATGTGTGTGAGCAAAAGCTAAACTTCCAATTGTCTTTTCTTCGTGCACAAATTTTTGAAATTCATTCCAGGTGAGTTAAAGGTAAGTTCCCTTTTCTTCTAATGTATAGTTTATTGAAAGGCTGATAGCACTTGGGAATGTGGAAAGACAAAATTTTCTAATTTTTTTAGACATACTGTTTTCTAAGCTTGCAGTTGGGTAGAATCTCTTGTAGGGCTTTTAGGAATTATTAATATTAATATTTACTGTTTTCATATTTTGATTATTAGCATGATTATGGTTTTGTTTTTAAAGATTTCCTATGGGAAGACGTGTGTTGGGAAAAAAAAAACATAAGGACAAAGCAGAAAACCAAGTGTATATTTTTTATCTAAAAGAAAGCTTGTTGCTTGGATAACTAATTTATAGCAATAATTGTATCAAAATAATTAATTTTGTGCTGGCTAAAAATATAAATGTTGTTGTGATCAATGAAATTTCTTAAAGAACTTTACTCCTTAAATCAGTAATGCCATGACACTCACTGTATTTTCTGGTGGGACTTAACAGATACCCTTTCTTCTAGACTGTATGGTATCCACCAAGCAAGCATTTATTATAATATAGCCCTGAATGAGGCTATAATATGAATCTATTCACATGAATTGGTTATTAATTACATATAATTCTTCACTTCAGAATTATAGCCCTAAAGCTTCAAGTTGAACTTGATACATTGTTTGGTACACATTGGGTTATGGGTCAATGAAGCTAATGAAAAAGTTAACTCTTACATATTTAAACGTAGAGCTATGTGGATTACATGCACTTTAGATTGTCTGGTGAAGGATAATCTTTTGCACTTTTTCTGGACATTCCGGTGAAGGATAATCATTGCCACTTTTTCTGGACACTGGATATCTGAAATATTTAAATTCATTGATATTCTAAATACTGCAAAGTAAACTGAGAAAATCCCCAACACATGGCAGCCAACTCCAGAAGACTCCGGGTAGCTTCTGAACAGCTACCATATGAGATGGTTTACATTGAAAAAGTGTAACTGCTCACAGGTCACTTAGAAGCTTCATGGATGAATGATGTTTAAATTCTATTTTCCATTCCTTTAGTTTAACATTGTAATAACTACTTAATTTTGCCTGCACATACTGAATGGTAATCCCTCCTTTCATGTGCGACTGAAAATTGCATTAAGGAGAAGCACAAACGACAATATAAGATCTTGAACACTTAAGGTCTTAAACCGATGTAATCATAATTTTCTTAATAGTATTTATCACCTTTGACTGAAACATTAATTTAAATTTGTCCAGATAGCCTGATACTTTAAGAGCAGCAGCAGCAGATCAGCAATTGCAGTTTTTAAAATGAATGGTCACTTTGCAATTAGAAATTTCAGCGTAACCTTTCAAACAAAGGCCTGCAAGTTCTGTTTCTGTTGGTAACTAAGCTTTTTGTTGGAAGCTTTTTGACTGCTAAGGTCAATAGTCTGTGTGCTGCATTCTTTTCATGATGTGGCTAGAATACAGAAGCTGGGAAATCTTTAGGCAAAGTGGAACTTCATTTCACTCTGGATTTATGGAATAAAACTATAGTTTTTTTTCTTTTGATAAATTGACAGATAAATAAGTCAGGGTATCTTTGCTGGATTTTCGGAGGAGGGGTTGGTGGATTTAGGAATGTCACTCTTAGCAGCAAAGTTAAAACTATTTCTAGAAGTGTTTTGCTTGAGTAGAAGATAATTTTAGAATATTTTGTCCAAGAAAGCAGAACATAATTGGCAAACATCTATGTAGGAGAGATTTCTCCTTTATGAGATGGTGTAATGATGGAGACTAGAACTATGCCAGTAGATGCATACATTGAATTTGATAGTTTACAATAACGAACCTAAACAGGGTGGGGTACAACCATCTTATATAGGTTGGTACAAATGAAAATGAAATATAAAAGGAAATTATAAATATTACTGGGCTGTTGATACAAATTGCTAGTGTCAGTTAAAATGGTCAAACAATTAAAATTTGCTCAGATGCTTATAAACAGTTTAAATTGTTTATATTCATTGTACTGAGAGGAAGAATGAGGCTTGGAATACATTGTTAATTAACACAGATGCTTTATTTATTTATTCATTCATTGATTTTATATGACTACCATTTGCATCTTTTTTTTTGAAAACAATTTTTTATTTTAAAACAAAAACAAAACATAAAACCATCATCATTCCAAACAATTACATCTTTCTTTTTTATACTCTGAATGTACGACATGTAAAATAAATGATGTATTAAAGTAGCATAAGACAATATGTAAATTGTTTAAATTATTTAAACACTTATACACTGATTAATTCTGCATATTTTAAAATTATGGATACATTAATCTAGTACTTATTAGTCTAATGATGTTAACAACATATACTTTCCTATGGAAAGTAAAAGAGAAGTGAAATTTTATGGGCATATATCTCTTGTGCATTTCCTTTGGCAAACTGGTACAATAGGAACTGTGATGGTGCGATGGTTAGAATGCAGTATTGCAGGCTAACTCTGCCCACTGCCAGATATTTGATCTTCACCGGCTCAAGGTTGACTCAGCCTTCCATCCTTCCGAGCTTGATAAAATGAGGACCCAGATTGTTGGCAATATGCCGACATTTGTAAACGGCGTAGAAAGTGCTCTAAAGCACTATGAAGCAGTATATAAGTCTAAGGGCTATTGCTAATAAAATATTGTTTCAAAAATTAAAAAAACAACAACCTGATTTCTATAAATCCCACCTCCCTTCTTGCTTGTGTAATTTTTCAGCAGCGCCAGTCATTGAACAGCTGAATATGATTTTTAGGAACAAGGGGGTGTATAGCTAATGAGAAGTTGAACTTCTTGGCATTGGGATAGAGGCCTCCTGAAGGAAAACATGGTTGAAGAGGATGAAACTTTGAAAAGGACATATTGTAGGTTGACTTGAGGTGGGTTAATGGAATGGTATGTGGGAAAGATCTTGAGAAACAGGAAGAAGAGCTGCAGACATGGCAATTTATATCATGTAAAAAAATTCTCAGTCCACAGAAGGGTGGGGCTGGAAAGCATTTCAGAAAGTATTTTCCCTAGTTTACCAGAGAGTAAAAAGGAGGATAAATCTTGCAAGATTCTGTTAATGGAAGCTTATTGTAAAGATAGTGTAGGTACTCATAGTTGTGCTTTTTGTCTGGACCTCGAAGAGCTAACAGTTAATTAAAAAAGACTTAAATGATTAGTTAGTATTGAAGTATTATTGAATATGAGAAAAGTGTATTTTGTATTGAGGTTGGTACCTTGAATATAATTGGGTGGCATCTCCATTAAGAGAAATTTTTAAAGTGAAATTGCTTTTGCACAAAGAAACATGCACCTTTTAGCTGGAAAACACAGTAAAATATCTGGCTTCAAGTAGTTAAGTATTAATTCAGGGTTAGGGAATATGCCATATAAATTCTGTAATTACTCCAAACTTCTTCATGCTTTAGGATGAAATTTCTGATGTTAGCCAAGCAGGGTCCAAATCTACTACACCAATCTTAACTGCTGCTTCAGATGTGCTTACGTCTGCGGAGTTTCCCCTGCATGAAGACAAGGAAGGCCTTGCAAAGAATTCTGATTTATGGAACCAGAAATTGGACATAAGCAAGCACATTGAAGTGCAGGTAGCCCAGGAAACAAGAAATGTATCCATTGGTAAGTTTCTAGATTATTCACATTTTGAGTAATTTAATAGTTTGGGTCATTTAAAATCCACAGTATGCCTACAGGTTCCAGAATTAATAAATATTTAGAGTGCTACTTGTATTCCTCATAGGAAGACATCCGCATATAGAAAGCAGCAGGAAAGTCGTGTGAAGGTGGCCTTATTGATCACAAACATACTTCAGTGTATTTACAGACTATGAGATTAAATAACAACTGCTCTCAGATTTAGTATATGATCAACTAAGACTAAATTGTCACAATTAAGGATCTTTATGCTGGTAAAATATTATTTTCTATATGACAGAATGTGTTACTAAAGTTTTTCACATTTAGAAAAGATGTTCTGTGAGAAGTGACCATTAATTTTGGAAATGAATAATCTTGTTCATTGATACAGTGGCTGGGGTAGTGTAGTGATTTTATGTGTTGGACTCAGACCAGGCAAAGCTAAATTTTAGTTCTTACTTGATCATGAAGCTCACAGTGTCATTCTCTCCCATTCTTACCTAATTCACAAGATTATATTTTGAGAATAAAATTAGGGGAGAGCCTATGTATGCTTCCTTATATTTCATATTCCTTGTTTTTGACAATATTTACCTATTTCTTTTGAAGGAGCTAATGAAAATGATGACAAATCTGAAGTTCAGGCAATCATTGAATCCACTCCAGAGTTGGATATGGATAAAGATCTTAGTGGATATAAAGGTTCAAGGTATTTTGCCAGCAATTTTCACCAGAGATTTTAGGAAAAATACAAATATTACAAGAGAGTTGTTGTAGCTGTTTTGTTGTTGTTATGGCATATGACCAATCTCTTGATCAATACTTTGCAGTCAATAGTAGCGTTCAGGCATTCTGTGGCACTCAGATTTTCCATTGACGCTCTGGCCCAAAAACCTTTGATCTACCATGAAGGGCAAAACAGTATGTGCGCAGTAGCCATCACTCAATATCTCCTCCTAAGGGTAACAGGATGTCAGATTATTACGCTGCTTCTCATTTCCACCTGCTTAGCATAGAGAAAGAGATTACAGTGTGTGTGTGTGGGGGGGGGGTTTGCATGTGTTAAGAAACAAAAATGGCTAACCTGTTATGGTGACAATGTGGATACAAAACTGTCAGGAAGAAAGACAAGTGAATCAGAGGAGTTTGTAACTATGCGAACATCAGTGTTGTGGAGGAGAAAATAGTGCCTGATTAATGTGCCTGATATTTCTGCATCCTACTGGGAAAAGAGAGAGAAAGGAAAGGAAAGGAAAGGAAAGGAAAGGAAAGAAAAGGAAAGGAAAGGGGGAAGGGAAGGGTGATTGCTGAATGCATTGTTTTTGCTTTAGCTTTCTTAAATAATAAACCATTAATTGTGGCATAATTGTTTATGGAGCAGAATTCATATTGTCTAATCCTTGAAGATTTAGAAAGTGTGCACATTTTTAGACTGAGATGTAGACTGGAGAAATATTTTTTTTTAAAAAAGATTTAATTCTTCTCCCTCCTACATTCGATTTTTATTGTGCAGCACTCCTACCAAAGGCATAGAGAACAAAGCATTTGATCGTAACACAGAATCACTCTTTGAAGAACTATCTTCTGCTGGCTCTGGTCTGATTGGGGATGTGGATGAAGGAGCTGACTTGCTGGGTGAGTATTTTTTTAAAAAACTGTTTAGAAATGGTGAAAGCAATTTACAGAATAGTTCAAGGATAGAATTGTGAGGAAAAAGTACTCAAGATATTTCCATACATAATTCGTCTAGTAAATAGAGTTGAAAACATTCACTATTTACCTTTAATGTTGTCATTTGTTTAAATGTTTACCACACAAATCATATTTTTGCCTGTACTTATTCATTAAAAAAGGGTTCCCATTAGGAACCAATCTTTTGGCCAATCAAAATAGTGGGTAATGATGGTATAAACCATATTGTTTATTTCATTGTGAGATTTTCTTAAACCTTCCATTGCATCATTATTCTTTCAGTTGCTATTAATGTATGTTAGATGAACATCCCTAATACTTTACATTTCTTCAACCTTACCATTCAGTCTCCTTCCCACCTCCTCCAGTCTGGTTTTATTTATGTGGGTGAGGAATCTTTTGGAGGATAGGCAGAAGAGAAAGGAGGAATTTGTTTTAGGAAATCTGTAACTTTTTAGCTATAAAAGAATTTCTAGATGCTTTTTCTATCTAGGAATTAATGGGGAAGGTAAGGTTTCCCCTGTTTTAAAGTTTAAAACAAAAGTGATTTTGACATTAGTACAGTAATTACCTTGAAGTGGAGTGTGCCCTAAAAACCTGGTTGTTCTCTCAGGCTTTGAGCTGGGGTGGCTGAAACCCCCTCATTAAATAAAAGTTAATGTTCTATTTAATCATTAAATAGACATTAATGGGATATTTGGGATGTCTGCTAGGTTTGCTATCTTGCTCCTTTTTCTTTTTTTCTAGATTCTTTTTTGTTGTTATTTCTTACATTGTTTTATACAGGTAGTCCTCGACTTACGACCACAATTGAGCCCAAAATTTATGTTGCTAAGTGAAACATTTGTTAAATGAGTTTTGCCCCATTTTATGACCTTTCTTGCCACAGTTGTTAAGTGAATCACTGCAGTTGTTAAGTTAGTAGCACAGTTATTAAGTGAATCTGGCTTCCCCATTGACTTTGCCTGTCAGAATGTGGCAAAAGATGGTCGCATGATTCTGGGACACTGCAGCCGTCATAAATGTGAGTCAATTGTCAAGCATCTGAATGTAAATCACATAACCATGGGGATGAAGTCATAATTGTGAAAAATGCTCATAAACCACTTTTTTCAATGAGGTTCTAACTTTGCTAAATGAACTGTCGCTAAATGAACTGTTCTAAGTCGAGGACTACCTGTATTGCCTGGTGTGTTGTCAGATGTCCAATGTATTTGGAGTTGGCAGCATCAGAGGGAATAAGATAAATACATGTTTAACATGCTTTAAAATGTCAGGTGTTGTTGTTTTTTGAAGTAACATGACTTTTGTTGTACAACTGGGATGTATGTGAGTTGTTCCTTCTTCAAATATTTCTTGGTGGAGGAACATCTCCCACCACAAAATTCATGCAAAGAACACAATTTCCTCTATTCATTTGAAAGTATATATCTATGTTAGTTTGAAGGGAGAAAAATACAGAAAAATACTAAATTTCCTTTCTTCCTCTCTCTTTTCCACCAGAAAAATACTAAATTTCCTTTCTTCCTCTTTCTCTTTTCCAGTTCTCTCTGTAATTTAGCTCCTCGCCCCTGGCTCTGTTTGCTTAAAATAAAACGCAGAAGTGAATAGGAGAACTTCCAATGTTTTATAATTTATCCCATTCCACTAGCAGTCACTTTGTGTTATTCCCACACTGTTTCTGCATTTTTTAAAAAATTAGATTTTTGAGCCATTAAGGTTACTCCTATAGTAGATATAAGCTTTCAAAAAGGCACTTCATAGTAGCACATTATTAGTATGGTCACAGTTATGTTATTGCTGTTTAGAAAAGTGGGGAATGGCTTTGAAGAGAGGAGAAATGGCTGTAGTAAAAGCATAAAAAAGGGATATGTTAGAGGCTGCAACAATTTCACATTTATACCAAAATAGGTAATTTTAAGGGTATATTTAAATAGATAATTAATGCAGTATTAAGGTGATCAACAATATTGCTCAGTTGTAACCATGTACTACATAGATTTGTTTTTGTTTTGTTTTTTTTGATAGTATGTGTAAGTAGAGCTACCAATATGCATAATGTATTTCTACAGAAGCCCAGCTGTACTCAATCTGAGGGAATACAATTTATATGAAATGTTTTGTATTAGTTTACTGTGCTGTATTTTGGCATGCTTTTGCAACATTAGTTAAATGGCATTCTCCAATTTGCTTTCTCTTGGGCTGCGTACCCAGGAGAATATTCTGGTGTGTATCCTTTTTATATATTTGAAAGTGATTGTTTTGAAGTTCTGCATTCTTGGCTGTTGCTTTCATAATGTCTGTTTCGCAATTTGTTTTGTCTTTATCCTGCCTAGTGCTTTTTAATTTGTTTTGCCTGATAATTATTCTCTACTCGGAATACCAACAGTTAAAAGTGTTGTTCACATAATTGAAACAGTTCCTTCTTCGAAACTGAAGTATTCTAAAAACCCAAACTTTGACTATTCATTAAAAATAGTCTTCCTTTCTATGGTACTGATCCAAATCCTACCAGTGCAAACAGCAACTGGGGGAAATGATTGGGAATAAGCATATGGCAAGGAGTAATCTTTCTGAAACCATTTTCATTATTCTTTGAGCTCTTCATGCAGGACAAAAGGCTGTTTTCTAATCTTTGAAACTTACACAAACAGGAACCATGTTGTAGGATGAAAACTACAAATGCTAGCTAGTTGGAGGACAAAAAGAATAGTATGTGTTTATACTACCCTGGCAGAATGGACACAGAGTGTTCCTGCTTCCCACACAGAAAGCACAGAATCTGGGGATTTTTTTTAAATGTATAGACTTGAGCAGTACTTTGAGTGTGTCTTATCAAACAAACAAACTTCTGTCCCTTTGTTTATATTTTTTCCATAGTGCAGTCTACTTGTCAAGCACGGGTGTCAAACTTGCGGCGTCACGTTGCCTTCATGTGAAGTTTTGCGACGTTTTTTCCTTTTGCGGAGCTAGGGTGGGTTTGCGCATGACGCATCTAGCCTGCGGGCCGCCAGTTTGACACACTTGTATTAAAGCATCAGATATTGAAATAAATTGTACTAAATGCGTAAGAATTTCAAAAGTTTATTTTTGCCTTGCTCGGCTAACTTTCTGCATGATTGCAGGGTGCTCACAGAATACCCTCCCTGCAAGAATTTCCCTGTTCCCTGAGGGAAATTTCTGGTGTACAAGTATAATAAATACCAAATAGCCCATTTGCTCTAGAAGTTATTTAAAGTTTTGTACTTTGAAGTGTAGGCAAGACTTTTGGTGAGGAAAGTAGCTTTATTTAAGCCTTAAATAAATGATGCACAGGTAGTCCCATTGCTTCTCATGTTGCAACAATCTAACAGTCATTAAGTGAGTTCACCTTCCTTAATCACCCCCACCCCTGCTCTCCCTGATACAGACATGAAGTGGAGCTTGAGGTGTCTAGAAGTGAGGAAAGCTTTAGTAGACCTAGCATAGGCCCAGACTCACCTGCCTCAGACTCCCCCAAGGTTTTCCCCACTCCCTCAAAAACTCTGTGCTCTGCTTCCCAACATTAGGGGTTCCCATAGCCTTTGGACTACTCTTTCCCCGGGTCCCCGCAGGCCTTTCCCGTCCACACTGGCTGCTATAGATCTTTGGCCTGCTCCCCATCCTGCCAGGCCCTACCTCTCCTCCCCACCATCTGTCATTCATTGTGCATCTACCTTTCAAAGATATCCAGAGCTCCAGACTTGTGGATTTGTAGCTGCTCCAAAATGGCAGCTACTTTAGGGACACAGCCATGTGGCCCAGTGATGAAGCAGTCTGTTGTGTTTTTCTAACGGAGCTTTCTGCAGCACTGTGTGGGTTAGGGAAGCAGAGCAGACTGTTTCATCTCTGGGCCGCATGACTGTGTCCTAGAAGTGGCTGCTGCTTCAGTGTGGCCACAAGCTTTCCACAGTGCTGCACAGAGCAGAACGTTTTGTCCCTGGGTCACATGGGTGCATGCTGGAAGTGCCTACCATTTGGATGCAGCCAGAGTTCCTTGGTGGCTGCTCAGAAAATGGTGGCCCCTTCTGGGACCCAGGGACACTGAGGGATGGAGTGGCTTGCCCTCTTTCCCCACCACAAAGTTGGAGCCCCAGAGATCTTCCAGAGGTAAGTGTGCAGTGGGTGATTGAGTTGGGAAGGAGGCCCAAGCCCTATGTGGGCCTGTGGAGGGGAAAACAGGCCCAGGGTCTGTAGGGACCCAGTGGGGCAGGATGAGGGAAGATAGGCAAAGGGGAGGCCACTGCAGCATTTCTGAGGTCAGTCATAAGAACAAATGACTGTGGAGCTGCTGTAGCGGCCATAACTTCGGAACAGGGTCATAAATGATTTTTGGCAGGTGGGTCTGTCGTAACTTCGAACAGTTGCTAAGAGACTGGTCGTCAAGCTAGTACTACCTGCACTTATAGGTCTCATTTCCCATCATTTCATGTATATGCAGTAATACCAAGCATTTCCCTACTGTTACCCACATTTTATGAAGCCACCTACAGTATATTAAATGTGGATAGGTGGACATGTGGATAACTGCTAGTTAACAACCCAAAATGATTAACCTATGATTAGATTTGTATAAAAAGGCCCAATTAAAAGTCAAACATCAGACATGTTCATATTATACTGCATCCTTTCAAAAGATAGTACTTGTAGTAATGTGTAGTCTTCTCTATCTTGCGTTCCATTAAAATATATGCAATTTTGATACAATGGAACAAAAAAAGTGAAAATAAAGGAATCGGTTATGGTTAAGAGCGTGTTCTACAAGAAAAGTTTTAAATAGTTTTTACTTTAGAAGAATTGGAATGTGGTACAATGTTTAAAAAAAGTAAGCATAGTTTAGTTGATTAGGTTTGTAATGACTTGATGAGGGCTGTTTTTTGTGGGAAAATACTTGGAATCATCTCATTAAACTGAGTACCATTTCAGTCATTTAAATGCCACATTTATTTAAAAATCCTAAAGGAGGTTATTGAGGGAAAAACAAAAGAGGATGGGTAATCCATATTTCACTTCTAAATTCATTTGCATTAAAGATAGCAATAGCTGCTATTATCAGCTCTGATAGTGAAATGCGAGCTGGTTTTACCAGTATTTCTGAATACTACTTATTGGGGATGGGATATTCTCCCTTTCAGGCCTGTTGTGATATTTGGAGAGATCTCTGGTAGCTTCTCTAAGAAAGTGGGAGGCTGGATTGGATGGATCCTTGATCTAGAAACGGCTCTCTTTTAACTGTTTGTCTTGCTGCTCTACATATCTTGCTGTAGCCATTTAATGCTGGCTTTACCCTAAAATCACCCATGTTTCAAATTCTCAGCCTTCACTGTTCTGTACTTCATTTTTACTGTTCTCATTACATATTTCTTCTTCCTTTTGCTCTTCATGGGATGCATGGGCTTTAAAGACCATGATTTCTTTGGTAAGGCATCATCTCATTTGAGGAACATTTGCAAGGGCTTTCTATCATTTGAGCTTCTTATATTCAGTATTTCTTGTGTTATCACCTATTTGAGTATGAGATTACGTAATATAAAGTTTTCCTGTTGTGCTACTGTGGTTACCAAATGAGATAGAATTTATTTTGTTTTATGCGCTTGGACTGAAAGTATTTTGCCTCACTCCTTTGGGTTTCAAAACTGAACTCCATACTGGATTCATTTACAACCTAAGAGCAAAATACTTTATATCTGAAAACTCTTTTCTGATCAGTGGTTATGTTCAAAGTGCTCTGATCACTGAACATCTCTGCTTGTGAAATTATTTCATTTTAGTGAGGATACAAATCCATAAACAGTTATATCAGATGGTAGGAAAATTCCATGGCAATGAATTAGTAAGACAAGTAAGATGTCTTACTTGTGTGGTAGAATTGTGAGCTCCAGAGCACATGCTGAATATGCTGATCAGTGCAGTTATTAAAACTTGCAGTTGTTAAAGCACATATCTGTCTTTTAATGTTTGTTTATTCTCTATGGTTTTGAAAGGAATGGGTCGTGAAGTTGAAAACCTTATCCTAGAAAATACACAACTACTCGAAACCAAGTGAGTAATAATTTCTCCGTTTTTAGATACACTAACCCCGTGATGGCGAACCTATGGCACGAGTACCACATGTGACACGCGGAGCCATATCTGTGGGCACGCGAGTGTTGCCCTAGCTCAGCTCCAGCGCACATGTGCGCGTTGGCCAGCTGATTTTCGGGCCTTCTGGGCCCACCTGAAGTCGGGAAATGGGCCGTTTCCGGTCTCCAGAGGGCCTCTGGGGCAATGCGGAAGGCGTTTTCGCCCTCACCAGGCTCCAAGAAAGCCTCTGGAGCCTGGGGTGGGGGAAAAAACAGGCCTATCGGGCCCATCGTGCCATCACGTGCTAAAAGCAGGGGTTGCACGTGTGTGTGTGTGAGTTTCGCACGTGCATGCGTGGGGGGCTGGGGGGCAATGAATTATGGGTGTGGGCACGCGTGTGCGCGACACCCATGTGCTCCCCTCGCTTTTGGCACGCAATGGCAAAAAGGTTAGTCATCACTGCACTAACCTGTTTCTTTAATTAAACATGATGTTGCATATCCATGAGTTACTGTCTGATAAAGGATATAATAATTTTCCCCAAGTCAGGGGTTCCCAACCTTTTCTATACCCCGCACCCCTAGAATGCTGCTGATATATTCTTGCACCCCTTACAAAAATAAATAATCATATGCATATAATTTGCATATAATTATGCATATATTCTATAATTTTGAAACTTCTAAACCCAAATTTTTGCACCCCTTGGAATATCATCTCGCACCCCAGGTTGGGAACCCCTGCCCTAAGTCTTGTGTGTAATGGCACATGTATACATGCATAGAATTTTGTGAAAAATACATGGTAACTGGAAATGAGGTTTTTACTTCAGAACATTAGATTGTACCAGATTTTTGTTGAAAAGACCTTTCTGAAGTATATTGGCTTCACTTAGCAAAATAATAGATTATAAAAAAGTAAAATCAGATTTTTATTTTTGCTTATTGTATTATTATATGCATGTACTTTATGTATTTATTATATATGTTGCTGTGATGAAGATAGAGTTGTGAGTGACATTATTTCTATCAATTAATATTGTTAGAAGTGATTTAATTGCAATCATCTGTGTTCTAGAAATGCCTTGAATGTGGTGAAGAATGACTTAATAGCAAAAGTTGATGAACTGACATGTGAGAAGGATGTACTGAAAGGAGAATTGGAAGCTGTAAAACTAGCCAAACAAAAGCTTGAAGAGAAGAATAAGGAATTGGAGGAAGATCTTAGAAAGTGAGCATAAAATTCTTGAATGTGTTAAAGTGAATTTCCTAGAAGAACTCTTGGACTAATTTGATTAATTCCTCTTGTATAGAGCCCGTGCAGAAGCTGAAGAAGCAAGGCAAAAATCAAAGGAAGAGGATGATGTATGTATTCATACTAATAACATTGGATCTACGTTTTCTCTTATTCGTACAGTACTATGGTTGGGTTGAATCTCCTAGTTTTCTGTGGCATTATTGTAGAGAAATGTGAGTTTACAGTTTGCTTGTGTATGCCAATCCTGTAACATACTCTGTTGGGAGGTGCGAGGGGGTGAGGGGGGGGAAATCAGAGAGATTCTGAAAGATGTTCAATTAACGTGTTTTTCTCCATTTGGGCCAAAACTGGTCATGAGGCCCTTTCCCCCTCACTGCTGTCAATATTCACACTTACCTGTAAAGCTCTGAACTAGGAGTCCTCAATCTGCAACCATTTGTTTAGTGACCGTTTGAAGTTACAACAGCACTGAAAAGAAGTGACTTATGACTGTTTTTTATACTTAACTATTACAGCATCCCCATGGTCACATAATCAAAATTCAGATGCTTGACAACTGACATGTATTTATGATGGATGCAGTATCCTGAATCATATGATCACTTTTTGCGACCCTCTGACAAGCAAAAGTCAATAGGGAAGTCAGATTCACTTAACAGCTGTGGCAAGAAAGGTTGTAAAACGGGACAAAACTCACTTAACAACTGTCTTGCTTAGCAACGGAAATTTGGGACTGTAGGTTGTGGTTGTAAGTCGAGGACTACCTGTACTATAAAAACTGTATATGATAGGCTTTTGTGCTTCCTAGTCTACTTGATTAAGCATGCTTGGTATCTTTTCAACTCTGCAGAGTGATATTCCTACTGCTCAGAGAAAACGATTCACACGTGTTGAGATGGCCCGGGTTCTCATGGAACGAAATCAGTACAAAGAAAGGCTAATGGAGCTTCAAGAAGCAGTGCGATGGACTGAGATGATAAGGCAAGTGCAATTTTTGGTAATATTGTAGACCAATTAAACAAGTCATATACATTTTGTTTACTATGCATGAGAAAAAAGCTTCTTTCTAAAAGCAATTCTTTACTGTATTTGTTTTTTTTACATAAACATTTCACAAAAGGAATTTATTTAAAAACAGCACTGTTAAAGGTTAACAGAATTATTATGACGTATGTTTTTGTGGTGCTTTTATAGATATAAACTAGTTTAAGATTAATTAATTTTTGTAGGCAAGTTTCCATCAGTGGACAAGATTAATTTTTGTTAAGGTTTTAAGAAAATGAATTAAAAAGCATCCAACAATAATAAATGGCATGTGGAAACTTGTTGCAAGAGAACAGATAAAATGATCCAGGTTTTATAGGCATCTCTCCTCATTTGCTTTGGCTATTTTTAAGGACTGTTCTAAAGGCCTTCAGAAATGTGTGTGTTTGTGTGTGCACATCAGTGTGCATGCATACCCTTTAAGCAGTGGTGGGATTCAAGTAATTTAACAACCGGTTCTCTGCCCTATGATTTCTTCCAACAACCAGTTTGCCAAACTGCTCAGAAAGTTAACAACCGGTTCTCCCTAACTGGTGCGAACCGGCTGAATCCCACCACTGCCTTTAAGTCACCGTTTAGTCCTGGCGACTACCTGGACAGGTCCCTTCAGTTAAGTCTTGATAAGATTTCAGATGTAGTTTGCCATGATCACCTTCCTAAAGCTGAGAGACAGAGTGACTGACCCAAAGTTACCCAGTTGGGTAAACTTTGCCTAAGAAGGTCTCCATGTGTAGAACTCACAGACTCCAAGTTTCCAGCCTGGTGTCTTAACCACTATACCAGACTGGCTTTCACTTCAGAAATGAACTATGAAAAACAGCATAGGTGTAGTACAGAGGGGAAAAAATGGGTTTTATTATTTTATGTATTCTGTTGAGATGGAAGAAGGAAAGAACAAGAAGCAAGAAAGTTGTTGCAGGAGCAGCAGAAAAAGTCAAAGCATGAAAAAGAAAAGCAGAGTAGGAAAGTAAGGGAAAGAAAAAAAGGAATAGCTAACTGGAAAGCTAACATGGATGTGGTACTTGGTACTTCGAAGTTTGATCCAGTTTCTGCTGTGGGAGTGGACTAGTTTCGTAACAGCTGTTTCTTGCTAGGGATACCACGGGGAAGCAGCATGCCACTCATAGAAAATTGACCTAATGCCAGGTTGCTATTTCTGAATGAAATCTGTTTCAGATTCAAAACAGGCCAAGTTGGTATTCTAATTGCAGTAAGACAGATGACATGATCACTCTAGGAATAGATTACTGATTACAACTGTGCTTCTGGTGTAAACGAACTTGACATGGAGGCAGTTAAATAGTAGATTATAAACCTCTCTAGGTCCTGTTGTACATTTGGCTGGCTTTGGCCTTGTTGCATAGTGCTGAACATGCATTATAATTTTCAGAGCATAGATTATTTGCTGCTGGCCGCGCGCGCATATGTGTGTAATTCATAGGCCTTCAGATTAATTTAGGAAAAAACTTGCGTGATAAACAATTCAAAGAGGTGGTGGTTCCTCTTCATTGAATGTGCTCAAGTGAAGGCTATGCAGTGATCTATCTATGAGGCCTTAATTTAAATCCCTGCACTGAGCAAGGGATGGATTTGGTGACCTAAATGTCCTTCCGTTTCCATGATTCTATGATAAATATGTGGATTAAACATCTGTCCCACTTACTAAATATATAAGACCATCCATTTTTGGCAGTAGGCATGCTAGGCTGCCTTTCCACCAGCTCTATTTGGCTTTTCTTAGCTCCTTTCTGAGCATGTATTTTTTTAAAAAGTATGAACGGTTGTGAGCAGTTGTGTGTGAATACTGTCTTCAAGTCAGTGTTGATTCTTGGTGACTGCCTGGATAAACCCTTGTGGTTTTGTTGGTAAGATTTTAGAAATTTGCTTCTTAGGGATGAGAGGGACTGATGTCCCAAAGTCACTGAGCCAGCTTTGTGCATAAGGCAGAACTAGAACTAATGATCTCCAAGTTTGTAGCCTGATGCTTTAAACCAGGGCTGTCAAACTCTCAGCCCACGGACCGGATCTGCCACGCCCAGTTTAGCAAAGGGGGGGGGGAAACCCCGATATGTCACGTGATGCCACTGTGACAAAGTGAGTTTGATATTCCTGCCTTAACCCTGCACCAAATTGGCTTTCTCCAATTAGTTTGAGCTAATTTTTTTAAAAAACTTCTATTTAAGGTAAACTATATTCATCATCCCTATTTTGTTGCCATCTAGTGGCCTGATAAATTACTGTTTTGTAGTTAGTTTTTACAGAAAACAAAATAATTCGTTTTGTGAGTAGATTGAATTATTCTGCATGAGAAAAATATTCAGTTACATATTGCAGCAAAACAAATTCAGTTTGCTCTCATATAGAAGGTATACTTTCAACCTGTACAGGTGATTATTTCTTATTGTTGTAAATTAGTTATTGTATCGAATGGTTGCAATTACTTTTATTTTCATAGGAGATACAATTGAATTTAAGAAAGGATACAACAGTGCACAAATGCTGATTTTCTTAAATAATGGCATCCTCATGTACAGCTGTGGTGTTTTTTTAGTCTAAATCTCAAATTCTGTTTCAGAATTTGGAAAACTGTTATTGTGGATTAACTTATAAAATGCCAACATGTTTCCAACTGTATGAAATGCTCAGATGTGAGAGATGTTATAATCTGGGCTTTTTATTTTTTTTCTTTAGGGCATCAAGAGAAAATCCAGCTATGCAGGAGAAGAAGAGATCGAGTCTTTGGCAGTTGTAAGTATTGAGATACAAATACTTGTATTTATTAAAAATAATATTATTACTCATTTAGGGACTTTTAATTAGTAATGACTACCCATTATTTGTCTTTTATTGTCTAGTATGCCAGACAGGTAAGATGTTAAAGCTGAATTATATTGTAAGATGCATCCCGAAACATTTATTATGCACTTAGCAGCGAAATGTAATTGTCTTTCTCTAATTGTGGCAGTTTAAAACCATGTTGTTTGTATACCTACTGATTTCAGTTCACCATATCTGTTTGAGGGGAGTTCAGATTTTTGCTTTTTGGTCTGTTTAATACTAAAGCTATAATTACTAAAATTGTACACGAGAGATTGCATGATTGTCCTGTGTCCTCAGAGCTTTTATTTTATTTTTGTGAGGAATAATTTAGGATTATTTGGTTGATGAAAATGTTACGAACTGGCAAAATTGCAGGGCTCAGCTGCTAAAGATTCAGAATCCTGCAGGTTTGTGTCTTCATAATACTTTTATTGCTGCTCATGTTGTCTGTTCTTACCTTCTGCTGTGGTATTGGACTGATATAAAAAAATCCCTACTACCAAGACTGATTTATGAACATGATAATCCACTATGTTTGGGTATATTCCCCCTGATTTTAGTTTAATTGGACATCTTTTGGGTAGTCTGTGTTATTAAAAGAGATGAAAACAATATTTATTGAAAAAATAGGAGAAAGAAACAAGAGGAAATGGGTGAAGGGAGCAATCTTCAATAGGAACCTAAAAGATGTAACAGTGGGCAGGTCATGAATTTCATAGGTTGAATGCATTCTGAAGTGCATGTGCCACCCAGAAGAAGATACGCTGTGAAGAACTGCAAATCAGTACTCTGCCACTCTTGGGATACAGAGCTCATCTTCCCCTTGTTATCTTAGTAATCAACCAAGACTATCATACTAGAAAATGGTCAATGATATATCCTGTTTCCCCATTTCCTACATCATATTAATGTTAATAGTTTTATAGTATTCATGTTAATAGTTTGATTGCTAGAAATGCACTAAAGTTTATATACACACACACATACACACACACACACACACATATATATACGTATATATATACACACACACACATACACACATATACATATATTTACACACATATACACACACACATATATCTACACACATATACATATATATATATATATATACACATACACACACACATAGACACACACACACACATATAGACATACATACACATATACACACACACACACACATATACATATATACACACATATATATACATATATATACATATACACACATATAAATATACAAACATACAAAAATATAAGGGAAACTAAAAAAACCTTTACGGTAGTCCTGGCTGAGAGTGCTGAAATTGAGGCAAGCCCACTATAGAAGCCTGGTGATTGGGGAGGGGGTGGTAAGAGGAGAGGTAAGCCCCATTCCAGCAGAGCCTCCACTTGAGGCCAGCTGTTGTTGGCAATCCCAACAGAGAGGAGATTAGACCATGAATGTCAGCGGGAGACAGCAATGCCGGAATATAGTGGCCTCTTCATCTTGGCCATGCTGTGCAGCGCAGCCAAAGGGCAGAGATTCTGGGTAGAGGAGATAGGTGGGAAGGGTTGAAGCTGAAGTAATTTGCTCAGGGCAGTAGAACAGGACTGTGGGACATTTCAACTATCATAAACGTGGGCCAGTTGCCAAGCACCCAAGTTTTGATCACATGACTACAGGGAGCTTGCAATCCTTATCAGTGCAAAGACCCATTATATGCCAATTTTTTTCAGTGCTGTCAGACCTTCAAATGGTCATAATCTGAGTACTACCTTAATTATCAGGGACCAGAGTCTTGTCATATTTGATATGTGGCATCATCTTTTTGTGCATCCCTAGAGAAAACCATTCCTTCTTGTAGAACCACATTTAGACATTTGGCTAGCCTTTAGCTATCCTCAAAACATTTTTTACTTGAAAGCATATGGGTTAATTCTGATGAGCTTTGTAGCTATCTTCTAATGGTGTGGCTGTACTGAGCAGTGAATGGCTCTTCTTTTCTGCCCTGCTTTGTGTAAGGCACTGTGTTCAATGCGCACGTACATGTTAAACTCCGATGGTCAAGAGGCTGTCTGTACTTACGTATTCAAGTGCTTTTGCTTTTTTCCCTTCCAGTTTTAGCAGATTATTCAGTTCATCGGGCAATACTGCTAAGAAACCAGAACCACCAGTTAATGTTAAGTACAATGCACCAACCTCACACATTACTCCTTCAGTCAAGAAAAGAAGCAGCACCTTATCTCAACTACCAAGTGACAAGTCAAAAGCTTTTGATTTCCTCAGCGAAGAGTAAGCTCTGTTTTCTTTATAGAGTAAAAATATTTGTAGGCAGAACTTAAATATATCATGACCATAGTCAATATATTTCTGATGATTGGACTTTGCACTCTGGGAATACCTAGACTCATATTTGTGTTGGATGCAGAGGTGGTGTCAGTACTTCTGCCCAGCTTGACCTTTTTGCACTTAATTGTGTGTCTTCTTGAGGTCAAATCTAGATGTGGTGATATATGTCTTACTACCTCTAGACTGGATTACTGCAATTCAAGCTACATCTTGAAACTGCACCTGGCCCAGAATGTAACACTGAAAAGGCTAGTGGGTCTTCTCTTAAAGGATTATAGTCCTTTAAGTCTCTCAAAGGCTATATTTCTTGCAATTTTGCAACCATAATTCAAAACAGTGGTGATGGTGGTTTTTCAAAACATAAAAGAACTCAAGATGAGCTAACATAAAGAACATTTTTTTCCAGACTAGTCTGCTTATGCAATCGATTCTCTGATGGAGAGAGATTTTTCTCTATGTTTCTGTTGACAGAAAGCATCTTCTTTCTGAAGTCATGCAAAACAATAGAATTCTTTATGATGGAAAAAACTAATCTGATAATTTCTAGGAATTCTATTGTAAAGTCACATTTATATAAGATCTTTTTAAAAAATTGTGTGTGATTATATATGCGCTTCACTTGCCACCAGCATTTCTATTAACAAGTGTGCTGAATATTGTTCTGAGTATTGCATAAGCCCAAAGAATGTAGTCAACAATTATATTCATTCAGCCTCTCTAAAGTATAACCTTTGTTGTCATACTTAAATCTAGCATAACATACTAAAAAAATTCCCCAAATTATTTTAACTGTTTTTTCTTTTTTCTTTTGAACACTTCTTCTATGTATAGCGTCTACTTTGCATATCGTTTGCACAGACAGCAGTTTTATGAAAAGGAGATCACAAGCACCCAAAGTGTTATCTTTTATACAGTAAATGCCAAAGTGCAATACAGGCATAAATAACTCAGCCTCTGTAAGAACAATGTTATTTGTGTTTGCATCAATCTGACAGACACTTGTAGGTGTAATTTATGGTGGAGAGGGACATGGCTCCTCCTCCTCCATCACATTCCTTTGATGAAACATTTGCAGAAACAAGTTAAGCCCTTCTTTAATTTTCAGAAATTGCCCAGTAGTTCTCTGCAAATTTGAAATGTACCTGTTAAATTTCTTCCTTCTTTCCAGCTTTCTTACCTAATGGAATCTCAGTGATTCCATTGGAGCACACAAAAAGTTTTTAAGAAACCATCAACTTCCTGTGTGCCCCAACATATTCTGGGGGTAAGTCGGGCAAGACAGATCATGCACAATACTTTGAAAAAAGAGTAGGGGGCTCATGGACATATAGAAGGGACAATATGTTTCTGGAAACCTATCTGTGACTCTGTACTAATTAAATCTTTTATATAGTTTTGAAATGTGGGTTCAATAATTTAAGCTTTAGGTCAGTCAGAGGTAGATTTTTTTCAGGCCTTGTGTGGTACTCAAATGGTGTGCTGCAGGCTGTTCTCAAAAATGTAAACTAGTTTGCAGCAAAGAAATGAATGGCACTAAGACCAAATTTTCATGTGGGACTGACATTAAATTTAATATTAGTTAAAATAAATGAATGGCACCAAGATCAAATTTTCATGTGGGACTGAAATCACTAAATAAATGGCACCCAAGACCAAATTTTAATCTGAGACTCAAATTAAATGTAATATTAGTTAAAATTAATGCAATACAGTTAATACTATTTAGATTTTGCCCTTTCTGTCATGTGGCATGTAACAATTGATAGTAACTTTTGGGAAAGTAATCTTGAGGACTAGTCGTGGTACAACTGTTCTTTAAGGGACAGAAATCTAAATCAGTGTTGACAAGTTCTATCAAATCAAGTTTAAATACTTAGCGGTTGCTAAGGGATATACTGGCTGTCATCATTTCCAGCTTCCAATCATAATGTGGATATTGAAATATTAGATAAAACAGAAGAGGGGCAATCCTACTTAGGAGGGGAATATCAGTCTTCCAAGTTATAGCATACCCATAATAGTTAACAACGTGCCATGTCAGAAAGATCTTTTTTGTGTGTATTTCATAGCAATTTAGGTACCTTGAAAGATCTTCATATTAAAATGCAATTTTGTAAAATAAATTAAGAGCATAAAACTGCCTACAGGTTTCCCGCAGATCAGTTGAGGGTACTTTTATTGAAATAAAAAATTCAGCCTGCTGCCATGCAAATTAATTTTGTAGCTTTAAAAAGGTTGGAAAAAAATGTTCTTCATGCTTCAGAAATGAACTTTTACTAAAAATACAATAATATGTTGTCTAGATTAGCAGAAATTGATTTAATGTTCAGTGAAAGTAATTTTTGCTACAGCAGTTGCTGCTACTCTATATAATAAGAAAATACTATCTCTTTCGGTCTGGTGTTATTTAAATATTATTATATTTACCCCAATAAAAGTCTTATTTTTTTCCTCAAGTGATTTCATGTAAAATGGGGATATTTTAGATTCATTGATAATACAATAATTGAGACAAAGTATTATTTTCTTTTTTATAATTTGTTTTAGGGGAGGATTATCTTAAATTCAGGAGTACTATTTGGGTAAATATAGTAACTTTAAAGAATACCCGCTTTTGCATTCACTAAATCTGGATATCTGAATGCTATTTTTAACAATATGGAAGGGAATAGAATTATCTGGATCTTTTTTTTAAAAAAGTGTTTCCTGTGGTCTAGGTCTGAGGCCAGTATGGCCTCACGAAGAGAGCAAAAAAGAGAACAGTATCGCCAAGTGAAGGCTCATGTTCAAAAAGAAGATGGCCGAGTGCAAGCTTTTGGCTGGAGTCTTCCTCAGAAATACAAACAGGTATTGTGTTAGATATTACCTACCTAGCACAGGAGAGGTAAACTCAACTTTGCTATGATCTGTTCTTTATTGTTTAGGTATTATTGTTCCATAAGGGAATCACTGAAAGCATTTCTGCTTATAAATCAAAGATGGAAAAACACAATAGTTTGAGGATTTAGGGCTACATGTTATGTCACTACAGACACACCCATTAAATAAAATAAAGGTATGAACTGAAACAAATGATTATATAAAACTTAATAGCCATGAAAAATTAACAACCAGTTTGAAAGGGTAATTGAGGTTTTTAAGTATTGGCAAAAATAAAGAAGAAAATCTCAATTAGTTGGGTTTGGCTGGGAATATTTACCACTTTCCTCCTCCTGGTACTGTACTAGGACTGAAAGGGCTTTTTAAACCTCTTGCCTCCTGCAGCAAGGAAAATCCTGGGAGCTGCAATGTACCACAGGGTATAAATGGGAAAACAGTGCTACTTTGCTGCTAAATGGTTAGTTAAGAACTGATGCTAAATAGTTGGTTATGAACTAAAGATTTTTTACTAAAATGCATAATGGTGTATTATTGTGGAGTAGTAATCTTGTGCATTTCTTACATGAAATCCCCAAATATTTTAATGAAGGGAGTTAGGTTTTTAGAGCCTTTGTATGAAAAGGCAACATTTCTATTTTAAGCATAATGCTGTTTAGAACAAAATCAATAAAATATTAAACTGTAAGAAGAGTGGGGTGCAGTGGTGGGATTCAACCAGTGTAACAACCGGTTCGCTGAGCGTGCACTTTGCGCATGTATGGTTCTTTTCAAAACTGGTCTAAAACTTACCTTAGACTGCAGCCCCGGTGAGTAAAACAGCTGAGGTGCAGCAATCCGCTCTGCCACGCCTATCAGCTGGGCTTCAAAAAAAGAAAATAAAGGTCAGTATAGCGCATGGGCGGGTGGGCCCACATGATTGTTGGAGCAAACCGGTTCGCTCTCAGCTGATCGTCGGAGCAACTGGCTCGCCCGAACTGGTCCGAATAGGCTGAATCTCACCCCTGATAGGGTAGCCTACTATTTGAGGGGTTTTTTTTTGTAATTGAACATTGTTACTGCACTTTGAGAAAATGGAAAACATCCCTGCAACTTGTGTATTTCATATGTTTTGAGAACTATAGATCTCTCTCCCATTCTCTCTCTCTCTTAGGATATTCTTAGATAGGATGTGAAAGACTTTTTAAAAAAATAATAGTACTTTACCAGTCTGGATAGAAACATATCTATCCCTCGGTCTTTTTATTTTAAAATAAAAGTATCAATTAACTCTCATATGCCTGAGAGTTTAATATATTTGTATTGCGTCAAATCCATCAAAAATAGGATGTAGTTGTGTGTATCTTATCTATAGGATGTCAGGCATGTCTTAATGTAAAATAAAGAAAATGTGTGACATTAGGAGACATCTATGGACATTCTCAGTTATACAGGTCATGGTTGTCCTAAAGGTGCTTTTTCAAGAGGCAATTGGACTTTCTGGTTTTTCTTTGAAGACATTTCGCTTCTCATCCAAGAAGCTTCTTCAGTTGAAGACCCTTTGGGACATTAGGAGACATGCAATAGATTTGGCTACAGTTTGTATCTTTATTTCTATTTCTGTCTTCTTATAGACAGAGTTCTGTTTCTTTCTTTCTTTTTCTCACAGTGCTTGAACTTGCTGTTACTTAATTTAGTTATCTTAAGATCATCTCATTATTTTAAATCTTTGGGCTATTTGGTTTAAAATGTTACTAAGTCTACAAATTAAAAAATAGTTTAACAAAAAGAGCCTAATCTTTTCAAAGTGAGAAAATAAATGGAACCTATTCTGGTTGTTATAAAGAAATGACAATGTAATCCATGCCTCGAAAAATCAAGTAGAAGCTAAGAGTTTGTTGTAGATATTGTCATGGGAAAATGCCCCGCTAATTGTCTATTGAAGACATGTCATCACAAGACAGCACTCGTCTTGTCTGCCTGCCTGCCTGCCTGCCTGCATGAAAGAATTGTTTCTTTTTACTGCAACACAGGATAGCCTAGGCCAGGGGTGCCAAAGTTATGGCGTCATGTGACATATCAGAACTTTCCCCCTCTTCGTTAAACTGGCCATGGGTGTGGCCAGCATGTGACGCATCCGGGCCGTAGGCTGGGAGTTTGACAGCCCTGGCCTAGGCTGTTATCCTAAGGAGCCTTCGGAGGTCAGTGGTCTGCGGGGTTGTAATTAGCTGGCAGGTCTGATGTGAGGGACACCATTCTCTGCAACATTTTGGCCATGGGGATCTTCTTGATTCATGTCCAACAGTCTTCTGGAATATTACTGAACAACTGTAGAAATCTTTCCCTGCTGCCACTTAGTAACTGTAGCACTTCTGTAGCACTTCTGTAGCAAAATGGAGCGGGTAACTGTACCATAGAGATGCTGATCTATTTCAAAGTAGCTCTGTAGCTTGCTTCCCTTGGGGCCCTTCCTTCTGTCCAAGGAGTGATGATTCTATGGGACCAGGGAACTGAGAGCATATGACACATGGATCTTGTGCTGCCAGTTGCTTGGCACTAAAGGAAATATTTTCCACTAACCTCTGTCCTTCTTCCCTCTAGGTTATCAATGTGATCATTTTTCTTTATTGCCAGACAGATTAGATATTCAAAGTGCAGTTATTATTTAAAGGTATCATCTTTTTCTGCCAACTCCTGCATTGAGTAATAGCACTTTATTGCTGCCTTGTGAAAGAAGGCTAACTGTCAACATGTGATAGATATTATAGAAATGTGAAAGGAGGTCAAAACGAAAAGAGGTGAATATGCAGAATGTTGGCATAGTGTGCTTAGTCTGAGGTTTGCTACTGTTGTGGTTATCACTTCTTTTGTCTTGTTTGGAATTCTTGTTGCTTCAGAGAAGATGGGATTAGGACATTGATTCCTGTCACAATATTGCCATTGTAATTTCAGCATCACCATTCCATAGTTCCTCCACAAAGGGGAAATCTTGACAAGAGACCTTATATTGCTGTTAAAAATCTTACCATATTAGGGATGTTATTGTAGTCATAAGGCTTGGGTGTGGTTTGACGCTTTGGAAAATAACTTGATTTAACTTGGATAGTTGTATACAAGTAGTTGTAACTATTTTTATTTTTCAATACAGTGGGATAGATTATTTACAAATACTGGACTTTTCTGTCCACTAAGGTGTACACCTAATTAGAAAGAATTAGGCAGAGGGGTTTGGGAGCTAAAGTTCTTTATGAAAAACTAACAAAAGGAAAATACCCATAAGCTTTTATATTTGTGAAAATGGATGAACATTTCCCACAAATAAATGTTAATGTCTTTGGAAGTCTCATTTGAACAATGCAGGTGCATCAGTTTTGTCTGATTCAGTTTATTGAGAGGCTGATATCTCTACTATAGTAGTTAAGCCACATCATTTCTGTGGGCCATAGGCATAACTTCATTCTCTATTACAGTAGCCTCTGGCAGTGAGAATAGTAAGGACAAAACTTTGTTTTAAGGTTTAAATTGTGTTATCTTCCCCTCAAACTTCCTTTACAAAAATCTCCCAGGTATTACTGCTTCCAGTGTGGAACAGAACACATGGTAATAATGGGCACTGGGTAGGCAGAGGCAATATTTCCAATAATTCCTTGTACATCAATAAATGGCTCAAGGTCATCACTAACTTTCCAAATCCATTAATAATTTACCTAGAAAATTAAACTTTTAACTGCTCAGCCACTCCTGATTTCCTAGAGATGCTTTAGCTATCAAAACCTAGATTTCATTACAGCCCAGCAAATCACAAGAGTTATATATTTCCCTCAAAGTATTCAACAGAGATCAAAGAGGCCTGTATATACTTTGAACACTTCTTAGCTCAGAGCTAAATGAATGACTGTAATTTTAGAAGATTCCTATGGGCTATAGAATCTGTCAGAGATCTTTCACATGGGGGAAATAGACTCATGAATCATCTGGCGCCTAGGGTCTGCTGAGATTCAAAATACTTGTGCCTAGCTATTTGGCGTTTGAAAGTCATATCCTCATAACATTAGAGTAGGCTAAATATATTAAATAGGTTATTGAAAATGCTTCATTAGAATTCAGCAAGCACAGAATAATTCCTAGATGGTCCTCAAAGATTTCCTTTAGCTTGGCCGGCAGACCCGCGGCCCCTTCCCGATTCCAAACATGGGGTGTGTGCAGAGACAAAAAAACGTGTACCGTGTTTCAGGCGGCTCATCTGGCCAGGAGGAAAGAGAAGTTGAGTCTGCTGAGAAGGCGGACCGGGGTGCGTGGCTCTGCAATGTGCAGAAAAACATTTTTAGGCGGCAGCGCTACAATCTCCTCCCTGAATCCAAAGCACTTCCCAGTTCCCCGCTGTACATTGCAGGGGAACTGGCTGCCACCTGAAGCGCGACTCTTGAGGTTTGCATTTTGGAATCTGGGCAGCGATGGCTGGAAAGGAGGAACGTTTCCCTTTAGGGGCTCCCATTCAGCTCGGCTTGGCTCCTGGGCGCAGAGAGGGTTAGGCAGTGGCAGCGGCGGCTCCTCACATTGCTGGGGAGTGAAGTCAGCGCGGCCAGACGGGTGACCAGCTGCAAATTGTGGCACCCGCCTTGTTCCCCAAAGCTGCTGGGCAGATTTCCTCCCCCACACCGTCCCGAAGAGGGAGGGTTGTTCCTCAGGCTGTGCCCCAACCTAGATCCCTGCCGCCTGGAACTGGCCGAAAATGGCCAAAGGGTGGGGGCCGGCAGGTGGGCTGGGCTGCATTCGGTGTATAAGACGCACCCAGATTTTCACCCCCTTTTTGGGGGTAAAAAGGTGCGTCTTATACACCGAAAAATACGGTATACCTGAAGAATTTTCTAAAACGAGTCACATATTAATCTACCTTATATTACATGCTGCTGTTTGGGAGTATACAATAGTCTTCCCTCGTGGCCTTACCCAAGTCTCCAATTGTGCCACTAAGAATGATAAGGGCTTCTTCTGGAAGTTACATCAGGCAGAAAGACATTGAAACTATTAGAGTAGTAAAGTAGAATTGCTGTTTGTAACATCGCTAAGGGATGGTTCATGAAATATATTTGTGGATTATATCAAGTATTTTTAGTAAATGCTACAGTTTGGTCACCTTATCTCAGTGTGAAGGCCTTTGGAAAAAGAGTACTGCAAGTCTTCTTTCATTTACCAAGACTTAAATTAAACAAAGAGTGGGAATTGGTCACCGAGTTTCTGCTTTTCTGAGATGGAAGCTTCCAAACGTAAGCTACAGTAATTGATCAGGAACGGACTTTCACATTTGTAGCAAAAAACTCTCCTCTTCTTTGTGTTTCAAGGGTCTGATAGGAAGACATGCAGTCAGAATTCCTGTCTTCCTGGATGATCGAAAGAATTACTGTAACTCACTGTTGGCTTGCACCCTCATATCAAAATCAGTGTTACCTTTTCTTTCATTCTTTAGATTATAAATGGTGGTGCTCAGGGTGACAGCAGGATGAGGAATTTGCCTGTGCCTGTTTATCTGAGACCACTTGATGAAAAGGATACCTCCATGAAGGTAGATGAGTTTTTGTTTTCTTTGTCACCTCTCATATACTGTAAACAAATGCCAAAATAGCTGGGAGATTGTTGGATTACTTGGGAGGGGCGAACTGATTTGTTATGTGTCAGGTGGGTACAGAAGTCCATTAAACACGTGCATGATCTGAGTTGGGATTGAGACAGCAGACTGAAACATCATGACAGTAATGAACAGAAGTAAGTATGGCAGGAAATCTCATATCAAATCAGTATTACATTTGCCTTTATTCCTTAGAGTATAAATGATTGGGGGGGGGGGGGCGGGGGAGATGGGAGGATGTACTTAGGGATATTGGGTATGCTATTTGAAAGTAGTCCCACTTGCCTGGCCCTTGTTTCTACCCTCAATGCCTGGTTATTGGATCCACGATGACCCTGGATTATAGCAATTGTTTCTATATGTCAGGCTGGCTTGTAGTCAAGGTACATGATTCATGATCTTATGATGGATGAGGGTACTGATTATTAAATTCAGGAACAGGCTGTACTTAAAGCATTGTTATCTTATTGCATTTCATAAAGCTTAATTTGATAAAATGTTTATCAAGCTCTCTTGTCATTAAAGCTATGGTGTGCTGTAGGAGCGAATTTATCTGGAGGGAAGACACGGGATGGTGGTTCAGTAGTTGGTGCCAGTGTCTTCTACAATGATATTGCAGCTACAGACATGGACGGTGGCAAACCGAGAAGTGCGTCTCAAAATAGCTTGGATAGATTGGATCAAGAACTCAAGGTAATGCTAGAGGTAGATTCAAAAAGCAAATAAATTCTGCTTTGTGTTGTAGTTGACAATATTTTAGTTTATAGTCCTGAATTTGAAGTGGTTTGTGTAGGAGAAAAGGGATGCAGAGCTGGGGGGGAGGGGGGCGCAGAGTTAAGTGCATCATCAGTTTGTGGATTCCCACAAGCACTCCAAGCCTAACCTCTCCTGAATTCCATTGGCCCTTATACAGCGTCGATTTAATGTTCAACTTTAGTTTGACCAGATTCTTGATATAGGCTTGAATAAATCTTCTATGCTACAACCTTATGAATGGTCCTGATTCTTTGCCCCTGACAGTTTGCTTTACATAGCAGGCAGGTAAATCATTATTTCAAAAAAGCTTGCCAGAAAAGAAGTTAAAGAGTAGGTGCATATTTTTCTCTTCCCCCTATTTTTTTCCCTTTAATGACAAATAAAAACATATTTCTTTCCATTGGATTTATCGGGAGGGAAGTAATCAAAGTCATCACTTTGGTTAGTGTGAATTACAGTTGGAAGTATATCTGGGGATCGGTCTCTAACTCCCTTCTCCTGTCATTGAAGTTCTTATATGGGGAGAAATAAACTTGGGTTTCTCTGGTAGCTAGGAAATTGTTCCCTGTCAAATCCTCCTCTTTGAAAACTGGTCAGGAAGTGCAGAATACACTCATGCTTCCAGGCTTTTGCTCATTCTAGGTAACTAAGGAGTATTTCACACACTCTGCAACCAAACACATTCAGCAACCACCTGACACATTTCAAAAGGGAGCTAATTAATCTACTGTGGCATTTGCATCTCTCTTCTTTATTTGTAAGCTGCTGCAAACGATTTAAGAAGCACTTTCTATGTTGCCTGCTAAGCTATTACAGGTAGTCCTTGGCTTACAACCATTTGTTTAGCGACCATTCAAAATTACAACAGCACAGAAAAAAAAATTGATCCTCTCCCTTATGTCTGTCACAGCATCCCCACGGTCACGTGATCAAAATTTGGCAACTGGCATGTATTTGTGATGATTGCAGGGGCTCGGGGTCATTCACTCATTAGAAATATGCAGCTACTCAAAATTGAAAGGAAAAAAAGTGTTTCAGAGGGGAAGTAAGTACACTCAAGCACTTATTGTCACTGCCTTAAAGAAGTTGTACCTTTTCCTGGACTCACAGAGCTGGGGTGCAGTCTCAGGAAAGTACATATTTGAGGCGAGGATTATGGAAGTAGCAATACAGTAATGTTATTTATTTAAATTTATTGGGTGTCCAACTCCAGTTATTGCATCTTATTAACACCTCCTTAATTCAGATGCAAATTTCAAATATGTATCTGGCAACCAGGTGTTACTGCCCTATCATCATAAAACAGAGATTGTTATTGCACACTTTACAACATATCATGTGTGATACAATTCTATATTTACATTGGTTGGTCTTGGTTTTCCCTATACAGGACCAGCAAAAAGAGCTCAGAAACCGAGAAGAACTATCAAGTCTTGTTTGGATCTGTACGAGTACCCATTCTGCTACAAAAGTTATCATTGTAGATGCTAACCAGCCAGGAAACATCCTAGACAGTTTCATTGTTTGCAATTCGCATGTACTTTGTATAGCTAGTGTACCAGGTAAGAGACACAGTGTAACAATTATTTTAAGTTAATAAGGATTCTTTTCCACTTGTTTTGAAAAAGCTGGATACCCCGGCTTTGATTAAATTCAGCTAAAGAGTAGAGTCATTCTCAGACAACATTTGCAAATTAGCTATTAATCTTTCTTTTGGATAGTTTTGACTGTTAGAAGTGCCTACATAATATATAACTAACTTGGTAAATTGCAAAAATCTTAAATGGCTAAATTCTGTTAGAGAAGCCAACAGTTTCTGTTGTGGCTCAGGAAAAATACGTAAAATCTATTTGAAAGATCTTGAGATTTTATAAACACAAAATCTATTCTGAATACTGTATTTCTAAGACTTGAGTTCTGGTAAAAACAGTAAGTTATTTCTAAGAACCAATACCTGTATTTGGTACTTCATTTATTTATGCTACTTTATCTGGCAGGTGGAGTTTCACTCTGAGATAGGAGTACATATACATTGTTGACTTTTGTGATGGAAATAGGAGTAAAATTGTAAGCAGTTAGGAGTTTGTATGAATTGTGGAATTATAAGCAATGGCCTTTCAAAACCTATTAATTAAAATATTTTAATTTTCTGAAACTTAAAATGGCTTTGAAGTAGCTGCATCAATCAACGTAGTTGATTGTAATCTATTTACATTGGTGATATGATTAAAATACATAGTGTCAAATTAATAATTAATTAATAAAAATGCAGAAGTGTAGACAGTTTTGTACTCTCCTCGATCAGAAGCATGTTATACCTCTGTTTCTTGATCTGTGTTGTTTGCCAGTAACTTTGAGGTTCAAATCAAGGTACTGTGTTGGTTGGAGTGTGGTTCTCTCTTTGGTAATTTTTGTGATTAGAGTATTCTGCTTGATAGTTTGTCTGGTATTAATCCCTGTTGGCTGCTAGAAAGGATGTGTTGTTTCTTAGCTTTGTTCTTCTTTCTTTTGGATGGCATGTAAATGTGGTTTATGTCTCAGAGAGCACCTAGGACTCCACAGTTCAACCCTGAACTGTTCCCTTCTGTTGGACAATAACAATAATCAACCTGACAAGTGTAACATTTTCTTTCAGGGGCTCGAGAGACTGACTACCCTACAGGAGAAGAAGGATCACAGGAACCAGACTCTGGGGTAGTGGATAAGTCATCCTTGAGTGGCAGCATAAATAGCAATAGTTCAGCAGAAGCAGACAGTCTGTTAGGAGGAATCACAGTAGTTGGATGCACAGCTGAAGGCATTACAAGTTCTGCTGCTACCCACAGTGCCAATGCTGCTTCGCCTGAGATAAACAAACAGCCAGGTATAAAAACCTCTGCGAAGAAGAGGTTAACTCTCTTTTATGTTGGGTTACGCTCCTAACAACTTGTAGGTATATTGATGTAGTGTCCTCAGCAACAATATGGAAGTGGTTGCCATCATCCAGTATTTTAGTTTTGATTTCCCAATCAAACTGACAATGCTGCTAGTCAAGTAGGAGGTCTCTTCCTACTCAGCTTCTAAAACATAGTTTAGTGCAACTAAGAAAACAAATACATTATTATTTAGCATTATATTCATTCCACAAGACAATTTTATTTCTAATTGCCCCTGGGATTTCTAGCTGAAGATTTCCTGCATTTTCTTTTAGAAAATTCAGGAAAAGATACTGTTTTATAATATTTAAGATCCATTTACATTAATATCACAACACATTAATCGTACAAACCAGTTACATTTTAGTCTACAATCAGAGGTTGGGGTGTAGAGGACAATGTCATTTCCATATGTCCTCTTTACTTACTATTATATTAGATATAATTCTGATAAACAGGTAGTCCTCAACCTACGACCACAATTTGAGCCCAAAGTTTCTGTTGCTAAGTCAAACATTTGTTAAGCGAGTTTTGCCCCATTTTATGATCTTTCTTGCCATAGTTGTTAAATGAACCAGTGCAGTTAAGTTAGTAACACAGTTGTTAAGTGAATCTCGCTTCCCCAGTGACTTTGCTTGCCAGAAGATCACAAAAAGTGATCACATGACCCTGGGACGCTGTAATAGTAATAAATATGAGCCAGTTGCCAAGTGTCTGAATTTTGAACATGTGACCATGGGGTTGCTGCAATGGTTGCAAGTGTAAAAACAGTCACTTTTTTCAGTGTTGTCGTAATTTTGAATGTTCCCTGAACCATCTGTTGTAGGTCAAAGACTACCTGTATACTGATGCTGATATAAGCATTTATTGTTATGTGCTTAAGCCTTAAGCTTGGTACTCCTGCAACAGTAAAAAGACAAACCAAAACTTTAATTCCTATTTTTGGTTAATCTTAACCTGGCTTTATACTGGAAGCTGTAGATAGGACTTTCTGTATTTCAGAAATTATGCTAATAATTCACTTCAGCGAATGTGGAAAAAGCAGTTCAACTTTGTGGGTGGGATAAAAACATTTCTCCATGCTTCTTTTAATATTTCAAGAAGTGTGTGACTGAATAGGACTCGAGTTTTATTGCAACACCCAAAGCTGCCATTAACTTAATAATCCTTTTCAGAAAAAAGCCTGGTTCCTAAATAATAGTTTAAAATTGTCTTATATCCCAAAATATTTTTTTTTAATTTAAAGACAACAATAATCAATGACTAGTTTTAACAATTTCTGATTTCTGGTTGGAAAGACGGGGATGAAAGTGCACATAAAAGTACTTTTACAAAATGCTAATCGTATTAAGCATTGCCTTCCAAAAAGCCTTTGTACTGAGGTAGTAGCTTGCCCTTTGTTTCTGGATGAATTATGTTAGGACTAATTATCACTGTCTTTTAGTATGATTCAGCTTGGAAGGAAAAGTAGATTCTATTAATAAATAGCTGCCTTAAATATTTGCTTGAATAGAATAGGGTGTATAAATCAAATTAAAAAATAAGGGCAGTCACCAGTGGACTGGAAAATTAAAATAGGTTGTACATAATGATGAAATAATTCTATGTTCACTGCTAAATTCACAAAGATGGCTACTTTCAATTGGGAAGAGTCTATAACCTCTTGGAGTAGATAGTGTCATATTTTTAATCCAATTCAGTTTATGGGTGCAAAATGTTGTTCTGAGGGCAGGGATCGAGAATGTATATACTGATGTTATATAGAAGTAGATAAGATGGGAGAATTCCTCACTTATCTCCTCACTATCATGCTTCCTGTATCTTAATTTAAGTACAGCTTCTTAGGAGAGAAAACAGAAGGGAGTGTTTGAAGAAACTGCAGAGGAATTACTAATTAATATACTTAAAGTCGTGCATGCTTCATAACAGCAGGGAGCTGAATGATCATTCAAGTTCACCTATAATTGAAAAATTTACTCAGATGTTACAGCTGAAAATGATGCAGTAGATGAGCATATTCAGACAGCAGAGGAAGCAACTGAAGCAACAGAAGTCAGTGCTGGCTTGGGAGAAGAAGTAGCAGATATTGCGCAAAGTGGCGTTTACACAGAGCATGTCTTCACAGATCCTTTGGGAGTCCAAGATACTGTGGAAGGTTCTCCAGCTTTCCAGTCTAGGTATGCTTATTTTCTACTAGCAATATGAAACGATTGATGGAAATACTTATTGGATGGTTCTTTCCCATCCAATAAAATCTGGAAGAGTGGTCTGCCTTTGGATCTCTTCAAGAAAATGTCATCTGCATGAATTGGTGGTGGGGCGAGTAGGGCAAGCTTTCTCAATCTCAGTTCTTTGGAACTGGATTCCTGCTCCATTCCTTGAGTAGACTCAGTGGTGGGATTCTGCCGGTTCTAGGCGGTTCAGCCGAACCGTTTGTTAAATTGCTGGCTCGCCCCGCCCCTTGCCAATAAATAGTGGGGGCGGGGCAAGGGGCGGGCGAGCCAGTAATTAAAAAACGGTTCGGTGTTTTTTTGCAATTTATTGGCCTCGCAGCACACCGAACGGTTTGTTAAATTGCTGGCTTGCCTGCCCCTCGCCCTGTCCCGCCTCCCACCCGCGCGGCATCAGCCTACCCTAGTCCAGGGCTGGGCAATTGTGGCTCTTTTACAACCTGTGGACTTCAACTCCCGCTTAGCCCATTCTGGGGAATTGTGGAGAATTCTGGGAGTTGAAGTCCACAAGTCTTAAAGCTGCCAAGGTGGGAGACATCTGCTGTTACACTGTAGAATCCTTTCAAGCATGAAGATGGCCAAGTATCCTCCCTGAGAGTTGAACAGTTGAACATCAGGAGGGCTGTTAGAGGGCAGGACTACATTTGGAAATTTTTGCATTTTTGCAGGTGATGCAATACGATCTGGTGTCTGCAATGGAGAGCAAAATCCGGCTTCTTCTCTCGGCTGTAAGTGTGGCATCAGGATTCCACCTTGGTATATTTGCAGCACAAGGCAGCCCTCATCTCCTGCTGCTTGGGACTCGGAGCAGTAAACAACGTTTGGTTCGGGGAGCAGCCAGATTTTGCTCTCCATTGCTCTCTCGGCCCCTTGCAAGCTCTTGTCTCTCGAGGAGCGCTCCCTAAAGTGGTGCGGGAAACTTTGGTTGGGCTTCTCAAGAGATGAGAGCTTGCAGGGGGCAGAGAGAGCAATGGAGAGCAAAATCCGGCTGCTCCCCGAACCAGACGCTGTTTACCGCTCCGAATCGGCAGGAAACGAGGGCTGCCTTGCGCTGCAAATATACCAAGGCGGAATCCTGATGGTGCACTTACAGCAGAGAGAAGAAGCTGGATTTTGCTTTCCATTGTAGACACCAGATCGGTCCCCTGCAAGAGAATGAGAGAGAGAAAGTGGGGGAGAATAGGGGAGAGAGAGAAAAAGAAAGAGGGGGGGAGAGAGAAAGAGAATGAGAGAAAGAGGGGGAGAGAGAGAAAGAGGGGGAGAGAGAGAAGGGGCGGGAGAAAGAGAATGAGAGAAAGGGAGAGAAAGAGAAAGGGGGAGAGAGAAAGAAAGAGTGGGGGAGAGAGAGAAGGGGGAGAGAAAGAGAGAATGAGAGAGAGAGTGGGGGAGAGAGAAGGGGGAGAGAAAGAGTGGGGGAGAGGGGGAGAGAAAGAAAGAGGGGGAGAGAGAAAGAATGAGAGAAAGTGGGAGAGAGAGAGGGGAGAGAAAGAGAAAGAGAGAGAGAAAGGCGGGAGAGAATGAATGAGAGAAAGAGGGAGAGAGAGAAAGAGGGGGAGGAGAGAGAGAAAGAATTGGGGAGAGAGAAAGAGGGGGGAGAGAAAGAGAGAATGAGAGAGCGGGGGAGAGAGAGAGAAAGAGGGGGGAGAGTGCCTGAAGGATCCTATCCCGTCACTGGAAGTCCAGGTGCTTCAGCAAGCGGCGCGCTGGATTCGTATTAGTGGTCCGCGAAATTTAAAATTATGAACTTGGTGGTCCTTGAGGTCCAAAAGGTTGGGGACCCCTGCTCTGGAGGATTTAAGTAGCTTAACTGTGCTTGCTTGCCATTACCAGAATTATACAGTTGGAAGGGACCTTTGGAGGTCTTCTAGTCCAGAGATCACCAACCTTGGCAACTTTCTCTGCCTGGGCCTATGCTTCCTGAGAGGCAGGGGGCCTCTCCGAATGGGACCCTCTCCCCAAAAGGCTGGCCCCAAAGCCCTAGCTCAGAGGTCTTCAAATTTGGCAGCTTTAAGACTTGTGGACTTCAACTCCCAGAATTCTCTAGCCAGCATAGCTGGCTGGGGAATTCTGGGAGTTGAAGTCTGCCAGGCTTAAAGTTGCCAAGGTTGGAGATCTCTGGACTAGAAGATAAATGATGGCATAAATGATGACCAGTCAAAAAAGTGAGGACCTGTCAGAAATCACTTTTTTTCAGCCCTCTGGGTAGTCCCTATGTGCATACGGACTACTCAGAGGGCTGAAAAAGTTATTTTTGACCAGTCCTTGCACTTTTGACCAGTCCTTGAACTTACGACTGTCCTCACATTTTACGTTTTGCACCCTATCTTGTCACCGTGGTGAAGAGAAGTAGTGGTGAAATGATTGACACGGTTGTTAAGAATGCCGCAACGGGCATAAATGTGAGGATGGTCATAAATGCGAGGACTGGTCAAAAGTGCGAGGATCAGTCAGAAATGACTTTTTTCAGCCCTCTGAGTAGTCCCTATGTGTATATGGACTACTCAGAGGGCTGAAAAAGTTATTTTTGACAGGTCCTCGCACTTTTGACCAGTCCTTGAATTTACAACTGTCCTCACATTTTATGTTTTGCACCCTATCTTGTCACCGTGGTGAAGAGAAGTAGAGGTGAAATGATTGACACGGTTGTTAAGAATGCAGCAATGGGCATAAATGTGAGGATGGTCGTAAGTGCGAGGACCGGTCAAAAGTGCGAGGATCAGTCAGAAATGACTTTTTTCAGCCCTCTGAGTAGTCCCGATGCACATAGGCACGCCCACCCGGTCACATGACCATCTAGCCATGCCTACCCGGTCACATGACCAGCTAGCCACACCCCCAACTAAGCCACGCCCACAGAACAGTTGTTAAAAAAAATTAATCCCACCACTGATTAGACTACATTCTTCTCTGTTAACTTTCAGAAAGTTATTCAACCCTGACTGTTCAAAGAATTTGGAGTGAAGCATTATTGGGAAAAAGGAGGCACCCTGCTTTAGTATGCATTGATATCAAGGTGGATTTGATTTAAATCATGATTTAAATCACTAGTAAAAAGGCTTGATTTAAATCAACTTGATTTAAATCATAATTTTTAAAGAGCAACTGTCATCTCTGCTACTCATTTGACCCACTGTTGACTCACCGATAGTCCCAGTGTTACAGAATATACAGCCTCATGCTACATAACTAAACTCTATTTCATGCTGAATAAACTAAATTATTTATGTATCTTAAATAGAAAACTATCTTACAATAGATTTTTACCCCAAAAGTTTTTTATTAAAATAAATTTGATAAAAATCAAAAAAATCCGATTTAAATTTAAAAAAAATCCGATTTAAATAAATAAAATCTGATATTTTTGATTTTTTTAAAAAAATCATTGATTTTTATCCACCCTGATTGATATATGTGTATTCCTTGGCATAAAGTTCACTGCACTTGTAATGTGTTGCTTGTTTCTTTTGCTATTTTAATGTACTCTTTGCGATACTCTTATTGGAGAGGATTTTGTAAGCTGCTCCATTAATTACAGTGACATTTTAGCCTAAGTAAGTAAGGAAATAAGCAAATTATTCTGTGATTCACGTAGTTGCAGCACTCAGATTTTAAATGGCACAGGTAAGCATGGCATTAGTATATAAATAACTTCCAATATTTATTTAGGATGCACGCACACACACACACACACACACACACACCATCTTAATAAATAATATTGTGCTGCTCACAATACAAAACAATAAAATAAATACAAATGAAATAATATAAAAATACCAAACACATATGAATTGGTTATTTGAATACTTCAGGCTTAACACATCATTTTGCAAAGAGAGAATCTTTGGCAGTCTTTACATGTTATTCAGAGTCAGAACAAAAGTAGCAAGTTGAAATACTTGCTTTATATGAATGGTCATGAATGTATTTATTTAAATTCCTTCTTGCTGTCCATTTTTTATAATATTCATGTACCAGGATCCCAGCCATTTTCTTTTCCTAACAAATTGGAATATGAAGTCATGATTTGTTTATGAGTTCTAATTCTTGTCTTATATTGGAATGGCAAGCAGAGATTTCAGTTAGCATGAGATAAGCCTTCCTAGTTCTGCTGTTTCTTCTGATGGGAAGAACCAGTAGAACCAATTGCATGGTGCATTTCAGCATGCTTGTTTTATTCAGTGGAGGAAGATATCTAGCTTGGGGTAGTCTTCTCTCTAACTTCGGTAGCCAAGACCATCTTTGTTCATGTCCGTAACAATAGAAAAGACAGCAATCCCCTTGGTACACAAGTTGTCACAGGAACCCCTCTTCTACTTTTATCTTAGTTCTATTCTTTCTGATCACTGCAGTGTCTCCAGAGAGGCCAACAACTTCCTTTTCCCCTTAGAGTATTCTGATGACACTGAGGCTGTGCTCTTCAAGTACCAGTTCTCCAAGGTCTAGATGGCTGATCTTCTCATTTACTCTATGATTTTTTGATAATAGCAGGAGAGACTTGAAATACCATACAGTGTCCTTTGGGATAATCGAGTCATCCTCAATTCCCATAGAAGATAAGACATCTGAGGATTCTTCCAGATTCTTCCTCTATTAGTGATTGATGGAGCCATGCTTCATCCAGAATTATGCCAGTGGATTAGGCCAGTAGTCATCTTAAAGGTTATTGTTTGCTTCCTGGAATGTCTACAGTCTATATATGTTAATTTGACAAATGTTCCTTTTGTGTTTGGAGCAGGACAAAGAGGATTTGGTCCCTCTGCATCTTGGTTCCTCAGGTGCTTGTCTTTCTTCAGTCTGGACTGGATCAATGCCCGTAATTGAGCACATTAAAATGGAAATTCTCAATATTGTCACCAGTTTTTGCAGAAACACTCCACACACTTATCCACACACTCCCACATCAAGCTATTTCACATGTCTTTTATTGAAGTCTTCATGTATATGCCAATTACTCTTATGAGAGTTACACCTGTTCTTAAAATCTCTGATCTGTGACACATTCAGACCATTTATACAGTGGCTCTGACTTGGAAAATGGTTTTCTTAAGATCTTTAAAATCTGCTATCTGAGTATATCCTGTTGGCATACAAAGAGAATTTATGCCCTAATGTCTGTTAAACTTTCTTCTGATAACTGGATCTTCATTTAGCATCTGCTCACTCATCTGAAAAAACAGTGGCAGAAGCTGGACATCTGCAATTATAACAACCAGGATGAAGAATCACTGTTCCTCAAAAATTTTCTTATTTTTTCAGAAAGTTTCCTTAAATTGAAAGGGATTATTGACAGCGGTTACCATTTGTACCTACTCTGTCCTCCTTCTATGAAGTTCAGTTAGCCAGTAGAAATAATGGTCTGTGCCACACTGAACATAGCCATGTCAGCTACTCTAGTAATCATCTTCTGAACAATATAAAATGATCATGTGGTTCTCAGTTTCTTTTTTGTAAGAAGCCAGTAAATTATTGTAGAGATGATCTCTGATGCTTCCTTTAGCAAAAGGATCCCATTGCAGGTGGTGTTTTAGTTGAAAATGTTCCACAACTAGCTCCTACTGCATTGGGACCTCTGTAGGAAGTTCCAACTATGGATACCATCTTCTGCTATAGGAAAATATGGTGCTATACTTCTGAGATAATCCTTTTTCCACAGTGGGTGCAGAGTATTTGATCCTCACTCAGTAAACTATTTCTTCTGACACACTCTGCTAGAGAGAAGTTCCCTGAGGATGGGCTCCAGCATGAGTCTGAAAGCTCGGAAAACATAAGTCTCTGGTCCCAGTGACTGACCCAGATTGGATCCTGCAAGATTATCCTGGGACACATATATTCGCATTCATTCATTATTTCTTCTGTTGTATGTGGTCTTTTCTCTGTACAAGTTTCTATCTCTGCTAGCTGGTTCTAAACATATGTTGCAAAGTTGCTCTTTTGCCCTACCTAAGAATATGAGAGGAAATTGACTATCTCTTGGAGAGGGATGGATGAGTAAGCCAATTACTGACCTTTCCACCCACTTTTTAAAAAATCTTTTGTGGCATGTCTAGTTCAAATATTTTAGGAATTCAGGCTCAGTGTTTCATGCTTAAAGAGTCTTAAAGTAATCAGTATCCAAAGAAAAGCTGGTCAGCCAAAATTTCCATTTCTATAACGGTGCATTAAGTAAAATGATGTGCTGATCTTTTTTAATGAAAATATTCCGATATTATTAAATTAACAGAAATCCTACAGTGACAAATTCATATATATCTTCATATTTAATATGGCATAACATTGAGACAAATTGGTTCCACAGGGCCAGGGCTACCACTGAGAATGCCCTGGTGGTCCTAGTAGTTTTCAGTTAAGCTAGGCCTCCACCCGGTGAAATGCTATGTGTGGAAGAAGACTTCTGATCAAAGATCATTGATTAATTATGTGTCATCTAGTTATTATCAGTTTTTAGCAACTTCATAGATAGATTTTATGATGATCTGTCCCTAACTTGTTCTTCCAGATCTTCCGGGTCTTCCAATGGTTACTGTCTTACTGTTTCACTTACTGTCACTGTAATTAAGTCTATCCACCATGCTGCTAGCTGTCGTCTTCTCTTTCCTTCCATCTTTTCCAGCATTCAAGTTAGGTCTTCACATAATATCCCCAAACAAAGACCATAGCTTCCCGAAAACTGCATATGAAGAAAGCCATTTCAAATAAGCAGAACCCAAGCTCTTTATTTATTTATTTATTTATTTATTTATATGTAATAATAAGGAATGTGAATTTAACTCAGCTATCTAATGGGAGCCAGAGTACTTTGGCTAGAATTGGTGTGTTAAGCTTTGGATAGAAGCCTGGCTGTTGTTTTCTTCTTATCCCACATTGAATATGCTACAATAATCTGAGTAAGAGGTGGTCAGTTCTAACCGGTTTTGGTCTCCCAGAAAGGACATAATTAGTGTATCACTTGCAGCTGGAAATACGCACTCATTATCATTGGCTGGCTTTTAATATATGTTTTAGTGATTTTATAAACCCAATAAATAAGGGTAGAAATAAAATGCAAAACTTGTGAATGTAGATTGAGCAAACAAAACTAAATAAAAGTCTAAATTAAAAAACTTGATGAGCTGACATGGTTTTAAAAAAATTAAAAATAGCTATATAAAACATGCCTTTTTCTAATAGTACTAAAATACTAATTACATCTTTATACAAATTGATGCATACTTTTAAACAACAAATTGCTACAAATTTATCAACAAATTAAATCTTGATCCTGTAGAATGATATTTTCCAATACTGTAAAATGCTGTAAAATACCAAGGAGATTCATAGTTTAACAGTACATTAATTATTTTAAGCATTACCATCCTCCCAAGGACCTGGTTCATCATGGTAATAATATCTAGGAAAAGGAGACTGCCATTGGATATGACCAATAGCAATAGCACTTATATACCGTTTCACAGTGCTTTACAGTCCTCGCTAAGCGGTTTACAGAGTCAGCATATTTTCCCCAACAATCTGGGTCCTCACCAAAGCTTATTCATTAATGTACCTTCAAAGTTACATTTCCATTATGGGACAGACAATAACCATTCTTTTTTAAACATGCGTTGGAAAGTTTTAAAATCAAACGAAAGCTATTTAATAGTTCTAAAAACCTGGCACCATCGATTTGTAATATGGGAAATTTCAATTCTGTATTCCAAATTGTGCTGAGCTGAGTTGTACAATAGAGGGACAAAGAGCACCCCAAGGGGTGGGGAAAAACAACTCCATGAAGAACAGGAAGAGTCCTTTCTTTCTGATGGAGAACCCTAACCCAGTCCCAGACCCTTGGGTTTTCTGGATGCAGCTTAGCCAAGCTGCAGTTCAGTCCAAGCAGAAATGAACACAAGAGTTTCAGTAGACTTGCCTATTCTCTATGTAAAAATGGCACCTAGTCACTCACTAGAGGTGATTACTTCCACCATGTTCATACAGATATAGAACACCAAGGGGTGGGAGTGGGGGGGGGAGAGAAGGCTATTTAGCGACTTCCCCAGTACCATGACTGAAACCTGTTTTTGGAACTGGGCTACTAATTTCCAGCCCTCTAAGATGCTACGATTAATGGTGTTAAAAAAAAAAGGAAAAGATCAAGGAGCACATGTAAGGATATCTTTTTCTTGTTATGCTCCCTCAATAGATTGTTTGTCAGAACAACCAGTGTTATTCCTGCACTATAGCCCAGCTCAAAGATCTTAGGATAGTCAGAAAAACATACTGCTTTTGGATTGTCCTTGCCCCCTGCATAATGTGTATCCATTCCAATAACTTCCTCTTTTGTAGGACGTTGAATAATTGGTAGTTTGGGAAAGGGGGCATTTTGAACTAGGAAAATAGCAAACTGGAGTTCACTTCCTAGTATTTCCATTCTACACAAGAGATTGCATTTTTTTCAGAAAGACGATGAAATAGATATAAACTGTTGGTGACAGTTCTGTGATTTTAGGATTGAAAGCTGTATTTGGTTTGTTGTCAACTGCTAGTGTCTCTCTTAAGCATAGTCCCTTTATCAAATTTTGTTGTTGGCTAATGTAGCTGTTTTGTGATGATAGGGAAAAAACTGTAAGATCCCGTTTTAAAAACATATTCATGCTGTAGATTAAGTTTCTGAAATGAGAATTTTCAGAGAAACTGTTAAAATATTACATCAGATGGTAGTTATAAGAATTCTTATAACTCTCCGTAGAGTTAATAACCTCAAAACACAAACACTTGACTTAATGTTGTAGAATTGTTTTAGATTCTGGGAGTCTTTTTTTCATGCTTTTTATCTTTTTGACTTTTTCTTCTCTTTTCAGCAGTGAGTCTGAGTTGTTTAAAGATGTTGCTGAATTACCAAATGAGCAGGATCTTGTGAGGGAAGAAGCGCAAAAAATGAGTAGCCTTTTACCTACTATGTGGCTGGGAGCACAGAACGGATGGTAAGCCTTTTTTTGTATTTTTGTTAATAGTTATGTTTTTGGCATTAGAATACTAAAGGTTGGTGTTTTGTAGAGTTGTTTGAAATTGGTGACTCTGGACAATTTGGGAAGCTCAAAACAGTTTTCTCTCTCAGACAAGGTTGGAATGGTATCAAACCAGATGTTTTGACCTTAGACACTTTTTATATTTGAAGTTTTGTACCATTGCTAAATACCTATTTTTGACTATTTGTTACAAATTCCAGATGAGATTTTCAATTAATGGATACTAATTGGAGCTTATCCCTAGTCATTCATTGGGCTGCTTATGATGTGAGACTCAGCTAATTAAAGCTGATGCCTGGAAATAAGATTTAGATAAGAGTTACTATTTATGCTGTGGTTCTTTTTGAGGGAAAAAAAGAAAACATAGGATAGCCTGGTGCACTGATGTGAAGGCAGAAGGAGAAAGGCAGTCAGAAGAAAGCTATCATCCTGTCATCAACTAGGAAAGTTACAAGTCATGTATACTGTATTTCAGTGATAGATTGTTGTTCATCCCAAGCCCTTCCCTGTTTTTTGCTCAGAACAGAGTTAGCTTCTTCCTCTCCTTTAACACATAAACTTTAACAATTTTCCACTTTGTAAAATAAATATGTCTTGCTTTCTTATTTCCTTTGCTTCTGAGTCACGGCTGGAAAAAGTGTGTCTGAGGAAATATGAATTCCAGATCTAAAAAGAAAAAAGAACACTGCAGTCTTTCCTGATTAGGGACTAAACCAATTGTATTGGACAGAATAGGACACACATATACAGTATGCAATCTGGTTGAACTATGGATTAGGTAGAAGGTGCTCCTGTTATGTTCATCACTGCTTTGGTTGTATTGAATTAATACGTATCATCAGTAAAATGGAAGCTTAGACAAACCTACCCCTGAAGACCCAAGACAACTAGAGATTCCATATTTGAACCATGCTGGCTAGGGAATTCTGGGAGTTAAGGTCCACATGTCTTAAAGTTGCCAAAGCTGAGAAACATTTCTGTAGATAAGTAATGTTTAAGCCAACTTACAGCCTGTCTTCTACTATTGTAATTTTTTAAAACTACCACTAAGTGATACTGCTGTTCTTCAATGTTAACATGGGTGTCACATATTGAATTTCTAACTTATTTTAATTTTATTGTTGCAGTTTATATGTTCATTCTTCAGTGGCTCAGTGGAGAAAATGTGTTCATGCAATTAAACTTAAAGATTCAATACTCAGTATAGTGTAAGTAGTTACAAATTAATTTGCACTTCCCTAATTTAAAATTAATTCATGTGGAGTGAAAATTACTTTTAGAATATGCATTTTTGTTTAACTGCTTACATTTTTATTTTTGAGAAAATGAATATTGAGGTGGTAATAAATGACAAAGAGGTGTGCTTTTGATCATGAATATATTAATAAGGATCAATCGTAGATATATTTAATTGTTGGGAGAGGATGCCTATTCAAAAATGTTTAAAAAATGCTCAGCCATATTTTCTGATATGATGATGTGAGAGATTAAATGTTCCCTGTATGCTGAGTGATCCTACACTGCATATAGACATTTTAGGTTTATTTAAGTCTTCTTCCTGGTTGAGCAAATGTTCTATTGTAAAAGCTATATAATTTCAGGATGAGACTGAAATTCATATAAATGAATTATGGGCATTTTTTATGTACACAACAAGCTTGCATGTATTTAATTCATTGCTTTATCTTGTCCCTAAGGTTTGCCCCTTCTATCAATATTAGTTTACTGCCACAGTTCCCCACCGTTTATTTATTTGTTAAATGTCTATGCCACTTATCTCACTAACACAGCAACCCTGGGCAGCTTACAATATAATAAAAAAATTACGAAGTGCTAAAAAGCAATTAAAATTAGAATAAAAAGACTAAAAGTTAAAACCCAAGATGATGAGTAGCCTGGGGGTGAGAATCATCTCTATCTTGTCAGCCACTCCCAAAGTAACAGCCCCTTATTGGAGCTTCAGGCCCTTATGGGAGGCCAACAGGATAAAATGTAGAACATGAAAACTTTTCAATACATTCTCCTTTTTAATTATTGGATCAAAGTTTTCATATGTTTGACCAATAAAAATACTTCAAAAACTGAAGGCCCTTTGAGTACATTTGACTCAGTATGTTAGCTAATTGTTGATATGATTTTTATAGAGAGACTCCTTCCCCAATACTCGTATGTCTTTTACAGATGGCCTGCCTTATGGATTCCTACAGCATAGGGTTTAAAGGAGAAGCAGCTTGACTGTATCTGAATGTGTAAATGCAAGTTGAATAGAATCAATAAACAGTTTACTGCTGTTAACTGTAGGTAAATATAACTTCTACCCCTTTCTTTTATTTAGACATGTAAAAGGAATAGTACTAGTTGCACTAGCCGATGGAACCTTAGCAATATTTCATAGAGGAGTTGGTAAGTGCTTTATTCCAATATATTAGACTATCATGTATTTTACACTATTAATCTGATTCTGAAAGATGTATGCATTAGAAACCTTGTGTATTTTCAGAGATGATCTGTTCAATTTGTAATTTGAAGTACTATTACCAATAATGTTTCACTCAGTGCTTCATTCATTGCAAATTTATTTATGAATACAATTTATAAAGCAATTCAGTCATGGTGGCTCTAAGTGGTATATAAAAACAATAGTTACCAATATCCCATGCAATAAAACACAAAACAAATGCAGTTTAAAAAATTATAATTGATGTAACGTTCTTGAAACTGGGTGTTCTATATAGCTCCAATTTCCAAAGTCTTCCAAAAGAACAATATTTTTAAATGAGTCTTATGGCGTCTGGAAAGCCATGAGAATGGGAACTAACTTTAAAGTATGTGTGTGTGTTTTTTTGGGGGGACGCGGGGGAAGAGATATAATGTAGCTGTTGCCATCATCTAATTCATCAATTATGTGATTTTAAAATACAGTTGCATCTAAAAGTATTAAAAATTAGAAGTATGTGAGTATATAATACATATTCACATACATTTTGGTAAATTAGTTTTTCTGACTTCCTTAACTGTTTTTTTCTTTGTAGATGGACAATGGGATTTGACAAATTACCATCTCTTAGATCTTGGCCGGCCTCATCATTCAATCCGATGTATGACTGTGGTGCACGATAAAGTCTGGTGTGGGTACAGAAATAAAATTTATGTGGTTCAGCCAAAAGCAATGAAAATAGAGGCAAGTGAAAACAATTTTTTTCCTCAGACTGGATTGATTGTTGTTCTCTTTGCTACTTAAGTCAGAGAACCAGGAAAAACACTGCCAGCCAGTATAAACAGCCACTATATTGCTTGAATCTAAGGGCCCCAATTAACCTCTTGAATAATTATGCAGCTTATTCAGTAAAGGTCTTTTAGTGTGAAAAGTGTTCCTCCTTCAGTGTTTACAATGGCTTGTGTACTGTTCCAGGTATAGCAGAGATTCCTTCTCTATATTTGCTCCTTAAATCTTAGTACATCTCTTTCCATAGACCACATACCTTCAGTTTTATTACTGCTTAATATCCAGAAGCCTTCTACTCACTTAAAACAATTTTAAATAAACTTCTGCTTGGAGCAGATTTTTTAATATTCGTTTTTGAAGCCCATTTCTGGAACCTTTGGCACAGTATAATAGTGCCTGGTTTGTAATGAGACAAAACATAAAGGTATGAAATGAAAACAACTGATTAACATTTCCTTATTTATACTTTGTTTCTTGCTTCTTTTTTCCTCCAATATCAAATGACATTTTTTTTCATTTTTTTCATCCTGTTGATATACGTATGTTGCCCATAGTCACAACTTTAGGTCTGTCTTGAGGAGTAATAAACACAGAATAGTGATCCAGTAGTGATATTGAAACTGGAAAGATATGTTAGATCCTGATTATTATCCTGCTGCTTTAAGGATAGCAAAGCTCCATTGCTCCTCCCTGTAACAGTCAGCTTTACCTGTTCTAAACCCTTTGATCTTATCATGATGAGGGGGAGAGAGGAGACACCAAATCTCAAAGGTGCTTTTTCAAGTTGCAACTGGACTTTCTGGTTTTTCTTTGAAGACATTTCACGTCTCATCCAAGAAGTTTTTTCAGCTCTGACTGGATGATGGGGAATGGAAGGATTATATTCCTTGCAAACAGCTGGTCATGTGCATTCTTTTTAGAGAGTTGTTGAGGCCACTTGGAGATTTATCTGTGTCCTCAAGTAAGTTGTTGAGGCCACCTCCAAGTGGCCTCAATGACTCCCTAAAAGAATGCAAATGATCAGCTGTCTGCAAGGAATATAAATCCTTCCATTCCTCACCATCCAGTCAGAGCTGAAGAAGTTTCTTGGATGAAAAATGAAACATCTTCAAAGAAAAACAAGAAAGTCCAGTTACCACTTGAAAAGCACCTTTGGGATAACCATGACCTGGATGACTGAGAATCTCCATAGACAAGAGCACCAAATGAGGACTAACATAGAAAAGGGGAAGTTTAAAAGGAAATGAGTATATACAGTATAGAGAAAATATCACTGAAAGCCAAACATATGGAACAAAATGAGACATTAGCATGAGCATTTTAAAAATAGCATTTTCGGAACTCAGAAGATAACTAACAATAGATACTAATCAAGGGATGAGAAGACTTGCATTGAAAATCTTTTCACAATATAAAGAGAGAGAGAAAAAAAATTATATGTTCATGTGTTATTATTTAATGAAGACTCTTAGACACTTGAGTGTATTTTAAAGGGCAAATAGGAGTGTGGAGAATTTTTTTTGTTAAAAAGTGCAACTGAGCCATAATTTTCTCTTAGAAATCATTTGATGCCCACCCAAGGAAGGAGAGCCAAGTGAGACAGCTGGCATGGGTGGGAGATGGAGTGTGGGTGTCCATTCGTTTAGATTCAACCCTCCGGCTTTACCATGCGCACACTTACCAGCACCTACAAGATGTTGACATTGAGCCTTACGTAAGCAAAATGCTAGGTAAGTCCCATGCCTTGGAGGGGAGGTTGTTTTTGTTTTGGATGAAGTAAATTCCTTGCGTAAAAAATGTTTTAAATTTTTTAAGAATACTAGGCAGGATACTGACAACGGCATCATTTCTCAAGAAGTAAAAGAAAACGTTATCTTTTTAAGGTGAAGAAATCTCTCATTGAAAAAAATAGAGAAAAGGGAAACTTGGACATTTATCTTGGAAAAGGATATATATATATATAAAATTTTATATATATATATAAAAATTTATATTTCGCTGATAAAGAAATAAAGGGAGACTAGTATAGATCTATTTCAAGATATAATAATTTTATTCGAAAACTAATAGTATACACTGAACATACATTTTATACTTCTTTGTAAAGAAGTTTACAATGAATGAAAGAAAAAAGTTATTGCAAAACAGTTTCTTACTTTGGTATATATCTGCTTTCAGGTATATGCATGCATGTACAGGTGTGCACATGCACTACATATTATGTAATATACTGTTTATATTATAGCATATTGCAGATAATATACTAATCCCAGCAACTGCAACATCTGTACCGTTTACTCTAGAATATTCAGCTACAGTCCTGGTAACTCTTATATTCTGAATCAGCGTAGCCCTAACAGATCAGAAACTGGGCAGATTGGGAAAAGTTGAGCTATATAACTACATTTGAGCTTGCCATATTTTATTTCTTGCTGCACTTTGTGCTGTTCCCTGGAAGATACTCTGCAGGATCAGGGAATCCATGAACAGCATTGGTGGGGATGGTACTAGGACCAGCAGGTTGAAGAAAAAACTAGAGTCAGTAGAAGATTGTATTGGATCTCTGTCTGCCCTTTGTATGAATATAATTCTTTTTTTTACAAAATAGCAACTGAATAACTGGTTTTAGACTCTACATGGGTTTTAGATTCTTTGTTATTTAAAGAGTTTTCAAAACTGGTTTTCTTGTTTACAAAATGAGCTAGATATAAACATTTTATAGATCTCTGAAGATTTGTGTTTTTTTAATATATTTTAATGAATGCTGCATACTTGTTTCAGGTACAGGAAAACTGGGGTTTTCATTTGTGAGAATCACAGCTCTGATGGTATCTTGCAATCGTTTATGGGTTGGGACAGGAAATGGAGTCATCATCTCAATACCATTAACAGAAAGTAAGTTTATAAGAATGAGCGGGGTATCCAAGATTGCCAGCAATTTTATACCAAATGTGAAATATAGACCAATATTCAGTGTTCTTCCAACGATGCTCAGAATGACGTGTAATCTATTTTATTAGCCTCTCAGCATCTTCAGATTGGAGCATCACGTAAACTGTAAAAAAAAATAATCAATCAGCCAGTCAATTGGGACACTACAGGGATTTTTTGGTTTCTTTTCTGTCAGGCAGCTTAACTCACTAAAACTAAATCTAAGGACTTAATGATGGGACAGAAATTCATGCAGTTTTAGAACACAAGAAGGTTGAACTGAGAGTTAAAAACCATGAAAGCTGACTGGCTGATGTTGGGTCAGTGACTCTCTCGCAGCCCAACCCACCTCCCAGAGTTATGTGTGGGGGAAATTGGAGGAAGAAGGAATATTACATATGTCCACCATCTTGAGATACTTATAAAGTAATAAAGACGGGGCAAAAATCAAATACATAAGAATTTTGCTTGTGGGAGCATAAGGTCTGGCAACCAGAATTTTCTGCATGTTAATAGTACTGAAATGTGGCCTTGTTCTGGGTAAAATATGTGTAGGAGGACCTCAGTTCTATTCTGTTGATTTGATAATTAAGAGTCACAATCTTCAATTCAGAAATAATATATATTAAAATTGTCTTAAAAGATAGCATGAGACTAAATACGTTAAGATTAAATGCATTAAAGGAGATTTTTTTAAAATTTTTTTTACAAATAAATGGTTATAGGGAACACTTATTTAACAACTTTGTTCCAGTTCGGTTTCTTTCCACAACCTCTCTTCTGTAGCCTACTACTTTAATGTTCGCTTTGTTTCCTTCTCTTCTTTTTAGTTGGATAGACTTTGCAGCTGTCTTTTTTCTCCCCTGTTGCTCTTCCAACCCCATAATGCAGCTGGAAAAAATAGGGGGTGGGATAGCTTTTGTTCTGAGCATAAGTGCCAAGAGCAGCACTTTAATTTTAATGAATTCTATATTTTTATTTACTTTTTTTTTTGAATGCATGAATGGTATACATTTAGTTATAAAATTCTATTTTATTTAAATTGTTAGTTTTAAATTGTGCATTAAAAGTCCATAGTCTTTTCATCCAGATTCTTCTGTTTAGGGTTTCCACATTGGGAAACATCCAGTTTTGTTAATACTGGTATCAGATAGAAGTTTTTCTATATTACTTTCTGCAACATAGAGAGAGAGCATGATGAAATAGACATTATAGAGCATTGCTATATAGTAAATACTACCTTTTTAAGAAATTTAATAATGATGAACCTTTTTCATATTAATTGCTTGAGTACCATGTGCATTGTTTTCCATGCTATACCATTCATTGATCATTCATTAAATGTCTGGTTTGGCTTATGTGTCTTCAATAAACAGAAATACTTGAAATAATGCATATATTTAAATGGTGAAAATTCTTTTTCACATTCACCAAAAATAAATAAATAAAATAAATTCTTCCTATTGGGGTTTGTATGCCCTCCTTATTACGCTGTCTAGAAATGGCTTGTAATCTGGAAAAAAGCAACTATTCACCACCAGTTTTCCATAAGACACAAACCTTTAGTATCCTCCTTTAAGAGGTACTATGAAAGCCTTGGTGGAACAGCATATAATTAGGTAAGTATTTATCTCTCTAACAAGCTATCGTTTCGCTGCTGGTTATACAAGCTGGATACTCTGGATCCTGCTTGACCAGCAGACAAATTAACATTTGGCAGATAGTGCTCACTATCTGGGTGTTCCTCCCCCTTTCAAGAAGTGGATAGTTTTTCTTTTATTATCTTGAGGTGTGGGGAGGGGAGCATGCACAGTTTTTCTCAACCAAGAGGTACATTTGGCTTTTGATGGTGGTTCTGTCCAAACCATTAGTAGCTGGGGCTAAAATAAAAATGCCATCTAATTTCCTCTTGATTATATTTTAAATAAAAAAACCTTAAATCATAATATTCTCTAGTCATGTACCTAAAACTTCCCCTTTTCTGACATATTAACACACACAATTTAGTGACATTTTTTGATAGTCTGGGGCCATGCCCAAAATTTTGGGGGGTTGGGGACTGAATTTGACCATGGCCCCTCTCTCAACCTTAGCATCTGTTTAAAAAGAAAGAGGGAAAGGGGAAAGACAGTATAACAATAGGTAGCAAGTAGCTGTAGCAATAAAAACAACAGTAATAATAACATTTTGCTATTTGTTTTGCCCATATTCTTCCTACAAAGAGACAGTGTGTTTGTTCTAATAATCTTACTGTGCCTTTGCTAGTAGGAGCTCGCCCATGAAGCTCTTTTCAAATAGCAGAACACAAATTGTGGGTTCTGATTAATCCTTCTCCTTTGCTGTCACAACTACCCATTTTCCCCTCTCCTCCTTTCTTACTTTAGCTGTAATCCTCCACCAGGGACGTTTACTGGGGCTGAGGGGTAAGTGCTGATCCCAAACCTCCCCTGTATTCTCAGGCTTCTCTAATAGCCCGTTGAAGGCTGTTCCCACTTCTCTAAAATTCACCCCCTCCCCTTTGTTCCTAAGCTGTATTCCCACTTGCAGTTACCTGCATTGCAGTATTTTATGTTTGCTGAATGACCACCAATCCTACTCAACAGTTTAGTGGCCTTGTATTTTGTTGCAGCTGAACTTTTCATGCTGGCTTCTTGTTTTTCTTCCAGCCTCATTTGTGACACCATAACATTGTAGCTGTCATTAATCCACACCATTTTTCTTTTGTTGCATATCACATTTCTTCCTTTCTTTCTTCTAGCACTGTTCAAAATGGAGACAGTTCTGTCGGTCTAGCATGAAAAAAGGGCAAAAATTACAAGTTAAAAAAAATTGGCAGAGGAACACAGTATTTGAAAAATGAATTAACCAACATCATCTTCTTGTCTCTTCCTCATCCTCTATAATTGTATTGTTGGCTTTAGGAAGTCCAAGATTCATAACTTCCAAGGAAGGCTTCTTTTTAAAAGTTCTTTTTAAAAGAGGCTGTGTTTATTCACAGAAAGATGGTAGAGTAAATGTATTTAAAGTAAAGGTGTCACACTCTACTCTGATATTTGCTACAACCATTAGCATGGTTGCCCTAAGAATTCCTCTTCTAAAAAAACCCCAAAACTCTTTGTTTAATATTTTGAATATTTCTGTATTACACTTAGTTGTTTTAGGGAGTTTGAAACAACCTGTTCAGCTTTGTTCACCCTGAACCTTTGAAATAACAAAATGTGTGGTTATGCTCGACTAGCAAGCTTCTCCATTTTTTTTCCTGGAGGTACTTCCAACAACTAAGCATGCTATCTTTTATTTCTTTCTAGCTTTGCCTTGAATTGGCATTTTGTTGCCCTTTTTATTTTATTTACCTGAGTTTGCTTTAGCTTCTAGATTGGATATCACAAGGTTCCTTAATTTATTTTTTACAACTTGCCATTTCACTAGAAAATGTTTTATTTCTCTCGTTGTAGCTAACAAAGCAGCAGCAAGCTCTGGCAACCGTCCCGGCAATGTAATACGTGTGTATGGAGATGAAAACAGTGACAAAGTGACCCCTGGAACCTTCATTCCTTATTGTTCAATGGCACACGCGCAGCTTTGTTTCCATGGGCATCGTGATGCCGTTAAGTTTTTTGTTGCAGTACCTGGTAAGCTTTGTGTAAAATTGTATCCTTTAGCCTTTCATTTAAATAGGTGACTTGGTTTCTTCTGGAATCCATCATAGAGTTCTTTTACAGTCCATCCATTGTGGAGAAATTGTTGTACATTAGTGTTCTCAAGGTTTCATAAGAGGAATTTCTTTATAGAAGCACAGTTTTCTATCTTTTCTTTCTTGGTTCATCCAGAGAAAATACTTACTTCTGATATTTGACGTTGCTTCAGATAAGATGCTGAAACCAGCAGTGGTTACATATTCAAAAAGCTTCAGCAAACTGCATGTTATAGGAGGAGCTACAGATAGGAGAATAGTTTGGGACAGCAGCCACGCAGTTAGTTGAAAGTCACACGATACTCAAATATAAACAGGGTGTCTTGTATGGTTTTTGGGAAGGTTTTTCTAGAGTGTTTTCAAGCACTTATGGGGGGAAAGCACTTGCAAGTGTAGAACCCCCCCCCCTTCATACTTCCACATAAGGAAGGATCCTTTACTCCCACAATTGTCATGGCACATGGCAACCTGCCTCAGACTTCAGTAAAATAATCAGAGAACTCGTGGTATCAGAAAAAGAAAGGAGTTGCACTTATCTATCTTGAAGATACTGCACCTATTCAATTATAAGCATAAGTAGTATCAGTGATGAAAACCAACAGGATGAGGCACCATGTAGGGGAACTTCAGTAATAGGATGAACAATAGTGGCAGGGTAGGAAATTGACACAAAGTTATAAATGATATAAGAGGCTTTAAATATGAATTAAATTTTAACCTGATGCTTAAGGGCTGTGTTTGTGTATCATCCTAGTCAGTGCTTAACCTTGGTTTACTGAGTTAATAATTTTTTTGGGGTTAGCAAGGTACATTGTATTGTAAGTTAACCATCTGGATTCGCACAATACGCTAAGCTGGTAGTATTATGTGAGCCAATCTCAGAGTAACAACATATGGAGATTCTGGAACATTGGAAAGTATGTGGACATTATGAGACAGAATATTTAAAATAGAAACTTTGAATCATTGGAAAGACCATCAAGGAAAGGATTAGTACAATGTAGGTAAGAGGTTTTTAAAACATTGACAAGATTTTCAGCTTATGTTTTATTCACTTATAGGAGGCAATTGATTTAATACAAAGAAAGTGTTTTGCTACTGCTGCACTATTTGGACTATCAAACTGCTATTACTGTTACCACGTGTATTAGGATAACCTTAAGATACTTGCTCATGCATTTTGCTGAATCTCTTCATTTTCACACCAGTGCCACAGTTTTAATGTGTATACAACATATGTTCTTAGACTTAGTAAGAAATATGTTTAATTACAATAACCATAAATCACAAACTGTTGTAGCAACCTGAAAGCTGGCATTCACAGCATTACTTCCATTTCATTAAATCTAATCCAGATATTTTATATTACTCTGGGACAGATACCATGCCTATCTTATCAGGATAAGAGCTAGTACAAGGATGATAGCCTGATTGCTGTCCTCCTTTCGTGGTGGTTCACTGTACAATCTTAAAAGAAAATTTTAAAGTAAAACTTACATAGTGCAAAGTTACAAATGGCTAAGAATACCATCAAACAACCACAGAAATTCATAATAGGATCATCTAGTAGCCTCCAAAGGCTCTCTAACTTAATTTTAAGTTTTAGAAACTTGCAGAAGATCAGCAATGTAGGGATCTGTTAAATCTCCAAGGGGAGACTACTCCATAATATAGGGCCTCCATGTGAGGAAGTGTAGCTGGGATTCTGTGGTTTGAAAAGCAGCTGCTACCGCCAGATAGAAACACTCCTCACTCCCACTTCCCCGAGGTTCAGCGCAGCTTGTGCTTTTTCCTAAAGGGCCAGAAATTTGAGATGCAGGGGCAGCCTCATCCCACCCAAACCCTTAGTTTACAAATGCAAACACTAAGAGAGAGAGTGTGTGGATGTGTAGGAGAAAAGGAGATAAGAAGACAGCAAGCAGATGGGGAAGTGGGAGGTGATATTTGGAGATTGACAACTGTTAACAGGCAGTCAACTACCAGGACATAACCTGTGATGAGCAGTATATGTACAAATCTGCTGTGTTGTGGTGTGTCAAGTCCTTGGTAAGCAAAAAAACCCCTCACATACCAACTAAGAAACAATGTCTAATAGTTCAGTCGGTTTGCCTTGTAAAAGTGTAAAGACAGTAGCAGCTTGTCTTGGAATATATGGATTGAGTCGGTCAAATCTGGTTGGAAAATATTCTTTCAGTCATACCTCAAAACCATTTTGTATTTGTCTTGCTATTTGCAATGCAGAAACGCTTTGGGCTTTGAAGTATATGAAGGCCATGGCAGCCAATTTCCACAGATAAGACATATATTTTCTCTGATACCTCATTCCTCCCCCCCCTCCTCTCTACATTCAGGTGTGTTCTGAAGTATTCTCCAACCTTCAAGCACAAATTTGAGGGCACTCAGCAGCGGGAATTTAATCTAATTCCCAGGACAGGGCATTTTGCTAGTTGATGGAAAGAGTTGCGTGCTCTCATAGTTAATGTGCAGCCCGTGGTCACTGTTCTTAAAATAGATCATTTATTCCTCCAAAATGGCGCTAAATTTTCTTTCCAGCTACAAAAGCCAAGTAGCTTTGGAAAGTGAAATGGAGAAAAGTCATTCCTTTTTCTGCTTTTGGTATTGTGAGGAGTTTTGGGGGAAGTACATTAAGGCTCTCTTTCGCAAAGATCCATTTAATCAATTTGGCATTGCTAATTTGCTGTTACAAAAAAGTAACGCCAATACTTTGTCCACTTCTAGGTCAGGTGATTTGTCCCGAAGTGGGTGGAAGCTCAGAATTATCTGGTGAAAGAACTACCGTCTCTGCACAGGAACCCAATAGCCAGACTCCTTTAAAATCAATACTGGTGATAAGTGGAGGAGAAGGATACATTGACTTCAGGATGGGTAAGAACTTCAACTTTCAAAAAAAGAATTATTATTATTATTATTATTATTATTATTATTATTATTATTATTACTACTACTACTACATAAAATATTACATTCTGGTAATCTAATCCAATAATTACATAAAATATAAAATATCCAAATGTTTTTTATTTCATTTTCATTTTTAATGGGCACCCATTAAAATAATGCTCAATAAGATAGCATTTGAATTAGGTGTGAGGGTGTCTTAATTTGAGGGGGGTGTTTGTTTTTTGTTTTAAAAAGCCAACTCTCTTTGTACTGGCAGAAAATTAAATATGTATCTTGGACCTTGTGGGCGGGCCAGATTTTCAAAAAAATGTTTTCTTTTTAGAAGGAGAAAAATCTGTTCCTGTCAGGTAATAATGCCACTAAAAGGAGAGATATATAATTGCTCCCCATAGTTTGACTGTTTTCAAATTGTAACTCATTTTTTAGGGTCATAAAACTCTAGACCATTGAAAACTGATCTAGCCTCACTAGTATAGCTACACCTTCCTTTATGCAAAATCCTATTAAATAATTCTGTTTTTTAATAAAGTGTGATAGTAATGAAAACTCTATATTGGGTGTGTTCATTAAAATAAAAACTCTATATTGTCTACAACCACAATTGAGATCAGAAGCTCTGTCTTTGAGTAAAGTGACTGTTAAGTGTGATTCCCATATGACTACTTCCCTCAATGACTGCAATTTTGGCTGTTGGTTGCAGTTGTTAAGCAACTGTATGGGTCATTAAGTGGATGGAGTGAAAGGGCTCCCTTCTTTGTATGGAAGGGAACTTATGGGCTGGAGAAACATAGGAGGGATCAAGAAGCTCCTTGCTACAGCTTTTCAGCCCAGCACAGGAGTTCCTTTCCCCTCCTATGTGCATGGAGCGGAGGAGAAATCCTTTGGCAGGCAACAGCTTGCAACTTTCTCCATTGACTTTCTGGGGAAGCTGGCAGAGAAGATTGCAAATGGCAATCACATGATCACAAGGCACTTAGCAACTGTTCGTAAGTGCAAACAGATTGCCAAAATCTTGATCACATGACTTGGAGGGATGTTTTATGACAGCTGGAAGTGCTTTATAAATTGTAAAGCATTCTTTCTGAGCCATCATAATTTTGAACAGTCATTAAACAATCAGTTGTAAGTTGAATACTACCCGTACTTTCTCATTGCCATAGTTCTATTTAATGCCAAGATGAGAACCTGAGGACCTCCAGATACTAGTCAGCTGCATTTCCCAGGAGCTCAGTCAGGTTGGTGAGGAAAGCTGGGATAGTAGCAGCAACACATGGGACATGGGTTTCCACTCCTACATTATGACAAAAAAATTCCCAGTAATTCAAGTCTGTAGTTACTTGGAATTTGGACCTTTCCCCTTCCTAGTTTATAAATGCATTGTATTGAATGCATTGTATTGATTAGAATTGTTTGTATCTTAACTGTTGCACTTTCTTCAGAATGGTTGCATGGATTAATGCCAAGATACTTCCTGGCAAGTATCCATTTTAATTAAAGGGAAATTTCTGGCGTTATTTCACAACTGACCTTGTTTCTGTTCTTTAGCTATATTATTATACAAAAGGAAAAGGCCATGAAGCAATTTCTTCTAGCTACAATTCAATATCTTTTGAAAATTTTGCATTTTCTGGAATGAGGGATAGTTATCTCCCCTTCATCTCAAACTGATACTAAAGCATAACAGCTTTGGGGATGGGCGGGTGGCAGGGAGTATAATTCTTTCTAATTCACTTATATTATGAACTGAAATATTCTTTCTTTCAGGTGATGAAGTTGGTGAATCCGAACTCCTTGGAGAAGCATTACCAATTGAGCCTTCCGTTGCCAAAGCTGAGAGGAGCCATCTGATAGTGTGGCAGGTTATGTGTGGCAGTGAATAAGCTCCAGTGGAAAATGGCTTGAGACTGCAAAAGCTTTTGCATGTCTTCAGTTTTGTTTTGTTTCTGTGGAACCCGTTTCACTGCATACAATTTGAACGTTTCTTTGTCATTTGACTTTATATCATAAACCTCTCAAACCTTAACACAGGAACCAGCTCATGCTGTTTTACTGCATCAGTGTTACAAAGTGAGAATAAATTGGTCTTCCCAAGCAGATAAATGCCATATTTTGTCTCCTAAATGCACCTTATAGGCCCCATTGCAATCTGTAACACAATTCTCCCCCCTACTTTCTACAATGCATTTAGTTTATATTTTGAACTGTTTTAAATTTATTTGCATAAGAGTAAAACAGAAAATTAATATTCTTGATAGTATTTCAAAAGCATCAAGATATATGTAATATACGGGATTCACTGAACACCTCAAATGATGGTTAAAGTAAGTTAGAAGACTTTGCTTTTTCATTTCTGAATCCTACCAATTTTGTGAACCTTTGTTTATATTGATATCCTTGAGCTAAAAATTTACCAGACATTTAGTTGCGGAAGTTTTTTTTTTTTTTTAAAGTTGCTAATAACACCAAAAATTAGTACAGCTATCCTAAATAAATGAAAAATGTGGTATTTTAAGGGGGGAATAATTTTCCCTGTTTCCTTATTTAACGTAGCTTGGAAACATCCAGTTTAATCTCAAAAGGCCATTCTTAGATCAAAGCATCTTCCTTAAATACTCCTTGAGCAGAAGATAGGCTACCTTTGTGTGCTCCTATTTATTGGATCTTGGGGAATCCAGCTCTTGCCATGGGATATAGAAGGGCTCGTAAGTGGTGAGCAAACTAGCAGTGATGATGAATGAGAAATAACCTCAAATAAATTTCAATCCATATTATCAGCCTACAAATGCCATTCAAAAGAAAGGTCTGTACAGTATGTTCCTTGATGGACTTAATAAAGTGGTGTATTCACTAATTTTAATGAATGAACACCAGTGTATAAAATCTGAGTTGCCCATCTGTAAATCTGAGGAATTGGAAAGATACTGTCATGCAACGTATTCTATCATTTCACATTTAAAGTTTTGGACTGAGTATATTCATTTGCTATCCAACTGATGGTAAAGTTACATTAAATGCTACAGTTTTAATCACTCAGAGGATAAACAGGTTCTCAATATTTTCCTTGTTATAAAATAGGAGTGAACATACTAACATTCAGCTTGTGTCCATTAAGAGACTCTAGCTCTTCCAGTTAGATGGGAGTTGCTATTATCTACGTGACAGAATGGAAGCATTTCTAAATTTGAAATGCCAACATTTAAAACCAGGAATTGTCATGAAAAACTGCCTAAACCTTTTTATGCAATAGGAGCAGTTTGTCATCTCTCAAGGAAACATGTATTTAATATACACCCACCCACACACACACATACACCTTTTTAAAATCACATTAAACTGAGGTCTATTGTGTAAATATTTATTTAGGCAGCTTTTTAATAAAAGAAACTATAATCTTATCTGATGAAAAGTTAATAAATTTCCCTTCAGATGTATTGATTATAGTTTTATATGTATAAATACTTTTTAAGCACCCTATTTTGTACACAACGAATGCATTCTGATAGGTATGTATTTTAACCACAAAATATGTGGCTAAAAATAACTGAGAATTGTTGAATGTTTAATACCTTCATATTTTGCCCTCCAATATAATCTGATCACAGTAGACTTAAAAATTTCAGTTGCTGAACTGAGTTTAAGAATTTAATAAAAGGAACACTGATGGAAAAACTGTAAGAAGAATTAAGAGGATATGGATTTTTTCCCCCTCAGAAATTGCCTCTGCTACACTCATATACATCCATACCAAACTCACATTTGTGTCGCATCTTTCGCACTTTTCCATCCTAGGAAAGATTAATAGTCAATTTGGGAAAGATGTTCTGGTGAGTTGGTGAAAGCTTCACCATATGTGCCTCTAAGGCACAGACGAGCTTTGACCATAGAAGATAGATTCTTAAGATTTTGTCCTATCCGCAGAGTAGTAGAAACCATTCATGCAGTTAATAATTCTAGATATCCAAAAGAGAGCCAGTTCCATTAACTTTGTTACCCTTTGCCTTTCAAGGCATCTTACTTGGAGGAGAGTTTTTGGAAACGTCGTCCTAACTTTTCATGAGTGATGGAATAGTTTTTGGAAAAAGGAATGAAATGCACATATATTGGTTTTCAATTTTGTCCAGCATTTTCATTTTAAAACCATTGGTGAGCTATTTCTCTGTTTCTTTGCTCAGACAAAAAATGCATCTGGGTGATAATATTTAATGACTTTCCAGATGGTAAATTGCCATTCTGTCCTCACTCAGGCAATGATCATTCAGAGCAGAAAAGACAGGAATCCACCAGAGAGATCAACCCTTGTATTAGTGCAAGTGAGGGAAGAGCACCATTTTTCAACCTCCATTTTAAAATTTATTCCCTGTCCTAAAGAATTACAGTTTTAAAAGATGGATGTAGAAGATCCCTTTCACTTATACTTACACACTCCCTATTTCAGCACACTCTAAACTGTAGATGATAAAAATTTGCTAAAGTTCAAGCACCCAAATGATTGCCTAACAAATCTGTTTTGAGAGTGACATGTTTAATGTAATCATAGTTCTAAAATTAGAAGTAGGAATGAATCTCTTGATAGTTAACAGCTTTGTTAATTGTTTGAGAGAGCATTTCAAGCACAAAAAAAAATGCAGCACATGATTTGTTTGGGTAAATGTGTTTTGCATGGTAAAAGATAATACGTTTATGTATTCTGCCATTTAGTTCATTTCTTGCAAGGTCTTCCTGCATTGGATCAGTTAGAGCTGGCAGAGTGTAGACACTTTATCATAGGCTGCCTTAGTAACTAAAATGTTTTATAATCTTCTAATATGCTAACTGTTCTAAAGAACATGGCGTCCTGAAAATAATGTTTAATTACATATTTATTTCCATGTGAGTATTATGAAAGCTACCAAAGGACTGAAACTGACTTGGCACGCTTACAGTTGACCCTGTGCATAAAGGATTTTGTAAAGATCCCAAGTTTGTAAAAAAAAAATGACAGTGAAGAACACACTTCTTTGTGGATGCTAACTTTATTTTCTTAACAGGGTTATGCCATATTGTAACAACCTTTGTTTTGCACTTCAAAACATTGAACGCTAAATACTTCTCTCTAACTATGTCATTTCTGCACACTTCTCTATCTTTTAAACATGTTTTAAAACATTTTATGGTCATTAACTTTTTGAAAATGTTGTCTAGACACTTTATGCTGAATTTTACTTTCCTCTGTAACCTTGAGATCAATACTACAGCATTAAACCTGCTGTCTGTTTAAACTTGAGGCTTCTTTTCTGTGAGCTGATAAGCTCATATAGCAGTGAAATTATTTCAGTATTTATTATTGAATCCTTGGGGGGTTCAGAATGTAACTTTGTACATGAAATATATAAATATGTATATGAAAAGCATTCTTGTTTTGGTGTGTTTCTTATATCTCTGCAACATTTATAATTTATATGTAATTTATACATGGGAAAAATAACTTTTTAAAAATTAAAATAATACATGTCATGTATTAAAGAACATAAGACTTTCTGGGACTTTCTTCACAACTCCAAATTTACCTAAACCAAATTTGAAACGGTGAAATTGTCCTAATTTTAATGTTGAAAAAGGACAGAAATAAACATGTTTTCAAGTTGAAAGGAATAGGGTGGGGTGGGAAAAGAGATTCTAAAGTCATCTTTGAAATTTTCCAAACTTTTATTAGCACGTAATTTCCTTACATGAACTATAAATGTAAATAAAGATATAACTTATTTGAAAGCCCATGACACTTAATTCTTTTTTTATTCATAGGATATATTTTAATTAACAAATGAACCAGTCATCTATGGTTTATAATTATTTGTATTTTGTCTTTTTTCCAGGAAGCCTCCTCAGAACAAGCCTGTAACAGATAAAGTTGAGAGTTATTTATCTAAAGCTTTCTTATGAATTTGATGACTCAAAAGTTTGTGCAAGTTGATTAGCATTGCTTAGGTCAGAGATGGGGATCTTTAAGTCACATAGGACTCCCAGTTTTCCTCCCTTGTCTAGGGCTCTCTGATCACATTTGCCAAAAGTTGTCACCATTGTTTCTTGTCATTTTGGTGGCAAAGGGTGGGGACAGTTTAAAATTAATATAAGTTGTAAACAAGACTTAGTACTGATTTTTAAAGAAAAGCTTCCAATCTTTTCTTTGAAAACTAGTATATTGTAGCACTCTCATGAATGTGACACACCCCTGTGCACTTTATCATTTCCAATCTTTTGTCGTTTTGCTTTCTAAAGGAATGTGAAGGGTACTAACTCAGGCCACTAGAATATTGTGTATTTTTGGATTGGGTAGACTTTGAAAAGACTAGTAGATTAAAGCACGGATGCTTGGTTTTAAAGTTATTAGCTTCTTCTAACCACAAAAGTTATCTCGCTCTTTGTAGATGATAGTTTCTTACCACCTAAGCTGATGGTAAGATAGCCTACTTCAGAAATATGTTCGAAAATAGATAATCTATAACTGTGAGAAGTGGTTTTAGCTCTACCATTGCAAATCAGATTGCTGTTAATTTATCAAAGAGATAAAACATCTTTCCGTATGCTTACCATTACTGCATTCTAGTAACTTCCATAAGTTTTGACTCAGTGATGCCTGGGAAAAAAGTATAAGGCTTTGAATAGTTTGCTTATTTTGTGATAGGATTCTGTGAAAGAATACAATAATTTTCAAAAAAAATAATTCTTCTTTCTACTCAGTCTCAAAAGGAATTATTGATTCTGGCAAATTATCTATGACAATCAAGTTAATGCAGTAATCCTTGCTATCAGTGGTGGGATTCAAATTTTTATACTGCTGGTTCTGTGGACGTGGTTTGGTGGGTATGGCTTGGCGTGGTCATGTGACTGAGGGTGTGGCCAACTCGACGTCACGGCAAGGTGGGGCGGCACCTTGCTGTGAGTGACATTGAGTTGGCCATGCCCACTCAGTCACATGACTGATGCTGCAGAGACAGGGCGATTTCCTACGTACCTCCCCACCCCTTTGGCTGACAAAATAAAAGCCTGCCTGCCGAATCTGCTACTAAGCCTGTCTGCTGAGCAGCCCGGACTGGAAAACACATGGCTGGGGCGGAGGAATGTTTAACAAGCTCCAAACTGTTGCTGCAAGTCTGGGTTTTGTTTTGGGGTGGTTTTTTTTTTTTTTTTTTTTTTTTTGCCAGAAGCCCCTCGGAGATGCATTATTTTTTTATGGAACAATTTCTGCGCCGCCAAATCATATTGTACCTTGTTGCGGCGCTGCTTGTTGCTGGTGTGGTCACTTGGGACTGCCCAAGTAAAGAACCGCACTGGCTCAGCTCAGGGCGACTGTGAGAAGCAAGAGGGAAAACCAAGGCGCTCGCCCCACAGTGGCCAACTTCGTGCACACTTGCTCCCGTGCATGCTTTCCCGCTCCAGTTTGGCGCTCCCAGTGTGTGCAAGGAGTGTGAAGGGAGACAGACACCGTGCCGAGAAGCCGGGAGCGAAAGTAGCAAGGGCGACGGGCATGTGATTTGTCCCTCCACGGTCCCCTCCCCGGTGATAGCCAGGGTTTCGCTGCCTCTTTTCCTCAGAGGTGCGATGTCTGCCTCCAAGTCCTTGCAGAGGGGGGGACACACGCCCCCTTTGCCCCCACTGCTGTTACTTTTGCTCTCGTTGATCGCCAGTGCCGCCTCTTGTTCTGTCCCCCATCCTCACACAGACAAATGCAATATCAAACACGCCTGCCAATAATTTATTGTATAAACAGACCAGAATTCCTGGCAGACGAGAGTTCTGGCAGCTAACTGTAAAGCGCCTGCCAAGTGCAATTAGTACTCCCAAAAAGCAGGAAAGGCCTTATCTGCAGTCCGTTTCCAAAGCGACAAATTATCCACAAGAGTTCAGTCCAAAAGATACTTGAGCCGAAGTGCAGGATTCACGATGTGACACTTTAGAGTTTAAACTTTTGTCTGTCACAAAGCCTGGCGAGCAATCATGCCCCCTTTTATCCCTTGTGGGGCATAGCTCAGTGACTCAACTCAATCCCTGGCCCTCCCATGCCTCTTCCTTTGCTGCACATGCTTCTCTCTCCGACGCTGCCTGGGATCAAGCCAGGATTCATCATTATCACTCTCTATCAATGGGTGCTCTGAAATGCCTTCCTCCTGGCTTTTGAATGGAACCTGAGGCATTGCCAGAGAGGAGGGTCCTGGAGAGGGAGGCCTTGTCAGTTCCTCCCCCTCACCTTCTGAGTCCTCTTCCTCCATGAGGACAGGCTCGGGAGTCGGAGTCACAACACCTCTTTTCCTCAGAGCCGTGGTGTCTGCCTCCCTTCACACTCCTTGCAGAGGGACACACACACACACACACACACACACCTGTTACCCCCGCCGCCGCTACTTTTGCTCTTGGCTTCTCGGCATTCTTAAAGTTGATCCTGAAGAGCTGGAAGACATTTCCTTAGATCACCACCAAACTCATCATTGGGAGAGTGTAGGCCTCTGAATATACAAGAAGTCTTGAGCAAAGTTCTTCCAAAGTTCGACCAAGTCTTCTCCTCCTTGGCCTCGTATCACAGAGCAAACACGCACAGTCATACACACCTCATAGTGCACACACCTCATAGTGTGTGTGTTTGTTCACACATGTTAAGGCTGAGAAGGAGGATGTGCAGCAGCCCTGGGACATCCACCTGCCCTCGGGCAGCACCGCTGCCAGCACCGCCCCTCTCAGCCCCAGCGCAGAGGCTGTGTCTCCCCGAAGGGCCCCCTGCCCACCAGCCAGGCTGGAAGCAGCGCATCTCCCATTACGGGCTGGATGTGTGACCCGGTGTCGGAAGGCAAGCAGGCATGGGGGACCGCTGGGAAGGCTGCATGGAAGGCAAGCAAGCATGGCAAGGCCATGGGGAAGGGAGTAGACTGCTAGCTCCCTTCCCCACAGCTGGGCGGCCCCGACATGCTTGCCTGCCTTCCACGCAGTCTTCCTGGTGGTCCCCGTGGCCAGGTCCTCTTGCCTGCCTTCGCAAGCTGGCCACAGGGATCCCAGGCTCTGGGCCGCAGGGAAGGGAGTAGGGGAGGCTTTCGCAAGTAGGCCTGGCCATGGGTACCACTGGGAAGGCTATGTGGAAGGCAGGGAAGCATGGCAGGGCTGCGGACCACGGAGAAGGGAGTAGGGGAGGCAGGCTGGAGCAGTGTTGGGGGGCAGGGGCAGCTAGCTAGCTCGCAGGTTTACCTGGCAGGCAGATCAGAGCCACTCAGTTGGGGCGCAGCGCTTCAGGCAGGCAAGCTGCAAGCGAGGATTCACACAGTAGAAGTGAGGAGTGAGTGGGTGGGGCTGGGTGGCGGGATGTACAAGTGTTAAGCAGGGTGAGCGAGCATCGAGAGGGTGGGCGGGGTGAGCAAGCAGCGACCAGGCAACCAGTTCAGAGACATGGCCAGCAAACAGTCGCTACTGGTTTGGCGACCCAGGCCAAATTACCACTACCGGTTCACCTGAACTGGTGCGAACCGGTAGAAACCCACCACCATTGCTTGCTATGCTCAAAATGAAATATGCTAGTGAAGAAAGTGACTATTTGCCACCTACTACCCCCTTCAGGGAAAAATGGTATTCTTAAAGCAAAATCTCTAGGCCAGTGGTGGCGAACCTTTTACTCACCGAGTGCTGAACAGGTATGCGCTTTGCGTGCGTGCTATCTGCGCTAATGTTCGGCTCCCATGTGCACTATGCATGCAACCGCACCATCTCCGCATGCACACAACTTCCGTGCATGCCCTCTGCGCGCTCCACGTGCAACCACACCATCTACATGCATGCAGCTTTTGCGCGGCTCTCCCCATGCACTGCACGCACAATTGCACCATCTGCACATGTGCACAGGTTTTGCACGGCTCCCCCCATGTGCTTCACATGCAATAGCACCTTTTGCGAATGCATGTGCAATACATGCACGCAAACACTGTCTACGCATGCAGGTGCAGTGTGCAAGTACTCTTGCGCGCAAGCGCAAATGCACACATGCGCAGGAGAGCTCCGAAGACCAGCTGGGTCCCCTGAATTGCGCACATGCACACCGGAGGCCCAAACACCACCTGGGACATATCTGCACGCACAGCTGCAAGTGAATTGAGCGACAGCTTGCATGCCCGGAAAGATGGCTCTGCATGCCACCTTAGGCACGCGTGCCATAGGTTCACCATCACAGCTCTAGGCAATGAAGTATTTTTATAAAGAGTTGGAAAATAGGTTCAAGTTTATTTCTTTAATTCTCTAAAATTGTAATTCTGGATAACCAGTATGAAATTTTGCCAAGAAGAAGCTGAGTAAGAACAGATTTTATAGCTAAATAGATCCCATGTCAGATTTATGCTTCACGTATTTGCACAAAATTTTATAATAAATTATTATAAAGTATGCATATATGTTTTTAGAAACTTGCATTTGAATCTATAAAAATAGTAAAGATGTCTGCATAATAAACTGGTATAAAATCTGAATAGTAATGTTAGATTTACACTAAATTTAGTGTAGCCATTGACTTCCTGAATACTGAATTATAACAAAGCATTTACTTTGTTTCCAGATAACATTTTCACTATTCATGACTTTTTAAATAATTACGCTTATTCCCCCAATTTTTTCACATTCTTAAAGGCACTTCAGCATTGTTTTTTTTTTAAAGTATCATTGCCTTTGTTTTCAATTCCCACTTTTTTTTGCATATGTGCAAAATATTAAATATGATTATTGAGCTAAAAATGAATAGGATTTTCCTAAAGGATGAAGCTGGAATGGAAAAATCAGTAACACTGGGTGTTTCTTTCAACATTTTTAATGCTCACTGATAAAGCATTGGCACCGAAACCCACCTTAAAGACTAGCAGTTCAAGCCTAAGAACTGAAAGTAAGTTCTGATTTCTTGATTTAATTTCATCTGTTCAGGAGCTTGACTTCTTTTGAAATTAAAATGTTGGGCATTTGGAAATAAAATACATTTTTTCTTTTCTCTGTTGACTGAGGTATGAAGATTGTGAGATATGACACAATGCATTTAATTTTTAAAAAATGGACTATAATTTAAAATCACTAGCATCTTCTGGAGCACCCTTTTAGATGATGTTGAGCTAACTACAGATCCCAGCAGCCCAGCCAGCATGGTTGATGGTGGGCTATACTGGGAGATTCAGTTCCGGAACATTTGTAGGGCCACAAGTCCCAGAGGCTCAGTTTGAAAAGAGGAGGTCAGGCCTGCTGTTTCCCTACAGCCATCTTTTTTCTACCCTTATAAAATCCTCCAACTGAATTTGACCCCAACAGAGAGGAAGATATGCAAGGGTTTGTAATTTATCCCTGCTTTGCAATTGTTTTGTAAATATCTCTGTTATCCAGCCCAAGTTGTGTTCAAAGCTAAAAGTGTTTAACCACATATTCTTTCCTGTAAGGCAGATCTCATTCCTTACATCATTTTTGGCATATTTTCCAAGCTACAATATCCAGGGCTGAGGTACAGCAGCCAAAATAGTCCTACAAGTTACAGTATTAGCAATTTATTTTTGATCTCTCTTAATACAGGACAATTACAGGATGTAATTTGTCTTTTTTTTTTCTTTTTACAACCACCACATTCTGAATCAGCATTTCATTCAGCTTCTACCATGCTTCTTGCAGCTAGCCCTCATCATGTATACAAAATTAGGAAATGTATACCTACTTTTGGCTATTTATCAATTACGGTTATATCAAGCATGAGGGGTGGCTAAAAGAAGAAACTGGAAAACTAATACTATTCCAGTTGTGAAGGTATTGTTGAAAATGTGCAATCTATCTGTTTTGGAAATGGCATTACTTTCCACTAATAAGAGAGTGCAGCAATATGTTACTTTGGCAACTACTATGGCAAGGATTCTATGACATCTTACAATAATATTATAAAGAGCCCTGGTGGTGCAATAGTTAGAACGCAGTATTGCAGGCCAACTCTGCCCACTGTCAGGAGTTTGATCCTGACTGGCTCAAGGCTGACTCAACCTTCCATCTTTCCAAGGTTGATAGAATGAAGACCCAGATTGTTGGGGGCAAGATGCTCTGTAAACTGCTTAGAGAATGCTGTGAAGCAGTATCTAAGTCCAAGTCCTATTGCTAACATACTGTATTGTTCATAATAATAGTGAGTTTATTGGTAAACTAGTGACTATTGGTAAGTATAAAACATAAGGTGGTTTTTCTTTTTAGATTGTACTTTTAGTTTGTAGATACAATTTTCAAAAACGTCTTTTTAAGATTAAAAGTGGGTAGGTGGGGCACAGCTAGATATCTTGTCAGCAGTCCTTGAAAGCAGCTGAGTCTTGCCTGCGATGACTACCCTGTATTTAAGGAATTCCTGGAAACTGGGAGGTGCACAGCCTGGTACACGCTGAACAGACTTCAGCCCTTCAACTCTAAAGGGCTCCAGAGCCATCTTAAGCAGTATCTTTTAGGCTAAGTCTGCCCATTATGACATGGTTTGTTGGGCAACGTGTGGGGGAGGTATAGTAATTAAGTGTTTGACTAGGATGAGAACAGCCAGGAAAACCTGGAGCACATCTGACAGGGATCGGGCTTTGTGTACACAGGCTAAATCAAAGCCCTTAATGGGACCACACCAGGCTTTGCGGCAACCAGCTTCTCTAGGCAAGGCATTAGTTTATATCTTAGTTCTAAATATATTGAAAGTACAGAAGTTAAGCACCGAAACAAGTATCAACACAGAGAGAAATGTGTGTATCAAAACAAATTGATATGCATAATTGAAGTTAATAAATGAATGTTCCCCCCAGATTTTTGTAGAGTACAAATAGGCCTATTTAGAGATTCAAGCTGCATTAGATCAACTCACTTCTAAGGAGAAGTGGAGCTGATATAATTAGGACTGCAGCCAGTGCCTGTTAATTAGGAAAACATTGCTTCACATTGCTGAAATTATCCATGTACCACTTTCACAATGTCAAAAAGAGAAAGGGAGAAGTAAAATAAGGGGGGAGGAGTCTTTCTAAATACACATTCATCATCCTTTTTCAGTTTGGCAAGTAAACTCACCCAGACCATGTAATTTGACCTTTTCTGATCAAGAAATGCTAGCCAGCTCTAAGCAAATTATTTTTATGGAAGGTTTTTCTTGTCAATCTCACATTCCAAACCACATTTTTGGTTTAACTTTAAATAGAATAATTTCGGGCAGATACATGAATTTGTGATATCAAGGTAGGGAAGAATATCAGTTACAAATTTTTGTGGTTTGTGGCACTGCAAAGTTTAAGAATCGCTATCTTATCTCTATATCTTATTGGCACTATTATGACTATTAGTATTTTTGCTCTTAAAATAGTGCAGCTTTTTGAAGATAAATTAGTATGCCCTCTATTTACCTATTCAGGTATTTTTCGTTTTGAAGGGCTTACTTCAATGGTGGGTTGCCCCCGGTTCGGACTAGTTCTATAGAACCGGTAGCAAAACCAGTGGGAGGCTCCGCCCACTGACCCTGACATCATCAGGAAGCTTCTGCACATGTGCAGAAGCTTCTGTGCATGCGTAGAATCACACACGGCTCCGTTGCGAACCGGTAGTAAAGGTAAGTAGAACTCACCCCTGGCTTACTTGATGGATTGTTGGGACCATTTGTTGCCTAATTTATATAATACCTCTGGTTTTGAACTTGCACTGCATATTGGTAGGACATAAAAATAGCGAAGCTTCAATCACACCACTATGTATATAAATTAAAATATTTTTTTAAAAAATAGAAAGTAGGAAAAAGAAAACAGACTTATGACTCCTGCCTTCTATCAAGAAAGAAATGCCATCTTATTCCCCTTCTTCTTTGACCCTTTTAATCCCCAAATCCATAAATCATCGATTTCATCTTTTCTTCTTTGAAACAAAAACTCCATAAAAGGATTCCACTCTTGGGGAAAAGAAAAAAAAACTACATTATTTTTTTTTCCTCATCAAACTGAGCAGTTTAGCCATTTCCAAGTGCATACAATAATCTTACTTGGTAATTTCTGTGTTTTCTATATGGGGCACTATAATTTCTGAATGACATACCATGTCTACATTTGGTTTACCAGCCAAATGCCTCTGAGAATTGACTTAATATGATCTCTCTCTCTTACCCCACTTACATACATATACTAGTGTTTACAGAAATAGGTACACAAATCAAATTAAAGCTAATCACCATTAAACCTAGGTGAAGGATTGCTCAAATATTCAAGGGAAATATGATTACCAACTTCTAATGATCCAGGTGTTCTTTCTGTAAGAATACTTTTCATTTTGCTTTGGCTTTCGTCCTTCATCGCATTAAATTTGGTATGCAATTTTACTAAATATTACAAAGAAATGGGAAGCAGTCTATAAACAATGATAGTAATATGTTCCTTTGAATTTTAGAAATAGTATCTGTAACAACTGCCTTTCTCACAGAAAAGCCTCCCCCACCAATTAAATTTACAGTTTTGTTAGGACAAAAGTAGGCTGCCCAATTTTACTTTTTTTAAAAAATAATAAATCTGTATTAAATATTTCTCCCCAAATTATGAAGAAAGCAGGTATGTTGTCTTAAATACTCCATATTAAGTTATTGGCAATTCTAAATAACTAAATATAGTAAAACCAGCTAAAATCCTGTTGATTCAATTATAAAGAAGACTACTTTGATAGAAAGTTGGAAGATCTATTACCAAGGCAATGGGCAGATAAACATTGCAAAAGCCCAGGCACTGGGGTGGGGGTGAGGGAAGGGTTACAAAAACAATCTAGATGCCCCCGCCCCTATTTCACATGAATATAAAAGAGGAAGGAGGGGAAGCATATTCAGACTGGAAGGTTTATAGCCAATCTTAATAAAGATAGTTTTAGACCTATGTAGCATCTGTTTCTTGGTCTGGTCTACCTTGTAAGGCTGACAATTCCTGATCCTTTGACTGAATATCAGGTGCTCACCTTAAAATTGCCAGTAAGCCACCAATGGACTGAAACCTTTCTTTCACCTTGCCTTTGTATAAGTGTGTTGTTGGTACTAGTGCAAAAGAAATGAGATTCTGTGGGCAACAAAAGAAAAGGATACAAGGGAAAAAACCATCTGAGCTGTTGCAGCTACTTCTCAGCTTGTTGAACACGAGATGGCACTCTTACGGTTTTGTACACAATGTGCCACCTTCATTTGCTGGCTCTGCCTCTTTGTATCCCTAAATTAGAATGCATTGCTCTCTACTATGCCTGGCAATATTAGCTTGGTGTTGGCTGAAGGCAGCCTGTATTTCTGCTTTTTGGATCACTCTCTCAGAAGACTGAAGGCTGCAGGGATCACATGCTGTGTGCTCAAGCAAAATGTGGTTTGTTTGGTTTTGGCTTAGCATGCTATTTAAGTCCAGCTGGTCTCAATCTATTCAACAAATTATGGTTCAAGTTTTCCCCCAGTCAGAAGTTTAGGTAGAAGGGCACAAATGGGCAATCTAAGTACTTAGGAGGGCACTTAATTGCAAGAGGCATTCAAATTAGGCAGAGTCCATTCAGTCATTTATGGAACACATTGTATATTAAACTATATTATTACAAGTTACTTGCAATACTTCACCCTCCTGTACAACAAATGCCCACATTTCAAAAGTTGCTATTTCAACTCACATATAATTGACAGAGAAAAGCTTGTGCTTGAAACTCAGAAAATTAGTACAGTATTGTGGCATGTTTCTCTCTAGCTTTTCTATTGAGAAAAATACCCTCTGCAGTTGTTTGAGAAGTTGCAGGTATTTGTGTCCTCTAAAAGGATGAATAAAATATCACAATCTTTTAAAGTTTTAAAAGAGAGGAATTATCATTATTCTTAGTGATTCCAAGATACAACCATGAAGTGCTTTCTTTGACAACTCTATAGAAGTGGTTTCCCATTGCTTTCTTCTGAAGCCTAAAAATTCAGTGTTTTCTTCAGACCTCCCATCCAAGCATAAACCAGGTATACTATGGATATTGCCACCTACTATTGAGTTTCAAAATTTGTAGAAATTGTAGAATTTTGCAATTGGAATGGACCAGGGTCACTGGGAATCAATCAATCATCCAAGATACTGCAAAGTGCAGAGAAAGCAAAACAGATTTCTAGAGGTAATTGTCCATTTCTTTCTTAAAAATTTCTAGAGATGAAGAACCCCACAACCCCTGTTATACAGGTTGTATGAAACAATAGGGAGACTTCTTTGCTGACTGCCTCTCAGGGTACTACTTAGGGATCATACGTTTCTACAGTGGAGTTATGTACCTTAGCTAACTTGACTGTTAAAAAGTAACATGGGGGAAGGATAGGTTTTTAAATGCCTTATTGGTTATGTCAGAGCCATTAAGTATATGAGGCAATCAGTAATGGTGCCTCTTCTTCTGAAAGCCAAGAACTTTGTGTGGATCTGCCTGGTTGCTCTCTGAAATTATCTGGCCAGATTTCCTCTTTCCTATTGCACCAACTTTTCCATGCATTGATGTTGTAGCCTGCCCTCTCTAAGCATAAGGTTGTAAGATGAAACAAATAGAAAGGACAATAGACAACAGAAAGGAAACAAATAGAAAAGGTGAAACAAATAGATGGACTGCCTCTTGCAGTAGGGGAATCTTATTTTTCAACAGTATGGCTATTATTGTACCAAGCCTGATCTCCTTATTTATTATCAACTTTAGCATCATCTTTATTATCATCACCATCCTTATTTCATTATTATTTATAATAATAACAAGAAGACATTGAATGCTGGAGACAAAAAGTATAAATCTATTAAAGCTACATTATAAAATAAATTAACAACCCTCTAAAAGCATTGAGTCTGACAAATGACCAAGACCAGCAATCAGAAGGTGAAATTTAGCAGCCTGAAGCACATTTAATAGAGGTATTTTTAGTTACTGATAGACTGCAGGTCAAGGAGGAGATGATCTTTACCCTCGGTGCAGGAAATTCTGACAGGTCATGCTTTCTTTCTCATTGCTGTTAATCACGGAACAATAAAAACGAAGAATCATAAAATGTTAGAGCTGGAAAGCAAGACAAAGATAATCTATACCAGGGTTGGGCAACTATGGCAACTTTACGACCTGTGGACTTCAGCTCCAGAATTCTGGAGCCAAGTTAAATTTGGAACATCCCCAGATCTAGATGGCTCAAACAACCATAGTCACTCGCTCTTGATAAGATTGAGTTGGAGATAGTTTTCCACCAAACCTGCACAGCCTCCTGGGAAAGAACCTCAACAGCCTCACTTGGTTGGCCCAGGGTTGAAAGATTTACTTGGGTATCATCAGTATACCGATTATATAGAAGCCCAAACTGGCAGATGATTTCACCTAGTGGTTTCATGTAGGAGTTGAATAAAAATGGGAAGACCAGAAGTGGGTTTCAGCAGGTTCTGGAGAACCGGTAGCAGAAATTTTGAGTAGTTCAGAGAACCGGTAGTAAACATTCTGACTGGCCCCACCCCCATCTATTCTCTGCCTCCCAAGTCCCAGCTGATAGGGAAGAAATGGGGATTTTGCAATAACCTTCCCCTGGAGTGGAGTGGGAATGGAGATTTTACAGTATCCTTCCCCTGCCATGCCCAAGCCACGCCCACCAAGTCATGCCACGCCCACCAAGCCACACCTACAGAACCAGTAGTAAAAAGTTTTGAAGCCCACCACTGAGTAGGACCCTGTGGCACCCCACAGAAGAGAGACCAAGTAAATGATCTCTTCGCCAGTCAACATTGACTGCAACTGGCCACAATGAGAAGAACTATCATAAGTCAGTGTCCCCTAACCACAGTCTTTGGTTGATGGTAGTGAGAGATCAAGGAACACAAGGATGAATGCTCTTTTAATGATTCTTTGAAAGATGCTATAAGAGAGCCCTTGGGCCACTACAAGTTTTTTTTTTTAGTAAACATATTTTTAACAGATGATAAAGCAACTGCCCTTCCAAAGCCTCCCCATTTTTATTCATTCTTCTTTTCTTTACCTGCCCAACTTTCATGAATGGATGACTTAAAAAAAAGGAGCAAAGCATTCAGAGCAGCAGGTCCTGGCCCACAAAAGAGAAGCTCTGCAACTTATCTTAAAGGATGGTGGTACCTTCACCTAGAAAAAAAATATCTTACAAGCAGCCTAGCTCTAAATTGTTTAGGGATTCTTACAACCAGCATCAGAAATGGGCAAGCACTAGAGTTGCTGTAGGAAAAGGTTCATGCATCAATTTAGCACTTTGGCTATTGTAGCAACATTTTGCAGTGTATTGGGGGCTGCCTTACACAGTCTGGAAAGTGTTACATGCTTTTAATGAGCAGGACTCGGGATTGTGTTTTACATGTGGTCCCTCAGCAAACTCATAAATCTTCTAGGAGCAGCTCACAGGAAGCCAGCTAAGTTCCATCTTGCATTGTTGAATCATTTATCCTTCACAAAGATGGTGCAGATGGTCCCCCAAAGATCTTACCTAACTAGATGGTGGAATGGCAACCAGATCTATATGCAGACTCCTCTTGTTACCTGAGTTGTCAGAAGGCCAACTGTTTCATTTTGGCATCCCATGAATATACTTTTTCACCATAGGATGTGCATTTTCCTGCAAAGGGGCCAGTTTGGGATTTCCAGACAAACATTTCAGAAAAATAAACCCGAGAGCTAAGCTTCTGAAGTAATATGGGATCTTCATAATATCTTCTGAACAGAGGAGCGGTTTTGCATATTTCTTGCATACTTGTGTCAGTAAGCAGATGCAGGATCTGAGTGTTTTTCTAAGAAATTAAAACATCTAGTTTCTCCCTCCTACTAGAGCTTTAATAGAAAACACAAATAAATGCCTAAGCATCCATTCTGGAGAGAACAAATTTGGGTTTCCTTTCAGGAGTTGGGTTTCCTTTAGGAGCCTTGGTGGCGCAGCAGACTAAAGTGCTGTTTAGCACTTAGCTGCCAGCTGCCTGCAATTACTGCAAGTTCAGGCTCAAGGTTGACTCAGCCTTCCATCCTTCCAAGGTAGGTAAAATGAAGACCTGGATTGTGGGGGCAATAAGCTGACTTTGTATAAAAAGAACACTGCTAAGGGGGGACGAAAGCGGTACTAAGCAGGTATATACAAAAGTATGAAGGCTATTGTTTAACGCATTGTAAGCCGCCCTGAGTCTCCGGAGAAGGGCGGCATATAAATCGAATCAATCAATCAATCAATAAATAAATAAATAAATAAGGCAAGGGAAAAGTAGCAGCAATGCTGTGCAAATCTATCATAATATAACTTGTTTTTCCCCTATGTATTTGAACATTTAATTATAGTTTCGTAACAAAAACTAAAGCTAAACTCAGAGAGAAAGGAAAGTAAAAAGAGAGTAAAAGGTAAAAAAGTGAAAGCAATTTTTTTAAAAGAAGAAAAAAACCCAGAAAGAATGAGATGAAGAAAAAGAACAGAAACATATAAAGAAGTGACTTCCAAACTTTATCACAACAGTATAAACAAATTTGCTAGGTTGTCACACTCATTAAAGTTATAAATAGAGATTTTTTTCCCATAACCCATCCCTTATCCATAAGGAAATCCATAAGATGCATGATTTTCATATCATAAAAGTATATCCAACCTTGATCAAATGAATTATCTTTATATTTCCTTTACTTCTAAAAATCTTACTCTTTAATTCATTCAAATATTGTAGGATTTTGATCTCTCTTCAATTCTTTGTCCCATCACAAAGGCTTCTTTGAGACCAACGAGCCTCTTTTGTAAATCCAGTAAAAACACATTATCCAGGAAATTGACTTGGTTTATCTTTTGTATTTCCCCTTTAATTTTAAAACTTCAACCAGCTTTTTTTTTAAGGATGTTCAGTAAAGAGTCCTTATTCAGACCATTCTCTTGCTCTGTCACTTGCATTCCAAGTTTAATTGTCTTCTCTGTTTTGTAATCCACACTTTTTAAATTCAATATTTCTGATTCTATTATTTCTTCATCAAGGAAGATTTTTTTCATATCTATTATTTCTTTATTAATATCCTTTAGACATAGTCTATCCAAAGTAGCGGACTTCATTAGTAATATTGTTCATATTGTGGCTACTCATTTCTGGCCCCCTTCCTCAAATATTTCTCCTTTCAAATATTTCAAAAGTTATAGTGTTTTATGTCATTTCCTAAATCCCAATCCTAATAAAAACCAAAAGCATTTTTTAAATTATGCCTGGAATCTTTAGTCCCCTCTAATGTCCAATTTAAATAATAAAATCTCTAACCGTTGTTATGATTTACAGTAGACACAATAATTTTGGTTTCCACAAAAAGCTATTTATTTTATATAATTAGTTCCAATGGAACTAAAATAGCCTTTTGCATTTATACTGTTCTTTTAATAGCCAGTCCAGATGGTTGTTGATCTCTTGGGCTATTGGCCTACAGCATGGCTGCATACCTCAAACATCTGTTTTAGTTCTCTTGGTTTTTTTTTTTAAATCAGCAACAAGAAGGCAAGAGAGATATTATTCCAAGGATTGAATAAAATTTTATCATTAGGCAGTGTTTTCAGTCTTATTTTCAATTGATGACAAATAGCGGTGGAAAATATGGCTGGGCTCATTGTCTCCTCATTCATGTTTTACATTTATCATACGTTCTTGAATAAGCAACTATGACTGAATTCATATATAGTGCTAAATCAAAAATCATGCTTTACATGCCACAGTAGATGGATTCATACAAATGATAAACCAAAGCCAACCAAGATAAGATTTTATGATGTGAGAACTTAAAGATAGCAATGGAAATGTAGGCCAGGAGAATTTCCTCAGTCTTGAAAAGGCAAAAATTCTGCTGAACTATAGGCAGCCTAAGTCTGGGTCTGGGACTCAGTTTTTCTGCATTTCTGAAAATGTGAGTATGAAATTCAAGTGTTCTATAACAGGCATTGCTCCTGGAAGTGAAAGTGGCAGCTATGGTCAGAAGTCCTTTGGCCCAATTTTGGCTTGAATAACAACTGTATCACATCCTTGAGGAAACTAATCTAGCTACACTGATTCATGCCATGGTTAATACTTATTCAGATGTCTGCAACATTCACTGCATGCATCTGTCATTGAAGCCAGAACTTCAACAAGTGCAGGTTTGTCCACCTTATTTAATTATTTTAAATTTTATACTGTTGTTTTGTCTGTGTTTTTAAATAGGCTGTACACCACCCTGAGTCCTTCGGGAGAAGGGCGGTATAGAAATAAAATTATTATTATTATTATTATTATTATTATTATTATTATTATTATTATTATTATTATTATTATTACTGTAAATTCTGCAGACATTATTATACCCATCTTAGTTACACTGGTTACACATTTGCTTCCAGGCCCAATTTGAGATTCTAATATGGACAAGCTTATATGAAACCACCTATTTTGATATGAACCTACATTTTTTATGACAATGACCCCAACCGATGATCACCAAGCTGGCCTTGGATGGAATTATAGAAATTGTAGTTCAGGACACCTGGAAGACACCAGATGGTGATTTATTATTTGTATCTAAGGATTTGTAATGTATCATCATCATCATCATCATCATCATCATCATCATCATTATCATCGTCATCGAGCTAGATCTGGTCTAGACATGGTCTTTTTGATAGGAGCCTACAAAGAGATTAGGCTATTCTGTTCATTATTTGGTATGTAGCAAAATATCTTTATTTTTATTTAATTATGGTTTATGATAAGCTAATAGTGGGTTCCACCTTTTGGTTTTCATTATTATGTTTAAAAATTTCCTTATGGTCCTGTGAGCAGAGCTGCGGTATAAAAATAATTTAAAAACTAAATGCAGTCTTTTAAATAACATTTCCATGCATGGTCCTGAAGATTCTTACTTTACAGGAGAGGTCACCGAAGCTGACACTCCATTCTATTGTGTTTGTACCTAAGATCCTCTTTTCCTCACCCTAACCCTGCTTTGTGTTAATTATGGTACAAAAGGTTGAGTCAACAATGACTGAATCCAGCAAAATTCATGTAAGGGGAGAGAGAAATGTTCTGCTTATAAAGCAGCTCTTCACGTGGGCATGCATGCTAATGAAAATGAGGCTCTTTGTCACAAAACATAATGGAAAAATCCAGAAACAAAGGGACAAACTGCACAGTGTGTAAAACCAATTAAAATTTGGCTTAGCTAGCTAGCTATATCATCTCTGCCCATGTACCTATTGGGAACCTAAGTTCCACATTTGTGGAGGATTTAAATGGTCCTTTTTCTGATTAAAAACAAGTTACACTAGAGAGAATGTTTCCCTTTCATTCAGCTCTCTGAAAGGCTATCTGGGCAAACTTATACAACTTCTGATCCAGCTCAAGGAACTGGGAGAGATGATCAAGTAGGAATCTCTCTCTCTCTCTCTCTTTCCCCCCTATATTTCTCTCTTTTCTCCTTCTCCTTCTCCTTCTCCTTCTCCTTCTCCTTCTCCTTCTCCTTCTTCTTCCTCCTCTTCCTCTTCTTCCTTCCTCCTCCTCCTCCTCCTCCTCCTCCTCCTCCTCCTCCTCCTCCTCTTCTTCTTCTTCTTCTTCTTCTTCTTCTTCTTCTTCTTCTTCTTCTTCTTCTTCTTCTTCTTCTTCCTCTTCTTCTTCCTCTCCTCCTCCTCCTCTTCTTCTTCATCATTATTCTATCTATCTATCTATCATCTATCTATCTATCTATCTATCTATCTATCTATCTATCTATCATCTGTCTATCATCTATCTATATCTAATCTATCATCTCTCTATCTCTTCTGTTATCTCTTGTCTATCTTCTAGAAACTTCATTCTATTGTCATTTGCAATTTACATACTATGTCTTTTCTGTGGAAAGTTCTTCCTAACATATACAGTAGCTTCTTCTTTTACAGTTGGTATCCAAAATGCATAATTTCACAAATTTAGGTGCACATTTTACTTCTTTAATGACCGATTCCTTTTTTGGCAAAATGTGCTGCACTATTGTCTTGATTCAGCCCATACCAGTCTGATTAGGAGTTATGGAAGTTGATCAAACATCTCTGAGAGATATCAGGTTTGATAAGATTGCTGAATAAATACCCTGTTTTCCCCAAAATAAGACATCCCCTGATAATAAGCCCAATCGGGCTTTTGAGTGCATGGCAATAAAGCTAAGCGCTTATTTCAGGGTTCAAAAAAATATTAGACAGGATCTCATTTTTGGGGAAACACGGTATGTATATTTATTCTCCTCATCAAAGTTCCAAATAACAGACATGATCTTTCCTTGAAATCACTTTGTATATTAATTATAGCTAATACTTCTTATTAGCTATGATTAATACACAAAGTCTTTTAAGTAAGAGATGGGCATGAATTGCTACAAGGGCACAACTGTCGTTTCTCAAACAGCCCATTTGAGTTCACTTGGTTTTCTTCTTCATTTTGGACTTCATTCTTACAGTATTTGTGTGCTATAGCCATGCTAGCTATCTTTGGTGCTTTCAGTTTACATAATGTGGTGATGAGCTGTATATAATAATGAGCTATATAGAATAACTGTATATAATGTTCTGATTTTCAGCTCCCTAATGAGTGAATCTAGAGTAGAAGTTCATTGGTGCTGAAAACTCAGCTTCTTTAAACAGAGATTTCTCTATTTTAAGAAAGATTGAAATTGGGCCCTGAAGCATTTTAGTATTGCTTAAAAGTTTAATTTACATGCTGAAATTTGACCTTCTAAAATTAACTTTCATTTTTAACTGTCAAGGCTGTTGCAAATATGATAATCACAAATCTGTCAGGTTCACAAACCTGAAAACAAATAATATTCCACCCACTCTTTCCAAGCATGATTGCTACCGAAGTTCAGAATATGCTTTTGAGGAAGTTTCTTACAAATGAAAACATTTAATGTTCTCATATAAAAATTGTTAAAAGGTCATTCTCTGGTAAAACTCTTTTTAAAATTAACTCTCATTTTGTTAAAAGGTTTAAAAAAACACTTGTGGACTTTTCAAGTGCTGGTTAGTGAGGCACATTAAGTTTGGTTTTGATACTCTTTCTCTGAACGTGGAGGTGCTGGGCTGAAATAAAATAACTTCTGAGGAAAAAGATATTAGAGGATATTTTTTCAACTGTTGAATCAGTGGTGAACTACTAAGATTTACAGTTTATGCTTGTTAGAGCTTGCCTGGATCTAAATATTTGGAGTAGGACTACCATACTTGCTTCAGTGTTCAAGAATGTGATTTCCTTGCATGAATTAGTCTTAGGCTGCCTCTTACATTTTCACCACATCTCGAGTGGTGATGACCTTTTCTTACACAATGCAAATACAACCTGTTGTGATCACCCTGGACAACTCAGGTAATAAAGACACTGAAGATGATTGAAGCTGGGATTGAAGTGGACATTAATTATAGCTTCCCTGAGGACCCAACCAAGAGCAGGGAATTTGAACAAGAACCCATCCTTTTAATGTCTCTAGACTCCTCAAACACAATCCTTGTTCCTAAGCACAGTCTCAGACTCTAAGAAGGAGTCAAGCCACATGGATCAGCATGCACCCTATAAATGCTAAGTGATCTTGAACCTGTCCAGTGAAAGGCAGAGTACCTGGACATCACTTGTATGCCATCATGGGATCCATCCTGAAAGAAAAGTAGGTTATTTAAAAATATAATATAGGTAGTCCTCAACTTACAGCAGTTCATTTAGTGACCGTTCCAAGTTATAACCGCACTGAAAAAAGTGACTGATGACTGTTTTTCACACTTACGAATGTTGCACTCACTCCTCTTGGTCGCATGATTAAAATTAGGATGCTTTGCAACTGATTGATATTTATGACAGCTGCAGTGTCCCGGAATCAATGCGACCATCTTTTCTGACTTTCTGACACCCAAAGTCAATGGGGAAGCCAGATTCACTTAACAACCATGCTACTAACTTAACAACTGCAGTGATTCACTTAACAACTGTTGCGAGAAACAGTTACGAGACAAAACTCAACAAATGTTTCACTTAGCAACAGAAATTTTGGGATCAATGGTGGTTGTAAGTCGAGGACTACCTGTATGTATTTATATCATTATTTTTAACTCCACAACACAGCCATGGTATCCAAACACTACCTAATTAAGACCTAATAAACCCTGGAATTGATGAGGTATAATTGTCTTTCTGTCTAAATAATTGGACACCATCATGCTGTTCTTTTGCCTCTGTTTTGAATATGCTGCTTATGCATATTTATCCATTGGGAGGCTCATAGCAACATTTTCCTGAGTTTTCCAAGCTCTAAACTCAAGCTAGAAGTGGAGGAAAGGATTAGTGATTATTTACATTCTGTCTGAAGTTCCGCTTTGGAAATTAGTTAAGAAAATAAACTGTGGTAATAAGATTATTGTATGGCTTTTAGACTTAAAGAGGGACATTGAGTTCTTAATAAAGAGTACCTGTGTCGCAGTTATGGGAGCTCTCTGTGTTTAATTATAGTGTGTTGCCCTTATTCATCTCACAGTTGCTTATTGAATAGTATTAAGAAGAAGCCTAGAGCAAGTTTGGTGTAGTGGTTAAAGCATCAGACTAGAAACTGGGAGACAGTGTGTTCTAGTTTTGCTCTAGGCAAAAAGCCAGCTGGGTGAGTTTACACTTTCTTTCAGCCCTAGGAAGGAGACAAAGGCAAAACACTTCTGAAAAACCTTGCAAAGAAAACTGCAGGGATTGTCCAGGCAGTGTCTGATAATTGGATACATTTGAAGGAAGGAAGAAATATATATATATATGAAAAGGGTATCTCAGCACAGCTCTGAGCAAGTCAAGCAAAAGGATGGATTGATTTGATGGTGCTGTGCAGTTCTTAGGCTTTGTGAGTCATATGATGTATATGGTTGAAGGAGATCAGGAAAGGAAGCATCCTAGCTGAGCTAGGCAGCTCTGTTCTTGGTGGAGGAGAGGAAGGGAGGGGAGGGCATAGCCCTAAAGCACTACAATGCATAATGCAGGAAAAGGCAACTTGATGCTTTTAGATCTTTTATACAGTACATCATCCAGAGGTTATTGGATGGCATAACTTTGATATTATATGTATAGATAGATATATAAATCTCTTAGTAGCGTAACAATGGCGAACACCCAAAAATGGGGATAGCCTACAAGGTTCATAGCAATGATGTCTGAATGCTTCCCACAAGAGAAGCTGTGCAAGAACACTATTTAAACAAGCACAAACATACTGCAGCAACCCTAAACATCAGAAAAAGGAAACAGATTGTCTACACAACATCTTCCAACAAAATGAATACCCATGAACTTTATCAAAATGTGCCTGACTACTCAACCCAATATAGTGCAACCAACACAAGCTGTGAAAAAACATAACATTGCCATACATCAAAACTATCTCAGAAACCAAGAACCACATGGCATCACAGCAGCACACAAATCAACTAAAGCCCCTCAAAACATCCTATGTAAACCAAAAGACGCTGTTACCCCAGAAGAAAAAAAAACAACAGGAATCAGTTACATCATACAGCATAAGGACTATAACAGTCACGAGGTAGGACAAATGGACAGAAGACTAGCAGAGCACACCAACTAGCAGTCAGAAGACAGGATGAAAACTCCTTAATTTCACAACACATGCAGACTAAACCATACTTTCAACTGGGAAACTGAGCACCATAGGCCAAGGCCAAGGCCAAGGCCAAGGCCAAAACCCCTAGACAATTCCTAGAAGCCAGGAACTCAGACAAATCAGCCATCAACAGACACATAGAGATAAACATCTACATGCCATTCAAAAGAGACAACCAAAAAAGCCAAAGAGGAAACCAAAAGATCAAAACACTTCCCCACCACCAATCAACACCCAGTTTAGCAGAGATTAATACCAAGATTAATGTTAGATCAACAATTAAGAAGTAAACAATACCCCAATCAAGGAATTACCATCTCAGACAAATAACAATATGTAATAGCCTAATCAAGAAACCACCAAGGCTCGCTCACCAACACTGACAGGGCAAGCCACTATTATGTAAAATGAGAACAAACCCCTCTCTCTTCTAGCACTGATAATGTTACCTAGTTTGGCGATGAAATGTCTGCAAGAAAACAACCAAGCTCGGAGACCACCAAGGACCCAAAAGATATCTGAATGATTAGGTGCATGGTGATGTCATAACGTAAACACCTCTTATACCTCAGTCCTGATATCTGACAGTTATTTGCATGATGACCTCATCACAAATATTTCATCATGTGTTCCACATGGATACCCATAGATTGAGCAAAAGCTCAATTTAATTTACATTTATGAATCAATTTACTTAAATACAGTTAATAATACCATTAAATAATATTAGCAACATTAACCATATAATTACTGTCAGATATATTAATTCAACCTTCCCAAACTTGGTATTCTTCAGGGTTGGCTTGGTGTTTAAGCAGAACTACAGTCTCCATTGCTGGGAGTAACAAGAGTTATCCGCCTGAACTACGTACAAAACATAATAGTACACTAAAAGAATTAATAACAATAATACAGGTAATCCTTGATTTATAACAGTTCGTTTGGTGACTATTCAAAGTAACAACTTAAAAAAGTGATCTATGACTATTTTTCACACTTATGACCATTGTAGCATCCTCACACTCATATGATTTACATTCATATGCTTGACAACTGACTCATTTTTATGGCGGTTGTGATCCCCTTTTGTGGCCATCTGACAAGCAAAGTCAATGGGGAAACCAGATTCATTTAACCATGTTACTAATTTAACTGCACTGATTCACTTAACAAATGTGACAAAAAGGTTGTAAAATGGGGCAAAACTCATTAAACAAATCACATAACAACATAAATTTGGGGCTCAGTTGTGGTCGTAAGTTGAGTATTTCTATTACCTGTATTTCTATTTCAAATAAGTATTATGGGAGCCTTCATGCAATTAGGAAGATGAAACGTGCTAAATTTTTCCTCACCTTCTATGCCTGAATTCCATATGCAGTATTAAAATCACACGTACGTTTGAATATATGAACTCAATGAGGCAAGGAAAGGGGTGAGATATAGTTTCAAACGGAAGATTAAAGGATAGAGAAAGATTAAGTGATTCATTAAAGGACTAAACTGGAATCAAAAACTCTGCGGAAGACCATTTTATCTGCATTTATTTCCAATGTGTAATTAGCCATAACCTTGACTTAGGAAATGCCACTTGCAATCCTAGGTGTAGCCTTAGAGTTGAAGAAGGAGACCAGCTAGCTGATTAGATTCAGTCAATTGCTGATAGCACTAGATTAAGCCTGAAAGAACTGGATGTATCTTGCACAAAAGATAAGAAGGAATAGAGAACGGTTTTACGTTTTTTAAGGCCACCAGAAGGGCACTTGAGCGATTATTGACCTAGCAACTGGACAAAAGACAAAAACCAAGAGATTTAAACCAGTGGGACAAAGTAAATTCATATTAAACAATGTGCCAGCGGCAGAATACACAGCCTGCAGAGTTGTGGGGTTTTTCCAAGAAAGGCTGTTTCCAACTGAGGGGGTCAGCAAACTTCTATTAGGTGACATTGGCGTTACACGAGATCCAATGGAAGATCAATTGTTACACTTGGAGGGATTCTCCTTCTGTGATGCTAAACATAGAAAAAAACCCAAATATCTTCCTAACTTTTATGGAGTTGCCTTGCAGCCACTTAGAAATAGCAAGGCAGGCTGCCAAATCTTTGAACTTTCCTTGGTATTTAAAAGGTCACTACCATGGCAACCTTGACAATCTCCAGGAAAGCCAAACACATAACTTTTCACAAAAAGGCAGGGTTTAACTACTGTAGAGCTGACAAAAGATATTTTGTTACTGGGAAAAGAAAAGAAAAGAAAAGAAAAGAAAAGAAAAGAAAAGAAAAGAAAAGAAAAGAAAAGAAAAGAAAAGAAAAGAAAAGAAAGACATGTCATTTTTTCCAGATCCATACCCGGAAGTTGCCTGGGCCTGAAATTGAATTGGACTCGATCATTAGCAATGGAAAAACATCCTCCCTTTTACGTAAAGCCAGCTTCACGAGCATGGGGTCCCCCCTGTTGTCCTGTGCATTTTTCTCTCTCCTCCAGTTCCCTTGTTCCTACTAGCTGCCCTCAAGGTACTTAGGCAGCTGACTCATTCTAGCAAGCTACACATTTTTGGGTGGTGTGTTATAAAAAGAATAATCTGGTTTGTCAGATGAGGAATGATTTTCATTATCTTCCTTCCCTGTTCCTGTCTAACATCTGACCTGAATGAATGTGCAAATAATTGGCTTCCTCTTTTCCAGAGACCAGATCTTCAGTTTACACTGGAAACAAAATAAAGGGGGAAAAAGGATCCATTTGGATTTCCTTAAACGAAATAGTTTTGCAAAACAAATGCAAGCGTCACTGGGAAATTGACAGAAGTGGTAGGCTTGCCAAACCAGCAAATCAACTCTCTTAACATTTGAAAAGAGCCAGATTGATGTAGTGGTTAATGCCCCACACAAGAAACCTGTAGACCAGGGGTGGGTTCTAAATTTTTTTACTACAGGTTCTGTGGGCGTGGCTTATTTTGTGGGCGTGGCTTGATGGTCATGTGACAATTATTTAGGATTTAGCAGAGGTACTGGTCTACCAGGCTTTTAACTGCTTGCAGAGCTGTACTGATCTACCCATTTATTTTTGCAGGCACTGATCTACTCATGTATTTTTGCGGGCACTGGTCTACCCATTTATTTTTGTAGGCACTGGTCTACTCATTTGTTTTCTTTTAACACTGATCAGCTGTAGGGCGGCCCTTTGAAGCCCAGCGGCAAGAGTTTAAACAGTTTTTTCCCCTCTAGCCATCAGCTGGGACTCAGGAGGCAGCAATAAATTGGGGGTGGGGCCAAATAAAAGGTAAGAATAATGTGGGGGGGGAGGTGGGGGGGTGCGGGGCGTGCGGGGGGGCAGAACCGATTCGGTGACATCATATCGTCACCGCTACCGGCTCGGGAGAACCGGGCCGAACTGGGAGGAACCCACCACTGCCATAGACTATGAGTTTTTTTTCCATCTTGGGCTGGATAACCATGGGCCAATCACTTTCTCTCAGCTCTAAGAAGAAGGCAATGGCAAACCACTCTGAAAAAATTTGCTAAGAAAACTGTGGGGGTTGTTCAGGCAGTCGGAGAATTGGATGCAATTGAAAGAAGAAAGAAAAATATATGAAAAGAGTATCTCGGCATTGCTCTGAGCAAGTCAAGCAAAAGGATGGATTGATCTGATGGTGCTGTGCAACTCTTAGGCTTTGTGAATCACCCATGTATTCAGAAGAATTATAGAAGTAAGGATCCCCAATACTGGAAATGGAGTTCAGGTTCAAAGAGCATTTTTAACTCTCACAAAGAACAGAATATTAAAGTCTAAGAGGGAAGGAGAGTCAGTTTGGTATATAGTCTCTCTCTTTGTCTCTGTCTGTCTCTGTCTCTGTCTCTCAGCCCTAGGAAGATAGCAATGGTGAACCACTTCTGGAAATGTTGCCAAGAAAATTTCAGGGACTTGATCAGACAATTGCCAGGAGTTAAGTACCTGAGGGCAGGACAAGAAGCAATGAATGGAAACTAATCAAGGAGAAAAGCAACTAAAACTAAGAAGAAATTTCTTGATAGTTAGAATAATTAATCAGTGAAATAACTTGCCTCCCGAAGTTGTAATGCTCCAACACGGGAAGTTTTTAAGAAGAAATTGGACAACCATTTGTCTGAAATGGGTTTATAGGGTTTCCTGCCTGAGCAGGGGGTTGGACTAGAAGGTCCCTTCCAATTTTGTTATTCTGTTCTATTCTATTCTATTCTATTCTGTTCTGTTCTGTTCTATTCTATTCTATTCTATTCTATTCTATTCTATTCTATTCTATTCTATTCTATTCTATTCTATTCTATTCCATCCCATCCCATCCCATCCCATCCCATCCCATCCCATCCCATCCCATCCCATCCCATCCCATCCCATCCCATCCCATCCCGGTCTAGTCTAGTCCAGTCTAGTCTAGTCTAGTCTGACTGATTAAAGGGAGGGAGGGGGAGGGGGAGAGAGAGGAAGAGAGAGAGGGAGAGAGCTAGCTAGCTATATGAGGGTCAGATATGGGTTTGAGCACTTGGGTTGGTGGCAGAGGAGAGATGGGAGTTGTAGTAAGGAGTATAGGGAGGAACAGGAGAATTGACAGGTGAGGACTGCCAGATCTGCAAAAAGTAGATTAGAAGGAATTTGCGCTTTTTCATACATGGTTGGAGACATCTCTCTGGGTCCTCAGCATGTGGCCAGGGCTCATGACTGATGTGACTAAAGGTCCAACAACATTAGGAGGGTTACAGGTTTCCCAACCTATGATAAACATATTGTTCCTCTTATTCTTTTCCATAGTTCCATAGTCCCCACTATTGTAATGGCAACCAGCCAGAACTTCAGATTATATTATTTCATGCCACTTCAATGAAATCAGGGAGCAGCCCTGGGAAACAGCTGAGAAAAGAAGAGAGAAGAGATCTGGTGTCTTAAGCTGGGGCTACCAAAAATCTTAGCTATATAGCAGGGTAGACATGTCAAATGGTATCAGTTATTTTGTAGGCAATAAAAGATCAATTTGAAGGAGACTGTTAAGAATCTCTCTTCCTTCAAATCTGTATTAAGATAATATCCCTGCTTAATAAATATAACTGCATGTGTATTTCAGTTTTTGTGCATGCTTTTTTAATGCTGGCAGAAAATCTAAATCTTGTAAGGTATTTGTTTTAAATTAGGAATGTACAACATTTTGATTTTCAGGCAGAAAAACTTTGTACTTTGAATGACATACCAAAGGCAGTGCTCCAAAAAGTGGCTATAGACAGGACAAAAACTGGGCTTAATTTGATTTAATTTAATAGGATGGCTGATTACACATTTAAGAGCTTTCACTCTTTGTCATGTCAATGCTTGGAATTCGTGAAAAAGCATTTGGAGGAGCCATCTCAGGCCTGAGGTAGTGATTGCATATTTCTGGGACTGCAGGCTAAGCCTTTCTCTTTTCAATTCTCTCTCTCTTTCTCTTCTCCCAAATATTAATCCCTCTGGGGCTCTTTTTTTGGTATTCGTTCTCATAAGAATTGAGCTTTCTTTTGATCCTAGTTTGTAATTTATCATAGACAAATGGTTGTCTTTGAAGTTGGCAAGTAATACTTTATTCAAAAAAGTCTCCTTCTGGGCCTAACTCTAAAAGTCAAGCCTCAAGATCTCTTGAACAGGAGAAGCCTGCTGCTTTGTGTGAGTCCAAAGCTCCCATTCTTAAGGTTAATATGGACCCCACCTAGTAAACAAATTGGCCCTTGTTGGCCCTCAGGAACCAAATAATGGAACCCTTGGATGTAAGGCCTTCTTTGTGAAATTGAAATCCTCATTGTACCCTCCCCATTGCCCAGTGGCAACTCTTCCTGAGCTTCTGATCTCATCACGGACTTAACTGTAGATCTGCCCAGGATTATAAGGCTGGGGCAATGGATTTCAGTTTGCCTTCCTTAGGAGAGGGATTGAACATGGCTCAGGAGTTTGTTGCCTCTATGAACCAGCTCATCGCATTGGAGGACACAAGTCTAATTTTGTCACATCTGTCCCTTGTTAAGATCAATTAACAACACTCTCTAGTTCTTTCTGGAGGCTAAAATATGATACATGTAATCCAAACATTCCACCGAGGCAATCCAGCAGAGAATCAATCATATTGCTTGGGATTACAAATCCTTCTGATTCTGTTATGTAAATAGGTTTGTTTGGCGGGAAGTTTGAATTAACTGACCCTCAGCTGATTGGCTGACCACCACAGCTGCAAGGTATATAAAGGGAGCTGGCTCCCTGGGTCAGTTGCTGGAGTCTCACTATATAATAAAGAGATGTTGTCACTAACTACTCTGGCTTGCTGCGTCCTCATTCACCCAACTTAACATTGGCGACGAAGGTGGGATTTTGAGGCCAGAAGCAGAGGAGAGCTGAAGCCACACTCGAGAAAAAGAGCTGAAGCCACGTTCGGAGAAGGGGACCGGAGACCGCATCCGAATCCAGCCAGGTGAGCGAGCGGAGCACAGGAGAATCCCGAAACGATGTCTGCCTACACCCCGCCAGCGCCTTTCGACCCCAAGGAAGAGAAGTGGGGATCCTACATGTCTCGGTTCGAGTGCTTCATGGTGGCAAACGACATGCAAGGGCTACCGGACGTTCGGAAGAAAGCCCTGTTCCTGAGTCACTGCGGGCCAAGGGTCTTCGACACAGCCGAGGCATTGTCGCAGCCGAACTCAGTCCACAACATCTCCTGGTCGACGCTACAGACTCTGCTGAAAGACCACTATGCACCAACGCCATCGAAGTACGTCCAGCGCTACGATTTCCGGCAACGGCTCCAGCAGGAGGGCGAATCGATCAGCGAGTATGTTGCTGCCCTGTGTAAGGTCGCAACCCAATGCGAGTACCGAGACCTGGATGAGATGCTCCTAGAGCAACTAATTTGCAGAGTGAGAGATAGCCGGCTCCAGAGAAGACTACTTGCGAGGTCAAACCTGACCCTACACATCGCCCTGGATGAGGCACGAGCGCAAGAGTCGTCAGTAAAGGTTGCAGAGAAACTAAAGAGCTCCCACCTAACCAAAACAACGCAAAAGACGGCGCCAGTGCACCAAGAGGCCGTAAGCACCGCGAGCGAGGGGGAGTCTGAAGAAGAGGTCTACCGCACCGAGCAGTCCCGCACAGCACGGAGGGAGCCCAGAGACGGATGCGCCAGCTGCGGAGGGTCCCACTCACGACAAAACTGTAAGTTCAGGGACGCCGTTTGCTGTTCCTGTGAGAAGAGGGGCCACATCACTCGGGTCTGCAGATCCAAGACACACCAGAGCTACAAACCACGTGGCTAAACCTTCCAATCCGAGCCAGTGCCACACCGAAGGCCCAACAGAGATGGCGGAAACCGGAAGGGCGCGAAATTTGAAGACACTGGGGCCTACACCATACGCATCGCACAGACCTGCACCTCGCCCGGAGAGAAGACCTACACCACGGTCGAGATCGAGGGACGGGAGTGCCAGATGGAGATCGACATGGGATCGCCGATATCCATCATGTCTTGGGAGAACCTAAACAAAGTCATCCCCAGCGCACACAAGCGACAGCTCCAGCCACAGCATCGCAGACTGAAGGACTACCAAGGGAACCGCATACACATTGAAGGAAGAGGCGAGTTCCAAGTACAGTACAGGGAGTTTACCGAGAAACTGCCCCTTACCATAGTCAGCAACAACCTCCCAAGCCTCCTGGGCATGGACTGGTTTAGAGCCCTAGGCATGGGAGTCCCCGGAGTAAGGAACGTTCGAAGCACCCTGAAAGAGGACCTGATGCAAGAGTTCCAGGACGTGTTCGACGAAAGGCTTGGCAAGTATGTGGGGACCCCAATTTCGTTTAACCTCAACCCCAATATTGCACCCATCCGTTTAAAGCCTAGACGGGTACCGTTTGCCCTGAAGCCCAAAATTGACATTGAACTGGACAAATTAATCAAACAAGGGGTGCTCGTTCCAGTCGACCACGCCAAATGGGAGACCCCAATTGTGACACCGGTAAAGCCGGATGGATCAGTGCGCATATGCGCTGATTATAAATGCACAATTAACAAGGCCCTGCAGCAGTGCCTATCCAGTGCCCATCGTTCACCATTTGTTGCAATCCCTGGGCCACGGCAAGATCTTCGCAAAACTCGATCTTGCGCAGGCTTACCAGCAACTGCCGGTAGATGGCGCTACCGCAGAGGCACAGACTATCGTAACCCACAGAGGGGCCTTCAAGTGCACCCGCTTGCAATTCGGAGTAAGCATAGCCCCCGGACTTTTCCAAAATACCATGGAGCGGCTACTACAGGGAATCCCCGGGGTGGTGCCCTATTTTGATGACGTGCTCATTACCGCCGACAATGAGCAGCAGCTAAGAGAAAGGCTGAGGGAGGTCCTAAGGAAATTCAGGGACGCAGGCCTCAGAGTAAAATGAAACAAATGCATGATCGCAGTCCCCTCAGTCGAATTCCTAGGATACAGGGTAGATGGCACCGGCATACACCCCACAGAGAGCAAGATCAGGGCAATCAGAGAAGCACCCACCCCCAAAGACAAGGCAGAGTTACAGGCCTTCCTGGGACTATTAAATTTTTACGCCATTTTCCTTAAAGACAAGGCAACAGTGGCAGAACCCCTACATAGACTATTAACCAAGAAAGCCACTTGGAAATGGGGGAAGGCTGAAGACAGGGTATTTGCCGGCATTAAAAAACTGTTATCAGCTGAAAGCTTTTTAATACAATACAACGCAACGCTTCCCCTTGTTTTAGCATGTGACACGTCCCCATTCGGGGTGGGAGCCGTCCTGAGCCATAGACTCCCGAATGGCCTAGAAGTGCCCATCGCATACTACTCCCGAACTCTATCAAGCGCCGAGCGAAATTATAGCCAGCTCGACAAGGAGGCCCTCGCCGCCATTTCGGGAGTAAAGAAATTCCACGAGTAGTTGTTCGGGAGGGATTTTGAACTAATCACAGACCATCAACCGCTCCTGGGTCTCCTCGTGGGAGATCGACCAACCCCGGCAGCACTATCGCCCAGGATGACATGCTGGGCCATCTTCCTCGCAGCATACTCCTATCGCCTGGTACATCAACCAGGGGAAGACATGGGCAACGCGGACGCACTCAGCCAATGCCCACTACCTGACAGCCTAGAAGACCCCACACCCGGCATCCCCATCCTACTGATAGACGTTTTGGACTCTGGGCCCATAACATCCGCTGAGATTGCAAGAGCCTCAACCAAAGACCACATGATCCGGACAGTCGCAAGTTGGGTCATGAGGGGGTGGCCGGAAAAGATTGGGAGCGGGGAATTTAAACCATTTGTGGGAAAACGGGACGAATTGACAATGCAAGGGGGTTGTTTGCTATGGGGCGATCAGGTTGTTATTCCTTTATGTTTACGGGAAAAAGTCTTAACATTGTTGCATGAAGGGCACCCTGGGATTGTAAGAATGAAGGGGCTAGCCAGGAGCTACGTCTGGTGGCCCAGCATGGATACAGACATTACCGAGTGGGTGGGGAGATGCCAGCCCTGCCAAGAGTCCAGATCAGATCCACCAACGGCACCCGTGAGGGAGTGGGAAAGACCCCAGGGACCCTGGTCCAGGATACACATTGACTTCGCAGGCCCATTTCACGGACAGACCTTCATGGTCGTCGTAGACGCATTCTCCAAATGGTTGGAGATCAAGCTAATGAAGGCCACTACCACCGACGCAACCATCAGGGAGCTAAGACAGTTATTCGCCACCCATGGGTTACAGGACATCCTAGTGTCAGATAACGGGCCACAATTCACCGCAACACAGTTCAAGGGTTACTTAGCGGGACTTGGGATCAGACATGTCCTTTCAGCCCCGTTTCATCCGGCTAGTAATGGGCAGGCTGAGAGACTTGTGAGGTCAGCAAAGGAGGCCCTTTCACGTTTAAGCCCCGGAGACTGGCAGGAAAGGATAGACAAGTTTCTAATAGCTCAGCACTCCACACCCTGTACAGCCACAGGCTGAAGTCCGGCAGAACTATTAATGGGGCAGAACCTCAGAGGAATATTAGATAGGCTCAACCCCAATTACTCCCCAGAGGTCTTCAAGGGCGGGGAGAGGAAGCTTAGAGAGTTCACCATAGGAACACCGGTACACGCTAGGAACTATGGACAGGGCCCGCTCTGGGAGGCCGGGACAATCACAGAAATCACGGGGCCCAAATCATACAGGGTAGACATGGGGGACGGGAGAGTTTGGCGCAGACATATTGACCAACTAAGAAAACGAGTAACCGCAGACACCGACGACAAATTAGACGACCCCATCTCTGACCACGACTACCAACCAGAAACACAAACTACAAGCCCGAGTGGAGCGGAGGACTTAGCTGAGGATTCTGGTATCCAGTGCCGCCCCATCGAGGTAGTCCAAACAGCCGGAGAAGTCGCCGCCCACAAGGAGGTCCCGGAGGCCTCATTGGCGGAGCAGGGAGAAACAGAAAGTCCCTCCAACCTGCTCGACGCCGCCCCTCCGACTGAACTGCGCAGGTCAACTAGGACTCGCACACGCCCTAGTCACCTGAGAGACTTTGTATGTAAATAACACCCCAAGTGACTTCTGGGAGGGGAGGAGTGTTATGTAAATAGGTTTGTTTGGCGGGAAGTTCGAATTAACTGACCCTCAGCTGATTGGCTGACCACCACAGCTGCAAGGTATATAAAGGGAGCTGGCTCCCTGGGTCAGTTGCTGGAGTCTCACTATATAATAAAGAGCTGTTGTCACTAACTACTCTGGCTTGCTGCGTCCTCATTCACCCAACTTAACAGATTCAATGTGGGGTGGGGGGGTAGGGGGGATGACGACAGACAGATGGACTCCAATGTCCTTCTCAATCTTGGCAGCTTTCAAATGGGTGGAATGGGGAATTCTGGGAATTGGAGTCTATCCATCTTGAAAGCTGCCAAGGTTGAGAAAGACTATTCAAGACTCATCTACAGGAAAGAAAGCACGCAAGATGTAGAAAGGCAAGGAACCCACCAATTGTGAGGGGGGGGGGATGGCATGATAAGTACATCACTATGATCCAGGTGAGGAAGGAATTGAAATTCAGAAATGGATTTCTTAAACTGGCTTCATTTCCAGATGGTTTATGCCCAACAGTCAATCAGCTTGGGGCTGGAGTGTCTGAGTGTCTGTCAGTCACGAAGCTTCACAAAAAAAGAAAAAAAAAAGTGGCAAGCTTATTGCAAAGAGACTCCATATTTGTAAGATGTAAAAGTCGACATTCTCAGTATTGGCAGGATAAATGTGTCCATTTTGCTTTCCCCCGTTTGTTCCATTTGTTTTGAATGTCAAGTTATTTCTATTCCATTATAGAGAAATTATCTCCCATCCTTCCTTAGAAGTATCTACATTATAACATGGAAAAAAAATACTACATTAGCCTCTCTATTTACTGTTAGGTAAAGGCACCTAATTTGTATTCTGTTGCCTTTTTCCTTGGCATATTAACATTATCTCTAGCATCGCTCATATAAAAATGATCTTTTTTTCTCTCTCCACTTCTGTTTTCCACTGTCAAAGAATTTGTGTGATTCACCAAAGAAAGCTAATAGGTTGAGTAACTCTTGAATTTTATATGTATTTTTAAAATAGGGGATCGACCATTGCATGTTTCTTTCTTCATCTCAGTAATCCTAAGGCATAATTAGGTATGATTATGAAGCCTTGCAGGACAAGAAATGAGCCCTTGAATTGAGGATGTGCTGAGCATTCCCCACTGAACCAAATCTAGCTACAGACAGTCCCCAGCAATCAAACAGAGAGCTTAGTTTCCTTCATGCAGAATCTGATTGTATCCTAGAAGCAATTTACAGCCTCAGGTAGAATTATCTTCCCAAGACTATTCTAGTTCCTCCTGCCTGAGAATTTGGGAATTGCTATCCCTACTCAGCTGGATGATAGCCAAGTTGGGGAAGGCTGAGTAGAACCTCATTTACATGTACCCACCTAAAATCTAATTAAATTCAGCAAGCTATAAATGCAATTAATCAATCAATGAATCAATCTGAATGCTTGTAATTTTCTCCCATATTACACCTTAAGAAGCTGCTGTAACCTCCATGACAAAACAACCTTTCTCCTCCCACCTGTCCCCCCCACCTCAATATTTGATTGAACAATAGGTTCCAAAAGTTTATTTATGAAATTTACTACTTCTGGTCATTACAACCATAAAAATCCCACAGCAGGACATAAAAGAGGATCAAAACATCTGTCTGTCTGTCTGTCTGTCCGTCCATCCATCCGTCAATCCGTCTATCTATCTATCTATCTATCTATCTATCCATCCATCCACTTACGTATGTACTTAGTTATAGTTCATGTTTTTAGGCTGCCCATCTACCTCAAGTTTTGACTGCAGCATTCAGATCCAGGGTAAGAATAACCTCAAGAGCAAGAGACATGGTAGCATGGATTCCAGAATGGAATCAGACAACAGAAGGCAAAAGTCAGGAAGGCCTTAAGTCAGAGGTCTTCAAACTTGGCAGCTTTAAGACTTGTGGACTTCAACTTCCAGAATTCTCCACCCAACTCCCAGAAAATTCTGGGCATTGAAGTCCACAAGTCTTAAAGTTGCCAAGTTTGGGGACCCCTGCCTTAAGTCAACATGGAGTGAATAGTCTTGGGGCCTTGGATGGAGAACACCATTTTTAGGGGTGCTGGCCCTGCATAACAAATCTTTGGCCAATGCAGCCTCTCTTGAAAAGACATCACATGGATTTAAATGAATGGGCTGCAGTAAAAGAAAGTCAACAATCTTCACCCTGGAGGAACCTAGGAACAAGGGTTCCCACAGGGATTACCAGTGAGCATGGGGAAGGAAGGGCTGAGCTAGCTTCTTTGCGGTCCCTCCCTCCCTCTAATAGGGTACAGGTTATAATTTTGCCACCACAGGAGACAAAAATGTTTTTCCCTCTTCGATTTATGGTTGCATTTCAAACTATACAGTTGGGCATCTGGATTGATTAATACTGAGTCACTTTTATCACACCCACTAATGCAAATTAGAACAATCATGTCCTTTAACTACTCTTTGAAGGAAGTGGGAGAGAGGGAAGCTCATCTTTATACCAGTGAGTTATGGGAATGCAAGAGCAGTAAGCAACCATTTACAGCAGGATATGGCAGGGAGATATCTAAATGACTGGCAATTGATATGAGCAGGATCTGATTTCTGGCATCCTGCTGTTTTAATGGCAGCTGTGATAATGTCAGTCCCATCTACCCAGCTACTTTGTGGCTGATGACCTTTCCCTCTTGATTGAATTTCTAGCCACCTACCTTGAGTTGGCCCAAAACAATGCCTGCATATCCTACCTATACCATCCCATTGCAGACTCCGACCCTGCCCTGGTTGCCTCTGTTCCCAATCTGGTCTTTACCTCTAGACCACATAGCAGCTTCTGAAGTAAAAGATCTAACAAGTGTCCAATCATGTGTGTCACCTTAGGGCCATGATCACCTGAGATAAGCCCATAATTGCTATGTGGGCTATGAAGTTCTGATCTTAGCTGGACCCCATCACCCATCAGATGGAGACTGAAATCTCCGCCAGAAGCCAAGCAGCCATGTCTAGAAGTCCAGAAAAAGGTTCTGATGGGCTCGCAGAGAGCTAGTACCCCCACAGGATTTCTAGCTTTTTCTCTACAGCCCAACTTAACACATAGGCATCCACACACTGTCACTTCAGTTCAAGGAAAGACAAGTAAATGAATGACTTCTCATTATTAAGCCTCACCAACCATTTGTCTTCACTTGAAACTTTGATCCTATTTAGCAATCCACATAGAGTTAATGAAGACAAGCTTCTTCTGAGATAAGCAGCAGGTAATTATCCTATTGAGAGAACATGCAGGAGAAAAGCAATGCCTGGTGTCATAGCACTTCTACATGACTGAATAATGAGAATTGATCCTGGATAATGATTCAGGGTAAGTCTTTAATCATCACCACTATTTTGGAATCTCTGATTTGCAGGTAATATACCTGCAGTCATGAAGGCAGTTGTTAGAATGAATTGTTGATGTACCCTTACAGAATTTAAAAGGTCTTACCTGGTTGTGCCTCTTGTCCACAATTAGTAGACAGCTATAATACATTCAACTGATATGTATGTTTGTTTATTTACTGCTCTTGAAACAGAAACTTCTAAAGAGTCTGTAGAAATATCATTAAACCATCCAAGTTACTATAATTAACTCAATATTTAGTTTCATGAGACAACCAGCCCAGTTTTCATGTATAGAAAATAGGTAAGCCCTGTTTGAGCTGACATTGGACTGGCTGCAACCAGACATCAAAAGGAGTGTTTTTCCTTTTTTATGAATGGTGACCACTGAATCCAATGGGTAGCACATGACTTGGGACTATCTACAGCAGGGGTCCCCAAACTTGGCAGCTTTAAATTTGTGGACTTTAAGACTTGTGGACTTCAACTCCCCGAATTCTCCAGCCAGCATAGCTGAAGTCCACAAGTCTTAAAGCTGCCAAGTTTGAAGACTTCTGATCTACAGTATGGCTATGAAAGCTGGAAAGTCAGAAAAGTTGAACAAAGAAAAGTTATGGCTTTGCATTGTGTTGCTAAAGAAAATTGTTGGGAATATCATGGATTACAAAAAAGAGCAAATCATTCAATACTAGCTAAAGTAAAACCAGACATCTCACTAGAAACACTTGACGAAGCTAAAGCCTAAAATATTTTGGACACAGAATGTGAAAGCAAGGGTTAGTGGAGAAGACCCTTGTTTGGAAAAATGAGAGTCCCAATAAAGTCAGAGTCCCAAAGGTGCTTTTTCAGGAGGCAACTGTGCTTTGTTTTTTCTTTGAAGACGTTTCGCTTCTCATTGAAGAAGCTCCTTCAGCTCTGATTGGATGAGAAGTGAAACGTCTTCAAAAAACAAAACAAAACCCAAGAAAATCCAGTTGCCTCCTGAAAAAGCACCTTTGGGACAACCATGACCTGGATGACTGAGAATCTCCATAGACTTTTAGCTATTCACTTTGGAATAAAGTCAGAGGCTGCCAGAAGACAAAAGATGACTAGATTTATCACTGATGATACAAGCAGGAATTTACAAGAACTCAAAGGAGCAACTGAGATTATGTCCTTTAAGTCATAAAGAGTGGGAAGCAAGTGAATAATTGGATAACCCTCAATCTGCTCAATTTGGATTAGGCATTATAGATATCTCCAAAATTTACCTAGTTTGGATTGAACGCAACTCAGCTCCACCAAGACAAGGCAAGATATTCCTTTAGTACAATGAATGAAAATCATAATATGGTGGTGTCCCTTCCCTGTTAATACACTTTTATACAGCCTCATCATCACCAAACTGTCACCCGTTCCCCCTCTTCAGTCATGAACTATGGTTTGGAACACATTTTTTTTTTTAATTTAAAAGCTGTTTGAGTGCTAGCTCCCATCAGCCTTATCAGATATTGGCGAGTGGCTTGAATCCAAAGAGACTTTTTAACTGCTAGAAGGACCAGCAGGTGTTATTCAGCAGAGAGATTCTTGCTTACCCTGACAAAATCAATATGTTGTGCTGTGTTGCAGGAAGGGATGCCCAGGTGGCACAAATATGGGAACAACATTGATCATGTCATGTAGGGAAGAAGGACTTGGAAACCCCAATTTCCTCATGTGGGAGCGCTACGCATCATAATTTCAGTCTACTGCTGCGTAGTTATAATTATTTGCTGTATCTTTCTGGAATGCTCTGCATAGAACATGTTGGGCAAACACAGCTCCAATTGTTTCAGTGACAGCAAAAAATCTGGGCTGCCTCTCACACATTTTAAAGCACATTTTTTGATTGCTGCTCATTTCATGATTCAATTCAGAATACCAAATATGTTGTGTATTTTCCTGGCCCATCATACTCTCAACACAACTGCAGAGCCACAAGCTGCGGCTTCTTAATATGCAGATGGAATTAACCAATCGCCATATTTGTTGTTAAAGTGGAATGCTCAACTAGGTAGGTTTTGCCATTCAATCTAGGAAAGCGAATATGATTTTGGGACACTTCCACACAATCATTGGCCTCACACATCTTTTTCTCTTTTGTGCTGCTGTGTGAATGACTGTATCTTGTGGCTCTAGGGGATTTAGGAGAGAGAGAGAGAGAGAGGGAGGGAGGGAGGGAGGGAGGGAGGAAGGAAGGAAGGAAGGAAGGAAGGAAGGAAGGAAGGAAGGAAGGAAGGATTATCTAGCTGGCCAATGGAAGAGTAGAACAATGGATATTTTAACCAGGAGCCCATCATGATTCTCTTCATTTCCTTACTTGGCTGTTTTGCAGCAAGGAAATAAATAGACAGCCATGCAGCCTTTTTTTTGACTTGTAGACTGGCTGGCTGGCTCAGGAGTTCTGGGAGTTGAAGACCACAAGTCATAAAGGGGCTATAGTTCCCCACCTCTGCTCTTAGGTAATGGAGCAATCCAAGAGCAGAAATGCAAGGTATGGTAGAACTTCCTACAAATGGAAGTTGCTGGAGATCATACAGAAAGATTGAAACAAGTAAAGATTTCCTAACCCCATGGCACTGCAAGGACACAGAGGGTGGAGGGTCTTCAAATCTGACATTATTTGATAGTTTCATACTGTTATAATTATATGATAACCTAGAATGGATTTTAGAGACCCACTTGGCTGCAAAGAGAAGCATTAGTAGTTTCAGGGCTGACATAAGGTAGATATTGCTGGAGCATCTGCCAAAACTCATGTATGCCGTTTCTAAAATCCTCTTGACTCTGATGTTGCTCCTGCTTGCTGCCATGTTCTGATAATGTCTGTGCTTAGAGACAGTAGCTTGGAGACAAAATACACTTTCCTTTGTTTTACATGTGCTTGTGGGTGGGTGGCACTGGTGATGGTTGTCTCTAAAAAGGTGTGGTCCAGAGATACGTTACGGTGACAAGAGCATTCCTTGAGGGTATCTTGCACAGGATTCTCAACCATGGGTGGCTGCCTTGGTTTTCTGTTCTCATATGTAGGACAAAAAATAGGGAGTATGGTTACCACACTTAGAGGTTGTCTCTCTTTCTCTTTCTTTAAAACCCTACATCTGAGTAAGCCTTAATACAGGGGTGTCAAACTCATGGCCCACAGTCTGGATGCGTCATGTGTTGGCCACGCCCACCTCTGTTTTAGCGAAGGGGGGGAAGTCACAATACATCATGTGACGACAACATGACTTTGTGAGTTTGACACCCCTGCCCTAATAACTGGAACAATTAGAGATGTGGACAGGAGTTTGCAAGATTCTGTGCTTGGTTTTCATGAGAGTGAATTTATTGTGCAATTAACATCTCTTCTCCACTCAGTTGTTGAACAGGTCTCAACAGCCATTCCCTCAGTTAACTTACTTCCTGTGGTAGGTATTTTTCAAAACAATATATATACAGTAGATGGCTGCTTGGCAGCCATGTGTCTGATGTCTCCTGTAACCCAAGCCAAACTGGGCTTGGAGGGCAATTCCCAGTAATTGAAAGGAAGAGATATGTTAGCAGCAGCCTAGAGTGGCCCATAGGAGCTAATGTCCCATAGGAGCTGACTGTGTCATATTTAAACTGGTACTCAATACAACTTCAGGCTGCCTTCTCTGTATGCTTGAAGGTAAGACAAGGGGACTTCAAGAAAACATGATATTTTAAAATGGGCTATGAGGCATCTTCATGCCACTTTTGAGGGATGTAGGGATGAATCTGTGCCTTTGTACCCCAGGCACTGATTCACACTCCAGGCACTAACTCACAAGTAACACTGAACCTCTTTGGTATGATCTCTTAGGAAGAGCAGTGAGGGGGCTACTGAAGACATTTGATGCCCATTGTAGATCCTTCAGGCCTAGCCAGAATGGCCAGTGATCTGGGATGATGTATCAGGTAGCTAAAGCATCTGGAGGACTATAATTCAGAAAAGGCCAAATCCAAATAAGGCTGTGAAAGGTCTTTCTAAACTTTGAAGTAAACCCAAACCTTCCTGCCTTAACCTAAGAGCAGTTTTCTTTCTCCTTTTTCACCCTTTCTTCCATTTTAATTAAATGAAGAGTTCTGGACAATTCACAAGCTTGTTCTTGATTTTATGACTACTGTATGGATTTTTTTTTTTATGCGCCACCTCAGTTTTCTTTTTATTTCCCGTACAGCTGTAGCTAAGCAACAACGTTTAGGACACTTAGGGTTTTCATAGTGGTTGCTTTGTGCAGTATATTATCCTTGATTTAGTTCTATCGTATTCTTCTTGGCAGCTAACCTTCTTAAAGGCACTTCATATGATTTGTACTACAAATATAGAGGCAGAAATTAGGATTCCACTTCAATTTACTTAAAGAAAGATATTTAATGGATACTTTCAGATTCTATCAGATGTTATAACTGATTTCTGGTTTGGAGCATGAGTGGGGGTTGACATGGTGAGTACAATTGTTTCCCCATCTAGTGAAATAGTGAAATGGACCTCTTTGAAATTTAATCAGTAGGCTCCTTTTTCTTAGCCTAATGCCCTCTGGATGCATTGGATTACAGCTCTCATTAACTTATTCACAAGAAGCACTGGGGTAGCTAGCAAAGGATAATGAAAAATGAAGCAGAAAAACCTAAAAGACAGGCAGTCCTTGACTTATGACCACAAGTGAATCCAAAATTTCTGTTGTTAAGCAAGACAGTTGCTAAGAGAATTTTGCCCCATTTTACGACCTTTCCTGCCTCAGGTGTTAAGTGAATCACTGCTGTTGATAAGTTAGTAACACGACTGTTACGTGAATTTGGTTTCCCCATTGACTTATCTTGTCAGAAGATTGCAAAAGGGGATCACATGACCCCAGGACACTATAACCATCATGAATATGAACATCAGTTGCCAAACATCTGAATTTTGATCACGTGACTGTAGGGAGGCTGCAATAGTTGTAAAGTGTGAAAAATGGTAATAAATCACTGCTTTTCACTGCTGTTGTAACTTTGAACAATCTCTAAATGAATTGTTGTGAGGAGTACCTATACCAGTGATGGCTAACCCAAAAGCTGGGGGAGTGCGGGGTGGTTGCGCGTGTGTGTGCCCACAACCATAATTCTATGCCCCCTGCCCCCCCATGCATGTCTGTGCAACCCCCCATGCTCCCCCTGCTTTTGGCATGTGATAGCCCAGTGGGCCCGGTAGGTCTATTTTTTGCCCTCCCCATGCTCCAGAGGCTTTCTAGGAGCCTGGGGAGGGCAAAAACAGCCTTCCCCACCTCCCTGGAGGCCCTCCAGAGGCCGGAAACAGCCTGTTTGCTGACTTCCATTGGGCCCAGAAGGCCCAAAAATCAGCTGGCCAGCACACACATTCATGCTGGAACTGAGCTAGGGCAATGCTCGTGTGCCCACCAATATGGCTCCGCGTGCCACCTGGGCATGTGTGCCATAGGTTCGCCATCATGGACCTGTACAGTGTGATTTCTGAGTCTGTTTCCTGGTAATGTATATTTGCATTCCAAATCATACTTTTGGGGAGCACGACAAAAATTGGGAGCCTTCCTTTTTTAGAACATAGCTTAAAATTCCTGCGACTGTAGGCCCTTTAAGGTTGTCTCTCTTTTAACTTTAGGCCAATTTACCCGATTGCCAACTTTGTTCCCTCCAGCCACGAATGGGTAGCAATGCTGCAGCAGCAATTCACAGTAGCACAACATCTGGAGGCATGGAACCATTTGTTTAGTGGAGGACCGATACTTTCCAAATCATAGGCTTTTTACTTGCCATAGAAAAGTCTTTGGATGGAACAATCCACTCACTAAGAGCCAAGTTCTGCTTTTGGTCTCCCTAGGGTTACATGGTCAGTAATGAGAAAAGCATGTGTTTATGAGGGGAGAGGGGGTTTAAAAATGAGAAGTGTAGTGGGAGGGAGAGGAATGTGGAGAGGAGGAAACTCCCAGCTACTTAACATCAGCAGGATGGGGGATGGGGGTTGTGTGGAGTTGGGTCAAGCTGTAACTGTTTGATTTGTCATTCCGGAATGTTAGGCCAGCAGGCATTCTGTCCTAGAATCATATGAATTTTCCAATCCTGGGCATTATGGGTAAAATGCAGCAGGCTGAGCAACATCCCACTCCAGAGGGATTATGTCCATAGAGCAGCATCAGAGAAGATCTTTTGGCTCTTTTTCTCTTATCTCCTTTTATGTTCAGTTTCTGTTCAGTTTCCATATTCTTTGGCCCTGAGCATGCTTTGCCACCATGGAGCCAAGAAGCCAGCTGGTGAAGTATTGGCTACGTTTGCGTGACCGCCTCCCCCCTCAGACAAGCTCAAATAAAGGGAGTGGCTCAGTATATTAGGAGGATTCAGCCATTGCCTTAGCATCGTAGGACATCATTTTTGGCAGGTTGAGCTTATTATGTGACCCCCCCTCCCCCCAGAAAGGGTGCTTGGTCAACCTGGATTTATGATCGAGTGTGATGAGTAAATGTTTCTATGGTGGGAGGAGGTGGCACTCTGGGGACAAGGGGAATGAGGGCCGAGTGAGTGTATTAGTGGCAGCCGCCATCTCAGCAGCTGAGCACAAGTTGGTGGAACAGATGGCTTGAAAGCCGTTGATTCTCAAGGCTCATTTTTAAGGCGTGCAACTGGCCGCTCTTAGAATTACAGAATGAATTATGGAGGGAGACTGGAATTAGTTATGTAGCCCTGGACCTTCTTGCTTTGCACTTTGGAAAGAAAAGCACCTGGCTATGTCAGCTCTATTTTCACATTCAAAACGTAGCTAGAAGAGACAGCATTTCTATTTTGACTGGTTGTTTACAGCGTTAACCCAGCTGCTTGGGTTTACACAACATATTGGACCATCAGCTAATCACTCTGGATTTGTACAACACAGTGAGCCAAAATATTACCTTATCAAATTTTAGCCAGGGTGTTATACAAATACAGCAATCTAAAATCTCACTGTCTTAGGGTTTGTTTTCATTCCCTTTTGCCTGCGTGGGGGAGGGGGGAAAACTATTATTGAAAGGCTTGGCTAAAATACATATCGAGAAGGGTTAGTTGTGTTCTCTAAAATGAGAACAAAGGTGTGTTCTTATTTTAATGAAAGCCAAGTCCCTGGAGATCAAATATTACAAATGCAAAACATTGGGGGAGTATTTTGACAATTGTTTATATTAAGCACCACTGCCCAGGGGTTCCACCAAGAACGTTGCCTCCCTTCCAAAGAGCAAAGTGAAGTTGCCACTTAACATTACTTCACATGCCTTTGCTTCTGGGAACCTCTTTGGGTACTTTTTCCTGCAAACACAGAATGTGCTGGAGGAGGACACAACAATGAGACGAAGGGACTAAATGAGGTCAAGAATGTCTTTATATTTTCTTGTGGCTGCCCACCAGCCCACTATCCCATCTTCCCCGCATCTTCTTCCTTCCTCTTCCTTCTCCCTTCCTTTCTTTCTCTGCAACTGACAAGCTACAAACACAAGGTACAAACAACAAACAAAAACAAGCCACCTCATTGTTTGCCTGCCTGCTTCTCTCCTGGCAAAGAGAAGAGCTCTTTTCTCTCTCTCTATTCTGCTGGGAGGAAAGGAGTTCCAGCCAGTTTTGCTAATTAACTCAGATTAGTTTCAACCCTGCTCAATTCACCTGGGGTCCTCTGTGTGGAAGAGCTGCAGAGAAGAGAAATAGGGAATAGATTGGCAAGCAACCAAATAGCTGATATGAAGCTCTGGTACATTTTAGCCTGGAACCAGAAGGAGTGAGATAGAAAAAGCCTATTTATCTGAAGTCCCCTAAGTGACACTAAAGAGAAGAAAGCAGAAGCCTCATGGGGAGTAACAAAAGGCACAAGGAAGGAAACACAAGATTCAGGCTTAATAAAGTTTGTCCTTGCAGTAACCCTAAAATGCTGTTATCTCATTAATGGCCAGCAAAAAGGTGTTAATCACACAATTTGACCCCAATATTGTCTTGGCAAGAGAAGAGGGCTGGAAGTGGCTTTTTAGATGCTATTTTAGCATGGTGAGGTTTGCCTGTCTGATCCACAAATGGCTATGTGCTTGTGTGTGCCACAGGTGCAACAACCTTCTGGAATATTGCTACACACATGTCACAAACTGTCCCAGCTCCTCTGATCAGCTGCTGCGGGCATTTTTACCCAGGGATTGGATTGGCTTAAGAACCTGTCCTCCCTTCTTTCCTTCCCCCAACAGATCTCTAATCCCACAGAACATCTCCGAGGAACAAGAGAAACCGATAGTGGGACTGGGAAGACATTTCTGTGCCAGTCCAGACACATTTCGTTTGCCAACCCCCCAAACCCTGGCAGACTGGCTTGCTGAGCTGGCAAGAGAATTGAGAGATATGGCTTCTCAGCACAATAGAAGAGCCTGGGGTTTTTTTGGTGCTACAAAGCAAATGGTCCTGAAAATAAATGGCCAGGGGCCAGGGAGAGTATGGACTCAACAAACTCAAATGGATAACAGAAGATAGTTCCCAAATCCTTAAACTTCAATATGAACCACCATGGACAGGTCACATACTGTTGAACAATTGCACTTTAGAAATGGAGGGAATTTTTTTGGGGGGGTGGGCAAAAGCTGCCTTTGCAGTGAGGTGGAGACTATGCCAACCGTTCATATCCTCTAAATCTGTGTCCTGAAGCATTGCTGATGGTCCATGGCTAGCAGGTCATGCAGAAGCTGATTGGGCTGGATGAGCAAGAATAAACTGAAATTAAATCCATTCCAATTCAACAAAGTAGAGGTGCTGTTGAGAAACAGAAAACTAGATATAGAAACTGAGATTGGGACTGCTTTAGATGGGATTATGTGTTCTCCTGGAAGAGGAAATTCACTATCTGGGAACAGCACTTGAGCCTCATCACTGGATTCGCAGAGGAAAGGGGTCACAAAGAGCATCGTTACACAATCCCATCTAATCCCTCCCGGAGCCACTTCAGTGATGGTTGGTTAGCCACACTTTGATTACTTCCTGCCATAATTACACCATTACTATTTTTCAGCCTTGTTTCTATTTCTCTTTAGGAGAAGCAAGAAAGACTTTTGGTGTGACCGTGGCTCTGAAATTCAGAGGAAAGGAAATGCCCTTGCAAGCAACAGGTGTAGATTAATGTGTAGCAGGTATAAGAAATGCTATTGAGTTCCAGAAACTCATCTGGGTGTGATTGAAGCTCACAAGGTGAATGACACCTTATTTTGCATGTGAACAGGTTTTTGTTTCTGGTAAAAGCTCAAAACTGCTCTTTATTTTCAAATCTTCATAGCAATAGCATTTAGACATATATACTGCTTCACAGTGCTTTACAACTCCCTCTAAGTAGTTTACAGAGTTAGCATATTACCCCCAGTAATCTGGGTCCTCATTTTACCGACCTCGGAAGGATGGAAGGCTGAGTCAACCTTGAGCCTGGTGAGATTTGAACTGTCAAATTGCAAGCAGCTGGCAGGCAGCAGAAGTAGCCTGCAGTACTGCACTCTAACCACTGCCCCATCACAGCTCTTAATCAAAGTATTTACATAGCCTATCTAACTTGCTCTATAAGAGGGCTGCATTTGTTGTTCTAGAAGTAGTTAATGGATCACGAGAGAGCAATCAAAGAAGACTTGGTAAGGTAGGATTCCAAACACGAAGGGATGTTCCATCAAGTTCTTTCTCCTGGGCCTCTCATATAGTGACCCCCCCCACCATAGATTTAGTTGGCATGTTATCCATAGTGGTCAACTGCTGTGACCAATTAGTTCAATAGGAGCTTCCATTTCAGCTGCCCACAAGCCCTGGAGTGACACTTCCTTGGCGTCATAAAGATATACTTGCCCAAAGGAAGACTCCAAGGTATGGATCTGTTGTAGGGCACATGAGCAGCTGCTCATGGCTGATAGGTGCTGATGTCAGCCCTAAATTCAGGCAAGAGGATGGGAAGTCCTAAATAGACACAAGAAGCTTTGAATGTTTTGTAGCCTGACGTTTGGTCAGAAATGGAATCTGGTCCTATGTGTTAGGGTTTTTCTAAATTACAAACCACGGTCTATGAATTTTACTTTGCAGTTTACTGTTCCTGCAAGTTTGTAAATTTTGCAAAACTATGATCAATACTTCCACTGTGTCACACGACACTGTAGGTTCCTGCCAAGATGCTTCTTACTTATTGCCCCAAGTAGGACCCAAAAGCACTTTTTTCTACACTTCTTTTACAGACGCTGCTAGAAACAAAATATTTCAACAGCTCTGATTGTATGAGCAGAATTGGCATCAGGCCCTCTCAAAGATTCCCAGAGATTTAGACTTCTTCCAACTTTTGAGGCCCATAATCATAATGTTAAAAAAAAAATTGAAAACACATGCAAACACAATGAGGCATTACCATCTAAATAGAGAGCAAAATCATTTGAACATTTTAAAAATAAAATAAAATGAAATAGGAAGTGCCTGGCACTTGCTACGAAGCTGTTATTGAAAACTGCTCTCTTTGGTCATTTCCCAACTAGTGACTCAACTTACAGTACCAATCCTTGAATAGTTAGGAAAGTGTGTGAGGAGAAACTGTGTTCCCTTTATGGCTGTTAATGAAGCTAGCAAATGCTGCTGTCCTTACTTACATATGGTAGATCATTTTAAGGAATGGAATTGGTAGTGTCCCCCCACCCAGCTTCATTTCTTCTCCCAGTAAGTGTAACCTGACACTTGGGGGGGGGGGGAAGAAACCACATCACCCTTAAAATGGGATGTGGTTAGTTTCAGTAGATACCTAGAAAAGGAGGTTTAGCTACTGTACAGATAGTCCTCGACTTACAACAGCTCACTTAGTGACCATTCAAATGGCATTGGAAAAAGTGACTTATGACCATTATTCACAGTTACGACCTTTGTAGCAGTCCCATGATTATGAGATCAAAATTCAGATGCTTGGCAACTGATTCATACTTATGACCTTTGCTGTATCCCAAGGTCACGTAATTCCCCTTTTGTGACCTTCTGACAAGCCAGATCAATGGGGAAGCCCGGTTCACTTAACAACCTGGTTACTGACTTATCAACTGTGGTGATTCACTTAACAACTGTGGCAAGAGAGGTCGTAAAAAGGTTGTTAAAGCTCACTTTAACAAATGTCTCACTTAACAACAGAAAGTTTGGGCTCAATTGTGGTTGTAAGTCGAGGACTACCTGTACCTGCCAAGTGCTAAATTAGTAGGTGGCAGGTGCTCAGGATGGGTGCAGGATAAAGAGTCAGGGAGCTTTCTCAGACTCTCTGCTGTAACAGTCACCTGTGAATCTGGCTCTGAATCAGACCTCCAAAACTAATCACATCAACCATAAAACGATGAGCAAAGAATGCGAGATAATCTTTATGGCCACATTTCTGTTGGGATAAGAGGGGAAACCTTGTTTTAAAACTAGAATTGCTAAATATGATATTAAGTTGCCCCAGATGTGGGCTGGGAATTAGACAACAGCAATATTATGTGGTCTTAGAAGAAAACAGGCTGTTCTGGCATATTTGAGCCATGGCTGGCTAATGTCACAAGTTTAAAAAAAACACCTTTATCTACTAAAGGTTTAACCCGTGCGCCCTCTAGTTCAAAACTTCATTAATAAGAAGAACGATAGTAAATATAACGAAAGGGTTATTTGGCACACAAAGGATTGATAGATTTGTTTTAAGGAGCTTATGGCATATAGATCTGGTTTTCATATAAAAAAGTGAGCTTGCCTTGAAAAGGATTGGTTGCATGAATCCTGAATTCAGTATTAAATAGCAACATTGAAGATTACTGGACAAACAAGTGGACAGTAAAATAATCCTGTCTAGTAACTGGCTAGCAAAATGAGGAAGGGAAGAGAGTTGTGAACTTTAAAGACTAAGCACTTATATTACAACATTTGCTTTCATGAATAAAGTCTATTTCATTAGATAAATGGAATTAATTCCTGTGTGGGAAAGATTCCTGCTCCAAAAAGGAAGTTTCTAACACCAAGCTGATGGAAACATTAATTAGTCGGGGGGGAAAAAAATCCATGGAGGAGCCAATGCAAACTACAAAATGAGGCTATTGATATGCGCCCTGTTCCTTACAGGCCACTTCACCGTGCCTGTCAGCTACTTCCTACAAGCTAAATATAGCATGGGGAAAAAAAGTTCCGGCTGCCATATGACATACGCATTTACCTTGGGAATTCAACCAAGCTAATCCCAGAAAGAAAGTTTAAACTATTAATGCGCCTTCTGTGCAGGAGGGATGGAAGCATCGAGAGATGGAAAGGAGGAGATGGAACAACAATAGGAAAGCGAGGAAAAGGAGATAAGGGCCTCACTCTTGAAAAGCGAAGAGAGTGTTGTTGATAGGAATGTGGAGCAGCCCACTCTCAAGCCCCCTCCCCAAGCTGGCGTGTACAACCCCGATGATCTCTTTAGCACAGTATGTTCTCATCAGGAAAGAGAAGCCTGGACACTATTTTTAACACAAAATCCTCTCTTCATTTTCAAGGGCAGGATCGGCTTTCCTCCCCGCCCCCCTTTTTTAAAACAAATCTCATTGCTGTGGCCTGATTACATGAATATTACTATCATATTTCCACGGCCTCCACTGTGCACTTTGCTGCTGGCTGTTATTATTTGTAGCGCAACCTTTCTTACCTCATGGTACCTAAAGATATCTTAGTCCTCCACTGAATTCGGAAAACGCAGGAATAGTTCTGACGGCAACACTGGTCTTGTTCAGCTTTCAGTGAGGTGTTTTGACTTCTTCGCTGACAGAGGGAGTCGCTTTATACCAATCAAGCTTTAGGTCCATCTATGTTGGTAATATCTCTTCCATCCTTCACACATTCTTTGTTCCAGAGAGTTTTTGAAACGAAAAATGTTAGTTGCAGAATCTGGAATCATCTGTTAAATAATGGTGTGTGTGTGAGTCTATGTGTATTTCAACCTAGATTATAAAGATAAAAAACAAATCAGAGAAAGACTTAGTTGCACAACTTTTTCTGTTTTGCAATTAAAACCTAGCGTAGTACTGTGTCTTCCATGGGAGCAGAAGGCCAGATGATATCATGTGGGATACAGCAAGCGACTTTTACAAAACTCATCAGTGTTATCCTACTTGTATTGCTTGTAATACTATTTCTAAGAAATGTCTAAGACCATACTAAACTTATTAAATAATATAAATATTTACTGAGGTGTCATACCTTTAGATACTGCATCTCCACTTAAAATGCTATGGAGAGGGATTAGAACAAAAATTAGTTTGCAGTTCAACACAAACAAACTATAAAATAATTTTGCTATGAAATGCTGACCTGGTCTTACCTTTTTATTATTGCTCTGGATAGTTTCTCAATAGTCAGGAATGAGTTTGATTTTCTTTATATGTTCTGACTGGAAGAAACCCAGCCGTGTTTGGGATATGTGGCATTTAAATAACAAATAAAGCAGGGTCACCCTTTCTCAGCTGTAATTATCCTCATATTAAATCTAAACTATAGCTTTTCTTGCATCTGATCAACCAAGCGCTAATCTTCAATAATCTTCAATATGTAAGTAACAGCTCCCCCCCTTTTATTTCGCAAAAGGTGCTTCAGAGCAGCCTTCTCCAATGTGATAACCTCTAGATATTGAATTCATCTCCATTAACAAAATGCTGCTGGGATCATAGGAGCTGGAACTGAGGATAATAGGAACACTGCATTTTAACACTGCATAGTAGCTCTTTATCAACAATTTTCCAAACCAGATCAATAAAATCATGGTAACTGCTTCTCTGGCATGAAGCTGTTGGGCTCCAACATCACATGCCAGTCCAGGGATATCTCTAACTACAAGAAGAGGTAACATATGATAGAATTCACACATTATCCTAAACTACATTATGGTTGGTTTGGCTTTAGCTTTGGCTTTACCAATTACAGTTTGTAAAGTATAGGTTTATTTGGAAACCTATGGCCAAACCAACCATACCTTAGCAGAATATGCTACACTGTCCCAGCTCCTATAACCACTTTTGTTTCTCATAGTGATGAATCTAACCAGGATGCAGAGAGGCCTCTGCTTTTTAGGGTTTCTGCCAGCTCTGAACACCACACTCAAGTGCTTTCAAGACAGATTTGCAGTAGGTAGGAAGACTAGAAACCCAGCAAAGGGCTTTGTGCTTGACCTTTCTTCAAGAAACTATGTACTCATGCAACCTACTTTAGTGGCATTCTTACTTTGCTGAAACTGTGTGAACTAATCTCTCTCTACCTGTTCCTTTACAGATAAGCCTGTGATGTTCATGTCCAGGCTTGTCATAAGATCAGTTATGACTCCTTGGATTACATAGTTTGATATATAAAGTCCACAACTCATGTTCCCTCCACCATGTTGCTTCTCTGTCACCATTTCAGGCAGCTGCAGTGGGGGCATGATATAACACAGTCCAGATGGTGAGACAGATCAAGAAAACATTTGTTGTTTTCAACCAAGCCAAGTAATGGGACTTTGCAATTGCTCCGGCTATTAATTGCAAATGTTCCCAATGCTATCCTTGCAATGGATTGCCTTTATATATATAAAATTCTTAAATTTGTTTTATAGATTTGATTATTTGGAATTTATAAATGTGCACCAACTAATAAGTGAAAGTTATTTTGACCAGATTATTGATATATATGCATACACCTACCCACACATATATACATATACATATACACATATACAGATCTATATTCATTAGGGAAATTGGAACTGTATGAAAATAAGAAATGCAATTATAGGATTTGCGGTATTCTTCCCTTATAGGACTGGGTTCAAAATGCTGTCTCATTAATAGTAGTGGACTCAAACAACATCCAGTCACTGCTTTATCTTTTGCAAACATTCCTTTGATGCAGCATACCTGGCACATGTGTGTTTATACCTTTTTGTAAGGTGTGTATTTTCCCCTACCACCATTTTGCCCTACCAGCATCACACAAAGAGAAGTTATGCACCCAGGGGTGAAATCTATTTTTTCCCCTTACTGGTTCTGTGGGCGTGGCTTGGTGGGCATGGCAGGGGAAGGATACTGCAAAATCTCCATTCCCACCCCACTCCAGGGGAAGGATATTGCAAAATCTCCATTCCCACTTCACTCTGGGGCCAGCCAGAGGTGGTAGTTTGGTTCTCCAAACTATTCAAAATTTCCGCTACTGGTTCTCCAGAACCTGTCAGAACCTGCTGGATTTCACCCCTGTATGCACCCCAGTCTAAACTACTTGACTTCTATGCTGCTGCTCCTGCTTGTTCTTTAAGTCAAGTTCAGAAATTCCAGTCTGGGTGGCTGTGAGTTGGCAGTCAGGCTGGGCAATCAGAACGGTGCTCATTCCAGACTATAGTCACTACAACACTTGATTGGTTGTTCTCCTACTTCTTGCCCTGCCCATTCTTGCAGGGAAGTCAAACATTGTTCATTGTCATTATATGTCCTGATCTATTAGTGCCTGGCTTTTTCTGAGCAGTACCTTGTCTCACCTCAGCTTTGTCTTCCTCAGGTATTTGCACACATGGATGCCTTCACACTGTTCCCACATTATTTCTTTTGACACTAACGGAGAGCCTTTCTCTCTCCCCGCCCCCCCAATTATGGTACACGGTAGTTCAATGGTACAATAATTGAAGTAAGTGAGAACAGGTTGTTCTTTCATTCCTTCAGTAGGTCCATGGAAACTTTGTACAAAGAGAGAACTGATAGTTCAGTTTCATAGAGACAAAGTAGCACTTGTTCCTAGTTTCAAGTTAAAAAAATAATAATGAGAAGGGAAGGGAAACTTTGCAGTATGGAACATAGGGATAGCGAAGGGAATCTGCTTCACTCAAACCAAAAGGGTGCTCACTGGGAGATGTAAGGCGTGAATGGAGCAAGAGCTCCAGGGGTTGAAGATGGTTCATTGACGATCATAAAGAAACAGCAACTGCTGAGCAGCAGAGAACATTGCAATCCAGCAGCCCAACATGACGTGGCTATCCAGGGCAGTGACCAGTCACTGGAAGAGAGAGGGTTGCCAGGTCCTGCAGCCCCCTGGAGCTGGGGCTGCTATTGTAAAAAGAACAGAGCACCAGAGATTCCCCCCCCCCTCCCCCAAACATGAAGGGCTTAAGATGGCTTGGGCTGGAAGAACAGCAGCTTTGAGTCAAAGCTGGAAAACATGAGCAGAGGGAGTGTGGGAGTGAGAAATGGGCAACATCATCCATTCCTTATCCACTCAGGTGGATAAGTGCTGAGTGGTCTGAATTGGTGATGGGCCAGGTAGAAAGTGCAGATTTGTCCAAACTTCTTACTGGGAAAGGACACATATCTGGAACACCTATGAAAACCTGTGCACATAAAATGTATTTTTATTTATTTATTTATTTGTTTTAATTTGTATACCGCCCTTCTCCAACAGGACTCAGGGCGGTGAACAGCCAGAATAAAACAGAACATACAAAATTTAAAAACAGTTTAAAAATAATTAAATATTTTTGGTCACAATTTAAAACAACCCAATTAAAATCAATTCAATTTAACCAAAACAGTGGGATCAAGCCAGCCCGGCTAGGTGAAATAAATAAGTTTTCAGGGCCTGACGAAAAGTCCGGAGGTCTGGTATTGTGCATATCTCTGGGGGGAGGTTGTTCCAGAGGGCAGGCGCCACCACAGAGAAGGCTCTCCCCCTGGGGGTCGCCAGCTGACATTGTAATTACAAAAATGTAATTATTTAGGGCGCTCTACTTTTTTTTCTAGATTCTGGCCAGTCTAGGATGACTGTTTTCCTGCCACGGTTTCCTCCCCTCCCCTCTCCCAAATCACCTCTTGCTTTCAAGTGCCTTCTCTGACCTAGTTCTTCCAGATGAAGCTCAAGTAAAAACTCCAGAATTCTCAGCAAGCTCTTTATCTGGAGTGGGTCAAGCTTGGAGAGAACAGCTTTAAATTTAGGAAAGAATTTATTACCCATTAATGTGTTGTTGTTGTTGTTAGTCTCGAAGTCGTGACCGACCCATCGTGACCCCATGGACAACATTCCTCCAGGCCTTCCTGTCCTCTTCCATCTCCCAGAGTCCATTTAAGCTCCTACTGACTGCTTCAGTGACTCCATCCAGCCACCTCATTCTTTGTCGTCCCATTCTTTTTTTGCCCTCAATGTGTACAACATGATAAACAAAGGATCTGCATATCAGAATGTGCAAAAACCTGCTTTATTATGAAGACAAATATTTAATAACTGGGATATTTTGATAGATTTGATACTTATATCATATCATTTAGCATCGCTCCAAAATTCTGACAAGATTACTCACAGTCAGACATTTCATATAGTGTTCACATCTTGCTTGTGCCTTTGGGAAAAACTGTTTGGCTGTTTTGTTGAAAAAAATAAGAATCTAACTTCAGAATGCTCCCATCTTCTCAGAACTTCTCCTGAATTAATTCTTTCTTGGATGTGAGTTCTCTTTGATAAAATTTGATTTAAAAAATGAGAGAAGTTTTTTGGTCTTTCATTTTGTAGCTTATTAGTTGCTTTTGATACTAAATAGAGGAAGGAGAGAAGTTCAAAACAGAACCTCCACTACCTGTTTTTATAACCTAAAGAGATCAGTCTGTTTGAAACCATACATGAGCTCTTACTTGAAACAAGCACTAAATAGGATGATCACATTTGGCTTGAACAATTCTGATTGAACACTGGATGGCAGCAAAGAGATATAGAGAACTCCAACTCTTTGTTGCCTTCCAGTGGTTGTCCATATATTTTTTATGTCTAAATCTGATAGCTTTAGGCCATGTGCAATTTTCCCCTCCTGTTTTATGTAAACAAAGAGCCTCATTCATGCAACAGATAGCACCATGAACTAGACAATGCTTTTTGATCAAGCAGACAATAACTGGGTTCCTGCTTAGTTTATATTTTGTGGATTCTGCAAAATCAGAAAATTGTGTTAATTGAATGGCGAGGTAAGAACAGGTATACGTATGTTGAGAATATAGTCAATGTACCTTCACCATTTGTTTTGTTCTGGAGAGTTTACTAAAGAAATCAGTTTGCTCTTGATTATTCAAAGCTCTCCATTTTGTTTAGGAGGCAGGGCAAGAAGCAATGGATGGAAACTATTCAAGGACAATTAGAACTAAGGAGAAATTTCCTGACAGTTAAAACAATTAATCGGTGGAATAACTTGCCTCCAGAAGTTGTGAATGCTCCAATCTCTTTTAAGAAGAGATTGGACAACCATTTGTCTGAAATGGTATGGGGTTTCCTGCCTGAGCAGGGGGTTGGAGTAGAAGGCCTCCAAGATCCTTTCCAACTCTGTCATTCTATTACTTCTCTTGGGGTATCATGTTCCCCATTTTAGATGGTAGCTGGAAGCTTAGTCTCTTCCTAGATTGGAAGGGGCTGATCACTTCCATCAAAAGTACAGCACCAGAAGCAGAAATATAGCTTTGAAAGCCTCCTAGCTCTAGTCTTCTGATGAACTAGGCCACAGGCACAACCTGAACTCTTCAAGTTAGAGGCTATTTTACCATGAAAACATAAGATGAGATCTCTGCATTCTTGCAGCTTACATTCCTTGAAGACCTGAAACCTCGCAGGAACTCATCATATCTGTGTTTTGAAAGTATACTTGAAGGAGAAGACAGGCCTTCCCCTAAACCTTTTCCATAAATCAAGAAATGGCCGATACCCAAGAGTATTTCTGGTCCTGTATCCTAATCATCAATATGTGGTTTGTTTGTTTCCACTTACTATATTTGGTGAAATCCACTCTTTCTGGCTTGTAAACCTCTGATTTATGGCTTAATGTGTTATGCAAACAAGCTGATTATAGTTTATGCAGTGAAGGGTGACTCTATCATTCTGGGATTAGCATGTATCTTAGTTACAATACTATATAGACTTTGTTGAAGCAAAATGCTCAGCTAAAGTTTTACTTGCCCAAGTGACTCAATCAAATCATTCTCAGTTTTCCAGGTAACCATTACATCTCTTAGGCAGGTCACCAAAGCAGTGGGACTGCAGCGTTGGTATATCCATTGAACCCCAAGGGTATCATATTGCTGCCATCCCACCTCACCTTTCCCTTTGAAAGATCTGAGTGAGTGAAGTGCCAGATATCTTTTTTACTCTCCAAGTCATTTGAAACCCCCATGATTACATCTTGGAGGCGTTCTAATGAATAATTAAAAGAACTTGGTGTGCTCAGTTATTTGGAAGGCTAAGAAGAAAGTGTTTTTATTACCCAATGGAAAAAGTTGTGCTATCATATACACTGAGTGAATTAGACTTTCTTTCCTTAGGGGGTGTTTCTTTAGAATGCGGGCTTGAGCAAAATGTTATTAAATCAAAGCTCAAAACTAGAAGGACAATTCCCGCGACAGTCTTGAGAACCAGTGAAAGGAACAAGACAAGTTCCAAAGAGTAGCCTGGTGAATATATTCTGCAATGTTGAAAGAACAAGTGACTATGTTTTGCCTGGGTCATCACAATTCATGGTGGGCTGAGAGAGGGGATTTGCATCATCTTAGCATCATCCCCTTCTCCTTCCCAACTGCGGTTTTTTCCCCCTGAATTAGGTGGTCATGGTAATTTATTTTATGGGATAAATATCACCACCTGAAATGGATTGGGACTGTGATGGGAGCAAATAATTAAAGCATCCCCTTTCTCTCCTGCTCCCCCACCCAATACAGTGATTAGGTAAACACCCAGCGAATAAAGTAAAAACAAGCAGGCAGATTCGATTTGTGTCCTAAATGCTATTATTGCTACTACTACATTTGCACTAACATGCTTTTCATTTGAAAGGATTGAATGGTGACATCACTCTTGCCCGGGGCACACTCAGTTGGGAGCTCCTTTCATGTCCCTGTTAAGTTGCCCACTGAAGTGGAACCCATATATCTACTTTCTGCTTTCCAACTGTTGGGTTGGCAGGAGCTGGCACATCTGACAGGAGCTTACCTTGTCTCATGGCAGCTACGATGTCCTGAACACGAATCTGCTGATTGTCAGCCCAGCAATCCTAAATCTGTGAGCCACAGCGCTCCATTATAGTTTGTTTAATTCTAACTTTTGCTAGCTTGGTCAGGATGGTGAAATAAGGTCTTCCAACTATGGCTAAGCAATAGCTCTCAGCAGACTGGCCATGAGATATCTAAATCTCATCCCTGGTTTCATCTCATGCTCCTTATCGTCCCCCCACCACCCCCATTGTGTTGACTTGCTTATTGACTTGATTGTAAGAACCCTGGAAAATATGGCCCCTTCTTCTTTCTCTGAAATACGGTTAAGATGCCATATATTGAAAAACTGGTTTGTGAGCCAAGGCTGCTTGGCTCCCAAACAGAACTGATAGGTTTGCAACTAAACAACCACCATCTAGAAAATATTTATTTATTAAATTTACATGTCACCCATCTTGCCATTGAGCAACAATCAACCAGAAAGCAAAATACCTCAAGAAAAGCAGAACAAATCAGACCCGTATATATTGTGCAGTGTCCTGAACATCATCATTGCTGGTATCATGGCAGCAATAAACATTTTCTATTTTTTTTTATGCAGTGTCCACCCCTTCCTTTAAAGGAAACATATTGTGGTGATCTCTTTCTTTTGGAGTAAAGTTGAATTCAAAAATAATCAATAGAAAAAACAGTTCAGTAGAGCCTGAATAGACTAGAATAACAGAGTTGGAAGGGATCCTGGAGGTCTTCTAGTCCAACCCCCCTGCTTAGGCCTGTATTGAATGCATATACACTGTATATACACTGCAGATTTTCTGCTTGGAAAATTATTAGACAAACAGTTTTTTTTTCTTCTGTTCAACTGTGTCTGATTCTTAGAGACTGCATGGAGAAGTCCCTAGAGTTTTCTTGGCAAGTCCCTACAGTTTTCAATGGCAGAAATGGTTTGCCATTGCCTGTTTCCTAGGGCTGAGAGAAAGTGACTGGTCCAAAGTCAACCTGCTGGCTTGGAGCTTAAGGCAGGCCTAGAACTTACAGTCTCCAGCTTTCTAGCTTGTTGCCTTAACCATTACGCCAAACTAGCTCTCAGACAAGCATTATAGGGCAGCTATTAGATATCTGGATCATAGCATGTGATGTGCAGCAGAACTAATCTACTCTTTCCATTCCTGGACTATTTTAATGTCAAGATACTGTTTTGTTAATGATGTGCTGGCAGGAGTATGCATAGAGCCAGATTGAGCACTTAGCCTGCCTCATTCATGGAATTTTATGGAAGGCATTCAGATGACATCATTGCCCATTGGTAGCTTTCCCATGTTTTCCACTGCATTTTTTTAAACAAGAAGAAAGACCACTCAGGAGGGGAGGGGAGAATAGCTGCAACCCCCTTCTCCTATTTGACTGCTGATGCTATGAACTGGAGAGATCAAATAACAGCAGCAAGTTATCACTTTTGGTCTCTTAGGTCTGGAGACTTTACCCCACCCACATCAAGGCAGTATGTCAGAAAAAGCTATTTGTTGAGCGTAAAAGAGTCTGGGCAACCCTAAAATAGGAAGCCCACTCAAAGAAAAATATAGCAGGGAGATTTTAACTATGACAACGCTTCAGAGATATCTCTAACTGCTGACTGTTCAGGGATGTGGAGATAGCCAGTTTTAGAATCTGTAGAACATAAGACAAGGAGGAACCTCTAGCACTCCAAACAGATCTAAAGACAGATGTGCACAGAGATAATTATAATACAGAACTGTGCGTCTATTTTTAGAAAGGAAAATCTGCTATGTCGACCCTGAGGAGAAAGGAGAAAACAACATCCTGAATCTATTTTAAGACAATACATGCCAATCATGTTAATTGGCTAATTTCAATAAATTTAGAGCTTGGGAAGGATTCCATGGATGAGAATCCTCAAGGGGAAAACAACTCAAGAAGCTTGGGATATTTTGAAATGTGCGATTATAAAAGCCCAGTCTAGCACAATACCAATGAAGAAGAAAAATAACAGCTCTCAAAAGAAACCAGCATGGCTGCATAAAGAACTCTCTGACAAATTGAAAGACAAAAAGGACAAGTATAAAAAGTGGAAAGAGGGGCACATAACTAAGGCAGAATATCAACAAATAGCCTGAGCCTGCACAGATGAAGTGAGGAAAGCTAAGGCTCACAATGAACAAAGGCTTGTGACAAAAGTAAAAAAAATAACAAAAAAAGCTTCTTCCAACATGTTAAAAACAAGAAAAAAGTCAAGGAAACAATTGGTCATTGCTGGGAGAAAGTGACAAGAAGTTGACAAGCAACAGGGAGAAAGCAAAACTACTTAACTCATTTTTTGAATCTGTCTTTACACAAAGGGAAAAAACAGTCCAACCTATCAAAAACAGCACCACAAAAAACAGACTAGGAACACAAGTTAAAATAGGGAAGAAAATGGTAAGTGAGCACCTGTCTACACTAGACAAGTTCAAATCACCAGGACCATATGGATTACACTCCAAGGTTCTGAAGGAACTGGCAGACGAGATCTCAGAATCACTGAACTATATCTTTCAAAGATCCTGAAGCACAGGGGAACTGCCAGAGGACTGGAAAAGAGCTGATGTAGTTCCCATTTTCAAAAAAGGAAAAAAAAATAGATCTAGGAAACTACAGACCTATCAGCCTGACCTCAATACCAGGGAAGATTCTGGAAAAGATAATCAAGCAACGAACCAGCGAACACCTAGAAGCAAACAAAGTAATAACTAAAAGCCAACATGGGTTTGTCAAAAACAGATCATGCCAGACTAATCTTATTGCATTCTTTGATAAAGTGACAAAATTAGTGGACCAGAGGAATGCTGTGGATATAATTTACTTGGACTTCAGTAAGGCATTTGATAAAGTAGACCACAACCTATTACTAGTTAAAATAGAAAAATGTGGGTTAGACAGCATCACCACCAGATGGATTTGTAACTGGCTGACCAACTGCACTCAATGTGTAGTCCTCAATGGAACTGCATCTACATGGAGGGAAGTATGCAGTGGGGTATCCAAGGCTCTGTTTTAGGTCCAGTACTCTTCAACATCTTCATCAATGATTTGGATGAGGGGATAGATGGGGAACTCATCAAATGACAGCAAGCTAGCAGGAATAGCCAACACTTTGGAAGATAGGCTTAAGATACAGAAGGATTTTGATAGACTTGAACATTGAGCGCTATCTAACAAAATGAAATTCAGTGGTGAAAAAAGTAATGTTCTACATTTAGGCAAGAAAAACAAAATGCACAGGAACAGTATATGTGGTACCTTTGTCAATAGTAGTAACTGTGAGAGGGATCTTGGAGTCCTAGTGGACAACCATTTAAATATGAGCCAGCAGTGTGTAGCACCTGCCAAAAAAGCCAACACAGTTCTAAGCTGCATAAATAGAGGGATAAAATCAAGATCACGTGAAGTGTTAATACCACTTTATAATGCCTTGGTAAGGCCACACTTGGAATACTGCATCCAGTTTTGGCCGCCAAATGTAAAAAAGATGTGGAGACTCTAGAAAGAGTGCAGAGAAGACCAACAAATATGATTAGGGGACTGGAGGCTAAAACATATGAAGAACAGTTGCAGGAACTGGGTCTAGTTTAATGAAAAGAAGGACCAGGGATGACATGATAGCAGTGTTCCAATATCTCAGGGGCTGCCACAAAGAAGAGGGAGTCAAGCTATTCTCCAAAGCACCTGAGGGCAGGACAAGAAGCAATGGGTGGAAACTAATCAAGGAGAAAACCAACCTAGGACTAAGGAGAAATTTCCTGACAGTTAGAACAATTAATCAGTGGAACAATTTGTCTCCAGATGAGCTCCAACATTGGAAGTTTTTAAGAAGATATTGGATAACCATTTGTCTGAAGTGGTGTAGGGTTTCCTGCTTAGGCAGAGGGTTGGATTAGAAGACCTCCAAGGTCCCTTCCAACTCTGTTATTCTGTATTCTGTATGTCAGTAAAATGTGTAGTGATTAAAGTGGCCTACTTTCCATTGCCAAAACAATAGATCTATTTGTAGTCATTCTTTTTATCGAGATAATAATAATATGAATCTTTCCTCCCCTTCACCTATGTGTACCCTGGCCTTTTCTTTTTGTACTATGTCCTCATAAACTCAATTTCATGTGTTCTCTCACTATACCAGAGGCAGCTTTAATGATCATTAGCTGATCTTGTTTTCAGATTGAGTTTTTCTCTTATTCCAACACAATATTCACTGTGGATACAATCTGGCGTGCCTCATTGACCATTCATTCAGTCAGAAGACTCTATTTTTACCTGTGTCGCCATGCCACCTCCCTTTTTGGTCCGTGAGCACTGTCATCCAGGACCACTCTACTCTGAGGAACAGAAGAATCTGGTTCATTCAAACCGAACCATCTCCAGGTATATTGGATTGCCATTCTTCTTCAACTGAGGCAGTACGGAGAGAGTCCTTGTTGTGAAAAGCTGAGATGGAATGATATGTCCTCCACGTTTTATGAAGGTTGGACTATAGATGTTTGGTGGGTACTGTGTTTTCCCCAAAATAAGACCCTGTCTTACATTTTTTGAACCCCAAAATAAGCGCTTTGCCTTATTTTCGGGGAGATCTTATTATATTGGGGTGCAAGGAGCAAGATGGGGCTCCTCTTGCCATCTGTCAGGTGTGCCTCCTTTCAGTACTCAAGAAAAAAAAAACCCTGATTCCATTTTCATAGAGAAAGGTACTTTTACTGAGTATTTATTTATTTATTTATTTATTGTTTATATTTATATACCGCCCTTCTCCTGAAGGACTCGGGGTGGTGAACAGCCAACAGATAAAACACAAGAAATACAAAATTTAAAAACAGTATTAAAGTCCAATTAAATTAATTTGGCCCACAATTAAGAACACCTCTGTATTAAGACCCATAATTAAACAATTTAAAAATTAAAACAATTTAAAAGAGTTAGGCCAGCCCGGCTTGCTGGAATAAAAACGTCTTTAGGGAACGGCGAAAGGATCGACGATCCGGGATCCACTGTATCTTCGGGGGCAGCTCATTCCAGAGTATGAACTGAATGCAACCAAAGAAAAGAAAGGTCTGAGGCAATAGGCATGAAAATCACATATAGAAAGCATCCTTAAAACCCTCCCCCCAATTATCCAATCCACATCCCTCCAGGGGTCATGTAGGGTTCAGCTTCCGATGGTGCCATCTTCCTGGTGTGCCACGACAGTTGACCTTGAGTGGTTATCAGCGTTCTTCCCAGCTGCATAGAAAACGCTGAGGAAAACTTTATCCCCTCTTCTCCACCAGCTCACTTCCCCCTCCCAGACATTCAAACAGCTCCCCCCTCCCGCCGTTACAATGGCAGCCGAGCAAGCAAGCAATAAAAGGCAGAGGCTGATACCGTCTTACCTGTTTTCCAGCTCTGTCTTTCTAACCCTAACTAGAGGAAATGGCTGCACGTGTGTTTAAATATTTTAGGGGAGGGCTTATTTTCCCTGAAGGCGCTCAAAAGCTTGATTGGGCTTATTATCAGGGGATGTCTTATTTTAGGGGAAACAGGGTAAGAATCTGCTTTTGGTTTTTAGGGTTAGTTCTGTTTACAATTGGCATCTGATACCCTGAAGCTCTAAAGCCTCTTTTCCAGTTCAATCAAACAGCAGAGGATTAAGGTGAGAGAAAAAAGTGGCCAAGGGCAAAGGCAAGTCTAAATAATGGGATCTTAAAAAACCAAGTATGGAATGCAGGGCAGCGTTTGAAGTGCTTCTTAAGAGTTCTGTGAGACCTCAGATGAGCCCATAAATCCTACACCACCATAAATCTCTTTACGGTTCTTCCTGGCAATGTGTCAATATAGGTTGAAGGGAAGCTGGCAAGAAGTAAAAGGACCCTTGGGCACTATAATGCAACTTGAACCATGTGCTCATTTTGAAAACCTGTTTTCTGAAAAAACTTCTGGCTATATGAGATAGAAAGATGGAATCCTAGGCACATAAGTCTATGGGGCATTTCCATTGAATACAGTGTATGTATAGTATATCTGAGCAAGTACATATACAATTGTACTATGCACACAAATGTACTATACACACACATATAGGCACACACACACACACACACATAAACATACACATACAGACCCATACACACACCCCACACATATACTTACAAAGAGAGAACACACACAGACAAACACACACAGAGGGATAGGGAGACAGAGAGAGAGAGAGAATGTGGCAGCCTTAGGCAACATGCTTTTTCCCCCCTGCTCCTTTAGGTTTTTTTTTTTTTTTGGTGACTAAATGGACTATACCAGCGGTCCCCAACTTTCTGGCGCCAGGGACCTGTTTCATGGAAGACAATTTTTCCACAGGCTGGGAGGGGGGATGGTTTTGCATGCAACCTAGATCCCACACATGCGCAAATGAAGCTTTGCTTGCTTGCCTGCCACTTGTGCAGCCCGGCTCCCAACAGGCCATGGACTAGTACTGGTTTGTGGCCTGGGAGTTGGGGACCCCTGGATTAAATTACAGACGAGCCACACTTTTTGATCTAGTATATTGTGCAAACTCAGTCCATGATTTGTTTATGTTTCTGTAGACTATGCAAAGCTAGAAAATTGGCTTAACTGAGCAAAGGCTAAATACTACAGTGTAGAGAGATTTGTATAGAGAAAACTTTTCCAACTATTTCAGTTCCTTAAGATTTGTTCCTAATGCTACCAAAGAAAACTGTCCATGCTTTGGCTTTCAGACCCTCTACTCCATTTGATTCTCTGATTAGGAAAACAGGGGTGTCAATGATACTGTGTCCTGGACTCTCATAAATCATAAGTTTATTTTGTCAAGCATATCTAAGATAACAGGTAAAAGTATAAACATAATTTGAATACATGAAAAGAGTAAGTAAAAAGGAATATTAGGACAGGGACTATGGTTGCCAGGTGTCCACTATTTGAGCGGACAGTCCACTTTTTTCACATTATGTTCACTATTTTTTTTCACAAAATAGTGGACATTTTTTTTATTCAAAAGCTTTATGATGAAATGGTACGTAATCTAAAGCTGTACAGCCTAAGAGAATAAGGATAGGAGAATCGCGTTTTGTCTTTTTTTTTCATAAGTTAGAATGAGACAAAGATCGAATGCTCATTGCAATAATCACATTTTACACAACAGCGCAAAAAATTCATTAAAGCAGTTATCTTTTGATATCGAAAATGTAGTGCTGAAGGTTTTTGCCGAATTTTCGAATTCTGCGAAGAAACGAGAAGAATTGAAATCATTTTTTGAGTTTTGCGAGTCAGAATTCCATGAAGTTTTGCGCCATGTTCCAACATGTTGGTTAAGTTTGTTTAAAGCAATCGAAAGACTTCTTTTAAACTGGATACCTCTAAAATCGTATTTTATTTCTCTTGGATCTGATGAGTGCCATAAGGTTATCTGGAACCTTATTTCAGATCAGGAAAATGAACTCGCAAAGGACGATAAACCAACAATTTCAGAATTGTATTTATATTTCACACACTTCTTCATGTCAATAATGCAAGACACCCTACTGAAGCTGGAAAGCAAGAAAATTCTTGCATGTGATCTTCACATTATCATGTGTAAGCTGCATGATTCTTTGCAAAAAAAATACGATGAGCAGTTTTTTGGAATGAAAGTTTTATTTGCCTTACGTAAAAAACATTTGCCTGAGAATGCCGTGCAAAAGTTCAAGAAAGAAACCATCAATATGTATCAAAGAGCCATTGCGTACCTAGAAAAGTGGTATAATTTCACTGATTCAGTATATGACATGCTAAGTTGTTTCAATCTAATTGATCACAATAATCCTCCAACTTTAGAAGAAAGGATGAACATCTGGTAATTATCACCATGGCGAGAAGAACTTCCACCCAACACTCTCTTCGATGAAATTTCTGCCTTAGAAGAAGTTTATGTTCATCTTCAGGGCGATTCATCCCTTGATAAGTTGACGTACTTTTTCAAGAAAGAGCCAGCTCCGAGTTTACTGAAACTGTTCCAGTATTGTGCATCAATTCCGGTATCAAATGCAAACGTTGAACAAATTTTCAGCATCATGGGAAATTTGTGGACTGATGAATGTAACCGACTGCTTGTACCATCAGTTCGAAGTGAACTTTGTATATTTTTTAATATTTCTCAACGTTGTACTGAAATTAAAGAATTATTCCTTAAACACAAAGAATTGATCAAAGCTGCACAGTCAAATAAAAAATACACACGACAGCAAAGTAAAATGTAATTTAATATTTTACATATTATTATAATATATTTGATGTTTTGAATTTTAAGTAAAGTTTTGAAGTAATTATTTTAATACGTGTTAAAATGTTTGTAAGAAAATATATAATTTAATTGTAATTTTTTTTAATTTTTTTTACTACTTAACACCCCCACCCCCGCTTGTCTGCTATTTTTTGGAAGCAGATCTGGCAACCCTAACAGGGACGGTAGGCACACTGGTGCACTTATGCACGCCCCTTACAGACCTCTTAGGAATAGGGTGAGGTCAACAGTAGACAGTTTAAGGTGAGAGAGAGAGAGGGGGGGGGAGGAAGGGAGGGAGGGGAGAGAGAGAGAGACTCTCACTTGCCCCAATGGGAGTTAACCCCCCCCTTCCTGAAATTTACAAGATTTCTGCAAGGGCAGAGAGCTTGGCAGGGCCTGTTCTTTGAAACCATCAAAGTAAGCAGGCCAATAGAAGAAGAGGCACGGCCTATTGTGCGAATATGAAGAGCCTTGGTGGTGCAGCAGACTAAAGCACTGTTAAGTAACACCAGATGCCTGCAATTACTGCAAGTTCAAATCTCACCAGGCTCAAGGTTGACTCAGCCTTCCATCCTTCCAAGGTAGGTAAAATGAGGACCCGGATTGTGGGGGCAATAAGCTGACTTTGTATAAAAAAGAACACCGCTTAGGGGGGCCCGAAAGCCCTACTAAGCAGGTATATACAAAAGTATGAAGGCTATTGCTTAACACATTGTAAGCCGCCCTGAGTCTCTGGAGAAGGGCAGCATATAAATCGAACCAATCAATCAATCAATAAATAATAAAATTATTTTAAGAATTTTTATAGTTGTTACATTTTATAACAATTATAAAAAAAATTGAAAAGCCCTGCACCAAAATCAAAACAAATATTCCGAGAGCCATAGGTCCTGAAAAAGTGAGGTCATCACCACATTTCAGACCTACAATAGTATGTTATTGCATCCTCAATCAATCAGAATAGACCTGGAAGGGACCTTGGAGGTCTTCTAGTCCAACCCCCTGCTCAAGCAGGAGACCCTATATCATTTCAGACAGGCAGCTGTCCAGTCTTTTCTTTAAAATCTCCAATGTTGAAATACCTACAACTTCTGAAGGCAAGCTGTTCCACTAGTTAATTATCTTCACTGTTAGGAAGTTTCTCCAATATAATAATAATGTAATGTAATGTAATGTAATATATAAACATACCATACCATACCATACCATATAATGGAAGCATCTCTGGGAACCGCTGACACATCTACTGCATACAGGCTCAGGGGCCTGGTATTTGCTGCCCCCAGATACAAATATACAACTTTGTAATAACATGCTTAATATGTGTGAGGAATGATGTAAGCAAGTTGCAAGAACATTAGTTGAGGCAAATGTCAATTGAGTTTCTCAAGGTTGGGAGTTCTACAAATATACAACTAGCCACAAAACAAAACAGAGAGTACAGTGAATGAAAAGAACAATTAGATATCAAAATAAGGGAATTGAAACAAAAGCATAAAACCCAAATAAACAATCGATGACCTGAAACTAAGATGAAACCAAACAGTAATTAAATCTGTTAGAAACAGAAGAATTACTGAAGAAAATTAAATTTCAATATATGAACAAACCAGGAAAATTATTAGCCTATCAATTTTTAAAAAAAGAAATAGAAACCATATCAGCAATAATGGAAGGATCCAAACACTAAATTCAAGATTGCAAATACTGTAATAGAATAGAGAGATCCTGAAAGATGGAGGAACTTAAAAATTATTTTGGTTAGAATCTATTCCAACCATCAAAATAAATATACTACCCTTGATAAATTACCTATTCCAAATGACACCAATCAGAATTTCAGAGATAACTTCACAAGAAAGACAAAGAACTATCAGAAAACTTATATGGAGTGGGGGAAAAGCCCAGAGTCAAAGAAAAAAATCCATGAGATTACAAAATGTACAGTGGTCTTTCAACTCTCCCATAAATAAGCTGCCTGGCATGGGTAACAGATCAAATCCCGAATAGTAGAATGGCAATTTTTGAAGGACCTGGTTTAGCCGATGGACTTCATAAATAATTATGATAGGGAGTTGCAAAGGAGAATAAACATTTAAAGGACACTTTATTAGACAAAGTTTGATAAAAACATAGAATTCAATAAAGGGAATAATAAACCAACAATTTCACCTCTAGGTCCTTCCTCAAATGCTTTTCATTTCAGAGACAATTACAGCAAGAGAAAATTAATTACATATGCAAATATGCCTCATTCAGACTAATTAAAAACACACCAAGACTTATTTAGTGACGGCCGGAAGATACCATGGTTGATGTATTTGCAAAAAGGGGAAGGATAAAATCAGATCTTAAGAAAGAAGGAATATTATGAAAAAATAATTTGACACTCATAAAACCAACACCATCTGTTAGGGGATCTGTACAAACTTTTACTTAGATATGATATACAGAGACAGAAGAAACAAAAAAACTTGTTTGGCAGAAAGGATACAAAAAAACCCTACAATAATGGCAAGAATTATAGATTAAATCTGTAAATCTGTAAGAATTTACACCAAGTTATAACTCAAAGGAAAATTGGTACAAAATGTTTTACAGATGGTATACAATTCCATCAATAATATTTAAAATTGTACTGTAAAATATGTTGGAAATGCCATAAAACATAAGGAACATTTTATTATACGTGGCAGATATGGAACACCCTCCCCGCCTCCCCAAATACTGGAAAGTGATGCATAGTGCAATGCAGAAAAATTTTAAATGTAAATTGAAATGAAATCACAACTTTCCTTATTAGGTAAAATCTCAGAAAAAAATCAATATGAAACATCGTACATTAATGAGATACATTCTTATAGCAGTGTAAATAAGTTTTAATAGAAAGATAGAAAAATAGATAGAAACATACGATTCTGACAATATCTGGTTTGGAATTTAAGCTTAGAAAATATGCAGCAGAGGCAAAACTATACACAATAGGCTTAACTAAATTTAAGAAGAAATAATTCCCATACAAACAACACATCATACAGCATGGCAAATATAATTATTTACAGACTGACTGCTAAGGAGACAAAGTGTCCACAATATGGAAAATTAGCAATTCTGCAAAAAGGGTGAATTTGAAATACCCAATAATTCTTTGTTTCTTCTTTTTAACTATTTTTTGGGGGTATTTTAATTTTTGTACTATGTATTATACTATGGAGATCAGTTCAAGACTGAAATCTTCATTGTACAAAATACTTTGATTTAATCTGCAGCATTTTCTTTTTTTCCTAACACACTCAATTTTGTATGAAAATAATTCAATGGTTATAACATCTATATCTAAATTGTAACTAATGTTAATAGAATCTTTATCTTTTCTTTATTTCTAATCGCAATTGCAATAGCACTTAGACTTATATACCACTTCATAGTGCTTTACAGCCCTCTCTAAGCGGTTTACAGAGTCAGCATATTGCCCCCAACAATCTAGGTCCTCATTTTACTGACCTTGGAAGGATGGAAAGCTGAGACAACATTGTGCTGGTCAGGATCGAACTCCTGGCAGTGGGCAGAGTCCAGTGGTGGGATTCAAGTAATCTAACAACTGGTTCTCTGCCCTAATGATTTCTTCCAACAACCAGTTTGCCAAACTGCTCAGAAAGTTAACAACCGGTTTTCCCGAAGTGGTGAGAACTGGCTGAATCCCATCACTGGCAGAGTCAGCCTCCAGTACTGCATTCTAACTATTGCGTCCCCATGGCTCTTTCACAGATCACAGATAATCACCAGATAATAATCTGTTATCAAAATAATGGAATGCTAATAATTTTAATTACTACTTTATCATGGCATTGAAACAATATGTCTTGGTTTACAAAAATATAATAAAAAGGAAAAATGTGTGAAGTTTGGGTCTTGCGATCCTTTGCTGATGGTCAATGAGTGAATTATCACACTTTGGTTCATTCTGTGTGTCTGTGACATATCTCTAGACTAGATTGTGTTGGCACATTTTTTCTTTAGTGTTCTTGATAAGCCCTTTTTCTTAGACCCTAAACATTTCTCTTTCATTACTGGGTGTACAGACTGATTAGGAAAGGCCTATTTAGTATAACTGCATTCAATCTCTTCTAAGCTTTTAAGACATGTATTACCTTATACGATTGCTGTTATTAAATCATTTGAATAACTCTATTGATTGTTGAGAGCTGTGTAAAGATCTTCAGCTAGCATTTCTGTATGAGCCAATTGGAGCTCCATCTTCCATTAGAGATCATATTCCCCCAATTTTGGTCTGAGGTTTTTGCTTCCCCAGAAATATGAACCAAATCAAATGGTCTTAACTCTGTGGAATACGTATACACATTATATATGAAAATCAGGACATACTAGTGCTGTACAACATGAATACTTTTACAAATAAAAGCAAATTAATTTGCTTGCAGAAGGTTTCCTTGGTAGCAAAACAGCTGATTTTTCTGCTGTGTAAATATGATTTGACTTGAGGAAACAAATATCCAGTGTAGACAAGGCTGTTGAAGGATCACATTCTGTTTCTGACAATTACTAGGAGGCGTGATGGCACAGTGGTTAGAATGCAATATTGCAGGCAAACTCTGTCTACAGTCAGGAGTTTGATCCTGACTGGCTCAAGATTGACTTCCACCTTTTCGAGGTCAGTAAAATGAGGACCCAAATTGATGGGGGCAATATGGTGACATTTGTAAACTGTTCAGAGAGTGCTGTAAATCAGTGACCCTCCACGCCACAACCTTTTGCGTACCAGGGATTAGTTTCATGGAGAACAGTTTTTAGCAGACTGGTGTGTGTGTGTGTGTGTGTGTGTGTGTGTGTGTGTATGATTTTGTGCGCTGCCTGGATCCTGTGTATATGCATATAGGGCTTCACTTGCTCACATGCCTCAGTTCCTGGTAGGCCGCAGACTGGTACCGTCTGCAACCTGGGGATTGGGGACCCCTGCTGTAAAGCACTATGGAGCAATATATAAGTCTAAGTGCTATTGCTATTACTATTTTTTTTAAATCCTAAAGTCTTCTTCAAACTAAATCAATTCATGACATAATTTATCTATTATTTAAATATATACTGCCTTTCTAAATATAATTTTATTTATTTATTTATTTATTTATTTAATTTGTATACCGCCCTTCTCCCAGAGGGGACTCAGGGTGGTGAACAGCCAAAATTAAAAAACATACAAATACAAAAGTTAAGATAATTAAAAAAGAATTAAATCATTAGCTTCCCAATTTAAAACCCCCAAATCCATAAAATTTAAAATCCCAATTAAAAACCATTTAGGCTAGGCCGGCTTGGTGGAATAAAAACGTCTTCAGGGCTTTACGGAAGCTACGGAGGTCCAGGATCAATCGTATTCCAGGAGGTAGCTCGTTCCACAGGGCAGGTGCCCCCACAGAGAAGGCTCTCCCCCTGGGGGCCGCCAGCTGACATTGCCTGACCGACGGCACCCTGAGGAGGCCCTCTCTGTGAGAGCGTATTGGCCGGTGGGAGGTTATCGGTAGCAGCAGGCGGTCTCACAAATATCCTGGCCCTAATAATCATGGCTCATAGGTTTTTCCCATTAATTATCATAAAAAAGGCCAAGAAACTGTATATTTGCTAAGAATCAGAAGTGACTTGATATCACATAATCAATCGATTGATTGATCGATTGAAAGGAAATGAAGTGGGATACTATTCAAAGTAAATGCAATATTTTCCAGTCACCTTTAGTTGATTAAAATCAGATTTCTCAAATGTAATTTGCTCATAATTTAAGGACTGTGCTAACCATCGTTGCTGTTAAATACTAAATCCATGGAAGTTTATTTTATTTATTTGTTCCTATTTCTATACCGCCCTTCTCCAATAGGACTCAGGGCGGTGAATAGCCAAAGTAAAAAACAGAACATACAAAATTTAAAAGCAGTTTAAAATAATTAAATATTTTGGCCGTAAATTAAAACAACCCAATTTAAAATCAATTTAAAATTTAACTCAAGCCAGCCCAGCTAGTTGAAATAAATGGGTTTTCAGGGCCCGACAAAAAATCCGGAGGTCTGTTATTGTACGTATCTCTGGGAGGAGGTTGTTCCAGAGGGTGGGCGCCGCCACAGAGAAGGCTCTCCCCCTGGGAGTTGTGAGATAAGCAATAGACTAACAGAATTTCAGTCAATGAAGTGATGGCCTTAGTGATTTGAAAATCTGGTTCCCACCCAGGTGGCTATTAATAATGCTTTGGATCAGCAATGCCAGCCAAACTTTTTACATATTAAAAATATGACTTAGAAAATTGTAAGTGTACTTTCCTATGAAGAAAGGGATCCCCTGCCAATTTTCTTTTTGAGAGGATAGGATAACTAGTTTTTTTTAAAAAAATCTGATTTACAAAGGAATACTGTTTTGTTTTGTTTTTTAATTTGATTTATATGCCGCCCTTCTCCAGAGACTCAGGGCGGCTTACAATGTGCTTACAATGTGCTAAGCAATGTGCTAAGTAACTGTTGAAGTAAATAGGAGGGTGCTTTGTACTAAGTCCAAAGAAGGTGCAAGATAGCAAGCACATCACAACATGTTTCCTGACCTACATTTGAAGAATGGTATGTGCTTTGGAATGCTGCTGAAAATTTAGAAACTTGCAAGAAAACATCTTTCGATTCTCAAGAAATGAATAGAGATAAAGAGATGACAGGGGGTTCAGCTGCCTTTTGGGGCGCCTGTTCCTCCAAAGTTTTTGGCACCTGTCCCATTCCTTGACTTTCGGCAAAACTGCTCTGCCTACTACTGACAAAAAAGAAGAGGTACTTGCATATTTTTCTGTAACTACATTTCAGTTTTCTTTGTTTTGGCCAACCATTTATCGGTAACATTCACAACGTCCGAGAGCCAGAAAGTCTGCTCAGGCTTCCACTAGCAGAAACCAAAAAATCCAAGTTAGGGATGGTTCTCAATTGGTTTGGTGCACTGTCTGAACACCAAATATTGGGTTAAATAAATATAGTTAGTAAACATGTTGGAATATTAGTCAAGGGAGTTTTCAATTGATCTGTCAAGGTTGGGAGTTTCACAAATACATCCTTGGAACAGCATACATCCTGTGATGATACCTCCAACACCATCAAACAACAGCATCTACCTATCCCAGGTCCTTGGGAGGGCCTTGATGGTTGGATAAAAATCCAAATAAAGTCTAAATATCTGGCAGACAGGAGCCAGCAGAAAAAAAATGCATTCCTGAATGTAATGGAATGAAGAAAAAGCTGTAAATATCAAATATCAAGTTTCTTCTGTGGTCATCAAAAGTTTAAAAATCTGGACTGAATTCCATGCCTTTTGCATAATATTTAGGTCAAGCAATATCAATTTATCAATTGGAATGTGGTCACATTTCGTTCTATGATTAGTTCACAAAAGGTCAGCCTGTAATCAGATTAGTAATTTATTTTATTGCAACAGAGAAGTATTGGTTTGCACGTGAATTAAACCTTGCTTTAGGTTAAACAACAGTTAAAACTACATTAATATGCTCTGCTGCAAATATACACTGAGTTACTGACGAGCCATTCAGCACTTCTGTATATTCACATATGGTTGCCTGCAAAATTAGTTGTGTTAACCAGTAACTGTGTTAAAGTGCTAGCCAAGCCTTATTCTGCCATAAAAAAGAATAGCACCATCAACAGTTGCTATACTTACTCTTTTAATGCAGAACAAGTTAAGGAAAGCAACTGATAAATTTCCTTGGCTTCATTTCCCACTCCTCACCCCCAAATACGTATTCACCTGAGTGTGGAGCACTTGGAATAGTGTGCTCAGCCATCTGTCAAGGTGCCCAAGACCTGTCAATCAAGCCATTTAATACTCTTCTAAAAGATGACTAAATATGTGTATAGAAAGAGGCTTGCAGTTCTTTCAAATACTGTTAATTCCATGTTTATAAGCCTGCTTAATTTATATTGTATATTATATATATATATATATATATATATATATATATATATATATATATATATATATATATATATATATACACATACATATATATATATATATATATTGTGTGTGTGTGTGTGTGTATAATATTGTTTTTATTTGTTTCCTAGTATGATTTGATAGCTTATGAGTAACCTTGACTATCACTAAGTGTTGTATCTTTTTATTCTTGATAGATGTATTTTATTCTCCTTATGTACACTGAGAGCATATACACCAAAGACAAATTCCTTGTGTGTCCAATCACACTTGGCCAATAAAGAATTCTATTTATTAACATGGCAAGTAACAAGCATTTAGGGAAAAAGAGTGAATTGTGCAACTTTGTTTACCAATTCACAAGCTCATACAATAATAAAAAAAGGCATGTTTTTCCAGTAAGGGTGGTATCCTTTATGTTCTGGTAAAAGTGTGTGCTGCAGGTAAATTGACAATTGTAAACATTTCTACTGGGGAGAAAATATAATTGAACACAGTAAGCTGTCCTTTCAAAATAAGCAATATGTTTGAGTTGTAATATTTATCAATATCTCCAAGCAAAAGGTAACTTTATATCTTTGTTTTTCTCATTGAGCCATTGTGTAATAGTAGAGTGAAATTTCACAAGTAAATATTCAGTAACTTTGTTTAAATTATGGTATCTGGATTAAAAGACGGAGGGATGGAAGGATGGATGGAAAGAGAGAGAGGGAGGGAGGAAGAGAGAGATATTTCCAGCACTAACCAGATAATAAAAAGATAAGGGGTAATTATGACTTCCCTCAAGAGACAGCAACATTCCTTAGTTTTCTATTACTGCATCTCTAACTAGGACATAGAAAGAGCAATAGTATTATTTCCAGAAAAACATGACAAATTTCAGTTACATATAAAAATGTTAATGATCATTTTTGTCACCCCATTCTTTTCCCTGTGGTACAATTGCATGGCAGGTTTAAACTTAACATAAGCTGAACCAGATTGATCTCAAACGTGATCTGATATCTGAGAGCCAGTTTGATCCAGCGGTTAAGGCAGCAGGCTAGAAAGCAGGAGACTGTGAGTTCCAAGTCCTGCCTTAGGCATGAAAACCATCTGGGCCAGTCACTCTCTCTCAGGCCAATCCACCTCATAGGATTGTTGTTATGGGGAAAATAGGAGGAGGGAGGTGGGTTGGATATATTTGCCACCTTGAGTTATTTGTAAAAATAATAAAGGGGGGATACAAATTAAAAAAAGGCACTTTTATTTATTATTATTTATTTATTAATTCAATTTGTATGCCTCCCCTCTTCGAAGACTCAGGGCGTCCTTGTATCTTATCCTAGAAGGTACAGACAAAGAAACATAGTCTAAGAACAAACAGAGGGTACACTGAATACTTAAACCAGATGTAAGAGAGCAAGTTTATCAAATTCTACTTTGGGGTGCAAAATCATACAAGCAAGAACTTGAGAAGCATCATTGATTTAAGCTGGTTCAGAGTCTCAAGTACATCCCTGGCTGCAACAGACATTGTTTTCCAGCATTCCTTCTCTTGGTTGCCCTTCAGGCAGAGACAAGTGAGGACTTCATTCAAATTCTTTTTCATTTGAATTCTTCCATCCCAATTGAATATTGGAAAGGAATGAGGTACTATAAAAGCAGGAGTCAAAACTCAGATAATTCTCTGAAAACACAATGAGACCAAGTTTGATGTGGGGAGGAAGCAGACAAAAGAAAGATCAAGTTCAGAAATGGTTGTGGAGACAGGAATTCCAAAAAAGATTTCCCCCAGGCATTTCTCTGATGGAGAGAATTGGGCAGGGAATTGGAATGCTCCCAATTGCTCTGTTCTAAATCCCGCACCCTCCCTCCCTCCTCCCTCCTCCTAGTCACATGACCAAGAGCAAAGCTTTGGGGTTTGTGGAAAAAATTCTATAAGTCGCTGGTTCTCAATCTTTTCTTCATCGTAGATCCCCTTTAAATACCTTTTGTGGCCACAGACCATGGCCATGGACTCCCAAGACTTAACTCAAGATTTAAATCATAACATTTCTTTAAGTCCTCGTAGACCCCCTATGATGATATCGTTCCCCCTCCCAGGGGTCTCTGGATCACAAGTTGTTGTGGCCCACCAGTGGCCTGCGCGGATCGTGTCTGATCCTGACGACGAGGAGGCTGGTGTGGTGTCGCGCCAGCAGCCTGAGCAGCCGGCGCTCACATCGGACAGCGAGGAGGCTGAAGAGGATGTGGTGCCAGAGGCAGAGACTCAGCCAGGGCCTTCAGAACCTCCAGAGGCTCCTTCAAGTGGAAAGAGCGAAGTGGAGGAGCCTCTTCTCAATGCTCGAGCACGCAGGGCTGCCAAAAGGCAGGAGTGGCTACTCAGGAGGAGGAGGTCTCCTCGAGAGTAAGGTTTGAGAATAATTGGCCACTCCCTTAGCCTATTTAAGTCACACGCCTTTAGTAAGTTTCTTGCTGGAAACAACTTGTAATTATCATCAGAGCATTTTTGGAAAAGTCTTATCATATCTTGTTTTCTGGGCTGGTTGCCAACCTTTGCCGGACTTTAGTTTATTCTTGCTACTTAATAAATTTGATAAGGACCGCTGGTGTGTGTCAATATCCTTGGGAATCCGGAGCTTGGGCAGAACACAAGTTGAGAACAACTGGTATAAGTCACACTCTGCATCCTTTCCTTAGGTTATTTTTCTACTTTATCCTTATTGTTGGTTTGGAGCCTTTGAATCAGTGCTGCTGACTGCTGAAGACTGCCTGGACTAATAGTTCCTGTAACATCCTTGGTAGCATTTTTTGGAAATGGTTTGCCCTTGCCAGATTCTTAGGCATGAGAGAAGGTGATTGACATATGGCCACCTGGCTAGCTTTATCCCTAAGGTGGAACTAGAATTCTCTCCCCTGGCTTCTAGCCTAATGCCATAACTGCTACAGCAAACTGATCAATAATTCATCTTTATTATGAAGCAAAGAAAATGGCTACAGCAGAACCAGGAAAGAAATCAGCAGAAAAACAAAAATACTACTACTACTATTACTACTACTACTACTACTACTACTACTACTACTAATACTGCTACTTGGAACATCGTACATCTTAAGAAGGTACTTGGTTGACACCAAGGATGCTGGAAGCAACCCGTATCAGCCATTATCACCAGTCAATGGTATTTGTGATGGATTTTTGAATGTTCAGTTGACTGAGTTTCATGTTTAATGAATAAAGTATATAATAATAATAAGAAAACAATTAATAACAACAAATTAAACCTTGGCCCCATGGAGAATAATTGGTCAAACACTTCCCCTGCGTCTATATGAAATAAAACACACATGTAAAATGAATACATTTTATGAAGCCGAGCTTTAAAATCAGAGTAAATAAAACAAGGGTTTAAATACAATATATATGTCTCTTAAATCCAGAATTCTTTCTATGTAATTATATTCCAAAGTTTTGGCATATACAGTAGCAATTGCAATAGCACTTAGGTTGCAATACCGCTTCACAGTGCTTTACAGTGCTTTCCTCTCTAAGCGGTTTACAGAGTCAGCCTATTGCCCCCAACAATCTGGGACCCTCATTTTACTCACCTTGGAAGGATGGAAGGCTGGGTCAATCTTGAGGCTGGTGAGATTCGAACTGCCAAGTTTCAGGCAGCCAGCAGTCAGCAGAAGTAGCCTGCAGTACTGCACTCTAACCACTGTGCCACTGCGGCTCATATAATTCAATATTGTGTTATCATCTTTGGAACTTATTTCCAACATCCTAATTGAAACTCATCTGATACTCATTAACTCTTATGGAACAAAGTCTCCCAAAGTGAAGTGTTTATCTCTAAGGAGCATCTCATTGACTGATTTGGACTTGATAGTGATGCTGCCTCATGGGTGTTCAGTATCTTCTAGATCAGGGTCTGGATTGCAAGTTCTTGCTTAAATCCTAGTTCTGAAACCTAGACAGAGAAAACAGTTCTCTTATCATTCTCCCTCAGATAAAGAGTTCTCTCAAAGGATCATGCTACTTACAGTGTATCGTTTTTTAGAAACGGTAACAGAATTGGGAGGGACCTTGGAGGTCATCTAGTCTGCTCATGCATGCTAGGGTTGGATTAGGTGGACCTGTACTAGGGATTTGAACTGCCGAACTGCCAACCTTTCTGATCGACAAGCTCAGTGTTTTAGCCACTGAGCTACCTAGTCAGGTAAAAAGAAATATTACCTCATATTTTGAAGCGAAGTTTGCTAGCAAGCAGGTAGGAAGGTGCCTTCTCAGGTGGTTAGGATTAGCCTTTGTCTTATTATATACGATTGAAAGAAGGTTAGAATCAAAATCTACAGGTTACATATTCACTGTCCTGTAAAGCCTTTACTCTTAGTTTCTCATTATTAAGTAATATATCGTAGCATATAGGATGACAATTTTGCATATACAAGAAATAGAAAGCCATTTGTTGAGGTTGTGGGTAGGAATGGTGGCTAAACAATGTACACATATACAGTATATTAGGATATCCAAGTCAGAATAGCTTTAGAAATAGGCAAACATCATTCTTATGATTCTCTGATCTATAGGGAAATTTATGCTGTGTCTGAAGAATGTGATGTTTTTGTCATTGTGTCTATTTTTATATGTGACAAAAAAAATCTTTCAATAGCAACTTCTCTTGAGACAGGTCTGCAGCTATTTTAGTCCTCATGTACACCAATATTCTGTCATTTAGTTATTTACGTAAATTCCAACATCATTCCCCATCTGATTATCCTATGCATATATTCTAAGAGGCTTATATTTACTGATAATACATATAATTATAAATAAACACAAATTTCTTATTTTATGTTTGTTAAAGAAGGAAGAATCCACAATCTTTGAGTCCTCTGAAGTCCTGTTTAATAGTAGCCTGGTACCCTTGAGCAGTGGTGAAATCTAAATTTTTTTACTACCGGTTCTGTGGGTGTGGCTTTGTGGGCGTGGTGTGGCTTGGTGGGCGTGGCAGGAGAAGAATACTGCAAAATCTCCATTCCCTCTCTACTTCTGGGGGAAGGATATTGCAAAATCTCCATTCCCACCCCACTCTGGGGCCAGCCAGAGGTGGTATTTGCCAGTTCTCTGAACTGCTCAAAATTTCCACTACTGGTTCTCCAGAATCTGTCGGAACCTGCTGGATTTCACCCCTGCCCTTGAGGTTTCAGACTCTACCTCCATGTGCCATAATTTTCAAGAGGGCGTCCATTTTTAGCTATCCTAAACCAGGCACTAAATAAGTTGGAAGACACTGCACCTGTCACCAGATAGAAGAAAAATACTGTACCGTAATCTAAAGATTACTTACTGACATCACCACAGGTGATCTGTGCATGCGCAGAAGTGCACGTGTGTGAGTGAGCGAAGGGAGCACACATGCGTGCTTCTGTTGTGAACCAGTAGTAAAGATAAGTAGAACCCACCCCTGCTGTAGTACCCAAGTATCCTCCAAGTCAAATTCATGTAGAATGTTTTGGAGAAGTCTAATTGAATAGTATTAGTGCCCAGAGGCACTAAGGCATCTCATTTCAAAAAAGGCCCCAGCCTGTGCCCCCGATGAAGCTAGGTATTCCTGGACCTAGTATTTATTTGTTCATCTAGCAAGAGCCAGGAGTCCAGGAAGATCTTCAAATTGTGGATCTATTCCCTTAGGGCTGGGGTAATCCATTTATATATAATATTGGAGCTGCCAGAGAACCATGATGAAAAAAACAGTTAACTCTTGCTTGCTTGAATTCAAGTTTAGCTTTTCTCCTACCATTTAGAACCTATATGCCAGAATGAGATTTTGAAAGATTTCCATCTGGGTCCAAGGATGGTACTATAAAGCTGAATGGCATAAGGCTATATCAACACAGCCCACATGACTTTTCCCAAAGGCTTTGTATAGATATTAAACTGAAGAAGGGAGGAAAAGTTCAACCTCTGTAGCACCGCCCCCAAAGGAATAGCTGACCTTAACTGGAACTGTCTGTTAAATTAGAAAAGGAACCACTGCAAAATGGGATCTCAGTCTCCAAATCTCAGAGGTAGTGCAGACAGATATCATGCTCAGTGGTCTCAGAAGCCATAGAAGGGTCAAGTAGGATCAAACCTTAACACAGTTGGTCCTAGTGCTTGACTAGGTGGCTCAGTGGCTAAGACACTGAGCTTGTCAATCAGAAAGGTCGGCAGTTCGGCGGTTCGAATCCCTAGTACAGGTCTCCTGCGTGAGCAGGGGGGTGGACTAGATGACCTCTAAGGTCCCTTCCAACTCTGTTACTGTTACAATGGACTGACCAATAGTGTCTCTGTATAAAGTCCAAGCCTAGATATTGATCGAAGAGAGCCTAGTTCATTTTTTAATGCTCTGCAGTTGAATACCTACCATGCATTCAACAACTTCCTTCCAAAGACTGTGATACTTATTAAACACCACTCAAGATAGATCAAGGAAGGGTTTCTTAAAGAGAGGGGCACATGTAGTCTCCCTTGGGGCTGCCAGCATTTTTCACCCTCACAGAGAAGCATCAATGATCCAGATTATCAAGATATCCTCTGGCCCTACAAAAGAGCCAAGCCGGGGGGGGGGGGGGAGGCAGTGACCAAGCCTGCCAATAGGGCCAATAGCAAAGGCACTCTATCCATTTCCTCCACAGTCCACAGCCAAAGGAATCTCAGAAAACAAACAGTGCCCCAGTCATTACTTCAGGAAGAGTGGCATTACCCAAATGTGGGTAATGACAGTAAAATACTGTGCAAAATGGTTAAAGTAGCTAGGCTGGAGGTGCTTCTGCTCACCCTTCCCTAAAAGCACATCCATTGTTCTAAAAAAGACCAAAGCCACCAATTTATCACTGTAATAAGAAAAGCAAAATAGCCGGAACACAAACACCTAACTTGATAGGTGAAGTTCTACTTCTGCCCTCTCCTGCCAGCCGTCATGGTGTCAGTTCTGACACTTCATCTCCTGGGATTTCTCAGTGAACCAATCCATATTCTGGGATTAATGCACACAATGAGAAGCTGCTCGGGGCAATTTTGTCACATGTTCAGGTTCCCCCTTGTCAGAGGCTAATTAGGCCCTCAATAGCCTGATTGTTGGAACTATGCCCAGGCACTTCTGGAAGCACTCTGGGTTCTCCAAGCCTCCGAGGCAAACTGTCCTAATGGGTCTAGCCCCGCCCAAGTCCCAAGCAGAAATTAATGTTCATTGGACAAAGAAGCCAAATGTAACACCTTTCATATTCAAATCTCCTTTGTATTGTTCTGAAGTGAACATTAAGCCTAACACATGGCAGCATGCGTGTCTTGAGCCAGAATTTATGAGATAAATCCATGAGCTCCTTGGCTTTCTCAGACCTGGGACCCAAGGCATGGAGCACTTGCCCAAAGACAAGATCAAGGAACCTATAGAAAGATCCAACTGGTTGCAACGTGGGCAATGCACCAGAAGGACAGTCACCTTGTCTACATCGTACTGATTTCCATCTCAGAAGCCGTGTTCACAAACCAGCTGTCCCTTAAGATCAGTGTTGCCTATCCTCCCCACTTGAGTTACAAACTTGTTACAGGAACCTGGAGGTATCTCTGAAATGGTGATCTTCACCCTCTTAGTAATACCCATCAGAACCAGCTAATTATTCACAACCTGATCATGGATTGGCATGGCCTTATTATAAACACACCTGGGGTTGACCAGCAGTAGTTTAAGACCAAGGTCATTACAATCTGATCACCAGGTTGGAAGTAAAAATCAACACCAAGTAATCAATTCCCTGTAATGGCCCTTTTGGCACTGAAATTGTTTAAATGCCAGGGTTTATGTAAGTAGTGTAAATGTAAACAGAATCCACAAGAAGAATGAGTTGATTATTTTCTTGTCCAGGTGTTCAGAAATAGACATTTGAGCTGGAATAGTAAATACAGATAAGAACAACATGTTTAAATTCAAATAAGGGCACACTGTTCCTTGCTATCAGCCCAAGCAAACATATATGCATGCCAGAATTTTTATTCTTTATTTTAAATAAAAGTTCCATTACTTGAAGAGTTTATCTCAACCAGAAGATTCTAAAATATATTTGTTAAAACAGGTAGTTAGAATGTATCAATTAATAATCAAGAAACTGGTTGCAACTCACAAAAATAGCAATTTTGCTTTAGGAGGAGGAGAGGAACAGATAATTACGATGATACGTGAACACTGATTCAGTGAAATTAATGTATGAGTAACCACAATTAGTGGGATTTAAAGCCAAATACAATCATGTCTTTCCTTCTCATTCTCTATACAGAACAAATTAGATTGGAAATGTTGCTTTATATCAATACTGGCAGTGTTCACCCATGGCTCGTTTCCATTCAATCATCCTTTTCATTGCTCAAATCCTGAGAGCTAGTTTTAAATCAATGTATAGTTGTCTTTACCACTAGTAACCTCAGTAAAATACTGAGACCAAGAATCTTTGAGCAATTTCTGTTCTATCCCTACTAGCCACAAGTAAGAAAAAAGAAAGAAAAAACCCTTCAACATTGTTCCAGGAGGATGGAATTAATCCAAATGGCTATTATCCCCATTTCCAGCCTTATTACGTAAAAAAATAATTGAACAACAAAATAGTCAAGCCAACCATCCTTGGGAAGAACCTTCTTGAGTGAGCAGAACATAAGGACCTGCATCGGCAACAGATTGAAGCCGGAGTTCCTTCCAATGGAGAAATAGATCACCTGACAGCTATAGAGAGTAAGGAAAATGATCTTGACAGAGATATGCAAGCTCAGTTGCCAAGGAGACAAGGAGTAAAATATTTTTTTTTAAATTCAGAATGTCTAGATAATATTCAGAAGCAATTCAAGCAAACATCCTTTTAATTCACTGAAATATAAGGAAGAGGAGGAGGAACAGCACCAACAGACTTACAGTAAATAATCAATAAATGTAGTTTTAATATAGGGGCTGACACCACTACTATGAAGTTGCAACTCCATAGCTCCATTCAGCTCTTAAACATTGATAGTTGATCAGGTATATATTTAAGACTCCAAGTCAAACTTGCCACCCTCCTGATGACTCCAAGAAGAACACGTCTGTGGGGTTTTCTTGGCAGCTATATTCCTTCTTCTAAGATATGTTCAACTTCAAATCTGGAATTGTCTGGTGGTGTCCTATCTCTCCAGGTCTAATGGAAGATCAACCAAGATCAGCTCAGAGAGACCAGAACCTGCCTTTAAACTTGTTTAGAATCCTCATGTGGAGATGATTCTGATTTCAGACATATGGACCGGTTTCTATAACAGACAGTCCTGTCTTCCAAGGGAGGGAAGTATCTTAGTGGTTCATGAAGATGCTACATATAAATATCTGTAATAGGACCATCTGGCCCAATTTTGTTGAAAGACTGGATGCCTAGAAACCTATGCACTTATTCTGGAAGAAGCTCTGGGTTTTGTCAATCTGGGTAAATATAGATCATCTGTTTGTTTAGAAAAGAGTTGAAATATATTGAAGCAAAATAGTGCAATCCGATAGAACAGGGGTGTCAAACTCGTGGCCTACGGGTCAGATGCGTCACATGCTGGCCACACCCTCCCCCGGTTTAGCGAAGGGGAAAAAACTTGCGATACGTCATGTGATGACAACGTGTCATTGTGAGTTTGACACCCCTGCTATAGAATACATAAAAGTCTTTTATTACAGCATTTCAAAATATTGGCAAATCCCACCAAACAGATCTTACTGTTATGCAGTGTTGGTTACCTCTAAAGTACCTGACCTGATGTAACAATTGCCTTTCTCTCTCTCTCTCTCTCTCTCTCTCTCTCTCTCTCTCTCTCTATATATATATATATATATATATATATATATATATATATATATATATATGTATATATGTTTTCTCAGGTTTTCGCGGGTGTTTGTATGTAGGTCTTTGGTTATTCGGGTCTTCTCCCACGTAAAATTTGTAGGTCTTTGGTTATTCGGGTCTTCTCCCACGTAAAATTTATATACATATATATATGTATATATGTATATATGTATATATGTATGTATATATATATATATATATATATGTATATATGTATGTGTATATATATATATATATATATGTAGGTCTTTGGTTATTCGGGTCTTCTCCCACGTAAAATTGGAAGTGTCTTGGCGACGTTTCGACGAAGTCTCATTCGTCATCTTCAGGCTGGTGTTCTCGGCTTCGTGCTTCCAGGAGCAATGTGAGATCGCAGCTGTCTCTTCCTTTTAACTGCTAGTGGGGGTGTGAGCTGATTGGGTGGGAACTTGGCTGTGTTCTGATTGGGTGGAGGTGTGTTCTGATTGGTTAGGGGCTCAGCTGTGCTCTGATTGGATGGGGGGTTGGTTGTGCTCTGATTGGCTGGGGGTGTGTTCTGTTTGGGTGGGGGCTTGGTTGTGCTCAGCTTAGTCTGAGTTGCAGGGGGATTTGAGCTGGTGAGCTGCGTTGTTGTTGTTTGGCTTCGTGTTTGTGGCCGTGCGAGCTCTTCATGGTGGGTGTCAGTCTGCTTCATGTATGGATTGGAGAGGTTTAAAGTGGCTAATGATGCAGCTGCAGTCTGGCTTCTGGTCCTTGGTCGTGGCTCATTATCGCACTCTCACACCACCACTCTCATTATACGCACTCTCACACCACCACCCTGCCCAGATCAACTCTGTAGCCAAGACACTCATTTCCAGAACAAAACGCTTAGCTGACGAACAGCACCTAAAAACCGAACTACACACCCTCACTAACGTACTAACATCCAATGGATTCCAAAGAAATAAGATCACCAACCTAATCCAAAAAGAAACCCCCACTAAAATCCAAGACACAGAACAAGAAAACGGCAAAGCCCTCCTCCCATACATAAAAGGCACCACAGACAGAATAAGCAAAATCCTCCACAAACATAACAAACCTGAGAAAACCTGAGAAAACAAATATATATATATATATATATATATATATATATATATATATATATATATACACACACACACATATACATATATGTACATACATATACATATATACATATATACACACACACATATATATAAATATATATGTTTTCTGAGGTTTTCGCGGGTGTTTGTATGTAGGTCTTTGGTTATTCGGGTTTTCTCCCGCGTAAAATTGGAGGTTTCTTGGCAACGTTGCCAAGACACCTCCAATTTTACGCGGGAGAAAACCCGAATAACCAAAGACCTACATATGGCATAGGACCCGGGTACCTCCGAGACCGTCTTCTGCCACCAATAGCCTCCCACCGACCAGTTCGCTCCCACAGAGAGGGTCTCCTCAGGGTGCCATCAGCCAAGTTATGTCGGCTGGCGACACCCAGAGGGAGGGCCTTCTCTGTGGGAGCCCCAGCCCTGTGGAATGAACTGCCCCCGCCCCCAGAAATTCGTAAGATCTCCGACCTCCGGGTGTTTCGCTGCGCATTGAAGACCCTGTTGTTCCGCCAGGCCGGACTATCAACACAATAGTTTTAAATTGGGTATTTAAATTTATTGGGGTTTTAAATTTGAGCCACCTATTTAATTATTTTAAATTTTATACTGTTGTTTTGTCTGTGTTTTTAAATAGGCTGTACACCGCCCTGAGTCCTTCGGGAGAAGGGCGGTATAGAAATAAAATTATTATTATTATTATATTATATTATTATTATTATTATTATTATTATTATTATTATTATATATATATTTCCACACAGATTGTCCACTGGAGGTCACTGGTTCTTTACTGTAATAATACTGGCTAACCTATATACATCTATTGTAAAAAAAGAATTAGGGAGTCTTCAGGCTACTGCTTTTAATAAAGAAAAATATACCCGCTAAATGCATAGACATGTCAAGGTTTGTCTGTGCTCCTAGCATACTTCTGCACAGATTCATCTTACACTGCAAGAAGAGCAGGTACCAAGAGTCCAATCCTCTCCCAATCTGGAAGAGATTTCAGCATGTAAATATAGGAATGTTTCTCTCTTCCACTCTCTATTGCTGGGAAGACGTTGTTTGACGTAGGATTATTGGAAGAGATCCATCCAAGTTTAGTTAAGAAAGTCCAAAGAAGCAAAAAAGAAGAAGGATATTTTAAAAGCAAGAGCAACCATCGAATGTTCTGAATACTTGTATTGTCTTTTGGTTCCTGCATGTGTGACATCTGATAGCCATTCTGGTTTCTTATTAACCTCAGCTGCTTTCTGGAGTGTGACCAAAAAGGTCTCAGTAAGGGAAGGTTGAATAATGTTATAAAATACTCAATAGTTAAAAACATTTAGTTCAAACAAGACAAAGAAAAGATACTTGATATTTGCTCCATGTTTTCAGACTGCAATTGGTGCAGGGATAAATTTTGATAGCAATCCATACAGCACTGATCTCAGGAAGCTGACTTCAGTCCAGCCAGGACATCTTGAAAAGGATTTTTATTGGTTGACAATTTGTGGGATAAAAAAAGATAAGAGTTATAAAAGTACAAATGGTATCTCCAGATGTGAGTAGTTGTTAGCAGAATGAATCCATTATGAAAGAGCACAATGTGGCATTTTGGATAGAGTTCTCCCAAAAAATCATGATCTGGGAGAAACATATTCCAAGCTTACCCCTCTGTCTGCAATAAAAACCAATTACTCTTATTTATAGTAACATCTATCTACTGCTCCAAGAGAAACTCAATTAAAGCTCATACCACCCCTAGCAGACAGCCCATTATATTTTTAAAAGCTGCACTATATAACCTAACTTAGCAACTTAGAAACAGAGGGCAATCACAAGGCACTGTAGATTTCACAGATGGCGTCTTGGAACAGAGCTGCAAACATAAGATATTTTGTACTCAGCAAAATTGCAAAGCTATTGTGCTCAGAAAGCATCTCCTCAAAGTAATTGCAAGTTCCATCTAGAACATTATAGATGGATGTCTAACCAAAGGTTAGACATTCATTACAGAAGGCATATATTCCTTGACTTACAACCACAACTGAGCCCAAATTTTCTGTTGCTAAGTCAGACAGTTGTTAAGTGAATTTTGTCCTGTTTTACAACTTTTGATGCAACGGTTGTTAAGTGAATCACTGCAGTTGTTAAGTTAGTGACATAGTCATTAAATGAATCTGGCTTCCCCATCGACTTTGCTTGTTGGAAGGTCGCAAAAGGTGATCACATGACCCCATCATAAATATGAACCAGTTGCAAAGTGTCTGAATTTTGATTACATAACTGTGAAGATTCAGCAATGGTCGTAAGTGTGAAAAACTGGCTTAAATTGCTTTTTTCAGTGTTGTTGTAACTTCGAATGGTCACTAAATGAACTGTTGGACTACCTGTACTTATTATTATTAACCAATATTAGTTAAGAATGCTTCTTTCTTCTTTTTTCTATCCTGTAAAGTCGTGTGTGTGTGTGTGTGTGTGTGTATACACACACACACAATATATATATATATACAATATATATATATATATACAATACACACACACACACACACACACACTTGTATATATACAAGTGCCAAGACACTTTCAATTTTACATGGGAGAAGACCCGAATAACCAAAGACCTACACACACACACACACACACACACACACACACACACACACACACATATATATATATTCTGTAAGGAAGACAAAAGAATTCTTCATGATGATTGAATTTAGAAGCATTAAAAAAAAGGCAATGCATCAGGGAGAGAATGTATGCTTCCTGCCAAGCAAGCACAGAACGACATATTTGCTAAGCAGAGCCACATCTCTCTCTCTCTCTCTCTCTCTCTCTCTCTCTCTCTCTCTCTCTCTCTCTCTCTCTCTCTCTCTCTCTCTCTCTCTCTCTCTCTCTCTCTCTCTCTCTCTCTCTCTCTCTCTCTCTCTTTTTAAAGTGACAAAGGCACCCACCCAAGAAACCTGAGAAAGAGAAAACAGAACACACATATAGGAAGCAGTAACACTTTTGAAGGCACAACATATTTTAAACTGAAATCTTCTTCTTGGGTTTACCTAACAATTTCCTCTTGGGAAATGTTTGCAACCAGGCAAACATGCTGTCCCTTGCAATGCCTTTAAAGACCCTCCCTCTTTAAGAAGTCAAGTTGAAAAAAAGCTGACGGGCAGGCATGCCTTTCCAACTCATCAGCCAGACATTCTTTCTGAATGAACTTGAACAAACAAAACCATGGTTCATATGTTCGAATGCACTCGGAGAAGCAGGACTGTGTCAGCAGATAAAAGACAGATTTGTGCATATATTTTACACTTGTGTATATAGGACCTACCTGAACTCTTAAGTCTCTAAATTCACCTGTGAATCTATGGTATTTACAGACAATCTGTCCATGCTTAGACTTATGGCAGTCGTGCTGATCAGGGGTGGGTTCTACTTACCTTTACTACTGATTTGCAACGGGGCTGCTCGCACACGCTCTTCTGCACATGCCATGAGCAGAAGCGTTCTGATGACGTCGGGGTCGGTGGGCGGAGCCTCCCGCTGGTTTTACTACCAGTTCTATAGAACAGGTGCGAACCGGGGGCAACCCACTATTGGTGCTGATGTCTATGTATGTAGTTGGGATGGGATTTGCCTCTGTCATCTTCCTTCCCTTTGGTATTTGAATGTGAGTATTCATGAGCATAAAGAAACATTGGCCTCATGGTAAATCTCCAGTGTTTTAAGCACATTCTTTCAGAAACTAGTTATGGTGATTCTATGATACAGGTATTGGGTTCATGTAACCTTTAAAGCACAGTTTTCAAAAAAAGCAGTCACTGATGGACCTTGCTTCTTAATGTCAAGCTGCTGGGTGAATGGTTGTTTACCTCTAATGCATAAAGAGAAGCTGCCTCATTACTTTTGCTTCCTCCTGCCCTCCCCATGCAGCTTCTTCTCAAAGAGGAAGCTCCTCATGAAAGAATTGCATCTTCCTTCGGCATACAATCACACCATCTTTTCCACCTTGGGGCCGAAGCTGTCTACATTTAGCTGCTCTAGAGAAATACAGTACTAAGCAGTTGGCCAGGCCTGATGGAAGTCTTGGTCCTCCATCCCTTTCAAGAGGAAAGACACATCGAAAGTATCTTTTGCTTTCAGCAAGAACAGAATTCTAGATGACATTCTAGAACTGAGAATGACACCCCCCCCAAACCAATCCAGGGAAAATTGGGCTATTTCCAGAACTTAGAACCCAGCCTATAAGGTGAGCTTTAGTATAATCCCTGAGGTATGTATGTATGTATCAGTGGTGAGATCCAAATTTTTTTACTACTGGTTCTGTGGGCGTGGCTTTGTGGGCGTGGTATGGCTTTGTGGGCATGGCAGGGGAAGGATACTGTAAAATTTCCATTCTCACGCCACTCCTGGGGGAAGGATATTGCAAAATCTCCATTCCCACCCCACTCTGGGGCCAGCTAGAGGTGGTATTTGCCGGTTCTCCGAACTGCTCAAAATTTCTGCTACCGGTTCTCCAGAACCTGTCAGAACCTGCTGGGTTTCACCCCTGGTATGTATGTATCAGTGGTGGGATTCAACATTTTTTACTACTAGTTCTATGGGCATGGCTTAGTGGGCGTGGCAGGGGAAGGATCCTGTAAAATCTCCATTCTTTCCCCACTCCAGGGGAAGGTTACTGCAAAATCCCCATTTCTCCCGATCAGCTGGGACTCGGGAGGCAGAGAATAGATGGGGGCGGGGCCAGCCAGAGGTGGTATTTACTGGTTCTCCAAACTACTCAAAATTTCTGCTACCGGTTCTCCAGAACTGGTCAGAACCTGCTGAATACCACCTCTGATATGTCTGTCTGTCTACCTGTACTTAATTTTATAAATTAAATTTGTATCCTGCCTTAGATACAGGAACTCAAGGTGGCCTAGATAGTGCACTGACCTCCTGTTTATCTCCACATTAGGAACTCTGGGACGGAGACTGAGCTAAGAGAACACCACTAGCCCAGTCTCTTAGCACATTTCTGTGACTGAGGCAGGACTAGGACTTGGGTCTCCCTGTTTTTTGTCCAAAACTTTAACCACTGTGCCACGCTGGCTCTCTGGGTTCCTCGGCGTGGCCACGTATGAACAGCACCCCAGCACTTAATGCTTCATTTTAAATGAGGGTGACCTAGAATCTGGGTTACCTCATTCTTAGTTCAGCACCTTTCCCACTTTGCCATTCCAGCCCTCTCTAATTTTATACTGAACTTGCATTTCCCCCCATTGTCTTAGTTAGAGTGCAATCTTGTACAATTTAAAACCGTTTCATACTGTCAAGCGGCAGGAGGCTCTTTTTCTCTTCTGTTTTCTCTATTAATGTCTCTCAGGAGGGAGAAGCACAAAAAAAAAAAAGCTCCCCCTTTTTTTATAGCATTGGTGCCAGCTGCAGTAGAAAAGTTTTGGCAGATGTTTTTAACCATAGGATTTTGCAGGAGGAGAAAAATGCTCACAGCATCCTATTTTTAGGGCATCTGTATGATTAAGAGCAATGTGTAGGTGTAGCTAAATAACAATATGGTTTCCATTATTGTGTTTTTGAATTTAATTTTTTGGTTCTTATGTAACAGTAATGTCTCAAATAGTAAGTCTGCATGAACAGTAGGAAAATCTCCTTCTGTGCTACAGTAGATCCCTCTATGTGTTCTAGGCTGCTGCATTTACACAGTATTAGGAACAGGGATGGGTTCTAAATTTTTTTACTACTGGTTCTGTGGGTGTGGCTTATTTTGTGGGTGTGCCTTGGAGGTCATGTGACTAGGTGGGCGTGGCTAGCTGGTCAGACTCATTTCTGGAAGGTCCTCGCACTTATGACCAGTCCTTGCCCTTATGACCTGACTCATTTGTTTGCTTTTAACACTGATCAGCTGTAGGACGGCCCTTTGAAGCCCCACGACAAGAGTTTAAACAGTTTTGTTTCCCTCTAGTCATCAGCTGGGACTCAGGAGGCAGCAATAGATTCAGGGTGGGACCAAATAAAAGGTAAGAATAACATGGATGGGTGGGGGGGGGTGGGAGGGCGTGGGGGGGAGAACCGGTTCAGTGACGTCATATCGTCACCGCTATCGGCTTGGCCGAACCGGACTGAACCGGGAGGAACCCACCACTGATTACGAATGCAGAAACCCAGGGGAAGATGCATTCAGGCCCATCACTTTTATGATGTCTCTTTTGCACCCTTGTTTTAGTGTGTTGAGTTGAGCCTGGTGCAGATGAAAGCAGCAAGGCATAATGTACATTGTGTTGGATTTCAGCTGGGCACATCTGACTTCTCATCTCCACTTAACAATGAAGTTCACAGTGAGCTTGTCTTCAATCCTCTCTAACTTCAGCACAACAGTGCCCTGCACACTTGTTTTAACCGCTGTGTCCCCATCCCACTGCCTTCCTCTCATCCTCAGTCCATTTAAAGTTGTGTTTGCCTTCTTCCTTCTGCTATGGGCATGATCTAGGATCAGTGGTGAAATCCAATTTTTTTCACTACTGGTTCTGTGGGCGTGGCTTGGTGGGTGTGGCTTGGTGAGCAGGGGAAGGATACTGCAAAATCTCCATTCCCTCCCCACTCTGGGGCCAGCCAGAGGTGGTATTTGCCAGTTCTCCGAACAACTCAAAATTTCCGCTACCGGTTCTCCAGAACCTGTCAGAACCTGCTGGATTTCACCCCTGTCTAGGATGCGAACAGAATAGAATAGAATAGAATAGAATAGAATAGAATAGAATAGAATAGAATAGAATAGAATAGAATAGAATAACAGAGTTGGAAGGGACCTTGGTGGTCTTCTAGTCCAACCCCCTGCTTAGATAGGAAACCCGATATCAGTGATGGCTAACCTTTTTGCCATCGTGTGCCAGGAGCGGAGGGGGGGGTCGCGCACATGCCCACACCCGTAATTCTATGCACCCTGCCCCCAAGCATGCATGTGTGACCCTCCCCCTGGCACGGTAGACCAGTTTTTTGCTCTCCCCAGCCTCCAGAGCCTTTCTAGGAGTCTGGGGAGGGTGAAAATGGCCTTCCCCACTCCACCCTGGAGGCCAAAAATGGCCCATTTTCCAACTTCTGGTCCCACCGGAAGTTGGCAAATGGACCATTTCCGGCCTCCGGAGGGTCTTTGGGTGTGTGTGTGGGGAAGGCGGATTTCGTCCACCCCAGAATCCTAGAAAGGCTCTGGAGGCTGGGGAGAGAGAAAAATGGGCTCCCCCCCCCCCGAGGTCCTCCGGAGGTAGGAAACAGCCTGTTTCTCTACTTCTGGTGGGCCCAGAAGGCCTGAAAATCAGCTGGCGGAGTTGAGCTCACGTGCCCACTGATATGGCTACGCGTGCCACCTGTGGCACACATGCCATAGGTTCACCATCACGGCCCTATACCATTTCAGACAAATGGTTGTCCAATATCTTCTTTAAAACTTCCAGTGTTGGAGCATTCACAACTTCTGGAGGCAAATTGTTCCACTGATTAATTGTTCTAACTGTCAGGAAACGTCTCCTTAGTTCTAAGTTGCTTCTCTCCTTGATTAGTTTCCACCCATTGCTTCTTGCTCTGCCTTCAGGTGCTTTGGAGAATTGCTTGACTCCCTCTTCTTTGTGGCAGCCCCTGAGATATTGGAACACTGCTATGATGTCCCCCCTGGTCCTTCTTTTCATCAGACTAGACATATCCAGTTCCTGCATAGCCAATGCAATCAGCTGCTGGGATCTACCCAGTTCCTACTGGCCACTTCAGGCTGGTGTGGCCACTGCCTCTGGTTGTGGGCACTTCCTTCCATGGGCATTCAGGCTTGGGTGGCAGGAGAGACCTGACACTGGGTTACTTCCCCAGAGATAACTGCTCAGTTACTTTCTGAGCAATGACATGGAAAGGCGTCACCAGACTCCTTATAGACGCAGGTTAGTTCTTCTTTGAAAGAGTGCCAGAGCTTTGTTTAAAGCACTGGATTAAGGCCAGGGTGCATAGGCTATGTTCACATGCTGTACAAGATCAGAACACAACTCCTGATTACTCATTGTCAGCACTGCTGCAAATTGTAGAATTAGTAGAAATGTTCAATTAACCATCCAATTACATGTGCCACATACTTGGTGGTGCAGATGATGACTTAATTCCGGTCAGCAATAGCCTGGCTGACAGATCAGAGGCACTTTCAGAGGAAGGCTATTGGATGAAGTGGGAGAGAGAGAGCACCCCGATGGTTCTTGTACCCTTGTACTTGATTTGCCCCTTCAAGAATAATGCTAGATTCACAATAAAAAAAAAAGAGCCCGACAGGTCACAGCTGCAGAGCACTCCAACACCAAAAACCTGTCATTTGGGCAGTGGCCAATGTCTTAATCCCAGGCACCTGCCTACGCTCACTTAAATTCAGCCCGCCATGCTTTCAACACTAGGCAGTGGTTTTCTGTAGGTGTATTTTCATGTTTGTGTGTAAGATTGAAGGGTCAAGATGGAAATCGCAACCATATAATTGAAGCCCTGCCTAGGTTTTTTTTTTTGTTTTTTTTTACTGATATTGCCACTGAACACAGTATTGAAGGACTGGAGTTGGGATCATATGACACCCCCATCCCCACTCTTGTTTCAGACTTTTCCCCATTTTCATCTAAACAAGACAGAAACCTGGCCAGGCAGCACTTTCTTTTTCTGTGGCATGCATTACCTTCATCTCAATCTTAAGCAAGACTGGTTTCTGTTATCCTTAGCTATTCTAGTATGAAAGTATTCTCTCTTCCTCCTTCCCAAGCTGAAACTATCCAAGTCCAGATTCAGGAATTATAACCTGCATTGGGATTTATTACCTTTGACCTCTGAAGGAAATTGGGAGGCCAGTAATGAGTGTGGAACCAGAGGCACAAAAGACAGGATAGGGATTTGCAATGGGCCAGAAAATTTCATCCCAGCATTGCATTCTGTCAGCACTCAGATGGCTAGAGAGAGAATCTCAATTCAGCAGTGGGGAAAAGGCCTCTCCAAGTGGAGGAGACATGTACTCTTCCCTGAAGGAGTAATTGCATGAAAGGGGTGGGGGAGCCAGTTTCTTGAGGCTACAAAGCGGCCAGAAATTTTGGCTACTGGCAACACACCAGCACTGGTCTTTAGCTGGCATTGTACCAGAGGCCTGTCCAGACACTAATAAATGTGGCACTATAGCCTTGTGTGACAGAACTCACTAAATATCATATTGATTATTTAACGCCCACACTATTATTAAAATATCATTGTTGCGCAACTCTTTTGGGTGGTTATCTTAGTAAAAGATAGTAAGCTCTTAGTAAGAGCCTTGATAGTACAGTGGTTTAGTGCACCCTGTTATTAACACAGCTGCCTGCAATTTCGGCTGGTTCGAATCTCTCCAAGGCTCAAGGTTGACTCAGCCTTCCATCCTTTCTAAGGTAGGTGAAATGAGGACCCAGTTTGTGGGGGCAATAAGCTGACTTTGTATAAAATATACAAACGAATGAAGGCTATTGCTTAACGCATTGTAAGCCGCCCTGAGTCTCCGGAGAAGGGCGGCATATAAATCAAATTAAAAAAAAATCTACTGTTTAAAAGCCAGGCTTCTGGACAGTATGTTGTCTTGGAGTAGCAATGAATCCTCAACAGAGCAAAATATGTCACTAAATGTTTTCTCTTCAGGGTTACTTCTCCTCATGGTAGTCTGTAGTTTTAAATTCTTGTCGGTGGACTTGAATCTGTGCCCAATTATTCTTTCTCCTCATGTTTTTATATGGAATGTTGTTATATGGATATCAGGAGAATTTGTTCCATTTCAGAAAGGTCATGCAATTATACAGTGAAAAGGCCATCTGGGCTACTGATTCTAGCTCCCTGCTCAGTGCAGGGATCCAGGTTGGAAAGATGGCTGTCTGGCTCTATTTAAACCCATGCTCTCAAGAGGAGCCCCCCTCCCCAAACTTTCTGATAATTGCTTCCACTGTCAAACTGCTGTTAGTGTTTAGGTGTTTGTTCTAACTTTCTACAGTTCCAGAATCTGCCACATCCTGCAGTATGGAATGGGGGGGTGGGGGGGAGGAAAGGCCCTGACCTTTTTCTATGTGATGTCCTTTGAGCTATTTGAAGAGCACTATGATAACCCCAGAGTCAACTTTTTTGAGGGATAAATATATTCATCTCCTTCAGTCTCTCCTAATTGGGTTTGGTTTCTAGTGCTCCGATGATCCTCACTGCTAGTCTTTGAGCTTGCTCCAATTTGCGCCTGACTAGGTATGAATCGATCTCCAGTTCGATAAAGTGCCATTGATGAGCACTCTTTAAGTACAGTATTTGTACCAGTCATACATCCAATATCCAGCCCACCCGTAACTACAGTAGCTGGTAATCAGTATGCTATATGATATTTTACGTATAGCATTTCCCTAATCCATTAAGGATCAAAAATAAACTCAGTTTAGCCGGCTAAGATTGTGCTTAACAAAGTCCCTCTTGACTTGATAATAAAAATGCTGTTTTGGAAACATTTACAGATTGATGTCTTTATGATTTGCTGTACAATCTTTCTGGGCATCAGTCACCAAGAGATCTACAATTTCCTAGATGTTTCCTCCTTTCTGGGGTTACTTTTTACTTTTCATTTCTTTTACAACTGCTAAGAAGAAGAAGCCGCTTTGATAATTACAGGAGTCAACTTTGACTTTTGAACTAACACTGATATCTGTTGTGTTTGCTTCTTTGTCTGTGAAATAGCTACTTACTGTAGTTTAAAGTCTGAGTTTATGACGTCTACTCCATCTAGGTATCCATTGCACTCTTTGGTGGTGACTGACATGTTTCTTCAAAATATAGTCACACTGGTCCGCTTGTATTCTCCTTCCTCCCTTTCTCTTGATCTCTTCCTCAAATATGCAGGTCCATCAGTTGCAGATAACTGGGAGAAGCTGTAATTGAATCTATTATACAGTTATAAACTCTACTGCTATCTTACACTGAGCAGGATGTTAAACTGAAATCTTTTGATAATGATGGGATGTTCAATATCCTGGTTAAAGATGGGATTTATAGGCTAATTTTCAGGAATGGAAAGAAACCTTCCTGAAAACAGGACTTGGTTTTCATTTTTTAAAACAGAGGAACATCAATGGTAAAATATAAATGAAAGCAATGGATGGTAAAACCAGGGAAGATTATACACAGATCTTAGTTGTATTCCGAATGGAAAACCAGAGCATCCTTGGATATGTTCAATGAAAAATAAATCCTTGGATATATTCTTTGACTTATTTTCCCCAAAGTTGGGTCCTTGAAATGTTTTGGAGCATGATTCCTACAATGCCATGCACTAATGGTGCAAGACATCTGAAGAAAACCAGGTTGGAGCAAGCTAGCTACATTTATTCAACATCAACAATGGTCTATTAGTTATTTTATAAAATTTATCTATGGCTGAAACCAACCAGACTAGACAGTTTATAGCAATAGCAATAGCACTTATATACCACTTCACAGTGCTTTACAGCCCTATCTAAGCAGTTTACAGAGTCAGCATATTGCCCCCAACAATCTGGCTCCTCATTTTACTAAACTCTGAAGGATGGAAGGCTGAGTCAACCTTGAGCCAGTGAGACTCGAACTGCCGAACTGCTGGCAGTTGGCAGTCAGCAGAATAAGCCTGCAATACTGCATTCTAACCATTGTGCCAACACGGCTTATAGAATTTATATAATAAAGACAGAGTACAAAAGCAAAAGTTAATTAAAACAGCAACTAAAGGTAGAAGACTAAAATTATTGAATTACGGAAAGTGGGAGATTGTGCAGATTGTGGGAGTACTCTAAACATGATTATTATATTCCCTCCATTCATATACCGGCATTTCCACTTATTTGCTGGATGACTATATACCAGTAATTTTTTATCAGTCATCACAAACAATTCATCAGTTGCTCTCACACAGAAGTAGGCTTTCTACAGATTTTGGACAGAAATGTTCCCAGAAAAATTGAGGGAGGGAAGAGGAAGAAGGTTGAAAAACATCAATGTTTGAGGGCTAATAGGAGGATTCTGAATGCTTTGAAAATGATTTAAAAGAAGTAATTCAAACCTCAGGCAAGAACGATCACACATCTGTTATTCATTATAGGAGCTCGATTTTTTTTGAAAAAAAGAAAATCTATACAAATCTGGAAAAAGATGCTGTTTTTCATTCATTCCTTATGATGAGCTAAGAATACAGTACCTCCAGGTACCTCATTTCTGACCCCTTGAAAAAGCCTTAATTGTTTAATTTTAGATGATGTGATTTTCTTTGATTTCAGAGTAGAGGTTTTAAGTTTAGGATTTTAACAGGATAGTGAAGGTCAGAGATGCAGAGCCCTTCCCCAGTCTGATTTGTAATACCTCCTCCCTTCAATAAAGTGGAAAACAAGCCAAAAATTGTCAATTACTCCCCTTTCTGGAGATGTTGCTGGGCCCCCTGAAGGGCTTCTGTGGCTTACCAGCAAGTTCAAAGAACTACACTGTAGCTCTGATCTAGAAGAAGATGCTCAGGCTTGCCTTAGGCTATACATTTGGAAAGTTTCTTCTGTTTTTGAGGCCTATTTGATTCTCCCAATGTCTTTTTAGAACCAAAACATTTTGATTCCACCAATGGTTCCTTGTTGTACCTCATAAGGGACTGAATTCTCCCCAAATATCTTTCAATCTTGCATCTCCCTCGCTGTGTTTTCATAAGCCACTTGACTCACAAACTAACTAATATGAAGCCAATGCATGTGTTTGTTTTTCATAGTTCAGTGTGTTGTGGAAACACCCCAAATTAGATTAATTGCATAAGTCATTGTTAGCAATATAAAACCTGTTGTGTGAACGAAGCCTCCTAGTAGCGTAAGTCTGATCTTTGTGGGAAATCTGCTATTGATTGCTCTTAATTTATGCTTCCAGCAGTGTTAAGGATGTTAGTCATCCCATTACTGTGTCTGCAGTAACCCAAAATTCTCTGCTTATTTCAAGCAGCTATTTCTACCCCTTATCAAAAGCTTCTTCCAGAACACATTGCAAAAGTTAATCAGCAATGCAGAGCACAATTCACTAGTATGCAAGATTTCCAGCAGTCACCTTGGAAACAAGTGAATGAATTAGTCAGCGTTATAATTGTGGATCTGCTACTTCTTAGAAGTTTCAAACACAATGTCATATTTTAAAGGCTATGATATATATCTTATTTCATTAGCTTCCCCTAAAAACTCTTCCATTTAATTTCCTTGAAAGAAATACTACAATACAAGAAAATGGTACCATGTTCAATGTTTTCTGAAATATTTCTCCATATATTTCAAATGTAAATCAGTGTAAAGGGAAAAAAATTAATCGATGAGGATTTTTGTTGCCCCATTATCTTTTAACATGTGAAGATATTCACTACCCATTCATATAGCATACATTTCTAGTATTTTATAGTATTTTGCAATCACGATAGGCAGTATTTTCAAGCCACAATTATTTGTCCACCATTAATGTTCTTTTAAAACAGATTTTACAAATACGCCCAACAACACAATTTCACATTTCAAAGTTGTATGTTCTTTCATTACTTGTTGATTATTCTAATAATCTTTCCCAAAAGTTATACAATTGCATGGCCACAATTTGCATTCAAAGAAATTTATCTTTTCTTCTTTATAGTACCAACAACTTGCAGTGGTTAAGCCATGCGTTTGTAAATTTTGAGATCTGTGGTACCCCGGCTGCACCTTATCAGTAATATCCTTCCTCTTATTAACTCATATTTCATTATATTTACCATCTCGTCCACTTTCCCCAGAAATATTTGACAGACTTGTTTTAGTCTTGACCCCAGAGCCTCTCTATTTTTATTATAAATCTTTTTTATTTTGCATGGCTTTATTCTGCTTTTAAAAATGTACTATTCTAAATGTTTTTCAATATGTATGTTTTCCTATGTAATAAAAATAATAAATTGTTTTCCTGTTGGAAGATAGGAAACTCTGTTAGTTTGATTTTGCATACATTGCTGCTTTAATCTCTTCTCCTGTCCAGTTTATCTGTTTGAGGTTTATTGTCCAAAACTAGAGCTACTGTTGAGGACTCCTTGGGAGAAAAATGTCTACGGTGTCCCATATGCATTTCTCTTTATTTGAGGCATTTCCTCCACATGCAAATCTGTCAAAACAAAATCCTTGTTAGAACAATTTCCTTGTTGATTGTGGACTTGATTGTTAGTCTGGATACCAAAACACAAAAAGAATGAGCTGTATGAGCAGGTGGCAAATCTTGCAACCAACTGTATGCCAAGAAGAAACCAAAATTTTATTTATTCTGAAGTGGAACCTTTCATTTCCCCTTAAATTTGGATTTTATTTTCTTTTTCTTCCATAACCAGGATGCAACATCCGCTTCCTAACCTTGGCAACATTTTTTAACCTGGAGAGGTTTTGAAAGGGAAAGCTTTATCTTTTACTTTTACTTTTTTTTTTTTTGCATGTCATTTACAACCCCCAAATCTGATGGGAAAAAAAGCAACAATTCTTGATGTAATAAAAGCCAGTTGACACCTGTCTTGTTTGCATTATTTCTTTTTTTACTAATTTATTTGTTTTTATATCCTAACCTGATCAAGTGAATGTTCAAGGCAGCTCTGCCTGACACATAAGCACTTTCTTACTTTTCTCCTGATGCTTCTCTTGACTGATATAATGATATTTCCCTGATTATTTTTATGATTTTCTCTCTGCAAAATTTAGTTTGCGATATTTTCCCCGCTCTTCGTCTTTTGAATTTAGACAATATTGAAGCATAAGTAATGCTTGAAGACAGGAAATCCATGGTCATATTTCCCATCCTAAGTCATTTTCTCTGTGCACCTATAAAACTGTAGGCTTTCCTTATTTAATCTGCATAACTGCTGAAGTGCACAGTTATGGGATTTTTAAAAACAGAACTGAAAAGACCTTAAGATCTGACTTATTCCATAACTGTAATGGCATGCAATGGTTTACAGCTTGTACTTCTTCAAGAAACAACAATGATAAAATGCATGTGGCCTTTCAAACTAGATTGCCTTCTCTCACCATTAATCCACAGTAATTGCATTATAAATGGAGTGTGTATTCACTAATTCATTCAATGATGCATACTAAATTTACCCCTACCCAGGTATGATAATTGAAATGTTAGCCTGTGGCAAGAGTGCTGAAGGCCAGGTTTATTCTGTGGCATAGATGAAGTTAGGGTTAAGAGCCCTGGTGGCGCAGTGGTTAGAATGCAGTGTTGTAGGCTGACTCTGCATTCTCCCTGCCAGGAGTTTGATGCTAACCAGCTCAAGGTTGACTCAGCCTTCCATCCTTCTGAGGTTGGTAAAATATGGACCCAGATTGTTGGAGGCAATACGGTGACTCTGTAAATCGCTTAGCGAGGGCTGTAAAACACTGTGAAGTGGTATATAAGTCTAAGTCTAAGAGCTAAGTTAATACCCAGGAGTCAAAATTGGAAGGCAGCCTGCTTGACAAGGCAAAGTCAAAGTATGAGCAAGGAACCTGAAACTGGGAAAGCAGGCCAGAATTGAGAATCACGAGCTTAGAGGAAAAAAAAGAAGAGATAACAAGAATTCATAGAATTCTTTCCCAATGAATCTGCATTTTATTGACCGCTTTACATTCCAGATTCCTTCCCTTACATAGTGCCATCTGGTGGGACTTCAGAGATGTTCTTCTACTATGGCTACTCCGACCCTTTAATACAGTCCCCACCCCTGCCCTGAGATTAGGAAGGCACCCAGGCTATCAGCCTTTTTGGTGAGCTTTCCCCAGCATTGGGTTAGGATGAAGGGAACCCAGCAAATGTAAATGTAAATGTGGAGTTGATGGGCTGTTGTGGAACCGTAATGGGATATGTGGTATTGTTTTGGAGTTTTGTGAGTTTATGTATTCTGGTTTTATGATATAAATTCTGAGCTCTTTAGGATTATCTTGTATAAGATAGGCAGCCATTTAAGGGCTACAAATAAATAAATCAATACAATGTTATTAATACTTTAGTAGCCTATCCTCAGCTGAGTCAATTAACTTCCAGCTCAGCTGTAACATAGGGGGAAACTGCAAAGACCATTTTGCTGGATTAATGCTGAAGTCAAGAGAGTGCCGGTCAGCTCATGGGCAGCATCTGCAAACACAATTCTGGTGAAGATACTCTTGGGGCTTTATGCATTCTGGGGGGTTTGGAGGATGAAATGAGTGATTGGGTGAATGTGCCCTTAGCATCAATGAAGGTCTATGGTTGGCATCAGTAGAGAACCTGGCTTCTGGCGCTGCTGGCTGGGGGATTCTGGGAGTTGAAGTCCACCCATCTTCAAGCTACCAAGGTTGAGAAACCACTGGTCTAGACAGTACGAGACTTTTGACATACGTCCAGCAGAGATAATCAAAGTTCTTCTTAGAAAGTAAACTGAGGAAAAGAAGTGATTGCTTCAAGTAGTGAAGCTATTTATGTGGAATTTTATTGAGAATAGATCAAATGGCATGTTTATTACTAATCTTATTAGTCACTTTATTTATTACCTTTCTACACCAGCTGAAATGCTCACAGGATATTCTATGGTTTACAAACCAGTGCTTAAACCCGTAAACTACGAGTACATAATAAAATGTAGCATAAAAACTTGAACCAATTAAAGCAGCAATATTATGGAACAAGGATAACATCAGCAGCACTGAAAAAGACTGTTGTCTTTCGATTGCATGAAGCATCATAACAATGTTTAGCCAAATGTGATTACCAGTGTCAAGTTTTCTCCATCACCCCCCTCAGTCTTTCTAACCAATGCATAGATTCATTGAAGCGTTAACGTTTTAGTAGAGTGGATATAATTTATACCCAGCCAATCGGTAAGAGGCCCAATTGCTATGCTGTTAGACTGATAAGACTATGACATTGCTAGCCTTTAATGCAAATCAGGGGCAGAATAAGACATCCTTCATAAATTGTTTTAAAATTCAAGTACATAAATATTGCGGTGGTACATCGCTTTTGTTGTGTCACTACAATGATAAAATCTGTCAACTTTTATTTGTTTATTGTAATTATTGGCATCCTAACCTATTAAAAAGTCTATTAGATTGAAAATATTAAAATGCAAAGCTTTTTAAAACCTTTTTACAAAAATATTCTAAACTTACTCCCAAAGAGCTTGGGTATTTTAGGACAGAGAAACCCCCAGCTGAGTCTTCCAGACCACCGTCGTTGAATGGTTGACTAATTTTAGATACGTGGTATCTAAATAGATATTTTCCCCCAAAGATTCCTGTTCTCTAAAATGATGTAAGCTGTGGAATGTAATGCTATCTTACTAATCTTTTATATCCTTTTCATATGTAACTGAGCTAACGGATTTACAACTTGGTAGCACCGCCGAGGGTCTTTGGGGTTTAAGATATGGAGAGATGGCATGCATTACAGAGAAGTGCCTCCCTATGCTTCAAGAATTAAGAGCATAATTTACATTAGATATTGTAATGAGAGCCTTTTTTTGGACACCTTCCATGAGTTTCATGATCCATTCCCCATTGCATGGTAAGAACAATATACGGCTCTGGTCATAACTCTCTCTGCTTTTTAGTAATGAAATATAGAAATTTAGGGTTCCAAAGAACACGTGACAAACTGTATAAATGTGTCTTTATATTATTTCAGTGAAAAGCATTCTCAAAGATTCAGTTAAGAGCAATGTATGGATATCAAGGAGGGACACCTACAGTAATGCTTTCCTTTTCTTTCATTTACCCGCTTAGCTCAGACGATTGTCTTAGTTTCAGTGGAGCAAATATAGGGGTATCCAGTATTGGGTATACCTGTGCCTCAGAAAGCAGAATACTTTTCCAAGAACAAATTCTAGGAGTGGAAAGGGTTAGGCAGCTTCCCCTTTCTTCCTGCTCTTGATCACAATTGCATGGTTGTTTTTTTTTTAAAAAATGAAACTATTGGTAAACCAATTTTACAACTTCATATCACAGTGTAGTTTTTGGTCTGAAGCAGACTTAAGATGGTTGATTGACACTGTTTCAGTTAAAGTCATTGGACGGTACAGAAGAGTTCAAATCACCTTCTCCAACCCGCTGGCTTCTAGTTATGCTAGGAATGCAGTTCAGAATTGCCAGTCAGAACCGTGAGCCTATTTAGCACAGCTTTCCCCTTCAACCTTTCAAGCAGAAACCTTTCCTGCAGATGCCAAGGACAGAACCTGAGATCTTTGGCATGCGGAGCAAGTGAAAGTGCCCAATATCAATCCTATGATGAATATTTCATGTTGACTTCCATCTGATGGTGCTACAATCTTGTAGATGTTCATGTGGGAATAAGTCTAAATCAATTCAAGGGGACTTAGGTACTTCAAGAGAGATAGGGTGTACAACATTGTCTGTGACAGCAGCAGCATTAGCCTCACTCTCTAAAGATGGTTCTTTGATCAAAGAACTGTACCTATTTTGGTTTTTCTCTCCATCAGACCTGGCTTTGCTCTTCTTCTTCTTCTTTTTTAAACAAAAATCCTTTTCTGCTCTGCCAAATAGACAGAGACAACATGGCAAGCAGTTTATTTTGCTTATAGATGCACTCTTGAGCACAAGAGAGAGCCATGAATATTTAACACTGCCTACATCGTCATCTTCTAAGTAGTATTCCGCTCAAGTAAATAACCAACAAAAACATCTATGGGAACATAAATGGGGACATGAAAGTATATACTAAAATGACATCTGTTTGTCCTAGCAGAATTCACAGTACAAAACTGCAACCATTAGTTTTTCTCTTTTGCCCTATGAACTCAGCATCTAGGTGGGCAGGCAAGGTCACCTCCAGGATCTGAAGCAGCCATCTCTCATGGGGGTTTTCAGATCATTAAGTTTTCAACACTCAACCCCCTCCCCCAAGGTAGTTAGGGTCTCTGCCCATTTTTCTTTGGGAAGTCAGGTAACCAAGACAGTTTGACAGCTATTGCTTTTGATGAGGGGAAAATAGTATGTATGTATGTATGTATGTATGTATGTATGTATGTATATATGTATATATGTATGTATGTATTTTTCTTTAGCCAGGTTCTTCCTACGTAAACCAAGATTTTCATGCAGCCCTAAAATCACAATCCACTAGTTTCTAGGCTTTTTTCTGGCAGCCAGCAAGCACCCTGCTGCCCATTGGGAGACTAAGGAGACTAAGATAGATCTATTTCATATTTATTAATCCTCATCAGTTAGCCACACCCTCATCCCATGTATCTTCCCTGTAAAGGTACAGTATTTGTTTTCTTTTTGGACTAATAAGTCTGATATATATATAGATATATATCAAACTATTCTAAAAATACGAGTTCCAGGTATATTAGGTATATGAGTAAAAAAAGAAGCAGACATACTCCGAACTCCGGAACTTAAGATTTTAAAATTTTAAAACAATTAAAAGTATGTATGTATGTATGTATGTATGTATGTATGTATGTATGTATATTTATGGTATTTATGAACACAGGGTCTAAAATGCGGCCCTTAGTCCTTCTGTGAAATACTTAGCTTAAAGGGACTACTCAGGGTACCGTCAGTCAAATTATGCCGACTGGTGACTTCCAGGGGGAGGGCCTTCTCTGTGAGGGCTCCAACCCTTTGGAATGAACTGCCCCTGGAGATACGGAATATCCCTGATCTCCGTGCTTTCCGCCCTGCCCTCAAGACCCTGATGTTCCAACAGGCGGGACTAAACATATGAACATGTGAATGATTTTTTAAGTGTTATCTAATTCTGGGTTTTATTTAATTGACCAAACTAAGTAATAATTTTAATTAGCAATTTTATGATGTTTGTGTGTCTATATTTTTCTTGACTGTACACCGCCTTGAGTCCTACGGGAGAAAGGCAGTATAGAAATATAATAATAAATAAATAAAATGACTAAATTCAGAAGAGAGGCCTTTCTTTTATCAGCTCAGCCATCTAAATTCATATCTGGAAGCAAAACAGAGTACATGGTGAAATTTTCATCTGTAAGAGCAATGAATGATCACTGTTCCTTTATCCACCAATGTATTCTGGTCTATTTTAACTTTAAGAGAATGCAGAATAGAATGTTCATTCTTTGATTCCTTCAAATCCTTCTCAGAATCCCAGGGCATGCTTGCAGTTCTGGAATTTGCCTTAGTTACAAGCTGCTAGTCTACTCTAGGCATTCTTGTTTTGTTTGTTTTGAATTTATTCCACTCATACCCAGGATGCCATGCCATAGAGGAAAACCTCCTAAAGGTTCAGCAGTCTGTGATTTGTAACTCTTTAAAAAAAAAAGGTAATGTTTTAAGTTTAAAAAACAAAGCACATGTTGATTATTTTGAATGGTATTGGCTGTGCAATCCAGTGGCATAATAATTATGGGGCTGAAAGAAGTTTTGGTTCCCTCTTCTTGAGGTGCCATTCAAAGTCCTGTATTGCTGGGGAATCCAGACAGTGGCAGAAGAAGAAAAAAAAAAACTTCCATTTGGAGGCACAGTTAGAATCATCTTCCTTTCTGTTTTCAAACTGAAGGAGAGAGAAAAAGTGGGAGTGTAAGACACTTGCCTCTTCAGCTTTAAAAGGAGAAGCAGAAGAATATAGTCATAAAAACGAGATAGACTAGAAAAACACTGGATAGGCACAGAGCTGGAAAAGACCTCTGAGGTCACCATGAATGTGGTCAGGAACAGCTGTATTTTCGAGGGCAAGTGGAAATCTTACGCATGGGAGAAACTGAAAGGGGAGAATGAAACATGGGCAGACAAGGATCGGCAGTTGCCAAAGGGCCATTCCAGCTTTGAATAGCCTGTTGGCACTTCACTACCAATAGAGTGAGGTCACATAAAACGATGCTAGAAGAAGATGGGGGCGAATATTAAATATTAATATCATTTAATGTGATGGTCAGCCATTGAATTTTGGCACAAAGCAATCCTTTTCAGAACAGGTGGCAGCACCTCATTAACTTAGTTGATCTTTTAGGAGGAGGGGGGAATTGAGGTTTTGAGCAGTTTGGCACTAGGATGGGGGAAGATTTTCCAGGGCTGTAGGCAGTAGGGAGAAAAATGCTAGAAGAAGACAACAGCAAACAATTTTAAGATTGTTACTCTCCCCCCCAAAAAACCCCTACATGGATGTGTCCATGTCATCCCCAGGAGACAACCATAACTCAAGGGGAGTTATGTGCCTTTACACAATGATCTCTCTTCTCTCTTCTCTCAACTGATTCCCAAGTTCAAAGTAAATAAAGAAGTCTGTGAGAAATTGCTCTATCCTCTCATCATGTCTGTTCCTAGATAACACAAACAAGTTTTACCCATAGGGAAATGCAGTGTGTCTGCAGCTGGAGGTCAGCAAAGCGACCTTGACTATGTATCAGAATGGTCAAACAATTGGCAACTTCAAATCTCAACCAACAAATGCTCTGCCTGACACATTGACAACAAAAATCAGAACACCAAATACAATGTAGATGACCCTCACTCTGTCAAGGACCTAGGAGTACTCATCTCAAACGCTCTAAGCCCCAGAGCTCACTGTAACAGCATTGCCAAAAAGGCATTAAGAGTTCTTAAGCTAATTTTGCAAAGCTTCTTCTCCAGTAACATTGTACTGCAAACTGGGACATACAAAACCTTTGCCAGACCAATTCTCGAATACATCTCGTCTGCCTGGAATCCTCACTGTATATCGGACATTAATACAATTGAGTGAGTCCAGAGCAAAGGTGGGTTTCAGCAGGTTCTGACCAGTTCTGGAGAACTGGTAGCAGAACTTTTGAGTAGTTCGGAGAATTGGTAGTAAAAATTCTGACTGGCCCTGCCCCCATCTATTCTCTGCCTCCCAAGTCCCAGCTGATTGGGAGGAAATGGGGATTTTGCAGTAACCTTCCCCTGGAGTGGGGTGGGAATGGAGATTTTACAATATCCTTCCCCTGCCATGCCCACCAAGCCATGACCACCAAGCCATGCCAGACCCACCAAGCCACACCCACAGAACTGGTAGTAAAAAAATTTGAAACCTACCACTGGTCCAGCGGTATTTCACGAGAAGAGTACTCCACTCCTCCGATCACAATAGAATACCTGATGTCACCAGGCTTGAAATTTTGGGCTTGGACAACCCAGAACTACTCCACCTATGGTCTGACCTAAGTGTAGTACACAAAATTGTCTGCTACAACATCCTCCCTGTCAATGATTACTTCAGCTTCAACCGCAATAATACACGGGCAAACGATGGATAAAAACTCAAGGTAAACCGCTCCAAACTCGATTGCAGAAAATACGACTTCAGCAACAGAGTGGTCAATGCCTGGAATGCACTACCTGACTCTGTTGTTACATCCTCAAACCCCTAAAACTTTAACCTTAAACTGTCTACCATGGACCTCACCCCATTCCTAAGAGGTATGTAAGGGGGCGTGCATAAGCGCACCAGCGTACCTACTGTCCCTATCCTACTATCCCCATTTATTCTTATTCATTTACTGTGTTCATGTCCATGTTTATACTTATACTTGTTTCTTGTACATTTTTGACAAACTAAATAAATAATAAAATAAATGTGTGAAGGCATATAGGGATGGGGGAACCCTTGCTCTTACCAAAAGTTGCCTGGGGTCCCATGTTTGAAGGGCACCAGCAAGGGCTGGAGAAGCATTCAGAGGTGATGCTGTCAAAGGCTGCCTTTCATGGAAAGCCCTCCCTCCCTCCCTCCCTCCCTCCCTCCCTCCCAGCTACGGCAATGGTTTATCAGAAAGGCTCAGCAGAGCCAAGGCAAACTTGCTTGTCTTCTAGAGAAACTATTCCTTATCAGGGAAGGGTTGGGATTGGAGTCCGTAGCACAGAGGATTATTTGTTCAGCCCAGCTGAAGATGATTTTAATGTTGGCCCAGATGAAATTTTTCCAAAGCTGAGAAATAAAGGTCAGGCAGTAACTTTATCTGGAGTTATTTATAAACCAGGTGCTGGTCACTTACATGAGTGGCATTTAACATGCCGTGGTTAGGGAGCTGGGAAGATTTCAGTGGTGTGGATTTAACAACGGCTTCTTTTTGGGACCTCAATAAAAAGCTAAAATGTGCAAAAAAATGAGAAAGACGTGAAACTTAATGCCAATATTCAGTGCCCCACGGTGGTAATGTAACCCTTGAAAATAAAAATCCAGATACCAGCTGTCTCTGTTAAAATACATTTTGTTCACATCCATAAACTTAATTAGTAGATTTTCTTTTTCTTAACCTGGATTTATGTCTTGCTGCCTGTTTAATTATTTCCTTGAGGTATTTTGTATCTGTCTATTTAAATAGATTGGGAGTACAGAGCTTCAATATAGTTCTAGTTTCAGGCTCCATATTGACTGAGGCTCTCAACATGGCATATAAAGGTATCTTGCTCCTTCTTCTAATAGCAACGTGGCTAGATATATTTCTCTGCTCCGAGTGCCTATTGCTTTAGCTCAGAGACAGGAAACCAGCAGTCCTCCAGATGTTACTTTACCCCAACTTTCAGCATGTTTCACCGTTGGCTTTGCTGGTTTGGGCTCATTTAGCCTTCTTTCCTTCCAAGCAAAAAGATAATATTCACATCATGAACAGAACAAGCTTCCTTAGAGTATCTTATTCCAAGGGCTGACCTCACATAGATTTATAGATTCCGATACATGTTTACTATGAATGAGAATGAATCATACGGCCCATTTGTTTACAATCTAGTATCCTCCAAAAGTATTAGACTACAGCTTCCACTTGGAAGGAACCACATAGGGAAAGCAGATTAACACCTATGGAAAAATCACTAATCACATGCATAACATTTCTGGATGAATGGCTCTTCCTATTTTATGTAGATGAATATTAATTTCAGGCCTTTTGAGCAAAACAAACTATTATCAAACAATAGTATTTCTGAACAGAGCTTTAAAATCAGTGGTAAGCCAGAGTTTCTGTAAAAATAATTTAGTTATGCTGCAATGATGCTCTAAAATCTTATTTAATGGCATTTAGTAGTACTAATAATTTAATTGGTTGTTTTATTATATATTATTTATTATTATTATATAAAATTATATAATAATTTTATTATTATTTATTATTGGTTGTTTTATTATATATTATATATACATATATGTTTTATTATAAATATATATATTTATTATATATGTTTAATAATATATATATTATTATATATTTTATATATATATATATAAAACAATTGGTTGTTTTATTATATATATAAACTTTATATATTATAAAGTTTAATTCTTTGGAGATGCAGCTTTTAAAGTGGTTGTAAACTGCCCTAAGAAAAGTTATGCTTTGAATAGTGGCACCTTAACATTTATATAAATAATTCCCAATTCAAAAGGTCTGGATCTAATCCAATGTATATATAAAAACTATATCTGTCTTGCTGGAGTTTGTTTGTTTTTTACCTTGATGTTTTTTCTAGAATCAGAACACCCACTGAAGGATGTGATGTATGCATCTATCATCCGTCTGTCTATCTATCTATCTATCTATCTATCTATCTATCTATCTATCTATCTATCTATCTATCATCTCTCTCTGTGTGTATTGTCTCTCTTTCTCTCCCTTTCCCTTTGTCATCTATCTTTCTCTCTCTCCTCCTCCATCCATCCATCCATCCATTATCTAATTTCTTTCCGGAGACCATCACAATACACAGATACAAACTAATCCCAGTTAAGCCCACAATTAAGAACCTTTTGTCACTAGTGCTATTTTGTGGAATCTAGCCCTTTCTTTGGCAATAGAAAAGTTGTTCCCATAATTCTCTTGATTCTCTTTTTCAATTTTTGGTGGCATAGAAAAAAGCAAGATCATGGTTTGAAGATGAAACAAGGCCAATGAAAGTGAAAATCAGTTGCGAGAACAGACTTTGTCCATAATGTATGAACATGAACCACACATGCATTCTGTTGACTTTCGGAAGCCTGTCATAATCCAGCTGTAATTAACCAATCGTAGAAGAATAATCGAAGCAAAATGCTTTGTATCCCTAGAAATGACAATGGACACTTCTCCCCAAGAACTAGAAAACACACTTGGTGCTGATAAATACTGTGTTTCCCTGACAATAAGACCCTGTCTTATATTTTTTGGAACCCTGAAATAAGTACTTGGCCTTATTGCCATGCATTCAAAAGCCCGATTGGGCTTATTATCAGAGGATGTCTTACTTTGGGGGAAACAGGGTAATAGAGGAGGCTAATATTTTTAATGCTGGCCTTGTGTCTCCAAGGTAATGTTAGAGAGAAATAGGTACTTCTCACCAGTGAGAAGCTCATTGCAAAGCAAACTTGATCAACAAACCCCCAAAATGAAGAGTGACTTGGGGACAGCATACAAGGTCCCCAATTTTATCATCTCCATCCATTTTGGAATAGATTAAGATGATTATCTTTCCCAGCATAAAAGCAAGGATGCTTTATTTAGCTCATCTCATCCTTTTATGCTTTATTGCATTGGCTTATTGCCAAGCCTTGGGCCATCTCTTTCTTTTTCACTTACAAACATTGCCTGTCATGTTAACACAATGGACTGAAGTCAAACTGCTCTCTATTTATAGCATTCTTGGAACTAAGAACAGGAGGCGAGCTGAAAATATATGTTTAATCGCTTTGCAGGAAAACCTCCCATTATATTTTTTTTGATTGCATAAGCACCCTAGATTGGAAAATCTGGGATCAGTTCAAGACTTTTTGATCAGGGGAGCTCTGCAAGTGCAGAAAATTAAAAACACAGATGGGGATTAGAGATGAACATCGGGAGAATAATTTCCTTCAAAAAAAAAAAAAAGCTTAGTTCCACCAATGTATAAAAAGTATTAACAGTTATGTAACTTGTATAGCTCAGCCACATGTGAGACAATAATGCTAAATATAACCATTTTTCAGATGCTCTGCTTGTTTTTCTTTAATAATATAGGTAATATTCTTTTCAAATCTGTACAGATATTGCATTTCAGGGCTAACAAAACAGATAGACAGTCTCAAATTATCCAAATTCTTTAATGAATGGAGTGTTTACATCAGCTTCCCCCATCCAATTTAGGAAAGGCTACTTTAGAGATTGGGTGGTAATCTATGATCTATGCTCTCAGTCTCTTGTAATACCAAAAAAAAAGTGAAATGAAAGTTTCCAGATTTCCAATTTAGTTTTCCTGAATGCAGATTATCCTCATTCAACATTCAAAAACATGATAGGAATTACTGCAGTGCCATTCAGTATAATAGTAGGTTGGAAAAAGAAGTTTGAACCACATACTTAGCCAGTAACCCCAGATAAATAAAATGGAGCTGTCTTCCGAGTAGCACATATTATGTATTTATAGCAAAGGAATTTCAACATGACTGCCATTTAGCCTGATTCTATGATAGAGGTTGATACATTATCATCCAAATCAGTGGTGGGTTGCCCCCGGTTTGGACCGGTTCTATAGAACCATTAGTAAAACCGGCAGGAGGCTCCACCCACTGATCCTGACATCATCAGAAGCAATCTGCACATGCGCAGAAGCAAGGTGTGTGCACACGCAATCCCATTGCGAACTGGTAGTAAAGGTAAGTAGAACCCACCACCCCGATCCAAATTTTTAGGACTGTCAGATCTGGCCTTAGCAAAACAAAGTTGCTAAGTGGAGCAAGTTCATCTACTGGTCCTCTGGATTTTTGTAATCCAAATCCATCAATCTTAAAATTCTGTGTAGCTAATGATGTTGTTTTGTTTTTGCTTATCAGAATAATAATAGATGTCTCCCTCTGGTTCTAAAAAAACCAGACCTAACCTGGCAAGTGTATAGAGTGGATATTGAGCAGATAGTAGGGAGAAGCAAGGCAGAAATTCCATGGGAGGGAGATTCCCAGGGATTATATCGTTCCTCAGTGGAAGAATGATTTGGATCACCAAAGACCTCTGGCATCCTGGGAAGCAGGAGAAAGCAAAGGATGAGGTCATTCAGATACCACCAAGCTCTGCAGTAACATAGATGGTTTAAAAACAATATATGTTTTCAAGAGATGCACAGGAACAGAGCTTTTTGATTATTCCTGACAAAAACAAGTACTAGGCAGAATGATAATGTCAACCTCTGAAAGCAAAAACACCAGAGAGATTTGGGGCAGCTTAAAGGATCATCAATTGATCTGGCCTGACCAAAGGTAAAACCTTATCCACTTTGTTAAGAGCTTTTGATTTCTCCAGTGCTCAGCTCCTGGGATTTGTTTCTTTGATAGTTTAGGTAAAGAAATTCTGAGTGAAACCTAGCAAGACTTCGAAGTTCTCCAAGTTCTACCAAACAGCTGAAGGACAATCTGCTTTTCTCCAACTGCCACCTTGGATAAGGAAGTGGTGTAAAAATTATATCTTGGACTACAAATGGGTTTGCCTGCTGCTGCTCCAGGAGGTCAGGAATTCATCATTGCCTCACATATTTACTGGTCAGGAGCTACCTAGCAACACTGACGTCCACACTTAGCCACATAAACACATCACCATAAATAGAGGTTTATCTAGGAACTACTTCGAGGAAAACTGTACTGAATTAGCCATTGTATTTTCTTCAGAAACAGATCATAATATTTCCACTGCCAGTGATGTATCTTACATTATTATCACTAGCATAAGTGGACTCTAGTGACCTTTTAATCCCTCAAAGTTTCTTTTGTCAGTGCAAGACAATAAGAAAACATGAAGGAGCTGGCCAAACATTGCCTCCTCTAAAGGACAGACTTATACTTTCTTCTTGACCAGTTGCCACAATGGGCAATTAACAACTTCCTGAGGGCAGGAATGGATAATATTATCCCCTTCCCACTCCTAGGCTATTGCAAACGCACCTTGTGCACTTTGTTTTCCATTCTGATTCAAAAGTGCTGTTCTTCCAACCTGAGCCATCTTAAGCCCTTGCGGGGGGGGGGGGGGGAGGGGAATCTCTGGTACTCTGTTCTTTTTATAGTAGCAGCCCCAGCTCTAAGGGACTGCAGGGCTTGACACCCCTTTCCTCTCCCACATCTGGTCACCACCTTGGACAGTCATTTTGTGCTGGGCTGCTGGATTGCAATGTTCTCTGCTGCTCAACAGTTGTTGTTTCTTGATCATGCTGTGGTTTAGTCAATGAACCATCCTCAACCCAAGGAGCTCTTACTCCATTCAAGCCTTACAATATCCAGTGGGTACTTTTTGGGTATCTTTCCAGGCTGAATGAAGCAGGTTTCTCTTTGCTTTCCCCTCCTCTGCAGCCAGTACTGCAAAGCTTCCATACTCTTCCCTCTATTTTTTTTAAAAGCATAATTAAGTTGCAATTAAGAGACAATTTTGTGTAGTAGTTAAGGGACCAGGCAAGAAACCAGGAGATTGTGAGTTCTAGTCCTGTTTTAATAATGAACTGATCTGGGTGACCTTGGGCTAGTCTCTCTCTCCCTCCCTCCCCTGTCATCTTATCTTACAAAGGAGACAAAGGCAAAACCACTTCTGAAACTCTTGCCAAGAGAACTGACGGGACTGGTCCAGGCAGTTCCTAGAAGGCAAGACGTAAGAAGAATAAGCCAGCAAAAGAACAACCTGTTCCCTGTTGCTTTGATTTTTGGAGCATCATTGCTACGACAGTATCGTAAGAAGAGCCAAAAACCCAAACCTTTCTTAGGGTCAAAGGAGAGAGCGTGGAAAGAGCACGAAGACATCCATGTGTAAAAACATCTGCAAAACCAAGGGAAAGGCATGGGGACCAGTGAGGAGGGAACAACCCTAAAGGGAAAAGCAGGTTCTGGCAGACCTGCAGCCTTCCCTGCATGGAAGAAAGACCAATCAATCTTTTAGTGGTCACAGTTTGGACTGAGAACCTCTGTGGCTATACCACCAACCCTCTGAAATTCAGAATTTCTAAAGTTGGCATAAGGAACAGCCTGGGAGCAAGCAGTTAGGCTGCCTACAGAAATGTCCCAAATTATATTGTGCTAGAACTCTCAAAATTCTCAGCCAACATTTGGAGAGCTGCTGTCCAATATTTAGGAGGGGGATATGTTTGGAAAACTACGGTATGTATCTGACAATCCATACTATTAATACCACTAATAATACTCCGTTTTTTTGTATAAACCCTATAAACATGTCCCTCACCTCATTTTGTTTAGTAAAAACAAAATAAAGTTCGTTTGTTTGTTGTTGCAAATTTCTCTCTTAGGTCATTCCCTTCTAGCTCCTCATAGATATTGCATTTCCATTTCCACTCCTTAATGAGTGGAGAAGCATTTTAATCTAGAAAAAAACCCTGACAATATGTGGTAGAAATGGCAAAGTCTGGAGATCCACGTGGCTCTGTCACAGATTGTCCATACGTGAAATTTCCAATAATAAAGTTTAAAACAGACACAAAGGAAGGCCACTTTGTCTGTCTGATGCACACAATACAGGACTTTTATCAAACCACACAACCCCCATCAGAGGCATAATGACATCATGAATACTTGGCTTCTCTGCCTGCTTTATAAAACAAGGTAATTGAACTGCTTTAATGGGTCCACTTGGCCTGTGCAGTGAACCACAAGCAAAGTACTGGTTGTCCCTCTAGAAAGCAGGACATGGCAGGTCATTATTATTCAACTGAAGACGATCCTCTGATGAAAACATCTGAACCTTAATAACAAATCACAGGTTTCTTCCTTGGCAACAGTGTCAGTGTATTTCCAGATTCACTAATTCGTTTTCTATAGGATCACAGAGGGAACTCTGCAGCCCTCCAGATGTTCATGAACTACAACTGCAAGCATTATCACCTGCCATTCTGTACTTTAGATTGCAATTAAATGAAAATCTTTTTCTTCTTTCTTTCTTTCTTTCTTTCTTTCTTTCTTTCTTTCTTTCTTTCTTTCTTTCTTTCTCTTTCTTTCTTTCTCTCTCTCTCTCTCTCTCTTTCTCTTTCTTTCCTTTTATAAAAAAAATAAAGTATAATAATAAAATAAAATGGAACCAATCAAGCCTCACCTTATTGGTAAAGTTGGTACACTTGCCTGGATTGTTATTTATTTATTTAAAACATTGATATAGCTGCACATTTTACAACAAACTCTGGGGGGCTCCCAATTAGCAATTAAAACAATATCAAAAGTAAAACTACATAATATGTAATTACGTTAAAACCAAAAACATAAAAAACTTGGCATCCAAGTTAAACGTCTGACATATGGTATTAGAAACTATAGCACCATCAGTGACAGAGTTTTTTGGAGCAATAGTAGTCTTCATTATAGATACAGATCAGAGTCCTGCAAATTAACACACTAATTAAACAGTTTCTCTTTCAAAGTGAGGACTCCATAGCAACAAACAGGACCAGAGACAAATAACCAAACAAATAAGTGTTCCTGAGCTCTGATTAATAATATGGATTAAGAAGAAGGTTAAAGTTATAACACAAGAAAGTCTTTTTGCTTTCAAATATTTTATACGTTTATGTGTGTGCATGCACACACATAATATATATGCAGTTCAGAGAAGATGGCTTTATTTTTCTTACACTTTTGGAAAGGAGAGGTGATGCCTGCCACATCTGGAAATGTAGGTTGGACAGTGTTCAGAATGATTGTGGTAAATCTTTCGGGCTTGGTGTGTCAAAAATTTTGAAAATGGCTAACTCGACTCTACTGGCATATCATACCCCACTCCCCCCAAACAAGAGAAAAACAATTCTCTATCTTTCCCCCGCCCCACCCCACCTCATATAGGCCATACTAAACAGTGGCATTCAGTGGCAGTTCCAAGGTGAGCCAAAAGTAGAAACCCAGGCCTCAGCTTCTTCACTAGCACCACCACTGCTACTCAAAAGGGCTGCCTCACGCTGTTTGCCAAAATGTGTGAGCCTTGGAAAACAACTCAATTGCTCTGGCAGTCCAGCACTCCTTAAGACCTGTTGCGTACTGCTTACCTTCAGGCAATGTTCTTTCTGATGACAGGCCTCTGCAGCTTACCTGAGGCTGCTCTGGGTTGCACGAGGCCTTTGTACTTGAAGTGGTTTCCAAGAATGTTCCTCCATCGCCTCTGCAGCCTCCAAAAAATTACTCTTGCATGATTTTCAAAGGCTCTGGAGGCTGCATGAGAGCGCAGCAATCTCGTGCAACTTCTGGAGATCACAAGAGAACACACCCCATTCTCGCGCAACCTCCACATCCTCCAAAAATTGCACAAGAATGAGGTGTGCTTTCGAGAACAGTTGTCAGGTGTTGGTGAACACTGGTGTGTCACCCAAAATGTTGACATGTCACCTTTGACAAACATGTCATAGATTGGCCATTGCTGGTCTAAACAATAATTACCAGCAGATGATCACTAAATTGTACTAATGAAAGTCAAGAAGCACAATAAAAATGGATTTAAGGTTAAATATAAAGAAAACCAAAGCAGTGGCAACAAATCCAGTAATTAGCCTTAGAATGGATAATGAAGATATTATAGTGTCAGAATAGTGTCTGCCTCTTAGAAATGATTACCAGTACTAAAGGTGTAATTAATTAATCAACCAGCTAGTATGTGGTTTATTTCTTGACCACTGGTTCTTTTACTATTAAAAAAAACTAACCTTTAAAAGAAATTTGTGCGGAATTAATAATCATATTAGTAGGTAACAATGAAAACCCTGGATTTTTTTTATTTGTCAAATTTATGTGGTCATCCATCTCACAAAACAAGTGACTCTTCATATTCAAATGCCATGATGTGCTGTCTATACCTCCCAAAATCTGAATGGTGCCGACAATGTTTTTCTCTGTGAGAAAAACATTTTCTATGCCAAAGAGGTTCAGCCATGTAATCTACTCTAGAAGTTAGAGCTGCATGTCATGACAAAATAGATATAATAAACCCAAGAATTTTCTAGCCGTTGCAGATGCACTGAAAACTCAGTTAGAACTCAATTAGATACCTTATATTGTTCCAGCATGGAAAACGTCTTTTTCTTTCCTAATCCTGATACTTGCAGGAAGACAATTCTTACTAAATTTGTTAGCGGGGAAGCAATATTTAACCCTTCCTTTCTTGTACACTACTAGTCACTGCTCACAACTTCCCTCTCCCCCAGTGGCTTCTATTCACTAATAATAAAAAGGCCACTGCATGGTTGTTAACCATTAATTCAAAGGGCAGTTAATTCCTGTTGCAATAGAACTGATGTTCAAAACCAATCATACCTCTAGTTCACGAGTAGGGATTTGTGCCTTCTGGAGGTTGCTGTACTACAGTTTTAAATCAATCAATCAATCAATCAATCAATCAATCAATCAATCAAAATATTAATAAATAATTAATCTCCAACATTCATTCCATTAGCCATGCTGACCGGGATCTCCACAACCTACAAGCCAGCAATTTCTGCAGAATCCCAGATTTTCCCAACCTGGCTTTAGCAAGCCAAAGATCTTTCCTGATTCTGAGACTAGGACCACTAAGATTTTAGGGAAAAGCGACCAATGCCTGTGATGGTGCTGAAGAAAATGTATGTCAGGGGTCTTTCTGCTGCCATTCTGAAACTTCCTCTCTTCTAGCCCCTCTTTGCTTCTTGTTCATTCAGTGATTCTGTTAAATATACCATTCTTCCCTCTCCAAAGTCTTGCCTGAATGACGTCATGATTGGATAGCAGTGCAGTGTGTTAGAACTCTGCTAACGTACGCTTTCAGGAAACCAATTCATCTCCCTTGTTGGAGGACTCCTTATACATTGCTGAAGGAAAAGAAATAAATCTCTCCCCCCCCGACAAAAAATAAATTTGCACAAGTTAATATATCTACACTCAGACCCACATCTTGAGTTGGTTACTATAATTTAAATCAGAATACATGCAATACGTTTTGCCACAGAGAAGCACCAGCTGATGTGGGTGCCTGCTGTTCGAGTACCGTTGCCCTTCAAAGCAGACGGCTGTCCTCTGACAGCCCTTCAAAGAGGAAAACATCCACTGTAAAACTGGACCCAGGTGCCCTAAAACTCTGCAAGAACAACCACGATATGCCAAAACGCAGTGTGGAAATGCTAACGTCTTCTTTCCTCAATTTTGCAACGGCAGGTGAGGAAAAGTTCCGTTTCTCATCACCAGCTGACAAGCCTCATTGCTATGTAGGTAGCAGTAAACTCCTTCTTTGCCAAAATGATATTATTCAGAACCCCATTTCTTGTTTGCAATGTTCCAAAAACACTGGGTTTTAGTTTGAGAATAAAATGTTCTCTACATAAAGAGGCTGTTTGCATTAAATCAGTAAATCAGTGCACCCAGGAACATGCATTAATGTTAATAAGTTTCTTTAGCATAATATCAGGGAAGATGGGATCATTTATTGGTTTTGTTAAAGTGGCTGTTTTCCCTTTCTTCTTTCAGAAAAAAAAAAATATTGCCCTCCCCTCCCCCCCGTCTGGAAGTTTACCTTTCAAATACTTAATTTCGGTCACCTTAAATTCATTGCTGTAGCCAAGCCTAACACTTTAGGCAGCCATAGCTTTCCTAATAATATTTCCTCTTCCTGCACACTTAACTCCTTCCTCATTCTGGGTCTGTCTTATATAGGACAACAAGGTGTGCTCTCTTAAACTGTGGCTCTCTACCATGAGAATTATTGGATCAAATGTCCCAAAGGTGCTTATTCAGGAGGTAACTGGACTTTCTTGTTTTTTCTTTGAAGACGTTTTGCTTTTCATCCAAGAAGCTTCTTTAGCTCTGAAGCTAAAGGTTCATTTAGTGACCGTTCAAAGTTACAACAGCCCTGAAAAGTGACTTATGACCATTTTTCACACTTATGATTATTGCGGCATCTGCATGGTCACATGATCAACATCCGGATACTTGGCAACAGATTCACATTTATGATGGTTGCAATGTCTAAGGTTCATGTGATCACATTTTGTAACCTTCTGACAAGCAAAGTCAATGGGGAAGCCAGATTCACTTAGCAACCGTGTTATCAATTTAACCAGTGCAGCAATTCATTTAACAAAGTCATAAAATGGGGCAAAACTTAACAAGTTTCTCACTTGGCAACATACTTTTTGGACTCAATTGTGGTCGTTAAGTTGAGGACTACTTGTACTGTCTTTTACTTCTAGCTAGCAACTTCAAAGAAAACCAATTTTCAGGAAAGAGACAAAACTGAGGAGTGCTAGCTGCCCTCAAAATTTTCCAGCAAGACTCCAGTCCCAAATCTATTCCCACCACTATTAGCTTCTAGATGGATCTCTGACCCCCAATCCCAAAGCTGTGGGTGTTGGCCAGAGGAAGCTATTCCTCCAGTGGTGAGTTCTTCCTTGGGTTGTTTTTTTTTTTGAGTTTCCCCCCCAGGGATCTTGAGTTTTCCCCCCAGGTATGATACACCTGCACTGCTTTGGTCCTGCCCGTTGGGTGAGGCAGAGCCTTAGGACTGACTTTCCCTCATGTAACAGGGCCTCCAGAGATTACCTCAGAAGGCAATATTCTTGAAGGCCTCCTTCCATAGGACCTCAACCATGTGATCCTAAAGGGGATGATTATGGGATTACAAGGCTGTGATGGGATGTGCTAATGCTGCTGCTTCAGAATCAGAGTCAGACCCAGCCTGAGTGCTGTATCAGTCCAGTAAAATAAAGAAACGGAAAACAAACTGATGGAGATGTACAACAAAGAAGTAAGAGGGAAGCAGCAGAGGAAGTCTGGTTATAAAAGGTTCTGAAATTATATACAGAGAAGCAGCCACTTTAGAATTCTGCAGATGTCTCAGTTTCTATTAGGATCTGGGTTTCTCCACCCATCTGCAGAATTGCATTTCAGATCAGATCTATCCTCTTTATCTATTCTAAAACGTTTTCTTAGCAGGAAGAGGATGAGAGCTCCTGTGGCTTTTCGCTCTGTAGTGTGTCCTATACGAAAGTAACTGTGTGTGTGTGTGTGTGTGTGTGTGTGTGTGTGTGTATGTGTACCCAGGTGCCTGTGTGTTTTCAGGTGAACAAATTTGGAGGATATTATTCACTCTTTTAAATACACAAGATAATAGTGATGTCACTTCTGACTCAGCTGCTAAATACTTCTACAATCTCAGGGTTCAATGATTTATACTGCTGCTGCTGCTATTGTTATTACTGTGGTTGTTATGACTATTCTTGCTATTGCTATTAGTATTTTGTTTTTAATTCATGACTCCTTTAGGCTAAACCTGTTCCTTTTTTCATCAGAGCCCTGTGATGAATTAAAGCATACAAAGCTTGTCATACAATATGCAGTGGTAACAGCGCGGAGAGAATCTTTGGGGTAGGTTTCCATAGAAACATTGACGTATAGCCTGGCTAGCAGGACATTGAGTTCCTTGAATGAGAGGCAGAATTTTTTTTTTTAAAGAAGCTGTTAAATGACCGATGGCCGACAGCCAATCTAGCTAAGCCAGAGCCCTGGATCTGCCAGCAGGATGCAGCTTAAAAGCTGGAGGAGAAAAAGAGGGCTAGCTGTCATGTTTAAAGTGAAGAACTATTTTTTAAAAAATAGGGAAAGCAGTTCTAGAACATCATTTAAACTGCTGATCAGAAAGGAGTCCAAATATAAGGGCCAAAAACAACATGTTAGGCTGCAAAATCTCTGAGAGCCTTCACTTTAGATCTCCAAATGTTATGCCCACCAGCCTTCCTTCCTTCCTTCCTTCCTTCCTTCCTTCCTTCCTTCCTTCCTTCCTTCCTTCCTTCCTTCCTTTTTTTCCTTTCTCTTGGAGGTTGCAGTGCCCTCAGGCATTTTGCTCAAGTTCTGCATCTAAATTTTGGCCTAAGGAAGAGTAACATTTGGGGACTGGAATATATGGCAATGTCTTGCATTCAAGACAGTGAGATTGGACACAGGATTGTCATTCTATTTTCTCTGATATGGCAGAAATTAGAGGAAAAGGACTTGCCAGTTTTGTGAACTGCTTCTGTTTTTGTGCCCTTAAGAGCAGCCTGGCAATAAGAGATGATGCAGGGAAATTTCCTTGGCATGATTACACATTTCCACTTCCCACTCTCTCCAAAGCAGTTTGAAGATGATCTGTGATTGCCTTATTTTCTGCAGACACAGAAAACAAGCAATAAAAGAATCATTGCCCCATCTTAAAAGTGCAGCCGAGAAGCAAGAATTCCTTCACTCCTAGAACATGCAGAGGAAAAAAAAAAAGCTATGCACATCTTCCCTTCCTGAAGTGTACATTTGTTTGTCACATGCAAAAAAGAAAAAAAAATCAAAGTGGTTTATATAAGGGAAAGCTGCAAAGCCACCTATTCTCCTGGAAGATTTGCTAAGGCAGCTGAAGACCAGCAGTCGGGAGGTGAGATGAGACCCAAATTCCTGATATTAAGGAAATAGGCTATCCACAAGCTCACACAATGGTACTGCAAAGACACCCCTTCCCAAATTTTGCTCTGGTTTTTGATAAATCACAGATAAGCCAGAAAAACAGATTTGGCTCTCAGAACTAGCTAATGTCCAGAGCAGAATTCTTATCTGGCCAAGTGCCAATTTTCATTGGTGTAGTCAGGAAATGATAAAAAGTGAATGGTTTTATAGGGTTGGGGGCAGTGGAATTAGATTATAAGGATATTATTTCATGAAGTCAATCTGCCTTGCTGTGTTTGGGGGAGTTCCTAGTCATTCTGCAGAGCAAAGTCTTGATGTCTTGCCCTAATGACGATACCATGATGAAAAAACTTCAGGCTTTAATTTCTTGAGGCAAACTAATAAAACAAAAGCCAGTAGCTGTGTTAGCTTTGTGAGAAAGCTACTGTTTTGACCTCTTTGCTGCCAAATCTTGGGCAGCTGATACTTGCTTCATAGTCTGTGAAACCAGCTCTGAACCAGAACTTTTCAGCCAGAAATTTTAAGGAATCCAAAGCTGAAAGGATAATAGCAATAGCACTTAGATTTATATACTGATTCACAGTGCTTTTACAGCCCTCTCTAAGTGGTTTACAAAGTCAGCATATTGCGTCCAACAATCTGGGTCCTCATTATACCCACCTTGGAAGGATGGAAGGCTGAGTCAACCAATAAAAAGGGAGGTTGGAATGCAGCCACTAGCTATGCACCAAGCTCTTTGTATCAACAGATCATCTGAAGGACTGTAGCTACGTTCTGCTAAAGGCAGTTCCCCTTTCTCCATGAGATGAGAAACCTTGTGGATTTAGCCCACACAGTTTGCATTCCTCTCTAGACTTTTGTCACACTATGAGGAAATCAGAAATGGAAGCAAAGGAGAATGTGATTCCCCCCCCCCCCCCAATATGTATAGGAATCCTAGATATTCTGGTATTTTCTGAGATTCAGAAGCAAAGATCCTCTTGGAGCTGCTGCAGATCTGAGAGAATCACTTGGAGCTGCTTTCTGGTTGGCTGTTCCCCTGCAAAAGTGACCCTGCAGGACAGCAAAAAACTGATTCAGTTCCAAAAGCCTTCAGACATTGGTATCCAAGAAAACCAAGAATAGGTTTGCTATTACTGCTGCGTGGACACCTTTACTTCTGCATTATAGCTTGGATTTCTATGGAATCAAGCATTGTGGTTTTATCCTGGATCAGCCTGCAGAAAATACAGTATTGATTTCACAAGTCCAGAAGGAAAGTCTTCTTCCCACCGATTTTTAGTAATAATGAGATTTACTGTGCAGATTGCGACTTCCATGTAATTAGCTTAAATATGATGGAATTACATAAGTAACAAATCTATCAACGGCAACTGCTATGATGACACAAATCCCCTTTAGTAAGAATTCTGTCTTACTGTAGGCCGAAGACTGTCTACTTTTGGACAGAATGAAGTAAATATAATATTTTGTGATCGTAACCTCTCCATTAGATCAGAAAATGATCCCCGAATCATTTGTCATCCTTCACTATGAACATATAATATATTCGAAATCTAATCTATGCAACTAGGATGCAAGAATGCTTGCCAATAGCTCCCCCTCCCCCTCTCTCCCCTGCCAGCTATCCTAGCAGCCTGCAACCATGGTTAGAGAGACTGGAGAAAATGGCCGACTGCAAAAAAAAAATGCTGACCTGATGTTATTTCTCAGTGACAACTTGCAAGAAGCTTTTAAATGGAAGAAGAAAGGCAATTTGGCTGCTAGAAAGCTTCTCATCATAACAATAGCTGAACAACCACTTAGATTTTTTTTGGGGTGTGTGTGTGTGGAATGACCGTACATCATAAAAACTAAAAATATGTGTGTGGAGAAGAGGCTGACATGCTTTAATTTCCCTTTTGTGTGGAGAGAGGATTTTAGTTACTCATGTGGTGGGATAGGTTATGGAAGTCATCCTGGTGAGATGAATGGCTATATAAATTTGATTAATTTTTGGATAAAAATATTTATTTTGACCACATATTTGCACTCACCTCTTTGTCAGTTGTGGGGAGTGTTGCTAGTAGCAGGAGTGTGGAGCAGGGCTTTCTCACTGAGTGTATCAAGTCTAGGACCTAAGGCAAATGCACACCTGGTGGTCAAAGCTAGGGGTTCTTCTCCTGTTCTTGCCCATCATATTGCATTTACTGCATTTATATTCTCCCAATCTTGTCTGGGCTCGGTTAATGGTGCTCTCCACATGATCTTAGTATTTGAAATGAGCAGAACGGAAAATGAATACAAATCAGTTTGTGAAAGATTGAAGAAACAAAATGCTGCTGCTAGGGAAGTAGCTGAGGCCAAGAAAAAACTTCCCACCACTTTAGGGGTCCTTTAATTTGAATCCTATAGTATATGGACAATCTTTAAGTATAGTACTCATCACACAATCACTCTTTTTCAGTGTTAAATTATTCCTTAATGCCCCTCTTTTCTGAAATGGGAACCACAATGGATCTCTATAAAGCAAAAGGAATCTCTACAACCCTAAAAGATACATTTGGGAATAAATATCTTTTATCCACTGACCCTTAAATTGTGAGCAGACTTGATAAGATATCACTATAAAAGCTTGCACATCTTTATGATTTAGCAGTCTTTAAGCAGAAAGTGCATGACATATCAGTGCTTCATTGACAGCAGTGATGATTTAATTTGGGAAGCACAGGTCAGCAAGTACAATATCTAGCAGCAGAAATGAAGGATTAAGACATTTAAGTTTAGATGATTTGTTTCCCCTCTTATGAGTGTGGAATCCTATGCTAAAGGTTGTGCAATCTTAAGAAGAAGAAAAAATTACTGCAGGAGGACGGTGTTGGATTTGAACTTAATGCATCTCATTGGAACTCTGTGTGGCATAGAATTCCTTTCAAATCCAGTTTGGTAAACCATCAAGAATTGACTTGGAGTTAATGCATAAGGACATTGCACTCTTAAACTTACTATATAAATTCTAATCTTTCCAGATAAATGTTTAGCAGGGTTGTAAGCAAATTGGTGCATATCGCTATCATTCATGGCCGTGCAATTTGTCCCTTTTTAGGCTGAAAATTTTTGAACAAATTTAGAATGGAAGCCGAGAGTCACTCACAATTACCCTTCTACTGGTTTATCATATCCAGTAGGGGAGAAACACAAAATAGGTAGTCCTCAACGTACGACCACAATTGAGCCGAAAATTTCTGTTGCTAAGGGAGACATTTGTTAAGTGAGTTTTACCCCATTTTATGACCTTTCTTGCTACAGTTGTTAAGTGAATCACTGCACTTATTAAATGGGTAGAATGGCTGTTAAGTGAATCTGGATTCCCCCATTGACTTTGCTTGTCAGAAGGTCACAAAAGGGGATCACATGACCCTGGGACACTGCAACCGTCATAAGTATGAATCAGTTGCCAAGCATCTGAATTTTGATCACGTGACCATGGGGATGCTGTAATGGTTGTAAGTGTGGAAAAGGTTCATAAGTCACTTTTTTCAGTGATGTTGTAACCTGGAATAGTCATTAAATGAACTGTTGTAAGTTGAGGACTACCTGTACATCCAAATAATGCCTCTTCTATGCTTTTGCACAATAGAATCATGGCTACAATTTAAAAAAAGCTGGCTGTGAGATATAAAGTGCTCCATAGCACAGGACCTCGCTATTTGAGGGACTGCCTCTCTCTCTCATTGTTTCTGCCCCTCCAGTAAGATCCGGCAGAGTGGATATGTCTTGGTCCCATTTTTAAAACAGTGTGATCTCATCGGACTTAGGTGGCATGGCATACTTTCTTTGTTGTGCCACCTGTCCTCTGAAATAGTATTCCCCCCCCAAACTCCCCCCCCCAAGTTTAAACTGCCCTGACCCTGCCATCCTTAAACAGACCTTTTCCTCTGGGACTGCATTAGGAAGAGGGTGCTGCAGTGAGAATTTTATTAATATATTTGGTACGTCAATCTCTGACTAATCCCCTTCTTTGCTTTGCATAATATTAGATTGGATTGTTTTTATCTTATATCTTGCCCAGAGTCACTGTGAGCTGGATGGCCTACAAATTTGATATATTCATTAATTAAACAAATAAATAAATTTTCTAAATGTTATATAAAGTGATGGAACGAAAGAGATGTTTCAGTTCCTGCTGTTTGCTGCCCAATTTCTTATTGCAAAGATTGGAACACAATATTCCTCTACCACTGAAGTGATTCTGCACAGTCTTGTTATCCATGGATTTGCATAACTTCAGTCAATAAATGGGTCACTAGACACACAACTGAGCAGCACTTTCTCTAAGATTGTGGACTCACACGGCTCACCCCAGTGCTTATGCAGTGTAAGGAGTGAGTGTTCCGGGGACAGCACTGTCACCCAGAACCCCAATAGACAGCCTCCTTCACCAAGATGACAAAAGAACTGTGCAGAGTGGTGAAGCCAGTGTGAACCATGCAATTCCTTCTGTCTATAAGTCACTTCCAAGCAGCCTTCCCAAAGAAATCCATCTGACCTTGTAACCAAGATGATTCAATGAGATCTACTGCAACTGGTCCAGAAGAAGAATAAGAAGCAAATGGCCTGATGCCAATTCTAAAATAAGTGCATTACGCACACCCAAAACTCTGTCTTCCATTTTGCGCATACATAAATTAACAAAAAGCAAGACCCAAGTGACAGATACATGAAAGCCTCTGCACATATACTGAGGTCCGGTCACTATTTTATCAACTGCAACCTGGGTAGCCCTCTCCCCATTCTCCTCACAGATGTCCTGCCAGTTTGATTGAGCGTACTTCTTGGCCTAGGCCTTGGTCCTTCTGGGTTTGGCCTACCCCAGGCTTTGTGCCCACTCAGCCACCTATTTGTGGCCTTCCTCTCCTGTTCTACCAGCTGCAGTCCTTCATGCAATGGTTGCTGGGAACTCTTAAATGGGGTCTGGGTGGAATTCTTTCTTTACTCTAAAATCCTTTAGGTCCTTTAAGTTGCAGGTGCTGAGCAGAAGTTCAGGCAAGAGCAATGAAGAAGCCAGAGAGAACTGGAGACTGGGAAAAGAAGGGTACAGAATTAATTCCAAAGGCTGAGTGCAGCAAGAGCAGGACTGCCCCTTATCTGGGTTGAATTCTTCACAGAGTACTAGAGTTCTAGTCAAGAAGCCCTGATTTTAAAGCTGAGATAGGATAGAAACACCACCATGACAACAAAACCCAGAAGTTGGTTTCCAGATGTTTCTGCAGAGACTTCTCTCAGGCTTTCTCTAGACAAACTGCCAGGAGCTAGGCTTCCCCCTCCGATCTTTTCTTCTTCAAATTTAGCTCCCTCTTCTCAGCTGGCCAGTGAACATCCAGGCTTGCATCTTAGGTCCCTTGGTCAAAGGTCCATGAAGGAGTCCTGAGGCCTGCAAGAATTCAGCCCCATTCTGATGGCACACCGCAGCAGAGAACCAAGTCCTGGCAAACTCTGGCTTTGCATATGCAAACAAGTAAAGAATGGGATGAGGAATCCATCCAATGCTAAAGGGATTTCTAGCACACTTAGTAGTACTGAGGCTTATTCATTTATTCCCAAGGATCCACACAAATTAATTTATCATTTTAGAGAATCGTGACACCATCAAGTTTGAGAACCCTTACACTAAGTCATAAGCCATGGTTTAGAAACCTGAAGGACTGGGTAGTTTTGATATAGTATATGCTAAAGCACAATTAGCTTGATTCTAATTGTAACACCAAGCAGTAAACCATGGTATACAAAAACAGCAGTTCAATTCATGTAAGAGTTTAAAGCAGAAAGTAGCAAACCATGTAATATATTAATGTGATGTGTGACTACAATCACAATGATCTTTGGCAGATTTATAGCACATATTTATTAAATGTTCTTTCTAAAAAAAACCAAAAAAATCATAATGTATATATTCATTTAAACAAGAAGCACTGTCTGATTTAACCATAATAATTTGGCAGAAACTGAATAAATCTGAAAAACAGTCTCTCACTCTAATGGCTGTAGCCATCAACCAGATCCTCTGGGGAAGATTGATTGGCTCAAGTTACCTGAAACTTGACTGTCAAGGCCCAAATACCAAGTGGACTCCAATACCTCTTGCTGGTCCCAATTTTCCCATATTGACCTTGAGAGCCAAGCATCATTGTACCTTTTCCACAGTCCCCCTTGCAGTTCTGCACAGAGCAGTCTGGGAAACTCAAATGGGCTGCTGCCATTAATTTTCCCAAAAGGGTTGAGTTCACACATCCCATGCTCAACCAATGGTTATTTTGAATGAAGCACACTTCCTGGGCTTGGACAACATATAAATCCAGAACAAGCAAACCATGTTTTAGTTTAGCAAGTTACATGGATCCAGACAATGCCCAGAATAATATTATGTTGGGCATTCAAGGAAACAGTGGGAAATTTAATATAGCTCTTCAAACCTGGAGCCCATCCTATGCTCAATCATACAGAACATATAGAATAAAAGAGTTGGAAGGGACCTTGGAGGTCTTTTAGTCCAACCCCCTCAAGCTGCAGACCTTATACCAGAGATGGCTAACCTTTTCTGGACTGAGTGCCCAAAGCGCATGCCCGAACCCCCAAAATGCAATGTGTGCGTGGTCCCCGTGCATGCCCCTTGCCCCCTATGCATGCGCACATGCCCCCCACATGTGCCCCGCCCCCTGTGCATGCATGGCAGAGACCCGAAGACCAACTGGCCGGTGGAAGATATGTGTGCATGCATAGCGGAGCTGAACTGGGGTGATGGCTCACATGCCATCAAAGAGGGTGCTGCGTGCCACCTCTGGCACACATGCCATAGGTTCACCATCACGGCCCTATACCATTTCAAAGAAGTGGTTGTTCAGTCTCTTCTTAAAAGCCTCCAGTGATGAAGCACCCACAATTTCTGATTAACCAGTTACACTGGTTAATTGTTCCCACTGTTAAAAAATTTCTCCTTAATGCTAGGTTGCTTCTCTCCTTGATTAGTTTCCATCCATTGCTTTTTCTCCTGCCCTCTGGTGTTTTAGAAAATAGGTTGACCCCCTCCTCTTTCTGGCAGCTCCTCAAATATTGGAACACTGCTAACATGTTCCCACAAGTCCTTCCTTTCTCTAGATTAGCCAAACCCAAATCCTGCAACCGTTCTTCATATACTTTAGCCTCCAGGCCCTTAATCATCTGACTTCCTCTTCTCCGCACTCTTTCCAAAGTCTCAACATCTTTTTTATAATGTGGTAACCAAAACTGGATGCAGTATTCCAGATGTCATCTTACTAAAGTTTTATAAAGCGGTACTAATACTTCATATGACCTTGACTCTATCCCTCTGTTTATGCAACCAAAGATTGCATTCGCTTTTTTGGCAGCTGCCTCACACTGCTGGCTCACACTCAAGTGATTACCTTCAGCCCACCTCTTGCTGAATCAAATTCTACTTTCTCTCAGCTCTCCCATTTATAGCTCAGCACAAAAACAGCATGATTAAAGCAGTGGAGAGTGAAAGAGATCCCCACCTGTTGCAGTCACAAAAGAATCGCCTTTGCTGGTGCGAGCATTTGCACACCGCTGCAGAAGGAAGAAAATAGCCCCTCTGTGGCCTGTAGCAGGATGTGGTGAGCTGCCTCTTCAAATGGGAATAAGAGGAAATAATTTGCAAAAGCATGGTGGCCCTAAGAAGGGCAAGTCATTGATACATACCTGATTTCCCTCTCCCGCCTCCAAATATTAGCAGGCTCCACCAGTGGTGAAATTCAATTTTTTTTTACTACCGGTTCTATGGGCATGGCTTGGTGGGCATGGTGTGGTTTGGTGGGTGTGGTTTGGTGGGCGTGGCAGGGGAAGGATACTGCAAAATCTCCATTCCCACCCCACTCCAGGGGAAGGATATTGCAAAATCCCTATTCCCTCCCCACTCCTGGGAGAAGGATATTGCAAAATCCTCATTCCCTCCCCACTCCTGGGGGAAGGATATTGCAAAATCTTCATTCCCACCCCACTCTGGGGCCAGCCAGAGGTGGTATTTGCCGGTTCTCCGAGCTACTCAAAATTTCCGCTACCGGTTCTCCAGAACCTGTAAGAACCTGCTGAATTTCACCCCTGGGCTCCACTCTGCAGACCTCATTACTGTTTGGATTTCTCTTCGTGTAGTCCGGAGTGTTCTGAAGTGATAGGTATAAATTGCAGGGTTTCCCTTTGAAATCCTCCGTTGTATGCCTATAGCAAAAGCAAATATCTAGGGAAGCATTTATTGAGAGCCAGAAAGGATTTGGCAGAGGAGAATGTTATAGAAATGCTGCAGCTTTGCAGAACCCATTGTAGATTTTGACTTTATCTCTGATCTCATTGATTTCTTTAATCACACAGTAACACCTGCGCATGCAGGTTTAAACTCTGCAACCCCTCTTCCCCTTGCCCATGTACCGTTACCATTCTCTCTAAAAACAGTCAGGTGTATTGTGAGCTTTTGGGGTTTTCAAAATCGTGAGCAGCAGGATCTTTTCCACAGAGTTGAGGCATTAGTAGCAAACAATGGCTGATTTTTAATAACCCCAAGGAAGGGAGAAAATGCATTATACATAGCAAAGAAAAAAAAATTAAAGATGGAAAGGGGAGCAGGGAAAAAATGCTGAAGAAGAAAGGGGGGTTGCTCAGTGGTAGAACACAGATTTTGCAAGCCAAAACCCTGGTACTGAATGTAGACAGGCCAAATAGGTAGAAATCAGCTTCCTGTGTCGATAAGATAGTGAAATTAGAAGTTTTCAGAAGGCATATTTTTAACAGCTTCAGAGACATTTTTATGCTGTATTCCTTCAGAGATAATCTATTAGGACCAGGGGTGAAATGCTCCCGGTTCGGACTGGATCGCCCGATCCAGTAGCGATGGTGACGGGTGGTTCGGAGAATTGGTAGCAAAAATCCCTGCCCCCCCCCTGTCCAGCTGAGCCGCACAATCATCAGAGGCTTTTTTTTTACTTTTAAAAGCATTTTTTCTACAACCTCTTTGGCCAAAAAAATGCTTTTAAAAGTAAAAAAAAGCCTCTGAAGATTGTGCGGCTCAGCTGGGATTGTCAGAGGCTTTTAAAAGCATTTTTTTTTTTTTTACAATCTCTTCGGCCGAAGAGGTTGTAGAAAAAATGCTTTTAAAAGCCTCTGACAATCCCAGCTGAGTTGCCTGATTGTCAGAGGCTTTTAAAAGCATTTTTTTTACAATCTCTTCAGCTGAAGAGGTTGTAGAAAAAATATTTTTAAAAGTAAAAAAAAAAAGTTGGCCACACCCACCCAGTCACATTACACCTCCCACTAAGTCATGCCCACAGAACCGGTAGTAACAAATTTTACATTTCACCACTGATTAGGACCATAGTGATGATGAGTAAGGTTGAAAGTAGAGATGTTTGGGGTGAAATCCAAAAATTGGCATCTCCACCCCTGCTCTAAAATCCATTTTGACTGTGCTCATGCATTATATTTAGCCATAGATTGTTGGCTAACTAAGTACAATTGTGTAGGTTCACATACAGTAAATTATAAATCAGATTTTTTAAAAACCTTGCAGACTACATCCATATGGCGTTCTAGATCAAACCAAGCAAGCCACTTTAGAGCTGATCTCTCTCTCTCTTTTTGTATCCAATACTCCTTTCTTCCGCTCTTCTGCTCTTTGTCAACCTCCTTTTGGTCTACAAATAATTACGTAAATAAAAAACAATGGACAGATCTGTTGTGCAGGAGTCTGAGCCAAAACATTTGCAAAGGTCTTTTGAAATCAGACCAAAGGTCCCATGAAAATAGACAGGCGTCAGCAAGTGACTCATAAGTAATGCTCAAAGAAATATCTAGCATAGGGTCTGCAGCATAAAATGAAAGGTGGGCAAATCTACTTCTCTGAGCGCAAGTGGTTTAGAACAGTGGTGAAATCCAATTTTTTTTTACCACTGATTCTGTGAGTATGGCTTGGTGGGCATGGTGTGACTTAGTGGGCGTGGCTTGGTGGGCATGGCAGGGGAAGGATACTGCAAAATCTCCATTCCAACCCCACTCCAGGGAAAGGATACTGCAAAATCTCCATTCCCACCCTGCTCCAGGGGAAGGATACTGCAAAATCCCCATTCCCCTTTCACTCCTGGGGGAAGGATATTGCAAAATCTCCATTCCCACCCCACTCTGGGGCCAGCCAGAGGTGGTATTTGCCAGTTCTCCGAACTACTCAAAATTTCCGCTACCGGTTCTCCAGAACCTGTCAGAACCAGCTGGATTTCACCCTTGGTTTAAAAGCAGGAAATGTGGGAGAGGAGGACCGGTGTGTTTCAAATGATTGACATTGGCAGTGGCCCATGGGAGGAAGTGCCTCTGGCACTGCCGATCCATGCCTGTTTTTAGGCAGCCTCCGAAAGGGCCAAGCCCAGAGCAAGAACACAAGCCTGCTATATTCTGCATTGTAAGCAATGAGCTTGAATAAATAAGCAGCCCCTTGAGCAGCTCTGTTGCAATCTAGCACATGGAGCTAGCAAAGAATGAGAAACAATCAGTATCTCAAAGAGCTCCAAAAATAGATCAGGGTCAGGCACAAACATAGTCATGAAATTATTTGTCCTTGATCTCCACAGTACATCAGATGCAAAGCCAGGCCTTCACTTCCACTCTGCCACCTGGTCTTCTAGCCTATTACAAATGTGTTGCTTTGTCTGCATTGTAAGTGTATAAGCAAGAAACACAATGCCTTCTTCCAAAGGAAAATAATAGCCCAAAATTTTCTCTTTGTTCCTTGCCTGACATCTTTCATGTTGTGCTGGTTAAATTCGGTTGGTTAAAATCAGCCTGGAGCTTCCAGACTATGGCTCCCATCACCCTCTGGCTGGGATGGTAGCAGGGGAACAATGGGACGTGGTGGCTCAGTGGCTAAGATGCTGAGCTTGTCGATTGAAAGGTCGGCAATTCAATGGTTCAAATCCCTAGTGCCACGTAATGGAGTGAGCTCCCGTTACTTGTCGCAGCTTCTGCCAACCTAGCAGTTCGAAAGCACCTAAAAATGCAAATAGAAAAATAGGGACCATCTTTGGTGGGAAGGTAACAGCGTTCTGTGTGCCTTTGGCATTTAGTCATGCCAGCCACATGACCACGGAGAGTCTTCAGACAGCGCTGGCTCTTCAGCTTTGAAACGGAGATGAGCACCACCACCTAGAGTCGGGAACAACTAGCACATATGTGTGAGGGGAACCTTTATCTTACCTTACTTCATGATATTTAGAAGGCACCAGGAAAGGGAAGTGGACTCTTAAATTCTTCTGAGCTCCAAATTCTTTTTTATTTTATTTTTTTAACTAAAAAGAGTACATAAATGATGCCATCCAGCCCAGGTTGAAAGAAAATGTTTTTGTTTTTTTAAAAACATGAGGACACAAACCTGGCACAAGTTACAAATTGATGTGGGCACAATGTGATGGAGGGAGTGGGGGATTTGCTCACTATCATAGTTGAGGGAAGCATTTCCTCCCCCACCTGGAATGTTTCTTCACATGGAAAATGGAGAAAACAGTACTCTAAGGGCAACTGGATCCATCTCCACTAACTGCAATTGATAGTTTTAGTTAAAGGCAGGACTAACTATGGTCATGGTGATTTCTTTCTGAACAAAATAGCCTCTTTAAAAAAACACACACACCAAAATGATTGCTTCCTTCTAGCTATTATTTGTCACTGGCGGGGAGGGAATAGAAGAGGAAAATTGGACAGCCAATTTGCCAGTTTTTGCTTTATCTGCCATTTCAGGATCTCCAGCAAAAAGGAGACTGTCCTATCAGAACATAGCAGAGGGAACAATTGATCTCTTCTTATCTGTTTAGAATACTGGATCCTCTATCAGACAGCATGGATGCATCTACCAACAAAGGACCTTGCAGATGCTGCTGAAAATGGGTTTTGTTGGCATATTGTGCTTGCTCTGAATTACCTTGTCTCTTGCACAGTATGTCTCTTCTCCCCATGCAATGTAAGGGAGGAAAGCTTGTGAGTGTGTATGTGTGAGAGAGAGAAAGAAAGAACGGGTGAATGTGGATGGTTAGCTTTGCTTTAACAGAAAAACAAATAGGCTCAGATGAAGACAGCAGCACATGGCAGCAACAGTGAAGCTGGCATGATGGAATGGTTTCATGGAGAAATCTGAAACAGTAGTTTGCTGAAGCATCACAGGCTGGGGGAAAGGCACAGCTGTTAAGAAGTGACTCATATATAAGCAAGGCTCACACAATACCTACAAACAAAATACTGTAAAGATAATGCCTTGGCACAATGTATGAACCCAGCCAATCCCAATTGCCTATTATTAAGTAACCTAGTTAATAATAGTTAAGAACAATGCATGAAGCCAGACAACTTTTCCCAAATAAAGAAAAGGGGGACATCAGTCTGCTCTAAGCAGGACGCCATGGAGAGGCCTAGATGAGATTGCAAGAAGATCCTAAGAAATGCATATTGGACTTTTAAATCCAGGCTTCGATCTAAGTGTTCGATCTACATCTCAAACCAGATGTAACTGGAAAATATACTACTTTAGATGAGGATGGAGCACCCACAACGTCTGAAGGATTGAGTCCTTCAAAAGGGTTCAAAAGGATTGAGTAATTCAAAAGGATGTGGGTCCAATTCAGAGGTGGTATTCAGCAGGTTCTGACCAGTTCTGGAGAACTGGTAGCGGAAATTTTGAATAGTTTGGAGAACCAGTAAATACCACCTCTGACTGGCCCTGCACCCATCTATTCTTTGCCTCCCGAGTCCCAGCTGATCGAGAGGAAATGGAGATTTTGCAGTAACCTTCCCCTGGAGTGGGGAGGGATTGGAGATTTTACAGTATCCTTCCCCTGGAGTGGGGTGGGAATGGAGATTTTGCAGTATCCTTCCCCCGCCCCGCCCACCAAGCCATGTCACGCCCACCAAGCCACGCCTACAACTAGTAGTAAAAAAAATTTGAATCCCACCACTGGTCCAATTCATGCTATTAACAATTAATTAGGAGGAATAGGAATAAGAAAATAATGAAGTTAGAGTGAATAAGGAGGAAGACTATGTATAATCGTGTATCATGTGTGCTCATCTCCCAAAGAGCTCTCTGAAGGTTATTTATGAGGAAATACCTGTAATATTTAGTGGTCGAATTAGCTTGGTCTTAGGCATTGGGTGCATTAACCACCCTAAGTAGAAAATCTAGGGTTGAAGCAACCTAAATCATGTGAGGGAAGATTATGTGAGAAATGGAAAAAAGAGAGAAGACCAAAAATCCCAAGATATCCCTCCCCATAAAAAACCCAACAACAACAAGGAGTGGGAGGAAAAATGGGAGACAATACATATTTCATTTCATTGGCAGGCTTTCATCAATGAATCTTCATCCAACAAGCTAAGCTACAACTTGGTGGCTATGCAAAAGGGATCACCCCAATCATTATAATGTATAATTTTTCAAAGATTTTGCTAACAACTTGCTTCACCAAATCATTGTTTAGTATGCTGGTTCAAAACCAACCACAGTATTTTAAATTAAAAAGCCCCCTATTTACCATAATGAAGGTCTGGTCTGGCTGAAATGAGAGGTAAAGACTGGATGAATTGAGTAGTAATTTCATGATCATTTCCAGTTTTGGAGAAACAGTTTTGGGGTGGTTTGGTGCTGCCTTTCCTTGGGATTAAAAAAAAAAGTTTAACTTTCCATTCTAGTCCAGAGCCTGAGGATTTCTTAGCAACATGGTATAAAATTAAATAGGGTGGGTTTTTTGGCACAGTTTAGGAATAGATTTTTCCAAAATAAATATTTTGTTTTTTTTCATCTGGAGATTCTTCCTCCCCACACCCCCAATGCATGGATGCTATCTGCTTTCTTTGGATGCACTGTATTAAGGATGATCCAGAGTTTATGTTCTTTTAACAATATTGGAACAGCCAAATCCCCAAAATACAGCTGCCAGCCATAAATAAACAAATCAATAAATGGGCTAAAAATAATGCTGTATACGACATGTTTAATTTGCACAGGTGCGACTGTTGAAAAAACTCAATAAAACAAGCATGCATACCAGCACACCCACACTGCCCACCCACCTAATTGCATTTCTTGCCCATATTCTGTGATGCGTCTGAGATGCTAGAGCCGTAGTGACAGTAGATGGTGCTATGGGAGTGCTCCCGGAGACACAAGGACATCATTGTTTTCAGTAGTAACAAAAGCTGACAGCTGGGACGAACCTTCCTGTGCTCATGGGCTTGGGGATGGAGGAGATTTGGATTCCATGCTTTGAGGCAGGCTACACATTTCTAGGACCCTTCTGGAATTCCCAGGCAGACACGCCCAGCCACCAGCAGAACCATTTCTAGGGAATTTTTCCATACCGGAGAGTGCATCTGCTCTTTCATAACTCTGCAATAGTTGGGGAACTAAGCAGTAATCTAGAAGGATTAAAATATATAGTTCTTGTTAGACCATTGAAAAGCACACATTTTTCTTTCTTTCTACAGTTCTTTTTTTAGTCGCTGGACATGGTCTAAATTATGGAAAATATATGGAGATGAGCTTTGGCTTCGATCCAAAGAACGGTGATTGGAAGGAGGAGAGAATTAGCATTGTTCTGCAAATTCTCATGAAAGAGCAGAGTGAAGATTTCTCACAGAGCATTGCCACCACGTATCAGCTAAACTGTGACTAAGGAAAATGCTGACTGGAATATTCAGATTCCAGAGTATAAAAAAGGAAGGAAGGAAGGAAGGAAGGAAGGAAAAGAAAGAAAGGAAGAAAGAAAGAAAGAAAGAAAGAAAGAAAGAAAGAAAGAAAGAAAGAAAGAAAGAAAGAAAGAAAGAAAGAAAGAAAGAGAAAGAAAATGATACTGTGAATGAATATACTCATAGGCTTTTGTAACAGCTTGCAAAAACATGGGGGGGAGGAATGTTTTTTTTTTTCACTCAGTTCTTTGTTGCTAAGCTAGAAAGATAGAATGTCCAACAGTCTTTGTGACAGAGAGATCCCCAAATCTGGGGATGGGCATGAAGTCATCACGGGGGTCACAGTGAAGGCTTGAAGAAATGTTATTTAAATCTTGAGTTAAGTCTTGGCAGTCTATGGCCACGGTCTGTGGCGACAAAAGGTATTTAAAGGTGGGGGGGGTCTGTGGTGAAGAAAAAATTGAGAATCACTGACTTAACATTTCTCATAAAGCCGTCTTGTAAATTACAAAAATTGTAAAGTAAATTTGACTGATCTTCACATGCAGAAATCCAATTATACATCTATAATTGTGTTGATATGGTTCAGGGTTTCCCAAACTGTATGGTGTCCCTCCTTTGGGGAAGTACTGACAGAATTTGGGTGAGATCTGAAGAACATTCATTCATTCATTCATTCATTCATTCATTAAATTTATATGCCACTCATCTCACTGTTACCATGATTCCAGGCCGTAGTTACACTACCAGAAAGTCACTTTTCCCAAAGTTTAACTGTATTGTTTTCATTGTTCATTTGTATTCATTTTGGTGTTTGGATTTCTAGGAGAAGTGTGTACCTTATAATTACATTAAAAGGAGGTGTGATGGCCAACAGTTTAAGAGCCTCTGATCTAAATTGAAGGCTGGGAGTAGAGGCATCTTCTACCCTTGAATACTCTTAGTGGCATTTCTATGCTATAGTAACACCCAGGAATCAAATCTCTCCTACTTGTTCCATAGAGGTCTTCCAGGAGACAATTTCACCATGCCACTAGAATGCCAAAGGTACCCCATTTACATACATCCCTGATGATAACAATATTGTGCAATGAACCCCCTAATTCCCAGGGGGGGAATGCAGTATTGCAGGCTAATTCTGCCGACTGCCTGACTGGCTCAAGGTTGACTCAGCGTTCCATTCTTCTGAGGTTGGTAAAATGAGGACCCAGATTGTTGGGGGAAATATGCTGACTCTGTAAACCACTTAGAGAGGGCTGTAAAAGCTCTATGAAGCTGTATATAAATCTAAGTGCTATTGCTATATTCTTGTGCTAAATTATTTCAGGCTTATTGCTGCCATTTGCAAAAGAGGGATTAGCATCAGACTCATTACTTGTCTAAGTAATCTATTTTACTTGAAAAGGCCTTAGGTAGCATCTAAAGACCTTTTCTGTTTTATCCAGACCACAGGCAAAAAAGCAGTACGTGGGGATGATTTGTCTTATTCCATGTTTGGCTTCAGGATCCTGCTCATTGTTTGGTGCAATCTTCAGTGAAATATGTAAGGCCAGTTAGGCTGAGTAACAGCAACTGATCAGAAAGCCATGACATTGTGGGATCCTTGTTCAATGTGGCACAGTGGTTGGAATGCAGTATTGCAGGCTAACTCTGCTCACATTGCCAGGAGTTTATTATTTATTTGTTAGTTCGATTTATATGCCGCCCTTCTCCGGAGACTCAGGGCGGCTTACAATGCATTAAGCAATAGCCTTCATACTTTTGTATATACCTGCTTAGTAGGGCTTTTTGGCCTCCTCCCTGAGCGGTGTTCTAAAGTCAGCTTATTGCCCCCACAAACCAGGTCCTCATTTTACCTACCTCGGAAGGATGGAAGGCTGAGTCAACCTTGAGCCTGGTGAGAATTGAACTCGCAGTAATTGCAGGCAGCTGGCAGCTAAGTGCTACTTTAACAGCAGTTTAGTCCACTGCGCCACCAAGGCTCTTTCAGTTCTTTCGATCCTGACCAACTCAAGGTTGACTCAGATCTTTCTGGGGTCAGTAAAATGAGGAGCGAGATTATTGGGGACAATATGCTGACTCTGTAAACTGCCCAGAGAGTGCTGTAAAAGTACTATGAAGTGGTATATAAGTCTGCTATTGCTATTGTTATTTGAGAACATAGGCAGGATTCTTTTTCTATCTTTTCAAAGGATCTTGGCAGTAGACCTTGAAGCTAGCAGCAGAGACAGGCCCATGAGTTTGTTTGTTGACCCCTTAGATTGTCACTGTAGTAATGAAATAATAAATAACACAGGAGAATGAAATTTGGAAGAAATGTGATAGAAGACATGGCATTTTATTATCTGAAAATAAGATATAAATGGGATATTCACCATCTAGATGCAAACAAAGCAAGTTAGGAATTCAAGAAATGAATTATGCTATTCTAACTAAACATTTAATGGATTGTTATTTGTTACATTTGTGAGTTATAACATTCATAGCAGACTTTTAGAAATAGAGAAGTAATAATTTTCTAAGGCTCTTGTTGTTCCATTCATTCATTCTTGGAATATGTCTGAATACTGATTTGTAAAATACATCACAAAGGAAGTTGGCAATAACGTTAATGCAAACAATAAAGGAAAACATTCACGTACCTGATCCACAGCCAGATATAACTAATTCTGATGCCATCTCATTACTAAATGAAATAATGTAATATCCCCTCATTTCTCACTTCTGTTAAAAGACTCAGTTAAGTAGATCAAAACTTGATGACATTCTATTTTTCATCCTTGTATATTGGAAGGCGCTAATGAAAAGCTGAAGTGAATCTGCCCTGCTGCATAATCTGCAATGTGGCATCACTGTGAGTCTGGCAAGATGTTGTCAGCAGAACAGGCATGCAGGAGGTAAGCTGAGGTTTGAAGCCCCATTTGCACATTTTGCCACTGCATTTCTCAAAAATTGGAAGAAACTGTTGCTGGTTTCTATTAAACGTGTTGAATTCAGTTTTAACAAAAGAAGTTCATATTTTTCCAACAATATATTTTTCTAGCAATATATATATAACCGCTTTCCCTCATCCTAAATATAGAAGTTCTAATTCTGTATTGCACTTGTAGAAATGCTAATAAATTGTTTTAGCTTCATACTCTAAAGAGGCTACTTTGGAATGAATAAATTCTCTTTGCAGGTGTTGGAACGCGTTATTTTAATTTAGTTTTCTAACAGTGTGTCTGCTGGCATTGTCTCCAGCAAACCTGGATGCTGGTCGCTTAAAAGAGAGATAGGTTGGTCATTCTTCTACAAAATTGTATTTGTAATTCGCACTGCCCACTTTGCTTGGGAATACATAATGAATGCATGGAATTCTGATCAAGAAGCAAATAAAATGGACAAAAACATCAATAACCTATCACAACAGGCAACCATTTAACCATATTGGGAACTCCCAAGGCAAGGAATTTTCATTTGGAAGCTATTGCGAACAGCTTTTCACTCCCAGATATTATATGAAATTTCACTGCATTAACACAATCATTTTTTGTGTTTTCCCTATCTTGGGACAAGTTATAGAATACTTCTAGGATCCCCTGGGGGAAAAAATGAGGATGGCAAGCAGCTGGGGTCTTCACTTGGTCCCAATCACTAATAAAAATAAATGTTTTTTTTTTAAAAAAGACCTTCTCGCTGCCTGATGAACTCATACTGTTCCGTATAAGAGTTAGGTTTATTGTGTGAACTCAAACTGTCTTAACTATTGCCTTTTAACATGACTTCTTGTTGGTTATCCATAATCTTGAATGTTTTCATTTTTTTTCCTGATCCAGACCAGAGGTGGTATTCAGCCGGTTCGCACCGGTTCGTGTGAACCATTGGTGGAAATTTGGCCAAGGTTGCCGAACTCGTAGTGATGGTTGCTGCCATATTCTTCGTGCACGCGCTTCCCATTGCCTTGCAAGTTCAATGGGATGTGCATACATGAAGAACATGGCGGCGATGGCAGCAGCTTCTTCCATGACCTCTGGTACTTTTTGGTGGCCTGCAGCCAGCTGCCGCAGCCGCAAAGCAGCTCTCAAAGAGGTAGTGGCTGGGAGGCTTCCTTGCCAGATGCTTTCCAGCAGCAGCAGCTGGCTGGGGACTGCCGAAAACTCCGGTCAGCTTGCCTTCCGGACTCTGGACCAGCTGCCGTGGAAGGAAAGCAGCCCGAACAAAGAGGCGGTGGGGAGGGAGGAAGCGGGGATAGGGCCAGGATCGCTAAAGGAGGGGAAACGGGGGTGACTGGTGAAGGGAGGGCGGGGGTAGATAGGTGGAAATTCCAAAAATTTTCCTACCTTTTCCTGTGGGCGTGGCTAGGTGGGGGGGGTTATGTGACTGTGTGAGCGTGGGTGTGAGTGATGTCAAGTTGGCCATGCCCACTCAGTCACATGCCACCCCCAGCCATGCCCACCGAACTGGTAGTGAAAATTTTTGAAACCTACCACTGATCCAGACTAACAACTAAGTTATATTCAAATACCCACCATTTCTCCAGGAAAATGAGGCAGAATGCAAGCATATCTCTAAAGTAGAGTTGCTTTTGCAGTAGCTCCATTGTTCCCACTTTCTGGTTCATCTCTCCACCGAAGCTCTGATTCTAATTCAGGTGGGTTTATTTTTGCACAAACAAAATGCCAGCCAGCATTATTGCTGAGGTACTGATAAAGAGGGACTGGTAAATCATGACCAGCAATGGTTTGCTGGGTTATCAAAATGCATTTGCTGGATAAGTTGGCTCTTCAAGGTTAATAACACACTATGTCTACCATATTATGTAAATATGGTCAATAACCTCTTTTACATTCTTTCAAAAACATTGTGCTTCCAAAGATCAAATGCTGAAACAGGATGTTTCAAAGGGTGTGGTAAATTTAAGACAAATTGGTATTGATTGGAAACCATTTATCGCATCCAACTGCAAATATTTTAGCTTCTATCGCTTCCAAAGAATGTTTTAATCTTGGATGAACATCCTTTTTTCTGACTACAATTTTGCTAAATTTTTAAAATGTTCAATTTCACACAGAAGCCTACTTTTTTTTTATTTTTCTCAATGACTGGATGAAACATTAATACAGAAGAATGCTAGGAAATATTGGTGCTTGCAAGTTGCTTCTGTTGTTAATGTATCTTAGCATTAAGACAGAATAACTTATTAATAGGCCAGTGTTTTCAAACAATCCAGTTTCCCTCCCCCCTTATTTTCAATACGTCCATTTCGGGGCATATTCAACCACCCAGAAGATTATCAAGTTGTCACCTGGTATCATATTCAGGGTAAATAACAAATTACTTTTCTTTGTAACTTGTTTGTATGATAAACTTTCAAAGATGGTATGGTGGGGGGAGGTGTCTACTGTTAAATAGGATGAGTCAAGAGTCTTAAGTAGCACATGTTGGAAGAAGTGGTGGTTTCAAATTCTTTTACTACCAGTTCTGTGGGCATGGCTTGGTGGGCATGGCATGGCTTGGTGGGCGTGGCAGGGGAAGGTTACTGCAAAACCTCCATTTTGTCCTGATCAGCTTTGACTCGGGAGGCAGAGACTAGATGGGGGTGGGGCCAGTCAGAGGTGGTGTTTACCGGTTCTCTGAACTACTCAAAATTTCCACTACCGGTTCTCCAGAACTGGTCAGAACCTGCTGAAACCCACCTCTGGTTGGAAGGCTCCTGATATCACCATCCTGGCATCCCCAATAAAAGGAAACAACTTTATCTGTTGGTGCAAGAGAATGCTGGATTCCACCTGGACTGTCTTAAATGGCTTTTGCTTCATCAAAGTATGTGTGTATGCTAGACTACACTAAAATGATGGAGAATATACACTTTGTTCAATTTAGCTCGGCAAATCAAGCCACTGATGAAAACGTTAGTATCTGAATGCACTGAGAGCTCTGTTAAAATTTAGTTAATCGATTCAGGCAGGCCTATTAATGATTTACTTCTCATGTGATATTATATATGTAATAAGGCAATGTAACAGGAGCCCGCAAATGCTTTTTCTCACTCGTTAATTCTGCTTTTTGTAAAATAGCTTTTTGCCTTGGTCTCCTTTGAAGTAGCTGAAATATGAATCTTCTGAATCTATTATGAAATTTGTCCCTCTAAATATTAAAGGGAAGGTCAGGACCCAGATGGGATCTGGGAGCCATCCATAACCACCCTCCAAAGGAGGTGACCTTGCTCTGCCTCCAAATTCGTAGCCAAATGGTCATTGATCATGCTTGGCTAGGAATTCTGAGAATTGTGGTCTAACATATGGGAAGGATCTCAGTTTTGGGAAGGCTTCATTCTAGGTTCAAAGGTTTGCTGCAGTCAGAACTACAAATAGAAAGCATTATGATATTGTCACAACTGATTCCAAATTGGGACACGTGCCAGACAAAAGATGTGGGTGCATAATATGATCCAAAAGGAAAAAGAGATGATTTGGTGGAAGAGTATTGCTGCTTCTAAATGGTAAATCAGTTGCAATAAAGACTTCAGCAATGCATCTCCACTATCATACAGTTAATGAAGAAGAAAGGTAATGGTAGGCAATATTGATATTTCAGAAGGGCAAATATCTGATGTTAGAGATGCAAACACAAATTAGAGGTATATGTCTAGGAGATGGCAGGATGAGGAGATGGTTTCAGCTATAGCAGTACAGATTAGATGCTGGCCTGTCGGAACAAACAATATTTGCCCTTTCCACATTCAAGATGTTGGAATCATATTTCCAAGACTATACATTTCCACATATGCAATTGCTTTTAATATTTTCAGAGTGTTCGAATTTGAGGGCTCTGCAATTGTGAAGCAAATGTTGTCTCTCACTCCAGCCTTATGTTTGCCATTAGTTTGTTAATGTGTGATGACAACAACCATTTTATGGAATGACTTCAAGAAGACCTTTGACCACCTCCTTCTCTTATTAAGCTGTGTGATTTATAGTGTCGGGGATTAAAAGCAGATTTATCAAATAAATTTGTCAGAAACCTTGCCCTTGTCTAAACTTGTCTAAACCCATGTCTCCTGTCATCTTTTAAGACAGCCAGCTCCATGGCTATGGCTCTTTATGTGAGACAGTAGCTTTAGCTTTCATTGAACGCACTCTGGTTTTCCCAAAATGTGCTGACGTCGTTTTGTCTGTCGGGATGGGCCTTGCTTTATTACTCAACTTCTAAATTTGCGCTAAATCACCAAGTGCAAAACATCTGCTTTGTTTCCAATTCCTTAATGGTGCAGTGAAAACCAGCCGTTTCTCAGAGTGCCATGGAGATATATGCTAAAGTGATATACATGGGCTGCACGTCAAGAGGGACTGAGGTTTTTGTTCTTTTAGTGAGTCATTGTTCCTTCTCTGACCTAGTCTTCTAATTGCCAGTCATTTATTGTTAGAGAATTCATTAACACTGCCAGTAGCTTTTAACAAACTGGCAAAAGCTTGGCATAACAGGTATTTGCCTCTGACGCATGTAAAAAATTAGAGAAAGTGGAGCTATCTAGTTCATGATGGGCTTCCATTTCAGAGAGGATTCTCCATACAAACCTGCTGTATGATGTACATGCTGTCTAAGATTAGATTGGGTCAGAAGTTAAGTGGAGGGTTTAAGTGGAGAGAATTTCTGTGCTGTGTCCATATTCCAGTTAGAGCGTGGTGGGAAAGGCCCCTTCTTGAAGCCCTTAATTTCTTGTCAGATTATATTTTAATCTCACTATCTTGGTGCCTGCATGTGTGTGTATAATAATTTTTGGATTATATGTGTGGAATTCTACCATTCTACTTACTGTCCTTTGTAGAGCTCTTGAGCCTGGGGGAAGTTCTCCAACATCTAGGTTTTTTTCCCAGAGGCAAAAGTACCAAAAAGCATGCTAATTTTTTGAAGAACTGAATTGACATCATCAAGGAAGGACCATGTCTCCTGTGACAAAGGCAGAGATATCTTTACGGTAGCCTTCTTCAACTGAACACCCTTTAGATGTGTCGGGACTACTGTAGAGCTCCCAGAATATGTAGACATACTGTAATGTTGAGTTTCTTTTTATGTTCAGTAGTTGGAGCTAATTTATTTTGAATGCTGTCAATGGCTACCTATTGGTGGTAGGTTTACTTAGGGCATCTACTTTTCTGACGATTTAATACTTTGTCTTCATTTGGTATTTTTTAAATAGAGTCTTTCAAATGGCCTGGAAATTTTGCTTCTTATCCTCTTGACACCAAATTTGTTCTGTCTTAAGGCTATTTTCAGTACCTGGCAAATGCAAAAGGAAGGAAGGAAGGAAGGAAGGAAGGAAGGAAGGAAGGAAGGAAGGAAGGAAGGAAGTCAAGACAATGCATGATTATGACAGTCCTCTTTTTATCATGACTGCAAGAGCTATGAAGGGTTACCAGTAAGAGAAATTTCTTAAATTTGTGCAAAAGGTTGGAGATGCCAGTGAAGAAGTATTGGATTTCTTGAATTCCTTTCTTCTGCCATTCAGTTCCACCTGTCTGTAGGAGGCAGCGCCTGAAATATTTGATGTTGAATCTGGGTTCAAATATCTCTTTGGCCATAAAGCAAATGGGGTGATTTTGGGAGAACCACTCAATTTATCAGAGTCCTCCAGAGTTAAAAAGGGGGTGAGGTTATGTATGTTACCCTGAGATTCCTGGCAGTCAACATTAAAATAAATAGTTACCACTCCTTCCATTCCTCACCTTTTCTGAAATGTTATCCCGTGGATTTATTTATGTACTTTTTTGATCTTAAATACATCCAGTAGCTGAAATTCTCTGAGCAGATTACAGGAGGATTTAAAATATTAAAAACTATTGAACAATATCACAGTAAGAACTATATAACACATTAATAAGGCTTCCACTGGTGCAGCTGACTCTGGTGATCATAATGAAATACTGTAGAGTTGCCATTTATTGCATGCCTTATGTTTATAATATATGTATATGCAGCCTTAAATATAAGTCCCGCATGCCTTTCTTTTTCCTTTCTTTATAATTTTGTATGTTTTTATTTTGTTGTTTGATTAAAGCTTAGATAAATAAATAAATAAATAAATAAATAAATAAATAATCCACTGATGTCCTAATATGAATTCACTATGCTAACATATATTTGAGTTCTACCAGCACACCTTCTGTGCAAAGTCTCAGCTGTGGATTGGAGTGCATTCTCCAGCTAAATCTCCAAGAGGCTGCAAAATAAAAGAGGCAAAAAGAAGCAGAAAAAAATTCCTGCTAAGAAATTGGCTGCTTTCGTCCTTTCTTGAATTGTCACCTCGTGTTAACTATTCCAAGTGTTTCATGCCATTTTTTTAAAAAATGAGAACTGTAATTTTAAGCAGGTGTATCTGAACTTGGGTGATGCGGTGGCTCAGTGGCTAAGAAGCTGAGTTTGTCGATCAAAAGGTTGGCAGTTCAGCGTTTCGAATCCCTAGTGCCACGGAATGGGGTGAGCTCCCATTACTTGTCCCAGCTTCTGCCAACCTAGCAGTTCAAAAGCACATAAAAAAGGCAAGAAGAAAAATAGGGACCACCTCTGGTGGGAAGGTAACAGCGTAGGTAACAGCGTTCCGTGCGCCTTTGGCATTTAGTCATCCTGGCCACATGACCATGGTGATGACAGCACTGGCTCTTCTGATCTGAAACGGAGATTAGCACCGCCCCCTAGAGTTGGGAATGACTAGCACATATGTGCGAGGGGAACTTTTACCTTTACTTATCTGAACTTGCTCTTTTTCCTCTACCTTCCCCATCTCATTTTCCTTGGAAGTCATGGTTTTTGGGACATCAGTCTGAGGCTAAAGAAATTACAGGTCATCCTCAAATTACGATCACAATTGAGCCCAAAATTTATGTTTCTAAGTGAGAAATGTGTTAAGTGAGTTTTGTCCCATTTTATGACTTTTCTTGCCACATTTGTTAAGTGAATCACTGGAGTTGATAAATTAGTAACCTGGTTGTTAAGTGAATCTAGCTTCCCCATTGACTTTGCTTGTCAGAATGTGGCAAAAGATGGTCACATGACCCTGGAACTGTTGTGGTCCGCCAGCAGCCTGCGGAGCTGGCAGCGTAGTTGGACAGCGATGAGGCTGAGGAAGAACATGGGCCAGTCCTGGAGGCTGGGGAAGGCCCGGATAAGGGCTCTGTGTCAGAGGCAGAGATGGGGCCAGGGCCATCGGGGAGTGATGTGCAGACTTCAGAGCTTCCAGAGGCTGACAGTAGAGAGGCAGAGGAACAGGAAGAGCCTGTTCCTAGTGCACGTATGAGAAGAGCTGCCAGAAGGCAGGAGCAGCTAAAGCAGAGAGGACGACTCGGGAGTAGGGTCAAGAGATGATTGGCCCCTCCCATAAGGCTTAAAAGACCAGCAACGGCTCTTGGGCCTCTTTGCCGGAAAACAACCGTTCAGAGAATTGCTTCTTGTTTGGTTGTAATTATTTCTTCTGTTCCTGAACTGTTGCCAAGAAAAGCCTTTGGCAGTTTGCCTAATTATCCCAAGGTCAGAGATAAACTAAAGACTGGTGTTTTAAGGACTTTGCTTTCATTTCATTTAGAATACACTGAGAACAAGTTAATTCTCAGCTGTTTTAATAAAATCTGTTTGTTTTTTGGAACTGTTTTGCATTTAATATCAACTACGTGGGCCTGGGTCACAACAGGGACACTTCAACTGTCATAAATGTCAGTCAGTTGTCAAGCATCTGAATGTAAATCACGTGACCATGGGGATGCTGCAACGGTCATAAGTCTGAAAAAATGGTCACAATATACTTTTTTTAGTGCCGTTGTAACTTCAAATGGTCACTAAGTGAACTGTTGTAAGTTGAGGACTACGTGTACTATGCTTCCTGAAGTGCAAACTTTGTTCTGGTAAGTTATTTTTGTGTATGGCAAAAGTGTACGCTTAGGCTTTAAATAATAAGTAATCAAATCATAACCCTTCACACAGTTTTGTGGGAATAAAGTACGCTAAAATGAGTGAGAGAGCATGCAAAGTAGGCATCTCTGGTGTCAAGATGACAAATGCCTATCTCGGTCTCCAAGGTAGGTCAAGCAAACACTGATTTCTCTAACAACTGCTTGCATAAAGTTGTGGGCTGCTTCCGAGTTAATGATTGTAGGCGCCCCTTGCCCCTGCCCTCTCTCCCCCCAGTATACCTCGGTCACGGTTATCCTTCTCCATCCAGGTTTATGCTATACTCAAAGATGCCTTCAGGGAGAGGTTAAAGGTTGGAGGGCTAGCATGCCTAATTGCTAGAGTCAGCTGAATCTGAGGTTTGAGTCCGTTTTGTTTATCTTTAATTTCATCAAAGTTGCCTGTCCCAAGCTGCAGGCACATAGTCATAATATTTGAAGTTGTTCAAATTAATGCCTGGTGAAAAATGTCAGAGGCTGTCTAATACTCCCCAAACACAAAAATGTTTCAAGCAAGTAGGATTTTTTTTTTTTTTGTTCATTACAACAAATAATTGCCCATAGGTGCTTTTTTTTTTTTAAAGTTATATAAAAGCTTGCATGTGTGCAAGTGTGTTTTAATCAGCCTGTTGTGCCCTTCAGAGGACAATCCTTGTGGATTCTGACATTGAAACATTACTGCCATTAGGCTGCTTGAGTTGTTGCAAAAGATCCAAGGACTGGCTTCTTTTAGATGGACAGGGCTGACCTCTATGTTGGGGAATCTAAGGCAGCCAAAGCTGGAAGATGGTGGTGATGTGGGAATCAGAAAAACCAAGAAAGGCAGTTAGGGCAAGCATGGTTGAAGGTGGTCTCCTTTTTATGCATATAGGTAATTTAACCACAATTAAGCCCAAATTGCTCTTGTGTGTGTGTATGCCAGTGTTGACTCCTGGCAACTGCCTGGACAATCCCCGGAGTTTTTTTTGGCAAAGTTGTTTGGAAATAGTTTGCCATTGCCTCCTTCCTGGGTCTGAGAGAAAGTGACTGGCCCAAGGTCACCCAGCTGGCTTGTGTGTAAGGTGTAACTGGAACTCATGGGCTCCTGGTTTCTAGTCTGTTGCTTTAAGCACTACACCAGGCTAATTCTCTTAAATTGCTCTTGGTAGCATATTAAATGGCCTGAATTTGTCCCAGTTTGTTCTGAAGTTTTAATTATAACATTGGAATGGAATAGAAAAGTTTTGTTCACTAAATAATAATAAAGGCATAGAATATCTTATGCCCAATAAGGGCAAGCTTATATTTGGAATTTTAAGACAAATGCATATTTAAAAACCTGCTCCTTTCTTTCTCAAAAGAAGTAGAGCAAAATTTTCATTATACTTTATTTTTTAGCTATATTAATGGTCCCTTCTGTGTTGCCCTGTGTCAATACACTTGTATAGACTGGACTTACATTTATCCAAATCTGTTTAAGGCCCCTTTATGGATAGGATGTTTTTATTCATGGGCCATTTTGGATGAATGCTACTGGATCATATAAAAGAAGAATGGTTTCCCAGCAAAATGCAATTTTGTGAGTTTCACTTGGTGAAGCCATTTTAGCTTCTCTCTTTTTCTTGCACTTCTGAATGTTTAAATTCCTCCCATCTTGTATCATGAGAGATTTCATTACTACAGTATCAGCAGCTATCAAAGTAATAAGATCCTTGGAATAGAGATTCGAGTATGTATAGAATGAACGAAGGCTGTCAGATGTCTTTTGATGTACCATACCCAGAAATGATTTATTATTGGGAATAAATAAATGTAAGCAGTGCAACTGCATAGTCTATTTACTATTCCACACAATTTCAAACAATTTATTCACAAACAGGCCTGTACAGGACCATGGCCTTACTTTTTCATTAGCAACTAAGAAAGTCAATGAAAGCAGATAAGCTTCAAGCTGCTAGATTTAGACTACATCGAACAGAATTACCACAGTCAAGATAAATAATGAAATCACAGATAAGAGATTAAGCACACATTGATCAAAATACTGTTGTAGGAAAAGAAACACTTTCAAAGTTGAATAATGGGTGGATTTTTAGCATCTCATTCCGAAAAGCAGGAAACAGAACTGTAACACTAAATATACACAATCTGTTTGTTCAGAACACAGACAAATAAATAGAAAGCTTTCTTCTGACATGTTTGGGGAGGGCAGAATCTGAAAGAAAGTTAAAATATTTTACCACAGATCCTCACCACAGAGTGACTCAGTACTAATTTATCCAGTTGTTTAAACTAGCTTTATATATTATGATAAAAGAGCAGCTGGTTTTCACCTTGCTTCTCAAAAAGGGTGTGGGAAAAAATAAGGTGTGTGTATGTGGGTGAAACAGCCCAAACAAAAATTGAGGATTTTGTTGAGAGGAAGTACAAAATGAAAAAGAAGGCTTTGGTTTACTCGGGACAATTCTTGAGGCAGATTGGCATGGGCATTGTATCACAAGAGTACAGTGGCTCCCTCAAAAATAGATGCCCTCTTCAAACGTCTTTTTCGTTTAAAGTTTTTAAAGTGAATTATTTTTATGACAGATGTTTTGGACAGTCACATTTTTCATACGTAGTTGAGTACAATGCATTTTAGCATTCTAATACTGTACTATCAATCTAATTCCTTGGGAAATTAGTATAATTCCTATTTTATCTGGCAAAAGTTGAACCAGCGAGTTTTCTACTGAAACTGACTTGGTCCATTTTTCCAGCATTGACACAATTTCTTTCAATTTTACCTAGCCATTATTGAGATGATAGAAAGCTTGACTTCCTTACTGTCATATTCGTACAAGAGTAATTGGATAACTTCTGGAGTTTTCACTTGCACAAGTAGCAAAGACGTGCCCTGGCAGTTTCTTTTTCTGCTATGTGTCCCAATGACATTGCCTTCATCTTGATCCCAACCATGAGTCAGACATCCATAAATCATCTCTAACTATAGTGGTATTAAAGTAATATTTTCCCTTGGTTCATTGCCGTTCAAAGACATCTCAATATGTATAAAATCTGTTCAGCTCTGTTAGCTTGGAAGGAAGTAGGATTGTTGTAGTGATTTGAAATAGAGGCAAAATAGGGCTCAGCAGTGGGGATAACAAATGTCATGCCATATGGTTTTCTGGCTAGTCAAGAACAGATAGATAAGGCTCCAAAATTCCCAAATTGGGCTTTTGCTTAAGAAAATATAGAACACACAGTTGGTTAGAATGAATATCTTTTCTACAAAGTGGACAAAGGACCAAAAAGAACCTCTCTCCATCTTTGCTTCCTCCAGAAGATTTAGCCAGGAAATATTTAATTTAAAACCTATAACAAACCAATTGTCACAAAAGCACAATGGTTGAACCTGTTTGTTTTTTACAGACCAAAAACTATCTTCAAAAACATGGCTTCTCTAGCACCTTCAGTTTCTCCCACAGTTAAGATGTGTACCCTGTTCATCTTCTAAGCATAGAGGATAGTGAACTGTATTGTCTAATCTAACATATATCTACTAAGCAGCAACTGCTTTAACCAAAAAAACTATTGCTATCTCAGTTTCTCACATATAGAAGAGGCTTCAGGGTAGATTTTGTAGATCCTATCCTGAGTTAACGATAGGAACCTCCGGGCATCACCATATGTTATATTTGTTCTGCTTCCAGATTAGTCTCATACATGTGTGATTCCGTGATGCGTTCTTTATTTAGCAGCTGCACGACTTATTTCAGACTCAACAGGAAACATACAATTCTGTTTTCTCAATAGATGTGCTAGAACATGCCAAGTTGGGGGTAGTTCTATCTCCATTGGTGGGACTTCTCACCTTACTCCATCTCTTGGCTCTAGGTTCTTTATCCTCTCTGCGGAGCCAATTTAAACTTGATGCCAGAATTTCTCCATTATTACAGTTAACTGAAGAGGGGATGGCAGCTTGGCAACTTTGTAAAGTCCTTCTTCCCAGATTGTCATGATTTAAATCTGCAATACCCTTTGGGGAAAGTTAGATAGATGCCAGCTTTTGTGCCCTATCAAGTAGGAGGTGCCTCAATTGCCTATCATGATGTTCCCTGGGTTTTTGTTTTTTTTAGATTGGCATGGGTAAGAATTACATTTAGAAGTTATTCCTAAGCATCTGGGCAACAAAAATGGAGGAAGCATACCTTGGTTTCTTAGAGTCTGAAAGACAAGTATCTTTACTCCAGCTTTTCTCAAAAGTAATTATCTAGAAATGTAATGTCAGATTTTCTCTTATTTCTAACTGGAACATCCACTGCTTTGAAGACTAGGAATGGTGAGAATCTAGTCCAGCACAAATATAATACTGGTCATCTGGTTAGCAAAGCTGCATTCTTCTAAATTGCCATGGTTATAGCAACATTAATGCATGTTCATGGGCTTAGACGTGTGTAAACAGTAGTTACAATATTAGAAAAATAAATAAAGGTGGAATAATGGCAATTAATAAGTGATTTAATGTATGGCAAATAGCTAAGGCTTACAGGGATAATCAGCTTTGAAACGATAAAATATTTGAATGCATTCAGCAGTTAGGACTTCACTGTTACAAAACATACACACTCCATCACTGCTCAGCTTTTCCACCCTAAATCCACTGAGATGTAATTCTCTCTCTCCCCCCACCCTCTCTCTCTCACACACACACCTCTTCTCAATTTCCATTATCTGATGTCCTTTCACTCAGCTCATCTATATATTTTTGTTTTTTACCTTGAATATTTCACAGTTCATGCAACCAATAGAGCCTTTCCTGTTTGATTTTTCTGTTCTTGGTCATAGTTGTCTACCTTTAATCTGGTTTTGGTCATGCCAATAAAATATTAAGTAGACAAAGCTACATTTATAATTACTATGCAAAGTCTTGTGATGTGTTAGGGATACCTATTATCAATGAAAGGTTTTTTTTATTGTTACTTCCTACTATTTGTAAAGCATTCCTAATGCCTCAGCTTTCTAATATTTTAAAATACCTTGCCAGGAGCAACCCAGCAGGGTAGAAGCAGTTATTTCATTCCTCAGTCTTGTTGCTTGCCTGGCTTTCATGTCTTGTATTTCTGCTCATTTATCCCCTCTCTTCATCTTAATTTTACTTTATCAGACCTGCTCTTGCTTTAAATGGCTTACTTTTATGAATTGGTTTCTTTTAAGAGTCTCCTCCTTTTAAAATTCTTCGTATTCCTGAGCCTTTTTCTCTTAAAGCTGTTGTCTTGTTCCTTCCTAATTCTCTTCTTTTATTCCTTGTCATTTCCTCTCACTTATTTATGTTTTACTAAGATTTCTTTAGATTAGGCCTCCTATTGGCACTGAATCTATAGCCCCAAAGCAAGCTTGTTGGTTTTTTTTAAAAACAACAGTTTTATACATCTGATTTTAAATATGTATGGGTAAAACATGTTGCCTGTTGTTTTTAAATTGTGTATCCATCCCAACCTGGTTAGAATTGACCTGAAAAGCAGTTCCAACCTAGGAACCTGGGGTTTTTCTCTCTCCACTTTTAAGGATTCAAACAAAGAAAGTTACCTACCATAATACTGTAGCCTGAATCATTTGCTTGGGCTGCTAATGGTTCAACAGTGTTGTAAAGTACAGTGGGCCATATTTGTTAGGCCAATCAGCTGAGGGTCAGTTAATTCAAACTTCCCGCCAAACAAACCTATTTACATAACAATATTCTTCCTAGAGACACTTGGACCTGAACTAGGAATCTCCAGGTGTAAAACATGAGCTTAAAACCCCTAACCCAACCTCAGCTTCCTTGTCTAGCTAGCTAGCTCTATTCTGTCTGCTCAGGCAAATAGGAGCTGAGACCTTAAGCAGATCTTAACTGTCACCTATCGGATTCTTCCAACTGATAAAAAGGGAGAGTGAACCCTGAGCCCTTTTCCAGGCAAACCATGTCCTCTATGCCTGTGTGTACTCACTCACCAATGAGTAGACTGATTATCCAACAGGATAAGAAAAGTAAAGCAACCAGAAGTAAACTGTTAAATATGAATGGCCAAGAATGAAAGCAGTATGAAGATGGTGGAAGGCTGTTTATTCATTCTGTGGAGTTTGGCCATGCAAAGAATAAATCTGCAATGAACTGTAGATTCTTAAGCTTTCCTTTTGCAGAAGAGGCATGTCTAGACCAGGGCCGGATTTAGATGAAAAGAGGCCCTAGGCTATTCCACTTATGAGGCCCTTTCACCTATAGTGAAAGTGTAATTTTAATTTTGCTAACAATTTGAATGTAGGCCCCTCTTGATCTTGAGGCCCTAGGCTGAAGCCTAGTTAGCCTATAGGAAAATCCGGCCCTGGTCTGGACAATAGCAGCTGCCTTCCATTTTTTTCCTAAGATATCAGGAGATTTTGTTTCCATTTCATTTTGTGGCCATTTGTCAGCACTTTAGGATCACAATCCTTAGTTGCCAGTTTATAGTCAGAGAACATACCTAATTCCGATCCCTCAATTCTCCAGGCAACTATTAAGTCATCTTCACAACAGCTCCAAAATAGGTTATTTTTGTTGAAACCTATTAAAAGTGACTTTTTAAAATTTGTCACTTTAATTGCTTGTTGGTTATTTCTGCCTTCATTCTCAGGTCCCGGTGTCTTTATCACTCCTTTTAAATACAGAAGTATTTTGTAGTAATTTCCATTAAATTAAGAGAAGCAATTGTGGAAGTGTAAGCTTGGAAGAAGAATTCTTCTAAGATGCAAAAAGTACAGGCATGCCATCTCAAAAGTTTAAGCACCCATATAGTATCTGACTTGACATTTCAATAAATCTCTGAAAGGGGACACAACCTCCAATAGTACCATCCGTACTGTATTTAATACAGAAGCTTTCTGTAAATGTGCAGTTGTTTACAAATTCAGAATAACAAAATGATAAATATGGAAGGTGCAAAAATGTGGACACCCTTTCAGTCACAACTACTAACACCTTCTTTAACAAAAATAACAGTTTCTCTGCGCTTCCAGTAGCAAGTAAAGTCTTTCAATTCTTTTTTGTGGGATTCTCCTTCCCACACTCTTTCCTAGTTCAGAAGTATCCTTAGATATTCTTGTATGCACTGCATGTTTGAAATCTCCCCACAGATTTTCAATAACCTTCAAATTTCAGGTATGTGAAGGTTGATTCATGGTTGATTTGGAAATGCATTCCAGATTGTTCTTGTGTTGGAATATCCATTTTCTTTTCAGTTTCAGTGTTGTCACTGACTGTGGGACATTCACTTCCAGAATATATATAATATAAAATATATAATATAATATTATATATATATATATATATATATATATATATATATATATATATATATATATATATATATATATATATATATATAAATTTTCTTACTTCTTCGTAGGGTTTATGTGTGTTTTTCTTCTAGCCAGGTTTTCCCTACGTAGCCAAGGTTTTTTTGTAGCTCCAGCTCAGTAGAATCTCATCTACTCATCATCTACTGAGCTGGAGCTACAAAAAAACCTTGGCTACGTAGGGAAAACCTGGCTAGAAGAAAACACACATAAACCCTACGAAGAAGTAAGAAATAAATATATATATATATATATATATATATATATATATATATATATATATTCTAGGATATATTGAATTAGTTGAATATGACTGAAAAACTGTGGGAAGATCACACATGTAAAGAGATCTAAGGATGTAGCCAAGTTAGAAGACTTCTGCAAAGAAGAGTTGGGGAAAAAATCCATAAGCAAAGAAGTGAATTGCTCTTAGCTGGCTTTAAGAAAGATTTGGAGGTATTATTTCTATTAGATGAAATGCTACAACATGCAAACTGAAAAGGTTTCCAAATATTTGCACCCTCCATATTCAGCTTTTTTAAATTTGTAAACAATTGCATATAAATAATATGTATTTACATTTGCAGAAAAATGTCATGTTGTACTTTGTATCATGTGGTGGTTATGTCAGCTTCTGACTGGAATTCAATGAAATGGATAGTTTGAACACGGGTACCTAACTTTTGAAAGCAAGTATATGAATTGTATAATAGCACTAATACTTATCCTCAGGCAGTATAAAGAGGGTTAGTTTTTTAAATCAAGTATACCTCTGTGGGGAAAAAACTGTGAGTGGACATCCTAGCTCAGGGGTCAGCAACCTGCGGCTCTGGAGCCACATGTGGCTCTTTCATCCCTCTGCTGTGGCTCCGTTGCTCAAAATAGGTGTCACAACCGTCAATGTGCAATCCCCGCTGGCACACGATTTATTGAGCTTTTTGACCCCTGGTAAGCCAACCATGGATAAATCCAAGAAAAGTAAAGTTTCAGAAGAAAACAGAATTAACTATATATGCTAGTTTTGTGGCCACTCAAGAAATAGTCAGGCACAGAAAGGGTTTTGTGGCTCCTGGTGTTTTCTTTTCTGGGGGAAACAGGTCCAAATGGCTCTTTGAGTGTTTAAGGTTGCCAACCCCTGTCCTAACTGAATGAATTACTAGGAGGAGTTGGAAGTGGTGCATAGAGAGCAATATTTAGGATTGGGTTACAGAAGATGAATCAATGCTCCAATTTTAATACTGTTGCTTTCGAAAGCTCCTTTGTTCCATCCAGCTCAGTGGAACAATACATCACTCTGCTTGCAGTTGGCACAATGCAAGGGGAATGAGCTACAGTGACAGGACTTGACACGTATGCTGATCTTCTCTTGCCATGCAATAATTAAAAACAGAGGAGCTCCATTTGGATCATGAGCTGACTGCATATTGATAAAGTTTGAGATATCACATGTCAATGCAACTTCTTCCTGGAAAAAAGAATCTCACACCTGCAGCCGGAGGGTAACATTATGATTTTACACCTTATATATTAAGTGTTCTTAACTGCAGTGAGATCATTGTATCTACAGAGATGGAAAGATTCAGCATTACGCACAATAGAGGAATGATTGATAAAGATGACGGAATTTGCTAAATTGACTTCTTTGATCAGAGAAAAGACAATATTTTCATTTATTGCTGACTAGAAATTTTTCTGTGAGAAAAAGATAAAATCATGATTTATGGTTTTGATTAGGATAGATTATACAAAGAAGGAAGATATGTTGTAACCATAGAGTAAGAGATAAATTTATAATTCTATTTATAATTGCTGTAAAGAACATTGGAAGCTACTATCTTTTTTTCTATTTTTCTTTTCCCCCTTTCTTGCACTTTTAGCTTTCTCTTCAATTTTTTTTCTTACTACATAATTGGTTTGCATAGTTTTTATCTTTCTTTTAAAAAATCTTTAAATAAAACCTAAAAGCAAACAGCCTTTTCCCTGTTATTTGTGAACTGCTGCTATCTGTAGCAATGTGTATTCAGAGGCTTCTTGTGATCAGTCAAGTAAATATTTTGTCCCCAGTGATGTTGTATTCATGTACCTAAAAGACAAAGTTGTGATTGTGAGAAAAGGCCTACGTCAGATCCCAATCTTTTCAAAATTATTGATCAGTCTCCAATCTTATATTTTAAACAAGATTCTGAAGCATCTGTTATGCAGGTTTTTCAACATAAAACTTATTGTTTAGACAATTCTAAGCCAGATTTACTTGGTTTGGAAACAAATGACTTGGTTTGGTCACCTGTGTGGACAATCAGTGCCAGAAAATAAGACTGGATCTTTACTGGTTCTGCTGAATCTCTCAAAGGCTCGTGATAGAGTCAATCACAGTAACTTCCTAAGATAATTTGCCAAATTAGGACTGATTAGTTCTAGGCCCAGTTCTGTTTGACTGATGAACTACAGAAGAGAACTATTATCAATGGATATTTTAAAAAATGTAATAAATAAATGATGCTGGGGATTAAAGCTCAGCCTCTGGCACCTTAAGCTATTGACTTTACAGGCCAGGGGTTCCCAACCCCTGGTCCGGGGACTGGCACTGGTCCACAGCATGCCAGCAACTGGTCAGTGCAAACAAGTGAAACCCCATTCGCAGGATGCAGGCAGCACGCCAAACCACGCACTCTCCAATCTGCGGAAGAATCTCTCTCCATGGAACTGATCCCTGGTGCCCAAAAGGTTAGGGGCTGCTGTTATAAGGTACTTTGCATCTCTAATTTATCTTCTGCTTTCTGATATCTGCATTTAAGAATTTTGAAGTTTGGTCTCAGCACCATGATTGAACTTCAATTGTATCCTTTTCCACATATTGAAAAAAAAAATGTCTGGAATTACTTCTAGAATGAATATATATTAAGAAATTCAAACTCATGCAGGTAAGGCAGCATTTTGTTGGTCAGAAAACAATCAAATGTAGGAATGGAAATATTGCATAGCTTTTCTAGACAGAACTGCATTGTTTTTGCATATGCACAATTTGAGGCATGCACTTACCACCTGGATTCTCGTGTATGGCCAGGGAGACTTTTATACGAACTCGAAATATATGGTAATTTTCCTGAAGGAATTCTAGCCAGAGTTACTATTCCTTGGTCTCCATTACTTTTGACTACTGCAAAGTTCATTACTTGGGGCTGCTCCTGAAATGTGTTCAGAATCCATTCTGGTGTATCCCAATTGCTGTCTGGAATGTATTATACAGTTCACATAACACCAACGTTGTGACATTAGCTGCCAAATCATTTTTTGGTTTAATTGCAAGAGCTGGTCCTTACCTATGAAGTCTGAAATGGTTTGTTACTGAGGTATCGCAAGGACTCTCGGCCCCCCTAAAAGTCTATCTATATGTTGTATTTGTCCTTGAAGAGTTTGATGTCCCATTATCAGTTGATCGAGATTTCTAAGAATGCATAGCAAGCTTTTTCTGTATTGGAGTTCCATGTATAGAAATGTCTTCCATGAGAAAATAAATTGGCTCTTTTACTGCTCATCTTTTAGTGTGCAATAAAGATACTTTTTTATTTTTTATTTGGTTTTTCTATTAGTAGGTTATTGTTTACACCTTTATAATCCTTTATGACTCTGTTTTACATTCTCACTCCCTTTGTTTATGCAGAAGAATTGCTTTAAGAGTAAGGTAGCATGGAAATATTTTAAACAAAATAAATGAGCCATTGATTGACCCCTCCTCAGTTAATTTGACAAATCCCCTTTAAGGCTGCCTAAGCCAGTAATTATCTCCTTCAGCAGCAGAACCATCTGTAAGATAATTATGCATTATGTAAATGAATATTTGAATTTGTGACTCTAGGCTCTGCTGTGAGACAGAGGGGGGAAATAACCCTGCCAATTTTCTGTACTTCACATACACCTTTATACACTTACACTGTTTACTCTAGAGGAATATATTATAGGACAAGAGCTGGGATAGTCTATGGTAACCAAACATCAGATAGTCTGAACAGTCCCTTTCAGGCTAATTAATTGTGGCTTATTATGGCTTATTAACAGTTTATAACAGGTATAAGCTTTTGGGAACTATAGCACTGGCTCATGAAAGCTTGTGCCATTCATTAAAATGAATTTGTCTGAAGAAGGGCTACCAAGGCCCTCCTGATTGATTGAAGAGTATATCTCCTCAAGTTAAAACAGTGCTGTAGGGCTCCCAGGCCTATGACAGACAACAGTATTCTGGCCATTAAAATCATAACCAGGATGATACAACCATGGCATGGGGGAAAAAACAATGGTTATTAGCAGTGCTTAATTGTTGCTGTTATTCCTCCAAGTGAGTAAGTCTTATAATTGCAGGATGCCCTGAGGAAACTGAAAATCATCACTTTGTGAGCACTTTTGCCCTTCCCACCACAAGAAGCCAACAAATACGTATTTTGCACATAAAATTGTTAAGTGCTGGCTGGAACTGAGGGGGAGAACAGAAGGTCAAGACCCTTCCTGATTCCAATTCAGAAAATGGATTGGGGATTTTCTGCAGATTTCCCACCATCTCTCTTCCGTCGCATTTGAGAGGACCATCAGGATTCTGCCTGCTCTTGACAGATTATGGGGAAAAAAATCTGCCAAATGAAAACTGAATCCTCCCACATGCCACAACAGTCATTACTAACTGTGATTTATGAACAGAAGGATCAACACCCTTCTTAGAGCCCCACCACAATTGTGGTATGCAGAAACCTGACAAAGTAATTCATATTCCAAGGGAAAGAAGAAAAATGCAACTATGAAAGGAGTCATTCATAGTAAAAAAAAAAAAAGAAAGAAAAAGAAAAAAGCAATGATGGCAAATTGCCTTGCTTACTTGAATTTATATACGGAGTTACAATTATCCTTCCTATGATGATGGTGACTACTCTGGAATTATAGAATTAGGTATAACCAATGAAATAACTCTGATGTTAACTCAACCTTGATGACTGCGTGAAATGCTGCTACTGGAACTTCTTTATTGTTGACACACCTGTGATAATTGCAAATGCGGCATTTAAAACAAAATAGTCCTTACTGCTAAAAGGAGGATGGTTCTAATGATAACATACAGCAATTAATGGGCTGAATCTAGACTTAGTCATGCTTGCAGCGAACCTACTGAACATTTGTAAATCTCAGTTTATTGTGACTACATTATATGCTAATAAACGTAGTCTTTTTGATATTGCGTGCTTCTTCTTATTTGGAAAAACAGCTAAAGAAACATACATTAGGTGCGTAAGGTACTATTAGAGTAAGAGTTTCTACATTCTTACGACCTTTACCAGCCACAACTGTAAAGCAGAGTTTATTCTCAAATTCTGAATAAATTGGTAATAATAATAATACTGCTTGGAGTCAGATTCAATTGGAATAACTTGTTAACCTTGGACAATAAATATAAGAGGCTGGATCCAGAGAGAGGTTTTTTTTTTTACTTTGTTTTGCCATTCACACATGTAGAGGAGTCGGGCAGGGGCAAATAAACTGCATATTTTCAGTAATTTGCAAGAATCTCGGCTTACCTGTTCATGCAAACATTTTATTTAAAAACAAATTCCAAACTGGATTGATTCAGTTTACCATACCTTAATTAAGTGTCACTGATTTCAACTGATCTATTTTTAAGCATGGTTAAGCTTCCATCCTATACAAGACTGAAATATCAGTGCACAAAAATGAGATATGATTATGCAACATATTGATAAAACTCTTGAGGCTGAAAAGTAATTTCCATTTTTACATTAATAATATACTTTTTCATAATGGGAAGCCTAGACTCTCAAGAATACTGAAGGCCCTCTTCCATACAAAGATTAAACTACATTATAAGATTATTATTTAATGTCACTTAAACAGTGTCTTTAAATACAGCATTATCTTAAAGAAATATTAACTTTTTAATTGATCCTTAAAATGGGAGCTTGCCTTGGAGTTACTGAAATCATAACAGTAAATGAAAACTGGGATTTTCCAATGTTACTTTACTTGTGGGGAGTAATACAAGTTTGGATATAGACAATGCACTCTCATATTAAAAATACCTTGATGTTTAATTTAAAAACTAATACCATGTCCATGTAAATACACAAAAAGATTCCATATCAAATGCATTTACCCAAAATACAGTGAAATAATCCTCACCAAACCATTTGACCTGCCGGATTATTAAAGCTCTTATTTATATAGAGTTATCTGTTATGCTGAGATAAAAGTGTAAGTCTTTTTAGAACAAACAAATATTCTGAAATTCGGTTGCTAGTTGATTTTTACCAATTATTTTTCTCTTTTTATTCCAACGTATAATATGCTTATAACAATTATTCACATTCCTCTTTACAATTAAAGTTATATCTTTTAAGTAAGAAGAATACTCCATTCATTCATTAACTTGAAAAATGACAATTCCCCAATTTATTAGACATCATAACTTTACATGAACATCTATAAAAGGATGATACATTAGAACGGTAACTAAAAATACTGCTGGATGTAAAATGCATCTAAAATAACCCTTCTGTAATGCATCTGGCTGGATTCACATATGGTACAAATGTGGTTTCTTAATGTTTGATCTTGCACATTGTTTTAACCTAGCCTTATCTAGCAAAGTAGTAAAAACAAAAATAATGGAATGCAACAAGGGTAAGTAACCCACTGACTGCACACTATTCTCCAGCCCTTTTGCAGCTTCTGGAGCTCAAATCTGTATCATTAAAATTAATAAAACCCGATGATATTCTGAAGCATCCATATCCAATTTAGGTAGATGCAGAAAAAAGTGTTTAAATGTTAATTATTATACTGCTAACCCATTCACTCTCTAAGGAATTTAGGTGATTTACTGTATAGAGATGTCTTTCCCTTGTCTGTATGAGTTAAAACTTCATGCATGCAAGGAATATATGAGCGACTTCCTATAACATTCCAACAATATCCTAACTTAAGACATCAAGTGGCTTGCTTCATCTTGCCTGAACCCCCTATGTCCATGATGGCGAACCTATGGCACACATGCCAGAAGTGGCATGCAGAGCCATCTCTCCGGGCATGCCAGCCATCACCCGTTGGAACACTGGAAACTGGAAGAGCAACTCCCTGGCGTGCATGCATGCCAGAAACCGGAAGACCAGGTGACTGGCGCACATGTGCTTGCCGGAAAACGGAACCTCAGCTCCCTGGTGCACGCATGCACGCCAGTGGTGGGTTGCCCCTAGTTCGGACCGGTTCGCAAGAACCGTTAGTAAAACTGGCAGGAGGCCCTGCCCACCGCCCCGGATGTCATCATCAGCGATCTGCACATGTGCAGAAGGCACACGTGCGAGTGAAGTGAACCGGTAGTACAGGTAAGTAGAACCCACCCCTGATGCACGCCAAGGAAGTGCCCTTCTGGTTTCTGGCGCGTGTGTGCCAGGGAGCTGCTCTTCCAGTTTATGGGGCTCCCACGCGTGCGCACCGGGGAGCTGCTCTTCTGGTTTCCTGCACTTCTGTGTGTGCGCGCCAGAGAACTGCTCTTCTGGTTTCTGGTACTCCCGCACATGCACAACTCCTGTTTTGGCACTCAGTGCCGAAAAGGTTCGCCAACACTGCCCTATGGCTTGCAAACAATGGTTTATCACTTAGCATAAGGGATTTAGCAAATCTCGGTTAAACTACAACATCAACATGTGTGCAACCAATTTACATGTAAGCAATGTATATACTAGTATATCATTCTCATCAGTAAGATCTTAACTCAGCCAGTTCTTCAGATACACTGGCCCAGTTTGGGTTATGGACAGTGGTGGGATTCAGCCAGTTTACACCCCTTCGGGAGAACCGGTTGTTAACTTTCTGAGCAGTTTGGCAAACTGGTTGTTGGAAGAAATCATTAGGGCAGAGAACCCGTTGTTAAATTACTTGAATCCCACCACTGGTTATGGACCTCTTACCACATTCCTAGGCAGAGAAGCTCTTTATATGCCTTACTGAGGGAACCAGCAGAGATCTGACTACATGTCCCTTTTGTATATTCCCAAGAAACGTACTATAAAATTCTTGATGAAGGATTATGCATTGGATTTTTATGTTCCTTCTCTGCAGAGTACTTTAGGCTCATGGCTTTAGATTTAGATCTATGTTTGTATGCACAACATCTAGGTGGAGCTTTTGCTATTTTCCAATCCCTTTTCCACAGGTTACAGAACTACCGGGTCTTCTCTTTGGGTTTCTATCTCAGTGGAATGGGTTTCAAACCAGAAACCAGGCGCTGTATACACTCACCTGGGGAACAAATCACGCCGAATTGCAGGGCACCTGACCCCGCAGGGGAAAACATTTGTCGAGCTCAATCCGGCCAATCCAGGACGTGGTGAGCTCTTTAAGGGCGACCCCCGAGGAAGCTAAAACGAGGCGATAGTTCTTGCCTGTTCTTGCTGGACATCCACCCGCCCCCCCGCGGATTTACTCCCACCCTCTTTTTTTCTTTGACGTACTTTCCCTAGAAACCAAATCCTAATCGAGTGATGATGACTTCAAAGGGGACGCAGGAGGTAACCGGTTATTCGTTACTTGCCCGTGGGGATATTTTTAGTTCGAGTGGAATTTAGCAGCAAAGGAAATAGACGTGTCTTTTTATTCGGCTTATACAAAACTACGTTTCGGGGTGTTTTTTTTAAAAAATACTCCTTACTGGGAATATTAAAAAGGGACGTTTAAAGGCGCCCCGCTGAATGCACGGTGCCGATGTGACATCAAATGAGCGAGGCTCAATTCTGTCGCCTCCCCCCCCCCCCCACTTCGCAGGACGGGATTTTTAAGGGAGGGGAGTGGGGGTGGCTCGGCCGCCGCGCAGCCTCTCTATTCAGCGCCTCCCCCCCACCCCCCGCGCACCGGGCACGCAACCACCTTTTGGAAGGGAACAAGCCCTCCCTCCGGTCTTTCCTGCGAAGATGGCAGAGATCTCTCCCGGGTAAAGCTGGCAAACAAACCGCGGAGATCCGGCCTGGCACAGGCAGCCGCCTCAGAGGGCGGACCTCGCACCACACACCTACACACACACACAGGTCTCGGTTGCACCTTTGGAGGAGCAGCAGCTTTTTCAACCCAATGGTGATTCTTTTCTTTTTTCTTCCTCCCTCCCTCCCCGTTACTCAGCCTTCTTTCTCCTCGGTCTACTCCTTCTTTTCATCCGTCTCTAGTTCTTGACGCCCCCTCCTCCTTCCCGCAGTTTTATATTTTTCCTCCTGGTTTTTTTTTTTTTTTTTAAATCCTAATAAAATCGGGAGTAACAGCGGGACAAGCCAAGCGTTTCACCTCGGGGCGGAACAAAGGTGACTGGCAGGCACGGGAGCCAATGTCGAGAGAAGAACGAGGGGGCGAATCTGGGGTACTGTGTGGGCTCTTCGCTGCTAGGGAGCGGACCCCCCCACTCCTTCCTTCCTCTCCCCCCCCCCTTTTCCCACCCAGTGCCACATCGCCCTTTGTCTCTCTTTCTGCTGCAACGGGCAGAAAAGACAAGGGAGCTTTTTTTACCCCCCTCTCCTCCATATCCTTGGCTGCGTCCTTCCTTTTTCCAAACCTCCTATGGTTGCTGTTTCATGAAGAGACCCCCGTCGAGGGTCGATGGCTTAGAAAGGGGGATATCCGGGAGCAGCAGACCCCTCATTGTAGGTTAAAGATGCTTTGCCGATACGTGGGCAGGCGAGTGTGGACAGATCGCAGCGATCTAAGGGGACTCTTATTTAGATATGTCGATATTAATTAGGAAGGTAAACCGTTAACAGAAAGTCTTGTCTGGTGAGATACACAGGAATTGTGTTTTACACCGAAATAGAAGGCAATTACGGACCCAACCAAAACCCCAATTTTTTAAAAATAGTTTCCTATAGAAATTATACCATTGACACCTTAGCAACGACAGAAGGCTATTTCGTTGCCTGTTGTGTAGCAAGAGTCGCAGAGACGGGATTCAGGAGTGACGTCGCTTTCTTTGACCCGTGAAACAAAAAACACACAAAAAACCCCTCCGAGGTAGTGTGAAGTATAAAAAAATGGAAAATTGCCCCTTTCCTAAACAATCTCGCAAGGTAATACGGAAAACAATCGGCAAGCGAAAGCATACAAAAGCCGTCTCTCCTCGTCCTACCCCCCCTCCCCCTCTTCATACACATATTGTACGTAGTTGAACAAATGTTGCTTTATTGTCAAGAGCCGGACACGGCGATTGGATTCGGGCACGCTTTTCCTCCGTGACGTCAAGGCGAAGGGCATCTTGGGATGCGTAGTTTTCTCTTTCTAGAGGGCAGCAGAGGGTGCCAAGAGGCGTGTGACGTCCGCGATGTGACGTCAGCGACGGGGAGGGCTGGAGGTGGCGATTAACTACTTAGAGGCTCGTTGGCCCCGGAGAGGAAGGGCGAGTAGAGGGAAAGCGGTGGCACCTAAAGCAAGATGGCGTTGAGGAGGAGGAGGAGCGCACACACACACATACGCTGAAGATGGGGCGGGTGAGGGGAAGCTTTGTGATACAGGATGAGCACCCGCAAAGATAGGGAAGGTGGGGGTTGGCCATGGCTGGAGAACGGAGATGAAATAAACAGAAGCTGGAAACAGCTGTCAACACCGAGAAAGGAAATCCTAAGAATCCAGGTCTCACCAAAGCTGGGAGAGCGATGCAAAAGGAGGGGAAAATATTTTTTGCTCAGATGCAAGGCGGCGGTGGGTGGTGGCAGATAATGTATTTTTCTCCTGGTTACCTAACCCCTAGTGAAACATGCAGAGAATCGCATTCTTACCATGTCAGGAGAGTTTGGCGGTGGGTAAGGCTTATATATATAAAACCATCTGGACAACAGAAAAAAATACACAATACGGACACATACCTGTCTGTATATAGCTATCTATCTATATATGTATTTAAAACACACACACCCCTAAAGAGAACTAAGAAAGAAGAGACCAGCGCAGAGGGCGGACGAAAAAAGAAGACAAGGATTTGAGGGGTGGGGGGAGGAGAACTCGGGGCGGGGATTGCGGTCTTATTGGCAGGCGAAAAGGCCCTATCGGCAGCAGCGGTTGAAACCGAGGGCGACCGATTGGCAGGCTGGTGGGTGGGGCCAGGCTAAATGGTGGGCGGGGAGCGGGTGGGCGTAACCACGCGGGGCCCAACGGGGCGGGGCGTGGGAGGCGATATATAGGGGCCGGAGGAGCACTCGGGCGCTTACAAGAAGGCGTCGAACAGCTGCCGAGCGGGGTGCGCGTATTTCTCGGGTCGGAGGAGAGCAGCGCCATCCTCCTTTTTTCCCCCGAGCCTCCTTTCGGGGAATGGGGCTTCGCTCCTGAGCCCCCTCCGTGCCCTCCGCACCCCTCGGACTCTCGCCGGAATTGTTGCACTACCAGTCACGCCATCTGCTCCGCTCACCCGGGTGAGTGTCGTTCGCACTCCTGGGGGGGGGGGGGGGGCGGCGGCGGAGGAACCCGGCGCTGAGGGGGGACTGTGGTGGGGGGCGCGGATTTCGGGGTGGGGGGGGCGCTCGGCCCTCACGGCCATTAATGTGGGAGAAGGACGGCGCGCCCAGGGAAGCGGAACAGCAGGCTGGCGGCGAGCGGGGTGTTGGCAGAAGGGCTGACAGGGCAGCGGCGGAGGGTGTTGACACAGCCCTGCAGAAGGAGGAGGAGGAGGAGGGAGTGGCGCGGACGGACGGACCGACGGGCGGAGCCCCTTCCCGGGCGAATGCGGGGCGAGGGGAGGCTCGGCCAGGAGGGTCCCGGGCAGGCGGCTGCTCGCGCCGCGCCGGGATCCCTGCTGGCTGTGTCTGGGGCTTGCTGGCCGGCCCCTCCCCAGTAGCCGCGGGGTGGGAGGGGGCTGGAGGGGCGGCGCAGTGAGGGCAGTTGGAGGGTTTTGGCCCCCATCCCGCGGGGCGGAGAACTGGGCGACGGGAGGGGACCGGCCTGGGTTGAGAAATGGTCGGAGCTGCTGGCCCCTGGAAGAGGGAGGGTTGCGGGGTGGGGGAGGGAGAATAAGGTGTTGGCTGACAGGCCGATTTTTGTTGTACGTGTAAGTGGTTTGTAGCGCTTTAGCCACACGGTGGAAAGGGGGATGTGTCTCTTTTTTTTCCTTTTTTCCTTTTTGCAGGATGAAGGTTTCTTAAGGTAGGGAGACGAACGATTTTTTATACGGGAAAAGAGATGTGTTTTTTTTTTTTAAAAAAAAAACACCAGACAATAGGAGCAGATTGAGGGGGGCGGGCGGGTTGTGGGGGGGAGAGGGTTTCTGAGCTAAATAACCCGGTAGCATTGCCACAGTTGTATCACTTTTTGCGAAGTCTCTTCCTGTCCCATATGGTATAAAAGGGCAAAAATAGATTGGCAATGAGATGACAGAGGATTTGGTTGGGCTTGGTTTAAGAGAGAGAGAGAGAGAGAGAGAGAGAGAGAGAGAGAGAGAGAGAGAGAGAGAGAGAGAGAGGCCTTGGCCAATCATTTTTTCCCCTTTATAGAAAACACTTTTCTCCTGCTGCTGGAGCTTCGAGAGCTGTGAGCAGAAATCTAATGAGACTCAACTGCCTGATTATGTAATGCTTATTACTCTGCTTAAGATACTTGCTTTTCTCCAGCTCTCTATCACCACCACTACTATGATTGATGTAATTAACTGGGTTAACTGATTTTAAAAGGCTTGTGTTAAAAATAGATAGGCGTTTGAAATATTTTAGTCTTTTTGTGCCATACTGTACAGCATCTACCCTCCGTGGGCAATATCTTTCGTACAGTGCAAGGGAGTTAAAACGAATGGATACGTAATTTTAAATAGCTTCCTCAATCAGTTCTTCTGTACCTTACATATGTCATTTGTAAATATCTTCTGTTTGCCCTTGATCTTTCCTTATCCCCACCCACTGCTGATCTAGCAAAATGTTTTAAAGGTTGCCTTATCAGCTCTTATCATGTAAAGAGGGCGAAAGGAAATGTCTTTAGAAGGTCTGAAATCAACTATTGCAAATTTTAGAAATTTTGAAGTAGATTTTTTTCCCTCTGGTTTGTAAACTTGATAGATTTCAAACTAACGTTGCAATGCAGTGAAAAAAACAAAAATATGGAAGGAAATACAACTATTACTTTTTTTTAGTTGCTTAAATAGGGAAATTAATTTAAAAGCTGGCAGAATAATTTTCAAGCATGTTCACATTTACCTTTTCATTTTAATGTGTGATTAAAGTTGTACCAGCAGTTATTTGACTGCTTCATAATTGAAGAAAAAAGATTCCTGTAAAGATTTTATGTTCTGGTTGAGTATCGTTTCTATTATGGAATGATTCCCCCCCAACCTCCCAAGGGGGTCTTGATTTAGTAATTTTAAAAGCTGTTGTAGAATTAGAGTGGCTTCTTTGCTTTTTTCTCTTTAATGAACGCACATGTCATGTCTGTACCTAAATAATAAAAATGATTCTGGAAGCGGACATATGTAGTTTTTTTTAACCTGCCAAAAGATAGTATTTATGACATTTCTGACTCAGCTGAAGCAATATTGCAAATGCTATATTAGTTAGCTTTATAGCTTTTAACAGAAGGGACTATTTTAATCTAAGTAGAGAAAATAATACCAAGTATTAAAATTAAATTCTATGAACCCTAAGAAATAGGTTTGGTACAGAATGTTTGGTAGGCTTTTTATGGTTCCAGTTAGATATTAAAGACACCATTATACAAAACTCAGGTTTTGGAATGTTATATTTTCAGTCATGTTGTTGGTGCTTTTTATAGTAGTTTGTATTTGGAATATTTAACCTAATTAGCCTATATAGTATTTGCAAAAATAGTACCAAACAGTGTTGCAGATATTGCCTGTAAGAAATGTAGCCTGCTTTAGAGAAAGTGTGAATTTAATAGGCCTTGCTCATTTTCTCTTGTACTTTTCTTACGTGGATTTTTCTTTTTTTTACCCCCTCGTGAAGGAACAACACTACTCAAGGTGAAGAATAATTATCAACTAAAATCAGCACTTTGAAAACAATTTTTGCTTTCCTGTGGTATTTTGAACTTTTTTTTCCTGATCGTTGTGGTTTGAAACAGAGACTGTAATTTTGTGCTGTAGCAGCTATGCAGCTTGAAATACAAGTAGCACTCAATTTTATTATCTCATATTTGTACAATAAGCTTCCCAGACGACGTGTGAACATTTTTGGTGAAGAACTTGAAAGACTGCTTAAGAAGAAGTATGAAGGGCACTGGTATCCAGATAAGCCATATAAAGGATCAGGGTTTAGATGTATACATGTAGGCGAAAAAGTGGACCCAGTCATTGAACAAGCATCCAAAGAGAGTGGTTTGGACATTGATGATGTTCGTGGCAATCTGCCTCAGGATCTTAGTGTTTGGATTGACCCATTTGAGGTTTCATACCAAATTGGTGAAAAGGGACCAGTGAAAGTGCTTTATGTGGATGATTCCAGTGAAAATGGATGTGAACTAGATAAAGAAATCAAGAATAGCTTTAACCCAGAGGCCCAGGTGTTCATGCCAATTAGCGACCCCACATCTTCTGTATCAAGCTCTCCTTCGCCTCCCATTGGTCATTCTGCCACTGTGAGCCCAACTTTCATGCCCCGTTCCACTCAGCCTTTAACGTTCACCACTGCCACGTTTGCTGCCACCAAGTTTGGCTCAACCAAAATGAAGAACAGCAGCCGTACCAACAAGGTCGCCCGCACTTCTCCCACTAATCTTGGTTTGAATGTCAACGATCTGCTGAAACAGAAAGCTCTTTCATCCTCCATGCACTCACTCTATGGTCTTGGCCTCAACAGCCAGCAGGTTTCACAACAGCAACAACCATCACAACAGCAGCAGAAAACATCTGCCCTTTCTCCTAACGCAAAGGAATTCATTTTCCCCAATGTACAGGGCCAAGGTAGTACAAACAACCTGTTCCCTGGAGACAATCCCCTTAACCTTAGTCCTCTCCAGTACAGTAATGCCTTTGATATGTTTGCAGCCTATGGAGGTCTAAATGAAAAGTCTTTTGTGGATGGCTTGAATTTCAGTTTAAATAGCATGCAGTACTCTAACCAGCAATTCCAGCCTGTTATGGCTAACTAAACAAAAATATAAATCATATTGTACAAGTTGAAATGCACGTACCCAAGGGTGTTAACTTTTTCACCTCTTGAGTTTTTTCTAAAAAGCTTGTAGTATGAATACATTCAAGCTTGGTTAGATAAGGACAACATGCATCTTTTTTTCATTTGCCAACCAAGCACAAAGTTATTTTTTACTGACTGTACATTAAATATATTCAAGATATGGCCTCTTACAGTATTTAAGATATAGCAAGGACAGCTAATTTTTTATACATAAAAAATTGGCACTAATAAATGGGTTTATTGGTCTTTTCTAATTGTATAATTTAATTTAGTACAAAGTTTGTAAAATATCAGAGTATATATTGTTTCTACAACATGGTATTGCATTTTTATCTTTTTACTACAGTGATCTGTGACAACTGCAGCAGCTTCATGTTGTATTTTTTTTACTGAAATTATAAAATCCATCTTAAAAAAACATCAGTTCTAAAAAGTGTACAAATATTCCTTAAGTGGTGGAATTCAAACTGTATGGAAAACTTTTCCAAGAAAGAAACACAAATTGTATTTTCTGTTAAAAAGTTTAAAGATTTTTTGCTATATATTATGGAAGAAAATGTAATCGTAAATATTAATTTTGTACCTACATTGTGCAATACTTGAAAAAGGTATAAAAGTATTTTGAGTCAATGTCTTATGTTAAAGAGAGGGACTGAAATAGTTTATATTAAGTTTGTATTAAAATTCTTTAAAATTCAATTACTGTTGTGGTCTTGGTTTATTGGTTAAATAATAAAGTAGTACACTGATATTGTAGAACAGTATTTGCATATAGGTCAGCTAAAGAAGTTGGTTACACTGATGCCTCATGATAATGTGTTGTTAAAAATTATGCCAAAGTAAGCTTTGTATTTGAGCACTCGCCCAATAGTTACAGGTGACAAGAAATTGCATTCATCTTGGTGAGTCAGACTTAACAGAGGAGGAATAGAGTCCCTATGTGCCTCCTTTGACCCAGTATAGAAACCAAGCAAGCTGCCAGAGGCTGCTGCAATATATTAGTGGCACACCTATTTCTAGAAAAATACCTTCTGTGCAATTATTTATAATACAGAAGGATGCTGCTATTCTAGGATAGTTTTTCAGCATCTGGTTGTTCTGATACACATTTTCTCCTGTGTGTCAGTTTTAAGAGTATTCTTGATAACTAAATTAATGCTGGATTCATGAGGCATAAAATTCAGTAAGTGAGCATTTCAATTCTATATTTTGGATTTAAAGCTAAGAAACAACCTGAAGAAAGCTAATTTTCTCATAGCATGCACCTTACAGAGGAGCTTCATCGCTTTCTAATGGTATAGGAGCTGGTGCTATGAAGTGTAAAATCAGTAGGTCTCCAATAAAGTTCACTTTTAAAAAGAGGTGGGGGGGGGAGAGTTCCTCATCCCAAATAAAAACTTGCCTAGATCCTTCCATATGAGAACACCATTCAGGACTACAGGCATTAGCATATCCAATTAGCCCTACCATTTTCATAGTACAGAGGCCTGGAGCAAGAATGGAGCTTTAGGCTTTTTCTAAGGCCTGTAAACTAATTTGATCTATTTGTGTTGTACGTTGTAACATCAAAGAGCAGTTTTGTAACACTTCTATGATGATATGTATAAAAGGTCTGATACTCCATTGATCTCAGTATGATGATGTCCAGTCAGCATGCTGATTTCAAGTTGGGATGAGACGGGCATTTACAGTTCTTGGAATAGAATCAAGCATATTGCTTAGCACCATAGTAAACTTTGTTTTGTAAAGGCTGAAATCAGGCTCTGAAGAACCAGCAAAGGGAGTAGGCAGAAACCGAATCATGACTTTGTCTACAAAAGTAAAATATAAGAACTTCAGATTTTTGTTCTGATGTTCATTTTGTTGTGAACTTTCTGAAGTTTTTCTTGGATCTCAGCAACCATTACAGTATTTCAATAGAGAAATCTGTCTTATATAAAGTACAACCTGTCTGTGCTTGTGAAAAAATCTTTCTCAATCCTACTAGAAATCTATAAATTGAAAATGGTTTGGGTTGGGTTTAGGAATTTCTACCTGAAATGCATGCGTTCGTTGGACAGCATTGCAACTATCCGTTCATGAGTAGGAAGGTCTAAATCAGGGGTGTCCAATCTTGGCAACTTTAAGATTTGTGTACTTCAACAACATGGCTGGCTGTGGAATTCTGGGAGTTGAAGCCCACAGGTCTTAAAGTTGCCAAGATTGGACACCACAGGTCAATGATCTTCCCATTAGTGTTTTGAATTCTTTCCTATTTCAAAAATTCCCATTTCAAAACTCAAGAAATTAAACTTGATGGAATGAGATGGGAAATGGAGAATAACAGTGTAGTTACTGTTGAGATGTTAAGTGTCTCTGGAATTAAGGGCAGACTCCTTACAATTTGAATTACAAATAGCAAGGTTACAATTATCCAGCAAACTCCATAAGGCTGGTTTTTTTGTGGATAATGCATTTATACAATCTAGGAACATGTTACACAAATTAGCTGAGCTAACTCAAAGGACACGGAAATGCTGTGTTTTTGTTTTTAAAAAATACATTCTAAGATGTCTGAGTATTTCTCCAACTGCTGATAGAATCTTTCCAGCACATTCTCTTAGCTGCTTCTATTTCAAAGTAAAACTGCAATGAAGAACAGTCAGTCCTGATATGTACGTTTATTTTTTCCTACGTTAAGAAAAACCAGCCAAAAAGCTGAATATTTGAGATTTGTTATAATAAGAATTTCTTCTAGAACAGCTCAGTTAGGTGATAATAACTAACAGGTCACCTATAAAGATACTGACTGTGCAATGTACTTGTGGTGGTTTTACTGTATTGCTTTGGAAGAAAACCACATTTGAGAAAAAGTTGGCTAGATTATCAAAAGGGGTGCCAAACAAGCAATTTTTCCTACTTGTATTTTTGTTTAATACAATGCCTCTGTGAACACTGTGTAGTTTTTAAGGTTTTTTTTTTTTAAATGACCCATGAATCGTGAGTACAACAGTCTGGCAACATCTTTGCCAATACTATGTATGGACATTTAACATTAAAATGAAGACCCTCAAAGGTGGTGCCGAGTTATCAAGTATAATAAAATGTATATTTTAATAATTAAGAGTACACAGTTAAGAGCTAGAATATTAGTTCTTCAAGGAGTGCAGAGTTTTGCCTTCAATGAAGTGCAACTTAATTCATAGATAAGTAAAAACATTACACACACAAACCAGAAAGAACATAATGACTCGTGATTTCAACTGGAGTTAGAGTCTGATGTTTTAAACAGAATATTAAAGAATATTTCTTAAAAGACTTCCGCAGAACCCCCTCCCCCCCAAAAAAAGTATAGTAAAATAATGGGATTAATTTGATTAGCTTAACAAAACAAAATGTCCTAACTTCTTCAAGGTCTTGATCTTGCTGCCAATTGAATTCAGTGATGATTAGTTTGCACCTTATACAATTTAGCCTTAGAGGCCTTGGTGCTAATACCAAGTTATTCCTCCTTGGTATACATGTATATGACCACCCTATGTGCTAACTGTGGCCACAATAATTAACGAAGTACATTGTGTTTGCTCCTTGCCACAGATGGGTCATAAAAACAGAACCAAATCATAGATGACTAATCATGTTGCTTTAAAATATCACATGCAATATAGGTGTTGATATAATGATTAAGTACAGTGTGTAATTCAAACAAGAAGACATGAGGACCTCTGCTTGGGATTCCTAAAAATAAGAAACCAAGAAGACATTCCTGGCAGTGGGTAAAGTCATGAGTCTGCTCTACCTGGTACATTTAAAATGTGGTATTGGTTATAAAGTATGTTATTTATTTATTTATTTGTATCCAGCCTTTATTATTTTTACAAATAAGGGAAACATATCCAACATACACCCTTCTTCCTATTTTCCCCACAACAACAACAGCAACAGCAACCACCGTGTGAGGTGAGTAGGCCTCAGAGAGAGGGACTGGCCCAAGGTCAGCCAGCTGGCTTTCTACCCCTAAGGCAAAACTAAAACTCACTCCTGCTTTCAAGCCTGGTGCCTTAATGTATGTTCACAAAATTTGACTTGACAGAGTTTCTAATACAATTAAGGTCAGAAAAATATAAGCATTACAATTTTTGGAAAGCTGTTATTATTTTTCCCTCAAAATATATCACATGACAAAAGTTTTTTTTTCTACAGTTCTTCCCTCCAATCTCTTTGGCTGTGTAGAAATACTAGGGGCGCATGTAAAAAATACATTTTAAAAAGGCTATTTATATATCTATTATTCCATCAGTCGACAACATTAAATATTGGGGAATGAGTGCCATTACAGTTCAAGTGACTTTGGAATTGTGCTGTATTGTGCTCATCACTATTTTGACTCAGGTACTGGTATAATTATGAGAATTGGTAGAGGAAGAGTATGTCATATGTTTGAAAGAGTATGATCATATAGTAACAGGATACTTAGATTGTGACACAGTCTAAGTTAGCAGATCACATTTTTATAATTACATTTTTCTAAGTTCTGGGCAGGCTATTTAACATAGTTTAAACTAAAAAAATGGGGAAAGGAAGTAGAACTAACCACATATCCTTACCATGACTCAGTCTGTGGCTTGGGACTGCTTAAAAAGAAATACATGACGCCACATCTAGTAGTTTCTAATGTATGGAAATGACAGTTCCATTCAGTGTATAGATAATCCAAATGTATGTTAGGTGTATATTTTCTGACTCACTTATGCTTAATAAAATACAAAATCTTGACTGCATGTTATATTTCAAACAATGGTCCTCATAAAAATTGTTTTATGGAAAAGCCCAAAAACATGCCATATAGTGAGAGGTTCACCCCCACGTGGGCAACTGATGAAGAACTGCAAATGGACTTTCTGTAAGACAGCAAACTACCATAGAAATGAACCAGTAGTGGGATTCAAATCCCGGCGCTACCAGTTCGCTATCGGTAGTGTGTGGGTGTGCTCGCTCGCTTTGCGAGCGTGCAGCGCTTCTGCGTATGCGCAGAGCGTTTTTGATGATGTCTGGGTGAACCGGGGTGAACCGGTAGAAACCCACCACTGACATGAACCTGATATGAAAAGACTTACACACAATCTTCCTTTTTTTTAAAGTTGGGGCCTATGCCACGTGTTGCAGTTATTTGCAGCCAAGTCACGTTTCCATAAATCAAAACCTTAAGTGGATTATATGAATGTGATAGTTACTAGTATCATGGTCCTGTCATCTACATGTTTTAATTAGGGCTTTTTTTCCTTCTTTTTAGTTACCCTCCCCCTACTATTTTCACTCTAAAGGCCCCATTGTTCTTTCTCCTGCTGTGTCAAATTCTGTCCCTCTCCCCACCCACTACACACACACATACACACACAAGACACGCTGCTGTTTTCCATTCATTAAACAGTGAGCTGCCAAGAATCTACTTTGCTGATTTAATTTCCTTGTGACTTCAAGTGTCCCAGTGAGATGAAGCTGGATCAAGAGAAAAATTCCGTCTTTGCTGGTAATGGCCTTTGGAAGCCGCATTTGGAGCCAATGCCCTTGTAAATTCTCCTTTGGAGTCATTATACAGCTCTGTGTGTCAGGGAATTTCACTACTCTGGTTTAAATTGGTTACGACTTTGCTTGTCAGAAAGTCATAAAATGTGATCACATGACCCTGGGATACCGCAACCATCATAAATATGAATCAGTTGCCAAGCATCTGAATTTTGATCATGTGACCATGGGGATGCTGCAACGGTCGTAACTGTGAAAAATGGTCATAAGTCACTTTTTTCCAGTGTCATAACTTTTAATGGTTACTAAACGAACTGTTGTAAGTCAAGGACTTACTTTGTACTGGAACTGCCCGGTAACTCTGTGGATATCATTCACAATACAGATTATAGGTACAGTGCAATCAAGTTGGTATCTGAACTGCAAACTGCTTTAATCAGGTTTGAATAAAAAGTGTCTAGCTTGTGTATCTAGTTCTGAAACTGATAAAGGAAACTGTCTGATTCAGCATGCTCTCTTTTTTGGTCTTGATCAGCAAGTTGATTTAAATTGAATGAACAGCGTTGGCTGCTTTCCTGTCATGAGTAGCATTAAAACAAAAAACTAAAGATTAAACCTGATGCTAAACTGTAAAACCCCACCAAAGTGTTTTGTTCCAGAAAGATGCAGAGTCTGGTGATAGTCCCTGAGACTGCTCCTATTGCTTTTGGTCCAGCTCACTTTATTTTAGAAGGAGGAGAAAGCTTGCTGTGCAGGAGAGGAAAATATCCAGGAATTGAAATATCAAACTCTTCTGGATATTCTCAATCATTTACCTTACAGAAAGAGGTGGGTTGCTGCTGGTTCAGACTGGTTCAGGCGAATCAGTAGTCCCAACCACCGGCTGGGCTTGCTCAACTGCTCCGGCGCTATCCCGTCCTATATATCTCACTTTCTGGCTCCTTGCCCCACCCATGCAGCCCAGCTGATTCCCGTGCCTTGCCCGCTCTACTCACCGCAGCTGCCCGAGAAGGTGTCCTGGAAGCCGCGCACCTGAAATTGCCATGTTTGAAGCCACACACACTCACATTTTTGGTTCTGCACTAGGCGAACTGGTTGTTAACTTATGTGAAGCCCACCGCTGCTTACCGATAAAGTATGATTGATGTGCACAGATGAGAGTATACGTAAAATATTTTTTCAAAAATCTTAGCAGATAACAATTCAGACTCCTTGACACATATCCTGTCTTCCTTCTCTTATTTGTACTTGAAAATTTTACCCAGCCTGGAATTTAGATTGGTTGGGGATAGTTGACTTTGGAATAGTAAGCCTCTGTAGGAATATTTGATAAACAGTGAAGATTATTTGTCTCTTAAAATTCAAGTGCCTTATGGAGGTCATTTCCCCATTTTGTATAATAAGGGATTCACTCTTAAGGCCTTTCGCCATCAAAATATGATCTTGCTAAACTCTTCCAATACTGAGCCTAAAACAATTATCCATCAAGTATACGCCATGTGTTGTCTTGTATGGCAAATACATGACTAAGAAATTGTTGGGTCAAAAGAGAACAGGTAGGAGTAGGCACGCCACTTCAAATCTTTATGATGACTCCCAAATGGTGAACATATTAGGCCCTATTTGCATGGATGTAAAGAAAATATTGAGACATCGTGTCAGATACCTATATTTTCAAACCACCTAGAGGGCAGGTGCTGCTACAGAGAAGTGACATTCCTGGGCCCCTACTAAATGGCATTGTTTAATCAAAGGAACCTAGAGCGTGCCAACCCTCCAGATTGGATCAGCTGGGCAGATACTATGGGAAATAAATGTTCCCTCATGTAGCCCATTTTAAGACCTACACCTTGAATCGCACCTGGAAGCAATCTTGGATGATGTAGGTCTTCTGTTCAAAAACTATTGGTGCAGAAAAGTATAAAGTATTTTAGAAACAGAAATAAAAACAGGTATTTGCAACTCTATACTCCTTGACAATAAGACTTTTTTTTAAAAGAAAAGAAAAGGGTGAAAAAGGAAAGGAAAAAAGGAAAGGAAAGAAAGGAAAGGGTAGGGTAGGGTAGGATAGGATAGGATAGGATAGGATAGGATAGGATAGGATAGGATAGGATAGGATAGGATAGGATAGGATAGGATAGTCTGGCAAATAGGGTCAATTCATCCAGATCATGACCTGCCTATGTCAGTCCTAGGTAGTGACTTTAGGGTTGTTTGCTCATTCATTTACCAGACTAACTAAACTTGGTGGCCCAGAGATCAATTCTCTGCTCATTGCAAATGTTTTGCAATTTCAATTTCAACATTTTGAGATATAAAAACTTAGTTGTAGACTCTGAGAACCATTGCCAGGAGATACGGAGGCAGCTTTGAGTCATCCAGTATTTCACAGCTACAGTTCTCTTGGCAGCCCTTATGATCACTGGCCAAATGCAGAAGGAGGTTTAGTTTAGATCAGATCTGGGTATTTGATGGCATCCAGACCACATCTGGCTCTTTGGCTGTCCCTGTCTAGCTCATATGAGGTCAACTGGAAATTAGAAATCAAATGTAAATAAATGTACACCATACATGCAATGCAACTGTGTTGCATTACATCATCTACCTTCACAGCCCTATTGGTTCAGCCCTCCACAACCGTCCCAGTTCCTCATGTAGCCTCTTGGGAAAATTAATTGCCCACCCCTGGTTTAAGATACTTTATCTGGAAGCCCCGTCAGGAAGAGCTAATAGGCTAAGAGCATATGGCATGAGATCTCATGAGGCCCAAAAGCACCTGTTGCAACAATTGCCACTAAAGAGCCGTTTTTAATGTGGGCAGGAAAAGGAAGTGATCAGATTCATGGCAAGTTATTATTATACCACAATTTTAATTCCGCGCAAATGTAGATGAGAAGAAATGAAATTCAGTTCTAGTTCTACTTTTAAAACATCCCACCGCCACCACTACCATGACAAATGCCAAGTCTGCCCCCTAACCAGGGGTACACCTGCGTCACAGATTGTATGTTGGAAGTATGTTGGATAGTCTAATCTGGCATAAATGTCACTAAACCCAAGTCATAATGCGGAATTCAAAAGGGATTGATGTTGGGCTAAAGCAGCTGAGTTCTCTTCCTCTTGAAGAAAGCTGCAGCTGACCACACAGCTTAGGGATCTCTTCACCTGTGGTCAGTGACTGGCCTATCAAAATCACAGGGCCCTTTAGCTGAACAAGGGAGCTTATAATTTGAGAAACATGTGATTAGGAAGCATTCCACTTTCCATGCTGAATTTCAGACAGTCTTTTCTGGAAACAACCAGCTGCTCTGCGAGTAATCTAGTTTTGGATAACCCTGAGTGCCACTCTGGCATTTTCATTGCCTTTTGTTAGATACAACAGCTTGTTTTCATTATGTTAGAAAGAGCTGTATGCTTTCCAGAACGTAGTTAGCTGTTTGAAGGATCATTGGATTTTTCATAGACAATCAAAGGAAAAGAAAACACAGTGGCATTAAACCTGTCCTCACAACATAATTCATTCCAGGTTTAATAGAAAATAGTGGGTTCTCCTCCTGTCTATGGGTGCTTAGATTACAGGGAGCAGAATTAGAAATGCACAACTCAGATTATAGTGTCACTTATTTCCTTTTTTTAAAATTGCAAATTTAAAATGCATACTGACCCATTTATTTAGTCAATGACCTGCAAAAAACTTGTGAAAACCCAATGTCAAACTAAAATCAAATACAATATATGAGATACGATGCTATCATAACAAAGATAAAATAACAAATGCAACACACACCATTACAAAGGTATGTTTGTTTTTGTTTGTTTTTGTTTTTTATTGGATTTATATACCGCCCTACTCCTGAAGGACTCAGGGCAGTGAACAGCCACAGAATAAAACACATAATACAAAAATTTAAAATAGAATAAAAACGAATTAAATAATTTGGCTGAGACAAATTTAAAATACCCAATGATTTAAAAATAAATTTACATTTACATTTAAAAGGGGAAAAGATTTAGGCCAGGCTAATTACCTCTGCAAGTATAAATCTAAAATATTACAATCTATAAACCAAAACATACGTTATCACCTAAAACAAGATAGCTAACATGTATTAAACCTAAAGTGATGAATAAAAGAAGTAATTATTTCTGTGTCCTGCTTTGCCTTATTTTCATCATGGCCACACAGAATTTGGCTACTGCACAAGTAATAAGGGGTTTTGAATCTTCTAGAAGATGATTCACATAGAAAATGTTTTGCTTTCCTAGAAATTTATGTATTAGGGTCAGAAGATATGCAGATCTGACATTCCTATAGAATTTACAATATAATAATACACGTGAAATAGTTTTAATCTTCTTATCACTACAGGGCAAGTACACTTAGTTGTACTCATTTTAATTATCTTTATACTGTTACACAAAACTTGTTAATAATACTGAACATTTGAATTGGAAGAGAAGGAAATATAATACAGCGATCAGTGCAGGATCTTGCAGCTGAAGTATTTCCAACCCAAAATCAGGAGAAGAAGTAAGTTCTCTATCAACAAGCTGTTTTAACCTTGAGCTAAATCAGCTTCCTGATATCAACCTGTCAATTCTGGCTTTCTGCCTGGGGCCCATCAGAGAGCCATTTGGCTCAGCTTTTCGCATGACGATGTTTCACATTTTAAAGGAAGCAAGAATCTTCTTTTATGCAACCTAAATGTACCCAGTTCTTTCAACTGCACCTCATGCAGTTTCCAGGGAATTCAACATCTGAGTTAGCTTCAGCTCCCAGACTGAATCCTTGCCCTGAAATCCTCAGTGGAAAGACCTAAAGGAGTGCTTCTCAATCTCACAGCTTTCAGATGCGTGGACGTCCCAAGTCAGCATGTCAGCAGTTCTATTTTGGAAAAGTTCCCATTAATAACGGGTACATTGTGAGCCTTTTCCTTGCCTCAGTTGCAGAGTTTTCAGAGGAATGACAAGGAAGATATGGGTGCTTGTCAGCCAGATGATAATTGTAATACTAATCTCTATAGTTAGAGCTAAAACTCCAAGAATGTTCTTTCTGCACTAACTCAGAAAGCTCAAACTGCCCAAGGAGCTGCTGATCCAGTTCTACAGAGGAATTATTGAGTCTGTCATCTGCACCTCTATAACTGTCTAGTTTGGTTCTGCAACCCAACAAGACAGACACAGGCTTCAGAGGATAATTAGAACTGCAGAAAAAAAAAAACAATTGCTACCAACCTGCCTTCCATTGAGGACCTGTATACTGCACGAGTCAAAAAGAGGGCTGTGAAAATATTTACAGACACCCTCGCATCCTGGACATAAACTGTTTCAACTCCTACCCTCAAAACGACACTATAGAGCACTGCACATCAGAACAATTAGACACAAGAACATTTTTTCTTGCTAAACTCTGCTAAACAAATAATTCCCTCAACACTGTCAAACTATTTACTAAGTCTGCACTACTATTAATCTTCTCATCGTTCCCACAACCCATCTTCTCCCACTTATGACTGTATGACTGTAACTTTGTTGCTTGTATCCTTACGATTTATATTGACATTGTTTCCTGATTGCTTATTTGTTCCCTATGACTATCATTAAGTGTTGTACCTTATGATTCTTGATGAACGTATCTTTTCTTTTATATACACAGAGAGCGTATGCACCAAGACAAATTCCTTGTGTGTCCAATAACACTTGGCCAATAAAAAATTCTATTCTATTCTATTCTAAAACGATTAGTAGGACCTATCATGTGTACATATATACTGTATACATTTATGTGCTGAGGGATGTTCCTAGCAGAAACAGTAATCACTACACAAAATCTAAAAGGATGGCTCCAAACTGACGATCATATGAAATGTACTTGCTTTCTTCATTTTTTAAAACAGTAGCCATGTTTGTTGTGGTAAAGCCAAAATTTGTAATAAAAAATAAATCTGAGTATGGAAACATTTTTCCGGTGTGTAACTAAGCTTATGGCATTGGCAGGCGATGCGGTAATGAAACAATTTCCCATTCCTCACTAATGAAGTAACTTAGGCGAAAGGTGAGCATTCAGGAGAGAAGCTTTTCCGTTTCCTTCTGCTTTACCACTGACACAGGTCTCAGCTGTGGCAATCTCACAAATGGTCAGCTGTGTTCAGTTTACGGCAGCAGAACTACAGAGTGCTTGTGGCAAAAAAGTTTGCCTGGACCAGGAGCCATTTCATATGAGGCATTAACAGAATTTTAATTTGGTAGGCACACGTACACAGAGCTACTTAGGACAGTCACAGAGGAGCAAAAAGGCTATAAACCTCAACATCCACAAAAACGGAGGAAATGGCGTATCGGTAACCATTTAGGCAGTGCCAGAAATATCTAAGAGAGACATTAAGTCCAAGTGGAGTCTCACTTTAAAATGCCAGAAATGGCATATAGGCAATCTAGAGGGTTTTTTTCCCCCCCAGAAATTTGAGACTGCAAATTTCTAAGCCCTTAAACATTGATCATGCTGTTTAGAGCTAATGGGATGGTAGCCCAGAATATCTGGACAACAGTAGATTTCCTATTTCATTGGTAAATTAGCAAAGCATAGCTGATTTTGACACACATCAGCTTATGGCTATTTAAAATGACACCTTGTCTCCCCCATTTTGGCAAGCAGCAGTCTTATGGATGAAAGAGAACTTTTCATAGAATTGGGTCTTCTCATCCAAGCCCTGATCCAAATGTAGGATCTACAAGATCTCTGGCAAATGATCATCCAGTCTCTATGGAAGAACTTACCATATTATCTGGCAATCTTGTTCCACTGGCTGACGGGTTGCAAGCCAGGAGGGTTTTTTTCTTTCTGATGTCCGATCTAAACCTGCTTCCATGCAGTGTTAATCCATTGGTTCTGGGGGAACTGAGACTAAGTCCTCCCCCCCTCTTATGTGTAACTTTTCAGACGTTTGATGACCGTTATCATATCTCCCTTCATTCATTTCTTCTGCAACCTAACCATACCCAGATTGTTAAACATAAGGCTTGGTTTCATCAAAAGACCTCTAAACTTGTTGCTATTTGTCATTATCCTTTTTGAACTGTGTGGCCCAGAACTAGACACAAGTGTGCCAAAAGGGTAAGACATCAGTAAAAGGTTCCCCTTGCACATATGTTCCCGACTCTAGGGGGCGGTGTTCATGTCCGTTTCAAAGCCGAAAAGCCAGTGCTGTCTGAAGATGTCTCCGTGGTCATATGGCTGGCATGAATAAACACCAAAGGCGCATGGAATGCTGTTATCTTCCCACCAAAGGTGGTCCCTATTTTACTACTTGCATTTTTTTACATGCTTTTGAACTGCTAGGTTGGCAGAAGCTGGGACAAGTAACGGGAGCTCACCCCATTATGCAGCACTAGGGATTCGAACCGCTGAACTGCCGACCTTTCGATCGACAAGCTCAGCGTCTTAGCCACTGAGCCACCACTAATACACTTTATTTCATAATGAAGTACCAAGCCTTCCCTCCCCCTCAATTTGGAGCTTCTACGAATCTCTCCTTGTTCTATTACATAAGGACTCACTTCACATCTATCAAGTCTCTGGCCCTCAGGGCTGTCCATCCTTATTCCTATGTGTCATGCTCTTCCTTTCCTCCAGTAGCCCTGCTAGACAAAATACCAGTGGGAGCAAGGACAAGCCGCCCATCTACGTCTCAAGTTCAGGTTCACTTGTGAACCAGGAGAACCAGAAAAGCTGGTGAGAACAGGATCTAGGCGACCGCAGATATGGACTTTCCCCAGGACAATCTTACCAGGAAATTCTTTAAAAATCAGTTGTGCCCCCCCCCCAAAGTGCTCAGGGTCCAAGTGACATTCACTGTGAACAGGAAATTGGGTTTGTTAGATTTTGAGGTAAAACTGTTCAGTGTAGAAAGGATTTAAGAGATATAATGGAGAGAAGGAAGGGAAAGTAAGAAAACAAGCAGGCAGGCCTGTGCTTTAGAGAAATACAGGATGCAAAGAAGGGGAAAACTGACAGCACTTTTTGATTTTACTTTTATCTCACTGCTACCGAGGAGAGCTACAGATCCTTCTAGTTAGCATTCTTCTTACAGGACCCGAAGCCCAGGAACTTGCCATGAAGCAAAGCAAGAGTTCCAGCCAATGGGAAAATAGAGCCCCAAAGCCTTAACAATATGTAATTTGCCACTGTTTCAGCTTTGCCTGAAGAAATCAACCCAGAGCTGTCTGATTTTAGACTAGTAGCAAAATCTGGCTGGGAAGGACTCTCTGTTTTAGTTAAAAATGCTTTCATAGAGTTCTTGATATTAGGTAAAAATGAAAGAGGGTTTATTTGCCTGCAAATTATGTTAGCAGCAAAACACATTTCAAGTATGAATAATTTTGAGGCATGGTAAAGAAATGGAAACAACACAAAAGAGAAAAAAAAAAGTTGTTTAAAACGTGGGGATTTCATTTGCCCAACCTGAAAGGACTAGCATACAAATCTTCCTCCTTTTATGTCAGACTGGTTTACGGAGCCTTCCTACTGCTATTGCAACAACAATCCTGTAAGGGAGATTGGGCTAAGAGTGATGGGCCTAAAGTCACCATTCAGTTTCCGTGCCAACTTGGATGGCAATCTGAGTCTCTCTGGTACCCCAATACTTAACCACTACACTCTCCTGCCTTGATTGCTTGTTCCCAAATGGCACCCACTACCTGGACACTGGGGGTCCCATCATGAGATATGAAGAATACAATCTGCTGTCAGATGGCTACTCCCTGCTTGTAATCTGGACATGGTGTCATATAAGCAGAACAAAATTCTAGCTGCTCTGCAACAATCACAAATAAGTTTTTGTCCTCTAATGTACCTTTGCAATGGGAGGAGCATGCTTAGGGTTGGAGATCTCCTGGTCTTTTCTCTGATGCTGCAGAGACTGGCTCCCACCCACCTCCTCTGCCTTACCAGTGAGCTCCTCAAAGTTTTATGCACCACACTTGATGAGACTGGTATAGAAGAAGCTTATTCGTGGCTGGGAACAGCTAGCATCAGCTTGCAAATCCAATGGGCTGTGGAAGAGTAGAGTTCACCATGCATGTTTTATTTCTCTTTGCCCCAAAGCAAACCTTACAGGAACGTAGCATTTGGTGTTGCAATGGACAGAGAAGCTGGCAGAAGGATACCTTGGCCTGACTCTTTTCACTCTTCTTTGTATTATGGAGCTTGGTCAGCAGTAGCCCAAGGCTGCAAAAATCAGGGCCTGGGGACTAAAAGAAGCCAGATTATGAGGCAGCAAGCAACATTGGGGTGACACCATAACTAACTAATGAAGAACAGTTCTCTGGCTTTCTAGAGTGGATCCAATTGCTTTGGACTGAGCAGTGTTTTTAAGAGCAGCCTGCCATGCATAAATTTTTAAGCAGAGAGGCAAGCTTTTCCCAAGCTGATGATAAAGACTGTGGTGTCAATGTTTTATACCAGTAACTTCACTTCTACATAGTGCCCTCCTGAATGGCTCCTGGAGATGTAGCATTGCTAGCCTTTTGGACAGTTGCAGAACAGGTAAATAGACTGCCCGATATACTGGGAATATGCATTCAGGCAGGTGCCTCCAACAGAACACCCAAAGGTGTTTTTTTTTTTCCAAAAGGCACCTGGACTTTCTTGGGTTTTTTTTTTTTTTTTTTTTTTTGCTTTGGAAACATTTCGCTTCTCATCCCAGAAGCTGAAGCTGAACAGTTCAACTGAACTGAAAAAGCTTCTTGGATGAGAATTGGGGAAAAAAAACAAGGAGGTCCAGTTGCCTTTTGGAAAAAGCATCTTTGGGACAGCCATGACATGGATGATTGAGAAGCTCCATAGGCACTCCAACAGTACAGGAGCCCTGCTAGATAAAGTAACATTTGAAAATGAACCCATGGTCCTTTCAGCGCTCCAATAGAGCCACCTGGGAGAATGGAGTTCCACATTTAAACCTCTGGTTAAAATTAGAAATGCAGACACAGAGTCCGAATTCACACCTTGGTTTTCTTATGGCTTTGTTTGAGGAGTGAAAAGAGGAGTACATAACTAACGCAGAATATCAGCAAATAGCCTAAGCCTGCAAAGATGAAGTGAGGAAAGCTAAGGCTCAAAACTAACTTAAGGAATGTGACAAAAGTCAGAAATAATAAACAAAGGTTCTTTCAACATGTAAAAAACAAGAAAAAAGTCAAGGAAATGATTGGTCCATTAATGGGAGAAAATGTCAAGAAGATGACAAACAACTGAGAGAAAGCAGAACTCATTTTTTGCATCCATTTTTACACAAATTTTAAACAACAGCTCAAAAATGATGCTTCTTGATGGAAGCAAAACTCTCAGACTCATACCATGAAATAGAAACCAACATATCTGACATCATCTTCAAACAAAACTTTTAAACTTTAGCCAGTCACCATGCCAAAAAAATAATTAAGAGCTTGTACAAAAGAAATGTACAGAAAAGTACAGAAATGCCGATGCCCTGCTTTATTATTGTCTTACACGTTTTTTTTTATCATAACAGTAAAAAACTGACTCCCCATTACTAGTGCATACATTAACGGAGAAATTTAAAAAGCTGTGAATAAAGGAGTGGAGCAATTCTGCCTTTTATCTTAGCCATCAGTAGTACAGTATATTATATCCATCTCGTGTATGTCCAGCGCCATCTAGTGTTCAATATGGAGAAAAAGCAAACGAAGAATTTATCAGGCACCACCATCTCTGTATTTATTACAGCCTATCTGGTTCCCTATTTACTTTTTGTTCATACCTCCAAACAAGGTGGTTGGAATTGAAAGGTATAATTTATTTAAGGCTGTAGAATGGTAAGTATTTTTAAAAATGACTTTTGCTCCTATACCTTTAACAAGACCTTTCAGAGTCGCCTTGAACTGTAAGATATTTATTATTTATTTATTGGTTTGATTTTTATGCCGCCCTTCTCCGGAGACTCAGGGTGGCTTACAATGCGTTAAGCAATAGCCTTCATACTTTTGTATATACCTGCTTAGTAGGGCTTTCAGACCCCCCTAAGCGGTGTTCTTTTTTATACAAAGTCAGCTTATTGCCCCCACAATCCGGATCCTCATTTTACCTACCTCGAAATAAATTTGATAAATAAACAAATTTGATAAACAAACAAAGAAACCCCAAACAAATAGTTGAACTCGTAGAAACATGGCCATTTTGAAATTTTCCTGTCATGAAGGTCTACTTCTTGTTCTGAAATCTAAAATTGTGTGACTTTTCCCTGCTTAAGAGAAAATATAGTGTTAATAATGTTGGCCATTCTACAATTGGGCTTGCTTACGTGCAAACAAATTGGATTAGTTCTTAATGGGCCCATAGATACCGGTAGATTTTGTCCATAACTATTCATTCCCAACAGTGGTGGGTTCCTCCCGGTTCGGTCCGGTTCAGTCGAGCCGGTAGCGGTGACGATATGACATCACCGAACCGGTTCTCCCCCCCGCCCTCCCAGCCTCCCCCCACCCACCCACGTTATTCTTACCTTTTATTTGGTCCTACCCCCAATCTATTGCTGCCTCCTGAGTCCCAGCTGATGACTAGAGGGAAAAAAACTGTTTAAACTCTTGTTGCGGGGCTTCAAAGGGCCATCCTACAGCTGATCAGTGTTAAAAGCAAACAAATGAGTCGGGTCATAAGTGCAAGGACTTGATCGTAAGTGCGAGGACCTTCCAGAAATGACTCTGACCAGCTAGCCACACCCACCTAGTCACATGGCCTCCAAGCCACACCCACAAAATAAGCCACGCCCACAGAGCCAGTAGTAAAAATATTTAGAACCCACCCCTGATTCACAACCTAGTCCTTCAGGTCTTTCAATGGAGCAACCATTGCCACTGTATAACTGAGACCTTATTGTTGCTGGTCATTGTCCTCTTCTTCCCTTTCCTTCCACCTTTCCCAGCACTTAACCCTTCTTCAGAGAACTAGGCTTTTGCATAATATGCTCTGAGTGAGAACTCTTGAGTTGATTTGATGATGCATTGCTTTGGGGCTTATTTGTTTGACTGCCCGTGATATTGTCAGGAGTCCTCTCCAACCTTCAATTCAAAAGCATCTACACACTTCCTAGCCTGCTTCTTCAAAGGTCAACATTAGCTTCCAGCATGTCAGATGCTTTTCCTAATAGTACTGACCATGCAACAGTTACATATGGCTTGTTTGGGAGAGGAAGGCGATAAGTTCGAAACAACACAGAGAAAATTCAGAAACACATTTTAAAATCTTGGACCTGGAAGGTTGTGGGAGTGGGATAATAGCTGGAATAAACCAGTGGTGGGTTTCAACAGGTTCTGACCAGTTCTGGAGAACCAGTAGTGGAAATTTTGAGTAGTTTGGAGAACCTGTAGGAGCCTGGATAGCTCAACAGACTAAAAGCCTGTTATTAACATTCAGCTGTCTGCAATTATTGCAAGTTCGAATCTCCCCAGGCTCAAGGTTGACTCAGCCTTTCATCCTTTCTAAGGTAGGTAAATTGAGGACCCAGTTTGTGGGGGCAATAAGCTGACTTTGTGTAAAATATACAAAAGTATGAAGGCTATTGCTTAATGCACTGTAAGCCGCCCTGAGTCTCTGGAGAAGGGCGGCATATAAATCTAATTTTAAAACAAACAAACAAACAAACCGGTAAATACCCACCTCTGACTGGCCCCACCCCCATCTATTCTCTGCCTCCCGAATCCCAGCTGATCGGGAGGAAATGGAGATTTTACAGTATCCTTCTCCTGCCAAGCCCACCAAGCCACACCCACCAAGCCATGCCACACCCACTAAGCCATGCCACACCCACTAAGCCATGCCACACCCACTAAGCCACACCCACTAAGCCACGCCCACAGAACCGGTAATAAAATATTTTTAATCCCACCATTGGACTAAACCCTGGAACCAGGAGGTGAATAAAGCAAGCCAACATTCCCACCAGTAAGAAAGCAGGCTTCCTATTAAGTCTGCAGAGCCATACACCGCAAAGAGAATAAAAATATTCCTTTGGTTTTCTGTAAACCGGAAAGCGAATTGACCTCAGCTCTGGATAAGAGATGAGATATTTTCAATCCGATCCAGAGTAGATCTTGAAGACTTGCAACACTGTCATGTAGAAATGCTTGAGCAAGCTTTATTGCCTCACAACACTCCTGTTATTAAGGGATATTGTGCTGGGAATGCACATAGGCACACACAATCAGATTAAGAAGCATCCAGCTGAAATAACAGAGAAGCTTAGTTCAGCCAACACTATTTAGATGATGAATTGTGGGTTAAAGTGCATCTTGACACTGCCCTCCTTGCCTTTCCTCGCTACAAACCAGTGGTAGGTTTCAATTGGGCGTGGCTTGGTGAGTGTGGCATGACTTGGTGGGCATGACAGGGGAAGGATACTGTAAAATCTCCATTCCCATCCCACTCCAGGGGAAGGTTACTGCAAAATCCCCATTTCCTCCTGATCAGCTGGGACTCAGGAGACAGAGAATAGATGGGGGCGGGGCCAGTCAGAATTTTTACTACCGGTTCTCCGAACTACTCAAAATTTCCGCTACCGGTTCTCCAGAACTGGTCAGAACCTGTTGAAACCCACCTCTGCTACAAACAATTTCTGCCTGAGAAGGCCACACTCATCTTAAGCATCAGCTCAAGCCATTTGTGGCGAGATTCTCTCCCATAAAGCTTTCTCTTTCCCCTTTGGCAGAAGAACAGCTTCTGTGGTTGAGCAGAAGAGAAGGGAAAGTGCTTTCACTCGAGTGGTCCAGAAAGTGAGTCTGAGATCCGTGGGAGGTTTGTGGTTTCATTCATGGAAGGGCTCCAACCTCAGCTATGCTTTCCTTGCCCAGCTTGTGAGCCTGAACAATGGGGTGGGGTGGGGTGGGGAATATTCCAGCATTACTCTCTGCTTGTCCCAGTTTGGAGGTTTGTACTTACAAGTAGTCCTCAACTTATGACAGTTCATTTAGAGACTGTTCAAAGTGACAACGGCACTGAAACAAGTGACTTATGACCGTTTTTCACACTTACCGATTGTTGCAGCCTCCCCATTGTCATGTGAACAAAGTTCAGGCACTTGGCAACTATCTCATATTTATGACGGCTGCAGTGTCCTGGGGGGGAGGTCATGCGATCCCCTTTTTTGACCTTCTGACAAACTAAGTCAATGGGGAAGCCAGATTCACTTAACAACCATGTTCCTAATTTAACAACTGCAGTGAGTCACTTAACAATCGTGGCAAGAAAGGTCATAAAATAAAGCAAAATTCACTTTGTCTCACTTAGCAACAGAAATTTTGGGCTCAGTTTTGATCGTAAGTCGAGGACTACCTCTACTTTCATTTTAAAAAAAGTTGGCCTCAGCGTCAACCAGGGGTGAAATCCAGCAGGTTCTGACAGGTTCTGAAGAACCGGTAACGGAAATTTTGAGCAGTTCGGAGAACCAGCAAATACCACCTCTGGCTGGCCCCAGAGTGGGGTAAATGGAGATTTTGCAATATCCTTCCCCTGTCATGCCCACTCAGCCACGTCCACCAAGCCACACCACAGCACACCCACCAAGCCACGCCCACAGAACCAGTAGTAAAAAAAATTGGATTTCACCACTGGTGTCAATTACAGGCAGTCCTCAACTTAGAACCACAATCGAATCCAAAATTTCTGTTGCTATGCAAGGTGGTTGTTAAGTGAGTTGTGCCCCATTTTACGACCTTTTCGCCATGGTTGTTAAGTGAATCCAGGGGTGAAATCTACTTACCTTCCCTACTGGTTCGGAAGTGCGTGTACATGTGCGCATGCAGACCCTCTGCGCATGTGCAAATCCTTCTGTGCATGCACAGAGGGTAAAAAACAGGTCACTTCCTGGTTAAAACCAGGAAGTAACAATGACCAGGCGGGTGGGTGGAGCCTCATGCTACCATCGCTACCGGTTCTCCAAACCACCTGCCACCATCGCTACCGGTTCGGTAGAACCGGTCTGAACCGGTAGTATTTCACCCCTGAGTGAATCACTACAATTTTCAAGTAAATCATGCAGTTCCTAAGTGAATCTGACTTCCTCCATTGACTTTGCTTGTCCAAAGCCCCCCAGGAAGGTTTTAAACGACCATCCCAGGATCCTGGGACACTGGAACTATCGCAAACACATGATGATTGTCAAGCACCTGATGTTTGACCACATGACTGTGGAGATACTGCAATGGTCACAAGAGAGAGAACTGGTTATATAACTCACTTTTTCAGTGCGGTTGTAACTTTGAATGGTCATTAAATGAATGGTTGTAAGTTGAGAACTATCTATAAATGGGAAGCACAGTCCAAAAGGTTGGTAGGCTTTGCCACTGCTCACATATGTGTGGAATCAGCCTTGGTGGTAGTCCAGGGCAAACATGATGTGGTTAAGATGACCTTTTAGTTTTGAAATAATAGAAAATTCTCGTAGCTTGGGTTTTAGATTTTGGCAATGGTTTTGCCCTCCAAGCTTGTTTCAGTTTAGTTTCTGAACAGTTTGTTACCAGACTTGGTCACACCACCAACTGACCACACTGGCACATATGACATTTATAAGCTAAAGAGGAATAGGACAAGAAAACCCTGATGATGAACGTTATCTAGTCTGGCAATGAAACGTTCAGAAACTAAATAGAAAAAAGCTTGGAGAGCAAAACCACTGCCAAAATGAACTTTTAGTGTTGAGCTAAAAGAATGAGACCTGGTCAGACCAAAAGATTCTCACCTTTATTAGAGATTGGGGCAGGCAATCTAGGATATCCCACTTGTTTAGGACCAGAGTTCCTGCAATCTGGAGTTGCACTGGCCTGACTGGCTGAGCTGAAGTCAAGAGGACTTGAAGGAACATGTGTGCTGATACTCCTGCCTTCTAAGGGATGCCACCTTCAGTTACAAAGCTGCACATTAAGTGTTGACCGCTTAACTTTATTTCCCCTTTGATCATGCCACTTTACCTTTTAATTGTGGCCAGTGCATATTTGTTTGAAGGAGACATAAAACAAAGTGACGTTTAACAGCCAAGCTTATTCATATGGCACCTGTGTTGAAATGTTAAGTCCACCATGCTCAATTTTTGCAAGGCTCCTGAATCAACAAGCAGGGTTTGTATTTGTTCCATGGGTCAAAGGAGGATGCCTTGTTTAGGAAAGGGTTTTTTTTTTTAGGATTAATAAGAAAAGAAGTGCGTCCAATTGTGTATGTTAGGGAAAATGCTCGAAAGAATGCGAAAGAATAAAGAACAAAGAATAGAATAGAATAATAGAATTAGAATAGAATAGAATAGAATAATTATTGGCCATTGTTAATTTATAATTTGTATCCCACAATTTCTCCCACTTATCTAATTAAATATTGTATCCAGAATTGTATCTGTAACCTATAAAGGAAACATGTATAAAATGTTTTATAGGTGGCATCTGCCACCAGCCAGATTGGCAAAGATGTTTCCTAATCCTTCACCATTATGTTGGAAATGTAAACACCAAAAGGGAACATATTATCATATGTGATGGTCTTGCCATAAGGTGAAACAATACTGGCAAAAAATTAAAACACAAATAGAAGAAATTATAAATCAACACATAGAAATGAGGCCAGAAACTTTCTTACTGGGAATAATTTCAGGGTCATATGAAAAAGAAATTTAATCATTCACATAATTACAACAGCACGAATAGTTTATGCCCAGAACTGGAAAAATAACAATATACCATCAGAAGACAATGTGATTAGAAAAATCATGGAGTGTGCGGAAATGGATAAGCTTATGAAGGAGATACAAGAAAAAGAGGAAACAGAATATTACCTAGTCTGGGAGAGATGGTAGAAATGGTTGGAGGAAAAGGGAAAAAAGGACAAGGGAAGACTAAATAACGGTTGAATTAGGAGGAGAAATATAGGAACAAATGGGAAGAAATAAAAATAGTGGAAAGGAAATTAGGTACATGTTTATGTCAAATGTAAATAAAACAATTAGAATAATATAATACAGTATAATAGTATATATATGATATATTAGAAATATATGTATAAAAGATATACTAGGATAAGAGGGAGAAAATGTATAAGTATGTATTACCGACACGAAACTGTTGAAAAGAAGAAAGTGTTAATATCTCTTTTTGTTTTGTTTTTTAAGAAAAACTGTTTAATAAAAATATTTTTTTTAAAAAAAGAATAATTATTGGCCAACTGTAATTGGATACACAGGGAATTTAAGAATTGTATAGACTTCTTCAAACAAATACAGATCCAAATGCAGGAACTGGACAGACGAACAAATGTAAGTGTAAGAAGAACACTTACACACAGAGAAACTGCTAGAAATCAGGTCTGACAAATTCATTTATTTCTATTGCTGCTAAGATTGTTTTAAATGCCTGCCAAGATATCTTGCCTGTTACAAGAAATAATACATTTTTATTTGTCTATCTATCTATCTATCTATCTATCTATCTATCTATCTATCTATCTATCTATCTATCTATCTATCCTGTGTATATGTTATAGTTTTTAATGTGGTGGGAATTTTATTATTTTATCCCCTTGAAGTACTTGGGACTTTTACCTTAAAAAACAGCTAGTAAATAGCTAGCAAATTTCAGCAGTAATTAACTTCCCAAATAATAATGCCAATAAATTAAAAAAATCCACTTAATATTCTGCTACCCTGCCACTGTTCAAATGACAGAACCTTTGCCCAAACAACAACAACAACAAAACTTGGCAAAAAAACACGGCACTCCTGGATGGCAGATTGACTTGCCCTCTGAGTCTGCAAGAAACAAGGAATTCAGCCAGAGAGAAAACCATGTATTTGGGATAATCCCAGGAATATTTTTTGGCACTCATTGGTGGAAGCAAAGTTTACAATGTATCTGTGGAATGGGAAAGTATTTTTAATAAATTATCCTGATCTTGGAAATGTTGGCATTCCAAAGTGCCCTTGGCTCTTTGCATGCCCTGCCTCGCCTGAAGAGAAAAGACACTTGAAAGAGCAAAAATAATGATGCCAAAAGCTACAATGGTTTCTCCCAAAGCACTTACAACACTCCCTAAGCTATAAATAATAGGTAGATAAATGCTAGCGGGGAATTCTGGGAGCTGAAATACACATATCTTAAAGTTGCCAAGTTTGAGAAATAATTGCTTTATAATGTATGCAGGCCCGAAATTGGTGAAGGTGATGGAATTGCAGATGCTACCCCACCTTTTAGGCACGTGACATCCAATTTCTTTGGTTGTCAAAATTTGAAGCGTTTCAAGTCATATTCAAAGGTTGGGTTGGCACAGAGTTTTGGGAGTTGTGTTTTAGCATGCTTGAAGGCAGTTAGGTTGAGAAAGGTTGCTTTAACACCCATAGTATGCTGTGATGTCCTGTATATGAAGACGTATATAAGTAGCGCAGAACGAATGGCCCAGTTACTGGCTGAGAAGCACTGTATATGTCTGGATGAGGCCTGTGTGCAAGGCATAGATCTATTTAGCAACATATTAGGCAAGACCTGGCTCAAAAACAGTAACTGTGAGAGGGATTTAGGAGTTCTAGTGGATGATCACTAGAATATGAGCCAGCAATTTGTGGCAGCAGCTAATACAATCCTGGATTGCATAAACAGAGGCATAGAATCAAAATCACGTGAAGTATTAGTACCACTTTATAAAACCCTAGTAAGACCACACCTGGAATACTACAACCAGTTTTGGTCACCTTACTACAAAAAAGATGCTGAGGCTTTGGAAAAAGTTCACAGAAAAGCAACTAAGATGATCAAATGCCTGGAGACTAAAACATATGAAGAACAGTTGAAGGATTTGGGTTTGGCCAGTCTAGAGAAAAACTAGGGATGACATGATAGCAGTATTCCAATATTTGAGGGGCTGCCACAAAGAAAAGGGGGTCAAATTATTCTCCAAAGCACTGGAGGGCAGGACAAGAAACAATGATTGGAAACTAATCAAGGAGAGAAGCAACCTGGAATTAAGGAGAAACTTCCTAACAGTGAGGACAATTAACCAGTGGAACAGATTCCCTTCAGAAGTTATAGGTGCTTCATCCCTGGAGGATTTTAAGAAGAGACTGGACAGCCACTTGTCTGAAATGGTATAGAGCCGTGTTGGTGAACCTATGGCACGCGTGCCGGAAGTGGCACGCAGAGCCATTTTTCCAGGCACACAAGCCGTCGCCAAGCTCACTTGAAACTGCGCATGCGCGCAATTCAGGGGACCCAGTTGATCTTCAGAGCTCTCCTGTGCGTGCGCAAGTGTTTGCGCATGCGTGTGAGATTGTGCGTGCATGTGCAGACAGCATTTGCGCACATACATTGTGTGCACAAAAGCTGAGCATGTGCAGATGGTGTGGTTGTGTGTGCGGCACATAGGGAGAAACCGCGTGCTACCGCAGATGGCATGCGAGCATGCTCAGGGCGCGAAGCATGTTCCTGTTCAGCACTCGGTAAGTAAAAGGTTCGCCATCACTGGTATAGAGTCTCCTACATGAGCAGGGAGCTGGACTAGAAGACCTCCAAGGTCCCTTCCAGCTCTATTCTATTCTATGTAAAACAGTGGAGTGTTGAGAAAATAGAAAGGATCTAAAGGAGCGATACAAGTTAAGATCTCTCCAATGTTTGGAATGCTTAAACAATTCACACTCATGAAGCACTCTTAATTTAAAGATGCTGGGCATACAAACTAGAGAACATTCCCCTGCCTGCCTTTGAAAAGTTCTGAGTCTTCATACAGAGTCCACATAGCAGTGTCTGCTGGCAATGCATGGCATGTAGCTTTTACCAAGCTGGGAGATTAACCTTGTTATTTCTGGAAATGACTCCAGATAAAAGGACAATCTTCGTGTGCACCTTTTTTACCCCCAGCATTTTACCCCTGTGAATAACTTCTTCTGCTTTTTGCTTAGTTTGCAACTACACGTTTACTCAACCCAATCTAGCAGCAACCCTCCAAATTTCTCTACTCAGCTTTCCCCAACTTTGCATTCCCTGACTGCCTTGGAAAGGCTTACCTTGATCGATTCAGATGGACTTCTAGCCAAGCCTGACAGAACCCTGAGCTATCCCAGGCAAGTGGAAACAGCCCAAGAGTATTAGTAACTGGAAGTGTCTCACCACAATGGCTATGAGTCATTAGGAAAGAAACTTTACTGCACTTACTTGCTGATTGAAAAAAACATTAAGCCACCCCTAGGTTCTCCCAGTTTGATATGTAATAGACATTTTTTAAATTGGTTTCTGCAAGACTTGATCATCCTTCTCTGTTACTCATTAATGCAGCCTTTTTCTTTTTTTTTTTTTTACAGGGCTCTGTGCAAGCTTTCAAAAAGCACATTTCCCTGAAGGAGGCAATGCATAATGCAGCTATTAAAGCAGATGCGTCCTTTTTTTTTCTTTTTCTTTTTGCAAGCTTGAGCAGAAATCTGGAAGAGGGAAAAAAAGGGGGGGGGGTATTTTCACCAATGGCAGGGAGGAGGCAAGTTTGCAGAAGTTCTGCATTATTTGCAAAGTGCGCACAACCTTATTCCAGGTTTTGACACTGTGGGGACTTTGATTCTATTCTATTTTATTTATTTTATTTATTTTATTATTCATATTTCTATGTCACCCACTCTCCAAGGACTCTGGGCGGCTTACACCAAAGACAGTATACTAAATAGCATATTTCCCCCAACAATCTGGGTCCTCATTTTACCCACCTCGGAAGGATGGAAGGCTGAGTCAACCTTGAGTCAACCTTGAGCCAGTGAGATTTGATCCGCTGATCTGCTGAACTAGCAGTCAGCTGAAGTAGCTGCAGTACTGCACTCTAACCACTGCGCCACCTCGAATTCTCAGCATTGCATTCAAGCTGACCTCTCGGTCCTCCTCACCACCTATCTCAAAACCCAGAAAAAGCCAAAGAGGGAGGCAGGGCATTCTTCACTTGAGCTTAGAAAGCTGCTGCTGCTGCTGATGATAACAATTGCCATCATCATCCAAATAGTCTCATCCCCAGCCGTGAACTGCTTCGTTTGGGTCTTGTGAAAACTTCATGTTTGCAATGGGAGTTGCTGCAGAATCAGCAAACCATCCTCTGTGCAGTTTCAAAAGCACAAAATGTGACCTCACAGCTTCCTTTCTGGAGAGGGAAGAGAGAGCTGGCAGGTATGAGGAGACCAGATTTTCCATCAATGGGGAAATGACCGGCTCCCACAGCCTCTAGTCCTTCTTCTGGAGAACTGTGTATTTGTGTGTTTCCTGGTGAACTGCAGAGGTTAGCAGGCTTAACTGCTGAAGACAAAGAAGATCATGAGGTCATGCAGGTGTTGAGTTGAATCAGGAACACAGCAAAAACCACATGTGGAGGTAAATTTCAGAGCTGTGAATGATTCTAATGGGCATTTTTTAAGGCAGCCAAAGGATGTATTAGCCTGACTATTTTCTTATCTCACAGCTATTTATACTCATAAGCAAAAATAGGGTTTTTTCTCTCTCTCTTTAAAGAATGACTTGGTAGTAACACTAGCTTCCTATTTAGAAAATTTATTTGATTTTTCAGGATTTTTTTCCCTTTTGCTTCCTCTGCTTCCTCTGGACCCGATAAGGTAATTTGAAGAAGAGGATGGTTAATTAACAATCATAATATTGTTTTGGAAAGCAATATTAAATGTTTGCATGATGCCTTTGTGTTGTGCATAGTTTAGAATGAAAACACTGTTAAGAAGTAGTATTTTCCTCTTTTCCTGGCACAAATAGCACCATATAGACATCTATACCACCTCTGTGATAATGCTGGTGCTCCAGGAGCTGGCTCCTGCCCAGCTCCTATTGGCCACATGGTCCTACTTCTAACCCATCCCATTTGGCTCCTCTTTTCCAGGGCTATTTTGCTTTTGGTACATTACCAGAAACCCCAGGCTGAGGTCAGGTGGAGAAGGAACACAGGATGAAGAGGGAGGAGAGAGAGCTCTCTTGATGTACTATGAGACTGAGTGCACCCACTGCATCACATACACTTAGGATTGATTTAGAGCTGTCTGCAACTGCCCATAGGCGTCACCAACTTATTTATGCTGCAAAGGAGTTGATGGGTAAGCATAGGTTGCAGATGGCTGCAGACGGGGCCAACATGTACATCTCCCAAATCCTAACTGCAAGTGCTGATTGATTGAACTGACTTCCTGTTTTGTGCTTTGCTGTTTGAGTGCCTCCTAGCCAGAATGTCACATTTGCAGAAATATAAAGGCAACCCCTATGCAACTGTCCTCAAAGAACAGATGCACACATTCCCTGGCGAGCAGTAGCTGTGTCCTTGTGGAGAAAGTCTGACTTTTCCCACTATTTTTCAAATGCCTGGTTATTTCACAGCATTTCCCCCCTTCTTCTGAGAGGGGTCTTTCACTGATCTTTTTTTTCCCTAGGGACATTTCTCACTGTTCCCCCATTGCTCCACATGACTTCATACCATGTTTTTGCTGTGTCATCTCTTCTCTGCCTAGTATGAAGTCTAGATGACCGCTTGCCAAGCATTGTTGTTTGCCATTTCTTTTGCTTTCCTCCTCTCCCATCCAAAGAGCAATGTCCTACCTTCAAAACACCTGAACAACTTTTAAAGGACTGGCATTGGGTTACCTTTAAAATAAGCTTTCCTCCCTGAGGAAGGAAGGTGAGAAATAAGATGGCTTTCCAAGTAAGAACTCAGCAGCCATTTTCAATGAGCTTCAAGATACTATGAGGCTCTTCTTTTCCCTTTCTGGGAAAGAGAAGTTGTGTGCCTTTGTATCGGGTGAAATCCAGCAGGTTCTGACAGATTCTGGAGAACCGGTAGTGGAAATTTTGAGCAGAGAACCGGCAAATACCACCTCTGGCTGGCCCCAGAGTGGGGTGGGAATGGGGATTTTGCAGTATCCTTCCTCTGGAGTGGGGTGGGAATAGAGATTTTACAGTATCCTTCCCCTGCCATGCCTGCCAAGCCATGCCCGCCAAGCCATACCATTCCTACCAAGCCACGCCCACAGAACTGGTAGTAAAAAAAATTGGATTTTACTATGCTTTGTATCATTGCAGGATCTATGTCTCTATTCAAGAAGATCTGCCACATTAAGTGATTGGTCAGTATGGAGCATCACGACAAAGGCAGTTATCTGATTGACCAACTTGGCTGAGTTTTTTTTTTTTTTTTTACAGTAATCACCCTGGCATTCCCTGCCCAGTGAAGTGCACAAGTACAGCCATGTCCGTGTCTGGAGAGCAGTGAAAACACAGCCTTCTCAAAACAATTGGTGTGCCACTTCCTCTGTAAGGTTAAACCAAGGTTTATCCATTTGGAAATGTTTGGTTCCTATGAAATCTATCAGATAGATTTCCTAGGCTTTGGACAACCATTTGCCTGAAATGACATGGGGTTTCCTTGCCTGAGCAGGGGGTTGGACTAGAAGACCTCCAAGGTCCCTTCTAACTCTTTTCATTCTGTTATTCTGCTTTTGCATCCTGGCTTTCCCACAAAAATAGTGCTGAGCTTTGTTTGCTGCTGTCTGACCGCTGTTTCATTCCCACTGATGTTTGCCTTCTCCAATTAACTTTACTTTTGTGCCAGGACTGGGTAGAAATGAAGGAAAACAATACACAGTAGAAAGAAAAACACCCCTTATTATATTCTGCCCTGAGGCCCTGCGAGACTCCCCCCTCCCCACCCCAAAAGAACCAAAACACAATCAGGAGAATTTCAAATTATGGAGAGCTGAAAGGAGACGAAGGCGTCTCCTTTTCTGAGGACTTCTCCCCCTTCTGTGCCCCCATCTTTAAATCAGCAAGTTTACGTTGAAACCTTCCTCGTCCCCTGAATGGTAAGACAAAGGACCCTTATGCTCAGCTGGGGTGAACAGCTCAGCAAGTCAAGCAGCTGGGCGAAGGAGGGCTTTGCCATCTGAAGGGGTCCATTATGGTTCCTCCTCCTCCTCGGATGAATGGAAGGGCGAGAAAACTGGAGGTCTCTCTCCGCACCTCTGTGCTATTGCCGTCTTCCAGCAACAGAGGGAACCTTTTTACTGGAAAGCATGAAGAAGTAGCAAAATCCCTCCAGAAAATGTCCTGTAATTCCCAGCCAGTGCCTGGGTGCCGGCTCTGGGAGGAGTGGCAGGTGCTCTTGGTGGGGGTGGGGGTGTTAATCTAGGTTGGCTCTGCACCCAACTCGGGCCCTTGAATTGTTTCCAAGGGAGATTATCATCTCAAGCAAGAAAATGGGGAAAAGAAGGATTGGCAACATTTTATTTTTTATTTCTTAAACCTAGAGGTGGAGACCTACATTAAAAACTTTTAAGGGGAGAGTTTTCTTTTTAGTTATTATAGTATTCTTGGTAGCAGCAGCAGCAGCAGCCGTACAACTGATTTTAACTGAGGAGGAACAAGTTCTTTTCTACCAATTCTGTCATCATATTTCACCCTGTCTAGTCAGTTTTTCTGATCACCTGGCGCCATTTTATTTACAGTTGCTGTTATCTGATCACTGTTACTTTATGTTTCTTAATGTGGCCAAGTTTTATTTAACTATTTATAAACTAGGCCGTACTTTGATCTTTCCGATGTTATAATTAGATTTGACTATGATTTTTATTTGCTATCTCAATTTTTTTTTTCATTTTATTTTTTGATCTGGTCAATGATTGTAATAAAGCATTGCTATTACTGCCACCGGAGTGGACCAAACCAATTTATTCTTATGCCTGATTGTTTTAGGATGATTTCAAGGGGGGAAAAAAAAATCCCTGGTTACATTTTTTAAAACTCACATAATTAAAGCAATTGCTTAACCATGGAGTTATTTTCCCACTGTGGACACATAACCAGGTGGATGCATGAATCTTCCGGTTCTTAAGCAGTAGAAAATTAAGCTGGTGCAAAATTTGCTTCCCTGATTGCTAAGCTGGGTACTATGACATGAACAAGGTAAAAGGTGCTAATTTTACCGTTTTAATTGGGAATAGGTTAAAGAAAGAAATCGGTGGATCCCCTTCAGTGGTGGGCTGCTCCTGGTTCTGTCCGGTTCTTGTGAACCAGTAGTAAAAGCGGTGGGAGGCTCCGCCCACCTGCACAGATGTCATAATGGACAATCTGTGCATGCAGAGAAGCTTCCGTTGTGAACCAGTAGTAAAGGTAAGTAGAACCCACCCCTGATCCCCTTCCATGAAACATGAAGCCAAGCTAGCAATCCTTGAATTGAATGGGGTGAGTATAGATAGTGCTCAGAACAACATATTTTGCTTCCTATCAAATTGTCAAGACGCAGAGTGCTTGTGTCTAGGATCTATCAGTCAGACTCCTTCTGAACATGGATCTAGCGTGCCAACTCTGACAAGTGCTTTTGGAAGTACCAGTCAGGTATTAAAACAAGCAGGTACCTTTGTGGAATCTAGGTATCTGCTCTCTCCAGCAGCCCAGACAAAATTGACCATGGGGTGGGTGGTGGGTGGGGGAGGTGGCCCTTGCATCTGGAAGGAAGGAAGCATGTAACCCCAGCAACCAAAAGCCTGTAGGAGCTGGGCAGAGTCATTAACCACATTGTCAGAGAAACATCTCAGACCACAATCATAGAACAAATTGTGATGGGAGATTAAAACACTCCTTTATAAGTAGACCTGATAAAAATAACTTTAAGCTGCCTCGGTTGGGGCTGGAGATAAGATAAAGACAACATCATGAGGATATAGGATAATGTAGGATAATTATAAGGTGTGTTTATGCTTTGGTTAGGGCAGGGGTGAGCATCTATGGTCCCTTTATGCCTTGTGGACTTCAACTCCCAGAATTCCTGAACCAACCATGCTGAGCCCTGCTGGCTCAGGAATTCTGGGAGTTGAAGTCCATAGGTCATAAAAGGGCCATAGATTCACACCCCTGGCTTAGGGGATGGTGAGGATGATCCTTAGTCAAACTATCCATCCTTACATAACAACTTACTTTCCCCATGCAAAGCAAGCAGTTTGACCCTGTGTTGGCAGGTGATAAATCAGTCATATATTTGATATCTTTCATTCTAGCATGAATGTTCCCAAAATGAAATATGTAAAATTTGCTTATTATGCTATTGATTTATATTCATAAATTATAGGACAGTTCTCTTAAGATGTAAAGCAACTGCAGAGGTTCATTAGCTAGATTGGATGTACTGCATAACATATATCAAAATATACATTTTGCATGTAAATGTTGCTTTAGGTCAAGTTTGTGTTCCTAAAATCACCATTTCCAGTTGCCTCATTATAAATTATCTAAAGAATATAAGCCTATGAAAAAGTCATTTGCAAAAATAATAAAAAAATAAAAAATAAAAAACCAACTGCTTTACTTCATTTATTGAGCAAATTAAAGTGTGATATGTACAATGAATCTCAAAAATTACAAAAGTTTCTGGCTTTTCTCTTTCCTGACCATTCCCTTCATTCTTTCTAAGGGAACCCCTCTCTTCTTTTCCCCCCTTTTCTCCCTGGCAATTGAGTTTTCTTTCAGCCAGGACTTTCAAAGCCAACCTTCAAAACTTCTCCACTGGCTTAACTCCCCTCAATTCTGGGAAGGATGCCATAAACCAGGGTCTCCAAACTTGGCAACTTTAAGAGTTGTGAAGTTCAACCAGCATGGCTGGTTGGTGAATTCTGGGAATTGAAGTCCACAAGTCTTAAAGTTGCCAAGTTTAGAGATCTCTGTCGTAGACTCTGTGTGGAACCATTCTCCAAAAGAAAGCTGGGTTTTCCATTCCTCTTGAGTAGGCAGAAAGCTAATATGAAATGTGCTGAATCAATGTCCATCCTCACCATGCCAATGATGTCCCTGCAAGTTGTGTGAAGCAAAATGATTGGATTATCCTCTGATTTTACTCCAGATGCTACCAGGGAATTTTTGCTGAGGTGAAGCTGGAACAGGGCAGCCCTTTCTCTGAAAGCTCGTGAAAGCTTTGCTCAAATGTGCTTTGTGTCCATGACTATGAAGGGAACTGAGTTCCCTCTCTCTCTCTCTCCCTTCCTCTCTCTCTCTCTCTCTCTCTCCCCTGCCTCCCTCCCTCTTTCTCCCTCTCCCTTCCTCTCTCTGTCTCCGTCTCCCTCCCTCCCTCCCCTTTCCCTCCCTCCCTCTCCCTCTCTTCCTCCCTCTCCCTCTCTCTCTCCCTCCCCCCCCCTCTCACACACACACACTCTAACAAAAGCACAAAATACTCCCCAGAAAAGAGAGGAAAGAGCCCCTTTTGAGCATTATGTCACGGTTGCACAATTTCATTTTTGCGGAAAGCCTCTGTTCTCTCCTCATTCAAGGAGCTTGGTCTCACTCACTCATGACTAAGATGAGGAAACCTCTCTCAACTTCACTTAGTTTCTTTTAAGGGGCAGGGGGAAAATGGTAAACCTGTTTGGAAGCCAACCCTTCCTGCTTGCTTGATGCTGTTGGGTACCTTCCTTCCTCCCTCCCTCCCTCCCTTTCATCCAACTCATCTCTTTTCCTCTTTCATGCTTATCCTATCCCCCTTCCTTCTCTTTCCCAGAAACACTACTTCTGCTAGTAGCCACACTAAAGAAAACAATATTAGCACGGTCATGTGGTAGAAAAATTATTATACATTTGTTTTTGTTCTTGTTCTTTTGAACTATAATAAAAAATTATTAGTAATAAAAAAAAGAAAGCAAATTAGCCAAGCCTGGCTGTGCTTTCCCTCTGCATGGAACTCTCTGCCCCACTGCTTGGTTTTTCTCCAGAGCACAGATGATAGAGCCAGGAGGGCACCTCACAGTGGCCTCAGGACTGGGGTGCTGGAAGAGGAGACTGGGATTGCTGGAAGTGAAGCGGGGGGGGGGGAGATGAAGGGGGGGAAGATGAAGATGAAGCGGGGGTGGGGGAGACATGGGGGGAGATGAAGAGATGAATGGCAGAGGAGACCATCCAGGAACCAGAGGAGGAGAAACCTCTGCTTTGGCATGAAATGGTCAAGTAGTATCCAGTTGATCTTGCCTGACTTCTCCTCTGATAGAATTGGTGGCAAAATGCATTCACTCTTTGCAACTGTCTCTGGGTTACTCTTGGCTTCAGGGAAAACACTCTTTTGGCAGCATCACAGCTAAAGGCCAAGGGTGACTTAAGGCTGCCCTGCTCAGAAGATGAGGACAAGATCAAGGCAATGTCACGGGGGATCTATCAGAAAAAAAATCAAAACAACATCTAGGCATGTCTGTGCTGTGGTAATTTGCAAAGGGGAAAGGCGCTGAGCCTTGTGTGTATGCTAAAAGCCTGACCCCTCATCAGATCATACAGTGTTGATAGGTCAATTCTACTGGCTTGCTAGCCTGAAAGCAAAGCTTTTTAATAACTAAAAGCATCAGAACTGAGGTAAAGATCAGCCAGTTGGGAAGATATATCAGAGTAATTGCTTAGGACTATGCCTCTGCTTTACTAACATGCAATTGCAATCTGGGGGAAGTTCCTGTCCATCACTCCAAAATGTGCTTTCCTGGTAAATTTCAGCCTTGGCTTCCAACAATGAATCTGTGTCCCTGAAATAAAGAAAAGAAAAGAAAAGGGCTATTGCCAGTCGCAAGGATCATCCTAATGCAACTTGGAACCTTTGTCTGGTAGCTGTCCTTCTCAGCAGCCATCAGTCTTAGGTCTGAGTATGGAAAATCCAGCTGCAATAATGGTGCCTCACTTCACTATCTTCTCCACTGGGCATCTGGATGGTGTTTCTGGAATTGCAGAAGAGCAGGATGAGGCTGCCAAAATTGTGGCATGAAGACAAGAAAAAGAAACTTGCTGGGAATGGGACTAAAATCCAGGCCAATCCGGTGATGCTGAAAACAACTAATGAAGAAAAGGTTCCCCTGACTGGTCTTCAGTGAGAAGAACAGCTGCAATTGACTTTCTGCTCTCTCTCCCTGCACTGCATCCACCCTACTGTGTCTTGATCTCAGTAGTGAGTTTATTTGGAAAATAAAAAATGCAAATGCCTATAAACATGCTGTGTCTGACAATTTTGAGTTGAGTTTTGAGTTTTCAAAATACAACATTCAAGTACTCTTCAATGAATAAATAATAACATCCCAGACCTAACAATTGTCGAGAAGAAAAACCAAAAAAGTTTGAATAGTGGATGTTGCAATACCTGGAAACAGCAGAATAGAAGAGAAAGAACTGGAGAAAATCAGAAAATGCAAAGATCTGCAAATGTAAGTTGAATTACTGTGGCAAAAGAAAACAAAGATTCTAACAAAAATAATAGGTACTTTGGGTGCAGTCCCAAGAATTCTAGAGAACCACTAGAAGTGATTTGGGGGGAGGGGGGAATCACCATTAGTGAATTGCAAGAGGCAGCTTTATTTGGAACAGCTTACATCCTCCAGTGATATCTTTAATACCATCAAACAACAACATTCAGCAGTAGAGGAAGCCAGCATAACTTTTTAATTGTTTTCATTCCCAAACCAGATATCCTCTCCTCTGCCTTATCCTCAGAAATAACAAAGCACTGTGACTAAAAAAGATGAAATGAAATAAAGAACCACTGAGCATCTGGAGCAGCACAAAAACAACTGAATAAGGTTGTCTGCGTTGAAGCTTGTTCCAAAGAAACAACAAGCACAACTATTAAAAGATGCCAATTCCATAATATCAAATACAAACACCAGCTCACTGCAAGAAACAAACTGGCTAATGTACAACATGGCTGCAGTTATCACTGAATTCTTTGGATGCAAAAATCAACAAAGAAGAAAAAATGTCAAAGGGTGCACCACCAACATGGAAAACCAGGCTGGAAAATAAGATCAGCATGCTAAGATTAGAAGCAAGCAAGCTAGAATAGAGAAAAGAAAAGAGGCTGAAGAATAAGAAGAGCAGAAAAATACCTGATCAAGAAATATCACCTAAAAACAAGACAGATTAAAGAAGCAATGGAAATAATAACGAAGCAAATAACAGTTATAGCCAAGAAGATAAGCAGATATGAAGTTCAACTGCACACTACCTTCAATTTCAGTTTGAATCAGAAATGTTTCTACCAATCCATCACTGGAGACAGTACAATGAACCAGCCAACAGCTGACAAAGAAAAATAAAAGTGCACTTTTGGCACAGCTATGGACAACCCAAAGAAATGCCACAAGAACATATCTTGGCTAACGAAGGTGAATAAGGATTAAAAAAAAGAAGCTGAAACGAAAGAACTTGTTATAAGAGCAAAAATGGGGTGGGGGGGCAAGGAAAACCAAGAATTGGTCAGCATCAGATGAAGATGAACTGCATGATTTTTTGGGTTGAAATATCTGACTGTCTACACCTATTCATTGCCAAGCATTTAACAAAATACTGCAAGGAAGTGAAATTGAAGATTAGTTAACATCTGGCAAAACCTACCTGATAATGGAAGGGAAAAAACAATGAAAACTGAAAGAATCAAGATGCCCTGTGGAAACGACATCAAGAATCTGGATGAAGAAGATCACTACAAATACTTGAGCATCCTTCAAGCTGACAACATCAAGTACGCTGAAGTTAACAAGAAAGTTAGAAGTGAATATATTATGAGACTGAGGAAAATCATAGTCCAAACTCAGTGGAGGAAATATCAAGGTAATTAACACTTGGGCAATTTCAGTCATTAGAAATATTAGGTGGAATAATGAAATGGGCTCAAGCAGAATTAGAAGCCCTGGATAGGAAGATTAGAAAAATAATGATAATGAATCATGTCCTTCATTGACACAGCAATATTGATAGACTCTTTTTTCTTTACCAAGGAGCATAGGTGGGCATGGAATGTAGCAACTATACCAGCTGAAAAAGAAAAATGGTCATTGGAAAGATATCTGAAGGACAGTGAGGTAGATACACTAAATACTGAAGAGGCCAAATTGACTTACAAGAAAGGCCAAATGAAGAACAGAAAAGGAGACATGGCAAGGCAAAATATTACATGACCAGTATACAAGAAACAAACTTAACAGGCAAAGCTGATAACAAGATGTGACAAGAGACAGAAGAGCCTATTCTGGCCGCACGAGACCAAGCCTTAAGAACAAATGAATAAGAAGCCAGAAGTGAGAAGATAGAAATAGAAAGCAAACACCAGCTGTGCAAAGAAGTTGAAGAAACAGTAGACCACTATTCAGCTGCTGCAAGAAGATCACACAGACTGACTACAAACAACAGCATGACAAAGTAGCAACAATGCTGCATTGGAATATCTGCAAGAAATACCATTTGCTCGCAAGCATGAAATGATGGGACCACAAAATAGATAAAATAATAGAAAATGAAAAAGCGCTCTGGGACTTTAGTATTTGAACAGGCAGCTATCTGCCACATAATACCCAAGACTCAACAATTGCCAATAAGACAAACAAGATTGGCTAGTGGGTGTTGCACAGGGGTGGGTTCTAAATTTTTTTTACTACCGGTTCTGTGGGTGTGGCTTATTTTTGGGCATGGCTTCATGGTCATGTGACTAGGTAAGCGTGGCCAACTCAATGTCACTCACATCAAGCAGTGCCTTGCCTGGCTCCTCCCCTCCCAGCCATTCCTTGTCACACCCATCCTCAACGTACTGTTGCAGTACCTGGAGACAGCAGAATAGAAAGGAAAGAACTGGAGAAGTTCAATGACAGGGGTCAGGGTGCAAAATGTTATTTTCTATTTTATTCTGGATTTTTGTAGGGAGAGCCTTGTTAGTTTGAACCGTGTTAAGACTACTTACACCCTAGTTTTCCTTAATTCTCAGCTAAAAGTAGCAAAAAAATAAAAACCACAACTTAGCAAAGGTTGGAAGGGGTTTGGGGAGCTGAGAAATCCACCCTGCTCCTCAGTGCAGTGCAAAATGTTTAATACTTAATGTGGTGCACAATGTTTTATTTGGGTAGGAAACCTCAGTGAGATCATAATGTGTGGTTTTGATTCCAGGTTCATCATCTGATAGAACAGATCCTTTGGAATGTGACTAGATGGGCATGCCGTATATGAATCTGCTACAAAAATGTCTATTAAAGATGAAGTCCCTGCCTCGAAATCATTTCCACTCAGAACAGATGCCGCAATGGATTGGTGTAACAGCTATAATTATTGTGATTATAGGCAATAATTTACGTTTTCTTTTGCAATATATTGAAGAGTGGGATGCATTTCAGATGCTTTTCACAAACATCTCTGTATTCCAAACAAGAGCTATTAGGGTAAGAATTTTTGCATGTTTTAGCTCTGGACAAATGCTGCAGAGTTGATTTTTGTATATGATGAAAATCACATTGTTAGCAAGCGATAAACACCAGATGGCATTTTTAGAGCGATAGATAAATTGAAATCTAAAGATTAATTGCTGTTTACTGCTATTTTAAAATACTTGTCAAAAAGACAACTGTCTCTCTGCTACATGCCACTCATTCCTTCATATGTAATACATAATATATATCAGCAAACGAGAGTTACACAAGGGGTTTTCAGGGTAATCCTATTGTTTGTTAGCACTATATAATGCACAAATGTTGGAAAGCCAGTGAGCTACTGTCAGGGCATTAGTGCAGTCCTATGAACTCTTTTAATAGCTCACAGGTTTTCTTGTGGATGACCTCACGAAGTTTTCGAATGCGTCGGACACTTGAGGCGCCAACAAAACTATCCGGCTGTAAAACAGCCATTCCATTGTAGACATCCCCCATGATGATGAGCTGGCCTTCCGTTGCCGTAATGTTGGGGCACGGACAGCTCCAGTTCATGTTTAACAAGGTGATTTCCAAAGGCTCCCTTCCCAGGAACTGAAGCCCCATTTTCTCATCCTTCAGAATCTCCTCTACCATCACCAGGGCATGGCCAGAATCTTGGTCCTCTGTCAGCTCCATGACATGGCCAAGAATCACAAAATCGCTTTTGCAGAAGCTGGTCACCAGCTTTTGCCGGGGTTTGCAAGCCTTGCAAATTTTACAGAGCCTATCCAGAGGGAAAGGACACGATTCTTCGCAGGCCTCTCGGCTTTCAAAATTATTCTCGTTGCCTCCACAACCTCCATAAATGAAAGACTGGCATTGTTTCGTCAAGCTGTTGTATGCCCACCGGGGCTCATAGGCTTTGCAGTGACCTTGCAGGGCCGGCAAATTGCAGATGTTGATGGGGCCATTCATGCATGTCAACATACAGCTCTCGTAGGTCTCAAAATGATTGAGATTGCTATTACAGTTCCCATAAATGAAAGTAAAGCAGTTGTTTTTCTTTGCGTCATAATACCATCTGGTTTGCTCTTCTCCACAATCCTCACTGTCGGGTTGCTTCAGGCACTCGTTGGTTGGAAAATGAGTTTTATTCTGCACTGATTCTGGAGAAGTAGCTTCTCCTTGGAGAACCGACAATGGAAAATCAACCCTTAAAGCACCACCAAGGTTTTTGGCTATACAGGTGTAAATCCCTGCATCTTGTAGTTGCGTGTTATAGATTACCAGCTGGGCAATATTGGTGACAACAATATTTCCTTGGACGTGGTTAGGCTTCATAATTACTTTCTCTTTATTCTCAGTCTCCTTCTCCCAAGTGATTTCTGGTTTAGGCCGACCGGTGACATCACAAAGAAAGCTTACCGTCTCTCCTACGTAGACCGACTGAAGGGCTGGGTTGTTGACTAAAACAGGTGCGAGGATGTCTGTGATGGTAGTCTCCAAGTAAGCAGTTGTGGGTGGAGCTGTAGTCTCTGCTGGGACAGGGCTGGTGTTTGGCCAGGTGAGATGATAGCGACAAGTCACCACATGGAGGGTGATGCCTTTGGTACATGCTTCTGCGTCCATGTAGCACTTGTTGTAATAGGTGAGCCCATCAGATGCGCATGTAAAACTTGGCTCCTTTTCACACCTGTCTTTGCATTTGCAGACAGGCTGCCCATCCCAGATATCACACTCTGAACCTTGCTGGATGCACATGAATCGGTCACACGTGGCTTCTTTGGGCATCCCGACAGGTCCTTTCTTCCCTCTGACATCCATGTACCGGGCTGCAACACAACTTCGTGTTCCACAAACGTTAGGGCAACATTTCTCAAAAGTCTCGCACTCCTAAGGTAAAAGAAAACAGATGTGATAAAGTGTTTGTGGGTAAACAGTAGCTCTGTTAATGTCAGAGATCTCACTTCCATGAAAGCTCAACATCACCCAACTTTTGCTGGTATGGCCATGATATTTGAAAGGGCAACTTTTATTTCAGATAGCCAAAAATGGTAATATATGTGCTTTAGCATGATTTGTTAAAATTCCCCAAGGAATGTCTGGACAGATAGCCCAGGCTATTTGTTCTTAGGAGTTAGACCAGTGGTTCCCAACCTTTCTTTAGCCATGCCCCACCTAAGCATCTCTAAAATCCTGATGCCCCCCCTCCCCATGACATATAATTCTTACTTTACTCAAAAAGAAGAGATGAAGGAAGCATTATGAAGGGGAGGGGGATGTAGCAGAAAAAGAGACAGTCATGGCAACATGGCTGTTGCGGATGGAGAAAGGTCCTATGTGCAATTTACATTGATTTTTTTCCCTAACGGGTGCAAGAAAAACTACAACAATTTGCCTGCATCTCACTGATCATTAGAGCTAGATGACATGCAATTACACCAAAATGGCAAATGGAAATAATTGATGACCATTTTGTCTGTTCTTCAGTCATGCAAATCAAATCAAATCAAATCAAATCAAATCAAACCTTTATTGTCAATGCACAATTTGTATACAATGAGATTGAATGAGCCTCCCTTGGTGCAGCCCCCCTGAAACACAGATTACATCTCAATAACTCAAAAGAAACTCAAATAAAAGAAATTCCCTAAACCCAAATAAGTAATAACTAACACACCTTCCCATATACATACTTTATGTATATAACATTATACTATATTACACCAGTATGAATATGTTTCCCGTTGCACTGATCCTGCAACACAACTTCTTGTAATGTTGATTTGATTTTTAAGAGATGACCGGTGGCTGCATTCTAGAATAAGCAGAGAAACACTTGAATACTTACTTGGAAGCAGTGGTGGGTTGCCCCCGGTTCGGACTGATTCTATAGAACCGGTAGTAAAACCGGCGGGAGGCTCCGCCCACTGACCCTGACATCATCAGAAGTGATCTGCGCATGCGAACCGGTAGTAAAGGTAAGTAGAACCCACCCCTGCTTGGAAGGTAAGGGGAGATACCATGAGCATGAATATTGTTCCGAATGTATCATAAATTGGTCAAGTAACTTCACCAAAGTTTATATATGCAGCCTTACACACTTACTAAAGAATAAATGCCATTGAAATTGGTGGGACTTGTTTCTGAGCAATAGAAATAGAACTGTGTTACATGTTCTGTTTTCCTTGGCTATAGAACGAAGAAACTGAGAAAAACAATTCATAGGAAGCCCCAAAAGCACTTTTTGTTCTCTTTCCCCCCACAATAAAAGTACAGCAAAAGACTAAAATACTGGCAAAGGCATCAGGTAAAAGCCACAGTTATGCCACATGCATAATGACATAATCACACAAATGATGTGGTTTGCCACAAATGACCTCATGTGTGTTATTTGTGCAGTGACATCATGACTCATACGATATCTATTGCCCCTCTCTCCCAAATCTGTCATCTTGTGGGTGCCATGAATATTAGTATTCCTTATAAGGCAGGTGATTTGTTTCAGCCAGCAGTGCAATATTATCATCCTCATTGTACAAGTAAATGCATCCTTTACAATGTACCATATTTTAAACATTGTATCTCAAAAACTTAGTCGATAACGTAAGAATCCCTCTTATCTTCCAGGGAGTTTTGATAGTTGAGACTTCAATTAATATTTGAAAAATTACTTGATAGCTGATAGCAGGTTTCCTTTTGTTAAATAAGATACAGATTTGTAATTATTTTCAAGTATAATAACCCTTCCATGTAAGACCACAATATTCCAAATGACATCTACAATATTCCAATGACATCTACAACATTCCAAATGACATCTATAACATTCCAATGGCACTTTGTCCTATAACAGTTCATTTAGTACAGTGTTTCTCAACCTTGGAAGCTTGGAAGCTTGAAGATGGGTGGACTTAAACTCCCTTCAACTGATTTAGTGACTGTTCAAAGTTACAACGGCACTGAAATAAGTAACGTTTTTTCAGTGTTACCATCTTTGCAGCATCCCCATGATCATGTGAACAAAATTCATATGCTTGGCAACTGTCTCATATTTATGACTGTTGCTGTGGTCTCCAGGTCATGCCTATAAAATCTGGATCATTTTATCTATTGCTCTTGCAACAAGCTCCCACATGTCCTTTGTTCTTATTGAAATGCTTTTTAATTCATTTTTTTAGAAACCTTAACAAAAATTAATGTTGTCCATTGGTGGTTGGCCTACAAAAATTTTTATTTTGTGACCTTCCGATGAGCAAAGTCAATAGGGAAACCAGATTCACTTAGCAACCAAGTTATTAACTTATCAACTGCAGCAGGAGTAGGTTTTACTTTTCTTCACTACCTGTTCGCAATGGGATTGCACACGCGCCTTGCTTCTGCACATTTGCAGATCGCCGATGACGACATTCAGGGCGGTGAGTGGGGCCTCCCACTGGTTTTACTACCAGTTCTTGTGAACTGGTCCGAACCAGGGGCAACCCACCACTGAACTGCAGTGATTCACTTAACAATGGTGACCAGAAAGGTCAAAAAATGGGGCAAAAACTCACTTAACAAATGTCTCACTTAGTAACAGAAATTTTGGGCTCAATTGTGAAAGAAAGTCAAGGACTATCTGTATTGGAAATTGTTAGAATTGTTAAAAGGAGATTCTATTCCATGTTCCACCACCATTGGAAGATCAGCAGATGATCACACAGGTCTTCTTTATAGACCTAAACCATGGAGCAACTTTCCCCTTTTTTACTGAGATTAATCTTTCCTTTGATTTGGATCAGAAAAGCTAATACTTGCAATTGTCATATCTATATCTGTGATACACTTTTCAGTTCTCATTGCCACTTTCTATTTGCTATGTGTGCATGCCTTTTACTTTAACTGTGAGTGGACATCTGACTAAAAAGCAGAATAACAATGCCGAACAGTATTCAAATACCTGAATTGTCCTGGAGTTCTTCAGTTACATGTTAAAAGAATCTGACCTCATTCTCAGGAATCTGCTAAGCCGGAGTACATGTTTCACATGCAGAAAGTGCCAGGTTTAACTTTTACTTTATTCAAATAGCTTTGTAAAAAACCCTGGAAGGACACACTGAATAGTGCTAGTAGTCCATAAATGTATCAGCCAGGATATGCCAACCTTGCAATTTAAAGCCCCTTCTTAGCTCTTATTCTGGATCAGAGGAGGGTTTCAGCAGGTTCTGACCGGTTCTGGAGAACCAGTAGTGGAAATTTTGAGTAATTCAGAGAACCGGCAAATACCACCTCTGACTGGCTCTGCCCCTATCTATTCTCCGCCTCCTGAGTCCCAGCTGATCCGGAGGTAATGGGGATTTTGCAGTAACCTTCCCCTGGAGTGGGGAGGGAATGGAGATTTTACAGTAGCCTTCCCCTGCCATGCCCACCAAGCCACACCCACAGAAGCGGTAGTAAAAAAATTTGAAACCCATCACTGTTCTGGATGTTCTCTGCAGAGCCTCGATTACAACTTGGTGGAAGAGACCATGACATGATTTCTATCAAGTTTTCAAAATGCACCAAAAGCAATGCATGTACAATTCAGAAAGTTAGAAATCACCTTGTATTGAAATATGCTAATACTTAAACCTGCATTTCTGTGCTTGCAATTGGGCTTGCATTCATTTTGGTACATTTTATCAATGGTTCCAAATTATACTTTACTCTTGGATAAAGTGAATTGGTTTTTATGGAACAGAATTCAGCCTTCTGCAACTTGGCACACACACACACACACACACACCTCAATATATTGAATATAACTTTCATAATACCCAGAAGGAATGATGAGAGACATAACATCATAAAAAGTTATCTTCTACTATAGGCTCCACCTGGCGTGGCCTATACTAGAAGTCATCTGGAAAATCTGGATCCAGACTAGAATGTAGCAGTTAATTCCCGTGTTTCTTTGCTGCCATTCAATTGTTATCTGTATTCTTGCAGACCAAAACTAGTTGCCTATTTTAATTCAATGCTGATAGCATAAACTGGCAAAAGACCTTTATGGTTTTTCCGGTTCTATCTGGAGATTCCAAGGATTATACATAGAACCGCTGTAAATTATCTCTCAGCATATCCGAAAGACAGTCAGGTTTCTAAAGACGTCTTGATGGTGCATTTATTCTCTTTCTTTATTACATAACTAGGTTTTAATAAATAGTTTGCGGCCAACAAATTACTCCAAAAAAAAAAAAAAAGCTAGTAATGAACTAAAAGAAAATTGCATAGCCATGAATATTTGTATGTGTTGCTTATAGTTAATGGAAATCTGGTTCATCAATCAAAAGATCTACCGTATGATTTGCAAGGAGCAAAACAGCAGAGCCTGCAATAAGCATGGTCACCCAGGTGAATGTCTGGATGCATCTTTTGTATTATTCATTGCTTTATTGGTTTTTTTCAGTATCTCAACTAACCCCTTTGGGAGTGCATCCAAAAATAGGCTCAATTTACTGCTTGACAGCTTGATCATCAGTTCCAAAATGATCAAGGCCCAGCTGAGCAGGTATAAGGCTTGTTGAGTCACAACTAAATCTAGATCTTCCCTGCTCATAAAAGGAAATGTCTTTATGGAACACCCCTTGCTTCAGTGTACCGAAACTACTCAGGACATTTCTCACCTAGCTTAACTTTGTGGAAATCTTGTGGCATCTCCCCAGCTTGTCTGGCTGGGTATAACTTCACTCCTCCCTTATTCCACCATTCTGCCATCTGTTTTGTGGCTTTTCTGTTGGTATCTGATCAGGGAGTCATTTTGCAAAAAGTGGTTCCAGCTGACATATGTGATGTGTATCTAGCATCAGGTTGGGAAAGAGGTGGATAGCCAAGGCAAGTCAACCAACCACAGTCACAAGTTCATTCTTACCTTGTCCAGCTGATGCACTTTCTAATTAAGCAATGCCTTTCATCAGAAGAACGAAACAAAACAAATAAGTAAAAGAAAATAAGTAAAAGTAACCACAACTTGCTTAAATGCTCATACAGCTTATCCGACAGGTGACTTGCATTAATAGGCAGAGAATTTGATCCTGGGTTCCACTAAGTTTCAACCTCAAACACCGGGATAAGATGTTGCTGCTATCATTATCCTTTATAATCAGAGCTTCCAGAAATGCAGGGGATATGACACGACACTATAATGCTTGATTTAGACTTTCTAGAATTCGTTGTTGGTTTTTTTTCCACATCAGTGTCTTGTATATACTGTATGCACTGAAGTTGCATATATCTTCTTTTCTTCCTGGAAAAGCAACTCAATTCTGTGTTTTCTTGGTTCAGCTATAAATCAATAGTTCTTAATTGAGTAGAATACATCCTTGGTTATTCATTTATAAAGTGCCTCCCTTTGGATTTACATGTTCCTTACCCATTGCCATATTGCATTGAGTTATAGCTGATCACCCTGCATTGATATTTGTTTGCCACTTGCCTGTCAAGTAGGCTATGCCTCCTTTGTAGGCACTGAAGTAGGCACTGAATCAGCCTCACACATCAGGAGTGGCATCAGGGAGTCTTCTCCAAGAGCTATTGGCCAATGACAGCAAACTCTATTCTTCTGGGCTGGTCCAGGAGGCAGAGAGAGCACAAAGGTGTATAGAGAGGTGAAGTTGAGCTACCAAGGCCAGCTTCTCAAGAAGCAGCATGTAACCTACCATCTCATCAAGTGCATTTGCCTCTGGAATCGTCATTCAACAGCACATACCAAGCTGTCCTTTTTATACCTGTGGTGGATTTTGAAATAGGTACGGAGGAGGTCTTTACCCTGGGAGACAATGCACACAGCTACCTTCTGGAAGAAAACCCATACATCTCAAAGCAGTAAGCACTGATCGGCTGGCTATTTCAAGAGCTCTGAGGCAGCAGGGGATGGACGGAAGGGAGGAGTGGGGGGGATATTCTTGGAAGATTGAGGCAATTAAGATGGGCACAGGGGGGAAGCTCTGCAGCACAGCAAGACTGTCATGCAAAGCCTCATGCTAAGAACTTCACATGGCACTGGCTGGCTTTTTTCCCTTGATCATCCTGCCCTTGCAATGATTAAAGCAGACCTTTCATGATGTTGCTCCAGATGAAAATCAAAGGACTGATTCATGCATGAGGTTGTAACCACGGCAAGCTAGTGCCCCCTGCCTTGGTCCCTGCAGGATTATCAGATCTGGGTGTGAGCTACAAGATCAGAAGTCCTTGCAGGTTTCAAATCCTGGTTCCTTTCTCCCTAGCAAGTTCTACTTTGCTCCCAAAGTCCTTTCCCCCCCACACACACTGATTATCCCTCTTCTGTTCCCAGAAAAACACCCACAGCCTCTTCTTGCCACAATAAACAGTCCTCAAGCAGTTACTATCTATTTATAAGTGACTTTCAGCATTAAGAAGAGGGAAGAGAAAAGGGCATCACTCACCAGGTCGGCGTCACACTCTCTCCCACAGGTACTCTGTGCGTCAACCCAGAGATTGGGATTCATATCGTTTGGACATATCCCAGCGTGAGAATACCGGATTGGAGGCAAAGCTGAGCTTTTGAGCAGGAGCTGCAGAAGCAACAAGATAAGGCGGTCCCAGGACAACATCCATATCCATATCCATCGCATGAAGAGTTTGAAAAAGGACATCTTGGGTTAGCTCCGGAGAAAATACTGACAATTGACTCGGGTCTGGGTGTGGCTGTGCTTGACTTTAAAAAAAGAAGAAGAAGGAGAAGAAGAAGAGCTGAAACAAAGGAAGCAACTACACCTGTTTTCTCGGTGTCCTTTCTACCTTGTTCACTGGTGCAATCTGATCTGGACCTTGTTGGCTTCCAAGTCTTGGGAAGTCGCCCCCTTATTTTAAGCGAAAGGCTCTTAGTCCAAGTCAGAGTTAGCTGTATTTATACCCTGCTGCTCTATAACAACTTGGAAAAAGTAAACTCTATTTCTGTGACAGGCACACGCTTCTTATGTCCTGGTGGCAGTCGTACAGATTTGTTACAAGGAGAGGGGAGAAAGAAAGAAAAAAAAAGAAAAGCTGGAAAGATTTTTAAAGGCTGGACCAGCTACGGTGGGACCCCTGCATGTTTCTGAATGGAAGGAGGCCTTCTTAACCCCTTTAGGCCTAAAGTACTTCCCTATGCAAGAATGGCATTTACTTCTGAAAGAGTGCTTGTCTAGATAATATGAACCTACAGTCCGAGGGATTTCCCGATGCCAAGGAAATATATACAATCCTTCATTTTAAAAGGGGCAGCTTAGTAGGATTGAAGCAATTAAAGCTGGAGGGAAAAAAAATAACTTTAATAGAAATAAAAGAATCGTGGAGGGAGAGGAGGAGAAATAACAAGTTTTAACCGGGGATCAGGATGACAACGTGTCTTTACAAACGACACCCCCACCCCCCCAAGTCTCTCGCCTGCTTTATTTCTCTCCCCCCCCCAAGTTTCTTTTTTGCTGCACTCCAACCCCACCATGGGAAATTTTTAAAAAATTCCTTCACAGTTCATGAACATGAGACCCCTATTGTACGACTTTTTGCTGACCTCTTTAAGGGGAAAAAAAAATAGGAACTCTATGGTTTAACTCTATGGAAACCTGCATAAAGGAATGTACTGCATGTTTGGTGCAGGGGAAGGAGGGAGGGAGAGAAAGGGGGAGACACCACTGACTTCCAGCCAGGGTAATGATGACAGGAAGAGTTTCTGAGACCTATCGAGAAGGGGGGAAAAAAAACCCTTTCCGAGGACCAGAGGGAGAAGGCCTGGAAGATGGGAGGAAAAGGCTGATGGCGAACATCTGGAAGGCAGGGAAAGCAATGGCTCCCCTCCACCCTTGAGGTACTGCTCAGCCTTTGGGTCTGCTATGAAAAGCATGTGCTGGCTGGGATCCAAAAAAGACTTTAGGTGAGACGGAGAGCTTGCGCATGCCCAGGGTCTCTTTTGCCTTGAAGCAATCGGCTCTGTTGGAATGGCAGCATTCAGAAGCTGCTTCTGAAATCCACCGTCAAGAACAGAAGGTGCACATGCAAGGGTGTGCTGTCCATGCCCTTAGAAACACTGATGTGGAGAAGCAGCCATTGCCACCACTGTGCGCGCAGCAGAATAGCAAAAGCAATAGCACTTAGATTTATATACAGCTTCATACAGCTTTACAGCCCTTTGTAAGCGGTTTACAGAATCAGCGTATTGCCCCCAACAATCTTGGTCCTCATTTTACCAACCTCGGAAGGATGGAAGGCTGAATCAACCTTGAGCCGGTCAGAATCGAACTCCTGGAGTGAGCAGCGAGTTAGCCCTGCAGTACTGTATTCTAACCACTGCGCCACCAGGGCTCTGGAGGAACAGCACATCTCTTAATCTGAGTGATGCTAGAGGTTCCCCTCTGTGTAGACTTTCCATAATGGTAGGATTGAGGGCATTGGTGACACATGCTTGATCTTCTTTGAGCTTTTCCTTCTGATGGAATTTGCCTCTTTTACTTGAGGTCAAAGGCTTGACAGAATGAGAGCCTTCTAAAATAAAATTAGGTTCTTTAATTCCATACATCCTGCATATTGCAACAAATCTGTAAATTCTAGTGACCAATAAAATGTGATGAAAAAAGAAATACTGCATTCCTGCATCACTGCTATGATTAAAATGATGTTTTCTTCCTTGCATCACATCCAGGTACTATTGTTATTTCATCCTTGAACCTCAATCACTGATAACAGGATCTGGCTGATTATTTTACTTTTCAATTAACTACGATAGGAGAGTGCTAAAAGTGGTAAATCACACATAATTTTCTTTCTGATGGCTCTGCAAAGACAGAAGCTGTCAATTTGCCATGGGGTATTCTTACTTTGGAGCATCATATTATGGGACAGCTACACAAAAGCTGCCTGCCAATGGCTTGATGGTCACGTGACAATTCTTTAGAATTTAGCAGAGGTACTGGTCTGTTAGGCTTTTAACTGCTTGCAGAGCTGTACCGGTCTACCTATTTGTTCTTGGAGCGTTCCAGTCTACCCATTTGTTTTTGGAGGCATTGGTCTACCCATTTGTTTTTGGAGTCACCAGTCTACCCATTTGTTTTTGGAGGCACCAGTCTACCCATTTGTTTTTGGAGGCACCAGTCTACCCATTTGTTTTTGGAGGCACCAGTCTACCCATTTGTTTTTCGAGCCCACTGGTCTACCACCACACTGCCTTTTAACACTGATCAGCTGTAGGGCGGCAAGAGTTTAAACAGTTTTTTCCCTTCTAGCCGATCAGCTGGGACTCGGGATGCAGTGAATAGATTGGGGGCGGGGCCAAATAAAAGGTAAGAATAACGTGGGGGCGGGCAGCTCCTGAAGAAAGACGATTCGTTCCTTACATTGTACAGTAGTTTGGGACTTCGAGGCCAATGTGCCTTCCCAACTATTTGTGATCTTTGTTCCTTAATGCCTATGAGCAGCAAGCTATTGAACACACGGCGTGCCTCCCAAAAGGGCCACGGGCTCTCTCTCTTTTGTTTTTTACCACAGTCGGACCAATTTCCTTGAACATATTACACAACTATAACAAGGATGTGAAAATAGCATTTTACAATTAAAACCAGTCCTTTTCCTGTTTCTCCCCCAACGTGCATATCATGTACAGGAACATGCACTCCCAGCCTTTTACAACCCTTGTGTTTTTAGGCTTTAAAATAGATTGAGGGTAGTGTGGGCTGTGTATGGTAGATGAAGAATCTGTGGAGGGACTGGCAGCCTGGAATTTGCAATCCTCCCATTCACCTTGGCCCAGGGACACAGACAGTTTACAAAGGTGGACAGAGAACAGTAGTAGAAAACCTGCTGCACTTCAGATTAATGACAGATGAGTTCACTTTATGAGTCAAGTAGTTCAACTGCATTTAAAAGATGTTGCTTAAGACCAATGGGCTTGTTTGCATATAGGGGCATACAAATTCAAGCTCTGCAATAGTATTTTGGTGTACAGAATCTCAACAAAGAAGTACATCAATTTGGTTCCATGATGAACTTCCTTCTATTAGTTCAGGGAACAAATAAGTTGTGGGGGGGTGAAAGAAGGCATTTGTATTATTCACTAAATGTTGATAAGCTATAAACCATGGATCTTCAGTTATTTTTTAAGTTGTAAAGAACTCTTGGAAATGGCTGAATAGTCTTATGAAATTTAAAAAGAATAGCACTTTCAGAATTGGTCCTTGACTTATTAAAAATAAGTCAAGGGCATCTAAAGCATCTAAAGACATTAAAAATGTCTTTAGATGTTTTAGATGCCCTTGAAATTGCCAAGAGTCTTTTGCATATTGTTCACTTATCCAGTATTCAGCATCACAAAATGGCAGGTCGAACTTGTCTTGAGGTATATTAAATTTCATTGAAAATTAATTAGTTGGTTAGATTTTTAAACAGATGATTACCAGAATTCCTAACCCCTAAAAACAGTTTTGCCTTTCTTAGATACAATGCACAGGCTTTTAGGCCAGGACATTTCTGACAAGCACCAGGGAAATCAGCAGATCTATTCTAGACAGTTCAAATAGGTATAAAGGTTTATTGCAAGATTAAGAAAAAGAATCTGAACTAGTAACACTCTAAACAATTTGGTGGTAGATAAGAGTCAAAGGAATTCAAGGTGGGATGGATTTAGATCTCTTGTGGGCATGCAGGGACTCATGACTGAGGACGCATTTGACCCCTCCCTCGGGCTCAGCCTGGTCATTGTTAGATCGGCGCAGGAAAGGAAGACGTGACCAGCTCGTTACATTAGTAACTTTTTATTGAGAACAGAAACAGTAGCAAGACTGGCTGTGCGCTGCCGGGGCTCTCCTTATATTCGCTCCGGCAGACGCACCGCCCCCTGACAGGGATTCAAATCTTCCCGCCTGGTGGCTGGCAGCCAATCCGGGCGGATGTCCTTATAAGGACATAACACTCCTCCCCCCTAGTCCAAAGAAAAAAAACAGTTCAGCGTTCGTCAATGAACGTGACGTAGTCCCGCAGGTACGTAGGACGCCTAGGCACCCTACTTGACCTGCGCAGTCTCATTTCTTCCGCGTCCCCGCCCTGGACGGACGGGGTTCCTGTGGCTCCTGGCTCCTTCCCCGGAACCGGGCTCGGTTCGGCTGGCGAGTGTGCGGGGTCACCCTCAGCGCCTCCGGCCGGACCGCAGACCTTGGATGGCTGGTTCTGGTGGTCTTCCTCCTGGCCTGTGGATCTTTCGCCTCGGCGGTGCTGTTCGGTCTCGACCCGGGAAGAGCGTCTGAGTCTCGGTAAGACCCCGGCTGTCACTTGCTCTTCCTGGGTCTCCCGGTGGCTGCGGTTCTGCTGCGGCCCGGTTCGTTGTGGTCCGGAGGGTGGTTCGGGCCGGTGCCCTTGGGTCTGGTCTGCTCGCTGTGGGTGGTGTTGGTTCGGGTAGCGGTGTCCGACCTTGCAGGGGTGGCGCAGGTCTCCTTTGCCGGGCTGGCGCTGGCCTTCCCCGTCGGGTTGGTGGTGGTCGACCTGGTCGGGGTGTCGTGGGGCTTCCTCCTCGGGCTGGTGGAGGTCTCCCCTGCCGGGGTGGCGCAGGCCTCCCTGGCCGGGTTGTTGTCGGCTTTCCCTTCCCCCTAGTCCCTGGTCTACCGCCAGTTGGTGGTTGGGGTCGTCTGGGTTGGGTTGTTGTTGCCGGGTTGTTTCTTGCATTGGGCGGGGGTCCCCCTCGCCGGGGAGTCGTGTGCCACCCTCGCCCATGTGCTGTGGTGTGCCCATCTGCGACGGTCCCCGGTCTACTCGCCTTGCGTTGAGGTCTCCCTGGTAGGGCTGCCGTGGGTTGCCGTCACTGGTGGGGTGCAGTGCTCCCCTTCTGGGCAGGTCCCGGTCTACCTGCGGGCTGGGTCGGGGGTCCCTGGGCCTGCTGTGCCGGGTGCCCACCTGGTCGGGTTGGTGTTGCCATCCCCCGTGTGGTTGGCCCCGGTCTACCTCGCTGCACTGCCGACGTGACAGTGCCTGGTAGTGTGCTGGGCCGACCTCGTCGGGATGGCGTTGCTCTGCCTCGCAGGGGTGTGGTAGGCCTACCTCGTCTGGGTGTTGTAGGCCTACCTCGCCGGGGTGTTGCAGGCCTATCTCGTCTGGGTGTTGTAGGCCTACCTCGTCAGGCTGGTTTTCGTGTGCTCCCCCCCACCTTTTCCGGAGTTGGTCGATGTGACGTCTCACGACCTGTCCATCTTCCAACTCGACGGTGTAGGATTTGGGGCCGGTTGTGCTGGCAATCTTCCCCTTCAGCCACTTAGGAGAGCCGTTGAAATTCAGCGCGAAAACTGAGTTTCCTTTGCTGAAGGCGCGAAGCGGGCGGCTGGCGGTTGCGGTCACTTCCGGGCTGTATTGGGGGTGCAGCCGGTCCAAGGGTGACCTCAACCTTCTGCCCATCAGGAGTTCGGCCGGGCTCTTGTGGGTGGTGGCATGCGGCGTGATGTGCTGGGTGAGGAGGAAGTTGTCGATGCGTTCTTGCCAGTCTCCCGGGCCCATCTTGGTGAGGGCTTCCTTTGTGAGCCGGACCATCCGTTCCGCTTGTCCGTTTCCGGCCGGCCTGTACGGAGCGGAGAGGGCATGGCGGATGCCCAGTCCTGCCAGGAAGGACTCCATGGCCAGGGATGTGAGCTGGGGGCCGTTGTCCGAGACCAGCACGTCCGGTAGTCCGTGTGTGGCAAACAGGCGGCGCAGGGCTCGGATCGTCGCTTCTGTTGTGGTAGATGCCATGGGTATCACCTCGAGCCACTTGGAGAAGGCATCTACCACGATGAGGAGGTGCCGTCCTTGCATCGGGCCCGCGAAGTCGATGTGGACCCTCGACCATGGGTTGCTGGGGGTCTCCCAGTTCGTGACTTCGGATTGTGGTGGTGCTGGGCGGACTTCTTGGCACGGGTCACATCTGGAGACCCATTGTTCAATGTCTCTGTCCAGTGAGGGCCACCAGACGTAGCTCCGTGCCAGGGCCTTCATGCGGACGATGCCTGGGTGCCCGTTGTGCAGAGTCTCTAGCGTCCGCCGTTGCAGAGTGCTTGGGATCAGCACTCTGTCTCCCCATAGCAGACAGCCCTTTATGGTGGACAGCTCCGTCTGTTTCCTGGTGAACGGGCTGAACCTTTCTTCCGTCTGTTTCGCTGGCCACCCCCTGAGGATCCAGGACCTTACTTGGCGGAGGGTGGGGTCCCTCTGGGTGTGCGCGGCCACATCTGCGGAGGAGACTGGACAGCTGGCATCGTCATCTATGTGGAATAGATGGAGCGTGGGGGCTGGGTCTTCCACCGGGTTCTTCGATGGGCATCTGCTGAGTGCGTCGGCGTTTCCTATGGCTGTGCCCGGCTGGTGCACGAGCCTATAGGAGTAGCCGGCCAGGAAGATGGCCCATCTCGTCATCCGCGGGGACATGAAGGTCGGGGTGGGTTGGTCGCCTGCGAGGAGTCCCAGGAGTGGCTTGTGATCGGTGACTATGGTGAAGCGCCTTCCATAGAGGTATTCGTGGAAGCGCTTCACTCCTGCCACGATGGCCAGGGCTTCTTTGTCCAGCTGACTGTAGTTCCGCTCTGCGCCGGACATGGTTTTCGAGAAGTAGGCGATGGGGGCCTCCGTGCCGTTGGGCAGCTCGTGGCTGAGGACTGCCCCCACCCCGTATGGCGACGCGTCGCAGGTCAGCTTGATGGGGAGCGTCTCGCTGTATTGGATGAGGACGCTTTTGGACGTCAGTAGTCCCTTGATGGCCCGGAACGCTGCTTCCTCTTCCTGGCCCCACTTCCAGGAAGCCGATTTCCCCAGCAGGCGGTGGAGTGGCTCAGCAACTGTGGCTTTCTGTTTTAAGAAAATGGCGTAGAAGTTGAGCAACCCAAGGAAAGCCTGAAGCTCCGTTTTGTTTTTTGGGCTTGGAGCTTCATGGATTGCTTCCACTTTTGATTTGGTGGGGTGGATGCCTGTGCTATCAATGAGGTAGCCCAGGAACTCGACTTCCTGTACTCCTATGATGCACTTGTCCCGCCTGACCCTCAAGCCCTTGGCCTTGAATCGCTGCAGGACAAGCCTGAGCCTTTCAAGGAGTTGAGCTCTTGAGTCACCGGAGACGAGCACATCGTCGAAGTAAGGCACCACCCCTGGAACGCCCTGGAGGAGGCGTTCCATCATGGATTGGAAGATGCCGGGGGCAGCGCTGACTCCAAATTGGAGCCGGTTGCATTTGAATGCCCCCCTGTGCGTGACGATTGTTTGAGCCTCCGCCGTTTTTTCATCCACTGGCAGTTGCTGGTAAGCCTGGGCCAGGTCCAGTTTCGCAAAAATTGATCCAGATCCCAGGGAATGCAGCAGATGTTGCACCACTGGGACTGGGTATGCGCTCTGTGCCAACGCCTTGTTGATGGTGCAACGGTAGTCGGCGCAGATGCGCACAGACCCATCATGCTTCAGTGGGGTCACAATGGGGGTCTCCCATGAAGCATGATCGATCGGTTCCAGGACGCCCTGGGCGATCAGCTTATCCAGCTGCTCATCTACTTTGGGCCGCAGGGCAAACGGAACTCGGCGGGGCTTGAGCCTAATTGGGGTGATTCCCTTGTCCAGATTGAAGGAGATTGGCCTCCCCACAAATTTCCCCAGCTTACCATCGAAGACTTCCTTGAACTCTTCGATGAGGTAGTCGAGTTCGTCCCTGCCAATTTGGTTGATGCCCTCGATTGAGAGCCCCAGCGGCTTGAACCACTCCACTCCTAGCAGGTTCGGTCGGCTGTCCCGTACGACGGTGATGGGGAGCTTGCCTTCGAACTGCTTGTAGGTGACCCGGATGTTGGCTCTTCCTAGCACTCCGATGGGGTTTCCCCCGAAGTCGACGAGCTTGGAGTGTAGTGGCTTCAGCTCTCGCTTGGTGATGCTGGGTTGCAGGCGCTTCAACTGCTGCCAGTCCATGATGGAGTAGACCGAGCCGGAGTCTACCTCCATTTTGCAGGGTGCTCCTTCCACGTGGATGGTCACATGGAACTTGGTGGCACTGTCTGACGTCGTGTGAGCGATGGTCGTCTGGTGGACCGCTCCGCTCCGGGGAAATTCGTCGTCTCTGCGTCTGGAAGGGCCAGAGGACCGTTTGGATGACCTCTGGTAATCCTTCCGATTCTCGCGGGGACGGTGGCTGGAGGGCTCTGGGGCTGGTTCCTCAGCTCTGCAAGCTTCGGCGATGTGACCCCTTCTGTTGCAGCGTCGGCAGGTCGCATCTCTCCACTTGCAGGTTGCTCTGGCATGGTCCCCTCTGCAGCTGGCGCAGCGCTCCCCTTTGTAGTTCCGTTGGGCGGTTTCCCGCCTTGGGGGTCTGGATACCTTGTGGACGGTGGACTCTCCCTCCGACTCGGATCCAGCCGTGGAATCCTCTGTTGAAGATTGCTCTGTGGAGCGAATCTTGTGGATTCCCTTGGCTCTGCTTACTGCGGCAGCTGCTTTCTCCGAGATTTTGGATGCGGTGGCTTCCTCCACCACATCCTTGAGCACGAGCTTCTTCCTGCTCAGGAATTTCTTTTGCAGGCCTCTGTCCCTCATGCCGAAGACCACGCGGTCAGCGATGGCATTGTCCACGTGGTCGAACTCACAGCTGGCTGCGATCTGGCGTAGGGCGGCCACGAATTCCTTGATCGTCTCACCCTCCTTCTGGTCCCGTTGGTGGAAGGTGAAACGGTTCGCCACCGGCGTTCCTGTTGGGGCATAGTGGTCCTCCAGGATCTGCAGCAGGTCTGTCCATGGCACTTCTTCGATGTCTCGTGGTGCTACGAGATCGATTGCCATGTCGAGGACCTCGGAGCCGCAGTTGGCCAGGAAGATGCCCTTCTTCCGGTCATCATCGGCATCCCTGATGTTGTTGCCTCTCAGGTATTGCCGGAATTTCACTACGTAGGATTTCCACTTGTCCTTCCCTGGGCGGAAAGGAGCAAGGGCTGGCAAAGTGACTTCAGCGGATGCCATGCCTTTGGAAATGCCTACTGTAGTTCCCGGTGCCGGAGTCTTGTCTTGTTGGCTTGGTGCCGCGAGGTTCGTTCTTCTCTCAGTCCTTCGTCGCCAGTGTTAGATCGGCGCAGGAAAGGAAGACGTGACCAGCTCGTTACATTAGTAACTTTTTATTGAGAACAGAAACAGTAGCAAGACTGGCTGTGCGCTGCCGGGGCTCTCCTTATATTCGCTCCGGCAGACGCACCGCCCCCTGACAGGGATTCAAATCTTCCCGCCCGGTGGCTGGCAGCCAATCCGGGCGGATGTCCTTATAAGGACATAACAGTCATCATCTACAATTTCCTAGAAAAGCAATTTTTCCTCTCTCCCAATGCAAAGTGACATGAACTCTACATACTGAGAGTGCTTTCTATGCTTTTTTTTGGAATCAAGTTTTATTAGTTTTTTTTCCCCTAACACCCCCCCACATATTTTATGAAACAGAATATTGACCGTATCATATCATATCATATACAACTTGTCATATCCAAATATATTTTACTTAGTTACAATTTCTGCCAAAGTGTTCTTTTTCCATATTTTTTAATCAAATCTTAATATTTCTATTCTTGTTTCTATAAACAGTGTCTTCTTTCGCCCTCAAATTCTATTTTCTCCATTTTTAATCATATATATATATATATATATATATATATATATATATATATATATATATATATATATATATATTCTCTTTTAATTTTTAATTTTTAATAAATAATAATGCTAAGGAGAATCTGATTTGTACCTCATGTTTCAGTCACGGTTAACTACAATGCTTATGTATAAACTCTGATTGCAAATCAAAACGCTCATTCAAACTCAGGGCAACCTACAGCAAAAATAAAATAAATTACAATAACACATTGATGGTAAACCCAGTAATAGAATTTGGAACATTCATGACAAAAACACAAAGCAACTTAAAGCTGAAAACAAACAAACTTATAGTTCAGTTGATATATAAATCCAGCTTCTGTGTGCACAGATGTGCCTGCTTGTTACATAAGCATAAGTCTATGAAATACTTCACTGAAATTAGAAGAGCAGCGTATGCGCCCCTCTCCTGTGTTCCAAATATTTAGCGCACTGCTGAAAAATTGGAATTAAAGGTTAATTCAGGTTTTAATAGTGGAGGCCTTAGGGCTTCCATGCTGATGCACATATACCCAAATTCTAGGACTCTCTCATGTTCTGTTGTGATATACCTTATCTCAGTTGCAAACTGGGCAATCCCTAAATACCAGAAAATAACAAGAGCTCCCTGTATCTCCATGATGTTATCCGGTGGTCATCTGGATTTTTGCACACACACTAATATGTCAGTTGCAGAAGTAGCTTGCAGTACTGCATTCTGACCATTGCGCCACCACGGCTCGTATGTGATATGCACCATCATTGGATCCCATAAACATCTTGAGCAGATGCAAGAATATAGAAAGTCTTCAACTTGCAACCATTTGTTTAGCCACTAAAATTAATATAGCACTGAAAAAAGGGCCTTACAACCAGTTCTCACACTTACAGTCTGGTTTGGAAGCATTCCTGCTTCAGACAGGAAGGCAGTGCCGAAAGTGGTGAGAATGGCAGAAAAGATCATTGGCAGTTCTCTCCCTTCTATCCAGGACATGGTATATAAGCGATGCTTGAGGAGGGTCCTCAGTATTGTCTGGGACGCTATACATCCTCTTCACGACCTGTTTTCCTTGTTACTTTCGTGGTATCCAAAGCAGAACATCCAGATTTGGTCACAGTTTTTGTTCCATGCAGCATCAACCTTGTGAACTCTCAAGCTTCCTCTTTCTGCCTTGTATTCAAGATGGACAGTGATTAACATTTACACGTATTTATATGTATGGGTGTAGATATATACGTCTATATGTATATAGCATGTCTATATGTGTGTATGTGTATGTTAGCAGGCAACAGAATTTCATTTTTAATGCGTGCCAGTGTGCCCACAGTAAAAAATGACAGTAAAGGTTATCTTATCTTATCTTATCTTATCTTATCTTATCTTATCTTATCTTACCTTACCTAACCTTACCTTACCTTACCTTACCTTACCTTACCTTACCTTACCTTACCTTATGGCTGTTGCATCCCCACAGTTACATGATCAAAATTCAGGCACTTGCCAACTGCATGTGTTTACAATGGTTGCAAATGTCCTGGGCTCATGGAATCCCCATTTGTGACCTTCCCAGCCAGCTCTCTGACAAGCAAAGTCAATGGAGTGAGCTAGATTTGTTTAATGACTGCATGATTCACTAGACAACTGCAGTGATTTGTTTAACAACGGTGGCAAAAAGCTCATAAAATTGGACATGACTCACTTAGCAGCTGCCTCGCTTAGCAATGGAAATTCTGGTACCAATTGTGGTCATAAATTGAGGATTATCTGTGTTTTGTTTCAAGAGCTCACCTGTACAGACTTATGAATCTGACTTGGTCACCATTTGGTGATTTGGAACACAGGTAGTCCTCGACTTACAACAGTTTGTTTAGTGACTGTTCGAAGTTACAACAGCACTGAAAAAAGTGACTTATGACCATTTCTCACACACCCCCAAAGTCACATGATTTACATTCTGATGCTTGACAACTGACTCACATTTATGACGATTGCAGCGTCCCGGGGTCATGTGATCTCCTTGATACCACCTGACAAGCAAAGTCAATGGGGAAGCCAGATTCAGTTCACAACCGTGTTACTAATTTAACAATTACAGTGATTCACTTAACAAATGCGGCAAGAAAAGTCGTAAAATGGAGCAAAGCTCGCTTAATTAATTTTTCTCTTAGCAACATAAATTTTAGGCTCAATTGTGGTTGTCAGCTGAGGATGACCTCTAGTCACTGCTGAACCAAGGAAAGGGTGAATAATTTGGATCACAGTTAATAGGAAGGCAAAGTCTGTCTGTCATCTTAGACATCAGTGCCAGAAGGGATAAATTTAAGGAACTTCCACATGACTGTTGTTTTTGCTACTCAGACACAGTTTGAAGGTGACCTCCAATTGGCTGCACTTCTGTTAACCTCCAGTCACTGAGATAAGCCTGGCTCCCCTCCAGTTTATCACTAGGAGAGTGCCTAAAACGACATCCAAATGACGCTCTGCTCCTGAGCCACAATAGTTCTTGGAGTCACAAAATCTCCCCACCCCCCGACTGCCATCCCCAAGTCCTGCACTGATTCTCCCAGAATTTAAGTCGTTCCTCTGAGTCATTGTCAGGAGTGGAACTTGCCATGTTAAAATAAAGCACTGATCTGGGAGACAACATTGCAGTGGGGACAAAACATTTGAAAATTATCCTTCTGTACGGCTGACAAGGAGCCTAGTCTTGAAAGATCTGAAAGACCAGGTTGGGGATAGATTGTCACAAAGGAAATCTATCTCTGTGGATACTCAGAGATGAAAAACAACTTGATGGCACATCAACCATCAGCCACTGGCTGACAGTCCAATTTCTCTGGGAAGGAATTTCAGTAAGCTGTTACCTGCTTCTGTATATCAGTCTGGATGTAACTTCTCTCTATTTATAATATAATAACAGAGTTGGAAGGGACCTTGGAGGTCTTCTAGTCCAATCCCCTGCCTAGGCAGGAAACCCTACACCACTTCAGACAAATGGTTATCCAACATCTTCTTAAAAACTTCCGGTGTTGCAGCATTTACAACTTCTGGAGGCATGTTGTTCCACTGATTAATTGTTCTAACTGTCAGGAAATTTCTCCTTAGTTCTAAGTTGCTTCTCTCCTTCATTAGTTTCCACCCATTGCTTCTTGTTCTACCTTCAGGTGCTCTGGAGAATAGCTTGACTCAGTGGTGGGATTCAAATAATTTAATAACCGGTTCTCTGCCCTAATGATTTCTTCCAACAACCAGTTCACCAACCTGCTCAGAAAGTTAACAACCGGTTCTCCCGAAGTGGTGAGAACTGGCTGAATCCCACCACTGGCTTGACTTTAATAACTTTTCCTCTGAGATATTGGAACACTCCTAATCCTTCTTTTCATTAAACTAGACATACCCAGTTCCTGCAACTGTTCTTCATATGTTTTAGCCTCCAGTCCCCCAATCATCTTTGTTGCTCTTTTCTGCACTCTTTCTAGAGTCTTTTTTACATCGTGGTGACCAAAACTGGATGCAGTATTCCAAGTGTGGCCTTACCATGGCATTATAAAGTGGTATTAATACTTCACGTGATCTTGATTCTATTCTTCTGTTTATGCAGCCTAGAACTAGCACTGTAATAATAACATTGTATCACGTCAATCAACTAATGCCATAGAGCCAGTTTGATTTAGTACCTTAAAGCACCAGACTAGAAACTGGGAGAGTGGGAATTCTAGTCCACCTTAGTCATGAAAGCTAGTTTGGTGACTTTGGGCCAGTCAGTCTCAGTCCACAATATCAGGCTTGGGAAACAAGCTGGTGGCTAATTTATGTCATAGCCAATATTTGGCTGATTCAAAAAAAGCAGTTCCTGCACTTGCAGGAAAACGCTATTTTTTAAAATCAATTAATGCCATAAATTAGCCCAGCTCCCATATCAGTGGTTCTCAACCTGTGGGTCGGGACCCCTTTGGGGGTCGAACAACCCTTTTACAGGGGTCACCTAAGACCATCAGAAAACACATATTTTCAATGGTTTTAGGAATAATTTTATGGTTGGGGGGGTCACCACAACATGAGGAACTCTATTAAAGGGTCGCAGCATTAGAAAGGTTGAGAACCACTGTCCTATATGAAGGATCAGGATAAATGCAAAGGGGGGAAAAAAAACCTGGATGCATTTTGCAATCACATGTTGTTTTCTGCTTCCTCTACTACAACATCTGGAATGAAGTGTAGCTGGGATGGCAGAAGCAGCACTTCTCCCAACCCCCACCTTCCCTGTCTGGCCCATTAAAAAACCATCAGGTGTCTTGCTGAGTCCGGAAGGCTGCAGAGATGCCTAAACCTGGCTGGAGGCAATGTCAGGAACACAGCCCCCCTTTCCTGCATCCCAGCTTCCCTCATTTAATATGGTCTCTTGCTTGAAGGGTTAGGACGTTGCTCGCTGCCAGACTGATTTTGAAAAGGGAAAGACCCTCCAGAATCAGGCTTAACTCTTGGTGACTCCGTAAACATAACCGTACAGTTTTCCTGGCAACACTATGGAAGTCTCAAAATATCTCCAGCTTCCAGGATGTTTTGGGACTTCACAGAACTCCCTAGAGACACCCCATCCAAGGACTAACTTAGATTCTGAGTTCAACCCAGTTTGCAAGATCTAATCTTACTGACAGCCAATTGCTGTTAAATCTCTCTTTGCCCCTTGTTCACAAAATCTCCCATAGAACGCAGGTGGCCAAAGAGAAATCTTTTGAGATGTTTACAAGTAGGCTGCAGACATCAGGCGAAGTTTTAGTTGGCGCCTTTCTTTCTTTTTCTTTTGTTTTTCTCCAGGGGATTACAAATGCATACAGTGCATGTGGAAAACAACTTTGTAATCCAAATATTTTATTCATTAGGTTTTGGCACAGATACTTACTACATCCTGTGTAAGCTTAATTTAAAAAAATAAAATAAAATAAGCAGCTCAGTACGACACATTCCCAGGGAGTACTTAAAATTCTTACAGCTCTGTTAACAACAGAGTCTTATGTACTATATTGGTGTTTCAGTTGTCTAAACAAAGATGCTTTATAGCACACAAAACAGACTCCAAAGACACTCATAATTCTAGAGGTTTTACCCCCAAACTCTTACAAAGCAGTCTGAAAAATGACCTCCAGTCATTTTTGCTTCTTCTCAAACACAGGGAATAAGCAGAAAACAGCAGGAACCAAATAGGTCTCCCCCTTTTCTCATAGAAAAGGGCAAAGGAGAAAACCAGTGTGGTCCTGCCCCATATGCTATCTCTAGTCTAGCCGCTTAGAATAGGTTGTGACTAGAGTGACCTAGAAAGACCTGCAAAATTAAATAATACAGTAAATAAAAATAGAATAGCAGATCACCCCACTTTTTAAAATAAAATAATAAAATAAAAGGTTAGGGTTAACCCTACCGCTTTCGCCTGTCCTTTTCATTGCATGCTTTTGTGCATATCTAACTGGCTTCCCAAACAATTCTGAAAGCTTGCTATGATGGGACTCTGCACAAGAGAAGTCTGAGTATCAAAAATGTAAGCAGAAGCATGACAGTCCCTTCAAGGCTCCCCAGCTGCCGTGCTGCCATTCCTTTGTTGTTATTTAAAGTCCTTTTTGGGTGGAAAGATGAAATGATTGTTGGGCTAGAGTGGTTAGATGGAGAAGCCCTTCTAAACATTGTAGGAAGAGAGTAACTCCAGGAACAGGATGCTGAGTCTCTACAGGGCCAGGGGATGTGTGTGTGTGAGGTGGGGGGGGAGGAAGAGTCAGAGCTACCTTGAACCCAAGAGCCAGAGTGAAGCCAAAGTTCCCTCATAGTAAAGAGCCCTGGTAGCACAGCAGACTAAAGCACTGTTATTAACATCAGCTGCCTGCAATTACTGCAAGTTCAAATCTCACCAGGCTCAAGGTTGACTCAGCCTTCCATCCTTTCTAAGGTAGGTAAAATGAGGACCCAGATTGTGGGGGCAATAAGCTGACTTTGTATAAATATACAAAAGTATGAAGGCTATTGCTTAACACATTGTAAGCCGCCCTGAGTCTTTGGAGAAGGGCGGCGTATAAATCAAATCAAATCAAATCAAAATAGTAAGAAAAAAGATCACCCACAAGTTTTGCAGAGCTGCATCAATTCCACAGAAAAGCCTACTTTTACCATAATTTGCAACACAATGGAGTTGCGTCAGACTCCGTTCCCCTAAACATTGGAAAGTCGAGATCCGGAGCCGATCACAAAGAGACGCAAAGCGTGGAATGAGGAATTACAAGATGAAGTGTGATAAAATGAGGAATCACATCAAAGGATAGCAGATCATTGGATTCTCCCTGCTGGGGAATTCTTTGGCTGGAATGGGGGCCTTTGCTAGAGGAGGCTGCTGAATGTGCTCAGGTGGGCTTAAGGGAAAAGAGAGACCACAGTCATTTATGTTCAGACAGTCTCCACTGAGGATTTGGGGTGAGAATTCATTCAACTTTTTGTGATCTCAGCTGATGTTTATTTTAAACAGGAAGTTCCTAATCCTTGTTGCTTTGAAGATGAGTTTGCTATCCTGTGGGTGGTACATGCTGGAGGTTTTGCATTAAAAGTCAGCTTGATCTATTTTATTATTCTAGCAGGGACCTGTCTCTCCCAACCAAACCCTCCTCCCTCTGTCCGTTTTCCCTTTGCCTTCCTATCCTAATCCTTTTCAAACCAGTTTGAATTGGGTCAAAATAAATACTGTAATGAGGCTTTCTTAGGCAGATTAAGGATGTTTATGCCAGCGTTCATGCCCGCAGATGTTACTCTTCGCTGTTTCCATGCATATCATGAATGTGATTAGGCAGCAAACAATGTCCAGCTTAGGTTGCAAATGGTGTCACAGATGATGCCCTTCCCTGATGTTCTCTTTCCCCTTCACCTCCCCACGTTCTGCAACCTGTCACCCTTCTAAATCCCTTCACCGGAGTGGGTGAATGGCCAGCTTGCTTATATCTCTGATGGGAGAACCATGGCCGCTCTGTATTCAGCTCACTCCAACTGACGCAGGGCTGATACCGAATACCCATTTGCGGATGACACCTCCCAGCCCCCATGCTGGAAGAAACTTGATCGCTAAGCTGCCTCGCCTGGCTTGAGCCGAAGGGGAGGAGGAATCTGCACCTGTTGCTGCAGCCTTGCCCTGGAGTGATATATATTCATGACATCATGCATGTCCCTGGCATGAGGACAGAGCAGGCAAAGTGACTCCCCTCCCACCTCCCCGTCTCTCCTTCTGCTCTCAAAGCAAAGCTATGCGTGAAGGAACCCTAAACAAACAGTCCAAGAGGCTGTTGGCGTGCCAGCCAGCAGCAGCCTCTGGCCCTTCGCATATTCGTTCTGTTTTCCTTAAATATAAATAGCCAGACACTTTAGCATGTGTTAATGTGCAATGCAAAGCCAAGAGAGGGCTTTGGAAGCTGACAGTATTCCAAGAGTCACTGTTAACCATTGTTTCTACAAGCCCCACAAAAGGAAGGAGGTGGCCAGTTACAAAATGCACCTTACTCTCTACTGACCCCTCTGACTTTCGAAGCTGCTCTTTAATCACCCAAAAGTACCTTTGCCAGGTTTTTCTGCAGCAAATCCAACGTCCCTTAGTTTAACTCTGCTTCTAGTCCCTGCCATTGCGTCATTTTAACTTTCCATTTTAAAAAATTAAATAATATTTTAAAATGTTGGCAGCCTGGACAGGAAGGAATTGTTCTTCATGCATTGTATCTTGTACAATTGGCAGGACAGATTTAGCAGGCAGATCAGTTTTATCGCCCCCATATTGTAGCTGTGGAATAAGATTGAGAGACACTGGCTTGCTTATGGTTGTTTAGCATAGTCCTGGCACGTGTACAGTTTAGATTTTCTAGACTGTTGCTTAGCCTTTTGTCACTTTTTTCTGTCCTTCTGGTCTCATGATAAATGAAGCCATGTTCAGTCATTCAGGATTGGTTTGGTTGCACACTACAAGATACCGAATTTAGTTCTGTTGGCTAAGTCTGTTGTGGTTTAATGATGGCCTGTGTGCTCCAAATTCTAGTCTCATATTATGAAACCCTCTACAAGGGATGTCCACTGTGTCCTGAAACATGTCTTCCCCAGCCTTGGCCTTCTTACCAAAGATAATATGGATGATTTATTTAAAGAAGAAGCAATAATGGCATCAAAGGGTTGTATTCAGTAGTATTCATTTACTGATAGAACAAGACCAGCATCAAAACAGGTTCATTGTTCTTTCCATTCCTGGTGGACCATCCAAAGCTTCTGAGATCAAGACTTCTAATAAACCAGTGTCAGTAAAGAGCATTCTTGTGTGCAAAATAACAAATCTCATCCTCCCAACTTTATCCTAACCCAGGGGTCTGCAACCTTAAACATTCAAAGTGCCATTTGGACCCATTTCCCACAGAAAAGAAAACACTGGGAGCCACAAAACCTTTCCCATGCCTGACTATTCCTTGAGCGGCCACAATACTAGCATATGTAGTTGAATTAAATGTTCTATTTTCTTCTGAAACTGTTCTTTTCTTGGATTTATCCATGGTTGGCCTACTGGGGATTGAAAAGCTCAATAAATCATGTGCCCATGGGTGTCGCACATTGGCAGTTGTGACACATATTTTGAGTGACAGGGAGCCGCAGCAGAGGTGTGAAAGAGCCACATGTGGCTCCAGAGCCGCAGGTTGCAGACCCCTGTCCTAACCAAAAGCTCAGAAATATGCAACAATGGAGATTGCTTTCTGCAGTCCAGCAGAACTGAGAGATAGACTCTTACCTATCTACTTCACAATGTAAATCACCCACCAAACTGACTAAAATAATCACCATCCCACAAAAATGGCCTGATGCCAGATTTTAAACAAATCCAATTTAATATTAAGGAACTTACAAAAAACTAAGGTTCCCCTGTCCCCTCCACTCTGGTACTGTACGGATAAATCCAAAGTTACAGGTCTTCAAGCTTAAGAAAATGCCCTAATTGTGATCTGCTGTATGATTGGCATGTGCCTACAGATGAGCCTATGCAGTTGGATGGTATGAGTGAAGGTAGAGTTGAAGACAAAAGCAGGCTATGGATAACTAAAATTATTATATACTTAAATCTGGTATAGCTGCCCCCCTCCCATAGACTCCGGATGGCTTACAAAGGCAAATGCAAAACCATAAAACCCACACAACTCCATAGGCAGCCCAAACTAAAATAATTAAATAATTGTAAATATTTCGCAAAGAAAAATAAATTAAAAAATCCCACAAACATATCATCTCTAGGCCTGGGATCAAAGCCAAGTCTTAAGTACTTTTGGGAACCCCAGGATAGAGCGGGTGAGTGGTGACAGAGAAGGCATGCTTTTCTCTATCCCATAAGATAACAACATTTAACAGAAGGGCCCTGAAGCATACCCACAGCCTTCATGCTAGAGAGGCCTCTATACTAATGATGGTGAAGTGATACTGAAAATTTTAACTCTTTAGAGTTTTAACCACTCTAATGGTTGCCTAGAGTGTTACAGTTCAGATCTGGAAACTATTGTGTATTACATCTATAGAGATTCTCAGCCATCCAGGTCATGGTTGTCCCAAAGATGCTTTTTCGGGAGGCAACTGGACTTTCTGTTTTTTTCTTTGAAGACATTTTGCTTCTTAAACAAGAAGCTTCTTCAGTTCTGAGAAGCTTCTTGGATGAGAAGCGAAATGTCTGCCAGAAAGTCAAGTTGCCTCTTGAAAAAGCATCTTTGGGACATTGTGTATTACTGAAACTTGCCAACAATATTCCTCTCTTTCTCTAAAGAATGCTTCCAGCTATTGATGCTCCTTTTTCTGTCTGAGAAGGTCTTCTGTTTGCTAGGCTTGGCCTTAGAACAAATCTCTTCCCTCAAATGTAGCTATTAGCTTGCTAATAAGAATAATGGCTATCTGAGAAATTTGCCTTGGGGCTCAGGTATATACCCCTGGCAAGCTTATATGCATACAGATGTAGCCAAGTAGGATCTGCTTACACAATCATATTGAATTGATCAGTACTCAGCCTATCCTTCCAATGTATCATTCCAGAGTACAATTGCCCCAGAAAAGATTAAAGAGAACATAGCCTCCAGTCTGCATTTTTTCAACAGGTGAAGCACCAACATGCTGTTCTTTGGAGGCATCTGAAACCCAGAATGTAGACCCATATTTTGTAATAAGTTGCAGCTCATGGTTTGAAAGAGGCGGTGGTGAGGCCCCTCCTCAAGAAGCCCTCCCTGGACCCAGCTGTTTTAGCGAATTATTGTCCAGTCTCCAACCTCCGCTTTGTGGCAAAGGTTGTTGAGAATGTGGTGGCGCGACAGTTCTCCCAGTACCTGAATGAAGCGGTCTATCTTGATCCGTTCCAGTCGGGTTTCAGACCTGGGTACAGCACAGAAACAGCATTGGTCGCATTGGTTGATGATCTCTGGAGGGCTCGGGACAGGGGTTTTTCCTCTGTCCTGGTCCTATTAGATCTCTCAGTGGCTTTTGATACCATTGACCATGGTATCATGCTGCGCCGGTTAGAGGGGTTCGGGGTGGGAGGCACCGTGTTGCGGTGGTTCTCCTCCTTTCTCTCTGACCGGTCGCAGTTTGTGTTGACGGGGCCAGAGGTCCACCTCGAGGCGCCTTGTGTGTGGGGTGCTGCAAGGGTTGGTCCTCTCGCCCCTTCTGTTCAACATTTATGTGAAGCCGCTAGGTGAGATCATCCGTGGTTTCGGGGTGCAATTTCACCAGTACGCTGATGACACTCAGCTGTACATCTCCACCCCGGACCACGCCAATGATGCCCTTAACGTGATGTCCCGGTGTCTGGAGGCTGTGGGGATCTGGATGGGGAGAAACAGGCTCAAGCTCAACCCGTCCAAGACTGAGTGGCTGTGGCTCCTGGTGTTCTGATATAGTCAGTTGGTGCCATCTCTGACTATTGGGGGCAAGTCGTTGGCCCCCCACAGAGAGGGCTCGCAACTTAGGTGTCCTCCTGGATGCCCAGCTGTCCTTAGAAGAACATGTGACGGTCATGGCCAGGGGGGCTTTTTATCAGGTTCGCCTGATCCGCCAGTTGCATCCCTTTCTGGATCGGGACTCCCTACGCACGGTCACTCATGCCCTCGTCACTTCCCGCCTGGACTACTATAATGCTCTCTACATGGAGCTCCCCTTGAAGAACACCCGGAGGCTCCAACTGGTCCAGAATGCGGCCACGCGGGTGATTATGGGAGTGTCATGGAGCTCCCATGTAACACCTCTCCTCCGCAAGCTGCACTGGCTTCCCGTGGTCCTCTGGGTGCGATTCAAGGTATTGGTTACTACCTTCAGAGCACTCCATGGCTTAGGACCTGGGTATTTACAAGACCACCTTCTGCTACCAATAGCCTCCCACCGGCCAATTCGCTCCCACAGAGAGGGGCTCCTCCGGGTGCCGTTGGCCATACAATGTTGGCTGGTGACCTCCAGGGGGAGAGCCTTCTCTGTGGGGGCTCCTGCCCTCTGGAACGAATTGCCCTCCAAGATGCGGAAGATTCTCGACTTACGCACCTTCCGCCGGGCCCTTAAGACACTTTTATTCCAACAAGCCGGGCTGGCCTAATTTTTAAATTTTTAATCATTAACTTTTAACTTTTAAATGTCCAAAACGGGTAGTTTTATTTTAATTAGATATGGGCCAAATTATGTAATATTTTTAAATTGTTTTTTAAATTTTATATCTGTGTGTTTTATTTTGGCTGTACACCGCCCTGAGTCCTTCCGGGAGAAGGGTGGTAAATAAGTTAAATTAATTAATTAATTAATTAATTAATTAATTAATTAATAATAATAATAATAATAATAATAATGGTTCTTGGAAACCCAAAATGATGTCTCTTTTTAGTTTAACTAATTATGCGAACATAGCCATAAAATAGGGGATAAGGTGAAAGAAACCTGAAATACTAAAAACCAAACCAAAATAACCAGGAATATGGGACAGTGTGGAGAGAAGGGCAGGCTCGAGGGGAAGCTGGGACATTCCTCCTGAATCTAAGGGATGGCAGAACTCAAACATCTCATTTGGGGCATTGGTTGAGAAGCCAATATTTCAGCATTTCAATCTTTCAGGCTTTCTTCACCGTTTCCCTTTTTTATGGCTACGTGTGGATGACTAGTTAAACTAGTTAAGCTAAAAAGAGCCAGCATTTTGGGTTTCTATTCTTTCTGATGCTGATGCACCACAACAGAACAGCGAGTAGTGGCATAAGAACACCAAGAGCATCTTCAGGTCAGAGGTGACTTTTGTCCTAGATGTGGTCCCTCTGTGAGAAATTACCGCAAAGAGAGGGGGCTTTCTCTCTCTCACCTGCTCACCAAAGGAGCCTGAGTGGCGTAGGAAGTTAATGCCTCCTACTAAGGCAGCATTTAACATCCAGCTGCCTGCAATTACTGCGAGTTCAATTCTCACCAGGCTCAAGGTCGACTCAGCCTTCCATCCTTTCTAAGGTAGGTAAAATGAGGACCCGGTTTGTGGGGGCAATAAGCTGACTTTGTATAAAATATACAAAAGTATGAAGGCTATTGCTTAATGCATTGTAAGCCGCCCTGAGTCTCCGGTAAAGGGCGGCATATAAAAATTAATTAAAAAAAATAAAAAATAAAAATGCATTTCCAAAGTCAGAATGTGGGATGCCCAATGGAAGTTCAGCTCTGGGGTGACTTATGCAGCTGACAGGGCTTCTTATCAACACAACTTGTACATTCATATTCCGAAGTAAAACAGTGTTACAGTTTGTTGCGTAAGTGAAGATGGTCATTGTAGTTTCCTCATATTCCAAGGAAAATGGGGAAGCACCGAGTTCTTTGTTCATACCAGCATTTTACCATAATGTTATGCAATCACGAAGGGCAGAAACGTTTCCTGCATGAGCATCATAGCTGATGCATTCCCACCACTCCCATCAGTCCATACAGATTTTATTTGGCACTAGTTCTCCGCAGAACTGTAAGTGCGGTGTTGGTCCATACTGCAAGCTCAGTCCTAAATAAATTACAGGTAGTTCTTGACTTACGGCTACAATTGAGCCCAAAATTTCTGTTGCTGAGCGAGATGGTTGTTAAATGAGCTTTGCCCCATGTTATGACTTTTCTTGCCACAGTTGTTAAGTCCATCATTGCAGTTATTAAATTAGTAATATGGTTGTTAGGTGAATCTATTGATTTTGTTTATTAGAAGGTCACCAAAGATAATCACATGACCCCTGGATACTGCAACCATAATAAATATGAACCAGTTGCCAAGGGTCTGAATTTAGGGATGCTGCAATGGTCGTCAGTGTGGAAAACAGTCATACATCACTTTTTTCAGTGCCCTTGTAATTTCAAATTGTCACTAAACAAATGGTTGTAAATCAAGGACTGCTTGTAACAGCACAATATAGTTTTCCCTTTTACCAGAAACCAGGAGATCTACTCTACTCCTGCCTTAGGTATGAGAGCTGGTTGAGTGACTTTGGGCCAGCCACTCTCTCTTGGCTCAACTCACCTTGCAAGGGTTATTGTTGTTGTGGGAAAATAGGAGGAGGAAGGAGTATTACGTAAGTTTGCTGCCTTGAGATACTTATAGAGTAATAAGGATTGAATACAAATAAACAAGCATGTCCTGATGCATCAGTCAAATTATGCATCAGTCAAATTATGCATCATGAAATTATAGTTTTCTCTCCATTTTATGGGTGACATTTATGTGTCCAATGGAATTCAAAATTAAATATCATAGGACATGGTTGGAGACCACAGAAAGTGCAACACGATATGGGTTTGCATGGAGAACAATTGTGATTCTGGGGATCACACTGGTTACTATCATTAGAATTAAAAGTAGCCCAGAGCATCGCCAGAAACTTGTAAAAATGTATCAGGGCAACAGTTATCAGGAAGAGAGATAAAGCAATTGGCATCTTCAAATGATGAAGTATGATCCATAGCTGTCTACCATCCATTCACCATTCTGCTGTGTTTATCACATGGCACAAGAATTCAGGCCCCAGTATTGACTGCCTGCCAGGGTAGGGATTTAACAGACTGGTAAATTATAGCCATAAACCCTGTTAGCCTGTTAAAGATGAAAGGAGATGAGAGTAGGACCAAAAGAGGAAATAAATAAGCCAATGAAATAGTCCTGAAAATACATGATTGAGGTTCAAATTAGGAAGAATTGCACCTCTTTGTCACTTGCAAATACCTATTGCTGCTTAGAAGCTTACAAAGGTTAGCACCAAACACTCAGATTAATTTGCATTATAGAAACGTAATCAAAATCACAAGGTTTTACATGCTATATATACATGTTATATTGGTGGCACAAAAGTAATTTTGTCATTGGGATTAGATGTTATGAAAGTATCTACAGTTAACCATTTCCATCCTGTCCTTGGTACAACCAACATTCTCCAAAGAAAACCAGGAAGGTATTAGATACAAATGTTATTCCTAATTTGGAGAGAAAAAAATATGTTTATCATGGTGTTGTTTTAAGGTTTGTGTTTAGGTCATATCTGGTTATAAAGAATCCACATGTGGGATTTGAAGCTGGATTAAAATTATTTCTATTATACATTTCTAGCAACAATTTATGTTTAATATGATGCATAAATGGATGTGATTAGGCAAAAGTTATTTGAAGCTCTCAGTTATGTATGTTTGAATGCCTCCAGAAAGATGCATCAACAACTGAATCTTGTTGAGTTGCATACTACGTTTTGAATGGCTACAGATGGAATCTAGGTAAATATATAAATTATGTGTTTAATTAAGCCACTTAAACTAATGTTATAAAGAGATTAAGACTAGCTAGTCCAGCATCTCCTGACAATTAGCAAGGCCAGGAACTTCAAATGTCAGATCAGTTTTCATGGGACAATTTTTATATCTGTCTCAGCTCACACATTACAAAAAAATCTGCTTTCTATCATTCCAGCCAAACAATTCTTAAGAAATGGCAAGATGAGGATACCCACATCCATGATTAAACTCCAGAAATATGTTCTTAGTCTCAAGCTCCTCTCACACCCATGTTGTAGATGATAGCTTCTGTTCCATGTTGTAAAAAGGTTTAGAATTAGAATCAAATTCAGCCTAGAATGCAAGGTGTGCCGAAAGTGGGTAGCATGAGGGCGAAAGACAAAAAGCTGCCCACAATTGTCAGATTGGTAGCAAGAATTCAGAAGTTTCAAGAAGAACTTGGTGGGAAAAGAGCTGAGAATACAGGCTTCTTAAATACGTTGCTTCAAGCATTTGTGGAAATGGCGAACTGGTGAAATGACTACATTGTCTGTAAGTTCAAATATGCTCTTTCTAGTCTCTTAATAATACAGGTTTTTTTTAAATTATGGATTTTTAATGTCCATTTTATGGTTTTTTTATTGTATATAGTCTAGAATGATGATTGTGAGTATATAAATATGATGAATGAACAACTAAAATTAACTAATTGGGCTCTTGAGCAGAGCAATTGGCAATGCAGCACTGCAATTTCACTTAACTTGGAAGCTCTGCACATGTTGCCTTAAGCACAGCCTCCAGCAAGCCTGGCATAGGTAAAATTTAGTGTCTTATTCCTTGCTTCTGAACTTGGCATGATGGTGAGCCATGTGTCCAGCAGCTATGTTGCAAGACGGAAACTACTTGCCAGGCTCATGATTAGGAATCTTGAGAATGGTAATTGATTCTGTAATTAATTAACATTCTTAGAGCTCTGGGTTGGCAAAGTGAAGTCCGTGCAATGGGGAATAATGTAACAAAGAAAATTCAAGATTCTTTCTGTTTCTGAATTCTACAACTATGCAAAGCCAAATCCCAAATATAACACTGATTTTTTTTCCTGATCTTCTCACACATATCCTGTTTTTCTATCTGTAAATAAAAATCTTAAACCTAGCTAATTCTTAAATACTCTTACTGTAACATAGATATTTTCCATTCTTGTATCTTCTATCAGACTTCCTTGGTTATGCAATCTTTTCTTTTTTTAAGTTGTATACTTACATTTTACTTCTCAACCTGATAGATGACAAGCTAGAACTGTTGAGCAGATTCCATTTGCTAAACTCTCCAGTATGAAATATGAGTCAGCCCTCTTAAAATAGACTTAAAATAATAGGACTGAAAAAAGTGAAGAATTTATTTTCTGAACTTAGATACATACTGGCTAGCTTACCTCTGTAACCACAAAAGTTAGAAATTAATTAAAGGAACCAAAACACAGGGAATACCTAGTTCCTCATTCAAAATATTATTTTAGGAATTCCATGCCAACCACAAGACTTAATAGGCCTCCTGCCTCTTGTGGAGATCAAATCTGCTTCTTGCCTCTGCTATAGATAACTTACAGTAGTTTTGACAACATGTTGCCTTCATTTTTGGAGTTCTTGAACCAGATGGCTGTGTGGCCATAACCCAGTCCGTCGGTTGGCCCCAGCTACATCATTGTTCTTCAGCTAAGTAGGATTAACTTGAGCATTTGCAAAACCAGCCTATAAAGTCTCTTTCCAGCCCTCATTCAGTTAAAGGTGTGAGAGGTCCATTGCAGGTTGCAAAAATTCATGTCACTGCACCCACACCCCATACTTAACAATGTTTAATTTACCTCTCTTCTAAATTTTTTTTAAAAAACGTTCTCATGTTGATAGACCACTGTCCAGTTGACCATATCTTCCTTGCTAGTTTTTTTTTAGTAGACAATGAAATACAAATGGTGATTTGCCTGAAGAACCTTTTCCAGAAAGATAAAGGACAGGAAGCTGAAACTGAAATTGTACAGTACTGCTAAGAGTTGCCTGGTTGTACAGTATTGTTATAAAAAGAAGTGAATTCTGCAGGTGGTTTATTGACCAGTAGTGTAACATATTTTCTGACAATACAGACTTCTCCCATCCTCAATTCTGTATTAGTCCATTGACTGAAGTGCAAAGAGTGAGTCCCCCCCCCACACTCCCGTTTCTACAAGTTCCCCATGTCACAATTATCAAACTGCTGAATTTCAGCTGCTTGATTTTAGGTGCTATTTTAAGATTGGCAACAAAGAGAAATAGGCAACTTAGATTTCCAACAGATTTAACCCACCATAGTCAAAGTAGTTAAAATACATTTCTGAACCTACTAGGTGCCTCTTGATAACAGATGTCTTGTTTTTACCTGTTGACCTTTGAAAATGTTTCTTTTGAAAAAAATGTACCCTGATTAACATACAATCTACTTTTAGGAGCACAGGGAGAAAGGATCATCTTTTGGTATTCAGATATACACATTTCTAAGCGATACAAAGCTATTTTGTATAGCTTGTATAGACGAGATTTAATTAAAGGCTGAGATTTTATGATGGCTTGTCAGGTTGCTGCCAAAACAATTATAAGGGCTACAAAACAGAAGGGGGAAACAGGCCTCTCAGTACCAAATGCCAGGGGGCCCCTGTGAGAGGTTGTGTTTGTGTCCTCGTTATATTAATAGCTGGCTGCGGAACTCCCAGCTGTGGCCATGTTTCTTTACGGCCTCCTGCATCATGCAATGCAGTTTTTGGTCAGAGAATTGAGTCATCAAGCCCAGGGACTACAAGTAAAGGACAGAGACATCGAAGCCAAAGCAACTGTTCTCAGTCATTGCACACGTCTTTCTGAACTATGCCTTGGCCCTATGTTTATTGCTCAAAACCTGATTCAGTAGTAAATAAGTAAAATGCTTAATCAAAGGATTTCTTAGAAATACATTTGATGCCTCTCTAGATTTGTTGGAAAATAGGTAAGTTGTTGATACAATCCATGACATCTCCAGACAGAATTTTTTATAGTAAAAGTCAAGGCATACCGGATAAAATCTATAAAATCTATATTTTAAAAAAGGGACATGTAGAATTGGAGACTTCTGGGAAGAGGAATCTTTTATCAATGAAATTGAGTACCTAGACTTATGTGTTAGAGCTGCTACACATTTTTCTTGATCCCAGGTATCTCGTTCAGCTACCAGAAGCAAAACGTGGGTCATATAGAAGATACATCTTTCTTTCTGAGTTATCACTATTTCCCTTTAGGGAAAAAAATAAGGACACTGGAACAATTGAGAGAGGGTATTCAAGCAATTAATTTTTATTCTCCCATACTTATTAATCTGGAAACAATAATACCAGATGAATTTGCAAATACAAAAGTTCATTTCACTGGAAAAAGTTTGCCGAATGGGAAATATTATGAGTACATACACATTGTAGAAGGACCTCAGCTATTGGGAAGGACAGCGCTGGATGACAAAATGCTATACTAAGTAAGTGCTGGAAGACTGCAATAATCCAGACAATCACTAGATGACAGCAAGGGTTTCTCTTGTTTGTCATCTAGCTCAGTGGACTCATTTGTAATATACTGAAGTTCACAGTGGACTTCAACTCCCAGAATTTCCCAACCAGTCCACACAAGGTTGCCAAGTTTGAAAAACACTGTTAGAAGGAAGTTTGGATCTTTACAGCCTAGATATGGTAATCCTTATATAGATAACCTTCATTTAATTCTGTTTTGAGCTAAAAAAAAAAAAAAAAAAGGCAGCACAGTTGCAGCACTAAAGAATCTGAGGTGGAAGATGTTTATGTTTGCCACCTTAAGTTTGATTAAGCTCTTGCTTGGCATACTGATATAACCCTGTCCATAGGTCTGTTCTATGCAGAGGACATGAGGATAATTTCATTTCCAATGAGATTGTTGGCTGAAAAATAGCAGTTATGCATCAACATATTCCAACAGTAATTTGTTTTATTCTCAGCTTTTCCACTTTTAGATTTGGGATCAAAATCACATTAATACTCTTTTGGCAATGGCACAGAGGCTTAACGACACTGGAACTGCTGACCAGAAATGGTTTGCACTCTGTCAGTTTGAGTCTGGCTCCCTGAGACTGAGTGAGCTCCTGTCGCTCGATCTCTAGCTTCTGCCCACCCAGCAGTTCGAAAGCATGCAATATTGTGAGTAGATAAATGAGTACCACTTCAGTGGGGAAAAATAACCTAACTGCAAAAAAGCTGGTAACCCGAGCATGGGTAATAAACTGGTGTAAAGCTAGTTCATACTCTGCAGTGCACCAGGACGCAAGTGCCGAACTGAATGAACTTGCAATTTAGACTGTCCGGACTGCATTGTGTCTAGCATGTGTAGATTTCCCTGACATTGTGTGCTGTATGCTACATAAACAAACAAACAAACAAACAAACACACACACACACACACACACACACAAATAAACAAATTCTTTTAGGTCAATATTTTCCCTGAGTTTATTTCCTCACTCAGAACAGTTGCAACCTGCAGCAACTCACATGGCGGAAAAAGGGTATGGGTGCCTCTTTCTAAGGTTTTTTTGGCGAATATTTTAGATGTTGCTTTTTGCCCCTTGGGAAAAACAATAATAGTATCTCACTTTTTCTGTCTTAGGCAGAAGCTGAGGAGGTTCTTAGAGCAGCTGAGGAGGCTTTTAGTAGGAAAATAGTCTGCAGAGAAAGAATTCATTAACTAAGTTGCCATGAAGTCTGTCTGATTTTTACTCCATGGAGTTAAAAAGAACATACAGTCTCCTGATTATCTTGACAGTTATTTTTAGAGATTAGATTAGGTTCAGACATAATGAATGATCGAAGGTCAGCTTCATGGCTGAATAGGGAATTGGGCCAAGGTCACCTGGACCTAAATAAAACTCTCCAAGAACGATCAAATTTTTTGACTATTTTGCTCTTTAGCTTCCCAGAGCTTCATAAGCAAATTTAAAACTAAATACCAATACAACTGCTTGTCTGATTTAGATTAAGAGGGCATTTTATAGTATTTTCTTTTTTTGGTATTTGATGATGATGATGATGATGATGATACTGGAGATAATAGATATGGACTAGATTGAAGTCCAGCAATTTTCCTTCTTTTATAGTCAGTCATCATTACGTTTTATTTTGATATATGTCTTTCAAAGAATAAACTTGACATTGCTGATGTTTTTAGTCTAGATTGGAAAAAAAAAGCAAATTGGGTTCTATAATCAAAGTAAAGAGGTTATATTATTTGTTTTCATTGGGTTAAACCACACTCAGAAGTACAGATATCAGGGAAATAAATAGAGAATAGGACTGTGGACTTGACTATACACTGAGCAGAAAATAGAAAGGGTGATGGATAGAACACTTCAAAAAAGAAATAAACAGTGTGCTATATAGTTTGTTTACTTTTCAAATGTACTGTGAGTTCTAAATTTTGGGGAATATAGTGTCATTCAGAGGATCACAGCCAGAAAAATAGAGTAGCAGGTGGGTGTCTGAAATTAAGTAAACCTTCCATTATTCTGTCACACGGGTGGCAAATCATTGTCTAAAAAAAGGACAAGGGAAAATTAACCAATATGGTTAAGTGTCCCTCCAGGGTGTTGGTCTCCTTTTACCTGCACTTAGCACAGCAAGGTATATATTTGAAGGCTGTGCAGAGATCTTCATTCACAGGGGGAGAGGTGATTTGGAGCCACATGGACATGGGGGTTAAACTTTTGGCATCTTACATCACACTGCTGCATGAAGTTATTGATAATAATAATAATAAATAATAATAATAATAATTTTATTTCTATACCACCCTTCTCCCGAAGGACTCAGGGCGGTGTACAGCCTATTTAAAAACACAAGACAAAACAGCAATTAAAATTTAAAATAATTAAATAGATTTGGCTCAAATTTAAAACCCCAGAAATTTAAATACCCCAATTTAAAACTATTGTGTTGATAGCCCGGCCTGGTGGAACAACAGGGTCTTCATATGATGTGTGTGTGTGTGTGTGTATCATTTGCATACTCCAAATCATCCATTCCTCCATTGAAAAGGCATTTCTGCATAGCACTAATGTGAATACTATAGCAGCTCATTAAGGGTGTATTGCATTGTGGTGATGGATAATCTCCTACTAACAGGAACAGAGGCCATAGCATGCAGACCTAATAAGATATTACGAGCGATTTATTGCCTTTCAACTGCCCATATACAGGATGCAATGAACAGATTCTCCAAATCCACCAATAACTACAATATCTGTTTCTACTGATTCATATGGGATTGAATGCCAGAAAAGAACTTGAATGGATCACTGAAACAATAACCCCCCTACGCCCCCCCACCCTTAGGATGTAAAGAAACTGGGAACATAAGTAGTGTCTTAATTGATCCTTCTTCCAGTTGAGCATTATAGCATAAGAACAGAAAACAGGCTCCTGGGAATAAACTAGTTCTGTATATAGTGAGAAGAGTTTGATTTCTCAGCCATGGACTGCATTATCTACATGAAGAAGTCCTGCCAAAAAAAACAAACAGACTCACATAGACTTGGAAGTGTTCTGCAGGGCTTATCAAGAGACTATTAAACTACACTAAAAGGGGGAATGTCCAAAATAAAATATGCAGTCAAGGACTGAAGCCAAAAGTGCAGGAGACAAAGGATGGAGCCTGTAGACTGAAAGGGAATTAGAGATCAGCATAACATTACAAAAGTGAAGGTAGTAAGAGGTGCCACTCACAATCCCAGATATATCTATACCAGTGTGGGAAGCAAACAGAACCTGAAATCCTAACACAGGAGAGCAAATATTATATAGCAAAGGCGTCACTGAAATTTGGAGTGGCAATACACAATTGGAACATAACCCTGGAAGATCACAAGTTATTTAAAAGAAATAGGATCTACAGAAAGGGAGGAAATGTTACATTATATATGAAGAAAACATAGAAATGTTCTTAAGAGAGTTCTGGTACGAATAAGAGGACAATGAAACAAATGTGATATTGCTGGGGGAGTTTATTTTAAATTGCTTTTATAGACAGAAGGCATGGATAAGTGCTTTCTCCATTAGATGACTAAAATTTCAATGACACACACAATCTGAAAATGGGAGATTTCAATTACTTTGATATCTGTTGGGAATTTAACTCTTCCAAACTCCTTTCTGACTTCTCTTGCTGACAATTTTATGTCAGAAGTTGGAAAATAGAACAAGGGAGATCTGCTATCTTGTATTTAATTCAGGATCTTGGTTGAAGAAGTAAAGGTGTTTGGAACCCATCACACCACTGAATTCATTAGGTTAAGGAAAAAGGAAAATGGGGGAGTCAGAGTTGTATATTGCATTTCAAAATAGATTTTGATGAAACCAACCACAATATTTCAGATCCAACAATTTGAAATTCTGATGGAGAAAAGTGTCCAGCTAAATGAGGTCCCGAAGGCACAATTGTAACCAATTTTAACTAAAAGGAAAAATTGAGAACAAAAAGATGTGTGGATCATGGCTCTCAACCTGCTAACATTCAGGAAGCTATGAAGTCCTGGCTATTCCCAACCTACCTCAGTCCTCATTTAAGCCTGCTTGAGTTCTCTCTAAAGCTCTAATCATCTTGACATCAGTTTTGCAATATATATATGATTACATTTGCAAAGTGTTTTCAGCATTTTACCTCAAAAAAAGGCATAAACAGAACATACTATTTTAGCAGAAACTACCATATTATAAACACTCTTTTCATTGTTCTACTGTGACCTCTAGTGGCATGACACCAAGCTTTGCAATTCTGCCAGATGTAGAAAACAATTTCTACATGCCTCTTCCACAGCATCAGTTTGGCTCCTGTTGTGTTTTGATAGCAACTCTATGGTTTATATTGCAGTTTAACAAGGATATTTGTGGACTTCAAGTCCCAGGACTCCCCAGGGAGCATGACTGGCTAGGAAATTCTGGGACTTGAAGTCCACAAGTTGCCAAGGTTGGACACCTCCATACTAGAACCCTAAGTTTCTTTGCAACCTGACATCTTAGTCTGACATCTTAACCACTACCACACTGACTGTCATCATAGTTTTTACCTAGTTTATGGCATTCTATGTCATTGATGCATATCTTTGCTAAAGATGTGCATAACTGTTGCATTTATGATTTTCTATTTTCAGAAGGAAAGAAGGCAGCCTATGCTTCATTTTTAAAGAATAGTGCATATATAGTATTTAGTTGTTACATTTTAAATCCTTTTTCGCCCTCCAGGAGCACAAATAATTCTCCTTCCACAACCAAAGTTTGCGGAAGTCTCCAGAATGTCTCACAATCTGCAGAGAATGACTGGCCCAAAGTCACTCAGTGAATTTCAAGGGTTGAGGCCAGCTTTAAACCATGGTTTCTTCTCTAGTTCCTAGTACATCTTAACCACTGTGCCCACTATCATCATAGTCCAATGAAAGAAAATCTGAGATTCAGTGTTTTGCTTCTCTAGGTAAAGGTGAAAAATACTCCTAAGTTATTGCAGCTGGTATGGAACTGCATTTAGTGGATACGGCAGTGTATTGGTATGTGTAACTGGAGAGCAAAAATACCCTGCATTGTTCACAAGTGAGAACACAAATTAAGCCTCCTCCATATTTTTCTTCCCTCAGCTGCTCTCAATCAGAGATTAAACTGATAGGTCAATAACACTTTTGATTCTGGCCCTCTTAAACTGAGAACTGTATACTGTGTAGAAAACAATAAAAACTTCAAATGTGAATATTATGGAAAACTTGCAGCAGTTTTTATTTGGCATTCAGTGTTAATTTGGAAAATTCCACCATTGGACAAAATATTTAAAGCTTCCATAGCCCATCTTTCTATTGTGGCCATGGTATTTTAGCTTATAGCCCTAGTCATTTACCTGGAAATAAATGTAATTGATCCCCAGTCGGATTTTTGAATAAGACATCATTTGCACTGATAAATGTCTAGTGGCATTTGGTATGACTTTAAAAAAAGCAAAACAACAAAAGAAAAATTTAATAGACTTTTTAAAGGCAATGGTGAGGAGTAACGTTTGAACTTTTCCATTTCAGTGTACTGCTGCTTAACATATGTTTCTCAAAGTTGTTTTGGCACTGCAAGAAAAATAAACTCAAAACAAATGAAGTGATATTGCAGCATTTGAAATTATTAAAACTACTGATCTTCAGATTTACACTAAAGCTCAGCCATTTAATTTTTTTAAATGAAATTCAAAGCATAAAAATGGAATCTTATGTATCTTTTGGATTTTTTTAACTACAAGATTGCTGTTAAACTTTTTATTTTAAATTGTAATTTTGGAGAACACTGCATTGAAATAACAAACTTTTTTTCCTCCAAAGTATTACTGCTCTGGCCTACTTTCGTGCTTTACTGCCCAAAGCTGTATCTGTATTTGGCCATACAGATTAAACCCTCTCATGGTTTAAGACGACTTACTTCCAACACAACAGAAACTGACTCCTTGAAGTAGAAGTAAGTGGGATTCATTAAGATCACTGCCTAAATGGCATGAAATCAGTACAGATAGCCCTTGCCTTACAATCATTCGTTTATTGATTGTTCGAAGTTACAATGGCACTGAAAAAAGTGACTTATGACCGTTTTTCACATCTATGATTGCTGCAGGAATCCCATGGTCACATGTTTAAATTCAGACAACTTGCACATATTTATGACAGCTGCAATGTTCTGGGGTCATGTGATCAACTTTTGTAACAAGCAAGGTCAATGGGAAAGCCAGATTCACATAATTGTGTTGCTAACTTAAACAACAGCAGTGATTCATTAGGGTTCAAAGCAGCTTCAACAGGCTTCAAATAAAGGCCAAAAAGTAAAAGAGCAGATTTTTTTTTGCTTCAGTCCAGTTTCAGTCCATCTTTCAGTATATTATATACTTTATAACATTTATAACATATATATATATATATATATATACACACACACACACACACACACACCTACACACACACACACACACATATACACACACATAAAAGAAGCAGACATACTGCGAACTCCGGAACTTAAGACTTTAAAATTTTAAAAGAATTACAATTTTATTATACTAAGCTTTCGTCAGCTATCTGCTGACATCGTCAGAGTATTAAACTACCATTACAGAGATTTCTCTACCTTTATATGCCAATGGTAGTTTATCTGTAATGGTAGTTTAATACTCTGACGATGTCAGCAGATGGCTGACGAAAGCTTAGTATAATAAAATCGTAATTCTTTTAAAATTGTAAAATCTTAAGTTCGCAGTAAGTCTGCTTCTTTTTTTACTAATATACCTGGAACTCGTATTTTTAGAAGTTTGTAATATATGTGTGTGTGTGTGTGTGTGTGTGTGTGTATGTATGTATATGTATATATATATGTGTGTTTATGTGTGTATGTATATGTATATATATACATATATAGACACACACATATTTATATTTATATACATATACACACACACATATATACACAGACACACCTATATACACATATAGACTTTATATATTAAATAGAAGACAAAATTTTAGTTGGCTTTTCAGTTATTCAATCCAGATTTTTAGGGATGGTGTACACAGTTCTGGAAATCTCCAAATCAGACACAGAAAGAGACATAGACACGTTCGCCCTGCGCGAAACTTCAACGTTTCGCTGAAGCAACCGCCACCGCTGGTCGTTCGGCTCGGGTTCTACAAGCGTTTAAGGCCCGCCCTGGTTGTCCTGGAAACGGAGCATCGAATCCCTTCTCTCGAATTTGCCCTGCGATCTGCCCCCTCCCTTCGCGCTCAGTTTCGGTTCGCTGGCATCGCTGCCTGAACGAAATTTGCTGTGGGTCCCGCGCTCCGCCTCTCCAGCCGGCGGGACAGTCTCGCGCATCCCGGGCGGACGAGACAAAGAGAGAGAGCTGCGAGGGGTGCAGCAGCTTCTCTTTTCGCTCTTTCGCTCTGTCTCCCTGCAAGGGGACACCTGCGGATGGGGCATTCCTGGGCTTGCCGGGGGAAGCGCTAAGGGTCGGAGGGCTGGGGGGGGGAAAGAGACAGGGAGGATGAGCAGCTACTTGGAGGAGAGGCTCCGGGAAGCTGCTGCTTTAGGCAATCTCGAGGAGGTGCGGATGCTGGTCCGTAACGGGGTGGCGTTGAATGCTCAGAATGAGGTCAATGGCTGGTAAGGGGCCCCTCTTCCTTTCTGCCTCTGCCTCCCGGGTTTCTCCAAACGGGGGGCAGACGGCTAAGGGCTCCCCTCTCTCCACGTTTCCACGGTGCAGCAACATGCCCGTTGCTTGCCTTTATTCGCCCTGGAACTCCAACAAATTGCGTGCAAATGGATGGCGTGTGGCTTCCTCCAAGAGCACCCTCACTATTTTCCTTCTTTCGGCTTCACCGGCCTTCCCTTAAAAATAGGCGAGACTAGTAAGAGTTTTTTTTTCTCCCTTAGACTAGGTTGCTTAATTATGGTCCCCCACCTCCCACCCGGAGGTGAAATGGGAAACAACCACCTCGATTACCAAAACCAGCAAACCAGCCGCAGAATTCTCACCTAATTTTTTGGGCTCACAATGTGTTCCTGGGATCTTAAGCAAGGAGGAGACTCTTAAAAAGTTTAATTTTAGGGAAGATAATTTGCATTGAATATCTTACAGATCATCTTGACTTAAAGCAGTGATGTCCAAAGTTACAACAGCACTGAAAAAAGTAACTTATGACCGTTTTTCACACTTAACGATCGTTGCAGCATCAACATTGAAACACTTGGCAATTGGCATGTATTTATGACGGTTGCAGTGTTCTGGGATCGTGTGGACACCTTCTGCAACCTTCTGATAAGCAGAATGGGGAAGCCAGATTCACTTAACCATGATACTAACATAACTGCAGTGATTCATTTAACAACTGGCAACGAAGGTCGTAAAATGGAGCGAAATTCACTTAAGTGTCTCACTTAGCAACAAATTTTGGGCTCAGTTGTGACTGTAAGTCAAGGACTACCTGTACAGTGGTTACTCACCCTCACCATATCTATATGATTGCCACCCATCTCAACCATTCTTAAGAATAACACCATTCTGTCTTATTTAGAGTGCTTTATGGCTCCAATGTGGATCACTATATAATAAATTCCCCAATATTGTCAAGATTATATCATACAGATAGAGGTAGTCCTCAGATTACAACTACTTGTTTAATGACCATTCAAAGTCATGACGGTGCTGAATTAGAGCAGCTTAGGTAAGGTCCCTCGTGGTGTGGCTGTCACAACACTCCACATGACCATGATTCTGGAATTTAACAACTGGCTCAAAATTACAATTGCAGTGATCACCATTTGCAATCTTCCCTGCTGGCATAAGCAAAGTCAATGAGGAAACTGAAGGGAAGTCAAAATCACCTCATTCTAGCTGCTTTGTGGCATGTCCATCTGTACTCCATAGCACTTGCCCTATGTAGCACGTCCCTTTGGCATCTGCCCACATTCCATAGCACCCACCTGTGGCTTCTGCTCGCCTATAGCTCTTGTCCGCTGGCCTGCTTGCCTGGATTCCTGCCTCTTCCCACCACTGCTCACTTAACCCATGGGAACTTGCATAGTGGTAGGGGCTGCCAGGATTGCCATTACTAAGTGATACAGTCATGTCACATTGCACTAAGTGACAGACATTCTGATTCAAATTGCTGTTGTAATCTGAGGACTACTCATAGTCCTTAATTTACCAACCACTATTGGCACCAGCAACTCAGTTGCTAAACAACATGGTTATAAAGTGAAATGTAATGTGACTGTGACTTCTGACTTCCTGCTGGCACCCCCATTGACTTCATAGGAAAATGATGATTTGTGGCAAGAAAGCCTCTCTTGGATGACTGTCAGGGAGCCAGACAGAGATGCAGTTCACAGAATTCCTGTCCATTGCCAGAATTGCTGGGAGCTGTAGTTTGGTAATATATGCTCTGTCACAGTGATAGAAATGCTTAATAATTCACTTTTCTCTTATATAGGACGTGCTTGCATTGGGCATGCAAGCGTAACCAAACTCATATAGTTAAGTACCTGCTAGACCATGGAGCCGATAAGGGGATTATTACAAAGAACAGAGATCTGGCAGCACATCTGACTTCAAAAAAAGAAATCAGAAAACTTCTTGGAGGTGTGCTTGATAACTTGAATTTTTCTTTCTAAAAATATTCAATGGATCTGTCTTTAGAGCATAATGCTTGCATTCTGAGCTATCAGTGAAGTTCATAATGAAGGAGTAAGATAAGGAGAAAAGATTTATTCTTGCTTTATGTCTAAGTAATTTAAAAAGAGTTCACTGATGTTATTGTTAAACTTCATTAAAATATTGGTTTAATATCACTCCTATGATTCTTTTCCCCCCTCATGAGTTCCTCTTCTCAATAAGTTAGAAAAGTTGTAGGCTAGATTATCAGCCTGGCATGTTTGGCCATTATTATGCCACAGGTGCAACCAAAGCCCTGTACACCAAACATGCTTTTGGCATTTTGCGCAAGCTTGGATCCTTAATCTAAATATTACCTTGGAAGTTAACCTACCTGGGAAAGTGATTTTATCTTTCCATTTATTTATTTCAGTGATTTGTATAGGGCTCCCTGTCTCACTTCTGTGATTCTGGGTGGAAAACGTTAATTAAAGCCATAATAATCAACCCTTTCTCCTGAAGATAAAAATAACCCCAACAACATTAATATAATGATCAGAGGTTTTCAATGTAACATGCTTCTGTGGTACAATTGGTTCATTTAATGTCTCAGCACGATGCCAGAGGGAATGACCAAGTGTTTTTGAACACCAGCACAATCAGCAGTGCCTCTGAATCTCGGGGAGGGATGGTGTTCCATAAGCCGGGCATTCAGACACTAAAGGCGTGCTTCCTGAATTGCATTCTGTGACACTTTAGGTACAATTCTGTGCCGCTGGACATTTGGATGTTATATACATGGGCATATTTCTCTGTTTTATCCTCTGCTTCCAATTAAAATACACCAGTGCAAGACTCCTATTCTTAACCAAGCATTTGCCACTGTAGCTCCATGTATGGGTCCTGTACAGGTAGTCCTCGACTTACAAACAGTTCATTTAGTGGCCGTTCAAAGTTACAACGGGAGTGGAAAAAGTGACTTATGACCATTTTTCACAGTTACGGCCTCTGCAGCATCCCCATAATCATGTGATCAAAATTCAGATACTTGGCAACTGACTCATAGTTATGACGGCTGCAGTGTCCCAGGGTCACATGATCCCCTTTTGTGATCTTCTGACAAGCAAAGTCAGTGGGGGAAGCGGAATTCACTTAACCACATTACTAACTTAAGTGCAATGCTTCACTTAACAATTGTGGCAAAAAAAGTCGTAAAGTGGGACAAACTCACTTAACAAATGTTTCACTTAGCCACATAAATGTTGGTCTCAATTGCGGCCGTAACTCGAGGACTACCTGTATTTCTCTTGCATTTAAACTGTTTGCTGTTCCTTTGCAGTTAAAATGTGTCGCTCGAAGTTGAGGTATAATTAGTTCTGCTGATTCTGGAAAGCATGGGAGTAACTATTCTCATAGGAGATAGTGGTTTAAAATATGTTTTATTTTATTTTCTCCCAATAGCTCCTGAAATGGAAGGTGGTGATAATCAAGAAGTGAATAACTTAAAGCTGCTGAGTATGGCAAACTATCAAACCAATGAATCATTTCCAGGGACTTGCAATCAAAAAGGGGATGATGCCACTCCTATGGCTGCTCCACCCAAAGAAAACAATGCTGCCATACCTCATTTATCTGCTGGTGATACTAGCCTTTGTTTATCAACAGTTCAGGCAGAAAACAATAGCATGGCCATTTCTTTGCACAAAGAAACCGAACTCCCTGGGAAACACTTTTGGGTTGAGGAGCTTATTTCATCCGTGGTTGCAGAAGCATCCGAAGATATAAAGTCTAGAGTTCAAAGCTCTTGTCCCTCATTTTCTTCATCTACACATCAGAACAGAGATCACTTGACTTCATGTCCATCTACACAACATATGCCTAACCAAAAAAATGGTGCCACAGTGGAGGCAGAGTCAGCGTTACAGCCACTGTTTTTCAACGGAACTTTTCCATGCAATATGCACGGTACTGAAAACTTTTCAAGTAATGTTTCTTTATTCTTCTTCATAGGTTGTTTAGCAGGTTTGCTCTTCCTCCAATGGGCAAGCAACCATGATAAAGCAGGGGGGTTTGGATGGGCACTAGGAGAGGCAGCAATAGTTCTAAGATCCCAGGGCACCTTGGGAGTTCAAGGTAGTCTTTGACTTAACAACCATTCATTTAACGACGGTTTGAAGTTACAACCGCACTGACAAAAGTGACTTACGATCGTTTTTCACATTTGTGACTGTTTTTCATGACAGTTACAGCATCCCCACAATCACCTGATCAAAATTCAGATACTTGGCAACTGGCCTGTATCTAATGATAATTTCAGTGTCCAGGGGTTGTGATCACCTTTTGCAACCTTCTGACAAGCAAAATCAATGGAGAAGCCAGATTCACTTAACAACTGTGTTAGTAACTTAACTAGTGATTCACTTAACAACGGTGGCAAGAAAGCATAAAATGGGGCAAAACTCACTGAACAAGTGTCTTGCTTAGTAGTAGAAATTTTGGGCTCAATTGTGGTTGTAATACAAGGACTACCTGTATTGATGGTGAATCCCTTTTTCCTTTGTCCACAATCTTATCAGTTTGCCATAACAATCAGCACTATATTTCGGTCTTCATTTTCCCATTACATGCTAAGGTAAAGTCTGTCTCAAGTCAAGTTTGACCCCCAATGATGGATATGGCCACTATACAGCAGTGTATTTGGCATTTCCTTCTTCAGGGAAGCCCTGCCCTCAGTATCTCCAGTTTCCTAATTTAATCTGCAGTTAATCTCTTCTGTTAACCATAATTTTCTGGAATCATTTCTCTCCTGTTAATGAAGGACATAGTTCAAAGAAAATGATTTGGGGATTACAGAGAATGTATCACTTTAGTTCCTGTACTTCTTAATGAGCTTATTTATTTCATGTGAATATATATGTTTTCCTCCCCATATAAAGACACAGAATTGGTGCTTAAAGTAAGAGTTCAAAATCCTAAAGAATATGACTTCATTGAAATTGAACTGGACAGAAAACAACTGACTTACCAAGATCTGCTCAATGTGTGTTGCTGTGAGCTGGGAATTAATTCTGAACAAGTGGAGAAAATTAGAAAATTACCTAATACATTATTGAGAAAGGTAAAACACAAAGATTTTCTTTTAAACATTTATTTGGTGACATTAAGTGTTAAAAATTGCTCACTATCCAAAATAGTACATAAGAGACATGGAACTAGCAGTTGTTATTATTGTGACGTACAATTGATTTTTTTAATTAATTAGATAGTGCAGAAAGAATTAACATCCTACATTTTAATGTGTTGCTGTCTAAAAAGGCTTTAGGATCAGTTCAGAATTCCTCATGCATGCCAACAGCTACTGCGTGCAAGAATATTCTTTGCCAGGATAACAATACAAGAAGAAATCCTTCAAACAACAGTTAGAGACAGAATCTTTCACTCTATGTGCATGAGCATGTTTGTGAATCAGCAAAAAAAAAATTTTTGAGTGTCCCTTCAGCCTCTGGTTTTCAGCATGAAAGCCTTCAGACTTCTCAGTAGAGAAGAATAGTTTACTTTCAGGAAGTGAGCATAAATTGTACCTTAAAATTAATGCAATTCATGTAGCACGATTCTGGTTGGAGTGTCAGTCCAGAGACAGGCCAGTTAAGAGTTCCATACCATGGAGAACCTGGATGGTGCTCAATTGGGACAGAAGTAAGAGGTGACCATTTAAATGTTGGTTTACAGTATATGGACTTTAAGATTTAAGCACTTGTTGCAGTTCACTGCCCTGAATGCTGCGGGTTTTTTTCTCCCTGCTGCTATTATTATTGTATGTAAAGTTTGTATAGAAGATCGAAGCATGTAATGAATCAATAGTTTTTGATAAGAATTGTACCAAATGCTTCTTGCTGTTAGTCAGCATAATGTGGAATACAAGTTTGTAAACCCAAACGAGCACCTCAGAGCATTCCACCAGTTAGTTGCTAGGAGCATAATCAGCATTTATCTAAAGCAATTGGCTGATCTGTATTAGCAAGGGCCAGGGATAAAAGCAAACCAACCAACAATTATTTTTTCATGCCAAAGAGGGGGGAAGGCCTATATGGCATCTGCTGTTCACAGACCACCTATTTCGTATGTACAAGCAAGAGTTGAGGTAAGATTCAGTTAAGGATTTTTGCAAAAACAATCATTTCTGAACAATTGTTTCATTGTTTTTAGCATTATGGGTTTAATTAGTAACTTGAAATCCATGTTGGAAAATATTTCGCTCGTCCAATTTAAAAAGCGTACCCTGCCAAGTTTGAATCATGCAGTAAAGAGTTTTAGATGAGCAAACCCCATTGGTCTTCTTTCCCATTCTGAGATTCTGCCAATGCTCTTCCAATTATACTATCCCATGTTTCATCCTCAGTCACTTCAGCTTTCAGAAACAGTTTTCAGAGTAGTGCTTTAACTATGTATAGACCAATAGAGCAATAAAGAGGACGGGATGGAAAAATCAAACAGAAACTGCTAGGCTTGTTTCAGCAGAGTAAAATAAGGGAAGCATGGAAAATGGTTGGCGGTTCCTCCCCCCATCCTTATTATCTGCCTGATCAGGAAGTAAAAGGACCTTTGCACCAGGATGATATAGATTATTTGTCTGATTTTACAATGCCCTTTGCCCTTTTTACTGTTGAAGCACTGTTTGACCTCCTTTATCTGACAGATCTGCAACCTTCTCATATCTACAGGATTGCATCTGTTTATGTGCACAGGCACATGCAAAATAAAATTGGCTGGCTCACTGCTTATATGTATATAATATGTATACCTAAATATTTTTGGTTACTTTTTATACTTAAACTTTAACTCATATCATAAGCCAAGGAGCTAAACTATCTTTTTGCAAGATTTTATCTCTTCTTCCTAGGATTTGCAGACTCGGTAAAAATAGAGCTGTATGTAAGCAAACTTCTCAAACATGATTTCTTATTCCTTGTTTTAATACTAGTAATTAGCTGTTTCTGCATTGAGCTGATTTGCTTAAGCAGCACTGATTCAATTATCCAGGTTCATCTAGGACTGCAAGTCATAATTTATGAGTTGCCTGCATGTCACCCCCAATAAACCTGAAACTTATTATGAAACAAATCTTGTGAGATTTTTATGTGAAAATGATCAAATGCTACCGATATAAGGATTTGGGATTTTCTTGTGAGACTTTCACAAAATTTGGGTGATTTAGAGGGAGAGTTTTTCACACACTGGTCATACCTGAGGGCAGAAAGGTTGACAAAACATATTACAATTTTGGTCTCTCAGCCAGAATAATCCAGCTCCTACCTAGATGCTAAACTCAAAACTGAGCAAACTGCATAATTTATCACTGCAGTGTGCAAGTCTGGTGCTTCAGTAATTTATATAAAGGGTAGCACATATAACTCTTAGCCTTTAATGTTCCATTTCTAATGAAGAATTTGCATCAATTGACAAGGTGTAAGTAAAGCAATGACAAGTCTAGACAGACTCCATGCTCTCAGAATAGCACTGGTAATTGAGATATTTCATTGAGTTTAAGTACATTCAGATGAGAGAATTTTGCATCCCTCTTCACACTAAATATATACTAGTTCCAGGGACGTGGTGGAAAGGGAGCTTCATAAAAGTTCTTTGGGTTTAGTCTGTAATATGGATTAATATAATAAATATGGAATGCTTGAACAGTTCCTGAAGCTTAAAAGAACATTTTTCATTAACTGAGATTCTTAAGGTAGTATTAAAGTAATCCATCATCTTAATGCAGTCTCTATTACCTATTTTATTATTAGGTTTCACAGTTTGAAGCTGCTTTAATTATTTTAAAAAATATTACTTCCTTTCTCCTCCAAGGATGAAGATGTGGCCAGGCTTCAGAATTTTCAAGAGCTGGAGCTAGTTTTAGCGAGAAGCATCACATCTTCTCTCAGAAATGCTGCAGTAACAACACTGATAGAAAAAACTTGCTACAACATCAAGGCAGCCAACCTGATATATTGAAGTTTAGGATTTACAGGAAGGATAGTCAATATTCTATTTTAAGCTATTAAAGCTAATTTTTAAAGTTTTATATATTTTCAGTTAAGATGCAGTACTTTGTGTTTGTACTTAATATTGTTGGAGTTAACACTAAATTCCTAATCAGTGTAAGCACACCAGAAATCTGTCATAACTACTTCTCCATATGCAAACCAAAAAATCCTGACTAAAATGATCACAGCTCTTTCATTAGCAGGTTCTTGTTCCCTTAGACAATTACTCTGATCCTGTTGGCATAAGTTAAATCTGTTATACAGTGGTACTCCAGTAGTCATTACTTGGTTCCGGGAGATATGAAGAGTACTAAAAATAAGTATCAAATAAACCATGTGACTAACGTGTCATCCTTTGTTTCGGCTGGAAATAGTAGTGAGTCATGAGGCAGCCAACACCAACAAGTTCTAATTTGTGCACCCAAAACCAAACAAATGAATTACAGGACAAATTTTTTGCACCAAAATGCAAAAATGCATACCAATGATACATAGTCCATACCTCCCCTAATGGTTTCATGTAGATCAGGGGTGTCAAACTCGATTTCATTGAGGGCCACATCAGGGTTGTGGTTGACCTGGGGGGTGGGGGACTGGGGAACATGGCCAGGTTGATATTGCGTGTCAGGGGACACCTGTGGTGGCCTGGGCAGGGATGGTGGGAGTGGGGAGGAGATCATTGTCCCCAGTGTAGGAAAAATGAGACTAGGGTGAGCATCAAACCCTTGTACACCAGAGGAGCCTCGCCATCCCCCTCAGGCCATGTGGAGGACCCCTGGATGGCTATGCAGGCTGCCCAGGCAGCAGAGGGTAAGCGCCCAGTCAGCCTTCAAGCTCTCAGGGCTCTGGGACCCCACAGTCCAGCCCAGCCCAGCTTCTCCAAGGGGGCCCTGGCTACACTTACCTCCTCAAGGCTACTGCTGTGCAAGGCTACTGCTGTGCTCGCTCTCGTTGGCCAAGTTGCTCATGGTGTGTGGGAGGCAAAGTTTGTGGGTCAGAGGGAGGCCCACTACCTCTCCTTGTGAGGAGACCCAGCTTTGTAACCAATGCATCCTCATTGATAGGATGGGAGACCACCAGGAGAGGTCAGGAGGAGGGGACAAGGGGATGGTGAAAGGGCAACAGGGTTGCTGGTGGCCAAGTGCTAAGGCAGAACTTTCTTCAGACCCTCCTTCCCTTTCGTTATAATCTCCCTCCTTTTCCCCTCCTTTTTCCTTTCCTTCTTTTTGTCTTTCCCTTTCCTGACCCTTCTTGGATGCTCAAATGCAAAAGGAGAAACATTTCTCGATGCCTCCTTGCCTTCTGATCAAATGCCACTTTTGCTAGTAGTTTGTGGCCACTTAACAGAACTGAGAACAAACCAGGCTCTGTTTATCCCATACTTGCATTTAGTGGGGGCGTCCACAGACAACAGTACAGCAAAACTGTCAAAATGGTGGCTGTGTTAGTTGTTCAGAGTTCCTGTTTTTTATGTGCAATAGCTTTAGCATTTAGGTGCTTTTCTATTAATACATAATCCTTAAAAGCGCTCTGCCATGGTCTAATCCAGATTGGAAATATAGCAAAGGAAAACCTTTTCCTCCCACTCCGCTCTGTCCTGTTTTCCTCACTGGAAATGGCTGTTTGTAACTTACAAGGGGATACTTTCCTAAGAGCTCACAATTCAAGAATACCAATGTACACATGAATGCTAATCTAATGCGCCTTTTATTAAGTGCACGAGAGATATCTCAGGATGGGGAAGGTGTGGGGGGGGTAGTGATGGACAGGCCCTCAAGACCTTCCCGACCCACCGAGATACCTCATCCTCCCTCCCTCCCTTCCTGCCAGACTGGACTCACTTACCTTGCAAAGATCTGTCTCTTTTCTGCCAGTTTCTTTCCCTTTGAGGGAGGGAGAATAGAGTTGCCTTTTTGCGCTGAGAATGGACGCTCCTGAGTGCCATATCATCATGTGGGCCCAAGCACCCATCTTTTGCAGAGAATCAGGGACCCAGAAACTTTCATTCTCAGCACGAAAAGTGTTTGCAGTGCCTGTCTCCTGCCCCTCCCGACTCCTTTTCGCCGCTGCTGTGGCAGAGATGCTCTCTGCCCACTAAAATTTGCTGCGTATGGAGCAGTGGTTCTCAACCTTCCTAATGCCGCGACCCTTTAATACAGTTCCTCATGTTGTGGTGACCCCCAACCAGGGGTGGGTTCTAATTTTTTTTACTACCGGTTCTGTGGGCGTGGCTTATTTTGTGGGCATGGCTTGGAGGTCATGTGACTGGGTGGTTGTGGCTAGCTGGTCATGTGACTGGGTGGCCATGCTATGTGTATAGGGACTACTCAGAGGGCTGAAAAAAGTCATTTCTGACAGGTCCTCGCACTTTTGACTGGTCCTCACACTTATGACCATCCTCACATTTATGCCTGTGCAGCATTCTTAACAACCATGTCACTCATTTCACAACTGCTTCTCTTCACCATGGTGACAAGATAGGGCAAAAACGTAAAATGTGAGGACAGTCGTAAGTTCGAGGACTGGTCAAAAGTGCGAGGACCAGTCAAAAATAACTTTTACAGCCCTCTGAGTAGTCCATATGCACAAAAGGACTACCCAGGGGGCTGAAAAAAGTGATTTCTGACAGGTCCTCGCACTTTTGACCGGTCTTCGCACTTATAACTGGTCATCATTTATGCCCATTGTAGCATTCTTAACAATGTGTCACTCATTTCACAACTGCTTCTCTTCACCATGGTGACAAGTTAGGGCAAAAACGTAAAATGTGAGGACAGTCATAAGTTTGAAGACTGGTCAAAAGTGCGAGGACCAGTCAAAAATAACTTTTTCAGCCCTCTGATTAGTCCATATGCATAAAAGGATACAGCAATAGAGAGGGATGAAGGAAGGGAAGGGAAATTAGAGTAGGAGTGAGGGTAAGAGAGGGAGGAAGAGAGGAGGAGAAGGAGAAAGGAAGAGGAAGTAGGGAGGAGAAGAAGAGGGTGAGAAAGAGAAAGTAAGAAGGAAAAAAAAGAGAGAAGTGGTAGGTTTGAGGAGAAAGATTGCTGTACAATAAAAAAGATGAAAGGGAAGAAAGCCAACCCCAAACAAATATAAAGATATTAAGATAAAGAATGAATTGTTAAACTTTAAAGAATAAAAGAGAACAAATATCAATAAATAACAATAATTAGAAACACACATACAAACATACAATGTATTTTCTTTGAACAGAGTATTTGGCAGGTTCATAATTTTAAACAGTGTTTAGTCATTTCAATTAAATTTACAATTTCTATATTTCCTTTTTGCCATATTTATTCCTCATCTATTTTTGTAAAAAACCAATATTACCCTTCATCCTCATCTCTAATCTTAATCAAATTCAATTTTTCCCTTCTATTCTATATTATACCCCTTCCCATTGTCATCTATTTTTATATCCATCCTCACATTGGTTAATTATGTAATATTACAGTTATTTAATATGAATTCAACATTTTAATATAAATCAATTAGTTATATAACTACCTTTTTTGTATATTAATCATTATGAACATGAATATTCCAATTATTTCCATGCAATCCAATTTCTTACAAATCAATTAATTATATTTACCAATAATAATAAACCAAATAATTTCCCCCATATATTCCTCCAAACCACAACTTAACCATTTCTGCTTTCAACACAATATACAATTAATAGTATCTCAATTATTACAATTCCCTAGTTAAATAGAGCTTTTTTTCTTTTGTGTTTTAAAATCTCCTCTTTTTCCCTAAATTTCCCTTTGTTTGCACCTACCTTTTTTGGTGAGGAAAAAGAAATCTGCCTGCCTAATTTTCCAACCTGCAAAGCCAACAGCCTGCTTTACTTTCTCTTTCGTTTTTCAGTATAGCTAGGGGAAAAAAAATCTGCACTCTTTCCAAGCAAGCAGCAGAGCCCTGAGCAAAACAGCTGAGAGCAAATCAGCTGGGGGTCGGGAGCCGATCTAAGCAAGGGCTAATTAGCCTATGCTGAAGCTCCGTGGGCCAATAAAATTACAAAAAAACACCGAACCATTTCTTAAATTGCTGGCTCCCCCGCCCCTCGCCCACCACTATTTATTGGCAATAAATAGTGGTGCGGAGGGGCGGGGCAAGCCAGCAATTTAAGTGGCTGCACCACTGGCTCTAGGGCGGCCCTTTGAAGTCCCGTGGCAAGTATTTAAACAGTTTTTTTTCCTCTAGCCATCGGAGGCAGCAATAGATTGGGAGTGGGCGGGGTAAACGAACGGCCGGCGATCCAACAGAGCAGAGAGTGAGGGTGAGTGAAGGCGTGGTGGGGGAGGGCTTTGGTGACCCCTGTGAAATGGCCGTTCGACCCCCAAAGGGGTCGCGACCCCCAGGTTGAGAACCGCTGGTATGGAGCTTCTTCTACCCCATCCCGTGGCTGGAGCTGGGAAGGTTGTTTTGGAATTGGACAGGCGCAGGAGCCAACAATGCCCGGGTGTGCTGCTCGCTCATGTGCGCAGACCTTACTGTTTTGAGTGGAGGAACGAAGCCTTTGAGTGAGGAGGCATCGCGGGGCCAGGCCCCTCATACCCGCATCCAGCCTGCCAGAGTTCACTGCGCCAGGGTAGGAATGAGACCCCGTTGTCCCATGGAGTCCGCCAGCATTCAAATGGGACGTCTCTGTGTAAATGCGTGCTTGAAAACTGATCTTTTGAAGGCAATCCTGCTGCTGTGCCTCTGCTTTCTTCAGATCGGACATAGCCAGGGCACCCAAGCTACTGGCGGCAGCAGCGGGAGCCACCTGAGCAGCCATGATTCCCCATTTCCCAGCCAGCCCCACCTTCCAGGCCAGCTGGTGCAAAACCTTGCTGCTCCTCTCTTCCTCCTCTCCCCCTCTCAAGCAGTGATGGGCTCTGCGGGACAACGGGTTTCTCATTCCTCCCCTGGCACGGCAAGCTCTAGTGGGCTGGACGTGGATGTGAGGGGCCTGGCCCCGCAGTGTCTCCTCACTCAGTTGAAGGTTTTGTTCCTGCACTAAAACAGCAAGGCCATCATGGAATCAGAATAGGCCGGGGACAGGGACCAACGCCAGGGGCAGGACCCAATGCCATCTGTGGCCCAGGTGCGCTGTTTGCTTGTCTGTGCCCATTTGCTCGCAAATGCCTCATTTGAATTCAGGTAGGCTCCATGGGATAATGGGGTCTCATTCCTTCCCTGGTGAACTGGACACGGATGTGAGCAGCCTGGCCCTGTGGTGCCTCCTCGGTCACTTGAAGGCTTCGTTCCTGCACTCAAACAGGAAGACCTGCACGCCGGAGCAAGCAGTGCACCCCAGCCAAGGATGGCACTGGCTCCCGTGCCCGACCTTAGATATGACCCACAAGACTGCTCTGGAGCCAGCAAGGGACTGCCCAGCTGCCTTGGCTCTGCCCTGTGCATACACATAGGAGGTGGTGAGCACACATGGGTTGGCGTCCTGGGTGAAAGGGAGGCACTCAAAATGCAGCCAGCCTGTGGGAGAAGACGATCCCCAGGGACACCAGGTCCCAAATGCACTCACTGCCTCCTGTCTGTGCACCTAGGGAGTGGGTCGGCTCCTTGCTGGCTCCAGAGGCCCCACAAATCTAAGGTTGACTGCATTCGGCCTGGATGGTTACCACTGGGTTGTAGATCAGCACCTGGTTGGCCTGGGCCAGTCCAAGGCACCACTGGCCGGTCCTTTGCTGTTTCCAGGGTGGTTCTGCAGACCACATCACAGGCTGGATCCGGCCCGAAGGCCTTGAATTTGTCACCCCTGATGTAGATGTTAAAAAGGAGCAATGAGAGGATTGAGCCCTGAGGCATCCCACACTGCAGATAAGAACCACTGTAAACCAGTGCCTCCTACAACCAACCCCCAAAGCCAGTCCAAATTAATATCACACTGTTTCCCCGAAAATAAGACCCTGTCTTATATTTTTTTGAACCCTGAAATAAGCGCTTGGCCTTATTGCCATGCGTTCAAAAGCCCGATTGGGCTTATTATCAGGGGATGTCTTATTTTGGGGGAAACAGGGTAGTCAATGGTATCAAAAGCCTGACAGGTTCAGGAGGGCCGGAATAGTTATACTATTACCTCCATTTTGAGCCCTCCAAAGGTCATCAAGTGTGACCAATGTGGTTGGTGTTGTGCCTTGGCCTGAATCCGGACTGAAGAGTCCAGATAATCCACTTTATCCAGGGTCCTCTGTAGCTACGTGCTAACACCCTCTCAATAACCTGTAAAAAGGGAAGATTGGAGACTAGACGAAAGTTGCCCAATATTGTGGGGTCCAAAAATGGCCACTTGAGAAGGGGACCACTGCCTTCTTCAGGGCAGGCAGTACCATCCCCTCCTGCACAGGCATTAAACACTGCTTGGATCCAACCATGTTACCTTCTGGGTGGTCTAGCCAGGAGGGACATGGATCGAGAACACAAGTGGCCTTGGTTCCACAGCAGCCAATTATGTTCACCTATTGTGCCTTCGCTACCAGCCAAATGGGCGCAGGGGCCAGAGGGAAGTGGGAAAGGAGGGGTACACCCCTTATCTTCTCCTGTGTCACACAACCTACAGGTTTCTGGGAAATACAGTCTGAAGCTACTGATGCTGGAACAGCTATAATTTGTGTGAATTTTCTTTTATCGAATTAATTTGCCACCCATCTTGCAAGTCAAGGTGACTCTAAGCGGATTACAAGATAAAACACACAAACATTCAACAATGATGTGTTCTGAATGTTATTGGATGTGTCCGTAGGCATTATTATCAAGAGCCTTGATAGTACAGTGGTTTGGTGCACCCTGTCATTAACACAGCTGCCTGCAATTTCTGCTGGTTCGAATCTCTCCAAGGCTCAAGGTTGACTCAGCCTTCCATCCTTTCTAAGGTAGGTGAAATGAGGACCCAGTTTGTGGGGACAATAAGCTGACTTTGTCATAAAAATATACAAAAGAATGAAGGCTATTGCTTAACGCATTGTAAGCCGCCCTGAGTCTCCGGAGAAGGGTGGCATATAAATCAAATTAAAAAAAAAATATTGACATGTTACTCTTGTGTACGATAAGCATGGTCTTTAGAATAGTTTAAGAAATATGCTTCCACATGTAACCTCTTTTTGTTGAACTTTCATCAACAATACACAGATCAATCTATTGCATAATTTCCTATTTAATGTATTAACATGTATTCACAAAGTCTCTAACAATTTAGAACCTAGATTATAAATATTGCCTTCCACCAACATGGGTGTTAAGAAAGATTAGTTAGAGAAACCTATTCATGGTCCATTAGTGGTTGTTCTGCTTATTTAAGAAAAAGAACCCTGAAGCCACACCTTTATAGGCTAAGGACTACTCTAGAAAGTGTGTATAAAATACTGAGGTGTCCTTAGTGCTCTCTGAGCTTGATTGTTTTGTTGGACATTTCATTCATCATCATTTGCACTGATGAGGTTACCTAATTTGGGTAATGAAATGTCTGCAAGAAAATAATCAAGCTAAGAAACACCAAGAACCCCACATTTCAACCCTGAACTACAAATATTCTCCTTTATTGGTATATAATTTTACTTTTCCATTTTTAATTAATGACTGTTAATTGTAATTTTTGTTCATAAGGAGGAATGATTTTATGTAAGATCTTTAAAAAAATATTCCTTTGAATAGTGCTGAGAAAATACTTAACTTCTCCTAATCAGAGGACAGGGAACAGAGAAGAATAAACTAGAACACACTTATGTGGAAAGAAATCTATTTAATATTAAACACTCAATGACAATCAAATGTGTAACAGAAATTCAGATACTTTATTTCCATTAGAATATATCAAGAAGCTATATATAGCTTGCCTGTAAAAATGGGATTTGTTTTAATCTCAGTCACACAAATACTAAACATTTACTTTTGTATTTCGTAGTTCAAGAATGAAAACTCGCAATTAAACACTGAGCAAGCCTTTTGTTCAGGTTATGTTGCTTTATCATCTTAAAAGTCTTATAGGAAAAAAAATGATAAAAAGACTTAAATTTTCAGTAGCTTGCTTATTAACTTCTTTGCATTTTGAGATGTCATAACAGTCCTGAATTATTATTTTTTTAATTAAAAAAACAATCTAACAGAACTTTAATTTTTTTCTATGCCACTACAGCTTTCTTTCACCTCATTTTAAAGCAGATCTTCATATTAAGCAGTCTTCAGGATTCTTCGCAGGCTTGTCACATGGTTGTCCTATAATGCAAAAATGTTGGGAAGAGAGAGTCAGATCATGTGAACAGGTGACTTTTGTTTAGCCACTCCTACTGCCTGTTTGCTGCCCTCTCTACCTTCAAAAATCTCATAACTAATACACTTAAAGCTCCTAGGTGACAGAAGGACAAAATGATAGCATAATTCACCAATCAATGCTGTTGGGAAACTTCATCTAATTCCATGGAGGTTCAGGTACAAGTATGATTAGAGACTGAACTTCAGTGCTTGGAGGACTATACCTCTTAAGTTTATAAACCTATGCATGCTTATTTAGGAGTAAGGCCCATAAAACACAATGGAATTTACTTCTGTGTAAACATGCATAGGCCCGCTTTGTAATTGATTAGCAGTTCTTAGATGTGTTGAAGCTATGTTGTAAGGGAAGTGAATGTTTGGCTTCTTCTTTTATTTGGGTCTATTCTTTAAAAGGAAAGACCCTGAAAAATCCTAAATCGAAAATAGGTCATTTATATTTTAAATTGAGTTCCATTTAACAAAGCAGTGTGAATATTCTTGCCAGTTATATATACCTATTGAGTGTTCCTGACATTGGCCTTTATTTCATTTGCCTCCCAAGTCTGGTATCAGCCAGTAATATATTGCTGTATGCCATGGCTGCCTGGCAATTCTCCTACGCAGTAGGAAATTATAAACACATACCTCTTAAAGACTTGAAATGCATTGAATGTAACAAGGCGGTTATAAGGTAGTATTTATTGCATTTAATACTCTTTAAAGATACCTAATTCTGGGCAGCAGTGCATCCCTACACACAGTTGAAAGAAAATGCCAATCAAGTTAATATCAGGTTAACAATTTTCACAAAATATTCACAAAGATTCCTTTTCACTTTTTGTAAATAAAACACACAACAGTAAGCGTAAAGATTACAGGCAACAGCATTCAAACATGGATGTGGGTAGAGAAAGGAGTACCTGGCATGAGTACCTGCTTAGTTTGACTGAATCCTTGATTTTTAATTTGGCTTTTCATGGGCCGCTCACAACACCAACGCTGTGTGAGGTATGGTAGTCAGCTGCAATTATTCATAAACCCTACACTTCCATCAATCCAATGCTACTGGCTCTCGAGTTACAGAACAAACTGCATTAGAATGCAAGGCAAAGCAAAAAAACTAGAAACATCCTTGACAAAGAAATACTAGCAGTTTATATAAAAACAAAATAGTCCAATATGTGCCTCAAATATTAAGTATTAAAGCAAATGTTTCTGATGCACGAACACAATATGGACTTAATTACAAAATCAGATCAAGTGTTAAAAAAGATAACAAATCCCCTAAAAATAAAAATAGGATAATTAAATTCTATAGTGACTATAATTACAAATAGGTTCCCAAGAGGCACACTAAAGGGGATATGAATCTGCTACAAAATAGCCGATACAAAACAATGTACCTCAAAAGATTTTGCAGGACTACACTGTGTTTTCCTTCAGAGGCTGCTTTAGTATCTCTTCTTACTTGTCTTAGATCCATCTTCATCTGTACATACTTACGCTGCACTGTTAAACAGTAACAAAAAGCCCTAATCAAAGTTTGAAATAATGCACTTACCTCTGTCTGATCTGAGGTCATATCAGATCAGTTTTAATTGGACTGAGTGTCACCTTCAGATTTAATGTCTTCACTGGTCCCATTGACCTCATTCTTAGCATCGCCTTCCTTGGAGTCCATGCTTGTGTCTTCACTCTGTTTTTCTCGACTACTGGACTTCACACTACTTTTTTTATCATCAGATCCCCTCTTTTCTGCCATGAAAGAAGACATTGACCATGGACTTCACAGTAATCACACACATTTTTTTTGGTGTGAAAGTATATGCTGAGACATCAACTATAGTCGCAAAAGTACATGCTGAGATATCAGCTAGCTGTAAAAATTTAGTGCAAATGTTAAAAGAGTCATTCCTTCAGAAAGAACAAATGCTGACCTCAGGAAAAGTGAACAGAATAAAAGCAAGGAGGTGAGATAGTACTGCTTAAGTTACACTGCAGGGAGCAGTGATTTGTTTGTTAAGTTTGTATCAAAGTCATGGGCTTACAGATATGCTATCTAATCCAAACTGTCAACTTTCAAGATAGTTAGCATAAAAATGAACCAAATCTTACCACACTTAAATTGCTTATGTCTAGTTCAGACCAAAGTATTATCTGAGACTTATTTTTATGAAACACCACCAATAATCTGTGAACAAAATGACCATATTTCTAAAATGTTTAGAAATCCAAAAATGTTAGAAATGCCAAAAACAGTTTGGCAAAACTTAACATGTAGATAAATCTTCCTGTCCTTTAGGAACATACAGATGTAAATTTTCAATCTGGCTATTTAAATCAGCCATGCATATCACTGTGTTAGGCTTAACATTATTTTTTATAGAGCAGTAACAAGTAGATATGCATGCTAATTGTTTTAATAATCAGTAATTTTGGTGATAAGCTTTCCCAGAAGTAGCCATAGGTTCATGTATAACCCCCAACTGCTAACGATTGCTTCCTCTGCACTCTCTTCCACAGCCCAGCCCATCTGTTTTACCTTTATTTGCCTGCTATGCCCCATCACCTCACCAACAGCTGGGGAGTATCTCCCTATGTGCACCATTGCCAGGAAGAGAGAAAGTAGTCTGTGTAGATGCACCATCAGGCTGATATTTTAATAATCCATGACTGTGGGGAGCAAAAAAAGTAACCTTCAAAGCAGAAGTAGGTTTGCTATTTTCATCTTATTTGCAAATTTGTACCTAATTTTCACATGCAAAACAAGTACAAGTTAGGGCTCAGCAGACGTATTTGAACGGAGATACGAACTCAATAGGGTCTTAAAAAAACAATTGCAAGCAGTTGTCAAAATGTCAGGGACTAATAGGAGGCATTCTTGCAACCGAATGTTATCAAGTCATCAGTAAAATTAGTAAAGCCAGAAGCAAGCATGTACCACTTGCTAAACAATTGCAATAAAATTTAGTTCTGTTTCTTATTATAAACTGCATTCTTATTATGCTCAGTACACTCCCAAGAAAGTTTTCAGATGAGAAATTATTACTGAATTATTACCCAATTAAAGTAATATTTCTGTAAGAATGCATTTGGCATATCTGGACCACACTGTAATTTATTTAATCAACCTTTTCTACTAGCATGACACACACAAAAGTTTTGTAATGGCCAAATGGAATATGCAGTTGTTTGGAATTATTTATTAATAAAGATCTGGAGACAAATAAAAACTATTCTTTGAGTGAAGCTTCTAGAAAAACTGAACAATCTGGTTTCACAAAGGAATAACAAAAAACAAAAAAACCCAACAAAAACGTTAGACGACTTCAATTCGTTGCTAAAAAAACCTTAAAACAACTTTATTACATAGGTAACTTTCAAAAATCTTAAGAAAAATGTTTATGAAACTTTTTCTAAGGGTAATGGAAACCTGAAGAAAAACAGCCTCAGAAGTCCAGTTATCATTGAAACTCTTTTAAAAACTAGTCTGTTTTGTAGTGATAATTGTATGGGGTAGGCTGTATTAATGGATTCATTTTTGCTTTATTAGCAGTCAAATGTAGATCCACTAAGGAAAAGCAGTCTTGTCCAGCCAGTTCAATAATCCTATCTTCTATCATATGTAGATTAAATAGTGTTCAATAGCCATTCAAAAATGGGTAGAACAAGTCTCCTGGAGCTGTTTTAGGGTTGCTTTGAGTTTGGACAAGTGGAGAAGTATCCTTTGGTTAATATAAGAGTTAATAACATCAGGGTTGAAGATAAATCTAGAGTAAGAAACTGTGCTTTTAAAATATCTACGGTAGATGTTTAGAATTCCAGACCATTGACTGAGTGACTTTTCTCAAACAGTATCTACAGGGACTAGGTGTCTTTTACATTATTCCTTAAAAACAAACTTATGAGAACATCTATGTTCCAAAGGTCTCTGATGAAGTAAGAAAAATGCCAGTACTATATTTCATTGGAGATATTCAAATTGAGGGACAGGAATGAAAATCCTACTATCAAATTAATTAAACTAAAATAAATGCACATTCAAATACACATATTAGACAACGCATGACCCCTTGGGCCATCGTTTCAGAGATATTTCCTTACCAGATTCTTCAATCCTTTCAACAATGGCAGAGCTTCTAAAGTACTTGTAAAGTTCTTAAAAGTTCAGGGACATATTCAAAGATATGTCTTGAAAGTAACCCATGTTGAACTGTATAGCACAGTTAAACATCAAGAGTTGATCACAGGAAAGGTTTTGGGACATTTTGCATTATGATAATTTTATGTCATAAAATGTTTTATAAAATTTCAATTCCATGGGAGTCATTGGTCCTGGATGTTGGACAACTTCTCTAAATTCACCCATTTGGGATTATCTTCGTTCAGAAGGTTTTGTCCTATGATGTACTATTTTGCCAAGTTAAAATTTAGACATCACAGTTTTAGTAATAGATAAACATGCATATTTATCAACACGTGACTTTATTTTTCTGCTTCTACTAGCCTTTCTAGTAAAGAAGGATTTCAAATTGCAGGGATGGTGGTGGGGAACAATTATAGTTACATTTTTAGATAAGCCAATAGAGAAATTTGTTTAGTGTTTCAGTTCTTGTACTCAAAACTAATGGAATATTTCTGTGTTCTTTTATCTTTGTTAAAAAAAATTCCACCGAAAGCTGCATACAATGTTTACTAAAATCTACTGATATATATATATATATAGTAAGTGCAATAAGGACATACGTTCAAACAGCTTAGCATAGCAATGACTAACAAGTGCTTCAATAAAACATGGAAGGAAATCAATTAGGAAATGTCTCCACAATAGTAAGCTGGAAAAAAGGGTATGTGTGGAAAAACAGGAGTAAGAAGAAGTTGCATATATGCAGAACGGTTGGTCACACTACTCATATTTAATAGGAAGCTAATTAGTTACAGTAACAAATAAAATAATCAACTTCTTAACTCTATTAGTAGTTTATTTAAATACCTAATGTTTTGTTCAATTAATACTGTGAACTGCTTTATTAAGTGTGAAACAATTCAAATTCAAGTACTTGACAGTGCTTGCAAATTCTGAACAAAAATTCACCTTTGACAGGGAATGAAGCAGTCAAAAATATTTCTACGGTAAGTAGAATTAGTAGACCTTTCTCGTAAGTCTCATTTATTGCTTCAGTTCACCAGTATCTTTAGTAAGGGAATCAACTGCTAAATTTTACAAACTGTATTGGTACTAGGATGAAAAGTCTTCTAGAATTCCTGCAGATAACACTCTACTACCAAATAAACATGTGGCTGGTGCTTTGGTTCATTATAGATTTGAGAATGTTGCTATTGATTTCTTTGGAAAACTGTGATTAATACAGGCGACACCAATTTCAAACACAGTGATTCTTGAGACCAATAGTTAAAATAGTATTGTCACAACAAGTTAATTTTTTGGGCTAATCAGTATCAGAACCAGAAGGCAATGCAAAGCCAAAATTATATCCAGTGAAGTAACCTGCTAAATTTCTGTTAACTATTACCCAATCGGAAGAAAAAGAAAAATTTTCACCTGAAGATGAAAATTCCACATGACAGGAAAAGAACCAAAATTCACAGACGTTTAATATAACCATTACAAAGCAATTTATACAACGAGTAAACAATACTGCTCACAACTAAAGGCTGTAATCAATAAAGTTGAAGTCTACCCAATTTTATTCAGTGGGGTCTACTTATTAGTAGATATTTGCAGAACTGCATTGCAAATGACCAAGACAGACTAGTGAACAAAATAGGGTGAATATATAATTAAGATATGGCATAGCAGGAGGCTATTTCTAAATTATTTTGAAAAAATAAAAACTTGCAAATTGTAAGCACACCTAATCTCAAAACTGAGAGAACTACCTTGGGGAAGAAAAATTAACAAGTTAATTGTTGAAGGAAAGTACCTCTTTTTTAAAAAAGGTTTTTTAAAAAAAATTATACTATATTCTGAGAAATCAAGAGTTCATGTTAATTTTTGTTTGGAAAAAGTATAAACAGTGTGCCTTCAAGAAATGAATGGAATGTTGTCTTCAACATAAGGAAAGCTACCATGTTTGTTAATTTTTATAAAGATCCAACAAGAGGTTCTTCAATTAGTCTATTGTAGTTTTTTTTTTTTAGAATGCCATGGACTAGGATGAAAAAAGAGAGGTGTTGGAAAAAAATGAATCTGTGTGAAAAGATAAACAACAATAGATGTTCCTTGCCAATACAAAAGGTTTTTTAAAAACAAAACAAAACAAAAACAAATCCCATACCTCAATAGATTTCAATATTATTAACATTCGTATAGAGGACAACTAGCAACACAAGATTCAACAAAATAGGTATACATGCTGATGAATATAAAAGTTGAGGGAGATTGTAAAAGCTAGCTGTTGGCTAGCCAAGAGGCTACAACATATGACACTAACTTAATTTTATCTACTTGCAATCTGCAATATATGGCAGTGCTAGGAATAAGGCTAAAACTGTTTTAAGAGTTTACTACAACAGTTCAGAAAAAGTTATGAGAAAATGAGAATCTGTCCACCTGGAGACGGCATAGTTCTGCAGCCAATTCTAATAGCACCGAGGTGAACTAACCTTTTTCCTTGGATTTCCTTTCTTGTTCTCGCTCTCTGCTTTTGCTTCTGTGCTTGTATGATTTACGATCCCGACTTTTTGACCGTCTTCTATCTCTGCTGCGTGACCTGTGTTTTCTATCTGACTTATCATGGCTTCTGCTTCTGCGTCGATCCCGACTTCTAATAATAAAAAATGTAATTGTATTTAAATATCTATCACAAGAATTAAAAAACTTGGCATCTCAAGAGGGTTTAGAAAGTTCTCAGAAAACTGGATCCTATTTCTTAGGCCAGTTTTCATCCAAACATTTGGCATCAGTAACGTCCTCATTTTCTATCACTGCAATGATTTTAGCCACTTCCTAGATATTTACCTGCTTCGTCTTCTCTCCTTGCTTCTTGACCGTTTATGGTCCCTTGACCGACTACCTCTCCTGTCAGAAGTTCTGCTCGAATGTCTGCTTCGTGATCTACTTCTTTTTCGTCTTTCTCTGTCACGAGCCCTCTCTTTTTCCTTTTCTTCTTCCTCACGTCGTCGCTTCCTTTCTTTTTCTTCCCTTTCACGTTCCCTCTCTCGCTCTTCTCGTTCTAATTTCTCTTTTTTTAATCGATCATCGCGTTCAGGCTCTTCAGTTCTTTTTCTTAATTTTTCCTTGAAAAATAATTTTTCCCAAAATGTTACCAGAACAAAATTTGACTACAATATATTAAAGATAATATATTTATCTTTAATTTTAAAGAAGCTGAAAAGGGCATGGCTTAGTTTTAAATGAAACTAATACAAGGAATATATAAATATAGGTTGATGTAACATTGCTTACAAAGCTAAAAGTTTTCAATTTAAATGTAACAAGGAAAACCTTTCTATTTTGCAGAGAATCACCATTATTCTAGCACTGTGCAAGATTGTGTATGAAATACAAACCCAGAATATTCCATTATCAGAGTTACAACTCTAATAATAATACAGAGTTAAGATTTATATTAGATTTCATAATCAAAAGAAATAAGAATTACTGTATTTTTCAGATTATAAGATGCACTCCCCCCCAAAAAAGTGGGTGCAAATGCCTGTGCATCTTAGAGTGAATATTAAGGTGGAGGGAAGGGGTGGTGGTGTGGTGCTGATCAGCTGTTCTGGCAGCAGGGATCCCCATCTCCCCATTCGCTGCTACCCGTTCAGTGGTGAACAGGCGGCGAAGGCGAATGGGCCAGATGAATATCGGATGGATGCTGGGAGAAGCAGAGGCAGATATTTTCCCCCGTTGTTTTCCTCCTCTAAAGCTAATGTGTGTCTTATAGTCTGGAGCATCTTATAGTCTGAAAAATACGATATTTAGTTCCTGATTGTGTTTTATTTACAAACTCTGCATATAGCAGTCAGTCAACCAAATAAGATGTTGGAATCATGTTAACTAATCACATAATCCTTTTATGTGAAAAAGTCATTATGTGGAACTTACATATGCAAGATGTCCAAAATCACTCTCTCACACATACCATAATTTTCGGAGTATAAGATGCACCTTTTTCCCTCCAAAAAGATGGTGAAAATTTGTGTGCGTCTTATATTCCGAATGTAGCCCCGCCCAGCTTCTCAAACGGAGGTTTCAGAGGCTGAAAAAAGCATAAGAAATGAAGTTTCAGAAAAAAAAGGCCCCAAACAGAGCTTCAAAGGCTTTTTGTCTGAAGCTCTGTTTCAGAGGCTTTAAGAGGCAGGAAAAAAAGCAAGGCACAGAGCTCACAACCAAGGAACCTGTTGCTAAAATTCACCTCTGGGAACAGCTGATTTGGGGTATTCCGGGAGGCCCATCCACCTGCCAATCAGCTTTTTTCTTATTTTCCTCCCAAAAACTAAGGTGCGTCTTATACTCCGAAAAATACGGTAGTGATGCTCCCTCTCTCTCTCTCTCTCACATGCAGTCTTGAGATAAAACATAATTTCATATGGAATAATCTGGATTGAATAGGCTCAAATTAATAGAATAGTGTGAATTTTTGTTGTTAGTTTAGTAAACAGTTACTCCTGAAGAACAAAAATATATATCTGCACAGTGATTTCTATTGGACTGATTTTCACAATTTATGCAGGGTACACTTTATTTTTATGTTCAAAATTTCAAAACAGTTCCAATGCTGGATATTTCAGCTTTTCTAGATTATGATTAAAATAGAAATAACAAATTTTTCTATGTATAGTACGGAATACAGAAACACCAATTCACCTATTACAAGGACCTGAGGTTCAATATTCAAAATAATGTATGCTAAAACTATTTTTCTAATGGTATTCCCATACAGATAGTCCTCAACCTACAACCATTCAGTGACTGAGGCATCAAATGAATGGTGATTACAAGTCCTCAGCTATCTTTGCAACCCTGCAGCCAATATGATTAGCGATCCGAGTGCTTGGCAACCCATTTGCTCTTATGACTGGTTGCCAAGCATGATCATCATTTACAACCTTCCCCATTGGGTTCCCAAGAAAGCCAATAGGGATGCTGGCAGGGCAGATTGCTCGGTTATGTCTCCCACACCAATGCATCCTACCTCAACCCCTCTGCACTCGTGATGTACTGGCCACATCCCCTTACACTACCTGGCCCTCCCCTGCATCCCCATGTCTCCCCTCCACCCAGCAGAAGCTAATTAGCTGCTTGAGGGACTGGAACGTGGAGCTTCCTACTGGCTTCCTCACTGACCCTGGTAGTGGGAAACTGGCAGAAAGTTCCTTGCCTAACAACAGTGGGTTTCAATTAACAAAGGCAACTGGGCCTGCAGAGATTATCATCACTAAGTGATGCACTTTACAAATGCATCACTTAATAATAGAAATTCTAGTCCCAACTGGTATTGAGGATTACCTGAATATATTGGAAATACTAGATATTAGCAATAGTGACTAGTCCAAACACAATTTTCACTGAACAGCACAGTTTCATATATTCATATATATATAAACACATTGTTTGTATATCTATGAAAAAATAAGCACAACATACTTTTAATTCTTCTACAGTAGCTTTAATTTTAGCATAACCCATATGTTGTTTCCCCATCAAGTGATCATCAACTCTGGACTGTGCATCTCCTACAATTAAAAAGGCTCCACAGACTTCACAAACTTCCATTTGCTTTTCCTGGGCTGCAAAACTTTCAATGGTCTGGAAAATAAAGATTTTTTTTAAATAAATGCAAAGACATTTCAAATTCTTTCAAGCATAGAGTTCAGTTTTTTTCATTTCTGTGCTCTAAAATTACAACAAAACAGGTGTCCTATTTATGAACTGATATTTGAATTCAAAATTAAAATTTTACATTAAAAATTTAAATCAGAAGTTATTAAACATAATTTCCCTAAGAACACAACCAGCATATTATTGGGGCTTGCTGGCCCCAAACATAAGAAATTTAATTCCATAATAATTCTCCCTTACAACAGGTATTTTAACATGAAGAAGTTTCTTCATGTTCAATTCTACTAGGCTATGTGAACCAATTCCAAAGCATTTTTGAAGATATATTATAGACCATTTGATGAAGATGTCCAGAAGAATACAGGTAAAGGACATGGAAATAAATATTTTCAGCAGTTCTTAGCTCAATATAGAATATATATTATTTTTAGTCTCATGAAATCAGAAACACCCAGGCATTAATTTCAAGAGCCACACAATATCAGTAGGTACTTGACTCTTCATTCAATAATCAATCTCCACAATATAAATATATATTGTATCAGTTTAAAATTCATGGATTTCAAAGTATGGTAACCAAAGGCTAGGCATTAGTTTTTCCATATGCTTAAAATGCCTTCCCCCCCCACCCCCCCACCCCAGAAATGGTAAGGACCTGTACCAGCTAAATTCAAGATCAGCAATAATGAGGGTGAAGAATTAGCAGACTGTCAAGAGACTTGGAAGGAAAAAAACACAGCAATAATAGCACTGAAAGAGATTGGATGTCTTGGAATCAGGATTTTTTTGAAAAGCACTAGGATTTGAGACAATCCAAGTCCAATCATAGCAAACTGGGCTAAGCTCCTGCAAAGATGCCAGAAAACTCAATTATGAGACAATAATTGAAGGAGAAATGGGCTTTGTGTACTAGTGCTGTGAAAAACCTGACATGTTGCACTTGCAATCTACACAAATTCTACTTCACTGGCCTTCTTCCAAATTTGACAATTTAATAAGTAGAACAGCAAACTGATTCATGTTTATGACAGTGTTCTGGGTTCATGTGATCCCCTATTGCAACCTTCTGATAAGCAATGTCAACAGGGAAGACAGATTCACTTCACAACCATGTTACTAACTTAACATCTGTAGTGATTCACTTAACAAATACAAGAAACATCATAAAATGGGGCAAAATTCACTTAGCAACTGTCTGGCTCAGCAACATAAATTTGGGCTCAAGTGTAAGTTGAGGACTACCTTTTTATATGAAAAACAAAAATAACATGGCTTGGCTAAGTCTGAGAAGAAAACCAAGTAAAAAAGAAACGATTTGAACTTGGAAAAAAATTCCAGAATATTTTGGAAGGAAATGCTGTCACTAATGTGAGTAGATTCAGTGGGATTTGAAATACTAAATCTTTAAAATGATTCCATTTTTCTTTATTCTATCTATGAATTATTACTTGTCACAGAATTTAAATTACTTTTATATTGTCTTTCTATGCCCACCCACTACAGAATACACACATTGTCTGACTTGTGAAGAATAAAAATATTTATATGAAACGCACACACAAACATTTTACAAAAATGCAGGAAAAAAACTTTATCAAATAGCTAAAATTTGATTTCATCTGATAATGGTTTTTAACCTTAAAGCAAAAGTTTTTTGTGACTCTTACTTACTGAAGTTGTAGATCTGAGCAGTTCTCTCTCCTCTTTTAACTGTTCAACAAGTTTCATCATGCCTTGAGCCTCCTCTACTTTTCCTTCAGAACCTAGTTCTTCAATCTATTAGAAAGCAAAAATGTTTTTAAGTTTTAATTTAGGTTCCTACATATTACTTTTATTTTAAATATATAGTTAAGATAATTCTACCTGTTGCAGAAGTACATCAATTTTATCAGTTAAGACTTGAATCTTTTCTTCATTTTTGCCAGTAGGTCCTGCTGCCTGCTAAATATAAAAAGGTAATTATTATCCAAATAAAACAGTCCTTTGCTTTATTGATTCCTATATCTATTGCAATACAAAGCTGCCATAAACTGAAAACAATAAAAATAGATTTATTTATATCTATTCAAAAATGAGAGGTGCCGGGGATAATGATTATAGATGAGCATAAGTATTTTAATTGAAACTTTCATATTAATCTGTTTCTAATAAATTCAACACAATTAGAAGGAAGTCATATGCAATGCAGTAAATCTGAGGTACTATTCTGTTACCCACATAATAAATAAAATGGACTTTTCTAAATAAATTAAATGATTTTTCATAATTATGCTTTAGCCTCAGGCAAGTCTATATGTACTGTATTGAATGTAACATAATGCTACCTTAAACTTGTGAAAAAATGTGAATTAAATTTTTTTTATTTTATAAAAATAAAAGTATTATTTTTATACTTACACCCGAGGACTGCTGGGTTTGAGATAATGCTAAACGGGCATGGCCTCTTCTAATTCGACGTTCAACTTCAGCAAGCAAGCTCTGTAAATAGCGAAGGAACTCTCTTTCATAGCCTACTTTCATGAATCGAGAACTCTTCTCATACCTATCAATGTCCAAAATGTATCTGAAGGTTAATAATAAAGACAGTGTATGTTTAACCAAAATACATGGCAGATACATAAAGAAACTATGAGCTATTCAATTTCAATTAATATTGGATGGGTCTTTTGTATTGAAATTATTCTTTTTAGCTATACCTATTAGAAACTTTTTAAGCAAAATTACACATATACTTACTGTTTTCTTAGGTTTTCATCATGAATCTTTTCACATGGACCTGAAAAAAAATTATTATTATTATTAATAATAATAGGAAAGTGTTAATACTGTGCAAAACAAAAACCAACAAAATTTCAAAAAAATCTTCCTTAAGCAATGTTACATTTTTGGTAGCACAATGTTTAAACAATACACGTAGTCCTCAACTTACGACCACAATTGAGCCCAAGATTTCTGTTGCTAAGCAAGACAGTTAAGTGAATTTGCTCCATTTTATAACCTTTCTTGCCACATTTAAGTGAATTTGGTTTCCCCATTGACTTTGTCAGGTCACAAAAGGCAATCACATGACCCCGGGACACTGCAAGCCTCATAAATATGAATCAGTTGCCAAGTATATGAATTTTGATAATGTGACCAGGGGGATGCTGCAAGCATTGTAAGAGTTAAAAATGATCTTAAGTCTCTTTTTTCACTGCTATTGTAACTTCGAATGGTCAATAAAGGAACTGTTGCAAATTGAGGACTACTTATAATAAAGGTAGTATCATTATGAGAATGATAAAGCTATAGTTGTGAATATATACAGAAATAGATATTTTTCAATGTCTTGGTTCTAATTATTATACTGAGTCATTTATTATATTTTATAGTTAATATTTATTTTTATTATATAATAAACAGCTTCTTAAATAAATTAATCAACAAATTTATTAAAACAGCTGTGTGCATCTCCATATTACAAATTATTATACTGATGAATCAAATCTTAAGACTGGGATATAATTTTGTGGCTGTTAGATCTAAAGCATGATTCAAAGAATAGGGCAATCTATCAGAACATAGTGTACCTGGAGAAAGGCTATGAAAGAGATTGAAAAGCTAATGCTAAATGGTATTTGCAAAACTAAAAAAACTATTTTGTTGTTTTGAAACCTAATATGCATGTTAAAAATAAACAAAAAGCTTAGAATATAATCTATTAAGAACATTTGCATAATTAAGAGTTTAATCAATTTTAAAGTAACATTTAAAATATTCTAAAGAGATAGAGTTATACCTATCATTAAATTTTAAACAAATTACTGCATAAAGGGAACACTCACCTAAATCAGAACGAGTATTTGTGAATAATTCAGCTGGACAAAATCCACAAAGATAGTATTTACAAACCTGAAATGTAAGAATAAGATTATAATTATTTTTTGCCAATATTAAATTTACTCAAATAAAAATATCCACAATGTACCAGTGCCACACCCCTCCCCTTTTGCACTGAGAGCTGCTCTCATTTTCTAAGAAGATACTATTAGAAAACTTAGAATAACTGTATTGTCACTTTAAATGTTCACTAATTGGCATACATTAAAATGAAAATTTGTTGCATACAGCTCTCAAAAGGTCACCATCTCCAATATACATTACTTAAGTATGACAAAATAAATAAATAAAAACTTATGCATATACCCACATATATATGACAGAGAAACAACTTTCTAAATTCTATAGAAGCTCATGTTACTGAATAGAAGCACCTACTGGGCTCTGTCCCACATGGAAATGGAAGGTATTATTCCACTTTTAACTCATTGGTTTTATTTTTGTCTATTTTCCCCTAGATATTTTGTAGAAATTAATGCTTTTTCTTGCCAGGATTCTATCTTATTTATTACATAATTCTGATATTCAAGCTTCTGTCCTGTACATTAAGTTCTAATTTTTAACTTGCATCAATGCTTGTTCTTGGCTGTCTTTATCAGCCAATTCATAGTTTTCTACTTTAACAGTTTGACTTGAAGTAAACCTCTGCATCCATTTTTTGAACTGCAAGTACAATCTAGCAATATAACTATGGGGATGTAATGCATAGTCATAGATTATCATGCTTTTTGTTCCATTTTTTTCCAATTCAGCTTATGTCCAGTTAATAATTCCAGCAGTGTATTATGTCACAGGTATGATTCATTTATTGATGGGCTTTGATGGTGTTTCCATAGTTTAATTTCATCTCTAACAATTTTCTCATTCTTTGGATGTATTCTTTATTACACACATTTTTAACTTGTCCATGCTTGATGTTATCCAACTATAAAATGCCCAGATATTTGTAAATTCATCCTGATGTCTCCTGATAATTTGGCCATTCAGCATTTTCATTCCATTGCTGTTTGTGATTTTACCCTGGTTTATTGCAACTGTAGTTCATTTCACTAGGCCAACTTCCATTACTATATCTGTGCTAATAATTCTTATACTGTTTGCCAATGACTGGATTTCATCATTATGGTTTGCCACATACTGAGTTATGTAGATGTTTAGACTAGATTTGGCATTTTTCTACATTGAATCCTTCCCAAAGATATTGTTGTTTGATGGTGTTGAAGTATTGTTGCAGGGTGCAAGCTGTTCCAAGTAAAGCTGTCCTTGGAAATTGACTGGTGATGATTTTGTCAATGTCAATGGAGTTCAAGTAGTGCATCACTTGTTTTAGAACTGCACCCAAGGCACCTATCACTATTGGCACTATCTTTGCTTTCTTTTGCCAAAGCTGTACTACTTCTATTTGTAGATCTTTGTATTTTGTGATTTCCCCAAGTTCTTTCTCTTTTCTTCTAGGTACTGCCACATTCACTATCTAGACATTTTTGTCTTTTTTTAAAAAAAACCAACAATTGCTATGTTATGTTATGGGTGTTATGTGAGAAGTGCTTGTCTGTTTGAATTTTAAAGTCCTAGGGCACTTTAGTTTTATTTTCTATTACTTTGCTGTTTTGTGGTCCCAGCAGTTCTTGCTTGTAGGCAAATGGTATCTCTTGCAGATATTGCAATGTGCAGCGTTGTTGCTACTTTGTCATGTTGTTTGTAGCCAGTGGGTGCAATATTTTTGCAGCAACTAATTAAATGGTCCACTGTTTCTTTAGCTTTTTTGCAGAGGCAGCATTTGCTATCTATTGCTGTCTTCTCAATTCTGGATTATATGCATTTGTTCTTATTAGTATGACTGGTGGCACAGTCAGCCAGATGTTTAGACTGAACTTGGCATTTTTATTCACCTACTGAGTCCTTCAAAAGACCAGGGATAGGCAGATGTTGTTTGATGGGTGTTAAACGTGTTGTCGCAGGATATATACTGTTCCAAGTAAAGGTGCCTTTTGCAATTGACTGGTGATTTTGTCAACACAGATCATGTTCAACTGGTGCTCCAGATATTTTGGGATTGCACCCAAGGTGATTATTTTATTCCTCCTTTTTAATATATAATTATTGTCTATTTTCCCCCAAAACACAACCCTGTGAGATGAGCTAGGTGAGTGTGTGTGACTGGTTTAAAGTCACCATGGATTCAGGGGATGTGGTGCCACAGTGGCTTAGTGATACTGGAATTGCCAGCCAGAAATGGTTGCTCTCTGGCAGTTCAAGCCCAGCTCATTATACCAAACAGCCTCACAACATTACTGGTGTTATAAAGGGTATTTTACACTGTTTTAATTTTATTATTGTTAGGTCATTAAACCACCCAGAGTCAAGTATGACTAGTGGTATAAAGGCCAAATAATCATATTAAGTAAACAGATAGACCAACAAAAGCTTAGATAAAACAGTGATGTTTCACATGGGCTAAAAAGTAAATGGAATTTGAAAGGGAGAAATATAAGGCCTAAGTATTGAATAGGAATGTAAAGCCTAAATATTAGATAAGGGAGATCTGGCTGAGAAGTAGCAGCTGAGAAAGGAATCTGGATATGTTTATCAACCACAAGTTTAATAGGAGCACATAGTGCAGGACAGCTGCTAAAAAAGCCAATGCATTAAGAGAACAGGCAGTGGCACTGGGGCTAAAGTAAAGGCTCAGGGACAGTAGTGGCTGGCTGAAACTGCTGAAGGCCCAAGTCTCTACTTCAGTTCCAGTGCTGCTAAAGAGTGCAGGTGTGCAGGGCACCAAAAGGAGAGGGGAGAGGAGCTGAAGTCCATCTGCAGTCTTAAATGTGGGTGAGCTGCCAGGTGCTTGAATTTTGAACATGTGGGCACTGTAACTTTAGGGACTGTTCAGTGCTATTACACCTGTCCTTAAATAACAACCATTTGTTTAGTGACTGTTCAAAATTGCAACAGTGCTGAATGGACTTACAACCTATGCCTGGACTTATTGCAGCAGTCCTGTAGTCGTGTAACTGTGATCTGGGTATTTGGCAACTTTATGCACTTACAGTGGAGAGCCCTGTAATCATGTGACTGCCATGTGCAATCTCCCTGCTGGCTTCTCCAGAAAGTCAATGAGGAGGCCAGTAGGGGGTTACAAACTGCTGTAGCCTGCTCAAAGGACTCCCTTTTGTTTCTGGAAGTTGGATGAAAAAGGTTCATTATGAAATAGAAGCAGGAAATTCTGCTTAAATTTCAGGAAGAACTGTTTCACTCAATCTCCTTGACAGCAAAAGTGTGCTTGGCTGAGACTCTCACTTAAGATTTTGGGATGGAGTTCCCTTCTGTACACAGAGGGAAGGGGAACTCCAATCCAGCACTTGAGTTCCATTCTGCGTATCCTCATCTTTGACTGTCAGTTTTGTTGTCTGATTAACAATTCACAGTCACTTAACAATTGCAATAAGGAGAACTGAGATTGCAGTCATTGGTGGGCATTTTGCTTAATGATCACAATTTACAACCTAAATTCCAGGCTTAATTATGATAGTAAGCCGAGGACTACCTGAATCTTTGAATGGTTGGTAAACAAATGCTCAAGGGGAAAATACCTGTACATTATAAGAACACTGTTTATTTTTTTAAAAAAAAAACTCTGAGTTCCCAGATGACTAATACAAAGTGGCTCTGGAACATACTAGTAGCATGGAATCAATCACTCTCCTGGTTCCCATGCCTGTGAAAGCAGCCAAGATTGTCAAGGATTTTAAGGTGAGCTGTGTCAGGGTTAGATGAATTCTGAGCAGCATGGCGTTCCAGAACGCAGGGCCCACTACGGAAAAGAATTGCTTTCTGGATCCTGTGAGAATCCCTAGTAAATGGGACCCAGAGCATGTCCCCCCTGCCCAACCTAATGGGAAAGGTACAAATGATGGAAATGAGGCAATTCCCTCAAATACCCTGGTACTATGCCATTAGGGTTTTCGAGGTAACAGCCAGTACCCCAAATTGCACCCAGAAGCAAGCTGAAAGCCAGTGTAGTTTGAGAAGCAAAGGTAGAAGGTGGGAAAAAATGAAGACATACAATTGCCTATGCTACTGCATTCTGGACTAACACAAGCTTTTGGATGTTCTTTGTGGGCAGCCCCATGTAGAATGCATTATAATAACCCACTCAGGAGGTGACCAAAGCATGACTGATCACAGTGCCTCCTGATCCAGGAAAGGGCAAAATTGGTACACCACATAAAGGTATATAGTATGTAAAGCCACCCAGCACTTTGAACAGGAGCCATGAATCCAAGGAAGAATCAAAGTTACTCCATATTGCTACAGTTGAACTGAAGTTTGTTCATCCCTATCTAGATTCCGAGAGATGACCTAAAGTTCCCTCCAACTCTATACTTCTGTGAACAAGCTATTTGTAATATTTCCATATTTTTGAGGTTTTGATTATTTGATATACTGATAAACTTGAATAGCACAGTTTTAAAGTCAAAAACTTATAAAATGACACATTTAGCATTTAAGATTCAAAATAAACAGGCACCACAGCATTCCCTCTTACTTGATGGAAAAGAGAATGGGATAGGTAGTACAGTAAAGCAGTTACAAGCAAACACGACTTTTAAAAAAATTTAATGTGCAGTAGAACTAATTCCAGGTACTGATTTTAAAAAAAAGCAAAACCCATCCCTTTATCCAGTCTAAAGTAGTGTTTTAAGCCTAAAGTGGGGAGTTAAAACCATGTAAATTTCTTCAAAACTACTAGGTTTAGATAACTTAACTAATTTAAATTTAATTAGTCTAATTTAATCAACACTCTTAACCAGAGAAGTGCTACTACAAGAGTTTATGCAAGTATTTCACTGCCTATTAAGATATACGAAAGTATGAAGGCTATTGCTTAACGCATTGTAAACCGCCCTGAGTCTCCGGAAAAGTGTGGCATATAAATCGAATCAATAAATCAATCACTCCAATGCAAGATACCTCATTTTTTCAATATACGCCAAAATAAATGCATGGGTTATTATTTCTGAAGTGAAACAAGCTATCTTTTTTCCATTATCTTAAGGAACTACAATATATTTTACTCCATGGCAGCCTATAACCTTATGAACATCTCTAATTCAGAAACATTTTACTCATCTGAGAGTTTTCTGAGGTAACCTCACAGTGGCATATAATGGATAGGAGAAAATGCTGTGCTCCTCCTCTTTAATGCGAGTCTTCGAAATTTTGGTCTTGTTTGATTACCCACTTATTTTATCTTTCTTTCTTTTTTTTAACTTAGCTATAATAGTCTCGTCCCCCCTCCCCCTTTAACCCTATTCAATGCGCTTTATGATTCTCTGTCCTTCCTACTCTCTGCAAACCGTATAGAGTTCTGCTCTGAACTAAAAATGTGGTACAAATTCACGCAGAATGATAAAAAAAAAAAGATTTACGACTGTGAAATAACATCCGCTCCTCAATAGAAGAAAACGGTTAGGGTTGAAAACTCTTTTGACTCCCACACTTCAAAACCTTCGCTTCCCTTTCCCGCGCGCACCTACCCCCTCCTCCACCCCCACGTTCTTAGGCGCCACATTTCCAGACATTAAGTACAATAATTCAATATACAGCGATTCAATATATACGGCGCGCGACGGGCCTCGTGGCCTGGCTTGTCCTCCATCTTCAGGTCCACGTCGTCTTGCACAACCCCCCTTCGAGTTTTCCCACCCTCTTTTCTCCCTTCGAAAGGCCTAACGCCTTCCAACCCGCGCAATCGCCTTCTTCCGACGCTACGCTTCCCAGGGTCCGGCTCCTCGTTCCTGCTAGCTTAGGCTCGCCCAGGCAAACTTCGGACTATGCCGCGTTTTCTTCTTCCCACCCCCAACCACCGAAAACGGCTGAGAACAAGGAGACCTGAGAGGGCAGAGGGAGGCCCAAGCTCAGCAACACTCACGCTTTCATGGTCCCACCGCACGTTACTGCGCTTTTCATCTGGGGCGAGGTTTCTATCCCGGCCCATAAGCTCGTCCAAAAGCTGGGCTGCCGACATCATGGTGCCGTCGCCCCAATTATTAACGCCTCGACTGCTTCCACTGCCTTACAAAACGCTGCAGCCTCGCCGCTCCGAGAGTGACAGAGACAAAATGGCGGCACCGTCGAGCCCGGGCGTTTCCCACAATGCACTGCGCTTCCCTCGCATAATCGGCCCCCGGGGCTTGTCGTCAAGGGCTCGCGAGGCGTCTGTAAGGCAGTCCGCGTCGCTATGGAAGAGGCGCGGTCGGTCTTCTGTTACTTTCCCTTCTCATCTGCAGGGCAAGAAGAAACCGGCAGCTGTTTACCATATCACAGATTTGCCCAAACAAGTTCTCTGCGGAGTCTTGCAACGCAGATTGCCCAGCAAGAAGTTTAAATATTGCAAACAAGGTTTTAATGCTGATTAGTCATACCCTTCCGCCTACACTATATTTGTGGATTTGGGGTTATTTAGAAAAATCAAATCTTCCATTTCAAAACTTTACCGGGATCTTGAAAAATACACAGTGTAGCTTTCGTCCTTTTGTATCGCACGTTCTTCAAATCTTTATAGAAAAATCCTACATTGATTCACATAAAACTCAAGAAATAATTTGCCCCATGAGATCACCAAGGTTCAATCCAGAAGAGTTCAAAATAAGAAAGAGGCATATAATTAGCATCACCACCGCATAAATAGTAAAGCAAAAGTTTGAAAAGAAAGAACTGTCAGAATCTGAATACATTTATTAACTATTAACTTACATTCAGCCTTTTTAAATCATAAAACTAGTGACCCTTGCTTTTACAGAGGTGTGTAATTGCCCTGTCTTGTTCATGATTCTTTACAGTGGTAAAGATTTCACTGCCTTCCATTTTTGAGGCCTTTGTCTTGTGTTTTCCCTTATTAAGAAAATAAAGTTTGCAATTTGTTTTTGGTTTGGAACTGCTAGAAATTGTCTCAGCGAAGTACATTACAGATGCAGGCTATAAGTCCTAAATACCATGATGTTAGTGTCACTGAATTCCATAGAATTTACTTTTGAGTAAACATGGTAATAAGCACACTTAATTTTCTATAATAGGGAAAACACTTTTCAAGTAGGTTTTAATACCCATCCCTCTACTTGGCCAAGAAAATGCTTCCTTGCCTGTCCCTGTATTGCTCCGGAATGGTATAAAAACTGCATCTTCACTATACAGTAAATGTTAAGATTAGTTTCCTTCATTACTCAAAACTACTTATCACAAAGTCATTATTTAAATTCCTGAGTTGTGATTGGGTAATTGGTTATGTATTATATTCGAAAGAATTTTTTTAAAATGTAATTTTAGTGTGTTAATAACCTTTTCAAGAAATTATTGGAAAGAAGTCCCAGAGTACAAATGACTGACATATAATGATTAATTTTAGTCTTCTGGTACAACATTTAACACAGTGTTTCCCAAAGCTGGGTAAATATCCCAAAATTGTGAACTTTGGGTAATTTACTTCGAGTAATTTATCACAATTTTGGGTAATTTATTCAGGTTTGGGAAACACTGTGTTAAATGTTGTACCAGAAGACTAAAATTAATCATTATATGTCAGTCACTTGTAGTCCTGGGACTTCTAGAAAAGGTTATTAACATACTAAAATTACCTACTCTGCTTTGGGCTTACAATGGCAATAAAACTGGGTGATCTTTTTATGAAAAAATGAAAACTGAATGCACAAAATGCTAATTGTGGAGATATCTATTTAAAATTAGATTGGAATATCTACAATTAACAAACACATTAAGATATGTATATAAAGAGAGGAATTCTAAATTGTTCTGCTTGCAAAAGTCCAAAGGAACACGGTGCACTCTTTTAGACTAACAAAAGAATAATTTTTTGTGAGCTGCAGCTTCCTTCTTTCTATTGATTGCATTGGAAACAATCCCGGAAAAATTCACTACAGTATCTAGGTTGATGGAAACGTATTTTTAAGGTTACCACACTGTTTCAAAAGAGATGGCTTTCTGTTAATTTATCCAGTCTGTTTTGCATTTCAGCCTGCCCGATATCAATTTAAGACTGCTCGAAGCAGTTTGTGAAAGATCAAATGGAAGCTGCTGAGCAATTTACTGTCTCAGTAAAAGCACAAATGCATAACTGCAAAAGCTCCTTTGCCAATAACATACAGGATCGATTGTGGCAAAGTGGATATATTTTAAACAATCATTCGGTTTTTCCAACGGAGAATGAAACCATTTCCTTTTCTTTCTTTTTTTTGATTTCCTTTTTGCTGTGTGTCGACGGTCTACGCGTCGGACGACTGGTGGGAACGAAATGTGCAGGTCGCTGTTGTCTCATTTAATAGAGTCCCCCAGAGAAAACGGAAGTAGAAACGACCGAGATGTAGTCTAACTATGTAATTAGGGAAAATGGCCTTCAGAAGTGTCAGGCTGATTTATGAGCAGTAAATAGAAAAGAATTACCGACGCGTTTATAATTAAAAGAATAAAACCCGAGTCTTCTTTTTTGGGGACTGACGGATTCAGCCGGCCTCTGATTGACTAGCACGATAAAATGATCCATCATCTACAGTAGTTAAGTAGGCAGGTAGGCGGGCAGTTGATAATCCTAAAGTTGACTGGGGAGAGAATTTCGTAACATGACTTCTGCAATAGAGGAAAAAGAGCTACAAGAGAGACTGAGAGAAGCTGCTGCTTTGGGGGATATTGAGGAAGTTCGGCGATTGGTGGATTTTGGAGCGAGTGTGAACTCTCAGAATGAAGTCAACGGCTGGTAAGTATTTGACCAGTAATTATCTGACAATTTTCCCATTCATGTCTTTTAAAACATTATTTTTTGGTAATCTTGCTTCAAAAAACACATTTTGGAAGTATTTTCATCCAATTCATTTCAGTTGTTAAAAGTAAATTATTATTTTTTTATTATTGCTCAGCTTTGCCATGTTAAACATGTATAACTTGTTGAAAAAAACGATTAAGCCTTTTGCTGGTTTATAAACTTTGCATGTTATATTTAAGTATTGTTTTAATTTATTCTATTTAAATTGGTTTCTTACATTTGGTTGTAATCCTATATTACCATATAAGAATAATAGATTGTTGTTGATAATAGGTTGTTGTTGTTGTTGTTGTTATTTAAGAGTTATATGTAAGATCCAATCATTTATATATTTTCATTGTTATAGAAAACTATGAAGTAATTGTTAGAAATTTTAAAATATAATTTCAGATTTATTTTATTGCTCTTAAAATTATTTTTGAGTTTTTTAGAAGTGCCTGATATGTTTCAGATCTAGATTTACAAAACAAATCTTAACTTTAAAAGATAAATCTGTTAGGATTTCTGTTGTTAGGTTTTGTGGGTGAATCTGATATTCTGTTGATTTTAATAATATCTTGATGCTAGAAAATGTGAAGATAATATATTCTATTTTTGCTGTATATATTCGGTCGGTGTGTCTTTTATATAATTAATACATTGCATTTATTGTGACAGTTTTGTAATGTAATATGGAGAGCTGATTTCAGAATGTTCTGTGTTAGTAATATATTGCCAAATAGTTGTGGAAAAGGAAGGAACAAATAACAAGGAGATTTTTATATGTTATAAAATATTCCGAGATAATTTTGATCACATCAAAAGTGTTGGAAAACTTTATGATAGATTAAGTAATTCTTTATAAATTGATTATATGCTGTCAAATCAACTTTTAGCAACTGAATCAATATTCTTCCAGGACGATCTGTTTCCAACTTGGCCCTTTAATTGTTCCAACCTGCCACTGCAATCAAGTTCATCCATCTTGCTGCTAATCATCTTCATTTATATCATTATTACCTAGAGTTCCTTAAAATGAGATCCTTGCACAATAGTTCTGATATGGAATTGTTAATAATTTAACAATAAGGATAACACTGCAAATTCCTTACAAAACACAGAATTGGTTAGACATTTATGGTTTTATCTAGTGTTTTATAAAAGTTGATGTAAATTTTTGGTAGTCTCAAAGGAAACCCTATTGCTATGAAACAGTAGCTTTATATTTGTAACTTTTTATACACAATGCTCTTAGGTTATTATTTTACCATTTTCTTACTGAATAGCAAAAAAACCCTTTATATACAGTAATGGTAAAAAAGAAAAAGGGTTAAGTTTTGATCAGACATAATTGCATTCAAATACCTGTTTGTCTAGCAAGTTCACTTCCTGGCTGTCATTTAGCACTATTATCTTAATTTTATTGAATTGAATATATGTGGTATAGCTTCCAGAGAGACAAAGGGTACACATGATACAGAAAGAAATAATTTTTCAGGATAACATGGTGATAATATTAGAGAAGACATTCTGTTGTGTCTCAGTTCAATGATTCCATTCCACCAGCTACATCAGCCAGATATAGCATAATTACTTGTGCTCTCTGAGCTTGGTTGTATGTATGCAGAGCTTTTATCAACCAACTAGATAACATCATCTGTGCAACTGAGTGTGAGTAGCTTGCTCTGCCAGTTTTGGTGGGGGGTGTGGTTTTCTGTTTGGTAGTTCTTTGATCAGAGTATTCTTTTCTTCTTGCTTGTTTGTCTGGTGTTAATTTCTGCTTATGTAGGCATTGGCTGCTGAAGAAGGTGTGTTCCAGTTTTTTTCTTAGCCATTTTATTGTTTCTTTTGAATGATATGTAAATATGGTTGTTTTGTTTTGGATTTAGCTTGATGTAGGATGCCCACAATTTCCTCCAAGGCCACCTGTCAAAAGAAGAACAGTAGCAGAAGAAAAGCAATGGACCTCTCCACTCACTCGTCTATGTACACACAAAAATACACAAACCTGATATACCTCTTTGCCCAGATGTATTGTTACAAGACTCCCCAACATACACCATAGCCAAAGAACTTACTCAAGAGCTTAGACATCCTATAGTGGGGAACAGATATTCTATTAATTCCTCACTAAAGTGCCTCCAGAAAACCAAAAACTTAAATATAGAAGTTGAAGTTATATTTTTAAGTCATAGCAGTTTTTACACCCATAGATCCAGAATTAGGGAAAATATCCCTGGCAGCACTACTACACAACACACCTGATCTAGCCAAATACAATAAGATTTAAATACCTAGAATCTTGGACCTCACTACTTAAATTTCAGTTTGATAGACAAATATAACAATGAATAGACTAGAATAGAATTTTTTATTGGCCAAGTGTGATTGGACACACAAGGAATTTGTCTTGGTGCATACGCTCTCGGAGTACATAAAAGAAAAGATACGTTCATCAAGAATCATAAGGTACAACACTTAATGATAGCCATAGGGTACAAATAAGCAATCAGGAAATAATATCAATATCAATCGTAAGGATACAAGCAACAAAGTTGCAGTCATACAGTCATAAGTGGAAGGAGAAGGATGATGGGAATGATGAGAAGATTAATAATAGTGCAGACTTACTAAATAGTTTGACAGTGTTGAGGGAATTATAAATCAGACAAACACCCATGTAATCACCACTCTCAGGACTTATAGCTGGGACTGTAATTCAGCATCTAGAAACTCTAGCACTCTCACACCTACAACCAAAAGTATGGATTTGGTATGTAGACAACACCTTTGTCATATTATAAAGGAACAGCTAGAGAAGACACATGAAATATCTTCAGAGGAATAAAATTCAGAAGGGAAGAAGAAAACAATAATACTGTGCCCTTTCTGGATATTGTCATCAGCAGTGTAAAAAGGGCAAATTAGAAATGCAAGGCTATCAGAAAAACAATCCACACTCACCAAATGCTCTATTACAAAAGTAACAGCCAAATTTCCTACAGGAGGAGCTGTGTAAGAACATTATTTAAATTAGTACAAATGTACTACAGCACCCAGAACATCAAAAAAAGGAAACAGACCCCGAACAAATCTTCCAACAAAATGGATACCCCAACTACTTTTATCAAAAAGTGCCTGACCACTCAACCTGCTATAATGCAATTAACACCAACTATGAAAAGGATAACACTACAATACATCAAGAGCAGATCAGAAACAATCAAAATAGTATTAGAACAACAAGGCAAACTACTATCTGTACTGTATATCAACATGGTGGAAAACTCACAGACACTAGCACTGATGATATTACCTGGTTGGGTAATGAAAAGTCTGCAAGCAAACAACTAAGCTCAGAGAGCACCAAGAACCCCACAATCCAGTTCTGAGTCACAGATGTTTTCTTCCACTAGTCTTTGGTGGAGGCTGATTGAAAGGGAGCAAAGTTGCTGGAGGGATTATTGCATCAGACTGACAGAAATTGTAATTATCTTTAGTCCTTTTGTTTCCAAACTATTGTCTAGCTGAAGTAGCATCTGTGTCTACCAGTAAGGTACTGGTTTTCATGGAAGAACTCTAAATCCAAATAATTTTAGAAAAAAGATTAAGGAAAGAGAATGCTGAAAGAAAGTCATTTTACTTTAAAACATTTTGATATAAGACCAACATATGTATTAGCAGTTAGCTCAAACATTGAGGATTTAAATTGGCAAAGGGAATTTCCCCCAGCAGTATAACATTTTGCTATCCAACGTAATTTGAGATTGTTGAACTGAGAATGATTGATTTGCTGTGAGGAAGATATCTATTCTGAAAACAAATTGCATTCTAATAAGTGAATTTTATTGGTAAAATATAACTTTACAAGTGAAAGTTTCACATTGTGAACAGAACTACCGTAACTCTTTGATTGGTCAAGATAAAAACAAACCTTCTGGGGTGAAGTGTGCTTTTAATCTTCATTTGGGGTGGGATGAAAATGAGGTGTGTGTGCCTCAGATATTGGAAAACGTAAAATATATTATTCTTGCTACTTGAAGACCTAAGCTGAAAGCATGACATTTCTAGCACTGTCTTTTTGTTTTCTGAGAGGTGTCCAGTAGGTGTCACTATAAGGATATCTAAATTGTGACACAATTGCTTAATAAAACTTAATAAAACTTCCCTTAATAAAACTTCTCAATAAGTCTGTATCTTTTTCTTGTACAGGACTTGCTTACACTGGGCCTGTAAACGAAACCATGCCCAGGTCGTGGCATACCTTCTAGAGGCTGGCGCAGATAAAGACATTCTCACTGTTAAAGAAGAAAAAGCATTCCAGTTAACATCCAAAAGGGAAATTAGGAAGATGCTGGGAGGTAAAATATAATTTGACAGGTCTAATATATTATAGAAAATTAGAATGCTAAGGAGGTGGTTTGAATCTCTATTGAAACCCTAAGTGATCTCTTGGGGTCTTTTTATTTTGTGATCTTGAATTAGAATTATTAGTAATGTGGCTACAGGTAGTCCTCAACTTACAATAATTCATTTACTGATTCTTGTAAGTTACAATGGGATGGGAAAAAGTAACTTGTGACCAATGTAGCCTCCCCACTACCACATTATCAAAATTCGGATGTTTGGCAACTGATATGTATTTCTGATGAGGTGATGTGATCACCTTTTGTGACCTTCTGATAAGCAAAGTCAACGGGGAAGCCAGATTCACTTAACAACGGTGTTAACTGCAATTCATGTAATTGTGGCAAGAAAGGTTGAAAAATGGAGCAAAATTCACTTAACTGTCTTGCTTAGCAATGGAAATTTCAGGCTCAGTTGTGGTCGTAAGTCAAGGACTTCCTATATTTGAACCATTCAAATGTTTAATAAAAGAATCAGACTGCTGAATTTTAATTTGCTGAAAATGAAGCCCTGTATTACATACAAATATGTTACATACTATGTGTGCTGTATATTTAATACCTATTTTCTCAAAAGGGTTTGATTATATCGTAACCTTTGTTGCTAAACATAAATAACTACATATATTTTTATGTACATATTGTAACCAAACCTTTTTTTCCCCCTTCCTTAGTGGAAGATGATGATGAGCTTTTGGATGTGAAGAAAGACTTGCCAATTATCCCAAATTATTTATCTAATCCGCCTTTTCCTTATGTGTATAACTCCATGAGTAACAGCACAACCAGCACCTCAACTTCCTCTTTGAATGGAAGACTTTCTCCTCCTTTACAAAAACACAACATGGACACTCCAATATCTTTGTCTCCAGTACAAACATCTGGCACGTCAGTATTGCAACATGGAAAGGCTTCTGTAGGATGTGATGGAGACGTGACAAAGGCAATCGCTATAGAATGCCTGGAGCCCATTGTTCAGAATGGCCATGCTCATCAGCTCTCTGTTCCTCCAAGCAGGACACACTGTTCCCCAGCTGGATCTATACAACCAGAAACCCAGCAACCCAGTGGCCCTTACACGGGAGCTGTCCCAGCATTTCAGCCGTTCTTCTTTACTGGAGCAATTCCCTTCAGTAATATGCAAGGTAACACTTATGTAAAAAAGTTGTATGGTTTCCAGACAATTTAAGTACAGGCATCATTATCACAATTTCACAAAACTCTACAAATATTTTTTTTCTTCATTTAGAACTTTTGTTGCTGTTGTAGTCAGGGTAAGAAGATCTTTTAGGTAACTGTGAGTAAAATCCAGTAGAGTTTCTGGTTCCTTTTTTTTTGGTGACACGCTGAGAAAACATTCACTTCGAAATCATTCATATATTCATACATTGATTTGAATGTGCGTGATAGGCAAGAAGATTGTGATGCGCACAACTTCTAATTCTGATTTTTGCGTATATTCAGCATGATGCTTGAAAGAGCTTAGAAAGTAAAAAAAAAACTTAGTACGTGAGCTCTGTTTGTATGATTGGGAACCCGTTGAACAGGCCAACGTGAGCAGAATCTGTCATTCAGATTTTTTTCAGGGGTTATATTAAATGCACATGGAAATCGATCACAGGCTCCACCTCAGAACATCTTTTTCCTGGGATACTACTAGCTCAAGTGTGTGTATGTGTGTCCACAGAGTGATATGGCTACTTTAGATTTACAGAACATCTCTTTTGTTAGATCAGTAGCACTATATAAGAGGGCTGTGGGAAACATTTAAAAGAAATGCTGCATAACACATGTAAGTATTAATAAGTACTTCTCTTCAAAGAGGATCTATATTGTTTTTGCAAGGCTAGCCTTGCAAAGGCTGGTTGCTTTGAAATGTATATATGGTTGGTGCACAGGAAACCAGCTGCTTAGTGTTGCGAAATATTTTTTTCAGACACTTTGCCTAGCACTTTAATGTAATCTTCTTTTAGCATGAGATGTCATGCTTCAGCTTCATATCAGAATTGGTTCTGGACCTCTCAAATTAATCAGAGTCTATTTATGATGTGCTATTTACTCTATTTTATTGCTTTTGTCATTTCAATGCATGTCCCTGATTTTTGGTCAGAAAAATAAGCCATACTTTTAAAAAAATTGCTGGATGCATTCCTGATAGAAGGTAGAAATAAATTTGGTTATATTTATTTAAAGTTTATTTTTTAATTTACCTGCTACAAAAGGTTATAGCAGCTACTGTGAGGAGCTCCCTTTATTTTATTCCTATAATAGCAATTTTGGGAGGCAGTTTGGACTGAGAGGGAGTGATTAACATCCAAGTCATCCATTGAATATATATCACTAAGGGTGATTTGAACCTGGGCCTTCCCAGTCACAATCAGATTCTTTAATTGCTGCACCACAGCAATTTATTTATGAATTGGATCCCATAGCAGAAAGGAAAAAAGAAATCCAGCTTACTGCTTTTAAATATACTTGATCTAAAATCTGCTCCCAACAGGTACCCAGGGACAAAGGGGAGAAATAGAAAATATTTTAGCTTACTTTTTTTTATTGTGCTACAAGATTTACAATAATTTAAAACATTTAAAAATGTAATATTAAAATCCAGGTTTCTTTACAAAAATTATACAAGCAATACAATCTCATAAAAAGCTAGTACTGAAAAAAGTTTGAGTTAAAATTCAATCTCTTTGGGAAGTTCATTCTAAAGTCTGAGCACGAATGTGACATGATTTTTGTTATCGAAGATAAACCACTTGTACTATTGTGTATTTGATAGATAAGATCTTAGTATTAAATGCTGTTCATTTAAGATAGCTATCATCCTTTGTAGGAACTCAATTTTCAGGGCTTTTAATAAAACATTTATGGCCAACTTCTAAATTGAAGACTGTCAAGGTGCCAATGATTCATTGCAGTGATTTTCCATTTATCCAAAGAGCAAAGCTCACAAGTCTTTATTACTGTTGTTTAAATTTGAGTCACATTTCTGAAGTGCAACCTTTTTTTATACACTAAGAACAGAGTTAGAAAACTGCTACATGTCTAACTACTACTAATTACTAGATACTAACAACAGTCTTTCTATTTGTGTATTTTAATTAGAACTGGTACTTAAGGTCAGAATTCAAAATCGTACCCTGAAGGAGAATGACTTCATTGAAATTGAATTGGATCGACAAGAATTGACTTACAAAGAACTGCTTAGGGTGAGCTGCTGTGAATTGGGGGTTAACCCCGAACATGTGGAGAAAATCAGGAAGCTTCCAAATACAGTGTTAAGAAAGGTACTTTGTTTTATTTCAGTTATTTATGAGTGGCTTGGAGAATTTATGACTTTCTAAGTCAAATCCAGCAGATATGTATGTTGGTCTGTTTAGTGTTTCACAACTGCCTTGCTTTAGAAATCTCAAGAGGATTGCACAAACCTAGGAGCATTTGGCTAGTCTAGCCAAAACGTCTAGCGGGGGGGGGGGTGCTGGGGGGCTGCATTTCACTTAGTGAATCTCATTTGGCAGCCTTTGTTATATATTTAAGGGCTACATTAAATATATATGTGAGTCTGAATGTATGAATCGGTACAGCAATTTCATTCCTCCTTTATGTGAGGGGAAATCTCTCTGAATTATTTATTTATTAAGATCTTTTCAATAATATAAGTGCAAGTAGACCTCCACTTATGACCACAGTTGGGCCCAGAATTTGATTGTTGAGTGAAAGGGTTGTTAAATAGGATGCTACATGATCACTTTGTTCAGCAACCACAATCGTGACTCTCCCAGTTGTGGTCATTAAGTGACCATGCAGGTTGTTAAACAGAGTGCGCAGGAGAGAGCCCCAGCCTCCCGGGCATGGTGAAGTGGGAAGAGGACCTAGGCCTCCAATCACACCTGAGAGATCTGGGCTCTCCTTGCTCACAGGGGAATGATCATAGCAATAGCAACAGCACTTAGACTTACATACCGCTTCACAGTGCTTTACAGCCCTCTCTAAATGGTTTACAGAGTCAGCATATTGCCCCCAACAATCTGGGTCCTCATTTTACTGACCCCGGAAGGATGAGTCAACCTTGAACCTGGTGAGATTCGAACTGCCAAATTGCAGGCAGCCAGCAGTCAGCAGAAGTAGCCTGCAGCACTGCATGCTAACCACTGAACCACCATGGATCATGAGAAGTTCATGAGGGTGAAAACAATGGCATTTGCTCAGATGCTAGGAAATGTTAGTTTTCTGAGCTTTTCAAACTATAGCATTTGCTGACATTTTGCCTTCTAGTGAATGCCAGAATTCTGAGCATTCGGAGTGAAACACATTCACTAGCATTTTTGACAGATTTAAGATCAGTTCTTTCATTGGGATGAAGGGTGAGGAAATTGCGGTCTGCTGGAGGAATGGACCTCAAATCTGACAAAAATGCTGGTGAAATGCCATTGTTCTGGAAGGCTTAGTGCTTGGTGAATGCTCTCGCCTCTGCACCTCCAGAAGAGAAACTGCTAGTGAACCCCAGCATTCTGAGTCTTCCAGAATAATGGCATTAGCTAGCATTTTCACCAGATCTGAGCTTTGTTCCTCCAGTGCATGAGAATATATCCTGTCCCTGCACAGAGGCGTGTTAATCCTTTGGCATTCCACTGTTCCTTATGCTCACAACTTCCCCTGCCGGCTTCCCCATTGTTTTTCTGGGGAAGCTGGCAGAGAAGATTGCAAATGACAATCACATGATTGCAGGCCACTTGACAACTGGTCCTAAATGTGAATAGGTTGCCAAACACCCAAACTGTGGTTTGTGACGGAAAGGAGGGCCTGGCGTGACATTTTGCAATAGCTAGAAGTGTTACAAGCTGTGGAGCACCCATTCTGAATGCTTTTATGGACAGAAAGCCACCTGTTCTGAAGCTGGTATGATTGTGAATGGTCATTAAACAACTGGTTGTAAGTCATGAACTACTTGTATAGGACTGCTCTATTGGTCTTTTTGTCAGTCTCACAATAGATAACACTGCACTTTGTCATTACAAGGTGCCTAAAGTTGAATTTTATAGATAGTTGCTGCTATGGAAAACAAATCAGTATTTCAAAGATTGCCTAATTAATTGCATGTAGTGAGACATTTCCTACACAGAAATGGATTAATTAAATACCAATGTAATGGATTACTCATGAACCTAATTTCTTCCTTAGTGATCACTGACCACTTTGGAGTTCATACTGTTTGGTGATAATGCCAAATGTCACTGTCCAAAAGACTGTGATATACATTGAACCTCAGTTTATAAAGACTAGAAATGGAATTCTCCCATAAAAGTGACTAAAAGCTGAAAGATTGGGATGCAGTCTCAGTAAACATTCCTTTTTTTATGAGTGGATTTGTTAAGCATCAATATTACATTCTTTTTCTCTGCTCAAGCTCTGTTTTATTTTCAATGAACTCTGTAAGGGATTTGTGCAGCGAAATGCTGCAACCTGTGGGCATGAAAATTCTGGGCAATTATTCCCAGACTGACATGTGCAAATGCTGAAAAATTCACAGACATGGGAGAAATATTGTCATGTGAATAATAATGTTTGTTCTGTATTGTCCATTAGTCAGTGCAGACTAAGCTGTATACAATGCACCCACCTTTTAAAGAAATGTTGTCCTTCAGCAGTATCTGGAGTTATTGTACATGATGATACTTACAGTACAGGGCTCTTTTTAGATTTTGCAAGCATCTACTTCCAAATAAAGCTCATAACTTGTAAGAACAACATATCAAAGAGCTGAAACTGAGCCCCAAAGGCATTCACGATAACTAGTGCATATCTGCATAACTATCCTTTTTTGGTTATGTTCTAATGCTTTACCACGAAAATCTTGCTTCACTTATTTCTTTCGAACTTTAAGCTTATACCATAGGTTAAGTTTGCCATTTGTTTGACTCCAAATTAATTTCACTGAAAACTTCCCAGAAATTCATTTAACCACAACTAAGTTTTTCATATTGATCTCAGGAGGCTCTAAGTGTAAATTCCTAAAGACCTAATCTTTGTATTTATAAAGAACCTAAACTTATCACAAAAACTGCACATATACTAAAAATTGGAAAAATCTAGTTCACAGACTTGCAAAAGGAGAAGGGGACAGAAAGAAGAAAGCAACAAGCAATGTTTTTCTAATTATTTAATATTGTTCTAGATCAGTTGTTACCTGTGGTCCGTGGAGCTCTGGGGAGCTGCAATGTTGTCACAGGAGGTCCGCAAAGGTCTGAAGAAATGTATGATTTAAATCTTAAGTCTTGGGGGTCCATGGCCATGGTCCTTGAGCACCAAAAGTATTTAAAGGGAGTTGTTGAAGCAAAGATTGATAACCACTGTTCTAGATTGCTGCACTCCAACAAGACTCCCAGAGATTTGTAGTTTTCCAATTAAAATAAAGTTTAAACCTCTTTAATTATACATAGAAGTATAATTAAAAATCTAATTAAGTGGAATTTAAAGAATTTAAAGAGGGGCAAAATGTCTGTTCCAGCCAAGCAGTTCATGGAAAAAATGGTCAAATGTTTTGGTACTGTATGCCTTGTGGTGACTATAGGCATTGCTTCTAATTTTCTTTGTTTATTTCTTTAAGGACAAAGACATCTCAAGGCTTCAAGATTTCCAAGAACTGGAGCTTGTCCTAATGATGAGTGATAATGACTTTATGTTTAAAAATGCAGCACCAGCATTGACCGAAAGGCCTTGTTATAACAAGAAAGCATCAAAATTAACTTACTAAATATTGAATTAAAAGTTTCATTCTAGTATTTAACTATTAAACCTAGAACGCTCTAAGGGCTATATCATTAACTTCTACTGTACCGTGGAAAGTATAATTAAACGACTGAACATATATCTTTGAAAACAAGATCAGTTGAAACAATTGGACTTGTTTTTAATTTAATATGCTAAAGGTGATGATATCATACTTGCATTTCATAAACTGACAAGTGGAATACCCTAACCCATGAATGACCTTTCTTAAAAGGAAATTGTTTCTTCTTGGAGTACAACAAAATAAAAGTTCTCAGGGAAATAAATTAATTGTTCTAATAATTGCTACTAGTAAAAAGGAGGTACACTACATTGAAAGACTGAATATGTAACACATTTAATGCTGGTAACAAGATATTTCAAATGCAGTTAGTTGTCTAAGTAGATCTGAATGTGCAACTTGAGAAACAGAGAGAATTTTACAGGAAGGAGCAAGGAGAGATGTGGACCTTTGGACAATGGCCTATTGAATCGAGATTAATTTTACAGTAATCTCACTAATGCACATTTACATATTTTTTGCAGCAGCGCCTTGCAAATATATACCGTAAGTGAGGTGTCTTGCCATTGCTGATGGCAAGAGGAGCAGCTAATTTTGTGATCCCAGAGAAAAACCTATTTTACTACCTTTACTGATCCTGCCTGGGGTAAAGCATCGAAGAGCTTCTGTAAGAGACAGAGGCTGCACAATTTAGAAATTAAGGAAGTGGTTCCTTCCACTTGTTGATACAGTACAACAAGGGATGCTGCCAATGTTCTTAGGAAAATCTGTATTTCAGAAAGAAGCACATTGACTGGTTTAAAAATCTAGCCAAGTAGCTAAATCAGCTGTGATTTCTTCGAAATGGTGCTCAGATAAAATATTAGAAAATATACTTTACTATATTAATCCAGACTTTAAAAATAGTGTTAACCAAAACTCTGTGTATGTGAGTATAACCAAGAACTGCTTAGCAGTAAATAATGCAGAATGTTTGGTACTGTTTGGACTGATTTTCCTTCTTTGCTTTTCTTTTGTCTATTTAACCTTGAGTGTTTTCCTGAGGAGCAATCAGGATGTCTACTTGGTAGCCTGGTTCCAAGATGAAATTAGCACAAGTTCCTTCTGCCTCTAATTTTTGTCCTATTTATCCTCAGGTTCTTTAAAACTGTTACTTATTTAAAGGAAAGCTTGTAGCATCTTAATAGCAGAAATATTTTAATATCAAGATAAATAATACATCTTGGAATTTCTATGCATTTTTGACAGTGTTGCTTGCATTTCATATAAGCATGTCTAAACTTTTCATCATCTTGCTAATTCAAGTTCTGTAATATTTTGATGCCAAATCCCAGGAAAAAAAAAACAGTATGAAAAAGCATGGGACGCAGTACTACAATTAAGAATAAATTATTAACCTAGTTTTAGGATTCTGTGTAGCTGGTGGATTGATATCAATTCATTTATTTGTAGTCCAACGACTACATGCTATAATATAGATGGATTATATAGCTATCTGGGCAGTTAGGATTTAATAGGTGTATTTAGTTGCTAATTTCAGTTGCCAGATGTCAGTGTTCCTTGTCTACAGATTCAGGAATGTGTGCACAAGTGCTGAGAACATAAATTTAAGCCATTAGTGTCTGGAAAAAAAAAGACTGACCCAGTACTAGAGAATTAAGACAGACCTGAAAGAAGTAACCTGTATAACATTTTTAGAATACCCAGTGAAAAAAACAAATGTCAGAATTGCCAACCCAAGTCCTGAGTTCTGATTATATTTGCCAGACTTTAAATAATGAATTTGGAAAACTACTGTAATTCAATCCATGTCTTCATAGTAGGAAGAGTTACACTGTATGCTCTGCAGGATTAAATTTGGTCGTCTCCAAATTCATGCTGAGTTTTCCAGTTTCTATCCTCTCCATGTTACCTTAAAAAAGATGTGGGGAAGAATAGTGCCTTGGAGGGGAGAAGGTAGAGATTCTTAGATCTTGTCTATTTCCTCCTCCCCCCCCCATTGATTTTGGGGAAGTAGAGCCAGAAAGAACTTTGAGGATCTAGTTTTTTTTCCCATTAAGTGGAGAGCTGGATGGTCTAGCCCTCTGTTCTGTGGTCATTGCTTTTGTTTACCTCTGCCTGAATTTAACCTTTTGGTAAAACTGATTGAATATATTTTATAGAATCAGTTCTTGGAACCTACAGTGTCAAAATGTGTTCTGTGTCACTTTTTTCCCTTTGGATCCTATAAGGAACAATCTGGAGAGCTCTTATTTGTCCTTAGGTACAACGTTTTCTCAAACAGCTCATTTATATACTGTATGGGTGCTCCATCACTGGAGGTTTCCAAAATTAGACTGGATAGCCATTTGACCAGCATGGTAGAAGGACCTCTGAAGTCCCTTCCAGCCCTATGATTCTATGTTTGCCACTTCATTATGAAGAGGCTCTTTATTATTCAGCTTGATTTGCTAGGGGAGAAAGATAGTTTGTCTAGCAGTAGCTTAAGACTTTTCCCTATCCTGGGCAAGAGTTTTTGGAGAAGTTGAATTCCATTGTTGATTTCTGCATTTTCATCCCCTCCTCTCATGCTTTTGACAAACATATTGATGAAAAAATATCATTTACCTTCAATGACCCATATTGGTCACGTGATCTGTTTAAGATCAGGCCTAAAAGGATAGGTAATCCATAGGCTGAGTGTTCCTTTCCCCATCACTGAGATTGCCTTCTTAGCAAACTGATCGCACTTCAGTGACAAAGTTTTTCTTCCTTCAAAATATGAATGAGATAAGGAAGCCCATTTTCATTCTTAAGACTGCCCCCAAACCCTTAAAAAGCTGGACAAAATCCTAAATGGGGGATGCAGAATTTTCAGCTTTCCCAAATATTGCCCATCTCAAAGTGGAACTTCAAAATGGCACGAATCACAGTGATTGATAAAATATGATGATTAATTTTATCTTTAAAATCTGAAAAGTCTTTTATGAAGGTAGCTTAAAGTTGATAAACAATCAGTCTATTAAACAGTTTTTGATTTTAAATAACAAACTCCCTTTGGGATTGCTCTAATAATGGAAGTGTAGGCTAGAAATTTTTAAAGACAAAGTAGGAAGACATGGTTTGCTTAGATTAAAGGTAATTAACAATATTTGGAATGCCAGCTTGATATATATTGATATATAGATAAAACATTTTTTTTATTAAAATGTTTAACAGCTAAGCCATTTAAATAGGGTTTAGGGTTTTGCCCCAGCTAAGACCCCAGGACAGGGGAGGTGGGGTGATAGTGATCATCTGACAATCTGTCTTGGTCTTCAGGAGCCTCGCTCTCCAAGTTTCTGGCTGTGAGACCCAGTACCTTAAGTTGAGCTCACAAGATCAGTTGGGAGTGTTGCTACTGTACCAGTCTCCCTGTTGCATAGCAACCTTCCTGCTTGAGCTGGAGGCCATCTTGGGGCTGGCAATGGAGTTCCCCAGACTTATGGTCCTGGCGAACTTTAATCTATTATCCCTGGTTTTGGTCTCAGAAGCAGCCCAGGAGTTCATGACTATCATGGTACCCATGGGCCTATCCTAGATCATCTCCGGATATGATTTTCAATTTGCAGCAATGACAACATGACTTGGTGGGGGAACCTGTCTTCCCCCCCACCCCCTTGTCATAGTCCAACCATGCCTTGGTGTTCCTGAGATTCTCTTAGGCCACCCTCCCTCTGGAGGGAGGGTGGATCCGTTCAAGCAGTCCTCCCCCTGCGACTAATGGACCTGAATGGATTCCAGAAGTATCTGGTGGATATCTCAGGGGCTTTGCTGCACAGTCCTGCCGAAGCTCCGGTAATGTTCTGGAATCAAAGGACAGCCAAGGCTTTAAATCAGAGCGTGCCTGTGTACTCTCTTTTAACCCTTCACTCCCACTGCTCCCTTTGTTTCATTGGAGGGGCTGCAGGTTTTAAAAAGAAATAAAGGACGCTGCTGAAGGAAGGCAAGGGATGACTGTGACTACTACTTATAGTTGCCATTGAGGCCTTTCTCGTGGCAGTAAAAGTTGCGAAACATTTCCCCACTCTTATGAGCATTGCCCAATGGTCCTGCTCAAGATCACCCAATTCCTCCTGGGACAAGGGAGCTCGAATATTCATCTTAAGGGTCACACAGAGGAATTTGTTCAACACTTTACAAAGTTGCTCAGATTCATTTTCAGGTAGAATCCATGCATTCCACTAGATGCTTGGGAAGCAGTTATCTGGGAACAGTTTCAGACCTGTTGGACCTAGTGAAGTGGACAGGATCCTCAATGCTGTCAGTGCAATTGCCAGTCAATTAGATCCACGTACTTCCTAGTTGTGGAAAGCCTCCAGGATAGTGACTGCCAGATGGGTTCAGGCAGTGATTAATTCTTCACTGCAGAAGGGGACATTCCTGAGGCCAATCCTGGAGGTCCTGATTTGCCCTCTTCTAAAAATAACATCTCTTGATCCCACCTGCCTGGACAATTTTCATCCAGTTTCCAATCTTCCCTCTTTAGAGAAGGTGGTTGCTTGGCAACTTCAGAGGATCCTGCATGAAATGGATTATCTGGATCCCTTCCAATCAGGATTCAAGCTCAATTATGGGACAGAAACAACATGGGTCACACCTGATGGGGTCCAGAAGAGCTTTTTCTTCCATAGTCTTGCCCTTTGGAAATTGTACCTCCAGAGGTGAGATCGGTATCTATCCTTTTAACTTCCTTTAAGGGCTTGAAGACCTAGCTCTGCTAATTGGCCTGGGGCTCCAAGGGGGAGGGGCATTCTGGAGATGGCTATTGGATTAGGAAGGACCTCCCCCATCTCTCCCTGAATACTTGGTATTCCTCTCCTCCCCATCTTTTAATGGTATTTATTTTTTGTTATTTTTTGTTTTATTATTTTAATATATACTAGTTTTAATGTTTGTAAGCCACCCAGAGTAATTTCTGGATGAGATAGGTGGCACATAAATTCAATAAATAATAAAAGTTCTAGAATGATCTGAATTTCTACATGCTTCAGAGAGAAGCTTGATTGAAAGAGATCCATATTTAACTCTGGAATAGATTGTAATTTAAACACTAGCAGGGTCCTTGTTTCTCCTAGGAACTGGAGTTTGCAGCTCCACAGAGAAAGCCAATTGATTTATGACAATCAGTGACAGCCACTAAAGGTGCATAGCTGAAATATCCTCAGTTCATGTTTGCCTAGAGCAGTGTTGTTGCAAGGTTACAGCTTCTCATGTAGGTGTTCCTGAGTCTTGATTCAATAAACAATGATGTCTCTTTAGAAATTTTGTCAGCTTAAATATCCATCTACCCAATTTAGAAACTAATACACTGACATATTCAATACCAATTGAGTTTATAGCCCCTGCCATTCTCTTAAAACACAAAATGTGTTACATCAGTGAAATAATTGAAGGCAATAGAGCCATTTTGTGACATAGCCTAAATGTGGGAGATTAAGCCATATTCTATCACTAGATTGCAAGTATTTAGACCTACTAAATCACAGATAAATGAAAGGATATGGACTGCTATTGATCAAGTTTGCCTAGGGCAAATTAATTAGGATTTAAAGAAACTAGTTTTACCTGACACTTTCTGTTGCTATTTAAAAGGCCTAGGACTTAATCCTTGAAGGTGTAAAGCACGCAGATGCCCAATTAAAATAAGAGTTCATTAAGGGCTGCAATTTAAAGTCTGGGAAGAAAAATGTGCCGTTTCAGATAAAAGATTCAACTTATACATTTCAACATCTTTTAGGAAGAAGTAATGGAAAGAGAGAGGCCACAACCCAGCATAGAATCGGTGTGCTTAAGAATGCTCTATTATGTGTTGGAAAAGTGTTGGAAATGTATTAGGCTACTCATTTATAAGCAGATATCAACATAGATCTAGTATGTTGTTGAATAATCATTGTTTTAGTAAATACAGTACAAGTCACTTGAACATAATGCACAATTGCTGACATCTTTCTATGCACTCTGAGAAATATTTTTATATTGTGTAACTTCTGCAATTTATAACAGATGATTTTATTAGCTTTGCTAACCAAATATATTAATCTAATCTATTGAGTAATCCTTTCTTGACATCACTGGATATAGGGAAATCAGGACTTCCTGCATTGTTACATAAATAACCTGGTTATAATAAAGAATTACTTACATGTTTTAGGTTTAATATTATTTCTTTTGGGTTGTATCCTTTTTATAGTTAATAAAATGTTATTGCCCATAAAATGAGTGAGTTGCTTTTTTCATTGTAAATGATTGGTTCACCTTTATCTTTAATTCGAATAATTGTATGCTAGTTTTGTTGTGGAAGATTAACAATCCCAGCAAAGAGTTCAAGAAACATTTTTACCTTAAAAAATTCATTATTGTCTGCCATGCCATGAGAACCAACTGATCAAATGCACAGCTTTTTGACTGAAGTTAACTTCATGAAGAAATTTATAAAGAAACAAAAACAGAGTTGCAGTGATTATTAATTAGAAGTTGCAGCTGTGGCCCCAGTTAGTTATTTCTGAGTTCAAAAACAAAGTATTTTTTCAGGTGCCACCTTTAAAATACATGTCCACTAGAAATGGGAACTAATAGGAAGACTTTACTATTTTTATATCATCAAATGTAATTTATTAGAAATGAAATAGAGTACAGGTATGCATACGTACTTGTATCCAATTACTTAAGATGTTTCTCAATTAAAAATATCTCAGTATGTAGAAAATATATTTTAAAATAGAAAATGACATTTTCTGTTTCTCAGTCCTATGAAACAGTTTTGCTTCTCTCGCTAAATCTGATAGAGAGGCCTGCTCTGAAAAGCACAGTTCATTCAGGATGTTATTTTGGAGTGAAAATAACAGCCCAATAATCACTCCTTCAATGGAGCAGAGTAACTTGCTGTTATGCCAATCCGGCATCTTTAGCCATACCATAAAAAATCCCTCTGGATGCAATAAGATTTGAAGGAGAGTCAAACTCTGCAATTCTTCCTCTGTCCAGAACTAGGACTCTGCAAAGCAAACAAGCAAAGAAAAAATTGATTGCTGAAGAGAGCTGGTGGCCATAAAACCATTCCATTCCTAATTGTGGAATCCAACATAATCCTTTTCAGTTCTACAAAGCTCTGAAACATTGCTAAATCACATGAGCAAAAAATGACACGAGAAGGAAAAACCAAATGTGCAAAATAATCGGGTCTGCTTTAGTACAAATGTTTGTTTTTTGACGAGAACAGGAATATATCAGAACAGAGTCCAACAAACACTTTTTAAACTAGCAGTTGGAGGTAACGTGAAAAACATTTAATTGTCTTTAAAGTTATAAACGGTGAATCTGGGAACACTCCCAAACTGTGTAGCACACTGATCCCATATCTCAACTCTGACAGTCTGCCCAGGAGGTTATCATGTCTATCTGCCCAAGCAGGAAGACTGATGGGCAGCAAAGTTTACCAGACACTAACCAAATCCCCAGTCTATCGCAATTGCCCAATAAAAGGTACATACTTTCAAGAGTGGTACTCAACTGGAGAGGAAGCTTGGAAAAAACAACTCCCGACCCCCATATTAGTGTTACGTATTGATCATACTTAATTACCTGGTGTAATCCATAATTGTATTCAGTCTATGAGCAATTGTTAGTACAGTACAGTCTTCAAACTGCGTTCTTATTGTCATCTGAATGAGATCATCTGTCTCAAGGTCAATTGCTGCTGTGGCTTCATCCAGAATAAGTATCCTTGTTTTGCGAAGGAGAGCTCTTGCCAAGCAAACAAGCTGCCTTTGGCCAACACTGGAAAAAAATAGGTGAAAGTTTTCTTTTAATCAATGGGCATGTGAAGGATGTGGCATTAAGAAAACCTAATGCTGTGCCAAAGAATGATTCAGGGCAGAAACAATTGTTAAGCAGTGGTGTCTGGCTGTTGTTACTGTATAACCCATGGAAACTTGAAAAAGAGGAAACATGACATGGTACAATTTTTATTCTGCATGCTTTTTCCTGCTTTAGGCGACAGTCTCAAAAATGAAACAGGAGTTTGAAAACACAGAATACAATACACTATACTCAGAGGTGAAATGCTCCCAGTTCGGACTGGATCGCCCAATCGGGTAGCGATGGCAGCGGGTGGTTCGGAGAACCGGTAGCAAAAATCCCTGTGCCCCCCCATGCCCAGCTGAGCCATGCGATCATCAGAGACTTTTTTTTTTACTTTTAAAAGCATTTTTTTCACAACCTCTTCAGCCGAAAAAATGCTTTTAAAAATAAATAAAAAAGCCTCTGATGATCTCACAGCTCAGCTGGGATCGTCAGAGGCTTTTAAAAACATTTTTTCTGCAACCTCTTCGGCCGAAAAAATGCTTTTAAAAATAAATAAAAAAGCCTCTGATGATCTCGCGGCTCAGCTGGGCCGAAGAGGTTGCAGAAAAAAATGCTTTTAAAAATAAATTTTAAAAAAAGTTAGCCACGCCCACCCAGTCACATTACCCACCACCACCACCACCAAGTCACACCCACAGAATCGGTAGTAACAAATTTTACATTTCACCACTGCCTATACTTTACTAAAACTTAGTGAGAGGAAAGTTGTGGGTTCCAGATTTCATCAACAGTTCTTCAACGTGTCTCTGCAAGAAATTTAGGGACTGGCAATTCTTGTCAGTAAAGCACAAATCTCAGCTTCTCTCTCCCTCCCTCTCTGTCTCTGTCTGTCTCGCTCTCTCTCTCTCATCTAATCCCAGTTCAAACAGAAATATTTTAGTAAGAAATCTTATTCAAAACATTCCTTATTTTGCTGTAACTCGTTCTTCCTCTTCTAGCAGGTAGGATCTTAAGTAACACTTAAAAATGGAAAAAATATAGGTCCATAAAAACAATACTACCCTTTACATTTTTCTTAATGGAACACCCTCCCTCCCCCAAAAAACCAAATGTGAGATTCTGATAAACTATTTCATTTCCTCTCCACCTTGCCTCTACCATGTTTGGTTGTGATTAGCACCAAGACCTGCATCATGAATATAAAGCAATCCCTCAAGAAAGTGCATTATCTATCATGAGAACAGCTCCATGGGGCCACAGTCATTTCTTTTGTGCATTCAAGGAGAGCAAGAAAGAAAGAGAAGTCTCTTCCAATAATTTAGCGATACAGGCAAAGAGAAGGACTAAACACAAACAGTCCCAACCCTGCAGTATATTCTAATGTTACATTTTATATTGTTTCCCTCAATTGATTTATTGATTATGCGCACCCATGAAGTTAGCATGAAATTGGTGCTGACTCTTAGAAATCACATTAGATTTTCTCCAGGAGGATCTGCTTTCCAGCTGGGTATTTCAGGTTTTCCAATAGTACACCTATCTTGCTGCAATAGAATCATTCATCTTGCTGCTGGTTTTCTTCTTTTCTTTCCTTCTACCTGTCATGTTCTGTCCAGATTTATGGCTTCCTGACCTGTCTATAGGTTTCACATGAGGACAATGAGGTGTTCTGTGATTCCTATTTTTCAAAGCATATTCCACAGCTTGTCCATATTGAAGACCTTTTTATTAACAACGGAAATTATTGTCTTTCTTAAACAAAACAAAATAATTCAATAGTGTGAAATGTTGCGAGACCCAAGAGGAAACAAACTGGATGGTAAGACTGATAAAATGGGGTGCCTGGGGGAAAATGAAAATCATGAAATGTCTGGGGAAAGAAGAAAGGAAAATGGGAGAGAATCAGATTGGGGAAAGACAAGAAAAGATTGGGATAAAAAAAATAGAAATAGCTAATAGACTAGATAGGTTACTTCCGGTTCAAGCTGTCAGCCATTTTAAACTATTTCCAGAAGTGAGAACTGCCCCTAGATACTGTGTTAATAGATAGAAAGTATTCACGTGCATGGACACACATACACAGTTTGCAACAAAGGGTAGGGCAGGAGTTGATGGCTCCAAACATAAAAAAATCTAATGAGAACTGAGCATAGACAGTGAATTGCCGGGAGAAAGGGGATAAGAATGCAGTTGGTGGAACTCATAAGAGAGACATTTCAACATTTTTCTTGAAATGCCTCCTTGTTATACTTACATTTTCCAAATTAGAACTGTAATTACCTCAGATTTTCTCCTCCTTCTGAACATTCAAATTCGAGCATAGCAGGCTGACTGCTGACAAACCTCTTCAGATGGGACAGTTCAAGGGCTTTCCATAGTTCCTCCTCAGAATATTTATTAAATGGATCCAAATTCATTCGGAGTGTTCCAGAAAAAAGAACAGGGTCCTTAAGAAAATGATCAGACTGGATTTAGAATGCAATTATAAAGAAAGATGAATTATCTAGTCATACGGAAATAAGTATTAGGATGTTTCTAAAGTAAATTCTAACTCAAAGTGATATTGAAACAAGGTTGGGTCTATAATCTACACTCTTCGAGAGTGAGCAGCCATACCTGTAATATATCCAACCTGCTGGATCAAATTGTAAGGCAGAAAACACTGGGAGAAGACGGTCCCATAGGTGACCCAGCCCCAAACCATGAAGGGCTTTAAAGGTGATCACCAACACATTGAATTATACCTGGAGAAACACAGGCATTTATATATTAAATTTATATGCCGCACATCTCCCTGATAAGGTGTCTCTCTGTAGCTCACAGAGTAGTGGTGTTACATATGCTGAATATCTGATACTATCCATGCAGCCATGTTTTGTACCAGATCAAGGTTTTCACTTGTTGTATTTGTTTGTTTTGCTGTTTTATATTTGTTTTAATTATTTGTAAACTGCACTGAGTCATATGTATGAGATGGGTAGCAAAGTAAAATTTGATAATAAATAAAGCTTCATCTTGCAAGAACAACTATTTTCTGGCATAGGAAACGATACAACTCTCTTATTCATCAAAATCTTTTCAGATAGAAAACTTTACGTCAAAAGGATATAGAAATAGGATATCTTGTTTTTAGGTATCCTTAAAAATCTTTTTGCAAAATAAATGGACAAGATACATTGATTCTATGTGCAAAGATCATAGTCATTCCGTTTCTAAATCTCGCTTAAACTATGGTGTTTGGTTCCCAACTTACATCTGCCCTGGGACATAAAGCAATTATTCTAACACAAAAATCTGCAATTGTTACTGTTGGGTATACAGTTGCAAGAAAAAGTATGTGAACCCTTTGGGATTATGTGGAGTTTTGCATGAATTGGTCATAAAATGTGCTCTGAAATTCATCTAAGTCACAACAATAGAAAAACACAGTCTGCTTAAAATAATACTACACAAACATTAGATGTTGCCATGGTTTAATTGAACATAACATGTAAACATTCACAGTGCAGGAAGGAAAAAGTATGTGAACCTTTGGACTTAATAACTTGTTGACCCTCCTTTGGCAGCAATAACCTCAATCAAATGTTTCCTGTAGTTGCAGATCAGACCTGCACAATGATCTGGAGTAATTTTGGACCACTCCTCTTCACAAAACTGTTTCAGTGTAGCAATATTCTTGGGATGTCTGGTGTGAATCGCCCTCTTAACGTCATGCCACAGCATTTCAATTGGGTTGAGGTCAGGACTCTGACACAGAAGGCATATTCTGTGCTGTTGAAGCCATTTTTTTGTTGAATTACTTGTATGCTTTGGGTCATTGTCCTGTTGCACCACCCATCCTCTGCGGAGCTTCAGTTGGTGGACAGATGGTCGTACGTTTTCCTGCAAAATGTCTTGATAAACTCTGGAATTCATTTTCCCATCAATGACAACAATCCGTCCAGGCCCTGAGGCAGCAAAGCAGCCCCAAACCATGATGCTCCCTCCGCCATGTTTTATAGTGGGGATGAGGTTTTGATGTTGGTGTGCTGTGCCTTTTTTTCTCCACACATAGTGTTGTGTGTTCTTCCCAAACAACTCAATTTTGGTTTCATCTGTCCACAGTATATTTTGCCAGTAGTGCTGTGGAACATCCAGGTGCCCTTTTGCAAACTTCAAACGTGCTGCAATATTTTTTTGGGACAGCAATGGCTTCCTCCGTGGTGTCCTCCCATGTCCTCCATTCTTGTTTAATGTTTTCCTTATTGTAGATTTGTCAACAAAAATGTTAGCATGTGCCAGAGATTTCTGTAGGTCTTTAGTTGACACTCTAGGATTCTTCTTTACCTCATGAAGCATTCTGCGCTGTGCTCTTGCAGTCATTTTTACAGGACGACCATGCCTAGGGAGAGTAGCAACAGTGCTAAACTTTCTCCATTTGTAGACAGTCTGTCTTACCGTGGACACATGAACATCAAGGCTTTTGGAGATACTTTTGTAACCCTTTCCAGCTTCATACAAGTCAACAATTCTTGATTGTAGGTCTTCTGAGAGCTCTTTTCTGCGAGGCATGGTTCACATCAGACAGTGCTTCTTGAAACCAGTAAACCCAAAACAGGTGTGTTTTTAAAGGGCAGGACAGCTGTCAGCAACACATCCAATATCATCACATTGATTGGAGTCAAGGTTGGCTCACTCCTGGCTCCAATTAGCTCTTGGAGAAGTCATTAGGCTAGGGGCTCACGTACTTTTTCCTCCCTGCACTGTGAATGTTTACATGTTATGTTCAATTAAACCATGGCAACATTTAATGTTTGTGTAGTATTATTTTAAGCAGACTGTGTTTTTCTATTGTTGTGACTTAGATGAAGTTCAGAGCACATTTTATGACCAATTCATGCAAAACTCCATGTAATCCCAAGGGGTTCACACACTTTTTCTTGCAACTGCACATTTGCAATCCAAAATCCACTGGAGTTGGGCAGCCAATAAATATAAACAAACAAATAATTCCCACTAGAATGGTTTAATGCATAAAAGTAGGCTTACTTGGGGAATTATAGTTAGCTTGGATCGCAAGTCATGAAGGCCAATATCTGCAATTTTCACCCCATCAATGGTAATCTCTCCCTTTGTGGCTTCTAGTATCCTGAAGAGGCAGAGGGTCATTGAGGATTTGCCAGCTCCAGTTCGTCCAACAATCCCAACCTAATTCACAGGTTTGAAGAATCAGCAATGATTAAAATGATGGTCCCACTGAAAGATGGCATGAAACTTGTACAGGTTATGGTTTATATACAGTGTTCTTTTTCTTCTTTATGTTACACTTACAAGACACTTATCTGGGATCACATTATTGCTACTTTTCATAGAAAAAAAAGAATAGTCAGAAATATAAGAAAATTTGGGAAATAAAGTTAAGGGAATACACCCACAAACACACACACACACACACACACACACACACACACACACACACTCCGGTACATACCAGTGGTGGGTTTCAAATTTTTTTACTACCGGTTCTGTGGGTGTGGCTTGGTGGGTGTGACATTGCTTGGTGGGTGTGGCTTGGTGCGGGTGGCAGGGGAAGGATACTATAAAATCTCCATTCCCTCCCCAGTCCAGGGGAAGGTTATTGCAAAATCCCCATTTTCTCCTGATCAGCTGGGACTTGGGAGGCAGAGAATAGATGGGGACGGGGATAGTCATAATTTTTACTACCGGTTCTCCGAACTACTCAAACTTTCCACTACCGGTTCTCCAGAACTGGTCAGAACCTGCTGAAACCCACCTCTGGTACATACATTCATACAATAACCATTATGAGAGCTGTATCAAATATTTATGTCTTTTACACAGGAACTTAATTCCTTTGTACATTTGATATTTAAATTATATAAAATTAATTAATTTCATAAAAGCAAAGATTCTAAGAAAAAGAAGAAAGAATGGACAATTTTTTGGCTGCCCCATTGAAATAACAACAACAAAGTATCAGTTCTACTATTAAGGATGCTTAGGACAAAGTATGTAATGACTCTGATTTAATTTTATTTTATTTGGGACAGCATTTTTTTAAAAAAATACTCAACTATCATATTAAGTCAAAAGTTACAAACGAAGAAATTAGAAAACCCGTGATTTATTGGATCAATGTTTCATAGATATTTTCCTATCAAATTCCTCAATGAATGCCTTCAACAACAGGAGAGCTTGTAATGCACTTGAAAAGTTCATAAAAAATTCAAGGATACATTCAGAGATGCATCTGCCTTAAAAATAGCCCATGTTGAGCTGTCAGCATGTCAAACATTAGCACAGGAAACATTTTATGACATTTTGTATTATGCAGTGGTGGGATTCAAGTAATTTAACAACCGGTTCTCTGCCCTAATGATTTCTTCCAACAACCAGTATGCCAAACTGCTCAGAAAGTTAACAACTGGTTCTCCCGAAGTGGTGCAAACTGGATGAATCCCACCACTGGTATTATGTCATAAACTGCTTCATCACAAAGTTTATGTCCTAAAATGTTTTATAAAATTTGCCAAATTTCAATTTCATGGGAGCCATGGCTCCTGGATTTTGGATGCTCATTCAGTTAGCTCATTTGAGGTACCTTGGTTCAAAATGGGGTGTTTTGGTTTTTCCACCCTATATTATTGGAGGGGTATGTGTGTGCGCGTGCACACACACAAAGCTTTTCTAAACTTCCTTTAATGAAGTTTATATAATTGATGCTGAAGCATGATGAAAGTTCTGCTGATTGGATAAGCTATTGCCCATTTCTCCTGTTAAATGTTGATGCCAAAATTTTGAAATAATTTTGGGCAAATATAGATATCCTTTTTTGATTTATTGGCTAAAAACCTTCTAATTTATCCTGTGGCCAAATTATTACACATGAAATTACTTTCTCACCTATCGAGGTGTCTCACAGAACTCATGAAGGTTGCCTTTTATATCCTCTTATTAATTTGATAATGGAACTGGGGTCTGTTTTATCAGACAGTTGAAGAACTTTCTGAATAGAAATGCAGCTAGGGCTGAACACAAATATTTATTATATGATGACAAAGACATGTTTCATTGATAATTATGAACACTCTATTTCTTCTATCAGCTAAGTAAAACTGAACTCTTCATTTTTAAATGCAGGCCACAGAAAATACAAGTTAATTCACTGCTATGTTAGAAACATACCTTTTCTCCACCTTTTACACCCAAGCTGAGGTCTTTCAACACCAAATCCAACCCTTTCCTATACCTGACAGAATACTTTGTAAAGACCACTTCTCCCTGGGTGGGCCATTCCTTTGGAGGTCTTTTATCCTCAATGATCCAGGGAGCCTGAATGTGGAAGAAGTTATAGGATACTGTGTTAGCACTCGAACCATGCTTTCAACTCTGGCAAAATATATTGTACTAAAAGCTCCACGAGTAAAGTAGTATTTAGTCTTCCACTAAATATTAACATCAAGTGGCTTGTTTGCTGAATCATCTAAAAGAGTTGCTAGGGTGGTAAGCTGTTGGACTGGGTTTCATATCCGTCCTTATTCATGGAATGCCTTGGTGACTCTGGGACTCTAGTTCGGCCTCTTCTTCTTCCCAAAATTGTTGGGAAGCGAGTTGGTTTATTTAGTTGCAGCCTTAAGACCTATCATTAAAAATACATCAAATACACTAAATATACATACACATGCACACACGTGAAGAGTGTGGGATAGGCCTGAAACAATTAGTACATAAAGAGGGCATCAGAAGGATTCTATAAGTCATAGCAATTGATAAAAACATGTTTTTTTTCAAATTTCTTGGAGGTATCTGAAAATTGGTCACAAAGGAGGAGAATGGTAGCTTCACAGCTATAAAAGGAACCAAGCTTTCTAACAATAAGTAGTACAAGATTAATTTGCCACTGTTGGCATTTTAGAAACACATGTGAAACAGTTTCAACCTCTATATCTGGGCATAAACTTTTCCGATGCATGTAAGGGAGGCCAGTATATCTGCCTCTTGTCACCAAATTGATTGTGGGGATAAAACGAACGTGTAAGGTGCCATGAGCTCTAACAGGAAAAGGCCAGCTGTAAATTTAATGAATCAATATATAAAGAAATAGATAAACCTTTCTTGAATACAAAGCATTTTGTACACAATTTCATTAAGGATAAGACTCACAAAGGCAGAAATATATGCTACTTTGCTAATGAATATGTCTGGTAGATCTCATTAACTACACAATAGCTTCCTGCAATGTGCAGCCATATTTCTTCTTTTTCTAGCTTTAGACTCTTTTTTTGTGCCTTTAAGCCAGCCTTGATTCCTAGCAACTATTTCCTTTTTTTTTTTTTTTTGGTAGTATTTTCAGAAGTGGTTTGCCACTGCCTACTTCCTAGGGCTCAGAGATAGTGACTGGCTCAAAGTCACTCAGTTGGGTTTGTGCCTAAGGTAGGACTAGAACTCAGTTTCCTGTTTTCTCCCCCTGAGTGCCTTTAATCACTGTACCAAACTGACTCTTGGCTTGAATAAGTATAAAATATACAAACTTTCAGAGCATTCTACACTTACTGTAATGGTAGATGGGAATGACACTGGGAGATAGGGCAATGAGACACAGCCAAGGGAACATCCAGATAAAAGGCATCTTAGCCCACAGCAGGACTGTGAGCAGGACAAGTGGCTCAGAAGAGACCCTGCCTAGTTTCTTGGAGTGTAAAGAGCATGGGGATGGGGTGGAGAAAGGGATGTACTTTCAGACTTGCAAGATTCTATTAATATAACCTTAAAACAAAATAGAATTAGCTCATCTTGTTGTGTTTCCTATCTGGTATACCTTGTAAAGCTGACCCAGATGTCCTCATTTTTCTTAAATATTACAGATGTGCATAGCACTAGATCTTCTATCATATAAATTATATGTTAATATCTGTTGAACACATGTGTTGATCACATAAATTATCTGTTGCATGAAAACATGCAAACATTCAAGTTACGTCTCTTTGTCAGGCAAAATGGAATATAACATTTTACTTAGATTATTTTTGGAATAGATTGGTCACCCACACACATGGCTTTGTACGGTCTCAGTGCCATAACAGCATGATCACAAGGATGCTAAATATAAACGCTCAAAAACTTCTATTTCTATCAACTAGAAAGTTAAATATTTGAAAATGTCTCACTGAAAATAGTTGAACTTCAAATAGTTAACAGTTCCAGCACTAAGAGATTAATGTCTAACAAGAGATACATTACATTCTGTGGGTAATGTGGGTAAAATCAATTGTATTTACAACAATTTTTAACCTTCTTTGGAATAACAGAACTCCTAGCAACCTAGTTAGTGTAGCCAATGATAAAGAATACTGGGAGGAATTATAATTCAATAATATTAAAAGGTTCATGGGGATGAAAAACTTGCATGTTATGTACTATATTGAATAATATAGTAACAATGAATGACACTGAATAACAATGACAGTACTAATTTTTACCAAGGAAAACATATAGCCATATACTGTTGTATCTTTCATTGTTGCAACTCAATGAAAGCAAAACATTAGTTATGGTGCAGGATGAAGCCACTCTATATTATGTATGGAATAGTCTATAGCAGTGATGGCTAACCTTTTTGCCATCGCGTGCCAAAAGCAGGCAGAGTGCGGGAGGGTTGCACGCACGCGTGCCCACAACCATAATTCAATGTGGCCAGCCCCCCCCACGTATGCGTGCATAACCCCCCCCATGCTCCCACTGCTTTTGGCATGCAATGGCAGTGGACACGGTAAGCCCATTTTTTGCCCTCTCCAGGCTCCAGAGGCTTTCTTGGAGCCTGGGGAGGGCGAAAACGGCCTCCCCCCCTCCGGAGGCTGGAAATGGTCCATTTGCCGACTTCCGGTGGGACCGGAAGGCCTGAAAATCAGCTGGCTGGTACGCGCATGCACACTGGAGCTGGGCTAGGGCAACGCTCGCGTGCCCACCGCACACGTGCCACAGGTTTGCCATCACTGGTCTATAGGATAAATGCTCTTCCTTAATTTAGGAGCAATCTATGTTTTTAAAATATTTAATGTATTTTCCAATACTGTGTTATTACTAAAATGAAAGCAAACTGGATTTTGTTTTTTTTAAAAAGAGATATATAACCCATTAATCTTGTGGGAGTTCCATTCAGGGCTAGAGTATCTCAGAGCAGAAATATGAGTTATGTCAACCACCAAAAATCACTTCATAGTTGAAGAGTGCAAGGCTAGATATCTGTGCAACTGTGGAAAAAGTATAATTAAACCACCATGGCTCTAAAAAGATTTTCACTTCATGTTGATAGTTAACAGTCTCTTAATGGAACTTCATTCTAGTATAGAATCTAGAGTCTTATCTAGCTATTTTGGGTCAAACATCTGAGTAGATTATGCTGAGTTCAGTCTGAGGAACCTGTAGTGCTAAATTAATCCCAGTCAATAGAGGAGTTATATATTTACATTGCAGCTTGTTTTTTGAGAAGTAATTTCCCCCACTGAGGAACTCACCTCAGTTTCATTTTCAGAATATTCTTTCACTCTTTCTACAGCCACAATATTGCTTTCCAGATCAGATGTCATTCGTACCATCCAGTTCAGAGACATTGTCACCTACACAATGATTAAAAAAGTATTACCTGTGTCAGAAGGTAATCATGGCTACAAAAAGTAACCCAGGTACTGTAGTTACCATTGGCAGAGATATTTCTAAAATATAATTAAGCAGTATTTTTCCATAGCATATCTTTAAAAGATAAGGCCGGAAATCCAGATGTTATGCGGTGATCAACATTCCCAATACTTATAATCTATCTTCTTTGTAGAGAAAGAGACTTCTCTGCTTGGAAAGGCCCTGCTGATATCAACATTATCTGTAGGGAGGGCAATGTCATAAGAGGACCAAAGCTGAAATTTCAGATTGGAAGACCAAGTAGCTTCCAGTTATATGACAGCAAAGTTGAGGGATTAATCCTTAGGAGCTTTTTTCAATCAATCAGAGATTAAGAACTGATATCTGAGTTTGCTTTTTTTCTTTCTTTCTGTGTTTGTGTCTGTTTTGAATTTGTGCAGTACTCTGACTTAAGTGCAGAATAAAAATGAAAACTAAATAAGGAAATGGGGACGGAAACTTTCTCTAAACCACAGTATCTTTACTACTGTATCTTTAATTATACTGAAACTACCTAAGGCTTGAATTGTTTCTTACATTCCATTTAAAAATACGTAAGGCTAGAATTAATTGCTTTGCCAATCTGAATGTGTGACCTTATTGTTACCTGGGATGGAGATTCAATCGATCTGCTTCCTCTTGCCATAATCTCAACTTTAATAGCTTTTAAGGCTGGGAGGCCCAATTCAAATCCTTTGATCTTCACAGATGCTGTAAGTCCCACATTTCATAAGCAATTTCACTACTGCAGATTGCTGTTTCTGAATGCACTTTGTCAATGCTGTGCACATTTTAAAGTGAAGCCCAATCGTTTGCTTTTCAATTTCAGGGCCACATAATCCACCCTGCTCTTAGCCAAACAGATGTCTTCTCCCCCCACTCCCTTCACACTAAAAGTGAAGTTAAATCCCTGACAGATTGTGCAGTCTGATAGCTTTCGTAATATGCTGTTGTTAACTAAAGGCCTTTTGTTAGAAAAGATGTGGAAGCAAATAGTAAATCTTAACATGGTTGATCCTCAAATACAAGCAGAACACAATCTTAGACAAGCCCAGTTAAAGGAGGAAAAGCCCTCCCCCATTGTATTCTGGTTTATTTACCACCACTGGTTGCCATCTTGGTCTGCAGCAATCATTGTCACTTCCTACTAACTTGCATGTGAAGCCCACACAGCTGGGCAAGATCAAAGAAACAAGGACAACCCAGAATCAAGGAATATTGTGAAATGTTTCCCCCCCCCCCATTTCTTTCCATCTGGACTAAATTGTTGTTTATAAGATAAGCTGTCAAATGACTCACCCATTATCTCTTGACTGCTGATGTCTGATCTTTCTTCCCTTCCGTTCCCAGCCTCCTTACAATATTTCACCCTGCAATTGTTTCTAATATTGCCATTGGCTTTCTCTTCCCAGAAGCAACTCTAGACTACTTCTTTTTATGATTATCTCTTCTGTTGGACTAAACTATTTAGACTGAGGCTGGACAAAGAATCTGATTTCTAAGCCCAGGAGACATGGTTAGCAACAAGGCTGGGCATGCATGCTGATGGCAAGAATGCATTCTCAAACAATGGCATAATAAGAACCACAATTGTAGCTACATCTCCAAAATGGGACAACATGTCCAGAAGATGGCAGCGGAGAGACATTTTTCACTATATTATCATCCACATGGAGAATTCCCTCCACAAGATGCACAGTTACTTGTTACCTGGGTTAATGTATCTTGGGTACCAAGCAAACATTTTATTTTCCCAAATGTTCAATCTTTGGTTAACATGCCTCTCATGCACATGATACAGTCATATTCCCTTGGCATCACTGTCCTGCTCATTACTGCTTCCTAAATCAGCACAACACTAGGCATAAGAGGCAACCCACTGCTGTTCATTTCATATCTTCTTATATTCTTACTTTGCCACAAAAAAGGGGGAGGGAGGGAGAGAGGGAGAGAGAGATATGCTGTAGCAATATGCAATTAAAACCAGAATACCAAATGAAAAGGTCACATTATAATAAGGGTTCGCTTCCACTTTTAATATAAGCAATGTACTATACACACCTGAAGTGCGTAAGATACAGAAAGTCCAACGAGGCCAGCATTCAAACTGTTTTTATTTAGTACGGCAAAAAGGGCTGCAAAGAATACTACGCAGTTTCCCACAAATTCAACTCTAACTCCCAGCCACCTAGTAAATGAGAAGACATTTTTAGTACAGAATACACACTTCATGTGGAACTATTTGTCTTTTCAAATAAGAGGCTGACATTAAAAACAACTTTAAAAACAACTTTACCTGTTGGCTACAATTCCAGGATAGTAACTTTTCTGATTATCATTCACCTTTGTGTCATTGGTGTAAATAAAAGACTTCTCTCTTTTGTATGCTCGGATGATGCTGGCTCCTGTGACTGTTTCCGAAAAATGTGAATATATGGGGGATCTGCTAACGGATTCCAGTCGCTTTAATTGACGAGAGGTAGCTACATAGAATCGCTGCCATTGCCGGTTCAAAAGCATTATATTGGGAAAAAAAAAACACAGAACAAAACCTCTTAAAACATTTTACATATTTGAACTCAGATATCAAAATTGTGACATCCTAGATAACCAATACAGTTCCCAAATGAGAAAGGCTTTGGAAAAAGAAATTGTATCTAATTTTTTGGGATTTAGCCTTTGAGACATCAGAATCAATAGTAAAGCTTTTTCTGAGCTGTGCATTTTAGCTTCAGGTGATGTTTACATGCTTGAATGCTCTAAGTATGAAAATGGCTTATAGACTGAAAAACAACTTCTGAGGAAAAGCTAGTCTGACCTTGATTATGAGGGTATAATCTATTTCCTGGAAGGAGATTTCAAATACAGATCTCACCATCACTCCACTCCATCCTAGTATATTAGCTGCATCAATATCACTGTAAGAATAGTGATTTTGAACACAGGCCTTCCAATTATGGAATTCAGGAGGCAGGAAAAGAAGAACTTTTTATAATAAGATTCTTTTTCCACTATTAATGTCCAATCCCCACTGCATTATAAAAAAACATGCCAAAATAGTGCTAAAGTGATCTATACCAGTGGAGATTAAAATTATCTTCCATTTTTCTTCTGTACTGTTTCTGGTTTGTTAAATATTTTTTTAAAAAATGCTAGCAACTGTTTTTACTTTGATGTTTAATATTTTTTAAAAAATTTTTAATTGTTTTGGTTTCTACTGGCAAGCATTTTCTACCATTGCTGGAGCAACTTATAGACAAAGGGCAGGCTATAAATATTTTAAGAAAGATCACAATAGCAAAAATACTTAGAATAGGGAAGTAAGTAAAAGATTGTGAATAAGTTATTCAGTCTTGTAAACCTAACTGAGATTTCCTTCAGATAGAAGAGCTGGCTTCTGTGTTTCAAAGGAACCGCACCCAGGAAAGTATGCAATTATGTAAGTATTAAAGCAGATTAATTCTTTCAGATTGAAAGAGTCTATCTTTCTGGTTCAGGTTTCTGGTACTTCAAAAATAATCATTCAAATAATGAGGTAACAAAAGGGGGAAAAAAAGTGACGTGCATTACCTGTGCAAAATAATACAAAACTGCTAAAGGTATTATAACCACAGCAAATAGCGGAGTGCTTGCTATGATCACAATCATTGTGGATACAGAATTAAAGAAGGTTCCAAGAAACATCAGTATGGTTGGCGGGATCACTTCATCAATCACATAGATGTCCTTAGAAAAGCGGTTAATGATTCGGCCTGTTGGAGTTGTATCGTAGAAAGACTGCGGAGTGTGAAGCTTATTTTCTAGCAGTGCTGCATGCAGAATACGGGCTGCCTTGATGCCAGCCATGGCTAGGGAAAAGGAGGAGATCAGAACAAACAGCCCTATTGCAAAAGAGGAGACAATAGGAAGGAGATGTTAATCGCATTGTATCCCAGAATCCTTAGAAATTCCGTTTTATGCAACTTCACTACATTGTTAGTCCGTCTTCTTTGTGAGGGGTCTCTGGTGCTCTCTGAGCTTGCTTCTTTTCTTGGAGACGTTTCATTACCCAAACTAGGTAACATCATCAGTGCTGATAACGTTACTTAGTTTGGATAATGAAACATCTGCAAGGAAACAAGCAAGCTCAGAGCGCACCGAGGACCCCCGATTTCAACCCTGAGCTACAAATATTCTCCTTTATTAGTGTCTCCTTTGTTTTTTTGCAGACCACAATATCTTCTCTCTTTGTATCTATTACTACCACTACAGGCATATCAGGAGCACCAAAATACTTCCGGGTTGAAAGAATTGAATGGGGACAACACCGTTGCTTGGGGTAAAGGAAGGATATAAAAGGCCTGCAGATCAAAATGGGGTGCTGCCACAATGCAAAAAAAGGATTGCTGTAGCAACGTAACTGTTTAGTATTTTGTTCATTGTCTGTCCAATGGAGTAATACCTTGGAGTAAGTATTAAAGAATGCTAGAAGCCACAATTATCACTATTTTAAAATAGTTATAACAACACTTTTTTTTTATTGCAAAAGTTTTACAATTACATTTTCACCCCATTTCCCCCCCCAAACCCAAGCCCCCCAACCTAACCCCCCCTCCCCCCTGACTTCCACAGAATATAATCCCATCAAAATCTCCTTTTTATAAAACCTGAACCCCTCCAACCCCCATATAATTTTTCATCTTCACAAAATTCAAATATTTCTATTTTTATATAATACTTTCAGTGAAAAGCTATTTGATACTTCCTAGTTTGATATTTATTCTGCACATAATCTATCCACTTTTTCCATTCCCATTCATAAGTCTCTTGTGAGCGATCTTTTAGATATGCTGAAATCTTCGCCATCTCTGCAAAGCTGGCCATCTTCAAAGTCCATTCCTCGATAGTGGGCAAAGCTTCATTTTTCCAGTATTTACCTATCAATAATCTCGCTGCTGTTATCATATACAATATCAACTTTGTTTCATCCAATGTAAAACCCTTAACTATCCCCAGTAAAAACAATTGTGGAGAAAATTGAATTTTTTTCTTCAAAACATTCTGCATGACCCACCAAATTTTTATCCAAAAAGCCTTAACTTTCTTACAAGTCCACCAAACATGATAATATGTAGCATCTAAACAGTCATATCTCCAACATTTTGGCTGAACATTAGGGTACATACACGACAGTTTCTTAGGATCTAAATGCCATCTGTAAAACATTTTATAAAAATTTTCCCTCAAGTTCTGCGACTGTGTGAATTTAACATTCTGAACACAAATTTTTTCCCATGTTTCCAACATCACTGGTTCTGCAAAATTTTGTGCCCACTTAATCATACAATCTTTAACCAATTCAGTTTCTGAATCCCTTTCTAACAAAACATTGTAAAGCCTTTTAATATGCATTGGACCTTTCTCTTTTATATGTCTAACCAATTCTTCCTCATGCAACATAATACCAATTTTTTGGTCCTCTTTCCATCTCAATTGAAGTTGATTATACTGTAACCAAATTAAATTAATCCCTTCGTCCAACAGTGTCTCTAATGTCTTCAGTTGCCATCTGCCCGCATCTGTAAAAAGAACCTCTTTATATAAAACCCCCCCGAGTGACATTATATTTGTATTCCACATGATATGACCAAGATCCAGCCATAGCGGTATTTTGTAATCCCATTTGAGTCGGTGCTTCTTCCAAACTCTCATCAAGGAATCTCTAAGTATATGGCTTTTAAATACTTTATCCACTTTGTTTTCATAAAATAAGTAAGCGTGCCATCCAAATTCAAGATCAAAGCTTTCTATATTCAATATTCCAGTCTTTTTCCTTCCAAACCAATCACTTGCTTGGGTCAAAGCTGCTGCTTCATAATATAACTGTAGGTTTGGAAGTTTAAGACCTCCCCTTTCTGGAGCATCTTGCATAATTTTCAATTTCACTCTCGGTTTTTTCTCGTTCCAGACAAACTTATTCACTCCACTTTGCCATTCTTTCAGTTGTTTATCACTTTTAAGCACCGGAATCATTTGAAACAAAAATGAAATCTTGGCAAAATATTCATCTTAACTGCTGCTATTCTTCCAAGTAAAGACAGCTGCAGTTTTTTCCAAGTCTCCATATCTTTCTGTATATCTCGCCACAACACCTCATAATTATTTTGAAACAATTTATATTTGATTCTGCAACCTGAACTCCTAGATATTTAACCTTAGGTACAATCTCAAAACCTGCCCTCCTTTCAAGTTCATATTTTCGATCTTGTGTCATATTTTTAACTATCATCTTAGTTTTTTTCTGGTTCAATCTAAATCCTGATACTGTGCCATAGTCTTTTATAATGTCTTTCATCTGGATTATTGATTCCATCGGCTGTGTTAGGGTAACAACCAGATCATCTGCAAATGCCCTTATTCTGTAATCCTCTTGCCTTATCACTATACCTTTCAAGATATTTGAGTCCCATATTGTATTCAACAAGACTTCTAGTGTTAAAATAAATAACAATGGGGATAACGGACAACCTTGTCTTGTTCCTTTTTCAATATTAAAGTCTGTTGTCAAACTTCCATTAATAATAATCTGTGCCTTTTGCTCTTGGTAAATTGCTGAAACCGCCTGTATAAATTGATCCCCAAAGTCCATCTTTTTTAAAGTCTTTAATAGAAAATTCCAGTCCACTCTATCAAAGGCCTTCTCCGCATCCAAGAAAACCAGCACTGCAGGGATCTGTTTATTCTTCTCAAGATATTCCAATAAATCTATAACTTGCCTTACATTGTCCTTCATATATCTACCCTCTATAAATCCCGCTTGATCATCGTGAATCACCTCTTGAATTACTGGCATCAACCTGTTGGCTAGTACTTTTGCATAAATTTTATAATCATTATTCAGAAGAGATATCAACACTCTTAACCAGTGGTGAAATCTAAAATTTGTTACTCCTGGTTCTATGGCCGTGGCTTGGTGGTGGTGGGGTAATGTGACTGGGTGGGCGTGGCCAATTTTTTTTTTACCTTTAAAACCATTTTTTACATGTAAAACCATGTAAAAAGAACCTTTCAAAAGGCTTTGACAATCCCAGCTGAGTTGCCTGATTGTCAGAGGGTTTTTAAAAAACCCTCTGCAGATCAGGCAACTCAGCTGGGATCGTCAGAGCTTGGATCGTCAGAGCCATTTAAAAGAAAAAAAGTTTTTTTCTTTTAAATGGCTCTGACGATCCAAGCTGAGTTGCCTGATTGGCAGGCAACTCAGCTGGGATCGTCAGAGCTTGGATCGTCAGAGGCATTTAAAAGAAAAGCCTCTGATGATCGCGCGGCTCAGTTGGGCATGGGGGGCGGGGGCGGGGGCAGGGATTTTTGCTACCGGTTCTCCGAACTGCCCGCCGTTATCGCTACCTACTTGCCCGAGCCGGTCCGAACCGGGAGCATTTCACCCCTGCTCTTAACCAGGAATTTGAGTAATTGCCCTGTATAGATGGGCAGAAACACGTAATACAATTACCTTGCAAGATACCCAGGGCAGCATAGACTCCAATTCGCATTTTCACTTTCTGTTGAGTCCCATTTATCACTTGATCATTGGTCCACACACTGAGCCATACATTGGCCCCAACTGCAGCACCGTTTTGACAGGAATACAGCAAACATATCAACAAAGATATAAGAGGACCAACAGCCTTCATGTATTGCCAGAAAACAGTAAATTTGACCTGTAAATTGATGGAAAATAAATATTTACATACTGTAGATGCAAAATCGTTAAACTAATAATAGGAACTCACAAGAAGATTTGGAAAATTGAAAACTAGAATACTTTACATGCAGATTATTTTGAGAAAAAAAACCATAGCTGAAACAAAGGAAATTCCTGAGAAGAAGTGAATCAAAGATTTGGTCAGGAAAATACATTTGTTACAAATCTAGATAAAGTAAGCTTCTATAATATTTACGAAATTACCAAATTAATGCATTAAAGAGATTTTCTGTACCTACGTTCCATATCAAAAACAAAGACAAACACTGCAGCGTATATCTATTTTCAAATTGGCCCAAGCAGCTTTTTAAATTCAGCAGTAGTACAATATAATGCTAAAGCAAATTCTAGCCTATTGTCTCAGAATATCCCTGCATGAACTCTGCTATGAATCCACTTTCCAGGATATGCTTAAAGAACCTGCAACCATGCCTTGATTCTCCATCTGTTGCAAAAGTTGAATTATTCTTTTTTCTCATCACAAAACAGCTGTGGGCAACCTATAAATCTAAAATCTGTAGATCACTTTTACAGCCTGCAGAATCTCTTTGAACACTAATTCTGAAAATCAGTAAGGGAGGTGGTAGTTTCTATCATCTTGGCAACAAAACATGAACAATGTGGTAGAAGGCTTAAAAAAGTTTATTTAAAAAAACCCCCACCAAACGTTTGGGCAAGAAATGCCTTTAAAAGCGTAGGTTTCGAGGTCCTCTTCTAAGCTGCTAAATCTCTCTGATAGCTCTATTCTTTTGTCTGCTCATATTCTAGATCCCACATACATCTATGGAAATTCTTAAGTCATCCAAGTTGTCCATCACTACAATCCATCACGATTGTCCCAAAGGTGCTTTTTTTCAAGAGCCAACTGAACTTTCTGGTTTTTCTTTGAAGATGTTTCGCTTCTCATTCAAGAAGCTTCTTCAGCTTCTTCAGCTCTAAAGAAGTTTCTTAGATGAGAAGTGAAATGTCTTCAAAGAAAAACCAGAAAGTCCAGTTGCTTCTTGAAAAAAAGCACCTTTGGGATAGATCCAGTGGTGGGTTTCAAAATTTTTTAACTACTGGTTCTGTGGGTGTGGCTTGGTGGGCGTGGCAGGGGAAGGATACTGCAAAATCTTTATTCCCTCCCCACTCCAGGGGAAGGATACTGTAAAATCTCCATTTCCTCCTGATCAGCTGGGACTCAGGAGGCAGAGAATAGATGGGGGCGGGGCCAGTCAGAGTGATATTTACCGGTTCTCCAAACTACTCAAAATTTCTGCTACTGGTTCTCCAGAACTGGTCAAAACCTGCTGAAGCCCACCTCTGGATAGATCCCACATAGTTAATTAGACAGTAATTCAACCACAAAAAAAGAGTTAATGTTAAGCAAAGGTTCCTTACTGTGCCGGTTTCAGCAGTTTCTGCCTGGATGAGTTTCTCAGAAGTGCCTTTTAGAGGAGGCTCCATGGACTTTTTGTCACACAACTTTCGTTTGGTAGACTTTTTGCTAGATAATTCACCATCTGAAGATATTATACTGAGTTGCCTGATTTTTTTCCCCAGAAAAAAGAACAGAAAGATCCGTTACTACGACATACACATGCTTGATTTCAATGGTCAGCCTAGTCACTTAAAAAGCACTTCCAAGTTTACCTTAGGAACTGTTTGCGGACTTCATTTGTGACTGGTTCATTATCTGCCAGATCTGTGTGGTTGCTGAGAGTATCTTCAGCAAGCAGAACCTCTTCATCCTCCATTACTACAGAGACACAAATATTTAATTATTTGGGTTTTCTAAAAGAATATCTTCTAGAAAGTCTGAGTTTAGCGCTTTCTAAGTCACAAAGAATAAGGAGCAATAATGAAAGTCCTTGACTTAGGACCATATTGGAGCACAAAATTCATGTGAAAGAGTTGTTAATGTTGATGAGTTTTGCCTCATTTTACAACCTTTCTTGTCACAGTTGTTAAATGAAACACTGCAGTTGTTAAGTTAGTAACACGGCTGTTAAGTGAATCTGGCTTCCCCATTGACTTTTCTTGTCAGAAGATCACAAAAGGGAATCACATGATTCCAGAAATCTGCAACTGTCATCAATACATGCCAGTTGCCAAGTGTCTGAATTTTGATCATGTGACCATGGGGATGCTGCAATGGTCGTAAATATGAAAAACTGTCATAAGTCACTGTTTTCAGTGCCCCTGTAATTTCAAACGATCACTAAATGAACTGCTGTAAATTGAGGACTACCTGTATGATTGCACAAAGGATTTTAATGTATTTGGATTTTTAACGCAGCATTCCAGTTTCATCATATTGGGGGGGGGGGAGGGTTGAGATACTGGCTCTGCCACATTTGAGTGAGCCTACACTAAACGAAAGCAAGAAACCACAAACATTGAGATCTTTGGCTGCACTATAGAACAATTATTTCTGGGAGTTTCTTATTGTACTGTGTCCTTTTCTAATTTTTGAGGTGGTAGTGATGGTGGAAGAGATAAGAAAAAGAAGTGGAAAAACAGAGTGGAATATATCTAATGGAAAAACTGAAACTTCCTATCTTTATCCCAAAGATGCTTTTTCCAGAGGCAACTGGACTTTCTGGGTTTTTTTCTTTGAAGATGTTTTGCTTCTCATCCAAGAAGCTTCTTCAACTCTGATTGAATCTTACATGATTCTTCAGAATTGAAGAAGCTTCTCGGATGAGAAGTGAAACGTCTTCAAAGAAAAAAAAAACCCAGAAAGTCCAGTTGCCTCTGGAAAAAGCACCTTTGGGACCACCATGACCTGGATGACAGAGAATCTCCATAGGTTCCTATTTTTATCTTATTTATTTTAAAAATTGATAAATTGGTGAAATTGTTTAGATCAATATGCAAGTGTTTAGGCCTACTCAGTTTTACACATATATGAAATGTTAGGTAGTTGTGATACCGTCTCTTTGTCAGTGCACATTCTGATGTTTTTCAAAGAGAGAGAGAGGGAGGGAGGGAGGGGGAGAGAGAGAAAGAGAGAGGGAGGGAGGGAGGGAGGGAGAAATTCCTGTATAATCTAATAGACTGAGCATGTCAGAAGAAAAAGAACCAAAATAGCAACAATAAAAGTGTTATCACTTGTTGGCTCATCTTCTTCTATATCTTCATCAGGTGCATAATTGCGGAGGAATTCTGCAAAAGATCCATTTTGTTGCAAAAGCTCTTGATAGGATCCCATTTCAGAGATTCTACCATCCACAACAACTACGATGTAGTCCACCTGAGGCAAAAAATGAATGCCATGGGTCACCAAAATTCGAGTCTGAAAATAGAAATCGTACAGAGGTCAGGAGTGCTGTCTTGCTAAAATTAAAACATTTTTAAAAATACATATTATATTTAATTTTAATAATTACAATTAAGACAAGCTTGATAACATCTTATGAAATGAACACTACTGCAAACTTCAAGGAAGAGCCTTGATAGTACAGTGGTTTGGTGCACCCTGTCATTAACACAGCTGCCTGCAATTTCTGCTGGTTCGAATCTCTCCAAGGCTCAAGGTTGACTCAGCCTTCCATCCTTTCTAAGGTAGGTGAAATGAGGACCCAGTTTGTGGGGGCAATAAGCTGACTTTGTATAAAATATACAAAAGAATGAAGGCTATTGCTTAACGTATTGTAAGCCGCCCTGAGTCTCCGGAGAAGGGCGGCATATAAATCAAATTAAAAAAAAAAAAAAAAGATGTGAAAAACACTTCACATATTACCAGCTGGCCTCACACAAACAATGGCAAAGGCATCTTGTCAATCTGACTTTCAAACATCATTTAGAACTGATCAGACGGTAACCAGAGAGATAAGATACAGGTAGTCCTTGACTTATGACCACAAATGAGCCCAAAATTTATATTGCCAAGTAAGACATTTGTTAAGTGAATTTTGCCCCATTTTACGACTCTTCTTGCCACAGTTGCTAAATGAATTATTGCAATTGTTAATAACTTGGTTTTTTAGTGAATCTGGCTTCCCCATTGACTTTGCTTGTCAAAAGGTCCCTAAAGCTGATCACATAACTCCAGGAGGGAGCAACCATCATAAATAAGAACAATTGCTAAGCACCTGAATTTTGAACATGGGACTATAGGGATATAGCAATGATCATAACTGTGAAAAACCATTATAAGTCTCTTTTTTCAATGCCGTTGTAACTTTGAACAGTTGTATGTTGAGGATTATCAGTACAGAAGAAGAATATGTTGTTTTCTTTTGTGAAATGCTGTTATTTTAAATAAAATATTTATTAAAGGTGAAAGAAAAGAATTCTAAGCAAAGAAAATATCACATGTATTTTGGATGATTTTCTGTACACAGTAGATGATGTCTAGACGCAATCAAGATAACATTGAAAGGAAAAATCATATTTCAAGACAGGTGTAGGGAATTTGCAGCCCTCCAGATGGTGCTCAATGACAATCTGCAGATCGGTGAAGAATGATAGGAGTGGTGATTCAGCAATATCTGGAAGGATGTGGTTTTCTGCTTCCTGCCCAAAGATGATTAAACATAGTGGGAAAATCTACCAGAAAAATATCAAAGGTCAACCAACAGTAACTGAGGAGTAGTGTAATGTAAAGATTAGAGCCTTGGGCCAGGAGGTAGGAAATCCAGGGTCAAATCGATCTTCAACCATAGAAGTTCACTAGGTGACTTTGAGCCAGCCACTATCTTCTAGTCCAGGTTCAAAAGGTTGTTGTTCTGAGTGTAAAATAGGAGGAGGGACTATGCCACCTTGAACTTTAAGAAAAGTATGATGTATATCAAATGATTGAATGATTCAAGAAAAACAGGTTTGGAATTCTAGGATGGAATGGATGAGCAGTAATGGACTACAAATTCCAATGTATTGCACAGTTTATAGCTGTACCAAGAACAGCCATCCCTCGACTGGCATCATTGTAGTCCATTGGATCAGGTAGGCAACACACTGAGAAAGTCTGACTTATTAGACTTTTTTTAAAAAATAAAAATCATAAATTTTAGGACTAGCAATGAGAATCTCTCTTTCAAAAGGGATATGTGCCTATAAATATGAAGGTTTTAGATCTCTTTGGGCTCACCTTTCCTTTAAGTGCTCCTTCTGGTCCAATAACATTGTCAAAGATGTGTTTTGCCACATGAGAATCTACTGCTGAAAGAGGATCATCTAACAAATAAACATCAGTGTTGCTGAACACAGCACGGGCAAGGCTCACTCGTTGCCGCTGGCCCCCTGAAAGATTGATGCCCTGTGTGGTGAAAAGAGGAGAAAAGAGAAAAAAAAAATGTATCACACCTTTCAAATGCAACAGGCAATGGTGCCAGTTCTACCAAAACCCACCATATCTGCAAGGAGAGCTCAAACACTGGAAAGCTAAGGTGCAATTCAGATTCCTGTGACCTGGTGGAAAGACAGGAATCTTTGGTGCCCTATTGGCTGCATGCTCCCAAAGATAGTGTCCAATTGATTCAAAGGATTATGGAAGGGAAGGTCTGGAAGGATTCTAGATCACCGTCCTAGTTCACCCTTCTGCTCATTGTAGGAATCCACTATTATATCATCTCTGTGAGATGCCCATCCAACTTGTGCTTACTGTATATCCTGACAGAAAAAGAGAGCCAAATATTTCTTGAGGGAGTCTATTCCATTGTTGCTGTCAATTCATTACACATAGATTGAGATGCAGCTTCAGCCTTGACACGTACAGTAATCTTTCTGCTAGTTGGCTAATGGGAGTTATAGAGGTCACTAGTTACAAGACAAAAAAACCCCAAATTGATATGGTCTTGGGGCTGGCAGGACAATGGGAAAATGACCAAGATAAAGGACTCCTTCTTTCTAAGGGGGCGACACCTCTGGATGATGCATTTCAAAAAGGAGACTTGAAAAAGTGCAGAAAAGGGCAACCAATGTGATTAGGAGCTGGCTGAGGAAAGGCTTAATTGCAGGAAAATGGATCACCATAATGCAGCTGGAAAGTTATGAAGCTAGAATCCCCCCCCCCTCTGTTTATCCCTAAATTAATCCACTGATGTTGCATGATGGAAATTCTCTGATATAAGATCTCTGGTACTGCCTATATCAACTTGAATAACTTTCAAAGGAATCAACTTGAATTGACTTTCAAGGATTAGACAAATTTGTGGAAGGGAAAGCTATAACACTCTTTATTGCTCTACTGAAATTTTATAATTGGAAATTTTATATATTTCCCAACAACCTGCTATAAACAAATAAACTAAATGATGGTCTCTGTACTGCCTTAGACCAACATTTAATTAATGTGCCCAGGAGAGACTTGCTGAATACATGTTGTACTTCTGGCTTCTCCAAGGCATCGGAAAAGTAGTGTGCAAAATGGATCCTGGACTAGGTAAATCCTTGTTCTAATCAAGCCTCAGGGGCTCTTCTTCTCTGGGAAAAGTTAAAGAGCTTAAAAAATGCTGAGGAATTGGGATCACTGTTCCATTTTCAGGACCTTTCTTATCTTTTTAGACTGGTAATAAGAAAATACTATGAGTCTTCCTCTGAATCGATCAATCAACCATTCATACATGCATGTACTGCTTTAGTAATTTGAATTTAAATAAAAGGTAATTGTTTGGAAAATCCCACAATCTTTTTCAAAATGATGAGTGGAAAGCTTTAAATCCACAACATTATTCAAATGTCACTGCTTCCCATTTGCTCTTCTCCTTCATTCTCTTATCTTTTCCTCAACTCTGACTTTATATACACACCTCATTTCTACCCTAATTAGTCCTCTGCTTAGCATACTTTCAGAGCCTGGCATGCTCCATCACGTTGCTTTTCCCCCCACTGTGCTTTCTTCTCTAGCTATATTAAATTTGCAGAATAAATAAATATAAAAACTCAACCTCATTACAGCCACTCCTCATTTAGCGGATTGCTTTATTAAGTGACCATTTGCAAATACGATGGTAAGAAGCAGTAGTAAACAGTAGTAAAAAAAAAACATTTTTCAATCAATTCATGTACTTAAGACCAAATTTCTGCACCTACATAACAATGCACACTACAATAAGGCTGGTGTTGCTGCATGAGCGAATTTTATCTAAATTAGATGGCATCAACTCCTCTCTCTCTCTCTCTCTCTCTCTCTCTCTCTCTCTCTCTCTCTCTCTCTCTCTCTCTCTCTCTCTCTCTCTCTCTCTCTCTCTCTCTCTCTCTCATACATGGTTTGGTTAGTAGCCATTTTGTTGGAGTGAATTGCAGTTGCTAAGCGAGGAGAAAATATATAGCTTTCTTTCATTCTCACTGTACATAAAGAGTTGATTGTCCTTATTCTATCTAATCTTATTTATCCTTAACTCCTGTGAAATGGGTAACTGTTATGTTTTATGGATGAAATTACTTAATTTGACTTAGATTTGACACCTGACCTGTACTTCTTTCTGGATCACATTATTGGCTTCCGAATCTCATTATGCAAAAGGTTTAGTGACAGAAACTAGGATTCACCAATGTTTGATTTAGGTTCTGGAACAGAGTCTCCATCTTTGCTTTGCTTTTTGTCTGGCCCATTTGTATTTTGAGAAGAGAGTACTGATGGCCATGCTCATCCCCAAATTATTTATTTCATGAGTGGCATGAATATTCGGATGGACATTTTTGGGAGTGTCCCTGGCATGGTCAAACTGTATTCACCCCAAAAGCCTTGCTGTATTGATAGCGGAGAGGAGTCAGAGAGGCAACTATTGCATATCTTGCTAAAGGTCTTACCTTCTCACCTATTTCTGTTTGATCTCCTCCAGGAAGCATCTCAAGATCTTGTTTCAAGGCACATGCCTCTAACACAGCCTGATATTTCAGCTCGTTAAGAGGGTGGCCAAACAAAATATTATCTTTCAAAGTAGCATTCTGGATCCAAGGTAGCTGGGGTACATAAGCAATCGAACCCTAAAAGCAGTAATATAAGACAGATCTGATTAGAAGCTACACAGATATTTCAAACATTCAGATAGTCAGAATATGTTTCAGACTGCTGAAAACCAACCTTCACAGCCACATCTCCACTGAGTTTCTCCATTTCGCCAAGAAGAGCTGACACCAAGGAAGACTTTCCGCAGCCAACTTGGCCCACTATGGCTACCAAAGAACCACTGGGAACTAGCCAATTTATACTGGAGGAGAGGACAAAGGCAAAACCAAGAGAGATCATTTGCTCAGAAGTAGAACTGATTTAAAGTGTAAGAATAATAGAACAAAATCAACAAAGAACTCAACAAACAACAAAGAAGGATTCTTAAAGGCTAACTGATATTTTGTGACATCCGCTTGAATGGATTACAGCTTAGTTTGTCAGAGCTTGAAAGTGAAAATAGACTGCTGTTGTTGAAACAGACCAAGACATGTTTTCTGGAATCTGTCATAATAAAAATACCTAGCAAGCCTGCCTATTTTTCCTTTATGTGAAAGTACAGTGCAAAATTCTATCTAACAGGAGCCTTTATTTAATCAACTTTGACCTCATTCATGTTTCAGTAATTTGAGAAAGAATGAAGAACATGAGCTGTAGAATTAATGACTACAGAAGAGGAAGGCATGAAAGATATTTTGATGTCATCATGAACTCAAGCGCCACCTTAAGAAATTAAGGGACAGAAAATACAAATACAACCAGCTGTTTTCTCTCTCAGCATTCACTCTTAAGGTCATGCTAAACAGAATGGGGTTGATTTTTGAAATTTGCATGCAAGCTAACTGTTGACAGCCACGATATATGGAAGTTTGTGACTTAAAATGTAAAGGAAGCAGACGATAGAGTACGAATTAAGAAATGAAGTGAAAAAGATAAAAACAGATATCTGTACCTCTGTGAAATTAAAGAAGGAGAAGGAAGAAATAGGTCTGAATGAAGGTGATTTGACCTGAATACAAGAAAGTAATTGGCCCTTTGGAGATTGGTCCTCTGGAAATTCATTCCTACTCCCACACCATTTCAAGGGTGTTCATCCCAAATTGTATAGCTAAAAGTCTGTAGAGATTCTCAGCCACCGTTTGAAAATAAGAAAAAAAAAAATCTGCCTCTCCCTCCCAGCAAATTGCTTGCAGCAAAGAGCAAACAGCCTGGTCAGCTTCAGCACAGCCTGATTTAGCACAAGCAGCTGATTGGCAGTTGGATCGGCCTCCCGGAATTCAAACAAATTAGAATGGTAACAATTACCTCCTTAAAATTATATGATTTGAATATATGATTTAAGAATCTCTGTTTATATATACTCAATCTAAAAGAACAATTGATTCCAGACGATTCTAGACCAGCAGTCCCAGCCTTTGTAGTTTGGCACCCAGCTGGGGGGCAGAGGGGAACTGAGCCACGAGTGGTGGGCTGATGCATGTACGTTGACCCCCCGTTCACATGGCCCGGTTGCAAATAGGCCATAGCCCAGAAGTCAGTCACAGCCCAGGGGTTGGGGACCCTTGTTCTATATCAGGGGTCTCCAATCTTGGCAATTTTAAGACTTGTGGACTTCAACTCCCAGAGCAACTCCCAGAACTCCCAAAGCAAAGCTGGCTGAGGAACTCTGGATGTTGAAGTCCACAAGTCTTAAAGGTTGGAGACCCTTGTTCTAGATGGCCGATACTTTAAAAATGAAAGAACAATACAATAAAGATCACACATGTCCAGAAAAACAAATGCAGCGCACCAAAGAAAAACTGACAAGGTGACAACAACCATTTTTTCCCCAGGCCTACGAGAACAGCCAGGTTTTCAGTGATGTTTGGAATTTCATTAGAGTGGGAATCATATAGAGCTCTGTGGAGAAATGGTTCAGATAACAGACATTATGACAGAGGAGGTGGACTTCCTAGATTCTGATAGATAGAATTATTTAATGGAAGGGACATGGAATGTATCCACACTGCCTAATCTTACTAGACTGGCAGAAAGTACTGGACATGGTGGCCGATCAAATACCTAGGCTCTGTGTCATGAAGGGCTTTATGATCTTTCACCTTGAATTGTACCTGGAAGCTACTGGCAAGCAATGTAACAAGAGGCTATGACTTTGTGAGAGACTATTTTTTGACACAGTCACATATTGAGAAAAAAAAATGGATATGGAAGAAAGAGGAATAAAATAAGTAAGAGTAAATGTAGAATGACTGCAGGAATAAAAGGGCAAACTCGGCACGAAAAGGTATTAAAAGCCAGATTAATCACCTCCAGGAATGAATAAGTAGATATAAGGTATAGGTTGTGGAAGCTGCTTACAACAGAGCGAAAAGAAGATCTCTGAAGTTACAGAGTGCCATAAAAATAAGTGAATTTACATTGATGGGAAACCCCCGCCCCCAAAAAAAAGCTTGATAGAATGAAGAAGTGAAAGAGCCTGAGAATGAGGATAGAAAAGTAACTCATAGAATGATTTTTTGGGGGAAAAAAGCACTGCTAATCATTTATCCTCATGCCTTTGCTTTCACAATTTTGTTCATGTTAAAAGAAAAGCTTAGCAGAGCTGGATTTGTTTAGTTTATTTGCAGCTGCTTTATTGTAATATATTGTATGCATGCAGCTTTTGTCAGAAGTAAAATCTCTTTAGTGGATTGCGTATATTTGTTGATGCCTACAGAGTCAGAATTAATACATGAAACAGATCTCTGAGCGTATAAGGGCTTTGTAAAGAATGTACATGTCTGAATCTTCTGACTGCCCCATGAAGATAAGTCGGTTTGATCCTAGATATGAATTGAGCAAGAAAGAACTGATAGCAGTTTGCTACTTAAGGATTGCCATCCATCAAGGCATGGGATTGAACTGAAGAAGTAAATTGCAGATTGGCTCCTAATATTACTGTTGTTCACAGTAAGCATCTAGAATTGTTCTACACAGCTGATGAATATACGAAACCACTGTGCCATTTATGAAAGGGATGTAAAACTGCAGAATCCATTCTGGCCTGAGATAATCTACTGAAATGGTAAAGCCAACATTGTTAAGTCTGCATTCTCTTAATAAGCAATGGGAGAAGGCACAGCAACAGCCTTCAAGACATTTCCATTTTGCAAAATCCCAACTGCAGTTCACTGAGAATTATGTCACACGTTGTGCAAGGAAAATAGCAAGCTGTTTAGTGACATTTAAAGATCTTGCTTTACCTCAGTAACCATTCAAGAATTAGTTGAGATTAAAAAACAGTAGAAACTCTGCAAAATTTGAAAGGACTAATTTTCACTTACATAAGTCATCAGTTCCAAAAATATAAATTGGGAAGGGGGGGGGCTTTCAAATAACATTTAAAAACTGCAAAAGCTGCTCACTCCCTGAGAGATAAGATGCCAGAAAATGTCAACAAATATAATTGAAAAAAGTTTCCTTACTCCTTCAGAGCTGGGTCAAGATCCTTTGCCCAGCTGAATGTTCCTTGCCTTATGGTAACTGCATATCCTATAAACACAACAAAACATAAAAGACCAAAATGAAGCTGCAATTCTAGCCATCAATTTTTCTCAACATGGAGCCCTCCAGGTGTGTTGAAATGTAACTTCACCCAAAGCCAGCAAGTCCAGCAACATTTGGAGAGCAACATTTGGGAAGAGTCCTATGCATGCATCCTGGTTGAAGGCAGTATGATTTATTTCAGAATAGACATGCACAGAATTATACTGGAAAGAGTATAGATGTTTAATGCCAAAGAAGTAGTAGACTGATTGGATGAGTTTGCTAAAGAGATTTGAGGAACTACCATGAAAAGTTTACTCTTATTTCCTCCAACTCTTTAAGCAATGTCTTGTTACATGAGTAATCACAAGTCATGATGCTGGGGTCAGATCAACAGAAAGCAGATTTTGGAAAGTTGAGGGTCATTCTCTAAAATGTTATAGAATGTCAGAAGCTTCTGTAACCTCTTCCAAGTTGCTCTCTGAAGCCACACTGTTTATGAGATACGGATAAATACTTTTATAATAAGCAACCTTAGCTTAAATATTTATCCACTAGCAATGACTAAACTCAGGCTTGTTTATCAGCCAGTTATAGTTGCTCCCTAAGACTACACTCAATACTCCCCCCACCACCACCTTTCCTTTTCCTGCAAATAGAAAAGTCTCTCAAAAATGAAGACTAAGGAAGAGTCATCAGGATGGCAAGGCATCAGTGGAAACTCTGACAAGCTTTCAAGTTGAACAGAGGGAAAGATGCAGGCTTCATCTGTGGAGCTGCATGCAATACAGTAAGCCTTTATTCACTTCTGCTTCTTTTATTCAGACACACACTATGGAAGCTAGATATCACAAAAGGGAAGCAACCTAGAATCTGCCTGCACATCTAATTGGGCCTGGAGGCTTTTTCATAGAGCTACAAGCAATCCAGTGAGCCACTTGAAACCTTCTTTCTCATTTTGGCTTCTTTTTCAATCCTTCAAATTAAAAAACCCTGGTCAGAAAAGAACCTGGGACAGCCACCACTTGTCTTTCAGTCTGTGTTTGGATATCACAGCAAAGCCAAGGTTTATCAAATGCCCTTGGATTTCCTCAGCCCTCAATTTACTCCCAGCTTTCTACCCTCTCTCCCAGAAACCTCATTTTTATTAATCTCTGGGTTTGTCATCTCATCCAAGACTGGGGAAAAATGATTAATCTGAACTATAGTTTGTTTGAAACAAATCAGCTTTAAACTATGATTACATTCACACAAACCAAAATCTCATCTACTTCTACCAGCAGAACTGGAGGAGGAAGGAGTGAATAATGAGCCCAGAAGACATCCTTCCTGTCACACAAAATTATGGCTTGTGATATCAAACTGCAATAGAGATGAATCAATTAAGATTTCAGACACATAAAAAAATACTTTTGTTAAGCTCCATATTAACCTCACACATATAAATTATCCAACAATAGGATTAGTTAGTATAGAAATCCATATGTCATATGAGAAAAGATTGCAGAATAATTATTCTTAATTAATAATTATTCAGAATAAGAATAATCCTTATTCTGAATAATTATTAATTAAGAATAATTATTCTTATTCTATTAGAAATAACTTAGGTGATATAATCAGTTTTGCAGTTTACAGAAGGAATGTGTAAAAGTTTAAAGATATCATTTGGCAAGCAAAATGAACCAGATTATCTATTTTATACATTACCATATCTCAAAGTGAGAGGCATCTATGCACAAGGCCTAAACTGTGAATTTATCTAATTATATTTTTAAACTGCCCAGGAGCAGTCTTCTCTTTTTAAAGCTAAAAATGTCAACTGATTTCACTAAAAATATATGTGTGTGCAGACTGCAGATTCTATTGAGAATATGATAGATGAACTAACATGAATTCTCACTAGGTGCTACAACCTTTCCATGCACTTATGAAGCGTATCTTAGAAACTCTGCACATTTTATCAGAAAAGCATTTATGAAAGCCTCCTCAACCTGGTACTCTTGGGATAGGATGAGAATTCCCATGCCAGAATTGCTTGCAAATTATGGGAATTGCAATCCTAATGCACCTGTCAATTTGTGGTAAGGGTTCTCGGTGTAGAAGTTACAAACTAGCCCTTGCTCCTCCCATGTAAACAAACCAAATTTCACCTTCCATACTTCTATATCAATCAAAGTAGAGTGTTACCTGGAGTAATTGACTTGGTTTCCACACAGTTTGGATCAAGTTCATCATGTGACAAGAAGTGTTGAATCCTTTGCAGTGAAACATTTGTCTGGGGAATACATGGGAAAACTGACTGGTTTAATACGAGATGGGATATTCTGAGAATCCTCCCAAGGGGAAACAGCAGCTCATGGTCACAACAGTTCTTAGTCTATGTCTCAAACTGTTAGGTTGTTGAAGATCTTAGACTAAGCCTGGGGAGACCCACGTTCAAGGCCAACATCAGCCATGGAAGTTCATGGGATGACTTACTGGAGGACTCTGAACCAGCCACCATCAAAATTGAGGAGGGAATTGGAGAGAAAAACAACTTAATACATTTGGAGGTATATAAATATATTTTTAAAAAATGGAGAGATGGGCAGATTATAAATTTAACATGTGAAATTCGCTGCTGCAATGTTTGTCATAATTTATCTCAATTCAGCAGAATATATCTGCATATGATCCAGACTAGATCTAAGCTAAAGGAGACACACTACAGTGGCAGATTCATTTGGCAGGAGTTCGATGTATGTTTTATAACAATTTGCTGATTTTATAACAGTTTACAAATTTGTCCATCGGAGTTTGGATCCCTCCCACAGTCCTTTTCCTTTTCAGCTAGAATTGCAACAACACAAGTGATCATAATTGAGATTAGAAAGGGGAATAAAGCACAAACAAAGGAAGCAGAGGGATGAATTATCTTACTACTAGGCTGTTGGTGTAAAATTGGATTCTTTATCCCTATTTTGCATTTGTGTATTAACATTTGCTTTCAACTTCCCATTAAATATTAGCTGGCTAAAAGACAATGAAATATAGAATACATAAATTTCTCCATATTTCCCCACAAACGATGAACATCAAGAATAATAACCCTCCACACCAGTTTCCCCATAGATTTCCAAGTTTCCCACAACCATACTGCAATACCAACCTACCAAAAGAGAAAGTGAGATATTCTGAGGAAATTTAAAACATCGGGGCCTTGGATGTAAAGGTCTTGTTACAGGCAGCAGCCTGTCATATACTAGTGGGAGTCAGTCACGCTTCAGAATCTCTGAGAAGTTCTTAAGGTAACAAGTTAGTTACTGAAAAGTGATGGTCTTTCCAAGTTAAAATTAGGATTCTAATTTAGATCCAGAAAGGAGCTCAGTGGTTGCATTATTAGTAAAACTGAGCTAATATTCTCCAAGTTATCAATCAGTGAGCATATTGCCTGAATTTTTTTAAAAAAAATAGTTCCTAGAAGAAGCTGTGTAGAAAGTAAGAACTGTAATCGGAGTTAAATTTGGGTATGTTTAAGACATATATTGTTATAGCCCAGGGGTGAGCAACCTGCGGCTCTGGAGCCGCATGTGGCTCTTTCACCCCTCTGCTGTGGCTCCCTGTCACTCAAAATATGCATTGCAACCACCAATGTGCAACACCCATCGGCATGCGATGTACTGAGCTTTTCAACCCCCGATAGGCTAACCATGGCTAAATCCAAGAAAAGAAAAGTTTCAGAAGAAAATGTTTAATTCAACTACATAGACTAGTTTTGTGGCCGCTCAATAAATAATCAGGCATGGAAAGGGTTTTGTGGCTCCCGGTGTTTTCTTTTCTGTGGGGAACGGGTCCAAATGGCTCTTTGAGTGTTTAAGGTTGCAGACCCCTGTTATAGCCCATATGTGATAGTGGCGTTACACATAAGCCAGCCATTGGTCTTATTTATAGGGGACGAGATAGTTGGTCTTACAGTCCTCTTTGCATTCAGTGCAATTTTTTAAAGAAAAGATAAAGTCCATTCTTACCTGTACAATATTACTAATGACCTGAGGAAGCATGTTGAGTGGGAACCTTAAGAGATTAAATAGGGAGAGTGACACAAAGGCTTTCTCTGCATCAAGAACATTCTTCTCATCCACACTGACATAGACAGCGAAGGTAGTCAAGGCAACCTGGAAACCAGAAAGCACAGACTGGTTTAACAGCAAATCAACAACCCCTGGCTTTGAATTTTTCACTTCTTAGACTGGAAATGTAAGCATGAAAATTAACCACCTGTCTTATGTTGCTTTATTATAAAGGAAGAAAGATGGGGCCACTTCAAAAAAACTTAAGAGGATTTCTCCAAAAGCTGGAGAACGTAAGGTGAAGCAGGATTGTTATGATTTATCTAGGAAGGTTTTTCCTGTTACAATTTCCTCACTAGATAAGTAAAACTTAAAATAGCCAATTGGGATGATCAGCTTGCACAAAATAGAGGCTTGGCATTGAATTATATTGGTGTAACTTTTTTATTCCATCAAATGGATGCAACAATAGACATCCTAGTTTACAGTTTCTACTTATATCTGTTAAGCAAGCTGATGCCTTCTTAAAGGCTCGGTACAATCCCTGAAGATTCTTTCTCATTCGACACCTAAATTTTTATGATACTGCTGGTGGCTAAAGTTGGTGGGAAGCTGGTTAGCTTCCCATCAACTTTAGCCACCAGCAGTATCATGAAACTATACAGCAGTAAAGACACCAGCAGTATCATGAAACCATACCATAGTAAAGATAAAAAAAGAACTGAAAATTTGTTTATGCTAGTTTAAATATAAAACCGATGAATATACTTAAATTAACATTGAATTGTAGAAATGTTTTAGCATTTAGTTAACTTTTCAACAGTTTGCTTAAAACAAACATACATTTCTTTCTGACCAGGATCTTCAAGAGAAGAAAACTGGGCAAACAAGGCAGTACATGTCCTGTATAGTTTTGGTGGAGCATTTGGCTGGCCATTGCAAGAGGTAGATTATGGCTACTGCTAATTCATTTATTTCACTTCCAAATCTAAATTTCTTCAGGATTAATGTGTACTCTTTGTTTGTGAGCTTCCCGGGATTTTCAAACAATTTATCTGGGGTCTATTAGTAATGCTATTCTATTTTGATTATTTTATAAATAGTGTCAGAATTTGGCAGAAGAAAAAGGCTAGCCAGATAATGTTTATCCCTCAGGAGACAGAGATTATATTTCAGTTCTAACAAAAATTTCTCTATAATGATAGATTGCTCTGCTAAGTGACCTATTTAAGTCCAGCCATCTTCTGTTTCTGTCCAAGTGCAATTATTTTTAGGTAGCTCAGAATTTCCTTCTTGTAGTCCCTTCAAAGATGGAATCAATCTTCAAATATTCCCTGCCTTCCATGAAGAGTATCTAAGGATGGATGAGTCAACTTGCCATGGCTAACTTGCCATGGGACAACTCACTGTGGTCAACTCACCATGGGACAACTCGCCGCAGGACAATTCAACAAATATAAAAGTTAAATTAATTTCAATGGAACCGTGGTCAATAATAATAAAGTCAATCCAGAATTACAAGAGTTACAATAATTTTGATGAAAACATGGTCACCAATAATAAAAGTAACAATGAAATGATTAATACAGTGTTGAACTGTCCCACGAAGAGTTATTCAGCAGCATGTTAGCCATGGCGAGTTATCCTGCAATGAGTTGGCCATGGCAAGTTGTCCAAAATCTATCTAAGCAACCCTTTCTATAACTGACCTTCCATGTATTCAGGAACTATTCACAAGAATATTTGTTCATACGAGACTTACCAGAAATGGCGCACTGATCCATGCAAAGGTTGATATAGAATTTAAATAGGCAGATTTCTTCAAAACCCGAAGTTCATTCTGCCGAATCTCCAGTACTTTTTCTGCAAAGGATGATTCCCAAGCATAGAGCTTCAGTACTTTTATGCCATTTAGAATTTCATTCATTAGCTTAATGCGGGCATCTTTGTACTTCATCTGTTCTACCTAAGCAAATATAAAGAATATCATTACTCAGTGCCTTTTATACCTCTTTGTCCTGTGCTTCTTACAGAGAGATTTCCATAAAATCAGACGGAAAAGAATCTTGAAGAGGAAAAGATTTAAAGATATCACCACTGGTTTTGTGCAAGCATGGCATTTTTGCCTAGTGTTGGAAGCAGCTGTATTGGTTACCAGAAAAATAAACATTTTTATAGAGGGAAAGGAAGTAAAAACTGTACTTTTCATAGGAGAGTACCACAGCTTCATAGATCAGGAACAGTAAGTCATTCAATCTTTTCAGTACAAATTCTATACTCTACAAGAGTTTAATATTTCTTTTTATTGACATGCTAAATGGGCATCCTGGTGACAAAACATGAGCTTGGCAGGATAGATGGACTTAAATCGAAACAATTTAAATCTCAGATGTGAATTAACAAGGGGGGAAAAAGATAATTTCAATCAATGATTTAAATGAAGTTTGTCACTATAGTTTCATGTATCTGCCAGACAGTAGTGCAAATGACAAGTTATATATTATAGACTATAAATATTAATATTTGAGATATGATCAAATTGTATCCTCCCTGGCATAGATAATTTTTTAACACACTATAACTGCCTAAGATATGGATTCTCTTTACAGATTTGCACACAAATATGAACTTACTTATCATGGTCAAATTACCATGTAAGAAAAATTTATGATTTAAAATTGAAATTTATTTTTAAAATTGAAATTCAATTTAATTGAAAAACTTAGCTTTTAAATATTTTTTACTTATAAGACCATTTCTCCATTTTTGACCCGAAACATTGTATAATTTATGCACCCAATTAGTTATCACTGTGCATCCAATTGGGTCCACAGAATAGGTGGACTGGGTGATACAATTGTTTAGCTCTGACCACTTTAACAATTCTAGTTTATGAAATGGTCTTAGTGGAGAAGCTTCTCCTTCTCATATGTATGCTAACCATTTTAATCCAATAAACCTTGAAAAGAAGATAAGAGCTTTTACATAGAAATATTATATTGGTTTTATTGCTTTAAGACTGTATTTCATCTGATCTTGAAAAATTATGCAAATCATCAGGAAATCCTATGACTATAGTCTAGACTGGGAAATTGAAAAATATCCTGAAGAAAGATATGGCAAACCAACTGTATACAGTGCAGAAAATAAACAAGTTCATACTTAAGTACAGCTTAATTTGTTATCAGACTAGTGAAGAGCCACCAACAGACTAAAGTCAAGGAAAAGCCCAGATCTAAAACCATGTCCTGCCTTTTTTTTTTTTTTTTTGAAATTCATTAGGAATGATCACTATGGACATATACCTACCTGGAATGCTCTGGTTTTCATAGCAATCACAGCATTCAGTGGGATGAGTAGAACCATCACAGCCACTCCTGCCAACACAGAAGGCCCTAAAGCCTTAAAAGAATGTAAAATACACCCATTATTATTCTGGTCGCTTGAATTTAAAACATGGTAGAAATCATCATTCGCTACTCTTCAGAAAAACGTGTAGGCTTAAAACCATCAGGAAATCTTCAACAAGGGATGTTGTTGGTCCTGAACACTCTTGCCTTCTCACAAAGGATTTTCATTTTTTCTCTACATTGTAAAATACATAGGGTAGAATACGTAGGAATATTAAAATTTGGTGTTTTTGTTTTGCTTTTTCAAAATGGGTCCTTGGCTGCTTTTCATTGGCACTGTAGACAGAAACATGTTGTTGTTTTCACTTTTAAAAATATAACGGCAAACAAACATACCCTTTGGTGGCAGGCATGGTACTGTACAGAGATGACAGCACAACAAACATGTGCCCACAAAGCTGTTTTTCTGTTTGAGATAACTTTCACAGTAGTGAATAAACCAGAGATAATAATGGTGCCAAGAATGTGCCAAAACAATGGTGTATTTTTAGCTGTTGTGTAGAATTTGTAATTTTTTATCCTGCTTTTCCCAGATACCACTAGTAGCTTTTCAATGGAATCCTTTTATTTGCATGGGACTTTTATAATATTATTACAAAACAGTTAGGATGCCAACCACTAGCAAAGTATAAATATTTTAATGAATAGGAAGAATGAGGTAAGAATTCCCCCTCCCCCATCCCTAAAACCATTTCTCTTTTACCAGCACTACAACCATATCTTCCATCTTCCAGTTGCAGCTCTTGAAATCTAAATCTATTGCTACTAAATCTCCATAGGCTATTGTATCCTCAGTTAATCACTTGATTATTAAGAAAGTTGCAAAAATCACATGTTTTGCATTATACCGGAAACAACCAGTTGTCTTTAAGACGACTTCCTCTACTAGAGTTTCTCTAGTACAAGGTCAGATTTAATACAATAGCTTTACATAGCAAAAAATCCAAGGGAAAGTTCTATACCTGCCAGAGAAAGTATAAAGCAAGGAAGATTTGAAGTGGTGCAGACCACAGCATGTTGAGGAAGGTAGTCAGGTCCATGAATCTCTGGGCATCCACTGACATCAGGTTGACAATTTCTCCAACGGTGGAAGAGCGCTTTGCTGAGTTGGTGATGACTAAAGACTAAGAAGACAGGGAGAAGAATTCCATTATGCATTCTCTTCTTCTTCCAAAAGACTCATGACGGTGCAAATGTTCATCTTCTTCACTGTTTAATCCTGAGAAATAATGATTGGTCCAGGTTTATCCAGTGAACTTCATGGTCATGTAGGGATTTGAATCTGGCTTTCTCTCTATGTTGACCCTCCAACAGACTGCAGCAGACTGAACCTCATGTCATTAATTATTATAGCACCGCCCATTCTAACTTTATATGCCTTTCATATAATTTGCCTGTCAAGGAATAGGGACAGTGATTCAGTATGTTTTCAACTATATTCTGCAACCATCAGCAAAATCTTACACCATGTTAATCCAAAGCAATCCCCTCAAAACTTGGATGTGGTCCTCAGAGCATTCCAAAATTCTTTAACATATTGTAATTTTTAATGTTACAAAGGGAAAGATTATTATATTTGAGGGAAATAATTATATTTATTGCCTAAATTATTAATTAATTATTATTATTATTTATTTATTTATTTATTTATTTATTTATTTATTTATTTATTATTAAATGTAAACCAAACCCAATTTATCTTTTTTGATCCCTTCCTCCCAATTCTTCCTTCCTCTTTGCCATATTCCAGTTACTGGTTTTGGAATGTAGTTGGATGACTTAGCTTTTGAATTAACAGGATCAGAAAGAAAACAGAAAATTGATTTTAGGAGCAATTGGCCAACATGGTTAATGATCACTAAGGTATTGATAATCTCTGTTTTATCTATAAAAAAAGGTAAAGTATTCCACTGTCCAGTTGTGTCTAACTGCAGGGAGACTCTACTCATCTTTGTTTCTTAGCCAAGGATCCAGCATTGTCCGAAGACACTTCCGTGGTCATGTTGCCAGCCTGATTATATGCTAAGGTGCACAGAATGCTGTTACCTTCCCACCAAAGTGGTATCTATTTATCTACTCGCATTTGCATGCTTTTGAAATGCTATTCTGCCTTTCAGAAACAGTGACAAATATTTTAGACAAATGATTACAAATGATTTAGGAAAATATTTTAACTATATGTTTTTACTCTCACACACGAAGCACATTTTCTACAACATGGCTTAAGGGGATATTGGTAGATATTTTTTTTTCACTGACTTGCATATGTATTTCTCATCTCTTAGTTACCTACATCTGTGTTCTGCCCCAGCTCCGGATTCCCAAGGATATTGACACACACTAAGGGTCCTTATCAAAATTATAATGTACCAAGAATAAACAAAGTCCGGCAAAGGTTGGCAACCAGCCCAGAAAACAAGATATGATAAGACACTCACTCTCCAAAATGCTCTGTAATAATTACACGTTGTTTCCAGCAAAAAATTACTAACTGCATGCGATTTAAATAAGCTAAGGGAGTGGCCAATTATCCTCAAACCTTACTCTCGAGGAGACCTCCTCCTCCTGATAGCCACTCCTGCATTTTGGCAGCCCTGCGTGCTCGAGCATTGAGGAGAGGCTCCTCCACTTTGCTCTCTCCACTTGAAGGAGCCTCTGGAGGTTCTGAAGGCTCTGGCTGAGTCTCTGCCTCTGGCACCACATCCGCTTCAGTCTCCTCGCTGTTCAACACAAGCGCCGGCTACGCCGGCTGCTGGCACAACCCCACACCAGGCTCATTGTTGGGATCAGCCACGATCCGCGCAGGCCACTGGCGGGCCACAACAATCTGGTGAAATAATTCCCTCCATCTCCCCAACTATAATAACAAAAGTGTCTGCCATATAGGGTTGTTGCATGAACTTCTGAGATACAATATAGAACTATGAAAGACAATGTGTTTTTAGGACAGAGAGATTTCGCTCAGTCTGCCTTTAGTTATTAAAGCTCATTTGGTCTGGTCACCTCTCACTCAGTTCAAATTATTTCCCGTGATGAAATTAGGCAGTAAAATTGCAGCAGGCAGTAACATACATGCTGCCTTGAGCATGTGACCAAAAAAAAAAAAAAAGGATATAAATCTAATATGGTAAAGATAATATTTGAAATGCATCATTTTCTTATTGGTGGGTAATGTAACGACTTTCATAATAAGGCATTTGGTCTAGTGGGTTGAGGTACCAGGCTAGAAACTGGGAGACTGTGAGTTCTAGAGTGATAAAAACCATCTAGGTGATTTTGGGCCAGTTACTCTCTTTCGGCCCAATCACCTTTTATTGTTATGGGGAAAATAGGAGGAGCAAGGAACATTAGATATGTTTGCTGTCTTGAATTATGTATAAAAATAATAAAGGTGGATATAAAATAGGCAAAAATAAAGCAATAATAAAATACTTATCACACTACTTATTGATCCCCATAATACAATATTCCAAACACATCCAATATCCACTGATCTGTGGCTTATAAACTACCGGGCAAATATTGTTTGCAGTAAAGTTTCTCTCCCACATCAGTTATTTATTTGAATGCATAAACATAAGCCCATTAACTCTAGTCAGTATCATGGCTTAAGATATATCTGGCAGTTGTTCTCTAGAATAATCATGAAAAAAAAACCCAGCTTCTTTCCTGCATTAGTCATTCATTTGTATATACAAACATAAGCCCACATATCTAAAATACAATCTTAGTTACACAAATAGCTTGGAGAACATGCAAAATATCTGAATAATTGAATGGGGGACATTCAAAACATCTGAATAATTGAATGGGAAGCATGCAAAACATCTGAATAATAAAATGGTTTTACTGAAAGGAGAGTCATTTATGAAGCTTTCAGAAGCAGCTGTGAAGGCTACTAAGAACTTCATGCATATATGAACATAGCTTAGAATATGTGTTGATGTTAAACCTCATTACAAACATGCATTGCCCACTTATTCACGAGGGGCTGACAAATCATTCAAGAGTGATTTTCAGTTGCCAAAAAATTATGTAACTTCTAGATACAATTTGAGATAGCTAGATAGCTAGCTAGATGATAGATAGATAGATGTGTATGTGTGTGTGAATAGTAGTAAGAATGGATGAAAGTGTGGTCCGTCTGGATGAAAGAGTGGGTTTTCCTGAGAAAATAATAAAATTTTAGAATTAAAAGAGTACAATCTGAGGATAGCATGGTTTTCTATATTATGATAAAGTTAAAGTCAGTGTAATTTTAAGAATAATTGTATTGGAAGTACCATATTGATAATATGGAACAGATATAAACCCAGATGGTGCCTTGAAATGCCTTTATGGATTTCAGCATAAGAAGCATTTTATAGGAAAGAAACAATATGTCAGGTTTCGATGCTAAAGAAAAGTAGTTAGCTTATCAGGAGTTGTTAGAACAGAAACATTGAGAAAATAAGATGAAATCAAGAGAACAACTGGTTGCAGAGGGATTCAGTTTTAAATGGTTTTTGCATGCACAGTTAAGGGAAAGAATTAAGGCCATTTGGAACTGATCGACACAAGACAGAATTTGACATTGAACTATGTAGGAATAATGAACACGTAATTGCTAAAATGTATAAAGGACTCAGTGGCTAAGACGTTGAGCTTGCTGATCGAAAGGTTGGCAGTTCAGCGGTTCGAATCCCTAGTGTCGCGTAATGGGGTGAGCTCCCGTTACTTGTTCCAGCTTCTGCCAACCTAGCAGTTCGAAAGCACGTAAAAAATGCAAGTAGAAAAATAGGGACCACCTTTGGTGGGAAGGTAACAGCATTCCGTGTGCCTTTGGCATTTAGTCATGACGGCCACATGACCATGGAGACGTCTTCGGACAGCGCTGGCTTCTCGGCTTTGAAACGGAGATGAGCACCGTCTCCTAGAGTTGGGAACGACTAGCACATATGTGCGAGGGGAACCTTTACCTTTATAAACTGTTATTGAAATTTGAAATGGAAGAACAAATTAAAGAATGTATTGTATGATAAAATGGGCTAAGAATTTTGGACACAATGTATTGATGAACAGTGGGAAAATATGTGAGTAAAAGATTGAAAATTACATTATGTTATAATATGAAAGAGATTTTTTATAAAATGATGTCTGCTGGTATATGACTGCAGAAAATTATTTAGAATGTATAAAAGTTGTTCAAATTTATCCTGGAAATATGGACAAGATAAAGGGTTATTTTATCATGCCTGCTGGACTTCTAAAAAAAAGCCAGAAATTTCTGAGTTCAGAAGCAAAGAATTTTAAAAATCAACATTCAACTAAAACCAGAATTTTTCTTGCTGGGATTAATGGACAGTCAATTAGAAAAGACCCATTTTTATATATGATTATTGCTGCAAGACTATAGGTCATGATTCTGTTGTGTCCCCATCTAGTAATGTTGTGAAAGGTATTACTTCCATCTGACTTGAAGTGAGGGTCTACCATAAGCCTCTTATCAGGAGGTTATAGAAAAGCAACCTGGCTGAATTGCTTTTAGAATACCAGCCAAGCAAAACATGATAATTAGATAAAGAAGATGAAAAGATAAGCAAGGTGCATGTCAAAATCAAGGAAATCAAGATAGAACAGAGTTTTGGAGCTGTCTGTCTTCTTGACTGGAGTGGTTTCACTGGTTCAGAGACCACAGTTGAGGGATAGATTAAGGAATCTTGAGTAACAAAGAATAGACTACATCAGGAGAAATTCATGTAGACATGGAATACATTTCAAAGTATTTCTGAGTAGACTGCAAATACCAGCAATAGCAATAGCACTTAGTCTTATATACCGCTTCACAGTGCTTCACAGCCCTCCCTAAGCGGTTTACAGAGTCAGCATATTGCTCCCAACAATTTAGGTCTCATTTTACTCTGTTAAATGTCTCGATTGGTTTTATTTGCTTAGAAAGTCTCTGCTAAAACCTCTGCAAATATCTCCTTTTTTTAATTCTACAACTTGAAAAGTTTTTTCCCTTCAAAAAACTTGCCTCAAAACCTTTTCCAAGGCTAAACTTACAAAGGCAATTTTCATTTCCCATTGAAATTAAGACTGAATTTATATAATTAAATTGAATGCATCTTCCTGGTACTCATCTCCATTTTTCATGTTTTCTCATGCCTGGAACAGAAATTTAAGATTATAAATGTCTTGTGGGAGGGGACTTGTTAGAGTATTGGGCAAAGCATCATTTTGTAAACTATTTTATTATTATAGTTGCACTTTGTTCTGCCTAATCTAATTATTTCCATTCCTTTTTATAATGGCGCATGCCATTTATAGATTCTGATGAAGCAGCATTTGGTGAACAATTGATCTTTAAATTATTTACAATTAATGTCAGGCCAGAGCATAGCTAATATTAATAACATAATTAGCTCTTCCTTATTCGACACTTTTCTGTACTAAGCAGCAGCTGGTAGATGGAAGAGTATTTTGACACAGAACAGAGCTGCCGTAATAGACAGCTGAATAGGACACACAGTTTAAAAATCCAAAAATTGCTCTAATTTGGCAAACTAGCTCTAGGGCTGACTTATTAATTTATCAAAAAGCAGCAAAAGGATGTACTTAATATGCAGTTACCCAACACTCATTTGCCATTTGTTGATTGTACTTGCGTCAGGAAAGTCAACTAAATATTAAACCACTTCAGACTCTGCAAGAGGGTATATACACACAGAGATAAATATTTGATCTACAGCCAACAGTTCTAGTGTTACTCATTTTTATTTTGAGAGAAAACACAACCCAAAGGTCTCTGGGCTCTAGACTGTCTGCAACCTCTCCTGATATGTTAGGATACACGCTTGCTCTCACCTTTCTATAGACCATCCCTACGATGCCAGTTCTCAGCCTCATTCCAGTAATGAAGCAGTACTGGAAATGGTGGTGAAGGATTATTGTCTGCAGCACAGCACAGAGAAACATCAACGCCGCAATCAGGTATCCCCACCATAAGGGAGCATCTTTATCCTTCACAAAGCTAATTAACATGCTGTTTAAAAAGAAGATTGAAATAAACAGACAACACAGGGAGGAGAAAATAAAAAGATTAATGGGGCAGAGCAAAACATCACTTCCGTTTAGCCCACTGGTAGAGTAGCCCCCAAACAAACAAACTTTACGAAAGAGCCAAACTTTATTCATGTGTCCAATTATGGTCAAAATATAATCTCAAACACTTTATTTATTTTGTAATGTTGATTTTGCTTTCCATTAAAGCATTTAAAGTGAAAAAGACATGCATTCATAAAGCAGAGATAGGCAAGCTAAGATTCTCGAAATATTGTTCAATTGCCAAAATATTCAATCTTCAAAATCCCTTGCTTCTCCGCTGTGCTGGCCGGAGTTGCAGGAATCTGCAATTTGGCACTGTCTGGAGGGCCACAGCTTGTCCATTTCAGCATATAAAAATAACAAAAGTATAGTGCTTCATTGGATTAATATGGAGGGTGCAGTTGCTGAGAACTGAAGCAAATTACAGCTTCACAACATCGCAATTGCAGGGAAGTATGCACATATGTAATTTTTACACTTGACAACTTACACTTGGGAATCTGAACAGCGATTCCAAACAGAATTGATTTCCTCTTAGAAAATGCATTTTGAATATGAGCAAGTCTAACAGTGAATTGGAGAGAAACATGGGATAAGGGGAATATTATGTCTCATACTATTAGCAGGCCTAGAGGGGATACCTCCATATATTCCATTTAATCTATCATTTTTATTCACAAGTAATCTTCTCCAATTTGGCCTCCTTCCTCCCATGTCTTGGGGATCATGTTCCCAGATTTCCCAAATGACTGCAGAAAGCTGTACTAATATATAATCTAAAAAGAGTGCGGAAATTCTCTTGCCCATGAGAACCAAGGTTGAAAATGGAGCTTACCTTAACAACTGGGGATTGACAAAAGACAACAGATCTTGGATTACTTTGAAGAAGGAGCCAATTAAAAAATAAGGGCCAAAAGTTCTGAGTAAGGCTTTGAAAAAGGAAGGTTCTTTCTCCTTAGTGGGAATGTCTAACATGAGTTCTGTTTCTCCTGGACTTTCATCTATGTGATTCATCTCCTGATTAGAGTCCTTTGTATAAGATACATCATGTTTCCTAAGACAAAGAAAGACATTGTTTCAGTCAATTGAAAAGAAGAGTCCTGTTACAAATAAGAAACTTGAACAGCAGGACAAGCAGTCTTGGAATCTGCAAATGTAGCTTTGGAACAGCTCTAGTAAGACCATTATTATGGCATAATACTGTCCAGAAATGAAAAGGTGTTTGCTCCTAAAAAAAATAAAAAATAAAAATAGAGCAACCGATTGTGTTCAAAACAGTTTCACTTTAATAATATTATTCCAAAGTTATTGGAAGAAGCATGGTTGCAAAAGAGTTTTTGTTTTGTAAAACAGAAAAAAATGCCACAAAATAAGCCCGGCTAGCTCAAATTTTATACCTTCAGAAGTCTCATGGAATTTTTAAAGCAAAGCACATTCATTATTATGGCATCAGGGTGAGATCCTGGATGTGAAGATTTGCTGCATTACAAGCCTTCACAGATAGGCCATTTTATTCTCAGACTTGGTTAATCAAGGTCTGTATGCTTGCCAAACAATGGCCTTCTTCTTGGAAACATTAAAAGTCATCTCTCTTGCAGCCTCTTTGCAAGGTTCATCCAGATAGTGGCTTCTATTCCTCAGAGTCTTTGTTTCATCTTGATAAGCACAGAATTTAACCTTGGTTTTTTTTTAACCCTGTCAATAAAATGGGGACACAAAAGCATAGCATAGGCTTGGATTCCAAAATGCCAATCTTTTGGAGAAGGTCAGAAAAGTTGAATATCAAAAAGGGAAGGGAAGGAAAGGGGAAAGGAAATTTGGTTGAAAAGAGCTTGAATCATATTTTAAAAGTTCCTTTTATCCCAGTGATAAGAAAAAGGAAACAGCCAGGTATCTATTCCATGTCCAGCCAATCCAGAAGCCTCAATCTCAGTACCAACTGTATCCTTGGGGTTTTGTTTTGTTTTTTGCTATATTGAATTAACTTTCCAAAGCTTACGCAGAGACAGTTCCAGGTGCTAACTTGATGAGCTGCAGTGTAATTCCTCTTCTTTATTAAGCATTAAAGCCCCATGTCTATAATGCTTAATTTCTTCTTAAATTCAAATCACCAGTTTATAACGGAAATTTTTAAAAATTTTCTTGATACAAAAAAGTGTAAACAGGCGTTTTATGAACTCAGTAACCTTAATACATTGATTTTAGTACCATCCATTTGAAACTTCTCCAAAAGAAGCAAAAATGCTAAGGCTGCTCCTCTGGTGATGGCATCAAACCTCTCTAGTCCCCTAGAGGCTGAAAAAAGTTTGTTTTTACGTGTTATCACTGACTGTGGGGAGATTCCCCATCTCTGTGGAAATTTAGATGATAATTCCCTGATTTTCTAATTTTCTTTTTGATAAGATGTGATGTTGAGATGCTTTCAGAGACTGCAGGGCAGGAGGATAATTCAGCCTGGGGGCTATCATAGAGGCTATGGCACAATTATCCTGAGGGTCACTTTTTGGGATTACATTGGCAGAAATATAAGGGATAAAATAGTATTTGGTTTAAGACACCAATTTGACCCTTAAATCTTCCCAGCCTGAAAATTCAGATTTTGTTCATTTAGTTCAGTGTTTTTCAAATTCGGTAACTTTAAGATGTGTGGACCCTCCCAAAATTCTTCAGCCAGCATGTTTAATTTAACTTAATACAGAATTGCATTTGGTATTCTCAAATCATTCTATGAATGTTCTGTTTCAATGATTTTGCTGAGAAAATCCATTTTCTCTCCAATTTGCCATACAAAAGGCAAAGTCTGAGAGTTGTAGAAGATAGAATCTTTCATAAAAGATAAAATCTGATAAAGTACAATGCAGTTGGATAAGAAGTTCTAGAAGTAAGTTTTTAAAAATATGCAATTCCGTGCATCTTCTACAACTAGAAAAGGTGATGTAAATTATGCAGAAAAGCAAACAGGCCTAGTAAATTAATCTGCACAGTACTTTCAGGATTCAGAGTCTGTATTTTCTTAACAAAGAATATGGATTATGATGGCATACAATCTGCCCTTTCAAGAAGTTCTTATGCTGTGTACAGAATTTCCCCCTTGGTTCTGCTGTTTATAAAGACATTCTTTTACCAAATTGTATTGAATTCCTCATCAGAGAACTGCTACCTCTGAGGAAATTGAAAAGAGAAAACACTCCAGAAAGTACAATAATAGTTTCTTCAAAATAGCACAACAAAGAATGTTCTTTCTGCGCCAACTCAGAAAGCTCAAACTGCCCAAAGAGCTGCTGATACAGTTCTACAGAGGAATTATTGAGTCTGTCATCTGCATCTCTATAACTGTCTGGTTTGGTTCTGCAACCCAACAAGACAGACACAGACTTCAGAGGATAATTAGAACTGCAGAAAAAACAATTGCTACCAACCTGCCTTCCACTGAGGACCTGTATACTGCACGAGTCAAAAAGAGGGCTGTGAAAATATTTACAGACCCCTCGCATCCTGAACATAAATTGTTTCAACTCCTCCCTCAAAACGACGCTATAGAGCACTGCACACCAGAACAACTAGACATAAGAATACCATCACTCTGCTAAACAAATAATTCCCTCAACACTGTCAAACTATTTACTAAGTCTGTACTACTATTAATCTCGTCATCGTTCCTATCACCCATCTCCTCCCACTTATGATTGTATGACTGTAACTTTGTTGCTTGTATCCTTACGATTTATATTGATATTGTTTCCTAATATGATTTGATTGCTTATTTGTACCCTGTGACTATCATTAAGTGTTGTACCTCATGATTCTTGATGAATGTATCTTTTCTTTTATGTACTCGGAGAGCGTATGCACCAAGACAAATTACTTGTGTGTCCAATCACACTTGGCCAATAAAAAATTCTATTCTATTCTATTCTTTTCTTCAATGGAACGAGCCATTAAATTTTTTAAAAAATTAAATAAAAAGGTTAAATAAGTGGAATGCATAAAATTAAGACAGGCAAACACAGGAAAGTGGGGGAAGATATCCATGAAAGAAAGCAAACACTAGGACTACCATCTTTTCCTGAAAATAAGACCCAACTGGAAAATAAGCCCTAATGCGCCTTTTTGAGCAAAAATTAATATAAGACTCAGTCTTATTTTCAGGGAGACACGGTACCAAACCCTAAATGAAAAAGGCAAGCACAGGGAGGCTTGTACAGAATAACAGAGTTGGAAGGGACCTTGGGGATCTTCTAGTCCAGGGGTGGGCAAATGTGGCCCTTTTACAACCTGTGGACTTCAAGTCCCAGAATTCCTGAGACAGCCAAGCTGGCTCAAGAATTCTGGGAGCTGAAGCCCACAGGTCATAAAAGGACCATATTTGCCCACCCGTTTTCTAGTCCAATAACCTGCCTAGGTAAGAAAACTTACACCACTTCAGACAAATGGTTATCCAACATCTTAAAAACTTCCAGTGTTGGAGCATTCACAACTTCTGGAGGCAAGTTGTTCCACTGATTAATTGTTCTGTCAGGAAAGTTCTTAGTTCTAAATTGCTTCTCTCCTTGATTAGTTTCCACCCATTGCTTCTTTTCCTGCCCTTGGGCACTTTGGAGAATAGTTTGACTCCCTCTTCTTTGTGGCAGCCCCTGAGATATTGGAACACTCCTAGTCCTTCTTTTCATTAAACTAGACATACCCAGTTCCTGCAACCGTTCTTCATATGTTTTAGCCTCTAGTCCCTACATTCCATGAGCATCTAATAACTTTCCTGCATAGATGGGAATGAGGAGATGATGATAATGAGGAGATGATAAACTATCTGGGAAAGCCAAGGGAAATCATCAAAACCATTAAAAAGCGAAAGAATATTTTGGACATGTGAAGTGAAACCCGGAAAAATACACCATACTTCACTTAATCCTCCAGGGAAAGATTAAAGACAAACGAGGTCCAGGCAGAAGAAGGACATCATGGCTTCAAAATCTAAGGGACTGGTTTGGACAAAACTCAGCAGCACTTTTTTGTGCAGCTGTTGATAAAAATAGGATCACCAACATGATTGCAGCGTCTGATGACGGATATGGCACAATAAGAGCCTGGTGGCGCAGTGGACTAAGTGCTGTTAAAGTAGCACTTTAGTTGCCAGCTGCCTGCAATTACTGCAAGTTCAAATCTCACCAGGCTCAAGGTTGACTCAGCCTTCCATCCTTTCGAGGTAGGTAAAATGAGGACCCAGTTTGTGGGGGCAATAAGCTGACTTTGTATAAAAAAGAACACCGCTTAGAGGAGGCTGAAAGCCCTACTAAGCAGGTATATACAAAAAGTATGAAGGCTATTGCTTAATGCATTGTAAGGCGCCCTGAGTCTCCGGAGAAGAGCGGCATATAAATCGAACTAATAAATAAAATAAATAAAGAAGAAGAGAAGATAGATGGGAAAGATCAAAAACAGGGGAATGACCTATCAGGTCCTGCATTGGCCTGAGTATGAACTGAGCAGGAGCCCAATCCTGCTATCAACCCACAGCACGTTGGGAGCCACAAGTGATTAGTGGCTTAGACTACCATACTGAAATGCCCTGCATTTTATTCATAAAAACAGAAGTACAGAAATGACTTTTTTAAAAAAACAAACAAACAAATCAAAACAAAGCCAACTTACAATTTCCCACGTTGTTTTTGTTTGTCCCACTCTTTCTGGAGGTTTTGGACTATCACTTCAGATTTATCATCAGCATTCAGAGACCATAAATCTTTATCTTCAAGAGGCTTCTTATAGCCTTGTATTGCCAAACTAGACAACAGTAACAAAAGCACATTAATAACTCTGAGTCAGTCTGGACAAACAACCTTTTTGTACATTAACTGGCAAATACCTCCACTGACGGCAGGCATTTATCTTAATTTCTCTCTCCACTACTCCAAGAGCAAACCTACAGAGCATGCAAAGCATTCAAAAGAACTATTCTACAATGCATGTTAACAAGCAACAAAGCCCCTCTCTTCAAAATGCCAAAGCAGTTTATCTCTCGCAAGGCTCACAGAGTTATCCTAGTTGTTGTCTGTGTGCACAATACTGTAATGAGAAGATCCCATGGGCCATATGTGAGCTCTGTAGGTGACGCGGCTGCTTTCAAAAGTTGTAAAAGCATTGCAAAATTCATTTTTCAAATGTTTTGCACGGTCCTAATAATTTATCCATCTGCTGCGTATTTTCTTGCCCTTGGCCAATATCATTTGCTTCTAGTATATGGGAAGGAATATGCATTGGTCAGTTCACAGTGCAAATCAACTATGTTGTAAATTTAAGAGGGAGGAGTACTAATGGTTTGCAAGGGTGTTCATGTATTTAACCAAGCATGTAGCCAAATCAAACATGGATTGGTTGTAACTACAGGAAGACCATCAAAGTTGGCATATTCAAAGAGAAAGCTCAGGGCTTTGTCCAGCATAATAACCCATTTCTCTTGTTCCACAGCAGTAACAATATTTGATAGGGCTCTGCAAGTCATCCCATGAAATATTTCACTCACCAATGTGGTGTCATTCTGAATCTGCTCCCTGACCAAAAAAGGCTCATTGAAGCTGTTTCAAGACTCCCCTGAAGTCTCCTGGGTAAACCTGGGCTTGCCTAGAACAGACTTCTACTGGGAGAACTGGTGAAAAATTCACCAGTTGAAGCAGCCATGCTGAGTCTTATTCAAGCAGCTATTTCCTGGCCTCAAGATCCAGAAGAGTCACCCCCTCATGCATTGTAGTTTGCTTTGCACAGTGGTAATATACAGAACAGTCCCTAAAAAAACCCCAGCTTCCTGTCTCATCTCCCAAATACAGTGCTTCGAACACTTTTTAAAAATTAGATGTTTTCTAATTTTCACATTCCTTCAAAAGAATGGGATTCCCCTTCATTTTATCCCCATAATAGCAATTCCTGAAAATAGGTTGGTGAGAGGGAAGGGGAGAGATAGAAGTGGGGAGGCTAAATTCACTTGGGAGATTTTTGTGGTAAACCTGAATTTATGTCTCCCTCGTCCTAATCCTAATACCTTCACCTCCATACCAAAGCCACTTTGTTTTTGTTTTTCTATCACTTAGTTTGCATGTTTTGTTCTTTGTGTGTGTGTGTGATTTTCTATAAATTAGGGTCTTGTGGGGGCTTATAAAATTAATCCAGGTTGCACCATTGTGTTTGAAACTGAAAAACTGTTTTAAAGGTTGCCAATTTTAATAATGTCTAAGGCAGGACTAGAATTTGCACTCTCCCAGTTTCTAGCCTGGTGCCTTGGCTACAATACTAAACTGGCTCTCACCTCTACCCTACCAACATATAACTTCTAGCAAAAGGAGGAAAGGGCATGAAATGTACATGAATGGCTTGCAAAATAGTACTTCTATATAGGAATGTAGCTGGATCACCAAGAACACAAAGGATAGCTTTTCAACTGGCACTTCTCCAGTAATATCAAAGGAGCATAATAAAATGTGAAAAACCATACTTACCTTGTGAACCACCAAAATGTTATCCTTGAAAGAAAACCAGAATTTAATTCTGGGCAGGGATTCTATGACAAATTTTGGAGAGATTAAGAAGAAAACAAAACAAGAAAAAAAAAGTCAATGTTATTTTTTAGCTAAACTTGCTGTGAAAGATCACATTACACATTCAAAATAATTTGAATGTAAATATGTATGAAATGAATCTTTGTATGAAATGAAAGATTCACCTCCAACTTCCAGTTCCTTCCCCCTGAATCCTGAGCAGCGTTTGAATGCAGTGGTGGGGTTCCAAATCATTTCTGCTATCAACCACCCAAAACAAAGAGTGGAAGTCTAGTTCTGCTATGTCTGTCTTAGGAAACACAGAAGAGTCTTGTATCTGAGGATAAGGAACTTCTTTGACCAGCTTCTAGAAAACTTTATTAAGGCCAGGTGGGACAGAGTAAAAGAAAACACTCTGCTCTTAGTCCTTGCACAGCTTTTTAGGGAGTATGAAAATAATCTTTGATTAGCCCAATATTTTCCACATGCCCATACACCGTTCAAAGAGGAGCTATAAAATATACCTGACTTATTGCTGCTTTCTAAATAATATCTCATTAACTACCAGCAGAATGGACACCGGGGATGGATCAGATTCTCTGTTCTCTGTGAGTCCCTGTGTTTTCAAAACCTGCTCCCGAGAAATAGAAAATTTCTTGGGGGGGAAAGTGTAAGAACATATAATAAGGAGAAAGGGAAAGGGAATTCCTTGTGGGTGAGTAGAAGTCCTCTGGAACCAAAATGGATTAGCTCTTTGTTCTCCAAGTCAACATTCTGCCCTGGGGATTTTATATAGTTTGCAGTGAATCTCATTAAACAAGAATAAGCATTTCTGTAAACAAACTGCACAGATGCTCTTCTATTTACTGATTTTCCTTGCTAATTACCCTTTCTGCAGAAACTAAACATGTTCACTCCTAGATCAGCTATGCAAACTCCTGCTCCAGTTTCCCTGTGGTTGGGTGTGGTTTTTTTTCTTTTTCCTTTTACAGGGAGCGTTGCTGCGAAATTAATCCATCTTTAATTAGATGCAGATCCTATCTTCACAGAAAGCTCATAAAAATGAAGATAGCCAGTCTCTACCACCTGCCTTCTGTCTCAGAATGAGCTGGCAACTAGTCCCAGCTTCACTCCTCATTCCTTTCTTGCATCTGAATGGTCAATGGGTTATTGGTAGTCAAAGGACAATAAATGTTGTGAGTTTTATTATTACAGGGGGGTTCTCATTAGTGATCGCTGAGAGGCAAACTTCACTCTAACACTGACTAGAAACAGAGCAATAAACTGTGACTGGGCTGTGTGATCTTTTGGCAGCCAGAGGTTACATTTCAGTTTTCAAGAACAGAGAATGAAATCATATTAGAAGGCAATGACTTACACTGAAGGGGAGAGTGTAAAATGCATGGAACCCTCTCATGCTGTTCCCCACCCCCCTTTTCTGTTTGGAGGACATTTGGTAGAAGTTCTTTGTTTTTATAAAAGTATTTTAATTCATTCTAGAGTTTACACAGCACTGTCATTGTATTTTTCAATTAAAAATAGCAGGAAACGGTGGCACTGAGTTTTAGCAAATCTGCCTGGGGGCTCCAGCAGCTGCAAAACTAAGATTTCAAAAGCAAGAAGTGGGGCCAGGATCATAGGCTACCATCTCCCAATTAGTATAAATTGCAGCCTACACAAAGTTGGGAAGGAAGATAGGTTTTGACGAGCATCTCAGGAAAACAAAACTGGCATGAACAAACCAACTATTCAGCACTCATGAAACTCTAGGGGTAAAAAATCTAAAAATTTACTTACCGGATCTAGATTCACAGGAGAAAAGAACGGAGGCTTTTCTTTGAAACACGAAATAATAAATTCAATAAGGATCAGTGCAAAGTAGATATAAAACATGATCATCCTAAATCTGCCTTCAATTTGGTCCTAAAAAGAGACAGTGGCAATCAGCAAGGGAAAAGTAAAATAACAAACTAATATAATGTTGCTTTCTCAATGCATATCGAAATTGTACATTTGAGGCAACAATGAGAATGAACTAGAACAATATAATGTTACCCTACAAAAAATGAATAGATGAATTTCATTAAGATGGTAAATAACACCATGAAAGGTAAAACATGGCTATTCTGATTTGACATATTAACGTCTTATATAATCAATAAAGAGATTTGCAAGACAGAAAGGAGGATTCTGTCTTTTGGATTACAGGCAGTCCCTTGAGTTACAACATTTGTTCAGTCACTATTTGAGGTTATAGTGCTGCTGAATGAATGGTACTTATGCCTGGTCCAAAAGTTATGGCCATTACAGCACCCTCATGGTCACATGATCAAAATTCAGTCTTGGCAGTCACCCTCACTTATAACTTCAGGTGCTTCAGTTCTCTACACCTGCTTATCTCCCCGTCCCATTCTCCACAATTCTGTCCTTTTGGCTGTCCTAGCTGTAGCTGTATTCCTTGGCACCATGGGCGGGGTGATGAGACTGAAGTAGTGGCCCAGGGTTTTAGCAATCTCAGCTGGTTACCACCAACCCTGATGCTCTACTTCATCCCTGGTGCTGCTGGTGCCACCGAGAAGTGCCACCCCAGGACTACAGTTGCCTAGCTGCCACCATCACCATCACCCTATGTTCCGCTAGCTGTGTGACTCTGGAAACCTTGCTACCTTAGCGCCCTCTGTTGCTGGCCCTGCAAGCTCTAGCTGACCTTCGCTGTATTTTTCCTGCTATTTAAGAGACATGCCTGGCTTGGCTTTATGTCAGTCAGCTGCTGGCCATGCTAGGCCTTCTTGAAGCTGCTTGCACTGTTTTTTAAACTGCACAGGCCATTCTCATGATGCTTTGGAAGACTTCTGAGGCTTCTAAAGCCTTGTGAGAAGGCCATACTCGACATTCTCCCAAAGTGCACGGGCCCTTCTTGCAATGCTTTGGAAAGTTTTCAGAAACCTTCAGAGTCCTTTCAAAGCATCATGAGAACAGCCTTTGCAATTAGGAGAAGGGCAGGCTCAGCCCGGGGAAGAAGGCTGAGCCAGCCCAACCAACAATTGCCTTGCATAGGGCCAGGCCAGGGGCAACTCCTCAGCAGAGGGAGGTAGAGATTAAAGACAGCTGGGGTCAGCAGGGCCTACAGGGCCAGCAAGCACAAGGTGGCAAGACTGGCAGAATGGAAGGGCCAGCAGAGGGCAGGCTAGAAGAGGCAGAGGAGTGCAAGCCAGCCAAAAGGATAGAGTTGAGAGGGGAGGGAAGTTGAACAGGAAGCAGTTCCTTGCCTTACCAAGGCTTGGGCCTGTGAGAGAGCAAGATGGGAGTGGCTTGGATCAGGGTGGGTCCTTACCTAGCAACTGACAGGAACTGAACGATGGCAACAGAGAATGCCAGGATTGCTGTGGCTGAGTGACATGGTCACATGATGTCACGCTTCATGACCACATTGGTCATGGTTAGCAATGGAAATTCCAGTCCAATTACCATTGTAATTCAAGGACTACCTTTATTTATTTTCAAGTTTCATCTAGTTAATACACTACGGGTGATAGACGATCATGTAGTAAATAAGAAAATTTAGGATGAATAATTAAATATTGCTAGAGGCACTCCCATCACAAAGGTGATTTACCATGTCCTACTCTCGAACATTATACCCACTGTTACTGTTATATCAGATACAGTAGGCAGCTGCATCAAAGTACCCACTCTGCGTGGAAATGCCCTTTCCAAGGAAAACTCCCAGGAACCAGAGTTTTATTTTTTTCAAGCATTTGGCCAGAAGCTTCCCCTCACAACACTGTTGCTTTAGTGCAATTAGTAGGCTTTGAAAAGCCTACTATGAGCTACCTCTCCCTCTGTGATTTAATAATTCTCAAAGTTTTCTAGGTATTTAAGCTTCAAAATGACTTTCCCTTCATGATCCTAGGAAGAAGAATCTATTGTTATTCCCGTATCACTGCAGGATCAAAACCTATTAGTGTGTCCTTATCTCAGTCTGAAACACCACCTGCTATTCTAATCTAGGTAGTTGGATAAATTATTCATCTGCCACAAACTCAGCCTATAAGTAGCCCTTCACTCATAACTCCCGCAAATGGACCGTCAAGCATCTTCCTTCCAGCATTAACTCTGTGGAAATATGGCACAATTCAACACAAGCACACCTAATTTACCTGAGCTTGAGAACCAAGGATTTTGGATCTCAAAGGACCAATAGCACACAGGACACACAAGAACCAGAAAATGATTAGGATCCCTGAGGACTGGACACCATGAAGTCTTTCATACTGGATGAGCAACATGGCTGCCAGCTGCAAAAGAAAGTCAGTGGAGATCCAGTGAAATGGAATGATAAGAATCGGATTAAATTCCCTAAATTTAATTTAATTTAATTTAATTTCCAATTTATATAAAGTTTTTTTTCCAAGATTAATTCCTAGTGACCTGATGGATACCTCCATATCATGTTATCGACAAAAAATAGAAGAGCAGTTAGCTGAAATAGTCTGTTTTTATATGGTGTGAGGTGTTATTATTTTTGTGCTAGGACTAGGTAGCCACTGTTTTTGTCTCTTTTATGAAAAACAATTTGGCTCAGTGATGGTGAATGTTACCTTCATTTGTGCAAATAAGAACATTGCTTTTCTTTCTCTGTCCTGATATTCATATATCACATTCCTATGCTTAACTCAATCTTTATTATATTAGTGTTGGATTTTTAATATTTTTTCTCAAAAAATTATTTGAATTTTCAGAGAATAAAGCAGTGAAAACATTCTCTAGAGCCTAAGGAAAGAAAAGATTTTTCCCCACATTGACCTGGTTTTTAGGCAGAAGAATAGACAATACTAAAGGATGAAGGAACAGTTATGTTATTCAACATTTTGACTTACCCAAAGTAGAAATCATAATAATTTTAATTTAATTCCACTTAAATATATAGCCAAATTTCTTCCTTCTCTACAGAACTAAAATAATATTTCAGTACTGTAGATGTTGATCTACAGATCCAAGAAACTTTTTTTTGTTTTGTTTTTTAAGTGGTACACCTTAAGACAATCTTAGAGCTGCAGACAAAAAGCAAATGAGGACCAATCAGCAGCTCAAAATCAGCAGTTTGCATCTTACATCTTCCACTCTTGCCAAGATCTATTTGTCTTTTCTCCTTTAAATTAAAGCATGCACACACAAGGTAGATCTTCAATTTCTTGCCTTCTTTTTATTGGACAGTAGAAGATGTAATTCATTATCCTACTTTATGGTAGAGAACAATCAAATCCCAAATCCAAGTGGGGAAAGGAAGACAAGTTCCAAGGATTGAGAATTTATTCTCTGTGCATCAGAGCTATACTAACAATACAGTTTGCAAAAGCTTGTTGGCTTTCCCACATGTGTTTTCCATATGTGTGCATACACATAGTACATTTCCACTGAAACTGCCAATGAAACACAATGGCTATATGTGCACATATATGTGCAGACAGCTGGGGAAAGCCTTCAAAACACCTTCCCCAGTGTTCCAAAAGTTGCAGGTGCTTTAATGAGCCACAGAAAGATCCTTTGCTCGTGCCATCAAACTTTGCAATCTATCTCTTTCAACTGCTTTCACTGCTCTTCCCACCCCCCCATCCAGCTTCCTGTTTGGAAGATGGAAGGGGGTTACCAGATCCAAAATCTTCTTTGTTTTACGCTCCAGAATGCTTCCCTTTTTGCTGATATCACTGAACAGCAGCACAAACAACTTCTGCTATTAAGGAAATGAATGGGCTGTGAAAATGGAACTATCCCCTGGTTTTCCGTGGCTCTGCAGTACTTGAGCTAAGCAAAATATTTCCAATCATCACATTTCTTTTCAAAATGCAAATAATAACAGTAAAAAGAGAAAGGCACACCTACCATTGTGATGCCAGCAATTAAAGGCGTTACAAAATACACAGGTGATGGAGTTCTGTTCTGCGTGATTTCATGGAAGGCATAGAAAAGATTGGACCAGCAAACCCCCCAAAGCACAAAAGCAAAGGCCTATAATAAGGAGAGAGAAAGACAATCACAGTTAAGGCTCCAAATGCACAAAACGTATCAAAAGTAGTTATATTTCAGCATATTTGCAAACATTTACAGCACTAGTAGTCTGTAACACACACTTTATTTTAGTTTAAAAGCCTTTCTTTGTTGGCAATCCAGAGCTTATACTCACTTGCCATTCCTATCTTATCTTTTGCCAGCTAAGGGTTCCAATAAAGTTGATCTCCTACTTAGCTTAGCTTAAAACAGGGGTGTTAAACTCGTGGCCCATGGGCCGGATGGGTCATGTGCTGGCCACGCCCACCCCCGGTTTAGCAAAGGTGGAAAAAGTCATGATATGTCACATGACGATGCGAGTTTGACACCCCTGTTTTAAAATAAGGATATTTATTGTGGTGTCAAAGGAGCAGTGAGAATAATTTGGTAATTTTATTGAAATTTTCCTGCAATATTCTTGCACATTTGAGGGTAGTGCTACGGCATCTAGTCAGTATACCTTACTAAGGAAACTGTATTGCTGCTGATGTGTGCCTTCTAATGTGAGAAAAAGAATCTCAGCAGATGGTCATAGAAAGTAAATCGTTGCTTAAGTAAAAGAAGAGGGCAAAATAACATGTTGCTGGAAGAATTAATGTTATTGATGTTACTATCAACAATCAATATGCAAGTCCTCTGATGCTAAAATAGACTGAGAAGGCTAGACACATCTCCTAAATTTTAAAATGCAGATGTAGTGGCAAAAATCTGCAAGGGGAGCTTGGTCCCTAATTATCAATTACATCGTAAGCAATAACAAGCAAACATCACGATTTGTGTGCATGCGGGAGCTGTTAGGCAATTTCATTTGGTCTGCAGATTTAAATTAATAGAATTAATTTACAGTCCCTGAACCACCGTGTTTATTTGGACACAGTTTTCTTTCAAATTCTGGATTTCTTGTTTTGTTATGCAATTCTCTTGTAAAAGAATGATATTCTCTCTCTCTCTCTCTCTCTCTCTCTCTCTCTCCCTCTCTCCCTTCCTCCGTCTCTCTCTCCCCTCCCCTCTCCCTCCTTCCCCCCTCTCTCTTCCCCCTCCCCTCTCCCTCCCTCCGTCTCTACACACACACACACACACACACACACACACACACACTTGAAATTGGAGACAAAGTTATACTGCTGTCCAATAGCACAGGAACCACGAAACAAATCCTGAACAAGCCACAGGTGGATCATCAGGTCTTTGGCAGCTGTCTAAAAACAGGAAGTGATTCTTTCCAAGCATGATTATCACAGAATTATCCTTAGCAAGGTTTATTGAGATGGAGGGGTTGAGGTTACACTATTTTCTAATGAGAACCCATATAATAGCATGTACTTGAGGGTAAAGACTCCTCTTTTTCTTTCTAGGAACCTTCCTGTGATCATCATTAGGAAGGAAGATGCTTGCAGTTAACCTAAGGGAGTCCCGAATCTTTATCATTCAGCAAATCAACCCTTGAGGTAATCAGATATACTCATGACAAGCACAAACTGTTTCACTGTTCAATAGCTACCTATGGCAAACCAAAACCTTTTTACAATGGGATACTGTTTTGATGCCTTACCTCCTTGGTGAACTCACCCAAATCAAATAAACTGATAAATCAGGGCTAACATGTTCAGAGGTTTCTACTTATCCATGTGTTTTTTACACTGAGATATTTTAACGCTGTAAGCTGCCTGGAATCAACATGCACGAGATGTGCAGCCTTATAAATTTGTTAGACACATACATACATGCATACCTACATACATAAGCAAACAAGCCTGAAAAAGCATTCTCAGGATCCGTGAACTACCAATCAAGCTGTACAAATGGCACAGAGGAGGCTTAGTTATGTTGGACTCCACTTTAAACCTGCTCAGTACAAAGATTAGAGCTTTACATCATTCCATAACAATGTTTTAAATAAAGAGGATAAAAGAACGAGAGAGAAAAGGCTGTGAGGAAAAGTTAGTTCTAATTTGCAAATGAGCAGAACACTCTGGTTTTGATCTGCTTAGCAATGGGTGGGTTTGAATGTTATCATTATCATTTAGATCCCAAAGGCCCAAGATCAGAATTTTTGCCCATGGTTCATATGGAGCAGCCCAGTATCTAGCGGACTTTGGAGTACCTAGCAATAGTGGAGCTAGTGGGAGACTACAGTACTAAGAATAAACCACAAAACCACAACTATAGGTTAGACTAGAAAACTGAGAAAACACATTGGGCTAGAAAAGGCTACACATTGCAAACCAATTGCTTTCAAGAAAAGTAAATGAACTCAAAGGAAATAGTCTCAATAAGCTTTTTTTTAAAAAAATGCAAATGTAGTTTCTTACTTCAATGGGTTGAAAATATCACCATAAGCTTCTGTATTAGATGGTGAATACATTTAGATTACTGCTGTAAAACATTGGAGTGGTGCTCACTTCTTTGATAATTACTGAAGTGATTTTTTTTAATTAAAAAAACTGTTTGGATGTTGCAGTACAGAAATATTACAAAAAATATCACAAAATTATCACAAAAAACCCTATGAGCGGGAGTTAAGCTTCCCCTTCTCTTTTGACTATTGTCCTGGATAAATTCTAATAAGCTTTTAGAAATATAAACAACTACCTGAGAGATTCTTAATTCCTAAGAATGTCACAGAAAGAGAGTAATGAAAGAGGGCAGGCAAGACCAAAGTCTAATTCAAAATTCAGTTCCTTAATCCGTGAATAAAGAGATAAGGAATGTTTAGCCACTTATATTTGATATTTGATATATTTGATGGTTTTCCCAGTTGCAATGTATGGCTGTGAAAGTTGGACCATAAGAAAGGCTGAGCATCAAAGAATTGAGGCCTTTGAACTATGGTGCTGGAGAAGACTCCTGCAAGTCCCTTGGACTGTAAGGTGATCAAACCAGTCAGTCCTAGAGGAGATTAACCCTGACTGCTCTTTAGAAGGCCAGGTCCTGAAGATGAAACTCAAATACTTTGGCCACCTAATGAGAAGGAAGGACTCACTGGAGAAGAGCCTAATGCTGGGAACGATTGAGGGCAAAAGAAGAAAGGGATGACAGAGAACGAGGTGGCTGGATGGAGTCACTGAAGTAGTAGGCGTGAGCTTAAATGGACTCCAGAGGATGGTAGAGGACAGGAAAGCCTGAAGGAACGTTGTCCATGGGGTCGCGATGGGTCGGATACAACTTCGCAACTAACAATAACAACTAATTTGATAGCTAAAGGGAGCATTTACATTAAACACTCATAATTCTCCTGAAGTACTTGTAAGGTGGCTTTTTATGAATAGCCACGGAGGTGAAGGAGAACATGAACACCTGTGAGGAGTAGGCAAGGGGAACCAAATGACAAGATGTGTCCTATGACATCATGGTGAAAAAAAAAAACAACCTCCACACTTGTGTCACACATTAGAATGCAAGTAGGGCCAGCGGAGTGCAAGATGGTTAAAAGAGCACAGATGGTAGGGGGAGACAGGTGAGCAGAGGGAGTTGGAGGAGGCAGCCTCTGACCTTACCAAGGTTTGAGGCTGGGAGAGACCAAGTTAGGAGATGTGTAGATCAGGGTAGGTCTTAGATAATGACTGTGTGGGATTTGGTTAATACCGTAGTAGCAACCAGGACTGCCAGGATTGTCATTGTTAAGTGATGTGGCCATGTGACACTGTGCTTTGCATTGTTTAGCAACAGAAATTCTCATCCCAATTACCATCATTAATGGAGGACAACCTGTACCTTACGGACTACCTCATTTAAGAATTATTGAAAATTACAATGAAGTTGTAATTCATTTTAAATGAATTAAAAAAAATCAGTTTTGCAACCGATCCTCATATTTATATCTGTTACAGTGTCTCTTAGTCATGTGATCACCATTTGCCCATAATTGGCACCCATTTATGATTATTGCAACTCCTCATGGTCATGCAATCACCGTTTCCAACCAGCTTCCAACAAGCAAAGTTAATGAAGAACGTGGAAATAAAATTGCAAGTCACGAGCATGTGATGTCATGCATGTCTAATTCATTATGCAGGATGCAAGAGAATTCTAAAGTCTTTCATTCTTCAGAAACTGTCTGACTCATTAGTGGCAAGAGGATTAAAAACATGGCAGTCATTTTGAAATACTGTTTAATAAAATCAAGCTCTATTTCAGTGTTTCCCAGTTCATCTACTTGCTCAATCGCTGAATCATGAGCTTCAAAATAGAAGATACAATTGGATTCTGTTCATCTTAACTCATTTGGCACAGTACTTTATCTTTATCTATTCTTGTAAGTTAATTGTTTAAAAGATTGGCACATCTGTTACTGTCTATATAGTGCCTTGGGGAAGTAAAGATCTTACCGTTTTGAACCTGTTCAGCATAGACAATACAATGTAGCCTCGATTATTGTATTTTAGATAAAGGAGGTAAAATGGCAAGATGCACCCAAGATAGATGCTTGGGATCCAAGCCAAGATAGTGTTCTGGAAACACAACGTTAAATCTGGATTTTCAGCGTACAGTGTAAGATTCGAATCCTGTGGGGGAAAAACACAAGTAGAAAAGTGTTAATAAATAACTTGGGAAATATTTATTTATTTATTTTTGCGATTTATATGCCGCCATTCTCCCGAAGGACTCAGGGCGGCTACAACAACAATCAATAATACAAATCACAAAATCACAAAATAAGTTAAAAACCCCTTAAAAACCATATTTAAAATTATTACAGTTTGTGCAACCCGTAGCAGATCAAGTTATTTGACGGAAGAGCCACGTCTTCAGTTTGCGGCGAAAGGAGAGGAGGTCCGGGGCTATTCTGAGCTCGGTGGGCAAATCATTCCAGAGGGTCGGCGCTCCAACAGAGAATGCTCTCCCCCTGGGGGCCGCCAGTCAACACTGTTTGGCCGATGGCACCCTGAGGAGGCCTGCTCTGTGGGAGCGCATGGGACGGTGGAAGGAAGACAAAAGATGGTCCTGCAAGTACCCCGGGCCTAAGCCATGTAGGGCTTTATAGGTAAGCACCAGCACCTTGAAACGGACCCAGAGAGCAACCGGTAGCCAGTGCAGCTCACGCAGGAGAGGTGTTGCACGAGGAACTCTGGTAACTACCCATGCGGCCACATTCTGGACCAACTGGAGCCTCCGGATGCATCCCAAGGGCAGCCCCATGTAGAGGACGTTGCAGTAATCCAACCGAGAATTAACAAGGGCGTGGGTGACCATGGCAACGGCATCTCGGTCTAGGAAAGGGTGCAACTGGCGCACAAGACGTACTTGTGCAAAGGCCCCCCTGGTTACGGCCATCAGATGGTCATCCATGGACAGCCGAGAATCCAGGAGGACGCCCAGATTGCGAACCCTAGCGGGGGGGGTAAGAGTCTCCCCTCCTATCACTAAAGATGGTACCTCTAGATCCCGAGATGCCAGCATCCACAGCCACTCAGTCTTGGATGGGTTGAGTCTGAGTCTGTTCCTACCCATCCAAGCCCACACCGCCTCCAGGCAACAGGACATGACAAAAAGGGCATCCCTAGGGTGATCCAGGGTGGAGATATAAAGCTGGGTATCATCTGCATATTGGTGTTACCTCACCCCCCAAACCACGAATGATCTCACCCAGCAGTTTCATATAGATATTAAAGAGCAGGGGGGAGAGAACCGATCCCTGAGGCACCCCACAAGTGAGGGGCCTCTGGGAGGATCTCTGACTCCCCACTGATACAAACTGCAAGCGGCCTAAGAGATAGGAGGAGAACCACTGCAGAACAGTGCCTCCTATCTCCAACCTCCTGAGTCGCTGCAGTAGGATACCATGGTCGATGGTATCGAAAGCCGCTGAGAGGTCAAGAAGGACCAGGATGGAGGAACAACCCCCATCAGGGCCCACCAGAGATCATTAACTAGGGCGACCAATGCTGTTTCTGTGCTGTGACCGCGCCTGAAACCAGATTGGTAAGGATCCAGGTAGTCAATTTCCTCCAGGAATTGAGGGAATTGCTGAGCCACCACGGACTCGACAACCTTCGCTAAAAAGCAGAGGTTGGAGACTGGACGGTAGTTATTAAGGGAGTCAGGGTCCAGGTTGGGCTTCTTGAGGAGAGGGCGAACCTCTTTGAGTGCAGTGGGGAAGACCCCCTCCCTCAGTGAAGCGTTGACAACAGCCTGGATCCAGTCTCCGGTCACCTCCCTGGCTAACGAAACAAGCCAGGAGGGACACAGGTCCAATAAACCCGTGGCGGTCCCCAGCCGACCCATAATCCTGTCCACTTCATCCAACGAAACAGGCTCAAACTCAACCCAGATGTTCCCACCAAGACAAGCCCCAGTCTCCTCAGTGGATTCTGCCCAGTCAGATTCCAGCCTGGTCTGGATCTGAGCGATTTTATCTTGCAGAAACTGTGCAAAATCTTCAGTTCAGCCCTGCAAGGGGTCCTCCCTCGCTCCAAGATTGAGGAGGGAGCGGGTCACCCTAAACAGGGCGGCTGGGCGGTTTTCTGCAGATGCAATGAGAGCGGCGAAGTACTGCCATTTCGCTGCTTCCATTGCCATAAGATAAGACCTAATATGGGTTCTTAGCTGTGTCCGGTCAGATTCAGATCGGGAGGACCTCCAACCACCCTCCAGGCGTCTTTTCCATCTTTTGGAGCGATGGACTGCTCCAAAATTTTCACACAAATCATCAAAGACTTGGATGCGCTGTAATATATTTTTAAAAGGACACAAAATCCACCAATTTGTGTTTGCTACCCCTTTGATCCTTATGCAAGACCTCAGTGTATTTATTGGAATCTCCTTGTGGACATTTTGAGTAAAAACAAAGAAACAATGAATTTGTGATTTTTGGTTCTGATGGTTAGACAAGAGACATTACAGATTATAGAAAGAAGAAAGTCATGATGTAACATTAGAGAGGTTAAAATATAATTTTACTTATAACTGTTATGAAGAATATTGGAAGCCACTTCTTTATGTCTTTATATATTGCTCTTGCTCTTTTCTGTTTTTTCTTATTTCTGTTTCTTATTGCATTTTTAGACTTTTATGTTATTTCTCTCTCTTCCACTTTTTCTGATTTAGTTTGTTATATTTTTTATTATTGTTCTTCAAACTTTTAATGAAAATTATACATAATGCAAGAACTCATCAGAGGATGCACATTTGTTCAATAAAGTACAATATAGGTAGTTCTCAACTTAGGACATTATTGAGCCTGAACTGGTCATTAAGTGGATCACCATATGACAGTGCCTGGTTTAAGACCTTTTTTGTGACAGTTGTTAAGCAAAAGTGGCAGCTATTAACAAACATGACGGTTGTTAAGCAAATCTGTTTTATCCAATAGATGCCTTTTGCCAGAAACCAGAAGTAAATGCTGGAAACTGGAAAAAGACATTGAAAATTGTTGTCACGTGACTGCAGAACACTGCAGACTTCAGTAAAGGTGAGCCCGTAGCCAAACTCCTACAATGGGATCACATGACCGCAGGTGTGTGTGATTGTGCAACCATCAGAATGAGGTTGTAAGTACATTGGGGGGAGGTGTCTGTTGTAACTTTGAATGGTTGCTAAGCAACTGATAACAAATCAAGGACTACCTTGTAATCTAATCTATTTTCTGCCTTTCCATATCTTCAGAATACACTACTGTAGTACCAAAATACAAATAAACGCACTAACATACAGCTGATAAGGCTCTGCAGCTTAATAAGAACCTTAATAAAGGCATGAGTAGATCTGTCAGTTTCGCTCATAGTCTCTTTCTGCTGCCTGCAAGTTCCATGTAAGAGTTATTTGAGGGCAAAATAAAGCTCACAGGAAATCTCAAAGCCATTTTCATTGCCTTCATTTGCAAATGACACAGAATACCTCACGGTATTTTGGATGGGCTGGCAAAAAGTATTCACTTTTTAAAAATTTTAGCAGTATATAGGAAATTCATTTCAACTGGGTCTAATATTACAGTCTTTATTCTTTGCTTTTCATGTTTGGAATATCTCACTTTCCAGTTTCTGCACCAAAAAGAAACCATATAGCACCTGTGGTAAGCCTTTATTGGCTCTGTCCAGTTATTGCGAGATAAAATAAAGCTAGGGAAACGAACAAGAATGAAAAGGAAACATGCGGCTATAAATCTGCCATAGGGCCAGCTGTGAATGCAGGTCTACTAGGGGTCAAAGTATAAAATAGAGGAACTTAAAAATATTTGTCAGTACTTAACTTTTTTTTTTTTAAAGTGTCCTCGATATGGCCTGTAACTGTTTGGAATATAGCAACAGACTCAAATATTTCAAAGTACTTTCATATACCAGTAGAAAGGTCAGTGTTAAGTAATAACATCAAATATCCTATTTATTGTGCACAGTGACCATATTTGTGGAAGGAAACTATCTTCTCCAGAGGCCCAGCTGAAGAGATTCTGTTCCCAACAGCCTTGGAAAAACATTTTGTCTCTAAATCATAAACGGGCAAAGAAAAACACCTCTCCATATACAGTGGACCAATTTATTTCACAAAGGCTGCTCCGTTTTGTTAAGGTAGCAGTCTCAAAAACCGATGAACATAAATCATACAGAGCAATTTCCTCCCAAAGTTCACACATACTGCAATTTAGTCTTGATTAAGAGAGCTTTATTATAATTTAAAATTATTTTAAAATCATAGAGAGGAAGATGTGCCCTGGAAAACCCAATTGGGTCCAGATATACTCTGGAAATTGGTACAGAAGAGGAATAACTTATTATGTTTACAGGCTGGCAGAAGCTGAAAGTTCTCCATTAATTTTAACTTCCCACTAACATCCCACTATGGGTAGTTATGCCAATGACAGAAATGGATACAACTAACAATTTAAACTGAACAAAGGATTCTAACATGGTCAGCCGGATATCTAAGTCCCCTTCCTCAATATTACCAAGCCTGGGTTTTTAAGAAGGGTTCTATCACATCTAAACAGCTTGGTTTCTATGCTGTCAAATGAGAAATTCTTCTCACCAAAATTGATTTTATCTTATTTTTAGGTCGATATGATACTGTGAATTTGAGCAAGAATGGAATATGAGAATGTATAATGAATGAGAACTCCAGAGGCAGTGCACATCTCCATTAAAATAAAAAGACACATCCAGGCAATTCAATAGATTTTGGATGAGTAGTGTGTATAGAAGTATTTTCAGAATTCATTTCTAATTGTGCTGATGACAAATATGAAAGGCTGCTGTTGTTCACAGAACTTCCTTGTTGAGTTTAAGCTGTATTGTTTAAAAGAAATATTATAAAAGTTGTATTTTTTTTTTAAAAAAAAGAACTGGCCCTTTGATAGAAGATAACAGAATGATACACAGCAAGGTTAGCCTGTTCACTTCACTCTCTCCAGTGATCCAGATATTCTTAATAGCAATAGCACTTAGATTTATATACCGCTTCATAGTGCTTTTACAGCCCTCTCTAAGAGGTTTATAGAATCAGCATATTGCCCCCAACAATCTGGGTCCCCAAATAATGTTCCTAAAAATTTCATTCAATTGTCGCACCAGGATAATTTGCCAGCAACCAAAACACAACTTTGATCTTCAATCCAGCTGGCAGATAATTGATCAAACCAGATGAACTGCTTTTGTCTTGCCAACAGTTCAACCACTAGATATTGAATATCTGTCGACATTGTATCCAAAAAATGCATGGAATTGTTAGTGATCAAATGGCCATTTTGGCTTTTTAAGTTCAGCATCAAATGCTGTTGTTAAACAAACTGTGTACTAAATCTCAAAAAGATATTGGAAGGGAACAAAATCAGCTCTAACATTAGCGTCTTGAAGGAGCAGTTCAATTTGTTAGCAAATTGCTACCAGGATGTTGCAAAACAGAAAACCAACATCAATATAACCCCGATTTTATATCATGAAAACCTGAGTATTGCATTTCTTAGTAAATTTTGCAGTTCAGGTTATTTTTCATTGGTTCCATTTCTTTATTTCATAAACTTTATTTCTCACAGGCATGAAAATAATGACAAGCTTTTCGGCTTTATGTCTATGCTGTTTTCTATCCTACAGGGTTTCTCTCTCCAATTTCTTTTTTAAAACAAACAAATAAAAAAAGGGTCAAGTTTCTCAGCATATTGAATGTCGGCAAATAAAAATAAATGGTGTAATATTCTGTGTAGAACCACAAAGCACACAATGTGTAGTGACATTCTGTAGTAAAAAGCACAACTGACTTTGTTCACCTAGGCTTACTCACTAAAGGATCCTAGTAAATTTACAGCATGCTCTGCGCATGAAATCAAAATTTCTTTCAACTTTTCCAGTGCCAAGAGTTTCTTCTTTAAGCTTCCATAAAAATTAGGAAAAAATAGTTGCAGAGTAAATATCTAATGATAGCTTTATGATTTAGTAGACAAACTGTGACCTCTTGGGTCATCCTTATCAGATTCCTCAATGCCTTCAACAAAATGAAAGAGCTTCTAATGTACTGCCTTCATTGGAAAAGCTGGGGTACAATCAGAAATGTATTTGCCTTGAAGGTAGCCCATACTGAACTATATGGCACAGCCAGGCATCAGCACAGGAAATGTTTTATGACATTTTGCATTATGTCATAAATTATTTTATGATCATTTTATGTCTAAAATAGTATTAGATAATCAAGCAATAAACAATACTCTAATCATGGAACTACCAACTCAGACAACAATCAAGCAGTAAACAATAGCCTAATCAAGGAACTATCAAGGAGAAAGCAATACCACCATCAATACTGACAAGGCAAGCTACTGCATATAAATAGAGAGCAAACTCCACGTCCTTCTAATACTGAAGATATAACAGTCAGGTAACGAAAACATCTACAAGCAAACAACCAAGCTTAGCACCAGGGATTTCACAGGTAACAATCTGGGCTGCAAAATTCTAGATATTTGTTAAGTGACAACAAAGGATTAGAATTTTCTGTACTTCTTTGCTGACATATGATAGTCATCCAGATTTTCAGTCCGGTATGGTAGTTCTCACACAGCCATAAACTCTTTTTAATAAATACAATGTTTTGTTTTGTTGTATGTATGTTGCTTTTAGACTGCTTTAGTTGGGGCTGTCTACATTGTTTTAGGTTTATCTATTTTAGGATTTTTGGGAAGGGGATAGTACACTGATCAGAATCTATTGTAGTTGGGCTAACAACAGGCTTCAGCATTCATTTCTCTTACAAAGCTCTAAGAATCCCTGAAATTACATAGCAGGCAACAGTACAAGGCCAAGGGATGGTGCAGAAACTCTTCTGGTATTGTTGGCTCTCTCAGTGGTTTTTGAGAATTTTAGTAGAAAGTTCTCAAAACCACAGAATAACAATCAGTTATTCTGCAGAGGATGGCTTGCAGAGGCCCTGTGGCCTCTGGCTGTGTCTGATAGCACCAAAATTGTTTCAGGGCTGAAAAAAATACTGGAAATGGAGATCAGCTACTCAATGACAGAAACAGCAACCCTGGCAATCTACTACATGCTTGTAGTGGGCATGCCACCAATCAACTGATTAACATTTTGCTACAGAAGTGGCAATGTTTTTTTGTGTTTGTAAGTGGCAACAATCCCTTCTCTGAGTGCTTAATGGTGGTGGTAACCTAGATGCCTCGGTGCTGGTGATGAGCAGGATTAGTTAGTCACTGGCCAAGTTAGACGCTTGTCAGAGTCCGGTGGCTTCTATGGAATGCATCACCCAGCACAGTGGTCATTTTGTTTCCTTCACATTGTTGTGCTGTAGGGAGAGTGATGAAGTGAACTTTAAGCTGACGGTCCCAAAGGTGCTTTTTCAAGAGGCAACTGGACTTTCTCATTTTTCTTTGAAGACGTTTCGCTTCTCATTCAAGAAACTTCTTCAACTCTGACTAGATGGTGGGGAATGGAGTCAGAGCTGAAGAAGCTTCTCAGATTTGCGGCCTCCTGCTAGCTTTCCTATTACACATTGTTTCTCTGAAGTTGGCAGTGAAGGTTGCAAATGGCAAATAAACGACCACAGGATGCTGTGATCATTGTAACTGCAAACCCATTGCCAAGCACTAGAACCATAACCATGTGACTATGGGAACATACAACAGTCACAACTACAAGGAGCAGTTGGAAGTCCCCTCGCTCAGTGGCACTGTAACTTGAAATGGTTGTTGAACAAGTGATTGCTGAACAAGGATCGCCTGCGCATAAGTGGGGATCTTCCTAGATTTTCACAGCTGCTGCTTGAAGAGCAAGTAGCTGCTGCAGCTCAAAGCATGAATCCATTTTTTATGTTTAGTCCATTCCTGAATTGGGAGGCCTTGCTTGCAATCACCCACACCTTGGATATCACTTATCTGGATTATAGTAATGCACTCCACATGGAGCTGCCCTTGAAGACAATTCAGGCATTACAACTGTCTAGAATGTACTGATAGAAGATATACTCAGGGGTACACCCACTAATTACACCCGTCTAAGACTAATATTTCATAAGCTTCCCCTGCTGTACCTTAAGGTGCTGGATATCACCTTTAAAGTCCTTCATGGACTGGTTATTTGCAGAACTGCCTGCGAATTACCACCTGTTTCTCATTATCTCTGATGTCTGATAAATTCTGACAGAGTCACCATGCTCTGGTCCCAGCACTTAAGCATTATCATCTTTTATCAACAGAGCAAAATAGTTTTCTATAACTTAAGCATTCTGTTGTTGTATTTGCCTAGTGAATTTGCATTCTTTCCAAGATCTGGTTGGCTCTGATCCCGCCTACCTTTCTTGAGGGCTTTGAACATCTGATTTTTGCCCCAAGGCAGAGGGTTAGGTGATCTTCTGAGCCTATCCATATTAATTGTCTTTGGTGTTAATCCTGCCTCTTGGCAAGATTATGTCCCATTATATTTAATATAGTTGTTCTTTTTGTAGTCTTATTTATTGTTTTAGCTATGTTCACTTTCATGCCAAGCGCTCAGCTATGTAAGTAGCCTACATAAATAAACAAACACAGTACTGTATTTTCACAGAGCTGATACAAAACAATAAATAATCACTATTGGCCAAAAGAGTGATGCAGCTCTTGGCTTAAACCAATTAGGCACCACGAGATAGATGCATATCTTCTTTGAGTCATCAGAATCTAAACATACCAGTATAATAAAATTGCCTGCAACCAACTGTTGATTGCACTAGTAATATCCTCCTTTCAGTTTTACAATAGTTGAGTAAGGAAGACAAACTGGACGGGTGGGGAATATAGTGTGAGAGAAATGCTTAATCATGAAGCAATGGTGCAGCTATCACTTGTCCTGATATAACACCACAGCTCTATGAAAGATGGCATGACAAACTTTGAGTCAGTGGAGATGCACAAGGAAGTCTTCCGCACAGATCCACACTCTAAGTCAGTGTTTTAAATGATCCAGAAATAATTAATAGAACCAGTCCCAGGACCACAAACTGCTATAAAGGTTAGTTGAAGCCTGTGGGATCTAAAACACTAACTGTGGAGTATTCGCATGAAAAATCTGGATAATCAAGTTCTTCTGCATCTGCCTTTATTTGGTCAAAGGTCCCTGCCACCTACACATGCTTCTAATGACGTGTGTTTCTCAACAACAGCAAGTTCAAGAAGCGTAGACTTCAATTCCCAGAATTCCTCAGCCAGTACGCTGGGAATTGAAACCCACACATTTTAAAATTGCTGAGGTTGAGACACACTGCTCTGATGCATATTATTTTAATACAAATTGCAAAATATACATACAGACGAGTGCAGAATCATTCCCCCACCCCCAAATGTAAAGACCTGTGTCATACCAATGCTGCTATCCTTCGGGAAAACTTGCAGGGTTTATAGAGCCATGTTGATCTTTTATAATTATGTTCAAATACATGTTGTGGTACATTTGTTTGAACGTAATTCAAACACATTGCATTAAAGACATGCATCTGAAACACGATGGCTGTAACCTTCACAGCACTACCAACTAAATTACATATTTCATCAAATTCTGCCAGAAATCTAAAACTTGTTTCCTTTCAAATAAATAAATGCTTAGTCAAAACGAAGCAAAGGACAAAAACTAAAGCCCTACATCAGGGGTGTCAGATTTGCAGCCCGCGGGCCAGATGTGTCAAGTGCTGGCTACCCCCACCCCACTTTTAGCGAAGGGGAAAAAAGTTGCAATACATCACGTGATGACAACATGTCATGATGAGTTTGATACCCCTGCCCGATAGATATTTATCAGACTTAGGAAGGCTTAATATCCATTAAGGTGTTATCTCCAATCCATTTTTCTATTTGTCACAGCCATATTATCTGCTTATTAATTTTCACTGATAAATCAACATCAAGATGGAGATGATGGGGGGATTGGGAGCACAAAAATCTGATCAAAAGGAATTGGGCTGTTTCATAAGTTTTTGAATAGGTGACTAAAATTTCGAGTGTCAGTCATTTTACATTGGAACAAATTCATTCATCTAACAGAATATTTCACTCCTACAAATATTTTAGATTTTATTAATTTAGCACTGCTTCCATTAGATTTTAGTAAGCATCACTTTAAAAGCCCCTTAGTGCACCGCATATACCCACTAACTGGTAAATGATCAGTTTCCAAGATAACCTAGCAAGGAATCCTAGCTTGATGGAATAGCGTGAACATATTTGGGGTAGGATGTGACTGGATGGATTTGATGAAATCATCAAGAAGACATGAGAAGTTAAAACAAGTAAAGGTACCAGGTGAATGAAGTAAAAACAAGGGTGGTTTGTAAGCACTGAAATATATGGTTTAGTGAATGGTAAACTAGTTTTGGCTGTTTCCTTTTCTCGTTTCAAGCCTTTAATTTCTTTGGCTTACTCCTTCCAGGTGTAGTCCTGAAAGGAAACAGCATAATGGGTAGGTATGTAGTAGCTACCTTTAGAAGAGCTCTGGGCAGCAACATCCAAAGCTGCAAGAGCTTCAGGAGGCCTCGGATTATACACCCTTATGCTAGTATCATGGCTTGTTTATTTTTAGCTCAGCATATTTGAATCTATTCTCTTTGATTGAGACACCATAATTCTTCCTTGGGACAGTTCACATATCATGCAAAGTGACAACCAAATCAAGTTGAAGTTTAGCCCCGTGGTTTTCAGACTGTGCCATGACCTGTAATAAATTCATAAGGGTGCTGCAGAATATTTTAAATTTTTGTTGTTAAACTGAGTTTGGAATGGTCTTTTGGCCTAGGGCACCAGAAAAGATTACCATAAAAGACTCTAAGGGTGTCATGAACCAAGAATGTTTGGGAATTTCTGGTTTAGTGTGATAGGAGAAAAAGTGAACCTCATCCTCATGTACAGCCCAATAGCAACTTTTAACCTGTATGGTGCTGAGCTCATGACGAATAATATGCCAAACGTAAACTGTTGGGGCAAGAGAGATTTGTATCAGCCCCTCATCACTTTCTCTTTCTGTGGAGTTAACTGGCACCTCAATCTCAGCTGAAAGAATGGACTTATAAAGATGGCCTATCATAGGCAGCTAAATATGTACTTATGGGCTTTCAAAGACATTTGTATAATTTTCCTAATGATCTGGTGGAAAACTCTATTGAGCACCTATTTTAACTCATGAAAGTTGTTAGGTCTGCTCTTGAGTGGGCTTTTCCTGTTTACCAAATCTTGGAAGTTAAGTTAATATCCTAAAGAGCTGCATGAAATGGAGTGATTTATAGTGCATTGGCAGAAGAAGAAAAAAAGTATATTACTGGATACAGACACTGTCTAAATTTAAGTTTGAAGACTTTGTTGCATTTACCACATATTACCATCTGGTGGTACTTTCCCCCCTATTGTGAATGATGCGCTGGAAGACTCTATAGCAGAGCACTGTGATGAGTCAGCAGGACATTTTGCAGATAAAATCACTCATATTTACTGAGAGGTGGAAACTTACTGTGAATAGGTAACAGAGGTGACATTGAGTGATACTATAATCTAATGAAGAGAAGGACCAGGGGAGACATGATATCAGTGTTCCAATACTTGAGGGGCTGCTACAGAGAGGAAGGGGTCAAGCTATTTTCCAAAACACCCGAAGTCCAGACAAGGAATAATGGATGGAAACTGATCAAGGAGAGATTCAACCTGGAAATAAGGAGAAATTTTCTGACAGTGAGAGCAATCAACTAATGGAACAGAAGCTGCCTTCAGAAGCTGTGGGAGCTTCATCACTGGAAGCTTTCAAGAAGAGACTGGACTGCTATCTGTCAGAAATGGTGTAGGCCAGAGTCTCCTGTTTGGGCAAGGGGTTGGACTAGATGACCTACAAGGTGCCTTCCAATTCTGTTAATCTGCTAAAAGCGTCTGAGCCTGTGGATCTTAAGGAAGTGGATAGTATTCCTTGTGAGTCCACCTCTGCCACATATGAGCTTTATTCCACCGGTATGCCCCTTGTTCAAAAAGGCATCCTTGAATCTCGTTGTATTAGATGACAAGTGCTCAGTCTTCACTGTTCCAGGGGTGAAATGCTCCCGGATCGGACCGGATTGCCCGATTAGGTAGCAATCTTGGCTGGTGGTTTGGCGATCCGGTAGCGGCGGTGGAGCATAACCCTGCCCACGCGGCTGGGTGTCATTACTTCCTGGTTGTAACCAGGAAGTAATGTGTTTTTAACCTTCTGCGCATCTGCACGCAAGTGGCGCGTACGCTTCCGAACCGGTAAGGAAGGTAAGTAGATTTCACCCCTGCACTGTTCCCTTTTTAGTAGAAGTGTTTTGTGGAGCGTGGTGGCTCACAAGGTTAGGTTGCTGGGCTGATGATCAGCAGGCTCACATTTGAGACCTGGTGTTGCCATGGGACAGGGTGAGCTCCCACCATGTGCTCCAGCTGACCCAGCAGTTCAAATGCAGGCAACTGCAAGTAGATAAATGGGTACCACTTTGGTGGGCAACTTAATGGGGACATGAAAAGAGCCCCCAAATGGGCGTCCCCTGGGCAACAGTGATGTCACTATTCAATCCTTTCAACCCATAAGAGCTTTGGCACTCCTGACATGACTGTGGTAGTAGAGGTGTTGTGGTGGCAGTTAAAAAGGAGAAAACAGATTACTAAGATCCATTTCAGGCAAGAGTCAGGTGTATATATGGGATGGAAACCAAACTGTCTATGCTCATCGATGATGTGGCAGGATTAAGGTTACTTGCCTCTCAGAGGAACATTGTTCCATAGGGCAGGTAGCAAGACGGAGATGGCACAACTTCTGGGTTCCTTAGATACTGCTGCCTCTTATTTGGGACTCAATGCATGCACGTTTTGCCAAATTTTGTGGGGTAAGCAGAAACAAACAATTGGAGACAGGTGATCCTAGCCTTGTTTCATAAAAGGGGATACCCAAGACCTTCAATTGCACCTGGAAGCCTATTAGAAGCAAAGCAAGTGTTGGGAGCTAGATAAGAAAATCAAGATCAAGTTTAGTACAAGTAGAATGGAGTAGCTATGGCTTCAGAAGCTCAATAGTTATGAAATGTTTCCAATTTTAGCTCATATGGGGTTGTGCTCCTAGAATAAAAGTGTAGGCCAGGGGTGGGCATTTAATTTCTCCCAAGGGATCATATGAAAAACTGGGACTCTTGCAGAAGGCTGCCACTGTCACTCACTCTGCCTCCATCCTGCCATTTTGTCACCCCACCTTTCCTGTCACCATCCCACCACCTGCCCTCAGTCACTGCCACCCTACCCCACTATCCCACCCCCTCCAATGATGCTCCATAACCCCCACTGCCAACCTCCTGCCCTCCACCACCAATGCCGCTGATGCTGTGAGCCAGACTTCCCAGGTCTGATGTATGCTCATAATCTGGGAACAGAACTGATCTCATGGCTCCCACTAGTAGAACAGGTAGAGGCTGCGGCCAGGAAGACTTTTGGCCAGTCTCAGCATATGTACCCATTTCAGTTTTTCTTGGAACCCTCTGGTTATTAATGGTTTTGTTGAGTTCAACTGGTAATAGAATGCAGCTGTCTGTTTATTAAAGAGTCAACCCCATTATTGCCACTAAACATGAGTTTCATCTTGCCTTATTTACAAAAGCCAGCTGGGTGACTTTGGGCCAGTTACTCCCCTCTTCAGCTCTGAAAAAGCAACGATGGCAAACACTTCCAAAACTACTGGCTAGAAAACTGTATGGACTGTTGTCAAGAATCAGTTCTCTCAAGGATATATTGTTACTGTGCACATACAAACAAATCAGTACAACTTTGGTGGGCAAAATGTACAGGCAGTCCCTGATTTACAACCAGTTGCTTAGTGACCATTCAAAGTTATCCCTGTGGGGTACCAATGATCCTATTCTGAAGTTTTCACACACACACATACACATCACGTTCGTGTGACTGCATGTCAGACATCTGGCACCCAGCTGACATTTAGGGCTATTTGCAGACTCCTATTCTTACATGACTGTTTTATGATGGTTTTGCTGAAAACTAACATTTACTTCCAGTTTTTGGGAAAAACTGGCCCATAGTGAACAATAAGATTGCAGTGTTTGCTTTATGACTGGAAAAAGATCATAAAATCAGGTCAGTCATGTGGGTGACCTTCTTTACAACTGTTATGACTTATATCTTAGGTAGGCTCCATTACAGTCATAAATCAAGGACCACCTGTGTCTATCCATCCAATGTAGGACTGAGTGAAATTCCAATAATAACGATGAGTCATTTGTAATCATTGGTGAATAGATGCCAAGTCTCTTGTTCAAACTTGTATTGGTTTTACACAGCACCCGCAATAAAATAGAATTGTAGTAACGAGAGTAAAAATACCTGTTTAGTCAGGTATTCTATAGTTAATCTGCAGCGCTAGGGAGTAACCTCATTTGCCTTTATAAAGACAATCAACAGGTAAAAGAGTCATGTTTCTATTCATCTTAAAATGCAGTTTGATGTTTCTGGAATCTGAACAGGTATGCATGTGCTTTGTTACATCATTTGGAAGAGAAGCATATACATATCTGTGAGAAGTGTTACAAGTTTTGGATAGATACATTTTCTTAATCTTCTAACATCCTTCCCAGTACATGGCATATGCACTACAACACCTGCGGTGAAACATATTTTTCAAAGAACAAAGAACAAGAATGTATTATTTTCCCATCACATTTCACTTCTGTAATACAAGACACACTAATAGTATAATGTCTCATTTTTCATGTACCATATTGTACCATATGACTGTCACTGGGTGTTGTGCCTTGTGATTCTTGATGAGTGTATCTTGTCTTTTTATGTACACTGAGAGCATATGCACCAAAGACAAATTCCTTGTGTGTCCAATCACACTTGGCCAATAAAAAATTCAATTCTATTTATTCTACCGGTAGCTGAAAGATGATTTTACTGCACCATTTAGCCTCCAACTAGTGAAATGCACGATACATGAGAAGGACCAGGGACACCCAACCTCTCACAGAAGCTTAGCTGGTGACTTTCGGTTGAGCATGCACACCTACTTCACAGGATTATTGTGGGGTTAAAGCAGTGGTGGGATTCAAGTAATTTAACAACCGGTTCTCTGCCCTAATGATTTCTTCCAACAACCAGTTTGCCAAACTGCTCAGAAAGTTAACAACCAGTTCTCCCGAAGTGGTGCAAACTGGCTGAATCCCACCACTGGGTTTAAAGTAAGAAGGCTGAAATCAATGCATCACAATAATTCTCCAGATGTACCTTCAACTTTACTTTTAAGCAGCTCTACAGCACGACATTGGAGGCACCTCAGCCCTGCCCTCCTTCCTCCAGCGGAGAGGTCTGTATGCCTGGCATGTATCCAGAGGTAGCAATATAGAAGAGTTTCAGACTTCAGTTCCCCATCTACCCTAGACAGCATGGCCAAACAACTAGGAATTGTGTGAGATGAGCGCCAGGATGGGGTAACAATTAAGAGGTTAAACTACCACCAGCGAAATAAAAGGTGTGAGGCCACCTTCAACCAGGAAAGAAAGCTCAAGGACCGACTTCGGGTCAGTTATTCCCTCTCAGCCCCAGGGAACTCTCCCGGTTGCTGTTCTGGCGATAAAACGGGGAGAGATCCCAGGCGAAATCCCTTGAACTCTAGGAAGAAAGGTGCCACAGAACTCTAGTCTAACACCCAGCAAAAATACCACGCAACATCTGGAGCAGACCGGGTTGCCAACCTCCGAGCTACACGCTTCTTTTTCTCCATCCCCAACAATCGAAGTGCAGCTCATCCAAAGCTTGGCTAAAGGAGAGTTTAGCAGACGTTTGAAACCCGGACTCCTTTCCATTCCATCCCATTCCTCCCCTTTTAAACACAATGTCAGCGGCGGCTGCCCGGGCTGGGAAACGCGATCCGGCTGTTTAGCAATTCCTCCCCCCACGAAGGAGCCGCGCTTTCCTCGTTGGGGCATTCCGGAAACTCCCTTCCCACACCGGGGGAACCCGCACTTCAGCACGCGCTCGTCTCCAAGGCGCGCATGAAACGTCTAAATATCCGGGAGGAGGAAGAAGCGCTTTTGCTTGAAGAGAGCCCCCCCACCCCTTACCCAAAAGCTGGAGCCGCAGAAAGTCTCCATAATCGCGCCGGGTTGAGCCGCTCAGCGACTCCTCTCTCTCCTTTTCCCGAACCGCTTGTCTCCGGATTCGCCCGGAATCCCTGATGCCACCGCTTTCCTTTCGTCACGGGTGGGCGGATGTTCGCTTCACGCGGGAAGGTGGGCGGGAATGGCTTTGCCCAGGCGGCGCCCGCGTTTATCGCCACCGGGGAAACCTGAGGTCCTGCTTTGCATAGGCCACGATTTCCTGTGTGGAGGGTCTGTGGGAGCGGTGCCCGGTCGTTGAGAGTTGGCCCCTCCTAGATGCTGCGGGCCTTTTCCCGATATTGGCTCTTCTCGGCCACCTTCTACGAAGACGCGCACATCTTCCCGGCCTTTCCCTCTTGACTTGAAAGGGCGGCAGCCAGCGGCACCCCCTTGCTGGTTTTGTTTTGCCTGGCTGAGCGCCACAAGAGGAAGCGGGAGGAGCGTCTATGCGAGAGAGGCCTCTGCTGCCTCCGCTGCTTTACTTAAGGCTCCTTCGGGTCCCATTGCTGTTGGGGAAAAAAATAAATAAATCCACATTTATCCACGCTTGGCTTGTAAATGGAATATGTTTTTTTCTGCTTATAATATTGGTACTAATGCAATTTGCGACGATAGACACAATTTTGCTTTGAATGTAATTTTATATACATTTTTGTTAATGTATATATAAATACAAAAAAAAGAAAAGAGTAGAAAAGAATATAAGAAAAAGATTTTTTAAAAAAAGACAACCCACGAGTATATAAAGAAATGACTTCCGATATCCCTCTAGGCAGTTATATATACCGTTCTAATCGAGCCGCTTTCTCTAATTTAATCCTAATCTTTCCATGACTTTCTAATCATCAAAACCACAAGTCACACACACACACACAAAATATGTCAGGTTTCACTGTATTAAATGGTAAGTGAAAACTACCTCTGTTCACTATGTCCAAGCAGCTGCACACTTGTGTTAACAACTCACCCACCAAGTATAATGTGGGAAATGCCATAAAAAACAGGCTTCTCTTCTTCCAAAGGTATGGAAACTTTTCGGAAATTACTTGTTTGCCCCCAAAATGCTGGTCTCTTTTAAAACTTGTTTGGGTTTCTGAATCACTCTGTAACTCAACTAGTCGCCCAAGATGGCGACTCCCGATGGAGCTCCGGTTTTGCGGGGGTAATGTCCTGACGGTTGGGGGGTCCTTAGGGCCAATTACCCACCTATGGCCTATGGTGTGTTGAGAGGGCTGATTTGCCGATCCGATGGGAGCGTTTTCGGCTCCGGAAGACCTTTTAGGAGAGCGGTTTGTGGCTTCGCTCTCTGAAACAGCTTATAATGAGACGGGCGGTGGTGACAGGATTTGAATCTGCGAGTTTGGGCCGATAGGTTCGTGACAGCCGACCCTGCATTCATCAGAGGCTGCCGGAGGGATGACGATATGCGGCTGCGGTGACTGTCTGGCACCCTGGGCTGACTTCATTGGACCCTTGGCAAGATCAGAGGCCAGCGGTGGGCGGAGTTGGCGCAGAGGAGGCCGATGGTGATGGTGGTGGTGATGACGGTGCCCAAAATGGCGCCCGAAATGGCAGTTACAGTTGGCAGTTACAGGCGGCAAAAATCGAAGCAATTTAGAGACCAAAGTGGCCACAAAAAGGAGAATAGGGACCTTTCTTATTTATTTTCAACTGAACTCCTGGGCAATGGAGAGATGCCGACCCTTCCATTGTCGGGCCAGCCCTGGATTACCTCCCAGAGGCCTCCCCCCTCTCTTTCTATAGGGGGGCGGGTTAAACCTTCATGCATAAAAGACCTAAAGAAGGCTAAGGAGATTAGAAAGGATTGTTGTGTCTATCATGGGGGCTTTGCTTCTACAAAGTGACTGCCTTATTCCATCTCCCCTCCTGTATTTTTATCTCCTGTCCCTCCTTTTGTGACCGGATATTCGGCTTTTTGTGAATCATTTGCTATCCAGGTTTGTTGTTTCCTGTATATCAGGATGAGAATTTTCTTTACTTTTATTTCATCTGAGTCTCCCTGGATTTTCGCCTACTATATATACTTCCCACAGACTATCCGTGTCTCTAATCTCAAGGATTGGCTATTCCATCTATGCCTAGGTACAACATTGAAAGAACAGGACTATAGCTGCTGTTTTTCTCCCTTATATCTGGTTGCCGTGAGAGGGTGATCGATGTTTACATCTGAGTTCAAAATGGCTTTTTTCTACCGCTGATGTGAGAGATCAGCAGGACTAAAATGACTTGTACCTCTGATTGATATTCTCTCCACAGGACCCTGGATAACTAGGACATGCCTACCAGCTATAGACTATCTAGCTACAAAATGTACTCATTGGGAGAGCTCCTCAAACTGCGAGATGCCCCCCTCTCGCAGGTCTGGCCCTCTTCTTTATCGAGGGCCTATCTAGATGACGGACTTTGGAGTCCGGAGAGATGGCATACAGCAAAAAGAGGGTTATGGGGTTTTTTAGGGAAATTTCTTAATAAGATTTTAAGGGATTCTGGGAGGGGGGTAGGTTACGTGGGTTCGGGGGTAGACCCGTGGGGGAGGGTATCTGGGCCAGCCGTAGGGCGTGGCATGGGTGGTGCGAACTCGGGGGTCAAGGAGATGATTAGATCTTACGATACAGATGCCCATAACATTGATACTGTAGGTGGGAGGGGCAGATATGGCGGGAGCAGGGGGGCACATCATTCTGCGGGAGTGCGTCCTCGCTGTTTACAAGCGGTGGTGTGCTCCGACCCTCAAAGCTCTTCTCATTCCCCAGGTTGTATGGAACCTCGGGCCCCAGGCCTTCGGCTGATGCTGTGCAACGCCAGGTCCGTGGTAAATAAAGCCACCCTCATTTGTGATCTTATTCAGGAGGGGGGTGCGGACCTGGCGGGTATTACGGAGACCTGGTTGGGCCAGGAAGGGGGAGCCCCCCTTGTTGATATGTGCCCACCAGGTTTCCGTGCTTTCCATCAGCCAAGGTCTCAGGGGAGGGGCGGAGGGGTGGCGGTTGTTATTAACGAAGGTCTTGGACCGAGGGAGGCCACTGTTCCTCAGACGGCTGGATGTGAGTCCCTCCTTGTGAAGTGGGGTCATAGGGTGCAGTTGGGCTTGCTAGTCATGTACCTGGCTCCCTGCCACGTGGCAGCAGCACTGCCTGAGCTGCTTGATATTATAGCCGCGGTGGCTGTTGACACCCCCAGGCTTATGGTCATGGGACCTTGTTTTTGTCTCTGGACAGTGGTTGAGTGATCTCGAGATAGGGGATATAGTGATTGAACCCTTGTCATGGTCAGATCACTCCCTCCTTCGCCTGGACCTTCGAACCGCCACACCCCGCCGCAGGGAGGCGGAACCAACCAGGTGGTTCCGCCCCAGGCACCTGATTGATCCTGAGAGATTCCAGATGGAGCTTGGGCCATTTCCTGAGGTTCTGGCACACGACTTGGCTGAGGACTTAGTGGCCGCCTGGGATAGGGCGGCGGCTGAGGCTTTAGACCGAGTCGTGCCTTTGCAGCCTCTGACCCGGCGCCGGTCTCACCTGGCTCCTTGGTATACTGAGGAGATGAAGGAGATGAAGCGCCGGAAAAGATGCCTAGAGAACAGTTGGAGGGCTAGTCGTTCTGAATCCGACCAAACACTGGTAAGATCTCATATTAAGAATTACCTAGTGGCGATAAGAGTAGAGAAGAGTAACTACTTTTCTACTCTTATTGCGTCATCAGATAATCGCCCAGCCGCCCTGTTTAGGGTGACCCGCTCTCTGCTCCATCAAGAGATGCGGGAAGACCCCTTGGAGGGTAGAGCTGAGGATTTTGTACAATATCTGTATGACAAAATTGCTCAGATTTGGGAACAGCTGGACTCTGACTGGATTGATCCAGAGGAGATGACAGGGGCAGGTCCTGAGAATATTATTTGGGAAGAGTTTGATCCTGTGACTCCCGAAAGTGTGGACAGGATACTGAACAGACTAAATGCGACCACATGTTTATTGGACCCGTGTCCCTCCTGGTTGGTACTGGCCTCCCGGGAGGTGACGCGAGGCTGGCTCCAGGAGATTATAAATGCTTCTTTGAGTGAGGGTGTCTTTCCCACCATCTTGAAAGAGGCGGTGGTGAGGCCCCTTCTCAAGAAGCCCTCCCTGGACCCAGCTGTGTTAGCAAATTATCGTCCTGTCTCCAACCTTCGCTTTGTTGCGAAGGTTGTTGAGAGTGTGGTTGCACGACAACTGCCTCAGTACCTGGATGAATCGAACTATCTGGATCCATTCCAGTTGGGCTTCAGGCCCGGGTACAGCACAGAGACAGCATTGGTCGCATTGGTTGATGATCTCTGGAGGGCTCGGGACAGGGGTTGCTCCTCTGTCCTGGTCCTATTAGACCTCTCAGCGGCTTTTGATACCATCGATCATGATATCATGCTGCACCGGTTGGAAGGGTTGGGGGTGGGGGGCACTGTTCTACAATGGTTCTCCTCCTTTCTCTCTGACCGGTCGCAGTCTGTGTTGACAGGGGGGCAGAGGTCGACCCCGAGGCCCCTTATATGTGGGGTGCCACAAGGATCGGTCCTCTCGCCCCTTCTATTCAACATTTATGTGAAGCCGCTGGGTGAGATCATCTGTGGTTTTGGGGTGAAGTACCATCAGTACGCTGATGACACCCAGCTGTACATCTCCACCCCAGACCACCCCAATGATGCCCTCGAGGTGATGTCCCGGTGCCTGGAGGCCGTACAGATCTGGATGGGGAGGAACAAACTCAGACTCAACCCATCCAAGACCGAGTGGCTGTGGTTTCCGTCGTCCCGATATAGTCAGTTGACGCCATCTCTGACTATTGGGGGCGAGTCGTTGGCCCCCACAGATGGGGTTCGCAACTTGGGCGTCCTCCTGGACTCACGGCTGTCTTTAGAAGAGCATATGACGGCCGTGGCCAGGAGGACTTTTTATCAGGTTCGCCTGATTCGCCAGTTGCATCCCTTTCTGGATCGGGACTCGTTACGCACGGTCACTCACGCCCTTGTCACCTCACGCCTGGATTACTGTAATGCTCTCTACATGGGGCTCCCCTTGAGAAGCACCCGGAGGCTCCAACTGGTCCAGAATGCGGCCGCGCGGGTGGTGATGGGAGCAATGTGGCGCTCTCATGTAACCCCCCTCCTGCGCGAGCTGCACTGGCTCCCGGTGGTCTTCCAGGTGCGCTTCAAGGTTTTGGTTACTATCTTTAGAGCGCTCCATGGCTCAGGACCAGGGTACTTACGAGACCGCCTCCTGCCACCAATAGCCTCTCACCGACCAGTTCACTCCCATAGAGAGGGACTCCTCAGGGTGCCATCGGCCAAACAATGTCGACTGACGGCCCCCAGGGGGAAGAGCCTTTTCTGTGGGGGCACCTACCATCTGGAACGGGCTTCCCCCGGAGTTATGAAACATCCAAGACTTACGCATATTCCGCCGTGCCCTGAAAATGTTTCTATTCTAACAAGCTGGTCTGGCCTAACTCTCCCTTTTTTTTAAATAGTTTTTTATTAATAATAAAAAGAAAAAACAATACAACATACAAAACAAACAAACATCAATTCAGTCCAATGACTGATTCTTAGAAGTTACTACCACGGTGGGTTATTTTTTGTCTTTCTATTTGTATCAATATCTACAATCACCTGTTTACATGGTTATATATGTATATATATAATTGACTCCTTATTTACTTCTATTAAATAGTCGAAAATTATCTTCATATTCCTATTTTTGCCTCCAGCCAGCTGTACCATCTTTGCCATACTAAATAGTAATCAGTATCGTCTTTCTCTTGTATTTCTTTTGTGAGCTTATCCAATTCTGCACATTCTGTAATTTTAGCTATTATTTTATCTTCAGTAGGTAACTGTTCAGATTTCCAATGTTGGGCAAAGAGTATACGTGCTGCTGTGAGGATATGGATGATCAGATATTTTATTTCTTTGGTATATTTTGCTGTGATTATTCCCAATAAAAAGGTTTCCGGCCTCATTTCAAGTTTTTGTTTCGTGATTTCTTCAATCATTGTTTTAATTTGCTGCCAGTATTGTTTTGCCTTACGGCATAACTACCAGAGATGATAATAAGTCCCTTTCTGTGATTTACAATTCCAGCACAACGGAGATGTATTTGGGAACATCTTGGCTAGGCGCGCCGGTGGAAGGTGCCATCGGTAGAACATCTTGTAAAGGTTTTCCTTGTAGGGTATAGACAATGTCATCTTATAATTTATCTTCCACAAATTCTCCCACTTATCCAATTCTATAGTATATCCTATATTTTTGGCCCATGTTATCATATTCTCTTTGACAACTTCCTCTTCTAATTTGTATTTTAGTAGGTACTTATAAATTTTGGTAATCATTTTCTCATCTGTACTTTGTAGTATTTTATCCAATTCATTTGGTTCATTTTGGAATCCAAATTGTGCCCGATCAGTTTTGTATCTTGATTCTATTTGCATGTATGGCCACCAATCAATGTCTATACCCTGATTTTGTAATTCTTGTCTTGTTTGTAATTCTCCTTCACTGTTCAGTAGTTCTTTATAGGTCCTCATTTTCTCTATATCCATGGCATTAGGATATATTAATGCTTCCATTGTCGATAGCCATCGTGGAATTTTGGTATAATGTTTTCTAATCTCTTGCCATGTTTTGTACAATGATTCTCTGATAATATGTTGCTGGAAATATCCGTGGAGCTTGTCCTTTCCCTCCCACAAAAAGGCGTGCCATCCGCGTTGTAATTCAAAGCCCTCTAGTGATAGCATTCTTTTATTCTTAAGGTCTATCCAGTCCCTTATCCAGTTTAGCGATGCTGCTTTATAATATAACTCCCAGTCTGGTAGGCCTAAACCTCCTTTTTCCCGAATGTCTTGCATACACTTTATTTTGATTCTGGCCCTTTTCCCATTCCAAATAAATTTTGTTACTATTTTATTAAGGTCCTTAAAAAAGTTCTTTCCTGGCCAGATTGGGGTTACTTGAAAAATGTAGAGTAATCTAGGCAATATATTCATTTTTATGGATGCAATTTTCCCCAAAAATGACAGTTGTAATTTGTTCCACGTTTCCAAATCTTTTCTAATTTGTTTCATTAATTTGTTATAATTGTCTTCTCTAATTGTTATTGCTTTTGCAGTAAGCCAGATTCCTAGATACTTTACTCTCTTTACAATTTGTATTCCTAATTTGTCTTCTAGTTTTGTCTCCTGTGCCTTTGTCAAATTCTTTGTTAATACTTTAGTTTTTTGTTTGTTAATTTTAAACCTTGCGACTTTTCTGTATTCCTCTATCTTCGCTAAGAGTTTGGTTCCTGTTATTTCCGGTTGCTCCATTATAAACACCACATCGTCAGCGAAGGATTGCAATTTGTACTCTTCTTTCCGTGTTCTCAAACCTTTTATTTCCGCATCTTTCCTAACTTCATTTAGTAATATTTCCAATGAAATTATGAACAGTAGTGGGGATAAAGGGCAACCCTGTCTCACACCCTTTTGTATATCCACATTTTCAGTCATATCTCCATTAATCATAATTTTGGCCGTTTGGAGGGAGTATACTTTTCTAATCATATGTAAAAATTTGGCACCAAATTCCATAGTTTCTAGTTGCAATATGAGAAAGTTCCAATTTAGATTGTCAAAAGCCTTTTGGGCGTCTAAAAAGATTAAGGCTACTTGTTTATCAATTCTTTTCTCATAATATTCCAGGACGTTGATAATTGTTCTTATGTTATTTTTGATCTGTCTTCTTGGGACAAAACCGTTCTGAACTGTATGTACATATTTATAAATAATTGTTTTCAGTCTATGTGATATAACCAACATGAAGAGTTTATAATCTGCATTGAGCAATGAAATCGGCCTGTAATTTTTAACTTGCGTGGGGTCTGTGTCTTCTTTGGGGATAAGTGTGATAATGGTTTCAGTCCAGGATTTGGGAATTTCTGCTTCTAATAATGCATCATTGAGGACTTGGAGTAACAGTTCATCCATTGCATTTTGACAGTTTTTATAAAACTCCGTTGGTATTCCGTCCGGGCCTGGAACCTTATTGTTTTTTTGCTTTTTCCTTGCTTCCACCAGCTCAGACATCGTAATTGGTCTATTTAGTGCTTCTCTATGGGACTCCTCTAGTTTTGTGGTGTTTGTTTTACATAAATATTCCTTAATATCTTCATCCCGAATCTCTTCTTTCTTATAGAGACTTTGAAAGAAATCTTTGACTATGCGTTTTTTGTCTAGATTGGTATGGTATATTTGTCCTGTTTCGTCCTGTAATTGAAATATTGTTCTCCTTTCTTTTTCTTTTTTCAATTTATATGCTAACCAGCGCCCCGTTTTATTTGCATACTCAAAATGTTTCTGTTTTGCTAGTTTGATTTTCTGAGCAATTTCTGTCTGTGTAATCAGATTGATTCTATGTTTAGTAAGGTTTAATTTTTCTTTTATTGTTTTGTTATGGGGCTCTTTCTGCAATTCTAATTCATATATTCTAATTTGTTCTAACAACTTATTCCTTAACTGTTGTTTCTCTTTATTTTTTTTTGCTATATACGCAATTGTAAGATCTCTTATGTATGCTTTAATTGTGTCCCAAAGGTTTTGAAGCGATGTCTGTTCTTTAGCATTTATTTGTAGGAACATTTTAACCTCTTTCTCAATCATCTGTATGTATTCCTTATCTTTTATTATTCCCGTATCCATCATCCACCTCCTTTGCTTTCGATGTCCTTTCCATAGTATTTTAATGGGGTTATGGTCTGCCCAGGTGTTCACTGCTATTTCGATATTTTTTACCTCCTCTCTGAGGTCTGAAGTCATCCAGGCCATATCAATCCTAGACCATGACTGGTGTGGGTTCGAATAGTATGTGTACTGTTTTGTTTGCGTGTTTGCCTCTCTCCATACATCATGTAGGTGTAATTCATTGATCATGTCTTTGAAAGGTTCCGGTAGAGTTTTCTTTCTGGTTTTACTTTGTTTGTTACTCCGATAGTCTTTTTCTATGTCCATGATTGCGTTGAAATCTCCTACCATGCAGATAGTTTCATATTCCAGGTCTTTAATTATATTATGTAGCTTTTTAAAAAAATCATTTTGGTTTCCGTTGGGTGCATATATGGATATTAATAATATTGTTTTGGATCCTGTTTGTATTTCTATTATTAAGATACGTCCTTCTGTATCTGCATATATTTGTTTTGTTTTTAGGTGTTTCTTTACATATATTACGACTCCTCTCTTTTTTTGGTCTCCTAGAGCTGCATATAGTCTTCCTAATCTTTGGTTGTCCAATAGTTTTTGATGCTGTCTTTTGATATGTACCTCTTGGAGTGTTATGATATCTATTTCTAGCTTTGAAGTTTTGTGAATGTCTGCTTTCTTTTAGCTGGTGAGTTAAGTCCATTTATATTGATTGAAATAAGTTTTAGCTCTCCTTCCATCTCTCTTTATTTATCTATTCGTTGTTTGCAGTCTTTTTGTGTTTCTAGTAATTATTTGCGTCTTTTCCCTCGCTCCCTCTCTCTCCCTTTTTAATTGGCTTTTAAATTGGCTTTTAAATCGGGTTTTAGACCTCTTTTAGATAAATTTGGATGTTTTAATCTTTGAGCCAAATTACTTAATCTGTTTTTTAATAGTTTTTAACTTCTATATGTATTTGTATTTATTATGGCTGTTCACCGCCCTGAGTCCTTCAGGAGTAGGGCGGTATACAAATATGAAAAATAAATAAATAAATAAATAAATAATGCCCCCCCCCTCCCAAATGTAATGTCAATATCAGCAGCATTCACCTGGAATTGATCCAGGCTGCAATATCTACCGGTATATTTAGCAGGTCACAGAAGCAAACTTCTGTGTCATTATGCAACTACTTCAAATGATCCACATACACAAGGTTGTCATCTTTCAATTCAAGACTTAGTTGCTGCCAAAAAAGAAAAGTGGGCAAATTCCCAACACTCTTTGCATACAGCTTCTGCCTTCTAAGAAATCCCATAATGATCTCTTTACATGATAAAAAGTTATACTTTTCCCCCTTCAATTGCTTATCTAACAAACATCTTGACACTAGTCCAGAGGTAAAAATGATATTCTTGGTGGAGGTGATCTACTTTTTGTTTACTATGAGAGGGGACCCACAACCGTCTCCCACAAAGCAACAAGACCACAAAGGCAGTTCCCCTTTGAGAACCAACAGACTTTCCATGGAATAAGAGTTTAAAAGTCTTCCTCATTTGCAAAGCTGTCAAATCATGATCTTGAAGTGGATTCAATTTTATACAGTTGATTACTTTTATTACAACACTTAGAGACTCATGCAAGTGTCCTGCCAATTTTTTTTTTTAATCAAATGTTGCTAGTGAACCATGCAGTGAACACAAAACACTAATGGCACACAGCACCTTTCAAAAATAAATCCTCTGTATCCACCTGTCATGGAAATAGCACCACCGGTAGTACAAGCCATAATGTTTTTGAGAGATTCTCGCTGAAATAACTCTTTACTACTTCAAAAATAGTTTCGTCTTTAGGATCTGTTTAAGTGAAAAGCATTTCTTCTCTAAACTTAAAAGAGTTAATAGAGTTTATTATTAACAAAACCATTACTAACAAAAGCCATCAACATGGTTGCATTATTTGGTAATTATGTTTCATCCATTTGCAGAGCAAATTATTTAACTGGGAGACTGTTTTTCAAAATTGTCAGCCATTTCATCAATATATTTTCACCTTGCCTCCTTGAAATATCCTATGCCCCCAAATTGAAAACTACAGGATTTCCCAATATTTTCAAGCCCTGGAACCTGTTACTTAAAAAAAACAACAATCCAAGGTCCCCCGATCCAGAGACTCTAATGATAGAAAAACAATTGTGTTCAAATAAAGTTTCCCATCAAGTTTGGGAAAAAAAACTGATTGGGTACAGCATTGTGTGGTTAGTACATAGTTCATTGTTTCTTGTGAACCCAGAATATTGGGTTGATTGAATAAACCATCGTTGAATTAATCCTTGGTAAAAGAGCACAGTCCTTTGTTGCTGTGTTCACACAGTATGCCTAATCTCGTTCCAGAATTAACTATGTTTTCAGTTTTTGCAATACAATGAACCAAGTAGCCAAATAGTGAAGGTTGCATAACATCCCAGTGTAAAATTTACTTGAGTGCCTTTGGCTGTTGTATCTCACTCCCATAGTTTTGTGAATAACTGGAGGCATTAAATTTAGGGACAATTGCAGACAGTATTCTATTGATGGGTTCACAGAATGTGCTAAGATAAAATAGGATTTGATCGTTTGAACTTAGCACATAGTATGAACTTAGTTGGTGTGTTTGTAAATTATGGTTTATAAATTTTAAAATATTGAAGCCAGCTGCAGTTTGTGCAGTAAACCTTGGTTAAGCAATTGATGCCTTGACATGAACACAACCAAATTATATGAACAGCTGGGATTTAGCTGGGAAAGTTGATGAGTTTTTTCATTTGATATTCTTACGGAAAGTCTGGAAAAATAGAGATCTTTTACTTGAAATAAAAGAATGACATTGTTGAAGCTTCTAAACTAACATAGGACTAATACAAATTCCAACTAACATAAAGTGTGTTTTTTTGTATGCAGTTATCTGTTCCATTTCCTGTTGAAGCCATTGTCCTGTTAGTACCTATTTATTATAAAGTCAGATGTGAATATTGAAAGCCAACAACGATACACATTCATTGAACAAACTCAAATGTAATGAATGGGGACAGTTTTCACCTAAGTTGCTACTGTACTATAACATGATATCTAGCAGTTCCCTTATGTTACTGGAGGAAATAGGTAGATAATCCTAAAACATTTTTCATGTTTTCATTTTCATGACAAAGGATAATTTTATGTAAATGGAAATAAATTTATTCTTTTGATTTTAAGGATTGACTGCAGGATGTGGATATCTATTTTTGAAAAAGTCCGTGTTTTACCATCAAAATGATAAGTTGATGCAATATGTTCCTACATGTTCTAGATTTAATGATAAACATAAGAACTGAATTAACTTTATATTGTTAAATTATCTATAGTTATTATAGGCATCCTTTTTCTCTTAGCTTTTTTCTTTTGTCACTTTTATTTTATTCATTACAATGTATCTAGAGTTTTTTCCTCCACTGCATAACTGCTATTCTTTCTTTTGTTTGTGATGTGGGTTTTAGAAATTTCACCATTAAAAATAAAATAAAGCAAATTAAATTTAATGTAACTGTGAAGCTAAATTTAAATTAAATTAAATTAAATTAAATTTAATTTAATTTAAAAAGTGGTTCACCTCTAACCAGATTCCAGATTCCAGATTCATAATCTCCTGAGTCATAATAGGAATACCTGTTTTAATTTTGCATTTTCTAAATGTTAAGCCACTTTTAAACATACATCAACCTTTCTTCCTGTTTTTCCCATTTAGTGCAACATGAGTTCGCTATGAGGGCTAGAGGAGAAGGGAAAAAGAATGAAAATGACTTCCAATACAAGATTCACCAGATTGCAATAATTTTGGTTTCTTAGCCTTTTGATTAAGATCAAGAAGGTGTAATATTTTTATATTTAGAGAAAGGCAATTCTAGACCCAGCTCATGTTAAACTCTGTGACATAATAGATAAAATCAATGTTTTTTCCCCAAAGTATAACAGACTTCTAATTATAGTACATTTTAAAGTTATCAAATCATGTTTTGTATATTTCTGGCTTGAGAGTGGTTTAAAAACCACTGTTAGCTAAGTAGCCTGATTGCAGACCAGAATATTTTCTCTATAAGGAAAACATACGAACCCAACTAATAAGAGGCATTAGCTCCAGGGCAGGTTTCTGGAACATGTCTAGACTGTTATCTTCAGAGATACTACATAAGATTATAGCTTTAGAGCTATTCTTTCTCTCTAAAGATATTTAAAGACATTTCTATAGAAAAATTACTCATTTATAGATACAGCAGGAAAATTCCAATGAAATCAATTCAAGAGTTCAAGAACATAAAAAATACCGAAAGAAAATTGCAAATAGGATTGTATATATGCAGTCACTTTGCCATCTCAAATTACCCTAGTATTTATCTTCTATTTTTGTCACTAAAATTTGTATATAGGGCCTGTTATATGATTTAATGAGTAGATTAGGGACCTAACATTGGAGGGATTTAATACACATTTTTATCCATGAAGTTGTTTGTACCTAAATGGAAAATACACTAAATTCACTGTGAAAAAACATAAGGCAAGTTCCTGCTGGGATGAATTCCAAAACAAAGTCTATGTAAAATGTCAGGCTGGAATTACCTGAAGAATCATATTTTTATTAAAAATTTCCAGCCAAATATACAAAAATTGCCCTAACTTTCAGAGCTAGATTAAAACTAAAAATTCCTTTAGTTTACTACCGCAGTAACTTTATGGGCACAATTCTGTCAAGGACACGGAAGGTGGTTGCCAATGTCTTCTTCAAGGTCCCTTGGGAGAAAGGGGAGATGTCTCAGTTTAACTTGTGGGGGTCCCCAACCTTGACAACTTTAAGTCTGGATTCAGAATTCTGGGAGTTGAAGTCCTCCAGGCTTAAAGTTGCCAAGATTGGAGACCCCTGAGCTAAAGCCCTTGGATTTTCTAGTGGCCTCCCATTCAAATGCTTAATTCAGTGACCCTGAATTTACTTCAGAATGGGCCAAGATCAGCTAGGTGGTGCCACCTGCTGTAAATCAGGACTAAGTAGAATGAGAAATACCATCTGAGAGTACCGGTACATATAGTTTTGAAACAATTGCATAAAACTTGCATCTAGCAAGCTAGCAACCAATGTAGCATTTTACAGAAATTAATTTCACTCTTCTGAAAAACTGTCACTGTTCTGAAAAACTAAACATGTTACTTGAGAAAAAGCCATTAAAAACTAATGTCAGGCCCAAAGAACCAAGAACAACGTGTGGAGTTACTTCTCAGTAGTTTTTTTAAAAATTGTTATCTTACAAACAGAATCTTGCCAGACGAAAGCAACTATCTGCATAACAATTAGGTACACTCTGTGAATTGCTAGAGTGGTGGCGCCTTTTCCTCTTCCTGCCTACCACATTTTCCAAGCTCCACTGTGTCTTTGCTCTCTGAGAAATAGCCCCTCCCACTTGCGACTGGACTATATTCCACCACATCTATCATTTTCATAACAAGTTGGTTCTGAATGCTGCATCTATGACATACAGATCTCCAGAAGCCTTTTTTAAAATATTTTTTATCTGTCTTTATATTTCTGATCACCTTGTGGTGAGATAGATGGCAAATAAATTTAACAAAAATAAAATAATAAAAGAAAAAATAAAAGAAAAATAAAATAATAAAAGAAAAATAATATAATATAAAATAATATGTTATAATATAAAATAAAATATCAAGAAGATGAAGATACCTAATGCTTTTTCCTCTGCCTCCTATTTTTCCACAGCAACAACCCAAGTGTGGTCTTACCAAGGCATATTAATGAATGCAGCCTAGAACTGTGTTGGCTTTTTTGGCAGCTGCAGCCCACTGCTGGCTGATATTTAAGTGACTGCAAAATCCCTCTCACAGTTGCTACTATTGAGTCAGCTACCACATATACTGTACCTGTGCATTTGGTTTTTCTTGCCTAAATGTAGTATCTTACTTTTTTCACCATTGAATTTCATTTTGTTAGATGGTGTCCAATGTTCAAGTCTGTCAAGATCCTTCTGTATCTTAAGCCTATCTACTGGAGTGTTGGCTATTCCTGTCAGCTTAGTGTCATCTGCAAATTTGATGAATTTCCCACCTATCCCCTCATCCAAATCATTGATGAAGATGTTGAAGAGTAGTGGCCTAAAACAGAGCCTTGGGGTACCTTACAACCAACTATGTATTCTCTGAGAGAGCTGTAGTTCAAAAGTGATTCCATCTTTCAACACTTGCTTAGAATGTCCATGCCCAGAAAACACCTGGTGATACACATTGCATACTTAAGTTTTTTGAAGTAAAGGTGAAATGAGTTATCTTGATGTAAATGTTTGCGGAAACTACTGTTTGGACAGCTCTGTGTGGCTGTTTTATTATTAACCTGAAAAATAGAGATGTAGCTTATGTAGCCAATCAATCTGAGTGTCATTTTTACCTTGGATACTTTGCTTCAAGAAGACTACAAAAAAAGTTTGTTTAAAGAATAATCAAACTCTCTTTGGTTTCATGGTCTCCTCAGTCCCCCACCCCAAAGAATACCAGAAGCTGATGTATATTTCTTTTCATATAATATCTCACAAAAACAGCTTTCTCTCTTTTGTGCCTTCTAAAAGTTCTAAGTTCTAGTTCAAATCCCAAATCAGTCTGTCTGTCAGACTTTGCACTACTTGTAAATGTAGTAAATGTGAATAATCTTGCTGCAGAAATAGGAAGATGAAACGAAGGTAGTAGGTCAAAGTTAATGTTTTTGGCAATCCAAGCAATTTCTACCCATTGTCTTAGAGAGGTGTGGTGATTTTGTAGCTGGTGAACGTTAAACTCTGAACAACATTCACAAGTGTTCATATAGTATTATGTCTTTTGTAAGCCTCTCCAGAAGTTATGCTACTCACCGGTGGCAGATTAAGGCTCACTGGTGCCATAAACACTAACAATCTTGGTGCCCCCTCCTTTGTACATACTGTTTTTTTAAACAAATCTTCACTGTTTTTTTTTTCTTTCTCAATTTTGTGGTGCCCCCTTTGGGCCTGGTGCCCTAAGCACATGCTTAGTCTGCTTAATGATTAATAAACCACTGGTACCCACTATCCCTTGCCAATGAACAGGTGAAATTGGCAGAAGTCCCAAATGTGTGGAGAGCAAATATCTCCCTCTGCGTGGTGTTATCAGAGTTTGTACTATGAGGTATCATATCTAGTCACTATTCTGTTTCTCAATATTTAGTAAAGAGTTTGTTTGTATTAATGGCTTCACCATTGCAAGTAGATTGCATATCCTGTTCCAGATGCCAGCTGTCAGGAAAAGTTCTATTGTTGTGCACCACCCAAAGTTGCTTCATTGAGAAGGGTGTGTAAATTTGATTAATAATTAAATAAAAGAAAAGGCAGTTGAATGGAGTGTCTGTTCTGCTGTGAGTGTCAACTGTGCTGGTGAGCAGTTTCTAGTTGCTCAGGTTGATCTTTTATTTTTTTTTCTCCTGCTAGGTTAATGAGGCCAGGTGTTCCAGGCTGGCAGCAGCCTTCCACGTGGTTCAGAATGAAGCATATTTCCCCAGATGACTTCAGTGAGAGGAAACTTCAGGAGCTGACTTCAGTGCAGCTACAGCTGGGATGGCATCTCTTCTCTTAAACTTCTGCCTTTGCAGGTGGCCGCTAAAATTATGCAGTAAAGGAGTCAGCACTCAGTGAACCTTTATGGGATGTCCAAGAGTGCCTTGTGTTGGCCATATGTCTTGTCTCTTGGGCAGGAATCCCTCAATGAATCAGGGTCCTGTTCTGCCCTCCAGGAAAGTTGCAAAAAGATCAAGACACAGCAGGAAAGCAATGTGACACTCAAAGTCTGCAGAGATTCTCAGTCATCCAGGTCATGGTTGTCCCAAAGGTGCTTTTTCAGGAGGCAACTGGACTTTCTCTCTTTTTTTTCTTTGAAGACTTTTAGCTATACAATTTGGGGTGAACACCCTTTGAGTGGTGTGGGAGTAGGAATGGATTTCCAGAGAAAAATTGCAGACTACAGGAACCAGGAGCACTACTCAGGTGACCCTGAGGACACAGATACCTCCAAGTGTTTCAACGATCCTCTAAAAGGATACAAATGACCAGCTGTCTGCAAGGAATATAAATCTTTTCATTCCCCACTATCCTGCCAGAGCTGAAGAAGCTTCTTGGAGGAGAAGCAAAATGTCTTCAAAGAAAAAAACAAGGAAGTCCAGTTGCCTCCTGAAAAACCACATTTGGGACAATGTGACAGTCCTGTTGGGTTGGTTCAACACTCCTGCCAAATCCTAAAAAGTGATTAATAAGAAGAAAGCAAGCTTCAGGCTTCCTGATGGGATCCCATGTTGCATAAGATGCCTGGTGCCATTTCATGTGTAAATGTACATCAAGGCTTAATGCATATTGTTTTCTTGAACATTCTGCCTGCTCTTCTGTACTTTTGATTAGAGCATCTTGCTGAAACCCCTGTCAAATCAGGCTTCCATTTAACATTTTCTTGAGAAGAAGCACGATCAGACTCTTGGCTACAAATGTTCCAGAATTCTCCACAGCCATTTAAAGAACAAGGCAGGTGCTCTATATATCTTTCCAAGACAGAGAAGATTCCAATAGAAGAAAATATCTGTAGCTCAAGGTTGAACTGTGGAGATCTTGGTGCTCTCTGTGCTTCGTGATTGACTTGCAGATATTTCATTACCCAAGTAGGTAAATCATCAGATACTGAAATGTCTGCAAGAAAACTGCCAAGTTTAGAAAGCACCAAGGGCTCTAAAGAGAAAGTTGCATGAAATGTTTCTATGCTGATTTGCATATATGGGTGTAAGTTTAATAAAAAAGGTAGCATTAACATAGAATTTTATTTAGATACTTAATATTTGTTCACGAGAAATTGAAACAAACAAAATTGAAATTTTACACAAAGTAAAATAAGTAACTAAATTAGCCATAATAGAGAATAAAAGTAATAGATGGGGACAGACAGAGGTCAATATTTAAAGGTCCATCTGGTGGAAAAAGTGTGTAGTTTGGAATGCCAGAGACAAAAATAGATGAAATGAGATAAAAATATTGTATGGCTGAGAAACTAAAAAAAAGAGAGATGCAAAAGATCTGAATGAAGCTGGCTGATCTTTTGGACTGGAGTTGTGGAACATAAGCAAAAAAAACAAACAAACCCAAAGTGTTATAAATTCTAGGAAACAAGGAAGGACTAAAATGTAGGTTGAATAATATGTACTTATGTCACCTGTTTTATTTTGGGTAGACATGATGGTAGTGCAATGAACTGATGTTCCCCATAGAATCAGTACTTTTGGGACCTAAATACTATAAATATACAGAAAAACAGAGATAAGGTTGGCAATGTTATGCAGGAGGTGTTTGCAGTTGAAAGATAAGGTAACCCCTCCTGGATTCTGTAAAGTGTAACAGGGAAACTCAGGACGGCTTTCAAGGTAACCTTGTAGTCTACACATAAAATGAAGTTCAAGTAGTTCTGGTGTATTTCCTGATGTAGCCTACCTTAAAGGGCTGACAATCCGGTGAAATCCAGCAGGTTCTGACAGGTTCTGGAGAACCGGTAGCGGAAATTTTGAGCAGTTCGGAGAACCAGCAAATACCACCTCTGGCTGGCCCCAGAGTGGGGTGGGATTGGAGATTTTGCAATATCCTTCCCCAAGGAGTGGGATGGGAATGGAGATTTTACAGTATCCTTCCCCTGCCATGCCCATCAAGCCACGCCCACAGAACCGGTAGTAAAAAAAATTTGGATTTCACCACTGCTGACAATGGTAATTAAACAAAGGTACAGATTAAGAAGTCCAAAAATAAAGGTATAATTAATAACCAATCAATACAGTTTAAGGCTGTACAAGGCAATCAAATTATCACTTAATGAATGGTTTGAGTTAATATTTTGCAGACTAACCCAGAGACCTGAACTAGTGGTTTCAAGGCTAAGGTAGAAATCTTGATAATAGAGATTAATAGAGATTAAGCAACAATGATTAGTTGCATTAAACTGACTGAAAGTAGCAAGGCATATGCACAAAATAAGCTTTCAAAGAAGGAAATCGATGTTGTTCTGTTCATAAAGAAAATTCAAGAAAAGAATGTATACAGAGAAGCAATTACTTAGTTTCTAGATCATTTTGGAAAGTGGGGGAAAGGAGCTTACATGTCCTTGGCTATTGGTTTGGTTTGAACGGAATCTGAAGTAGCTTCTTTTTTTTTTTTCCCAAAAAAGGCTTTTATTTTTATTTCTCATAAACACATTTACATGTACAGTCATTTCCATCATTTTTAATTCATCTTTTCTTTTAACTTTTATTTTTAATTTTTACTTTTTCGGGGCTGCTCTTTTACCCTTTACCTTTACTCCAACCTTTCTTCTTCTCCTCCCCTTCTCTCCTTTCCTGTTTCTCCTCCTACTTCCTTCATTCTTCTTCTCCTTCTCTTTCCTACTTCCCCTTCTCTTCCCCCACTCCTCTCTTCTTCCTCCCTTCTAACCTTCTCCTCTGCTTCACTTTCCTCTCCCTTTTCTTCCTCTCCTTTTCCCTTTCTTCTTTCTCCTCTCCTCTCCTCCGGAATCTGAAGTAGCTTCTGTGGGATTGTAGAAGTGAGGGAGAGAGAAGAGGCGCTCATTTGAACAAGAATAACTTCTCTTCTGGATAAAAATAAGAGAGAGAGAGCCTAAAGGAAGCAAGGATCCTAGTTTTTCTCTGAATAAGAAATGAGACGGAGAACGAGGGGAGGTGTTGGTTGCCACAGTCTTCTCTGTATGAAGAAGGGAGATTTCTATGTTGAGGGCAGTGGTGGAATTCAATTTTTTTTTTACTACTGGTTCTGTGGGTGTGGCTTTGTGGGCGTGCTGTGGTGTGGCTTTGTGGGTGTGGCTTTGTGGGCGTGGCAGGGGAAGGATATTGCAAAATCTCCATTCCCACCCCACTCTGGGGCCAGCCAGAGGTGCTGTTTGCCGGTTCTCTGAACTACTCAAAATTTCCGCTACTGGTTCTCCAGAACCTGTCAGAAACCTGTTGAATAGCACCCCTGGTTGACGGCCATTTTTATATCTTCCTTGGGAAATTTAGGAAATAAGAAAACCAAAACCAAGTTTTTACTGTTTGGGAATCATTTATAATTTGTTATACAGAAAGAAGAAAGGGAACAGTATATATATTTTTTCTTTTTCCTAGGCTGAGAAAAGGGGAAACACAAAGATTCTTTAGCACAATTAGTGCCCGCCAGTGAAAGGCAAGTCCTGTAAATTATTATTCTAAGATGAAAGGCTTTATTTCATGAGAACCTGATAAGCCTTTAATACTGGAATGATAAGTATCTCAAGATGACTCCTTTTCTTTGGCATTCAATGCTGAAAAAAGGGAAGTGTGGAACAAAGGAAGTGTCTGTGTACACATGTATATACAATATAATTCATCCATCCTTTTTGTTTTAAATAGGGAAATTTAAACCTGTATACCACAGATCTTATTTGGTGACTATTTTTTTTTTTATTTATTTATTTGATTTATATGCCGCCCTTCTCCGGAGACTCAGGGCGACTTACAATGTGCTCAGCAATTTGTGTGCCTTTATCCCTTAAACAATGTTTGCAGTTTACAAATATTAACAGAGGAGGGGCAATGTTAATTACCTTTTTCAGGGCTGACCAGAGATCTATTCCTGGCACCAGTTGCTTTGCTAAATTTCAAAATAGTGCTTTTGCTAAGGTAAGAGTAGCTTCTCCTTTCAACGGCAGGCACAACAAGGGGTAGCAGCTTCCTAATTATCCCTCTTGTTGCTGGGACACTGGTATCCTGCTGTAAGATTCAATACCTCCACCTATGACCACTTGCATAGGCAATATGACCACAGTGAGCTGAAGTGCAGTAGAGAAAAATCAGGCTGTTTAGTTCCAGCCAATAAATACATTTCTCTAAAAAGGCTCTGGCAATTGTTTCTACTTAGCTAAAAATATGATTGATTGGAGACTTGATTGGCAGGATCAGTTTCTAATATTTCTAATTCTTACTTTACACTAATGAAAGAAAAGATTTTTAAGGATGAGAAAGATTAAAGCAGGGATGTCCAACCTTGGCAACTTTAAGATCTATGGAATTTCAGCTCCCAGAATTCCCAGCCAACTATGGGAGATGAAATCTACAAGCCTTAAAGTTGACAAGGTTGGACACGCTGGATTAAAGCATAAGGAAAAGTTGGAGTGGACAGCTTTAATTGTGGGGAAAATGAATAGTTCATTCTCTGTTTTGGTTGATTTTTTTTTCTGGTGTAACAAAGATTGCCGAAGACAGTTGATAGTGTTAGGTAGGATTTTTTAGGCTTCTTCCCTTTTTTTAGCCAAAAAGATGTCACAGGTTTATGTAAGACAGCTTCTGTTACTATGTTACTAACAATAAGGAAGAGCTGTTTGTACAGTCTTAGTCATATCCTCCTTATTGCTGTCAGAAGTTTGCTGTGCGGAAAAAAAAAGAGAGAAGAAAAAAAAAAGAGAGTTCTCAGGACATTTCTTTTTGTGTGCTTGGCAGATGTAAGAGATGACCAGACTGAGCCCAAAGGAGGGGGTCAAGGGCTTCATCAATTTGGAGACTTTCATGCCCAAATGGTAACTATGTCTAGCCCCTCCCCCCCAATTCTGTTGACTCTTACCTGTTGCCAATTTGCCTTGACCTTTAGTAGTTCAGATTCTTGTTTAGAGATGGCATGGAATAAACTTGTACTTATTTGAACAACCCTGGTTCCTGTGCCAGCCTCTTTCAAGCACAGTGAGGTACTGCTTTTCCCTATAGGGCTGAGCTGCTTGTTGCAAACAGTTTGTAGCTATGATGATATACAGGAAAATCCTTGCGAGACAGGACAAAAGAGATTTGCCTAGGAACAGTCAGATAAAAGACAGTATAGCCTGCAGCTGGCAAGATGCTCAGAAGAGACCCTCCCTAGTTTTTCAGGCTCTATAGGAGATGGAGTGGCGGGGGTGGTGGTGGGGGGGGGGGGAAGAGAGAACTGTCCTTTCAGACTTGCAAGATTCTGTTAGTGTAGCCTTACATTAAAGCGGAATTAGATAATTTGGTCTGTCTGGCCTACCTGATAAGGCTGACAGTAGCCTCAAAGCAGTGAAAAGAGTGCCTGTCCAAACCCTGTGTTATTTAGGATTACTATTTAGTCATCTGACCAGGGGTGGGCTGCTGAGGGTTCGCAGGGGTTTGGGAGAACCTCTAGCTAAGATTCTGTGCAGTTTGGAGAACCCCCAAATCCCACTCCTGGCTGGCCCCGCCCACCCTGCCCCACCCCTCCCAGGAGTCCCCATGTGGCCCGTTTTGGATGCAGGTAAGTGCAGGGCATGGACAGAGACTCAGGGAGGGCGAAAAACGGACCTACCGAAAATTTGGGAAGAGGGCCTCCAGAGCCTGGGGAGGCCATTTTCACCCTCCTGGAAAGCCTCCAGAGCCCGGGAAGGGCAAAAATGCCTCTCCCCGCCACCGTGGTGCAGGAGGCTGACTAGGCCATGCCCATCCGCCAACCAGGCAGAGAACCCCTTGCTAAGATTTTTGAAGCCCACCCATGCATCTGACAATTCTATAGGATGGTGGTTGCATGTTATATTCTGGTGAACGTTTGGTAATACTTTCACCACTCGAGATAATCAAGCCATTTTATGAATGGGCATGATTTAAAATGGAAGAGCAGGAACAAAACCCAAATGATCAAAAAAAAAAAAAAAAAAAACCTCCAAGGGTGTCTGGAGATTCAAGAATGAATGAGAATGACAGTTTGGTGAGCCATTTTTGAACACATAAGTTTGGCAATGGACTTGTTTAACTTGTGTGAAGGCTATATCTGTGCTTGACAGTTGGAAATAATAGCCTTATTGTGCTGAGCAATTTTAGAGGTGGTCTTCAGTAATGCAAGCCTTGGAAGAAGTAAACCTAACTTTCAGGCAGAAATGGTTACTGTTGTTTTATGCATGCATTTCACATCTGATGTATGAAAAAATTGGAAGGCTCAGATAACTATTGAACTGCCAAACCTCTTAGAGTCTGAAAAATGTTCCAAGCATAGGAACACATTCCAATGTGCATCTTCGGTGTTAGAGGTTTCCAAAAGCCTATCTCCATTTAAACTTCCTATCAAGGCATCGGTAAATAATAAATTTTAAAACCCTCACTAATTGCACTAGGGCTCTGGTTTAAGCAGCTGCTTCTAAAGAGACTTAGGCACCATCTGCAAAGAGAAAACCTGACCAAATCCTTGAATAAGGAATTGCCAGTCTCACTGTCGCTTGATAGATTAATTGCTTTCTTGTTGCAACTGTCGTAAGAGGTTAATTAAACTCACAGCAAGTATAGCATACCTTGGGTCTGTAGTGGTGCTTGCTTCTGGGAAAGGAGATTAATTGGATGAGCGAGCAATTGTAAGCCAATAGAGCAGATCACTTCTGCATGTTTGAAAGGCTTCCTTCATTTCATCTGTGAAAGGCATCTCAGTTACACCAACCTAGAAGGGAAGGTTTGATTTCTGTTTGCCCAGCTGCCTGGCCAGAATTGATTTAATTAGCAGCCTAATACAGGAAGTCCTCCACTTACAACCATTCATTTAGTGACCAAAGTTACAACTTCAGTGAAAAAAGTGACTTATGATTGATTTTCACACTTACAACCATTGCAGCATTCCCCATGGTCATGTGATCACAATTTGGATGCTTGATAACCGCCTCATATTTATGACGGTTGCAGTGTCCCGGGGTCATGTGATCCCCTTTTGTGACCTTCTGACAACCAAAGCCAATGGGAAAGCCAGATTCACTTAACAACCGTGTTACTAACTTAACAACTGCAGTGATTCATTTAACAACAGTGGCATGAAAGGTCGTAAAATGGGGGCAAAGCCCATTTAACTTGCTTAGGAACATAAATTTTGGGCCCAATTATGGCTGTAGGTCAAGCACTACCTGTAGTACAATAGAAAACTGCAGTGCTATCCCGCGAGCAGCATTCACACAGTGGGTGTACTTAATGCAAAGATAATTTTCTCAGTTTATTGTTTCCAGTTTCGCAGAGCACACCAAATATAAACTAACAACATAAACTAAACGTAATATAAACTTGATCTAAGAAGCTTCCCGTATCCCTGTATGGGAGCATTAGACCATTTTCAGAATACATCACAATGTAAATTATCACATTTATGAGAAGTTGTCAAAAATATCCAATATATTTCCCCAAGACTGCTACATTGTAATTCTGTCACAGTAAAGAAACTAAGAAATAAAGCACCGTACAGGAAAAATAGGCAGCTGTGTGGCAACAATGTATCTCAAATATGTAATTACCGTAACATCCTGTATTGCAAGTTCTCCCCTCCATAAATCAAAATAAATTCCTGCAGATGCCCACCTGCTTAGACTGATGGAAGAACTCACTGGGTCTATATGCACATCACAGCTGATTCCCTCCGTTAACTGGCTCACCAGGAGAATCCAGCAACCTGATTAATAGTGACCCAGTTAACTGTGTGTGTGTGTGTGGGGGGGGAACATAGTCATTTCCTAAGTCCTCCCACCCACCATAAAAGTACCCTGCCTTTTAAATGTCCCCAACCCTCCAATTTTTGAGGGGGGGGGAATCTGCATTGGTATAATTGAGGCTAGACTTCACAACAAGGCTCAGCAGTAAATCACAGTTCTCCTCACTCTTAATCTCTTCAGTACTTGCCTTGACGTGGCAGATGTCTCCCAAAGATAACTTAGCTGTGTAAGAATTTTACTGCAGACAACAATGAAGTTTTAAAAACAATAGTGGATTATTGCCCACTGTAATGCAAAACTTTCAGGGCTTGCCTATTTGCCTATCCGCATTTCTGTTTAAATTGTAAGCTTTCTCCTCTTGACCTTCTGAGTTAAATCAGAGGGCTCCCACTGCCCCTCCCATTGGACCCTTTTCTCCCCTCTCCTCAGTGCAGTGGTAGAGCATAAAGTTCCCATAAGGCTGCTCCAAGTAGTCATTGGCTCACAACCACAACTGACTCCATAAAATTCATTGTTAAGCATGGTAGTCATTAAGTCAGGCATCATGTGATTGCACATGATTTTATGCCTTTTTTTTTGCTGTGGTCATTAAGCAAATCACCACAGTTGTTAAGTGAGACATCATAAGGCTGCAACTTGCAACCTGTGAAAATCACAAATGGCGATCATATGACACTGCAACTGTTGTAAATGCAAGCCGGTTATTGTGAGCCTGAATTGCGAGCACCTGACTGCAGGGACACTGCATTGCTCAATAAGTTTAAGGACCGGTTCTAAACTTTTTTTTTAGTGCTGTTGTAACCCGGAACAGTTGCTAATGGATCACAAGTTGAGAACTATCTGTATAGGACTTTGTCTCTCTTTTACATGGAAAGATGTAGTTACTACTACTAAACCCTTCTACTAAACCCTTAGTTCAGGATTGTCAAACTTGTGGCCTGCAGGCCGGATGCATCATGTGCTGGCCACGTCTACATCCGGTTTAGCAAAGGGAGGGAAAAGTCCCGATACGTCATGTGATGCCGCCACGACGCTGTGAGTTTGACACCCCTGCCCTAGTTCCTGTTCCTACAACTAGAGAAAGCTACCATCAAGCCTTCCACTAAACTTTTCAGATGCACTAACTTTAGCAAGCAAGCAAAAAGGAATGGCACTTAAAGGTCTTGAAAGTCCTTTTTAGTTTCTGACTCATGTCTCAGAAGGTTAGCTAAAAGAATGACCTGACTGAGAAGTAAATTATTAAACTATTCGGGAGACGTTTCTTGAAATAACAGTCCCTTCCTCAGTCGCCAGTGGCAGAATTCAGGCATTCAGTCTCCATAGAGAAGACCAGGATAATTCAAGTGCAGCTGTTTCCTTTATTAAAAGGAAGTGAAATCTTGATTTTGTTGTTTATGTTAAATTTAAAACATGACAGATTTTGGACCAGCTGGGAGGAAGCTTCTTGTGACTCAAAGTGAGAAGGCGCTCCTGCCTGCTTTACAGCACAAAAAGTAGGATTAAGTAACAAACTTCAGCGTCATGGGTGACAGCTACCCTGTTTTCCCCAAAATAAGACATCCCTTGATAATAAGCCCAATCGGGCTTTTGAGCGCGTGGCAATAAGGCCAAATGCTTATTTCAGGGTTCAAAGAAATATAAGACAGGGTCTTATTTTCGGGGAAAGACGGTAGTTGAAGTTCTTTCCAAGGTTTCTGATGTTTTTCCAGGATTTCAGAAGGGAGATTTGAATATCTAGGAGCATCACTTGGATAGCATGAGGCTCAACTCCCTTTTTGCAGAATATAATTGCTTTCCTATTTTTTCCTGAAATGCAGCACAACAATCACTTCAGTGGCATGCAACCATCTTCTAGTCTTCACACAGGAGGGCAAACATCTTGTTGATGTTGAGATTGTGGCAGGATAAAAATAATAAATGAGTAGTAATTTATTGTTTTTATCCTGGCACAATCTCAACATCAACAAGATCTCCCCACAAACTGGAGTTGCAACATATACAGTAGTTGGGTACAATCAGATACAGATGATACTGTGTCTGATTGTTGGATGACTTCTTCCACTGTTTTCACACCTGTTAAAAAGCAATGGGTCAAGAACTGACCCCTGCAGAACATCCCAAAATGAGGAGGCCCTAAACTGGCTTCTTCTTCCCACTGAAAGCATCTATAGAGGAAGGAATGGAACCACTGCAAACCAAATGCTTTCAGATCCCACTGTCTGCAGATAATCCAGAAGGGATGCCATGGCTCAAAAGTTGCTGAGAGGTCCAAAAGGGCAAGAAGAGGTGCATTGTCCCCATCCCTTTCCAAACTTTCAGGAGTGTGATCTTTGCTCCTCTAGTCCTATGTCCAAGCCTGAACCCAGAATGAAAAGGATACAGATAATTGGCTTCCTATGGGGTGCTGTGTCACTCATCTGTTACCATTGTTGCCACTGTCTCAACAATCTTTCACAAAAAGTGAAGATTGGAGGCCAATTGGTAATCATCCAAGACCACAGGATGAAGAGTTGCCAGGAGCTGCCTCTCATAAAAGGAGCTATTGACAGTTTCATGGATCCATGTGGTCATTCCTCCACCCACTCCTCACAGCAGCCAGGATAAATAGAGATCCAATCTATACCTGGCAGAGAATAGTCTAGACAACATATTATCTACTTCCTCAGAGCTTACAGGCCCAAAAGATGTCCAGAGAGCAGACAAATACATTGTTCCAGTCATGCTTACAGAGTCTGTGCATTGGGGGTTTAATGATTCCAAGTAATCAGCCCTACCACCCTACAGATGTTATGAGTGGCTCTTATTCTCAACTGGATCAGGGCATGATCCGACTATAGCAATGGAGTAATAGAAGATAGCCAGATTTTGGTAGCTCTGCTGCTTTGTCCCCTATCAAACCTTATTGTAAACAAATCTGGCACTATGCCACATCATTTTGAGGCCAAGATCTCCAAATTATGTTGGGATATTAATTTGGACCTCCTTGATACATATCCTACTCAATCAGTTTGGTCTCTCTCCCGACATACTCTGTTTTGTTTCCTCTCCAGAAAGTACCAGATTTTGTAACCAGGAACAGCTCAGATAATTCATGCATCTCTTGAATGCCTTGAAAAAAAAAAGGAAGCCATAATTCCCTTCTCCTATCGTAATATCTATATTCTTGTGTTTGGTAACAAAGAAAAGAGCGATTACTTATAATTAATCTTTTAATAGTATTCATGGGGAGAGAAAGACTGCAGATTAATGTGCAGATTAGCATCTCTGGAGAACAACAATCAGTCTGTGCTGGAAAGAGTGTGAATTGTTTTACATACCTCTTGAACTCCTCAGGGTACTTCCACACTACCAGGAAAAATCTCTATTAAATATTTTGAAGTTGACAGGTGATTGGAAGCTGCAATAAATAGCCACCACCTTCTGCAATTGCTATACCTGGAGCTCCAACATTTCCTACCATTACCAAAGGAAAAGAAGATGCATGCTACAAAGTGCTTTTAAGAAAGACGGCTGCTAAAGCTTGTGGGATTAAGCAAGAATCTCAGCAAGATTTGCCGAACACAGATGATGATGATAAGGTTACATAGCTTCCGATGGATTGCTTTTAAATGTATTTATCACTTTTATTCTGCCAATCTCTTTACAATGACAGTAGTTAAAACATCCACGATGGACATAAATTAAACATCCAATAAATATAAACTTTTAAACAAATGCAAAACATTGCAGCAACAACGATCACATCCCAATCCAGCTATCATAGATGAATATGTCATATTGTAATAATCATATGATGGTACAAACTAACATTTAATACCATGGCAGTAATATGATGGTCTAATTGCTTGTCTGGGTGGCCATCACTGCAAAGGACAAAAGTAATATCTATTTCTTGGGGGAGAAGGGAGGGGAGAGGAGCTGTTCCATAACATCAATGCTGTATGGAAAAAGAGCACCATTTCCTTGTCCATCATCTGGTTGGTACTGGCTTCCCGGGAGGTTACACGAGGCTGGCTCCAGGGCGTCATTAATGCTTCTTTGAGTGAGGGTCACTTCCCCGCTGCCCTGAAAGAGGCGGTGGTGAGGCCTCTCCTCAAGAAGCCGTCCCTGGATCCAGCAATATTGGCCAACTATCGTCCTGTCTCCAACCTTCGCTTCATTGCGAAGGTTGTTGAGAGTGTGGTCGTGCAACAGTTTCCGCAATTCCTGGAGGAAACATCTTATCTAGATCCGTTCCAGTCGGGTTTCAGGTCTGGGCACAGCACGGAAACGGCATTGGTCGCGTTGGTGGATGATCTCTGGAGGGCTCGGGACAGGGGTTATTCCTCTGTTCTGGTCCTATTAGATCTCTCAGCGGCTTTTGATACCATCGACCATGGTATCATGCTGCACCGGCTGGAAGAGTTGGGGGTGGGAAGCACTGTGTTACGGTGGTTCTCCTCCTTTCTCTCCGACCGGTCGCAGTTTGTGTTGGCAGGGGGGCAGAGGTCGACCTCGAGGCCTCTCATCTGTGGAGTGCTGCAGGGATCGGTCCTCTCGCCCCTTCTGTTCAACATTTATGTGAAGCCGCTGGGCGAGATCATCCGTGGCTTTGGGGTGAGATACCACCAGTACGCTGATGACACCCAGCTGTACATCTCCACCCCAGGCCACCCCAACGATGCCCTTGAAGTGATGTCCCAGTGCCTGGAGGCTGTGCGGATCTGGATGGGGAGGAACAGGCTCAAGCTCAACCCTTCCAAGACTGAGTGGCTGTGGCTCCCGGCATCCCGATATAGTCAGTTGACTCCATCGCTGACTATTGGGGGCGAGTCTCTGGCCCCCTCGGAGAGGGCGCGCAATCTGGGAGTCCTCCTGGATAGGCAGCTGTCCTTGGAGGAACATCTGACGGCTGTTACCAGGGGGACCTTTTATCAGGTTCGCCTGATTCGCCAGTTGCGGCCCTTTCTTGATCGGGATTCCTTGTGCACAGTCACTCATGCCCTCGTCACCTCTCGCCTTGACTACTGCAACGCTCTCTACATGGGGCTCCCCTTGAAGAGCACCCGGAGGCTCCAGCTGGTCCAGAATGCAGCAGCGCGGGTAGTGATGGGAGCAACATGGCGCTCCCATGTAACACCGCTCCTGCGCGAGCTGCACTGGCTCCCGGTGGTCTTCCGGGTGCGCTTCAAGGTGTTGGTTATCACCTTTAAAGCGCTCCATGGCATAGGGCCTAGCTATCTCCGAGACCGCCTGCTGCTACCAATGACCTCCCATCGACCCGTGCGCTCCCACAGAGAGGGCCTCCTCAGGGTGCCATCAGCCAAACAATGTAGGCTGGTGGCCCCCAGGGGGAGGGCCTTCTCTGTGGGGGCTCCCACTCTCTGGAATCAGTTGCCCCCGGAGATAAGGAGAATCCATGACCTCAATGCCTTCCGTCGTTCCCTGAAAACCCATCTTTTCCAGCAAGCCGGGTTGGCTTAGAAGAAATTTTTAAATTTTAAATTTTTTAATTAGTTTGTTATTCTTAACTTTCGGCCCAAATCTATATATATTTTTAAATGTTTTAATATTTGTATTCTATGTTTTTTATCTTGGCTGTACACCGCCCTGAGTCCTCAGGGAGAAGGGCGGTATATAAATTGGAAATTAAATTAAATTAAATTAAAAATCTATCTAAGATGCCTACAATGATTAGGAGTATTTTCCATGATGATGGACATGTTCTGGTTGCAGGACATGATCCTGAAGGTATCTTAGTGCTAAGCTACAGTGGGCTTTATAGATCAAACCAGCACCTTGATTTGCACTTGTAAACGTATTAACACATCTTACGTACTTGAGTATATGATCCTAGCAATGAATACCAGTCAGCCAGCAATCAGGCTGCATTATCCTGTACTAGTGGTAGCTTATGGGTGACTTCCAGAGGGAGCATTGTGAAGAGGGCATTGCAATATCTGCGACCATGATGATAAGCGCAAAACTTACTGTAAGGCTACAAGCTGGGCAAAGGCCCTTCTGGCTACAATGTCTGTCTGCCCATCCAGGAGAACCCCAAGTCATAGACCTTTTACATTGGCGGGTAGTGCTTGCCTTATGAGAGACAACCAGGAACTTCAATGATGAGATAGCAATTCCATCTCGCCCTGTTTCATCTTCAGTCCGTTCCAGGGGTGAAATCTAAAAAATTTCACTACCGGTTCTGTGGGCATGGCTTAATTAGTGGGTGGGGCTTGTTGGTCAGGTGACTGGGCGGGCGTGGCTTGTTGGTCAGGTAGGCGTGGCCAAGTCACCATCACTTCTTTGCCCTTTTTTAACCTACAAAATACAACACAACACAACTGGCTCACCCACAATGTAAAAGCAACTGTGCTAGACCCAAAATGGCCCCTGCAACAAGCAGGAACCTCACACAGCCACAAAAAGCCCAAAAAACCAACGTTCACACTTTACACACACAAAATTCCACATACAGCTTTGTGAGATTTTGTGTGTTTGTGTAGTTAAAGTGAAACACTACAGAAACACACAAAATCTCAGAAAGTTGCACAAATATTATTTTATTTTATTTTTATATAAAAGCAGCTAAATTTAAAACTTCCTAAACTTTAAAAAAAAAAACCAATTAACTTATTTTTTTAAGGCTCCCAAAGGGGAAAAAAACTTACAGGCAGGCAGGCAGGCAGGCAGGCAGATAGAGCTGCTCACCAATGAGCTTGATTGCAGGCAGGGAGATTCAATTGTTTGCTGATGCAATGGATTGCAGGGATTACAGCAAGCGAAGCAAGGCAGGCGTTGCAACCAGCAGCTCAGGATTCAGTCCAAAGAGCGAAGGTAAGCAAGCTGGAGGCTGGGGTGGGTGGGTGGGGGAGGGATTTTTGCTACCGGTTCTCCGAACTGCCCGCCGCCATCACTACCTACTCGCTCGAGCTGGTCCGAACTGGGAGCATTTCACCCCTGGTCTGTTCTATCCTCACAGCTTCCAGACCCTGGGACAAGATTTTCACAGCATCACCAGTTCACTGCAAAGCTGGTTGTCTTCAGCCTATCAAACCCTGATCTGGTTCATGACTTCTTTCAGTGGCTTCATGAATATTTTAAAAAATGAAGGAGAGAGGATTGAATCTGCAACATGAAAGTGGCCACTAGGCCAAACTCTCTTCCCTATAACTATCAACTGTTGCAGTCATTTAAAGAAGGAATGGAGCTACTGCAGAATAGTGCTGTCCCACTATCTTTCCCTAACTCTCCCACATGGTCAAGATGGATGTCAAAGTTAAGGAGGATGCTAAGACATCTCACAGGACAAGGAAGTGGGTACCCTTAAATCTAAGTATGGATAAAAGTAATCAACCAGTGTAACCAGTGCATCTCATATGCAACACTGACTTAAAAGGATCCAAAAGACCCATTTCTCCTAAGTTGCTCTGTAGTTGTCTCCCCACTATCCTTTCAAAACCTTCCCTGAACTGGCAGGTTGGAGACTTTTAACAGTGTGCACGGCAGTTTCTTTTAGGCTTCAGGAAGCATCCCCTCCCAGGTCTAGTTTGTCACATTCCTATCTTCCCCTGAAGAAGCCAGTTGGGGCACAGATCAAGCCCACAACTGGGAGAGGACATCCTATAGAGCAGCCTATCCACCTCATCAGAGTCCACAGGCCAAAAGCAGTCCCAATTAACATTGCAAAACATCATTTTATTCAGCATATTAAATTCTGCCCATGTTGAGTCAAAGGTAAGGGATATCTGAGCATCTTGGTGGCAACCTGGTCATGTCTATTTATTCACCTCTACACACAAGTTTCCATAGGAGTTTAGAATCCTAAACAAGTCTGCTGGCCAACAGCGGCTGACACTGTAAGGGAGGAAATGTACCAATGATTTTCTTCCCTTACTGTTATGATGTAGGCCAGAACTTGAGCTTGTACTTGTATTTGGGTAGGTGTGCTTTTGATCCTCCTCCATGGTGCTCTAGGCATCATTTCTGCTACTTCATCTCACTTCACCAAGACTTTGTTGAGAAAGAGGCTTCTCATCCAAGAAGTTCCTTCAGGACAGGGGTGAAATGCTCCTGGTTCGGACCGGATCGCCTGATCCAGTAGTGATGGAATAGGGTGGTTTGGAAAACCAGTAGCAAAAATCCCTGCCCCCCCTATGCCCAGTTGAGCCATGTGATCATCAGAGGCTTTTTTTCTTTTAAATGCCTCTGACGATCTAAGCTGAGTTGCCTGATCGTCAAGCTGAGTTTGACGATCCAAGCTGACGATCCAAGACAATGCCTGACAATCCAAGCTGAGTTGCTGATCAGGCAACTCAGCTTGGATCGTCAGAGGCATTCCTCTGTCGAACCAAGCTGAGTTGCCTGATCATCAGAGGCATTTAAAAGAAAAAAAGTCTCTGACGATCAGGCAACTCACCTGGGATCGTTAGAGCTTTTGAAAGCATTTTTTAACAACCTCTTCGCTGAAGAGATTGTAGAAAAAATGGTTTTAAGAATTAAAAAAAAATGGCCACACCCACCCAGTCACATTACCCCCATACCCACCAAGCCACACCCACAGAACCGGTAGTAACAAATTTTAGATTTCACCACTGCTTCAGGATAGAACTGAAGAAACTTCTTGGATGAGAAGCAAAACATCTTCAAGGAAAACAAAGAAACCCCTGTTGATTTTTGAAAAAAGCACCTTTTTCAAAATTGGACGACCATGACTTGGATGACTGAGAATCTCCATAGACATCTACTGTGGAGTGGTTCCCTCAAGTGCTTGAGTTGCCACCTACTGCCAGTGTCCAATCAGGCAGTCAACAGAGCTGCTTACCAGATAGTTGGGAAATTCCCTAAGTGCCTGCTGGTATTTATCTGGGTCTAAAACAGGGGTGAAAACTAGCCTGTTCTGACAGGTTCTGGAGAACCGGTAGCGAAAGTTTTGAGTAGTTCAGAGAACAGGCAAATACCATCTCTGGCTGGTCCCAGACTGGGGTCAGAATGGAGATTTTGAAATATCCTTCCCCCAGGAGTGGGGAGGGATTGGGGATTATGCAGTATCCTTCCCCTGCCACGCCCACCAAGCCACGCCCACCAAGCCACACCACGCCCACCAAGCCACGCCCACAGAACCCATAGAAATTTGGATTTCACCACTGGCTCATAAATTATCTGGAGCATGCTATCTTAATCAATCCATTGATCCTGGAGGGGCCCTGGGTAGTGGCCAGTTTCATCTCATACAAGATATCTAAATCACCTATCTCTGTACTTATTATAAATAGAAAAAATATTCTTTCCATGGTGCTATGAAATCTGAAAAAAAGAGGAAGAAAAAGGGTGAAAGGCCAATTTCCAAATAGCAAAGCTATAGTATTTTGAAGGTCTATTTATTTTACTTTGAGCTTCTGGAGGAAAGGAGGGATGTGAAACTTTGTTAAGTAAATGGAATGGAATTCCTGAGAAATGCAAATCATTCTTAAACAATACAATAGGCATACAGATGTAGACTCGCCTGGCTGTTCAACAGAGAGAGAGAGCAGAAGAACAGAGGAATCAAAATAATTTGTTAAAGCTGTAGGACCCATAGTGTTATGGAACATCCTTACCTTTAGAAATTCAGTCCTCTGTTCCAGGTCTTGTTGTCTAAACAAAGCATCTCCAGTTGTGACATCAGTATTTATTATTTTATTTATTTATTTATTTGATTTATATGCCGCCCTTCTCCAGAGACTCAGGGCAGCTTACAGTGCATTAAGCAATAGTCTTTATACTTTTGTATATTTTTATACAAAGTCAGCTTATTGCCCCGACAAACTGGGTCCTCAATTTACTACCTTAGAAAGGATGGAAGGCTGAGTCAACCTTGAGCCTGGCAAGATTTGAACTTATTTTAATTGCAGACAGCTGGTGTTAAATTACAGTGCTTTTGTCTGCAGAGCTATCCAGGCTTATAATTTATCATTATACTGATCCCTGCACATGAAAAGATCCAATTGGAAGAAGTCAGGCATGCAATTAAAATAAGTGTGTGTAGATGATGGTTTCGGATATATCTGTTTGCTCTAGGTTGCTTTCCTCAATCTAGTGACTTCTAGATTCGTTGGCCAGCAGATCTGTAGAAAATCTTTCTTTCTAGAGCAATTTACTGTGGAAGAATAGCTTAAAGAGCTAGGTCAAAAAAACCAGATGCCATGATGTTCACCTTAAAACACACAGACATTTTTCCCTGTTCGTTGCAATAATATATTCTGATATGATTTCTGATTTAGGTAATATTAGCACTTCTCAGTATACTGTAGAAAATCTTTTTTTAAAAAAAGTCTCTGCATTATAGCGGCACAAAGCAATTGAAAACACACTCATTAATTAGACAACCCCCTTTTAAAACCCTGCATTCTTCTACTGTAGCTCCAGGGAGATTTTTTTATTGTATTGTATTATACAACGTATGGAGTTAGTTAACAAAATGTATTCTACTCCTACCCTCTGAATGGTTGCAAATTACAGTGTACATTGACTTTGGCAATAAGGCAGTACAATTGCTCTGGAACTGTTGTGTTAACATAATTTAATTTGCTTTGTATGCATCCAAAAGGACCGGATTGCCCACATTTTATCAAGCGCAAAAGGGACTTAGATAGTCCCATCAAGCTCAAATATCAGAGCTTTTGACGGGCAGAACATTTAAATAAAGGGCTGAGGGAATCAGTGGAAGCATAATCTACTTAGGTAGATCTAGGAAAGCAGAAGTACGATTCCATCAAAAGTCTCCCTTTAGTTCATTACTGTGTTGCCCTCTAGCGATCAGCATCTTCTTCAGCAGAATTGCATCCTTTTCCCATTGGCTTTATCACTTGTCTTGGCACTGAAGGGAAGGAAGCAGGTGCTGTTTTAAACAACCCAGAAAATGTATATTAGGATATGAGCACTTTAAGGATTTATGTTTTGCTTTGGCACAAAGATATTTTTTTTCTCTCTCCCTCTCCCTCTCCCTCTTTCTCCCTCTCTCTCCCTTTCTCTCTCTGTCTCTGTCTGTCTGTCTGTCTGTCTCTCCTCCTCCTCTGTGTGTGTGTGTCTCTCTCTCCCTCCCTCTCTCTTTCTCTTTTTATCTCTCTCGCTCCCTCCCTCTCTCTCTCTCCTCCCCTGTGTGTGTCTCTCTTTCTCCCTCTCTCTCCCTCTCTCTCTCACACACACAAACACACACACACACTGCAACTATAATAAACCAAGTTGCTTTACTAAGCCTATTCAGTATTGCCAATGGGATTCCCAAAAGCAAAATTGGTCTGAGAAAGAGGAAACCTTAATTGCGAGAGCTGGATGATTTATAAGGCCAGGATGAGCTCCACTAGTTCGTTCGGTCATTTCTCTGTTGAACTAGCAGATGTTTCCTGATCTCTGAAGGGTCAGAGGAGACGAACGATAGGAGGAGAGTATACATCACTACTCCACATCACATCTGTAGCTCCGTTCCTGGACCTGTATTCTATGTAGGGAAAGCTGCATTTGGTTTTATTTGGCCTAGTTTATCCTTGCAGCAAATCATTTGTTCCGCAGACAGAGATATGTTGCCAAGGGCCGAGGTAACAGAAAGAAAGAGATTTGTCAGTAAAGAAAAAAAAGAAGGTTTATATTCAGTACAATTCTCAATCATTTAAAGAGGAAGCATGCCAGAAGACTTGGGGGTGGATTGGAAACCTTATGTTTGCATTTAAGAAATTCCCTATTTTTTCCGCCTTCAAAGAAAATGTGCTTCATTATCTTAAAACATCCTCAGAATGGAGAGACAGTTATGTTTAGCATGCCAAACTTAGTGGCACATCAAAAGACAAATCGGGCAGATTTTCAATGTTTTACAGCTTGCTCGTAATGAGCGTGTCAAGTTGATTTTCCGAGGACCTGAAAACAGCCATAGAGTCATAATGCATGAATGTGCATTAAAAAGCAAAGCATCAAGTGAACAATGAGACTTTGTCAGTCTTCCTTTTAAATTGGTCTTCGTGGAAAGACCAAAACTTTAATGGGAATGAAGTAGTAAATCCAATTATGATGAAGAAATGGAAATGCCTATTTTCTAACAGGCTTTCCCCATTTTGCTAAAAGTGTGCTGTCAAGAAGCATTGATGGCTGCTGGAAGCTGCATTTAAGGGCTGAAGAGAAACTGTGAATTCAGACACTCAAGTATCACTGTCTGGATGTAAAATCTGAAGACAGGGCTCTTCTCTTTAACATTGTCCTTAACCTGCATGTGAAGAGGCCTCTTTAGACAAGGAGTCTCTAATCAGGTCAGCTGTTTTGGAAGGGAAGACATTTCCTCATCAGCGTCCTACAGCATCTCTTAATGTCATCCATCTATCACTGGAGCAATATAAAACCTGTTCTCATTATTATTATACATCAGCACAATGACGGTTGGATGATTCTAGAAGATGCTATAAATTGTTAGGAGGGATTCTGCCTGAGGCTTCTGACTCCCCCACTTCTTTCTTGAAAAGCCATTACTCAGCAAAAATATTGCTTTTTGAAGGAAACTCCAGCTGTAGGAACATTTCCACACTGCCAAGTTGTGAATCCCAAGAATATTCCAGCCACGCAAATACTGTATGGGCAACATCGGTCTCTACTTGCCCTCAGCCTATTGCAAACATGGCCACTAGCCCAGGGGTGAAATTCAGCTGGTTCTATCAGGATCGTGCGATCCAATAGGGCCAACTGCGTGAAGCCCCGCCCACCCACACAGACATCATGGTGTACCTTTTTTGCAATGATTTTCAGCCTCTGTGCATGCGCAGACATTGCAGTGTGTGCACATTGGCGAACCGTATGGAAGGTAAGTGAATTTCACCCCTGCACTTGCCATATTTTCCCATTCCACGATGAGAGTTTTCTGGTTTATGGCAACTCAAAGTGCAATTTATTTTTCACATTTTTGAATTGTGGAAAGGGATTCTGAGTGTACAATATAAATTTGAAATATTAAAGTGTATATAAAAAATTACAAGGAAACAAGGATGATTATTATTAAGTTTGGTCTGCTTGCTGTACTTTTATGCTCTTCTAGGTGAATTTCTGCATGTTCATTTACTACTCCTCACCTGACTCCCTTGTCACCCACTGTTGCAGCGCAAGTAAGAAAAAAAATACATCCTTTACTGCATTTCCCTAGATTTGCTCTGTAAATCTCAATAGTTGATTTCTTTTGCAATTACTATTAGCAGTAGTATTCAAGTAGCACAACGGTTAGCATTTTTTTTTGAGTTATTATAGCATTGCTGGTTTGAATCCTAATAGTACCCCTTTTCTTTATTTTCCTGGGCTACTCACTTTTCCACTAGGCTTTTTTTTTTCAATACATAAGTCCATTGTTGAACCAGTGAAACAGGCAAAAAATTAGCAGAGTGCAACACCAACTAGCAGTCAGAAGACATGATGTAAATGCCTTAATTTCACAACACATGGACTAACTTAACCATAGTTTTGACTGGGAAATTGTGAGCATCCTAAACTGAGCCAAGCCCAAAAATCCTAGAGAGTTCCTAGAAGCCTGGAACAGCCATCAACAGGCACATAGAGATAAACCACATCTATATGCCATTCAAAAGAGGTATTCAAAAAGCCACAAAGGAAACAAAAAGACCAAAATACCTCTTCACCAGCAATTAACAAAAGATTAACATCAATATTAATACTAGACCAACAATCAAGAGGTAAACAATGCCCCAATCAAGGAACCCCTAATTCAGACAAGCAATCTAAAAGAAAACAAGAGCCTGATCAAGGAACCACCAAGATCACTCCCACCAACACCAATAGAGGAAGGCCACTAGGATAGAAAATGAAAACTCCCCACCCTACTAGCATTGATGATGTTATCTAATGTGGTAATGTAACATATGCAAGAAAACAACCAAATTCAGAGAGCACCAAGGACCCCACAGAACCAGTGAAATACTGAAGCTTCCTTTCCTTTCCTTTCCTTTCCTTTCCTTTCCTTTCCTTTCCTTTCCTTTCCTTTCCTTTCCTTTCCTTTCCTTTCCTTTCCTCTCCTCTCCTCTCCTCTCCTCTCCTCTCCTCTCCTCTCCTTTCCTTTCCTTTCCTGTCTCCTCTCTTTTCTTTCCCCTCCCCTCCCCTCCCCTCCCCTCCCCTCTCCTCTCACTTGCAAGAGCCTATTAAAGTAAACTTACAAAACAGTAGAATTAGATCATATGGGCATGCTTCCTGTCTGAACTACCTTGCCAGGCTGCTCAATCTTGCAATTCTGAAAGTACATTTCCCACCCCACCTGTCACCTATGGTTTACATTGTCTGGGATTAATAGCAGAAGAGCATCTAAGTTATTAAATCTCAGTGATCTCGATCCCCTCCAGTGTAGCTAGACATTGGTTTGCTTCTCATGTTCCCATCACCTGAAAAGCTTGGATCATCTGGGTGTTAAGAAGCAGTCGTGGGATTCAGCCAGTTCGCACCACTTCGGGAGAACTGGTTGTTAACTTTTTGAACAGTTTGGTGAACTGGTTGTTGGAAGAAATTATTAGAGCAGAGAACCGGTTGTTAAATTATTTGAATCCCATCACTGTTAAGAAGCCTTGTGCAAATACAGTATCTGTACAAAGCACAAAGTGAAAACTGAAAAGGCACCAGTTCTAAACAAGTGAACAGACGAGATATGAATGTATACCAAATGGAGAGGATTCTAGATAGGTCTTCCAGCAAGCTAAGAGTGACTATATTACAATGCATTGATGTGGCTGCCTGTTTCAGGCAACAGGCAGAAAATGCCAACTGAAAGGCTCTGCTTATGTGCAAGCAGTAATTACATTCACCTCACTCATCAACAAGATTGCAATTAGAATAGTACACAACTCCTATTTTTGCATTTGTGTAGCACTCCACTTTACCCAAAGAGCTGTGATTAGCCAGCAGATGGCACCCAGAGATGGGCTGGAGGTGAATCAGAAAAGGACCAACTGGGCAAGATAAAAAGGGCAAGATACATTTTGCTCTCTAAATGAACAATTACTGCACCTTGTCAATTAATTACATGAATGGAGTGAGGGGGAAATAACCTCCCTTATTTTCTAACCCCCCCCCCCTCAGGATAAGGCAGAGTATTCACTTATAAGCAAGATGGATGTGGAAACAAGAGAAAGAGCATTTTTCAGAAGCCATGAATTGGACTCTGGATTTTTTAAAAATCCTGACATGGTCCATCAAGTAGAGCCCTTGCTGCCTTCTAGATTTTACAAGGGATGCTAGAAAATGTCCTTATTCTGATCAGAGGATGGAGAGAGAGCTAGTACATTGAATGAGGATATCACTTTCATGTGTTAATGTGTATTTTCTCCTTTGGATGTTGCAAGAGGAGACACTTTTACTTTATCTGCCATATTAGTCCTAAATATGATGTGTTTATTTTACCAAAATTCTCATCCATTTACTTTGATGCTTCTACGCTACCACCATCATTTTCAATTTTCAGTTCCTCAGAAACAATTTGGAAGTTGACTTGCCTTCATCTTCACTATTGACTGTCATGAGCCAATCAACGCTCCTTCCAGCTGACCCATCATAGCAAGGAAAAAAGAATAACTGGATGAAAAGATGAAATATCCATTTCCCCATCTTTTAATTTGTGTGCCCCTCTTCGGTGATTCCCTCTCTACAAATCTGAGTGATTGCTCCGGAAGGGTATATGCAAAACGAACAAGGCAGTAATATCCTTTTATTCTGGGTTAAACTAATATGAAAGACACAACACTATAAATGGTACAAATCACATTCACTTATTCATCTGTATAGGAGGAAGAGGAATAGGATTACATCCTTTTGGGACTGCAAACAAGTCAGCATTCTAACTTCTAAAACTGAGTCACATTCACTGATACAGTGAAAGGGAACGGGGATGCAGGACTTGTGGTGGCAACTCACAGAACAAAGTGATGTACATCAACTGTACTCTTTCCATGCCAACAGAATGGTAGTAGTTGGTTTTATCATTTCCCCTGAAACAAGTCCTTTCCCCATTTTTACTACGGTATAGTGAAAGTCTCTGGATGGCAGCAGTGCGGCCTATATTCTCAGAGGGAAAGGAGACATGGCTATATATTATTGCAACATTTTGGTCAGGGGTGGGTTCTAAATTTTTTTACTACCAGTTATGTGGGTGTGGCTTATTTTGTGGGTGTGGCTTGGAGGTCATGTGGCTAGGTGGGTGTGGCTAGCTGGTCAGAGTCATTTCTGGAAGGTCCTCGCACTTACGACCAGTCCTTGCACTTACAACCCAACTCATTTGTTTGCTTTTAACACTGATCAGCTGTAGGACGGCCCTTTGAAGCCCCGCGGCAAGAGTTTAAACAGTTTTTTTCCCTCTAGTCATCAGCTGGGACTCAGGAGGCAGCAATAGATTGGGGGTGGGACCAAATAAAAGGTAAGAATAACATGGGTGGGCGGGGGGGGAGAACCGGTTCGGTGATGTCATATCGTCACCGCTACCGGCTCAGCCGAACCGGACCGAACTGGGAGGAACCCACCACTGATTTTGGCCCGTGGCCAACCAGCTAATGGAACTGAGGGTAGGAAGGTCCCATGGGATTGCTCACTTTGTGCTGTCACACCGTAGAAGTGTACCAGGGATGATGAAGGTAACCCTTAGGCAATCCTCTGTGAAAAGAGGCAGAAGACAATAGTGAATCAAGATTCTCCTTTCTTGAAAGCCTATTTCAGATGATTGTTGCAGTCAGCCTATGCCTCAGTGGTGGGATTCAAATTTTTTTACTACCGGTTCTGTGGGCGTGGCTTGGTGGGCGTGGCATGGCTTGGTGGGCATGGCAGGGGAAGGTTACTGCAAAATCCCCATTTCCTCCCGATCAGCTGGGACTCAGGAGACAGACAATAGATGGGGGCGGGGCCAGTCAGAGGTGGTATTTACTGGTTCTCCTAACTACTCAAAATTTCTGCTACCGGTTCTCCAGAACTGGTCAGAACCTGCTGGATCCCACCTCTGCTATGCATGAAGGGGCCACCCCTTTGATCAAGGTGTGCTCACCATTGTCTACGCTATTTACAAGGATTGCATGCAGACTGGGGATGCTCACAGGCAGTTGCTTGCCCAGTTTGAAGCAGGCAGGGTCTAGTTACACAGCAGCAGTGTTCAGAGACTGCAGGAAGTGGGCAGGAGATGTACAAGAAAGGCAGGACCACGTTCCGGTTTGTCTCGCCGCCAGCGAAGACGGTCTCCTTTTGAGGACCGCCAGCCCCGCCGTTTGTAGAGCCGCTTCGACATCGAGAAGCGGCTTGAAAACTCCAAAATCCTAAGGATTGCAGGAGCAGAGAAGGCAAGGCACCGGTTGAGCCCCTGTGAGCCCCCAGAGATTTATTGCTGGGGAGGAAACAGGCGCGGCTCCCTTTCAACTTGCCAGACTCCAGACGGCGTGGGACGATTCTGCTGAACTCCGCAGAACAAGCTGGCTGCTGCAAACATTTTATCTGAATGAAACCAACCTTAACAAGCAGCGGAAGTATCAACTTGAACCCCCAAACTTGAGAATCGCAAGTATTGATGTTTTTGGTGACTTTTTAAACTAAGAGAAAGTGCGAGTGAAACTGATTTGGAAAAAAATGGCGCCCAGCAACTGAGTTAACGAGCTAGTGAAAGTGATTCTGTGAAGCTTCTTTGATCTGTTACAAAGTAACTCTGCCTGTAACACAAAGGAACAGGAGAAGTGGAAAAACTTTTTTATTAAAATCTGAGTTGGCCTCAGCCTAGCTTCTACCTGATTAAATCTGGGGGACTTTTTTAGAAGCCTTTGTGGAGGTGGAAAAAGAAAAAGGATTTTCCTTTTCAGAAAAACTAAATCACGTGGCAGAATGGCTTCAAAGAAGCAGGAGGGAAAGGTAGCAGCGGGGGGATCCCCCACACACAAACATGAAATACAGTCTCAACAGACTGAGAAAAAAGATTTTGATCTTGAAAATTTAAAAGAATTTATTTCGAAAGTTTTGGATGATAAATTTCAAAAATCCCAACAGGAAATAGATGAAAAACTTCAAAAATCTCAACAGGAAATTATGCAGGAAATTAATGAAATTAAAGATATGGTGAAACAGGATTATGGCAAGGTGACTAAAAAAATATCAGATGTGGCGTCTGGCCTTGCAGAATTTATTATTAAAGTTGATTCTAAAGTGGATGAACTTAAATCAGAAGTCAATGTTAAGATGAAAGATAATGATTATAAAATTTCTGATGTTGATGAGAAAATACAAAGAGTTGAAAACGAAGTTGTTATGATGCAATTCAGGTCAATGGAATTTGCCATAAGGCTTCGAGGAATTAAAGAGGGTGACAGGCAGGACCTGAGACAGATTTGTGCTGAGGCTTTGGCAGTGCTTTTAAAAATTAATCCTGATGTGGTTTTTTACAAAATAGATAAAATTTATAGAGTGAATTCCTGGGTGGCCAGACAAAGACAACTCCCTAGAGATGTGGTCATATACTTCACGGACAGAATAATAAGAAATAATATCCTGCAACAATCTTTTCTTACTTCTGTGCAAGTGGGGGGCTCACAAATAGGAGTCCATAAAGAACTACCACCTAAAATGTTGAAAGCAAGAAAAGATTTTGGTTTTCTTGTAAAAGAATTGCAAAAGCAAGAAATACCATTTCGGTGGGATGCCCCAACTGGCATAATTTTGAAATACAAGGGTGAAAGACATCGTTTGAATACCGTGGAGAAGGCGGAGTATTTCTATACTACCACTTTTAAAGAAAGAACACCATCTCCACGTTCTTCTACAGTTTTGGAGATTAAGGAGAGTGATAAGAAGCAATCTCAACAAGAATTGCAAGAACAGGTTAAGCAGGTGGAGCTAGAGAAATTGCAGGGTGCTGAAGGAGGTTTCTTGGATGAGCCTTTGCTGGAATCTTCTCGAATCCTGGATTTGGATCGGATGGCCGAAGTTAAGGATCAGCGTATAACTCGTGCAAAATCTAAACAACTTAAAGAAAAGCAACAACAGGAAAGACAAGAAAAGGAAGCTATGAGTGCTATACAAGATACTGGAGCCATGGGGGGGGCGAGACCGAAGATTCGGGAAGATATTCGGTTATTCTGCTCGATGCTTCAGGAAAAGAAAGATGACAATTAAGTGTTTATCTTGGAACGTGAATGGGTTGAATTCAGCACAGAAAAGGAAGAAATTATTTACATATTTGAGACAATTTAATAATGACATAATTTGTTTACAGGAAACGCATATTACAACTCAAGATCAAAAATACTTGATAAATTCTAAATTAGGAACACATTTTATATCTTCAACATTGCAAAAAAAGAATGGTGTGGTTATTTATGTAAACAAAAGATTAACAGCTAAAATTATAGAAGCAGATGAAGATGGTAGGTTTGTAGCCATCAAATTGCTTACAGCAAATGGCCAAATTCTTTTGATTGGAATTTATGCTCCTAATCAACAACAGGACTATTTTTATAAAATGTTACATACTAAAATATTGCAATGGGACTATAGATCTATTTTAATTATGGGAGATTGGAATGGAGTAATTGATTCAAAATTAGATAAAAAGAGTTTGGCGAAATCTAGGATCAGATTACCACAGACTTTTTTTTGACATGAAAGAAGATTTGGAATTAAAAGATATTTGGAGAATACATAATCCAAAAGAACTGGATTATACTTTTTTTTCCGATAGACATAGATCTTTCTCTAGGATTGACTTTATTTTGTTGACAGATGATTTACTTGTAAAGACAAAAAGAACAAAGATTTTTCCAAGAACTCTGACTGACCATAGCCCAGTATGGATAAAAATTGAAATGGGCAAGACTGAGCGACGCTCTTGGAGAATGAATGAAAACTTGTTCAGATATGAAAGAAATATAATAGAACTTAAAAAGCATTTGAAAGAATTTTTTGAAATGAACCTGAATAAAGGTACCCCAATTGAAATTGTATGGGACGCGAGCAAAGCTTATATGAGAGGGGTGCTTATTTATATGAACTCTAAACATAGACTGATTCGACAAAAGAAAAGATCTGAATTGGAAGTAGAAATAAAGAATAAAGAACAGCTACTTATTAAAAACCCAACAGATGAGAGAATACGTGGTGTTATAAAACTTTTGAAAGACCAATTTCAAATGCTTATGGCGGAACAAGTTGCAACAAATTTACAATATGCGAAGCATAATACATTTTGTAATGCCAATAAACCGGGCACATGGTTGGCCTATACATTAAGGAAAAAGCAGAGTATACGGACTATTGATAGTATTGATATTGGAGGGAAAGAAATTTTTCAACAAAAATTAATTAAAGAAGCTTTTGTGGACTATTATACTAAACTATATGCCAAAGATGATGTGCAGAATGGACTTATAGAAAAATACTTAGATAATAAAAGAGTTACAAAAATTACTGATCAACAAAAGGAAAGAATGAATTATCCCATAACAGAAGAGGAGATAATGGCAGCAATTAAACAATTAAAAACAGCTAAAGCTCCTGGAACAGATGGTTTGACTGCAGTGTATTATAAAACTTTGCAAGCAGAAATGGTGGAACAACTTAGAGATCTATTTTGTAATATTCAACAAGGGGGTAAAATACCCCCATCATGGACAACAGCCTATATTTCTTTGATACCAAAAGAGCAAGTAGGTCCTAAAAAACCGGAGAATTATAGACCAATATCTCTTCTGAATACTGATTATAAAATTTATGCAAAAGTACTAGCCAACAGGTTGATGCCAGTAATTCAAAAGGTGATTCATGAAGATCAAGTGGGATTTATCGAGGGTAGATACATGAAGGACAATGTAAGGCAAGTAATAGATTTATTAGAATATCTTGAGAAGAATAAACAGATCCCTGCAGTGCTGGTTTTCCTGGATGCAGAGAAGGCCTTTGATAGAGTGGATTGGAATTTTCTACTAAAGACTTTAAAAAAGATGGACTTTGGGGATCAATTTATACAGGTGGTTTCAGCAATTTACCAAGAGCAAAAGGCACAGATTATTATTAATGGAAGTTTGACAACAGAATTTAAATTTGAAAAAGGAACAAGACAGGGATGTCCGTTGTCCCCACTGTTGTTTATTTTAACATTAGAAGTCTTGTTAAACACAATACGGGATTCTAATATCTTGAAAGGTATAATGATAAGGCAAGAGGATTACAGAATAAAGGCATTTGCAGATGATTTGATTGTTACCCTAACACAGCCAATGGAATCAATAATCCAGATGAAGGACATTATACAAGATTATGGTAAAGTTTCAGGTTTTAGATTGAACCAGAAAAAAACTAAGATGATAGTTAAAAATATGACACAAGATCGTAAACACGAGCTTCAAAGGAGGGCAGGTTTTGAGATTGTACCGAAGGTAAAATATCTAGGAGTTCAGGTTGCAGAATCAAATATCAAATTGTTTCAAAATAATTATGAGGTGTTGTGGCGAGAGGTGCAGAAAGATATGGAGACTTGGAAAAAACTGCAGCTGTCTTTACTTGGAAGAATAGCAGTAGTTAAGATGAATATTTTGCCAAGATTTCTTTTTTTGTTTCAAATGATTCCGGTGCTTAAAAGTGATAAACAACTAAAAGTGTGGCAAACTGGAGTGAATAAGTTTGTCTGGAACGAGAAAAAACCGAGAGTGAAATTGAAAATTATGCAAGATGTTCCAGAAAGGGGAGGCCTTAAACTTCCAAACCTACAGTTATATTATGAAGCAGCAGCTTTGACTCTAGCAAGTGATTGGTTTGGAAGGAAAAAGACTGGAATAATGAATATAGAAAGTTTTGATCTTGAATTTGGATGGCATGCCTACTTTTTTATGACAACAAAGTGGATAAAGTATTTAAAAGCCATATACTTAGAGACTCTTTGATGAGAGTTTGGAAGAAGCACCGACTCAAATGGGATTATAAAATACCGCTATGGCTGGATCTTGGTCATATTATGTGGAATAAAAATATAATGTCACTCGGGGGGTTTTTATACAAAGAGGTTCTTTTTACAGATGCGGGCAGATGGCAGTTGAAGACACTACAGACACTGTTGACGAAGGGATTAACTTAACTTAGTTACAATATAATCAACTACAATTGAGATGGAAAGAGGACCAAAAAATTGGTATTATGTTGCATGAGGAAGAATTGGTTAGACATATAAAAGAGAAAGGTCCAATGCATATTAAAAGGCTTTATAATGTTTTGTTAGAAAGGGATTCAGAAACTGAATTGGTTAAAGATTGTATGATTAAGTGGGCACAAAATTTTGAGGAGCCAATGATGTTGGAAACTTGGGAAAAAATTTGGGTTCAGAACGTTAAATTTACACAGTCGCAGAATTTGAGGGAAAATTTTTATAAAATGTTTTATAGATGGCATTTAGACCCCAAAAAATTGTCGTGTATGTACCCTAATGTTCAGCCAAAATGTTGGAGATGTGATTGTTTAGATGCTACATATTATCATGTTTGGTGGACCTGTAGGAAAGTTAAGGCCTTCTGGATAAAAATTTGGTGGGTCATGCAGAATGTTTTGAAGAAAAAAATTCAATTTTCTCCACAACTGTTTTTATTGGGTATAGTTAAGGGTTTTACATTGGGTGAAACAAAATTGATATTGTACATGATAACAGCAGTGAGATTGTTGATAGGTAAATACTAGAAGAATGAAGCTTTGCCCATGATCGAGGAATGGACTTTGAAGATGGCCAGTTTTGCAGAGATGGCGAAGATTTCAGCATATTTAAAAGACTGTTCACAAGAGACTTATGAATGGGAATGGAAAAAGTGGATAGATTATGTTCAGAACAAATATCAAACTAGGAAGTATCAAATAGCTTTTATTTGAAAATGATATATTAAGATAGAAACATTTTAATATAATGAAGTTAAAAAATTATAAGGGGGAGGGAGGGGTTCAAGTTATATATAAGTTTTATATTAAGGGTTTTTTTTTTTTTTACCTGATGTGAGTATATTGGAAATCTGGGGGGAGGGGAGGGTTAGGGAGGTTGGGAAGTTTGGGGTGGGTTGAGGGAAGGGGGGAAAAGGGGTGAAAATGTAATTGTAAAACTTTTGCAATAAAAAAAAAAAAAAGAAAGGCAGGACCACAACAAAATCCTCCTCCTGCGATCCATGTATGTTTGCTGATGACTGTGGCTGGGATTTTTTTTTTTTTTTTTGCATAAAACTAGGAAGAGTTGTTCTCATTTACTAATGTTTGAGACTTTATCGAGATGTATGGCAAGTCCAGAGCCATATACTACTACCTGTATTTGAATGTTAGAAAGGCAGGAGTGAAATAAAAAACCCCTTATTGAGGGTGCTAGCTTGCCAAATTTTGCACCAGGGAGATGTGACAAGAGACATTTCCGCAGAGGCTTTGAGAAAGGAACTGGGCCCTCTAAATAGCTACTTTCAGTGAACAAAACAACCTGCTGCTAATCTGTTGTAGCTCCTAATGCATGTGCACATGGCCCCACATATGCACCCCACCCCCGTGCATGCGCGGCAGACACCCGAAGACCAGCTGGCTAGTGGGAAGCACGCGCACATGTGTGGCACAGCTTAGGTGATGGCTCACATGCCCACAAGGACCTGTGCCATAGGTTCGCCACCACTAATATATATACTCTGGAAGCTGGTGAGAATGCAGAGAAAAAAAGCTCAAATGAAACAGTCCAAAATCCTACTCACAATATAACCATCTCATGCATTTCCTATTTCCATGAGGTCCTCAAGCCTGCTACAAAAATAAAGTTTTAAGAGATTTTAAAGTTAGTAGACTTGGAGCTCACCTCGCCTCAAGGGTGGGGAGTATGTTCTGCAGCAGAAAAGACTCACCACCTGGTCCTGTCAGATGGAACTCTCTTGGCAAGAGAGAAGAAACCTTCTTTGTTTGCATCGTAGATGCTGGTGGGTGGAATCAGGCTTCTTAAGGCATTTCCCGACAGACGTCCCATCAGATGGAACTGTTTAGCAGATAGAAGCAGGATATTAAGGAGCCTCTTGCCAAGCCTGATTCCATCCACCAGCATCAAAGAAGGACCTGCTTCAGGTTTCCTCTCTCTGGTCAAGAGGTCATGGGGACATAGACCAGGAACTGGGCCTTCTTAGTGGTCTCTCCTAGTTTATGGAAAACATTCCCCCTAGAGGCACAATTAGTTTCAAGCTAATTCAGGACAACCTCAAAAGAGTTTTATTTCAGAGAGCTTGAGAGCCCTAGGATGTTGCTGGTATACCTTTCGTTTTGTTTTGTTATTGTTTGTGATTGTTTTTCTCTTACAACAATATCGAATCTTTTTATGTATGATGATATTCATGTGTTGGGTTGTTCATGTACCCATCTGGATTTGTTCGGGCTGAGGTGGTAGTACAATTTCTATCAAATTAAGGAATGGGTAAAGATTCATCCATTCTACCCTGGAGAGTAGCACATTGCAGTTATACTATGCTGTTCATTCTGTTTGCTATGGCTGTGGGGAACATTTTGTTTGCTGCAAAGCAAATTATCCATGAATTTCAGATAGGCCCCCACCTGCAAAACAAAAGGCAAACCCTCCCCCCTTTCTTTGTTTGCCACTATCATACCGTCAAGAATCTTTCACACGTTTGGCACTAACGTTAATTGATTAATTATACAATTTCATTTGTTTTCTGACTTTGATCTGGTTTGGTTGAAACCACAGCAAAGCTGTTATTTTCCTTTGGATCGCTGTGGGTCTGCAGAACTTGTTCGGCAATTTCCCATAGTTCATCCCACTTCCTGGTTCCTGGCTAAGCCAGCCGTTGCTCACCCCTGCCCCATCCCTAAATATATTGTTTCTAGAACTCCACCATCTCAACATGCAACCACAATTGTAGCTACTATGAAAAGCACCTGATTATTGAATTGCCAGCGTGGTATTTTTTCATTTTCTTAACTCACAGGAGGTTGTAAGTCCAATTGAGGAATAGTAGCAAGGCCGGCATGGTGTCATTAGATTATTTCTTAATATGTTTAACTGACCTCCCATCAAATAGCCTCCCTTCATAACAGTCTCTCAGATTGTTTTGCAGAGCACTGAAAAGTACACCAGAATACCATGCACTGAAAAATACGAACAATAGAGGGCCTAACAATTTATTTCATTCTTGTGTAGAGTGAAGCGAAAGGATGTTTAAAAACTCCAGAACAAATACCAGTAGTTGTTCAGGTCTTGAGGGAGACTTTTCTTTGCACGCTCCAATTAGCTGGAGGGAAAGACAAGGTCTATTGACTCAGCATTTTCTGGTTTTCTCTAAATTTTGAGGTCAGCAGGAATGAAATCAATTGCAGGTTCCTTTCAGAGTGGAACTGGAAAATGCTGCTGTTGTGGAAATTTTCTATTTTAACAAAAAAAATATTTGGAAAAAAAGTTTTTCCATTTGGATAAATACAATAACAGTGATCACCCCCACCTCCCCAACCTGGTACAAAAGTAAGAGCAAACAGTACTTAAAAGCCGTGGTGGCGCAGTGGTTAGAAAGCAGTACTGCAGGCTACTTCTGCTGACTGCCAGCAGTTCAGCAGTTCGATTCTCACTAGGCTCAAGGTTGACTCAGCCTTCCATCCTTCTGAGGTCAGTAAAATGAGGACCCAGATTGTTGGGGGTAATAGGCTGACTCTGTAAATCACTTAGAGAGGGCTGTAACTGTGAAACGGTATATAAGTCTAAGTGCTGTTGCTATTAAATCATATTCACTTCTACAGAATGGTAAAATTACAGAATAACTATGTTGAATAGGTAGCAGTTTTGAGATGTGCTTTATTGCTGCATAAATAGATTACCAATGATGCATGATTTTGCTTAAAAACAAAAACAAAGAGCAGAACCCTGACTGCCAACTGCTCTGGGGTAGAGCAAATAGGATTCAGCTTGATTTGAACCTAGGGATATGGACAATCATTACTACCAACTTCTCTCCAGGGATTCAGTTACTCTACTCAGCTCAAGTCTGAGAAACTGGTGGCTCTCCATATTTTGCTATTTTGCAACTCCCAACAGCCCAAACCAGCCTACTATAGGATGCTAGGAGTGGCTATTCAACAATATCTGAAAGCAAACAGGTTTTCCCATCAGGGTCTTAAGACAAGAAAAGGTAGAGACAAACATGGGTAATCCCTGGTGGAGTCATTTTCACTATTAAGACATCAAACTAAATTGGACAATCAAGTATGATGAACTGAAGGCTTTGTCTCTTCTTAATATCTTAGTATAATTTCTTATTGGGGATGACAGGAATTAAACTGTTTTGTCTGTCTAGAGCAATTTATGCATTGAATACTCAATACATTCCTACATGTCATGAGAATTTCTTTTGAGTTGTATGCAAATCTTTCTGAGTTGAAGTTTTGTGAAGTGAATGCCTACGTTCCCATACATTACTTATAATTTGTAGAATGATATAAATCAAATCAAATCTTTAGGAATTGGAATTTATACCAACTGTAGCTAATAGCCCTGGAGGCTGGAAATTTTGCAGAATTATATTCCTAATGGTTAAGGAAACCTTTAATAAATAAACTGATGTTTAGGATATCTGTTCTGTTAGACATATAGTTAAATAGAGATGTTAGGAATAAAATAACAAAGCTGCATAACTTTTACTTTCAAAATCGTTTAATAGTACACATTTGTCTTTGTCATTTGTAAAGTTTTACACATTAAAAAAAAAGTCATTTTAATCCAATACTCCCCATTCATTTCACCTTTTGTTGCCCTGACGACATACCCAGTTTTCAATCTCTGTACCCGATACGATATAACAATAAGTTGATTATTAAATACAAAGTTCTAAAATAGTTACTAGATTGTTTATGGACATTGGTACTGTGGCTACTCTAGTAATTTTTGTGAAAGATTCTACATGGGTTATTATAGTCAGGGGGCACAGAAGGAAAGAAGGGGGCATTGTTAGCCCATAAAACTTTTTTTTTTTCAATTGAGTACATTCTACAGAAGCCAAAAAAAAGTATTTATTGTTTTTTCTTCTTCCAAATTATCTACAGTTTAAATAACCTGTAATCTCTCTAAAAGTTATAGAAATACTATGTGCAATGTTTGCAAATATGGAATTTACATTGTCTTTTTTCCCCCTTTGATGTGGTAGCAAATCTTTACCCTCATAAATTACTATAACCTGGCAAAAACAGAATTGTCTCTTCTTACCAGCAGACACTAAGTCCATAGTATTAAAGTGCCGGTGTGCTTTGAAACAAACTGGATAGAACTTGCCAAGGGGGATTAGGAACAGAAATAAACTTTTCGATTAATACATTTTAAAAAATAATGTCGAGCTGCAGCATTAGAGAGAGCTAGAGAGAAATCCAGTTCTAAACACACTCAGATGCACCAAAGTCTTAATGAACAAAATATATATCATATTCCTGTAAATAATGATCAAATCACATAAGTTTTTTTTTCCTTCTATAATGATTACAACATTGAGTTAGCCTACTTATTTGTAGCATACATTACATCTCAGTAGGGATGTTGATTTATTTAAGATTTTTATTTGATTAAAAATGGACTTTTAAATCCAAAAGTCAGTGTCTTAAACATTCATAAATTAGCCTATTACCAAAGCTGTTAGCATAACAAAATATTCCTTTCAATAACAATAATAAAAGCTGTAACATCTCTTTCAAGATTATTCAGTTGCTTTTTTTCCTGTAATCAAGCTTTCCAATATACTAATTTATTAATATTAGCAGAGTTCAGACCTTAAACCAGTCTCATCTGTAGAGCCCTTTTCCTACATGTCGTCCTCGTTCTTAATTTAGCATATATGTACTAAATATGTGCATAAAGCTACACAATGCAGCTGGGATCAACTATTTTAAGCTATACAACATAGAACAGTCATCTCACTCGAATCATAGAAAGTATATGTTAAGCTTGTAGCTTACTTTTTAAATCACATTGACAAACTGAAGTTTATAGTACGGCTTATCATGATCAAAGACAGACTAATACACAGCTATATTAATTCCAGAATTCCATTTGTGCCATGGGTGCAAGACCCTTTCGACTGGAGGTACTGGCCATTTTTTCTCTCTCACCCAGCCACTTTCCTTTGGAAAAATCTCTTCCATAAAGAGAGAGACAACTGACCAAGAGCAGGGGACTTAAGGATTGCATCTGTGAGCAACTACTCATTTGCCCCACCTCCTCGAAATGTGTTTAGAACTGGGCAATACATTTTAATTTACGTTTGGGAAAGCAGGAAAAAACCAAACCAAAACCTCTTTCTCCTAAGTCTTCATATTAAAAGGCAAGACCTCAGTTCACGTCTATCACTAAGATAGCTTGGCAGGAATAAACACTGCTCTAGCGATTTCTACAAAAAAAAATAATAATAAAACTATGAACAGAATCCTTCTACAGAATCGGTGTACATCTCTTCAGAACCATTGTTTTGCTTTTTATAAAAAAGTCTAATGTTATTTAAAAAAGGCCCAACCCAAAGTTATTTAAAATTCCATGAAGATTATTGCACACACGGTAGTACTTCAATTATATTTTTCAAAAGGGCAAGTAGAAAATATTTGTATCACAAAGTATGCATGCTTTTATTTTCCTGAATGCATTAGCTTACAGTAAGTTATGTATTGATTGGTCTTTATTGAATATAATTCCATGAAGCAACTCCTTAGTTTTATTAACTTTCCAACAATGCTTCCCAAGCACCGAAAATATACTAATTTTAATCCTTTTTAATTTGAGTTGTGATAATTCCTCTCATTTCAAAGCAGGCTACATTTTGCATTTTAATTTCTTCCTAATATATTGCACTTTACCTTACCCAGAGATTGAAGGTGTAGGGCACAACTGATTTCATATTACTAGACAACTAATGCATATTTTAACCACTGTAGATACTGTATGTCATTAGGTTGTTTTAGCAAATTAGGTTGTTAGCAGAAGAGCTGATTCACATATTTGTGACTACGCAAAAGGTCTAGAAGAGGGATCTAGGACAACTCACCCCAGCTAATTCACCATGGCCAATTCACCATGGCCAACTCATTGTGGGACAATTGAATGCTATATTGTTTCATTCAGTTACTTTTATTGCTGGTGACCATGTTTTCATTATCAAATTATTGTAACTTTTGTATTTCTGGATTGACTTGATTTTATTATCATTGGTCACACTTATTTATGTTGTATTCTGTATTGAGTTGTCTTGTGGTGAGTTGTCCGTGCCGAGTTGACCATGGGGAGTTGTCCACGGCAAATTGGCTGTGGTGAGTTGTCCCACAGGACCATATTGCCTAATTCTGATGCTTCTGCATTGTTCTGTCTCATTAACTTTATTGTCTTCGCATGTCAAATTGATCGGAGTTCCATTTTGGGAAAGCCATACTGGATGCTGTAGGTATACAGACCTTGGGGATAAACATGATGGATGAATGGGCAGATGTTCAGAGGAGCATGGTTACATGAGGGAGAGTGACAAAACAAGGGACACAATTCCTTCACTATACATAAGGTTGATTATCTGCAGCTGGCTTCGACGTAGAGAAACCAATTAAGCCAAAAACAAAGGACTAAAATCATTTAGGTCATCATATTGTGCTTTTTCCTACATTTTACATGAGAAGATCACAACGAACTAATTTGCACTAATTGCCTATATATTAAAATGATTAATAGGTTCAAGAAAAGTAGTCTAATTTAAGTTGCTGACCTAGTTAGATTTAATTTCCTACTCAATGGATTGGAATAATGACAGCGTTATAAATTGTATGTTTATAATTTTCCACAAGCAGGGTGGCACTAAAATAAGAGTCTATTGGTATGGAGCATTTTGAAGACTTCGACAAACAACACCTCTGTACTTCAGAGTGATTTAAACAATTACCAGTTGTCAAAATTCATTTGGAGTGTGTTTTTAGGACTGTCCAATGTGAGTTGATTTTATAAACATAAAGATACACATTTCAGGGTTTAAAATTATATCCTCATATTCAAACTGGGTTTTAAAATATGATTAGGGATTGTTTTCAATCAATATTTATGTTTGGTTTAGTTTCTATATTTAACAAAACGTGGTCTATATGAGTGCATGACCTAGAATATCTATTAAAGATATTCTGGGTTTAAAGCATTTATTAAGACTGCCATAGTAAATACATTTAACAGAGAGATTAAGCTGAAATCAATTATTTTAGCAAAAATATTCAAGTGGCTTGAAAAGCAAGGTCATTTTATTCTATTATTATTACTTTTAAGAATGAATAAAGGGACAATGTGATCCATTAGAAAAGAGCAATTTGGTCACATCAATACTGACAAATTCACATTTGGACTCTAAAAAGGTTCCCCAAATTGTGCCAGCACAAATCTGAGGATCCTTGGATATGCACAATACTGATTTATCTGAAGAATCATGCTTTTTCTTGGACACAAGAAATCAAAAGTATGTGCAAAAACTAACTTTCTGCTGCATCTTATATTTGCCAAGTTAGGTGAGTACAAGAGAGAGCTGGAGACTGTAAGATATTCAGAGTGTTCTAACTAGATCTTCTAGTAAGAGTTTCTTTCTAGTGAAAGGGTTAATTTTTAACAGGTGAAGCCCAAGTATGCTTGTAACTAAGTTGAGAAGCTTTTGAGAAGGTCTGAAGAAATGAGTCTGTCTCAAATTATCTGATGAACTTTTTGCTTTGGACATTAAAGAACTCCAAGCCCCCCTCTCCCCGATTTTGCTTGTTGGAAGCACCCTGGGGAGATTTCCAGGACCATGAGACCCTTGGGATGCTGCAACTGTCACAAATGCAGGCCGGTTGCTAAATGTCCAAATTTTGTGGGGACACTGCAGTGATCACAAGTGCGAGAATCAATAGTAAGTGACTTTTTCAGCGCTGTCATAATTTCGAATGATCATTAAACAATTGATTGTAAGTCAAGAACTACTTGTATAAATAGAAGAGCAGCATTTTGGGATCATCTTTTCTATTAGGGCAGAAATAAAAAAAAAGTGCTGTAAAAGCACCTAATGCAAAACATCATACTACTATTGTGCAAGATCTGATGTTTCCATGGTGGCATCTGTGGAAGTCAGATGGTTACCCCCAATGCTTAATTTCTTGGAAAATAATTCTGTGGGTCATAGCATTCTAGAAAAAAGGCTTTTGACTTAAAAAGCCTTACCCCAATGGGGAATTTTTGCTGCTTATTTAGAATTAGAAAAAAGGAAATGCTTGGGGCATTTTTAATCTATTTGTTCTTCTATTCCAAGGTTAAGCTCTGGCACTGAAAATTGAGACTCCACTAAAATGGAGAAAAGATGTCTAGAACTTGGCATGGTTAATGGTTAAAGCCAAGTGAGGTTAATGCCAACTGGAATTAACTTGCATGGAAGAAATGGCATGTCAGTTTATAAGTGATAATAAGTCAGCATCATTAGAGACTCTCTAGTCTCCAGGACTATAATCTGCTAAATAAAACATCTTGACTTAAGTGGGAAAAAGAAAAGAACTGAACCTTTCTAGGATTTTTCTTTGAGAATTATTTGAATATCAAAATACAATTGGGGTGTATCTCTCGTAAGCAAGGCTAGTAGAAAAAGTGTGTGTGAGGGGATTGCAATATTGCAAATCAGCATCAATTTAAGTAAAAAAAAATGCAGTTAATTTTGTAATTGCCAGTCTGGTTTGGCTATACGATGCCCCCTATATGGGGGGGAAAAAGCCTCATTTAATTTCTACAATTTGTTTGATGATGAAGATGGTGATGAGGAGGAAGAGGAGGAGAAGTAATCATTCTAGATGTTCTGATAATTAAATTGCCAATTAATGAAATCACTCTGGGTTGCCTCTATCTACATTTGATTGATTAGAAGTTAATGTAACTTAAAGTTCCTTCACATAATTCTCCTACTGCAAAATGTGAAGCTATTTTGAAAAATCCTCCGCATTCACCTCAGAGGACGCCTTTATGAGGCTCCAACAGGACACATTGAATGACAACAATATTCTCAGTCTCTCTAGTGGGAACTACGCATTGATCAGGATACACATCACCTTTGACTGGTCCATGTTGTGCCTGTCACAGTAGCCTGACAAGTTTAGCATATCTCATATCTGTAGGGATGTGAATAAATAGTAGGAAACTTCACCTACTGTATCTGTGGCAAATTTGATTTTCATCCATATGATTCCCTCATTTCAGGTGTATGTCTCCGATCTTCTACCCCTTTCATAGCAGTGGGTGCCATTGAAATAAACAGAATGTACACATTTATACTATGTGTCCCAAGTCAAAGGATATATTAGTGTTGTTAGACACTGAATATCTGCCACTACGGAGACTGAGTTTCAGGGGAGCATAGCCTTTTCCACAGAGCAATGGCTGCACTTCGTAAAGATAAACAAAAATGATAGTTAAGGACTGAAGTTGCTCATATGTAAGGAAATGTCCATTCTACTTGGATAAATGGGCGTGAAATGTTCCAATTGAGATGGATTTGTAAGCAGCTGCCCTTGACTCTCAGGTTAGCTTCTTCCAAAGAGAGAGTGAAAAAAGACTTTTAGGAGTAGGAAATAGCTGGAGTATCATTTTTTCCCTTCTCTTCCAGCCTACCAGTGTTGGGCCCAGAGAATGTTTCTCATCCTAAGTATTCCCGCTCCATAAGATTTTGGAGATTATTATGGAAAGCCATGACAAAATATATGTATGCATATTATTGGAAGGCAGTTGAATTCTCAACGTAATGGACATTTTTGCAAATCTGTCTCTTTATACTCTGTTCATTATTTAATTTCTCTATTTTCTTTTGCTTTGCACTGTAATAAAATCCAATTTGGAAATAGATATGGCTAATCTCTGCAGAAAATAGTGGATGGTTCAGTACTTGAAATGCATTATAATTGCAACAATTCTTATTTATGGTCTATTATGGGGCACATGTTCTCTGTAATGCACTAATGGCTACATCTTGTGCTTTGCAAAAGAAAATAAAAGAAAGAATAAAGAAAAAAAGAGGGAGGGTTAAATATGTAATTTTAAAGGTCAAAATATTCATTTAAAAGAAAAATACCAACATAGTCTCAGGAATATTCTGAGGTACATAAAACAAGAGAAAATAAACCAGTTTTTTAAGCCACAAAATGTACTACATACTGCAATACTAGGTTCAATTAATTTAATAAAATAGACTATACATATAGACTCTGAACAATGTATTGCTTTTACCCAAGCAGAACTTATGCTTAAGTAAGCGTGATATAGCTTAACCATTCTTCTACCAGCTAGCTCTTTTTTAAACTTTGGATTTTTAAAAAAGTCAGTGCCATTTTAGAATAGAGAGGTTTAATTTATTACATGAGGGAGGGGAAAAAAAAACTTTTGGCACCAGTAACAGAAAAGAAACCATTTCAAGGGTCGACATCTGGTTGATCAAAGGAAAAACTAGGGAGTGTCAACAAGTCTTTCTTTGGAGTTGGAGTTATTGACAGACTGTCTGGGAGGGTGGAGTCCCCCGCATCCACGGAGTCCTTGGAGTCCCAAGATGGTGCACGTCTTCTCAGGCAAACATCTGCACTGGAAGGGGACGTGGTGCAAGACCTCCTTAGTAGCAACCTCTGTTCCTCAGGAGGGTCTATGGATATACATGGGGGGCTCATTTTTTTCTTTGGCCGTGTCCCTTGCAAGCCTTCCATTTCACTGAAGACCTGACTGATGAAGCCAGAAGAACTAGATGTGGAATGATGCTGGGGGCTGTTTTCCATGGAACAAATTTCTATGGAATGTCTCCTTTGATCGTCTAACCACGATGATGGTTTTTTAAGAAGACCTTGTGTATCTACACTGTAGCATTTCTTCAGGTCCTTCAAAGGAACATTGCCACTGTTGCCTACATTTCTCTTAGGGGTCTCAGGCTGGACCACTGATGAGGCACTCATGGCTGAACAAGTTCCTGAAGTAAAACAGCTGTTTATTTCTGATACTTCTTGGTCCATTGGATCCCCAGGTAGTTCCTGAAGAGAATCTGTACAGGCACACAAATCTGGAACATGCTTGGAGATGTTATATTGATTGCGGGAATGTTGCTGAGTGTGAACACTTGATCGGACCCAACTGGCAGGCTCTCTTGCTTCCGAGGATGTCAAAGTGATAGAAAGGTCCTCGGTTGACGGGGCTGACAAATTGGAATCAGAGAGCTCACTCACCTCAGCGTGGAGGTTCTCTCTGCTTTCTGAACTATGAGTATCCGAAGAGTCATTCCGTATGGCCATCTGTGCGGGAGGTATCAAAGAATCAGATGGGGAGAAACACATAGAAGTAGTATTAGTACAGGTAAGGTGCAAGATTTAAATAGCATATTAAAGATGACAACTGAATTTTAGCTTTGTGTGTGATGGATTGAAAACTCCAGCAAGCTCTGGTTTCAAGCTTTCTTTACCAGCTGCTCTCATAATGCCCTGCAGTCACATTATCTATTTTGCACATGTTGTACACTCTCCAATTCATGACATTCTGCTTTGGGATTAGCTGGAAACTCTTGCTATTTTTTAGATGTGCTCAGCCTAAATTCCCTTTCCCTTACGCTCACAAAAACTACGATAGAACTGCTTTCAGAATAGTCTATATGGCACATTTGGCTCAGAGCCAAGAGGTGCCTGCAGACCACCTTCGGGGACAACTGATTATGAACAGAACTTAATCAGGAGTTTTACTTTTGGAAATGCCTCTTTTAGGCATTCAGGAGTTTAAGGAGCATTGATGCTGAATAAAACATGTAAATCAGTGCTCAGTGTAGTATATTACAGTAGGTTTGCCTAGTACAGTAGAGCAGGGGTGTCAAACTTAATTTCTTTGAGGGGCGCATCAGGGTTGTGTTTGATCTTGGGGGCTGAGTAGGCATGGCTGAGGTGGGCATGGCCAGCTCGATGTCCTGCAGCTCTCTGCCAGTGAAAATGGAGCCTGGGAGGGCCGTGCTCTGTTTTCACTGGCAGAGGGCTGCAGGCGTCCATCGCAGCTGAAAATGGAGCTCCATTTTTGCTGGCAGAGGCACTGCAGGCTGGTCCTTCACTGTTTCCAGGGCAGCTCCACAGGCCCGATATAAGTTTTTCAAGGCATAAAATCAAGCCTAGGAAAGCTTTTATACAAACATGGCCCAGTTCATGGAAGAAGATAGAAATACATTCATGAGGGTAGGGGGTTGTTGTTGCATTTATTTCTTTTTTTAAAAAAATCAACATTTTTAATTAAAGCTTTTACATGTTTATTAGTATTGCTTAACAGGGAAAGAACAATTTTTGGCTTGATAATGCTTTCTGATAAATAAAAGCATGTTGCTACAGGGTTATGAAAGTAAAAATGGTGCATAATATTTTTATTTGTTGAAATGGCACTATTATGTGTCCACGGAGACTGCTGTTAAGGTGAGCAAATAACATTTATTAGATTTACTACAAAGGTGAAGTTTAGTATATTCACAGAAGACTTGTCAATATTTTTAGAAGGCTCTTGTTTCTACCACTGCAAATTATATTTAGAAGTAACCTGTCTTCCCCCAGAAAAGCAAAAGAAATACAAGGGAGTCTTTAGGCCTGAAGGAAGATACTGAGTTGGTGGGATTCCCACTGCTTGTAGAGAGGAGATGGCTGTCTGCAGGGCTTCTAGTTCCCATAGTGCTAAACCTGGCTAATCTGCCCCTTGTCAATTTTGGAGCTAGGACAGGACAAGGACTTGGAATCAGGGTGTCTGCAATTGGGTTAGTGCCTAACATTTTCAGTAGTTTTAAAGATGAAGGATGCAGTAGGTGTAAATACCCGCATTGGGCTGACACAGTATTCATTAGAAGAAAAACACTTTTGCAGTGCGCTGGCAGGGAACAACTCCCTGTACAAGGCTTTTCTGTTCTTGAAAATCAGCAGATTGCCTTTCACCAAGGAATTCATCACTAATTGCCAGGGCAGCCCCAAGAAAAGAAAGGGAAGTTGAATGGCAGGAGATTCTGGAACTATAAAAGCTGTGTCAGAACGTCAAAAGTGGTGGGTGTTTCATCATTGGAGGTTTTTAAGAAGAGACTGGACAGTCACTTGTCTGAAATGGTATAGGGTCTCCTGCTTGAGCAGGGGGCTGGACTAGAAGACCTCCAAGATCCCTTCTGGCTCTATTCTGATTGACTGATTGCCTGATGTACAAACTGGATTCGGAGGGAAAACACACTGCTGACATCTGGAAGGCAATGGAAAAGGCAAGGGAATTCTGGAAATGTGGGTGTGAGCGTGGTACCTATTACCATCAATGATGGACATGCCCGAAAGCAGTAGAATTCTGGGGGAAAATAAAAAAATGGCTGAATGAGATTTTAAATCAAAAGATCGAATGGCAACCAGAGACATGCCTGCTCGGCTCCAAACCGGAAAGTATTAAAAGAGATTTATAGTATCTTGCACTACACATCATCACAGCGGTGAGATTGACGTATGCTCAACTTTGGAAAAATCAAAATATCCCATCAGAGGAAGCTATTTATAAAGAATATTTTAGACTGTGTAGAAACAGATAAATTGACCAAAAAATTAAAAGATAGAGATCAAACACAAATATGTTTATCTTGGGAAAAATTCTATAGGTGGCTAGAGAAGAGGAAAATATAACCCAAATTAGATGAGGAATTATATTTATTGAGAAATTTATATTATACAAGTAAAGTGAGGTTGGATAGACCTAATTGTTTTATAAAGATATGCAAGATGTTCTGTCTTCTCCGGATTATAATATAGATATACAGTACCGAATACTAGGTTATTAAGGTACTGCTTATAGGTATGCTAGTTTTGTTGGTTGTTGTTGTGTTGTCTTGTATATTTTGTTTGTTATTTATATAATGTGTTGTTCTTCTTTTGTTTTTAATGGAAAATGTAAATAAAGATTATTTAAAAAAAAAAAGAAAGAAAAGGCAAGGGAATTCCAAAAAGACATCTATGTTTGCTGCCTGTATTATACACAAGAGTTTTTAGTCTAGATATAAAAGGTAAAGGTTCCCGTCGCACATATATGCTAGTCGTTCCCGACATTAGGGGGTGGTGCTCATCTCAGTTTCAAAGCCGAAGAGCCAGCACTGCCTGAAGACGTCTCCGAGGTCATGTGCTGGCATGACTAAATGCCAAAGGCACATGGAACGCTGTTACCTTCCCACCAAAGGTGGTCCCTATTTTTCTACTTGCATTGTTTACGTGCTTTCGAACTGCTAGGTTGGCAGAAGCTGGGACAAGTAACGGGAGCTCACCCTGTTATTTTTTTTATTTTTATTATTATTATTATTAATAATAATAATATTATTATTAATTTATTGGTTATATACACACCAATAAATTGTGGATGGCCCTTAAAACAATATATATACTGGGCTATCTCACCTGCCCAATGAAGAATTGGTATGCAAACAACAGTTATAGTGCAATATAGAACATATGCCTGGTTCTGAATTGGGAAAGAAATTTATCATACTTTATTTATTTATTAAATTTATTGGCCATCCATCTTACCACAGGGTAACTCTGGGCAGATGTGTATACTGTAAAAATCTAAAATGTTTGGGCTCAAATACATAAGCCATCTCTCCGAGCCATCGCCTATTGCTCTTCCGGGTTCTGGCGCACCGACCAGCTGGTCTTCACGCGCGTGGGAGTGCCAGAAATCGAAAGAGCAGCCGCCCATTGTACATGCATGTGCTGGGAAGATGATCTTCCAGTTTCTGGCGTGCATGCATGCGTGAAGACCAGCTGGCCAGTGTGCATGCATGTGCCGGAAACCGGAAGATCACCTTCCTGGCACGCGCATGGCAGTGGGTGGCTGCTCTTTTGATTTCTGGTGCTCCCGTGCACATGAAGACCAGATGGCCGGCGCACCGGAACCCAGAAGAGCAAAGGGGACAGAGCTGCCAGCCAGGATGGGCGGGCTGGGGCTTCCCTCCCTCCCCACCTGAACGGGCTTCTTGCGTGGCCCCACCCCTCCAGCCTGTTGCACTGACATGCATCCATGGTCTGGAGCACCTGGCCAGCTCGGGTGCACAGGGCAGGGTTTGCTGGCTGGGTGTCTGTCTGCCCCGCCTGCTATTCTTGCTGCTGCTAAGGGGTGGCGGCGGTTCTCACACTGCCGCTTCTGGCTGGGATGCTGGAGCAGCCAGGAGGAAAAGGAGAAGCCGCCATTGGGGAGGCAAGCTGCCCTAGGAGGGCAGGAGGAGAGTGCAGCCCTTCACACATGGAGATACTGCTGACAGGTAAGGAAGCGGCTGGGAAAAGGGAGGGGCTGCACTGGCTTGTTCTTGGTGGTGGGCTGGGGAGGGGGTTTCATCCTGGCCATAGTTGGGGTGAAGCTCTTCCACCTGCTGGCCCCCCAAGCCGAGCCCCAGGAACGTCAATGCCCCTTCCCTCCGAGGCTGGGAAGGGGCTCCGGCTTTCCAGTGGAGGGAGGCGTCATTCCCCCCCCCCAATTTTTTCTCCCTGTATGGAGCTGCGGTCATCAGTGGGGATGTCCCACCACCCCAAGGGGGGCAGGCAGGGAGGCACGAGGACCCCTGAAAGGTTAGGTAGAGCCGGTCCATGCACATTGGACAGCTGGTTTTCGTGTGCTCATGCACACCAGAAACCAGAAGAGCAGGTGGCCAATGCGCATGCACGCACCAGAAACCGGAACATCATCTGGTTTTCCAGTTTCCACTGTGTGTGCATGCGCGCGCACACACACACTCCTATTTTGGCACTCAGTGCCAAAAAGGTTTGCCAACACTGCACTAGATGATGTAAAATCAGACAGTTCATTGAAAGAGTTGATATTGAAACTAAACCTTAAATACACAACCCAAAGATGTTTGGATAGATCAAAGGCAATAAAAAAAAGGTCCACAAAAGAGAAGGAAGTTAGATGACACAAGGAGAAGCTTCCAAGAACTCAAAGAAGCAAGAAGTGACAGACAATTTATCAGTCCATCAAGATTGAATGAGCCAAGGAGGAAGTATCGGTAAATAAAATTCAGCTCAACAAAGGAATAACAAGAAACAAAGAAGTGAGAAGGAAAGAAGAGAAAGAATAAGGAGAAGAAAAGAGAGCAATAAATATTACACAGAGTAAAAAAGTGAAATATAATTTTATTGTATCACCAATACTTCATGTATAATTATCCTAACTGGAATACTTTGAAGTAAGTGAAACAATAAGATATTTACAAAAAAAGGCTAGCCTTTTTGGAAATACTAAAATCAGTAATTAAATTTAAACAGTCAAGAGACATATTGAGAAGACCCATTTCAGGAACAAGATTCACCACAATTTCAAAGGCCTGTTGCTTGGCTACATGTATATTTAAATGAAAGTATTGGTGGATGTTTGTCTTTGGCATGAATATGCCTTTATTGTTTGTAATCACATTTTCTATCTTGAGAATTACATTTAAATTTATGTGACCTGTCAGGGTCTGTATTTAAAACTTGGGTTTGGGAAAAAAAAATCAGTTAGAATAGGGGGGAAAAAAAACAGCAGACATGAAATGAATTCATAGTAAATATTATTCATGAACGATAGGAATAAATAAAATTAACTTTCTCCCTCAGGTCTCAACCATATGCTTCCACAATGCTGAGGGCAAGAGTGCCCTCCCCTGGTTTAAAACAATGGTGCATAGAAGAAATGAACTGGCCAAAATGACAGAGGGAGGCTCCTGTTGATGGGGTATGACCCCTAAACCTGGTTTCTCCCTATATTAGAGATATACCAATTCTGTACTGCCTGCAGCCATCTCAGTCATTTTTGTAGTTCCAGAGTTCTCAGGATTGCTTCACCAAAATTCAGAAGTAAAAGAGCTGTTTTGAGTAGCATGCAGTTTTGTGTTTCTTTATAAAGGTAAAGGTCCCTTGTCCAGTCGAGTCTGACTCTAGGGGGCAGTGCTCATCTCCATTTCTTAACTGAGGGAACCAGCGTTATCCAAAAACATTTTCAATGGTCATGTTGCCAGCATGACTACAAGGAATGCTGTTACCTTCCTACCAAAGTGGTACCTATTTATCTACTCGCATTTGCATGCTTTCAAACTGCTAGGTGGGCAGGAGCTGGGGCAAGGAATGGGAGCTCACCCTATTGCAAGATGCTCTAAGCCTCAAGCCTGGGTTGTCAGGCTGACAAGCTCAGCAACTTTAACCACTGAGCCATGACCAGATCGCCCAATCCGGTAGTGATGGCGGTGGGTGGTTCAGAGAACCGGTATCAAAAATCCCTGCTCCCTCTCCCCCCCCCATGCCCAGCTGAGCTGCGTGATCATCAGAGGCTTTTTTTTTTACTTTTAAAAGCATTTTTTCTACAACCTCTTAGGCCGAAGAGGTCGTAGAAAAAAATGCTTTTAAAAGTAAAAAAAAAAAGCCTCTGACGATCGCACAGCTGAGCTGGGATTGTCAGAGCCTTTTAAAAGCATTTTTCCTACAACCTCTTTGGCCAAAGGGGTTGTAGAAAAAAATGCTTTTAAAAGTAAAAAAAAAAAGCCTCTGACGATCGCACGGCTGAGCTGGGATTGTCAGAGCCTTTTAAAAGCATTTTTCCTACAACCTCTTTGGCCAAAGGGGTTGTAGAAAAAAATGCTTTTAAAAGTAAAAAAAAAAAAAGCCTCTTACATTCCATATTAAATGTAAATAGTTTGCCTTGGAAGAAAAGTTGTATTTTATTTACTTAGCAGGGAAAAGGAAGTAATGATTTTAAATAAAGTGAGCTCTAAAGTAATCTTGAATTTGTATAATATGCTAATTGAAGGAAATAAAGAGTGATCTTTTGCATTTAAGATTACAATTTTTCAATCCTAAATGCAAAAGATGTGGGTTTCAACTTTTGGGCAAATTAAAAAAAAAACAAATTTTTAAGATAATTCCACTGTCAAGCTGAAAGGCTTCACTGTCAAGCTGAAATGTTAAAGAATAGTAAATACACATGGAAGAAATACATCTCTTAAAAATAATATTGTGATAAATTGATGAAGTTATGCAGGTGGGTGAGCTATAGGGGGCTCAACTTCATAGCTAGGGGACATCAAGAGAGGGAACTATATAGTCAGCAGACTGAAGCAGCATTTGAGTAAATTTGGGTGTAGTCTGCCAGCAAGACTCAAGAACAAGAATCTTCTTGCAGATATTAATGCTTTCTTCATGAAGCCATATTTATGACTTGCATGGCCCACATTGGCCAACACAGCTATTACTATGGACCTGGTAGATATATGTCCTACTCATCAGAGAGAGTGAAACCTGGACCAGTGGTGAAATCCAAATTTTTTTACTACCGGTTCTGTGGGCATGGCTTGGTGGGCGTGGCAGGGGAAGGATACTGCAAAATCCCCATTCCCTCCCCATTCCTGGGGAAAGGATATTGCAAAACCTCCATTCCCACCCCACTCTGGGACCAGCCAGGGGTGGTATTTGCTGGGTCTCCGAACTGCTCAAAATTTCCGCTACCGGTTCTCCAGAACCTGTCAGAATCTGCTGGATTTCACCCCTGACCTGGACCCATTATTTCAACCTTTCTATTTTTTTTTCCTGCTTCTTATATAATTTTGCAATTACATCAGATAAAGCCTGCGGCCCACTAGCTAACATGTTGGGTGAAAACCAGTGAGAGGAGAGGACCACCTCGCTAACCCACCTTACCTGTCTGCGAAGTAAGCGTTCTGCACATGGGGAACGCGCAGGTGGAGCAACGTTGGACTTGCTTTCCCGGTCAAGATTGTATTGGGGCTTGAGACGGTGGAATCGATTTCTTGCAATGTGCAGAGCAGCATCGGTGCTTGCAGGCTGAGACTGCACTGACGTGGTTGACCCTGAGGAAAGGATAGGATACTTGAGAGCTTGCATCTAACAGATTCTGTTCCTTATTTTCATTTCTAATTAAACCACATTCAGATTCCCTCTAAAGTAGCAAATCCTCTAAAGTAGTGAAGAGTAAGTAAGTCAGTAAGTCATGAAGCAATACATGTGACCTACTATGCCATACACCAGGGGTCAGCAACCCGTGGCTCTGGAGCCGCATGTGGCTCCTTCATCCTTCTGCTGCGGCTCCCTGTCACCCAAAATATGTGACACCTGCTGACACAATTTATTGAGCTTTTCGACCCCCAGTAGGCCAACCATGGATAAATAAGATTTTTTATACATAGCATAAAATTAAAAAAGGATATATGCAGTGTTATCTTCATTTTAGATGTCAAAAGGGTTTTTGTGGCTCCCAGTGTTTTCTTTTCTGTGGGAAACGGATCCAAATGGCTCTTTGAATGTTTAAGGTTGCCAACCCCTGCCATACACGAAGAGACTTAATCAGTAAGTCTCTATTTGGGGACTTACTGAAATGGCTAATTCAAGACAAGAGCAGTGATGGCTGGTTGTATCAGCAGTAAAGGAACTACGCAGGCAGGCTTCAGACTCTAGAAAATCTGGAAATTTCTGGAATAAGGAACAGCTAAGAAATGGTCTAAAGAGAATGCACCCACAACTGACTAGAGATCTCATCTCTACAGCTACTTCATGTATGCGGTGTACTTCTTATTCATTCCTGGCATACACTAGTAGTCTTTGACTTACAACAGTTCCTTTAGTGACCGTTCAAAGTTACAACGGCACTGAAAAAAAGTGACATGACCTTTGCAGCATCCCCATAGTCACACAATCAACATTCAGATGCTTGACAATTGGTTCATACTTATGATGGCTGCAATGTCCTGGCACTGTGTGATCAACTTTTTTTGACCTTCTGACAAGCAAAGTCAATGGGGGAGCCAGATTCACTTATTACCCATGTTACTAATTTAACAACTGCAGTGATTCACTTAACAACGGTGGCAAGAAAGGTTGTAAAATGGGGCAAAATCCACTTAACAACAAAAATGTTGGGCTCAATTGTGGTCGTAAATTGAGGACTACCTGTACTTCCTATGCATTTCCTTGGAAGAGATGGGAAGACCTTTCAGATTAGGCTTTTGTTTTGATTGTTGAATGCATATGAAAAGAAGTAATTCTACTCTCGGAATTCAAGCCTATAATCTAGTAATACATTCTTTCTCTCTTAGAATCTTGTTTTTGATAAGAGGGGGAGGGGGAATCACCATTTAATCAATGGTGATGTGGCATTAGGAAGGAACTGTCACAACGTTCTAAACTTTGTTTCTGCTAATACACTCTCACAAAGGGAAAACAAATAATTGTCCTGGCTGTATCTTGATTAAAATATATTTTAATATATTTGAGTCTATAATGCTATCCGGAATCAGACAGAATTCAAACACAGAAAACGAACCCAGAGGATGGTCAGATATACAATTATGCCAGTTAATCACCTGGCACAGTGTAGATGGCAGCCTCACAAAAGTGGGATGAGGAGTGATGGTAGTTCCCCAGGAAACCCTGTCTTTCAGAAAACAGGCAGCAGAGATGTGTTGCCATTGCCTTCCCTCATTGAAGATGTCCCTAGACTTCCAACATATCAGTGCCAAGTATAGAAATAAGTAGAAATTGGAAAGGAATGACCAGTGGAGAAGCAGTAGCCAACAGGGCACAGATGTGGTAGTTTGTTGTAGAGAAACAAATCCTTCCTTTTCTGACATTTTGTTCCAAATCAGAGCTTTTCCTCCACAGATCAGAGTTTCATTTTCAAATATTCCATATTCTTCCAAACCAGGACTTTTCTAAAATAGAGCAGTGCAGTTTTTTCTAAATTCCCAATTGAATTATGCTTCTGGCTTTTGTACGTTCATGTAAAGTTCAAAACAGTCACATGAACTGCTAAGTTCTTTAGGTTGCAAGTGAAATCACCTTGCCACCTCCAATAAGTAATATATTACAGAAAGAGGTATGACGTGGGGCAATCTCATATTCTCTTGCTCAGTTTCTGGTTTACAGAGAAAAGGTGGACATGCAGGGTGAATACAGGTTTCCTGTGGATGCTTCTACTACATTCTCTGGCTAACTTCTTATTTCCAGATCTAGGATTGAAATGTTTGCAGCGCACGGAGCCTTATAATACTTTCCTCTACAAGATCCAACATGACGTTTTTGTGAAAAAAAGCAATTAGAAAAAAATAATTCATTTTATCTGGACCATCTCCCACAGAAAGAACCTCATTTGTCCTGGACTGTTTCCCAGAATATCTGTCCTATTATGCAGGATTATTGAAACAAATAACTTTTGCAAAGGCCAAGTTTACTTAACATTCTTTTCCAACTTGAAATCTCATGTTAATCTTATTAACGTAATTGGTGATATATGGCCTTAAGTAACCACATAGCATTTTAGAGAATTGCATATTAATAAATAGAGGTCATTGCATTCAGTCCTGAAAGTCAATTTTTTTCAAAGATGCTAAGTGTCAAACCAGAGGTGGCTCTGTTTTGGTCAGAAGTCAGGCTTCATGTCTGGCACAACATCTGTGAAATTAGGTTAGATGCTCATGTGATATTAGTGTGAGGGTTCTGGGTCCCCCCGTCTCTTTATTTATTAGCCTAATACACTATACTGTATTAGGCTAACGAATGATGAAGAAGTTTAATCCTTCCCACATAACTTTGTTTCTTTTTTTTCATTTCTAAATTTCTTGAATGTTCTGCAAACTACAGATCTATACCTTGAATGGAACTATAGAAAGAATTTTTGCATCTTGCTGATGTGTAAAGGTGCTACAAACAGTTAAAATGAACATAACATTATCTTTTGTAATCATGAAATAGCCTGATTTCTGATTCATATGTTTCGATTTCCTACTTGAGGAAGTAACTCAAAGAGCCCCTAATCCATTTCTGGGTTATGAAATACATATATATGTTTTCATTTTGGCAATTGCCAAAGGCTTGCAATTGCCTTCATAAACAGAGAGGAAAGAAGTCTGGAGAAAAATATTCACAAACAAAGACTGCATAGTCTAGTTGGAGCTTACATTCATGGATCCCCCCCTCCTCATTTTACACTATATAGATTTGATACCAAGTGAACAATCTTATCTCATTTTTTCCCCTGCCTATTCTCAGTGGTCATCCACATCTGACCTGTATTATTTGCTTTCTACTGCAGGTGTGGATTCCCAAAATCGAATGCTCCCTCTTTTGCCAATAGGCACATACACACAAGTGCGTCCATCCTCACCATTCTTTTCATACAGACTAGTCTTAGAGAGCCAGCTTGGTGTAGTAGTTAAGGCACCAGGCTATAAACGCAGGGATGGTATTCTACCGGTAGCTCTGACAATCAGGTCGGCTTACCCATCTGCCCCTGCACTTTATTTACCTTTATCTTCTCAGCTGATTGGCGCAGTAGAGCGGATTGCCACGCCTCAGCTGTGTTACTCCCAAATGGTAACACCAGTGGTGGGTTTCAAATTTTTTTACTACTGGTTCTGTGGGTGTGGCTTGGTGGGCGTGGCAGGGGAAGGATACTGTAAAATCCCCATTTCCGCCCGATCAGCTGGGACTTGGGAGGCAGAGAATAGATGGGGGCGGGGCCAGTCAGAATTCTTACTACTGGTTCTCCGAACTACTCAAAATGTCCGCTACTGGTTCTCCAGAACTGGTCAGAACCTGCTGAAGCCCACCTCTGGGTAACACAGAAGGTTAGTATTTGTAAAACTGTGCATGCGTGTGCAGTGCACGTTAGGCGTGCAAGTGTGTGAAGCATGCGCAAAGCACTTGACCACCAAACTGGTTGTTAAACCGGCAGGATCCCACCACTACATAAACTAAGGGACTGTGAGGCCTAGTTTGGTCTTAGGCATAAAGCCATATGGACCATTCTCTTGGGCCAATCTCTCTACCAGCCCTTGAAAGAAGAAGGCAAGGGCAAACCAATTCTGAAAAACCTTGCCAGGAGTCCAGGCACTCTGAAGGCACGCGCACGCATGCATATGCACGCACACACACAGTGTCTTACTCAAGTATTTTGACTCTGTGTTTAATGAACCCATAACACTACTTCCCTGGTCCCCTGAGACATTTTTCTCTACCACAAGGAAACACGTGTGATGATGACCTGAGGCATCTTAAGAACATGCAGCGCTTCCCCGGTACCATTTCTATTACTTTCCAGAGACCTTCTCGACTCTGAAGTTGGCTTTCTGGAGTTTGGGCTGAGAAGGATGCACAATAGAGATGGCAGACTCTAGTCTAAGAAGTTCCCACAGACATTCTTAAGGAATAAACATGGTTTTACAGATTAAGTGAAACATAGACTTTGTTTAGAAGTGCACCTTGTGCTTGGAAAAATGAGCCAAATAATGGTAGAAAACATCCCAGAGGAGATGGACAGACTGTGCATCAGGCAGGGATCTCCAACTTGCCACTATCATTTTGAGATTAATTTGCCAATATAATTTTGAGATTAGGCAAACTACGGCAGATCTTATCCTTCCGTATATAATGTAGCAATGGATGGGATGAGAAGGAAATTATTTCAGTTTTTATGGCTACTTGTCCTTCCATTCCACCATCATTCCAAAACTTTAGTGACATAAACAAAATGGGCTGCTTCTGAAAACAAATAAACCCAAAATATGTAAACTCTGACTTGCTTTTAAAATACTGAAAGGTATTTTAAAGGTATTCTTCTGGAAGAAACCCATCTTCCACTGAATTTCAGGGCTGGCAACTATTTTTTGGTGAATGCTGAATGAAAAAAGACCAACAGATAGTCCTCGACTTATGACCACAATTGAGCCCAGAGTTTATGTTGCTAAGTGAGAAATTTGTTAAGTGAGTTTTGCCCCATTTTACCAATTTTCTTGCCATATTTGTTAAATGAATTACTGCAGTTGCTAAATTAGTAACATGGTTGTTAAGTGAATCTGGCTTCCCCATTGACTTTGCTTGTCAGAAGGTCACAAAGGGGGTTCACATGACCTCAGGACACTGCAACCGTCGTAAGTATGAACAAGTTGTCAAGCCTTCGAATGTAAATCACATGACCATGGGGATGCTGCAATGGTCATAAATCTGAAAAATTGTCATAAGTCGCTTTTTTCAGTGCTGTTGTAACTTGGAACGTTCACTAAATGAAATGTTGTAAGTTGAGAACTACCTGTATTTTGTTTTGGAAGCAATTAAGAGCCATATGATGCCATGGGTAGTAGGGATCTCTTTTTTGCTGAGAGTCTTCACATTGATTACTGGGAATTTTTATTTTTCCAGGAATTTGAGGACACCATTTTAGAGTTTGGTGTATCATGTCCCAAGTATTATGGGAAAACAGAATATTGTTTTAATGTAGGTTCTACTGGGACTTTAACTGCTGTATTTATTATGGTTTTTATTACTATATGAAATACATTGCTACTTTTTTTATTTTATCCTGTATTGCCAATAAATTTATACACTGCCTAGGGAACTGTGATTCATGGCTGGTTTATAAATATCATTTATATTCATATGCAAATATAAATTATGGATACTCTAGTATTTTTTTAAAAAAATATATGCTATGTCTACATGTTAGTTTATCTTCATTATAAAACTTCACTTTTCTATTGAATTACGAACTAGGCTGATATTGCATAAGGCTCTAGTGTTGTTTTTTAGATTTAGTTTTTGTTGTGCTGCCCTGAAATCAAGCTTGATTCCTTGATTTTGACATTCTACACATGGATCATTTTATGAACTCTTAAGTTATTCTATGTTGAATATTGCATGTGATTTTACATTATTTTATGCTCACTTAAAGTGTCAAGGTACGCTTTCTTTGCTTAATATCTATAGTTTCAGCATTTTTATTCCTGCTGCTAAACAGCAAATGTTCTCATTAATATGCAAATGTTAATATCCCTTCCACTAACCTCTTCACATATTGTACCATTCTGAACAGTATTCTCAAGTGCTGGGTTATGGCACTTGGCAATAAATTCTCCTTGATACTGAAATGGGCTTTTTGGGAAATGGTTGAGGAGAGAAACTAGTTTCTCTCCTCAAAATCCCCTAGGATTTTTGTTAAGAAAGTCTTAGTTCTTCTTCCTGGGATTTTAATAAGATTGCTTTTCATTGCAGAGAGCAGAGAGGTGATTGTGCAATTTCAACACTTTAGAAAAACGAATACTGTACAGATGTTGTCCTATCACTTCACATTACTACTAAGCAGTGGTGGGATTCAACTGATTTGGGCGAACCTGTAGTTACTGTATTTTTCAGAATATAAGACACACCAGAGTATAAGATGCACCTACCTTTTTTGGTGAGGAAAAGAAGAAAAAGAAATCTCCCTCTGCCTCTGAGCAATTTTGTCTCGTTGCAGCAAACAGCCTGCTTTACTTTCATTTTCTTTTTCAGCATAGCTTGATTAGCACAAGGAGAAAAAAAAAATTGCTCCAGCAATTTACCACTTTGCAGCAAGCAGCAGAGTCCTGCGCAAAACAGCTGAGAGCAAATCAGCTGAGAGTCTGGAGGCCGATCCAATCAACTGGTGCTAATTAGGCTGTGCTGAAGCTGAAAGGAGCTGTTTTTTCTTTCTGTTTCCTTGGAAGGAGGTAACAACTGGGAGGCAGAGGCCAAAGGGTGGGGGCCAGTGGGTGGGCGGGGCTACATTTGGTGTATAAGACGCACCTAAATTTTCACCCTCTTTTAGGGGGGGAAAGGTGCATCTTATACTCTGAAAAATATGGTAAATTGCTGGCTGGCCCCTCTCCTCCCCGCTCCTTCCAGGAGTTCCCACATGCCCCATTTTGGCTCCCAGGTAAGTGCAGGGAGACCTCCTAGGCTCAAAACATAGGGTGCAGGGGGGTGCAGCATGGCCCCCACGGCCCATTTTTGCTCCCAGGAGGCTGCAGGGAGGCCTACTAGGCCCAAAACGGGGCATGTGGATTGTGTGGCGTGGCCCTCCTGTGGCCTGTTTTTGCTCCCAGGGGGATGCAGGAAGCCGAGTACTGCCTGTCACACCCCTGGCCATGCCCACCATGGCCACACCCAACCAGCCGGTCATTAGGGCAGAGAACTGGTTGTTAAATTATTTGAATCCAACCACTGCTGCTAAGAGAGAGCAGTACTCAGTTTGAAACAAGTGAGAGTGGCCAATGAAGGGCTGCCACACACAATAACAGTCCTGCATCACTCCCTGTACTCATCCTGTACTATTATTTGAGATGCAATCTGATTGCTGTTGTATATTTTTCTTCTCCACCTATTCCGCCGCTCTGTGCTGGGTCAGGCAGAATTTGCAGCAGTGCCACAGCGACATTCACAGCTTTCATTGTGTTAGGAAGAAGGGGTGGCAATGTTACATGGGAGCTTTAGGTTTTTTTTGGTGATGTCCTAGCATCTGCTGTAAATTAATCTAGCAAGTTTGAGTTCCAATTTTCACGTCTTAAAAAGAGTGTATACCTAAGATATTTCAAAATGGAAAAAACAAGTGATGGCATGAAATGACTTGATGAATATACTTACAGCAGTGAAGGACAAGTTTAACCATCAAAAGATTTTGAGCAAGGAGCCATCCCTAAAAAAGATTAGGTTCTTTTAAAAAATAAGGGCCTTTCTCTAAATTACATGGGTGTATGGTTCAAGGAAAAAGCTGTTTCAGGTGGGCCAATTTGGAGTGGTAAAACAGCATGAGACAGGTGGTTTTCCATTCTTCCCTGATCTAAATAGTTGCCATGCTATTTCAAATAGAACTTTGTAGAAAAGATTTTAGCAGAGAAGTAGCAAGAAATTAAGCATTCCTGCCATCTTGTCCTCATTATCCATTTCCATTTCAAGTCAGTCAAGTTTTGTATGGATTTATGCACAAGGCCCATTCAATTCGGCAAAGGGAGTTAGCTGTTAGTTTCTGATCCAGAATTTCAGTCTCAGCACTAGACTCTTCCATACAGCTTGCAAATTATATCCAAGGCTAACAAAAGCAAACACTTCCATAAAGCTCTAGCTGGAAAACCACATATGCATGTATTGGTTTTTTTTTTAATTTTTTTTTTCCAGGCAAATGCTTTGTACCTGATTGAGATTTTTGATGAGATGAGTTTTTTTCTCCCAAAGAAGCATCATAGGGGCCAGCATCTGGAGCCTGAAACATATAACTGTCATTCGGCAGAGAGTGGGTGCGGCCCACAGAAGTCTTCCCTACTCTCAGCAGATCCTGGTTTGATGAGAGAATCAGGGGGTCATTAATGGAAGGAAGATCAGTCTAAAAAAAGAGAAAGAGAGAAAGAGAATGTCACAGAAGTTGAAAAAATCATGTGTTTATTGGAACTGTGGCGACAACCACTGCAACAGACATGAGATGTGATGAGCATGCAATTTATTAGGCTGTACAACTTCTAGTATAACCAAATAAAATTGCACAAATGAGTTGACCAGGAAGCAATAATCCTACATTTTTACTATTACTAAAGCACCACACATAGAATGAACCACATTAAGAACAAAATATACAATACAGGGGAACAGAGAAACAACATTACAACAATAAACCATGACTATTTCAGGATTAATTGAACAAACATCATGCCTCAAGGCTTGGTTAACAATTGCATGCTTTGCAAAACTTTAGTCCTTTCAATGTGTAATACAAATCTTTTCAATCTCTTCCTGCTCAAAGGAAGCTTTTGCAGGAATCCGTTCATAATTCTAGTTAATTTTCTTAACAAAACAGGGAGCTACATTTGTCTATAGAATGCATATTCTGTTTGTGACCTTGATTTTGTATTGCTAAAAAAATGCCTGCATATACAAGCAGAATTACAAAGGAGCACTGATAATGTATTTTCAACAATAAGGAAAATACATTTTAAAATTTAAAAAAATCTAAATAATAAAAATGTACTGTTACAAAAGTCTCTGGTCTCATTCCAGTTTTCATAATAACTGAAAACTGATCTGTTAGAAAATCTTGTAATGATTTTCTAATCTAATTCATAGTGAAACAAAATATAAATAGCGTACATATTATGCAGTAGGTTTAACCAATAGTTTTTAATTTCTCTAATACATAGAACTAATTTAACTCTGGTTTCAATTAAGGATTTAGATATTAGATTCATCTATAGCTAATGATTCAGATAAACACAGTTAAATGCATTGTACACTACTACCAAGTCTTTTTTTTTAATTTCTTAAATTAGATGATATCCTAATTCAATTATAATCAGTTGAATTGCTATATCAATTATCTTTCCCTCCCTACTGCAGTGATATATTTCATTTCATGGCAAAAAGTGGGCTATGCCCAGACAATGAATATATGTGCAATTTGTGGAAATTCATTTGACAAGATAAAATTGACATTCATTATGGTTTGGATATATCTATACCAGCTGCTCCATCTGTTGTCTACATATAGTATTTTTTTTTAAAAAAACTTTTATTATCTTTGCTTTTCTGCATACATTTGCTCTTCTAACAATACTGTCAGCCTGAGCAGACACAGGTTTAATTCCAAATAGGTGTTTTATCACTTTGCTTTTCAGAACCATTCCTACTTTCCCCATGGTTTCCTTTGTCTTAGCAGAAATAGAAATCTGTTAAAATCTGTTAAGATAGGATAGATGGAATAGTTGCAGGTTGTCATTCGGTTTGGCAACTAGAATGTTCTTCTTTCTGAAAAACCTTTAAGATACCTAAGGATAGATGTACTACTCATTACTAATTTAAGACCCATTAATTTCAATAAGCCATGATATGATTTAGTCTGGATCCAACCCAATCTTTTAGAACTTATTGATTTAAAAAAAAAGAAAAGAAAAGAAAAGAATGCATCACATGTTCTTAGATATTTAACTTTGCTAAATTATAGAACTGTAAAATAATTGGATACTGTACAATTTGAAACAAGAGCGAAAGTTTCCATGGAGATTAGCAAATTAGTCAATATAAATAAACCGTTAATAATAAATACAACAAGCTCTTGGGTCTTGTTGGAGTAAGAATGACCTGATAGCTTAGATGAAAAGCAATACAGAATGTTTCCCATTGTTGTATTTAAACTTGGATCTTAATTAGTAGCAGTTTTATGAAGAACTCACTTTTTTACGACTAAATCATATGAGAAAACACAGTGGGATAAGGATTCAGATTAAGTCTAAATATTATAAGACACCCTAACATTTGCTAATTTAATAAACTGTGAAACACAGTTGGTGAAGTTATACCCATAGTTCCCGATGAAGAAATAAAACTCATTTTATATTTGTGATATATCTGAAACTGGCTTTTTTAAAAAAAGATGAATTTTGTAATATATCAAACTCTTCCAAAATATTTTAAAAATTAAAGGGACACATTTTAAAAACGTAGCTTTTCTCAATTGTATGATAGTGCTCAAAGGTTTTTTTACATTATGTAATAACATAAAAGCAATTCCAATTAAAGCAATTTGAATTATTAATATTGAAAATATGCATTCTTAAATAATATTTACATTTGTTTACAAGCTTCTAGAGTTTGTCTGAAGTAAGAGGCCGTGATAATTTTGCCAAGTGAATGGATTGACTTCTAATCTGATGGAAGTAATCTACGGGACTTTAGAGTTTGCCAGAGTCATAATCCTACTTTATGATTTATCTTGATAGACAGTAAAATGCTCCCCTTCATTTAGTATCTCATTTTGAATGGAAATTCACCATTTGAAAACTTTCACCAAAGCCTTCTAAGTCTTTTGCAAATGATACCATGAAGCATGATGGGAAATATTGTCACGGTTTAAAAGGGATATGTCCCATATAAGTAATAACTGTTATGGCAATCTACTAGAATGATAAGAGAATTCATCAACACAACACACAGCTTAAAGGTAGATATGTGAACAAGAGTAAAATAAGAATGGATCCACTTAATGCTGGGAAGGAGTTATGCCTGTTGTACAGCAGAAATAAAGCATTTGATTGCTATTAAGCAGCTAATAATATTTAATGTTTCAGGAGGAGATGGTTAAAGCAGGGCTCAAAATACTGGTAAACTATGTCTCACAATGTTTTAAAAAGCCATTCTTGATTAAAAACTTGAGAGTGTAAGTTGAGAAGACTGTAAAAGGCTTTGCCTGCCAAACGTCCTAGACACCTGTTTGTAGTACAGTTTGGATTCAAAAAATGGGATCATTATATCATGACATTTTCCACATATCTGTAAGCAATGCAATCACTTTAATGTTGCTTGATGTACTTTTCAAGAGAATCTGAATTTCTTAGTGGCTGATACCCATAATAAAGAGTACAAATACACCTCAGAGGTAATATTGAGGGTAATCCCAATGGAATAAATTTCTCTATGCTAATAAAAGGTTAAGAACTGCTCATCTGAAAATGCCATAGCTGTTATTACCCTCTTGATAACAGTATTTAGAACCCTGTAAACATCATAAAATACAGCAACCAGTGTATGTACATTGCTCTCCAGGGCATTAAGTAAGAGTGTGTTATTATCATCAGGTAAAGAGTCATCCGTCAGAGCTAAGGACCAGGAATTTTCAGAGAGAATATCTGACGTCAGAGACAAAGCCTCCATCTCAGCTAGAGGGATCTAAACAAGGGAGAGATGATCAAACATAAGAAACCAGGACACATATACATGTCTTTTGAGAAAAAGAAAGCTATTCCCACAATCATTATCCTTTAAACACGGAGGTGCTTCCCCTGCTATTAAGTGCATTTATGCCATGCTCATTATTGTGTAGCTAGGATCACCAGGAAAAGCAACTAAACTTTTTCCCCTCCCTTCTTCCCTTTTTTTCTAATTCTTTTAACCAGGCTTACAAATAAGCAAAATGGAAACCACAAATTACACTGATAATACTGTTGTTGAGGGATCAAAGAGCCGGCATCTCCGGAACGTTTAAAAACCATCCTAATTACATTTAAATGATACATTATTTTCAGAAATATAATTCTATAGCTCTGAATTTCAAAATACCAGGGCAAAACTATCTTTCTGGTAGTCACAAATGTTTTCAGGGTTTTTTTTGCTATAAAGAATTTATCAAACTGAGGAACAAGGAACTATACAATTAAATCTGATTCCACCTAAAAAGGCTATGATCCCTCATTTTTTGAACAAAAGGAACCCTGGGCTTTATCACAGGACTTGGCAACACAGAGCCTTTGGGTGTCAGCATAACTACTATTCCCCAGACTGTATCAAGTCTCTGGAATCTGAAAGAGTTGCCAATCCTTGCCTTCTGAAAGCTTTACTGTCCCAGGTTAAGTAGGACCATTGTAACGTAGCATAAGAACTCTTACCACTACACACTGGATCTAGTCTATGTATTTAAGTTTCAAGGGTTCAATGTAATCTTTTTAAAAATTTTATGTCACAAAAGCTAAACATCAGATAGGAGATCTAAAATGACTTAGCAATTATGATTTCATTGATTCTTTAATTTTATATACAACGGGTAGGTGAAATTAATACTGAAAACTGGAATTCATATACCGAGCACCGTGTTTTCTATGAAGAGTAATGTTTTTTTTCAAGCCCATTTTTGCCAGGAGACAGGCAATTTCAAGAAACAAACAAACAAATAAACAAAAATAAAGATGAACTCTCCATTCCAAGTCTCAAGGTCAAGGGGAGATAGATTACACACCCCTTTAATCACACTAACAGCATGGTTAAAGGCAGGACACATAGAGAACTACAGAAATGACCTTGGAGAAGGAATGTAGAAGTCAGCGAAACATGAACTAACCTAGGAAATGAAGAAAGGGTTAGAAAGAAACTTGAAGTGATTCTGCCTTGATTCTCTTCAGCATAAGAGGGAAGGAAGGGAAATACTGTCAGGCTTTCAAGATTGTTACTACCGTATATCCTATATCAATAAAGTGCTCCAGTTTATGTTTCCTGCCCTGATCTACCTTGAAGGTCTGAGTGAATATTCTTCAATTATTTCGTGCATATCTAATAAACCAATGTCTTAAATTTACTTGTTTATTATTTATATCTCACCTTTATTATTTTTTATAAACAATTCAAGGTAGTGAACACATCTAATACTCCTTCTATTTTCCCTACAACAAGAACCCTGTGAGGTAAATTGGTCTGAGAGTGACTGGCCCAAGGTCAGCCAGTTGATTTACATGGCTAAGGCAGGGCTAGAACTCAGTCTCCCAGTTTCTAGCCTGGTGCCTTAATCACTAAATCAAACTGGCTTTCTCTATATCTTATATCTCTTAAATTTTACTCCCATTGATATAAAAAAAATGCCTCCCAACAATTATTTGAAAAAAATAATGTTTCAAAATAGATTGTTTCAAGATTAGATTGGCCAGACTCTTAATTTATTTTATCAAAAAATTGAGGCACATATTTAAGTTTCAAGGTGTTTGATTTGAAGCACCATTTGATTCAATATTAGGCCAGAACTATAAGCTAAATTAGTTTCTTCTACTGTAGATTATTACACTATAAGAAAATATCTATATGAAAGTCCGATGTACCTCTCCAAATTGTATCTCCAACCCTAGTTTTCAAGAAGAAAGCAAGCAAAGATATATACTTGTTCCCATTACTTAATCTTTATATTACTTCTATTACTCAAGTTGAATAAAAATAGTAATATCTTCCATTATTCGTGAATTAGCCTGTGGCTATATAACTGACAATGCAGTGACTTTATCCTTATCCCAGTTGGACCTAAGGTAGAGTTTGCAATTAACAATGTACTATAACAAAGAAAAGTTAAATAACTATTACACGAAAACAAAAGATTCTTGGTAATCTTTACCAAGACATGTAGCAGATAAATATATAACTGGAAGATAAATAACCTCACCATTGAGCAAGTGAAAGATTTTAAACACGTAGAAGTTATCTTCCAAACCCTCTTTAATGTGGAAGAACCAAATGAACATGTGAAAAAAAACCCTCAATTTGCCCGCAGCAAAGGCAATAATTTTGTCCCTGAAGCAGTAAAAGCCTTTAAGGCAAAGGTACTAAGCCTGATGCTTTATGGTGCACACACAGCATTAGAAACAGTCCAGGCTAAATTTATAACAGTGATGTTTCACGTCCATTGCTGAATTCCAATGCTTTCCCAGATTGCAATTAGGTTTCTGATATAGAGGCATGTATGAGAACTTGTCAGCTAAAATACTGACTAAAAGTAAATTGCATAGAAGACTCTTATGCACCCTTAATTCTTATGGGCAAGTTCATTTCCCCTTGGAAAAATATAGTTATAGATTTAAATTACCATGGCTTTTCACTTCATTTTTAAAAATTCAACAAAGATAGAGCAGAATGACATCAAAAATAAATTCTGTGCACTTGAAACTAATCTACAGAGGCATAGAATTCTAGCACTGTACCATTATAAGCACCGTCTGTACAGGAGATTGTTTAAGATAGTTAATTGCTTTACTAATATTTTGTATGTTCAGCACACAATAGCTTTTTTACAAGTTATACTTTATGCCATGTCATCCACGATTCTGAACTGCAGGTACAATAATATCTTTCTCTAAGCCTGTCTGTATCCCTATTTGAAAAAAAATCTATAGTATGAATTCTGCATGTCTTGTACTGTTCCAGGTAGCAATTTTGGCTCTCTATATTAATACAGATGTAAACTGGTTGACTGGATTGACCGAACAGAGGAAAACCTTTGTTTCCTGTTAATTTCTCATTTCTCCGAAATATGTAAGAAAGTTACTGAATTTCACTCAATGATAATTGCTGTAAGGAGGATTTGGAGTCTAAGAATAGAATTGTTAACTCAAAATTACTATACTTTATAAAGGATTTCCTACAAATTCTGATTTGGTACTAAATGGACCTGAGATTGAGAACTAAGTACCACATCAATTTGAAGAAGACAGATTATCATGCTGTCATCAATAAAAATTAAAATAATAATTCTTTATTGTCACTTAGGACAAATATTTTGGAAATGGACAGTACAGAAGCTATCTTGAAAATTTCCTCTCAACTCCCCTCTGGCCCATGGAAAATAGCTAGATATAATGGTATATGAGAATGACCTTGGGAGATGAGGGAAAGAGATGCTGCCTAGCGAACAATCAGATAAAGAGGGTGGGGGCTGTAGCTGAATAAAGAGCAGAAAAAAGAAGAAAGGATTTGCCTAACTTATCAGGCAGTAAAAAGTAATGGTGGGAGAGCTGTACCTTTGGACTTGCAAGATTCTGTTAACGTAGCCTTACAATAAAGTAGAGTTAGCTGATCTTGTTATGTTTCCTCTCTGCTCTGTTTGGGTGGCTGACATTATCTTAAATTATTCTTGGAAATGAAGCTTCCAGACTGATATTAGTACTTGTTACTTCAGCTGATAAAAATGAAAGTTGATTTTGTGAGTATATTTCAGAGAAAAACTCCCTTGAACTATTATATTTATTCTCTACAGTGAAGGCCAATCTACTAGCACAGATATATGGAGCTGGGATCATATAGTCTCCACTACGTTGTAAATTGCTGCATCATAATAACTTTGCCTTATCATCAGGATCAAAAAATGTTATAATTTTATTGGAGAGGGAGTGGCCCAGCCATGGGGAGGAGTCAAGTGAGGATTTAGTCTGGAATCTTTACCTAGATTTAAGAGGGCAAGTTTTAATCCTGCTTGAAAGCCATTGAACTTTATCTAGTCTGGCCCAGGTGCAAACTACCAGTCTGCTGTGAAATAGGCACTTTCACATGTGGGTCTGGTTGTTCGCTCCTGACAAATGTTCTGTTATTTAGTGAGCTGACAAACGTTGAAAAGGCTAATAGTAGGAACTTTAGAGAGCAGGTTTGGTGTAGGATTAAGGCACCAGGCTAGAAACCTGGAGACTGTAAATTGTACTGCTGCCTTAGGCACAAAGCCAGCTAGGTGATCTTGGGCTAGTTATTTTTTCTCAGCTCTTGGAAGGAAGCTGAAGGAATCACTTTTGAAAAAACATTGCCGAAAAAACTGCAGGGACTTGTCTAAGCAGTCTCTGAGAATCGGACATGATTGAATGAGAAGAAAAGAAATCTTAACTCATGTTTAATTTAATCATTTAAATTAGTTGATTTCAGTAACTGGGAGTTGATAAAAAAGCTTTTTTTCTCACCTAGGAAAGAAGTACTCTTCTGTGATTATACCTTTTAGAATATCTGTATGCATCATTTAAGGGAAAATCTAAGACTTGCTTCAGGAATTTTATCCTTATCCATCTGCAAATTTAATTCAATGATCAATCAAACTATAATTAATATACCAAGGTATCTTTAATCAGAACTACTAGGAAATCTTACTGGCAGATTGATGTTTCATTAAGCAAACTAAATCTCTTTTCAGGAATAAATGATATGAATAAAATAAATACATGTTCTCAGCCAGTAGCTCACACATGGAAGGTGGGGAGAAATTATAAGAGAGGGATGGCATTTAAATGTGATCATTCTATTTCAGAGTTTTAATGATCCTTTAAAAAAAAATCTCAAAAATGATTGGAAATGATTGGAATCTGTGCTATCTGTTTTCAACATTTATGATCAAGGAGAGTTCTAAGGGCTACCAGAAAGAAAATTTAAGTATCATATGCCTGTCCCCACCCTTAAGAGAAACTTTGTTGGTGGTCTTACATAACACAACATATATAAATGCATATGAAATAAGAATGTTTTTTAAAAATAATATGTTTATCAGGACAATTGGATTTGCAAAGAATTATTGCAAATATTGCAGTTTCAAAAACTGCAATCAAGAAACTGGGTTAGTGGGAAAAACAGTGGGAAAAGGTTACAGCTGGAGCACTTCAGACAAGGACATTGAAACTTATCAGATTCTAATATATTGCTACAAAGGCTCCCCCAAAGCTTGTTGAATGAAGAAACAAAGTTTACAGCAATTTTGTAAACTCTCAGTACTATAGTAACACAGAGTCTCTATGTATTTTGGATGTATTTGCTTCACTGTATTTTAACAGGATGTTATTGCTTTACTGTAATTAGATTATTTTAGCTCAATCAGAATTGGATTTGAAAGAAGAAAGAAAAGAAGCTTCCTTTTGATACCGAAATTAAATATTAATTTAATATTTGAAATGTTAAGTTACATCAGCCCTTTTGTCCCAGTGAATGTACTGAACAAAGTGCCAAGAATCTCTATACATTTTCTTGGCCATTCCCACTTATCTGGATCTCCAGTTACAAGCAGGCCAGTTCTTCATTTGTTGACATGTAACACAACTTTCAGCTTAGATTCCATGCAGATGAATTGAAAAATCAACACCTTATCTCTACAGTTATAGAGAAGCTGTCCAGATCAATTCCAGACTAGTTTATTTTACAGGAAATTGCTTTTCATTGGATTCTAACCTCCAGACGCTGTATGATAGTGCTGCTTTTTCCCCTTTAAATTGCCATGTTCATGAAAATAGGAGGGAGAATGTAAAGGGGAACAAAGAAATCATTTCAGAGCTATATGTGGAATTCCTTTCCATTTTTTTTGGGGGGGGGGGGAAGGGGAGGAAGAAGGATCTGCCTATTAAGTTTAAATTCCATAGCTTTGTCCTATGATCATTTTCTAAAGATAGAAACAAATGGAGAATTCACTGGTCCTATATGTACATGCATTTTTTTAAAAAAACAAATAATTGCAATTAAACTGAAGAATCCCCTCCAAAGTACCACTAAGATGATACCATCTTTCTCTTCTGGACTGTTACGCAGAAATTGTTTTGCCCTCTGCAAAAAGAGACAAAAAGGCCACGCGTGGCACTTTGTATTTTTGCACTTTGCATGGAATAAAGGATCCAAGACATGCAGAAAGAAAGCAGTGGCGTGGTTTTTCGTTTACTAAATCCTTGGCTTGAGTTTAGTTATGGTTTCACCTCCATAGTAATGGGATTAAATCCTCCTGAATTCAGCAAGGTTTCTGACTGAACACTAATAAGACCAGGTTGAAAATAAGGCCTATTTTCAACAAGAAGAAATCCATTTGCCCACAGCTTTTATTTGACAGTTAGAAGGTTTACTCAGAAATAAGCAATACTGAATTGAATGGGAGAAACTTACAGGTGCATGCATACCAGATGGCATTCTTAGCTAAGTCTATTTGTTATCAAATAAGAAACCCTTTTGGAAATTAATAATATTAACCTGTTTCTCAGGGTTGTAAGTGTCAGTAGTTGGAAGGGCATAATGATGGCATACAGAGCCTGACAGGTTGTCCATCAGCTTCAACTCTCCTTCCAGAGATTCCTGGATCAGCAGTGATATGGTATCAAACAAGTGTCTTTCCTGGGAGGAGTGCCAAATAGCATGCAGAAGAATAGGCCAGGCCAAAGAGAGAGGAATGGAGGGGGGAGAGAAAAGGAGGGTTGGGGGAGGATAGAGAAAGAGAGAAAGAGAGAGACCATGTAGGAGACAGAAGGAGGAAGAAAAGAGAGACAGAAAAAATGTTTTCAGACAGAACAGTAGTTGTTGAAATGGCCAGGAAGAAAAGACAGGGACAGAGAAGGGAAAAACAACAGTGCAATAATACCATAGTCAGAATTTTTCTAAGACATTGCTACACACAAGACTGAAACTAAACACATGGTAAGGCCAGTGGGACACATTACATTCATCCAGAGCAGCGACTGGCAGCTATTTACCGATTGGCAGAAGTACGGCAGTTTTGCAGGGCTATCATACCAACATGACAAGGGACAAGTGCAGCAGAAATAAACAACAAATGTGCACAATTTCAAATGGAGGTGAGAATGGAAGCCAGCACGAAGCGTTGGCATCACGCAGTAGCATCACCGTAACCACTTGAGAGTAACATGGTTTTCAGAGGTGCTGGTGGCTTGCCGTATCTGTGACCTAAGTGCTCTCAATCTCTAAAAATCAGACCCTTGACTTAGCCTCTAAAGAATGAATGCAAGGCAAACTTTTGAAAACAGGAAGAGACTGAACAAACACTGGTTTTCCAGAACCACTATCTGCTGGTGCAGGCATGTAAATGCTTCCTCTTGGAAAATAACTACTATATACTCAGTTGTTGCAACAGTGAGCTATTCTTGCCTATGTCCTGCTTGAGCCAGGAATAATTATCTTGAAATACTGGCAAATAAATCTCCTATACGGCCAGTGAAATCCTTTTCTTATTTCCATTCCCAGATGTAGATATGGGCAGAACTTACCTGAATCTGGCTGACATTTGAGCAATGCAGAATGCAAAAAGAGACACCAAGTTGGTTTCAAAATCTAAATTAGAGATGTTTTCTGGTTTGGTGGCAATCTCTGTTCTTTTAGTTACAAGTAAAGGGTGCTTTACAAGAACTCTGTATAGACTTTTCTTTTCAACTCATCTGGTACAATAATTCCAAAGCATTTGGAGTTCAACGTTACTGCGTTATAGGATCTGCGGCCATGGGAGGAATTTTCAAATAAAAGACCTAAAAAGTCACTGGTAACAGGACTTCCTGCTCGAAATGCAGCCAAATGAATCATCTTTGTGTAACAATTGTGTGGGGATGCTGAGAAAAACAAGGGATTGGGGAGTTTATATGGCTCTAGTCCAGAAGAGGTGGGAGGAAATTTTAGAAAGACGAAATACAAATGGGAAATATTAGCATTAGTTATCAGAACTACATTTCATTGGTTCATGGTTTCCCCATTGACTTTGCTTGTCAGAAGGTCGCAAAAGGTCAGAAGGTTGCAAAAGGGGATTATATGACTCTGGGACACTGCAACCGACATAAATGTGAATCAGTTGTCAAGCATCCAAATGTAAATCATGTGACCATGGGGATGCTGCAATGGTCATAAGTGTAAAAAATGGTCACAAGTCACTTTTTTCAGTGCTGTTGTAACTTTGAACAGTCACTAAATGAACTGTTGTAAGTCGAGGATTACCTGTACTACGGAGAGGGCTCATGGGAACTTCAGTTTAGCTACCTGTGGAAGCTCCAAATATGGACTGTTAAATACAGTAATGTTTTACAATTGTTTTGTAGAAGTGGATATACAGTACCATTTGAACTCAGCCTTAAGCTATCTTCATGCTTCTCATAATTAAGATGGCGTAAGAACAATGGCTGCCTTTTGAATGGTTTTGAGGTAGTTCCTGCCACAAAGCCCATGCTACAATCAGAACTGAAAGTCTCTCAAATGGCAGAGCTTTAGGTCACTATCTAGTGAGCTGTCAAAGTCAAAAAGTCTAATCCATCTGAAATCCAAATGCTCCGGTTTAAATTATATACCCAGCATCGCTGAGTTCCCTTTGACTTTCCATGATAAGGATTTAATCTGAGGTTACCGAAATAATTCAGAGTTTATAATTAAGAGTTGTCATCCTATGCATGCTTGCTCTAAATCTAGAGAGATTTATTTTCTAATAACTGAAACCTTAAAATATTTGTATTGTGCACAGGATTCTGAAAGCCAAAGGATTATCGAAAAAAATATGATTCTTAATTTCCATTTGCAAGGCTCCTAATTTCAGAAATGTCTGAGATGTTGAGATTAATATACAGTGTAAAACTTCTGAAGTAACAGGAGAAGTAATAACTTAGCAGCAGTACTACTTTCTATGCAGGAAACAGCCAATGTGTATGATGCCATGAGTTCCCACAGCTATAACCTAATACAACAATGAATATAGTTTATGGAACATGCAAGCAAGGAAGCATGCTGATCACACGACTCTGCAGGATTATAATATAGGAACTGTATTCCTCTTTCACCAACCATTTCTTGGAATGCAGAGATTTTAATTAAAGGGACACTGGCAAGGAGAAAGAGTACTTTCATTAGCTATTGAAATGACACTCAAGAGTTTAAAGATATCATTGGCATAGTAATGCGGGCAAATATTACTATGAGACACCTTTCCTTCTGTGATAGGCTTTTATCAGGAAAAAGAATTGGCAGTTTTAGAGAGTTTTGAGAAATTCTAACCTTCTAGTTTTGATCAGACACAGTTAATAGCCTATTTGAATAATGAACAAAAAATATTACAGCCATTTGCAATGAGCAATATTTCTGCAGGTAATGAATTTATGATCGATTAATGAGGAGGAAAGACAATTTCCATATATGAAATAGGAGATTCCCCCACTCTACTGATATGGACTTGTTGGTGACTGTTGGAGCTACACTCATGTAAACAGTGGCTAAAAGTTTTAAACAATGAAACTGAATATTGCTCTGTAATGGTAAAAATCAGACACCTACTTGAATAATGAAACTGCATACCAGACATACAGATGCAACAGTGAGCAGGCACTCTTCTATACAGGTGCCTGCTCTCACCTACTACACAGATGCATGATTCCATTGAGCAGCCTTTTGAATTGCAAAGGCATCTTTGAGAAAAACCTTAGGGGCCTTTTCCTCCAGCACTGCCAGTAATGAAAGCTGTGTCTGAGATCTCAGAGCCTCTATTATAAATGAGCTGGTTAAGGGGCTGCAGAACACTCTTTGCAACCGATTAATAACTTTGCATGGACATCTAATATGTTTGGCCTGCTTTTGTTGCATAAGGCTTTTTTCTAGACACTTGGGAATTTTGCAGAGAAAAAGGAATACAACTCTCTGATAAATCACTGGAACCACTCAAACTTAGATTTGAGTGTATACGGTATGTTGCCAGAGACAAGTGAAGGCCACTCCTCACTTCACCCACCACCTGAGGTTCTCACCATAGGATGAACCACGGACAGCTGAGAATTCACTTTGATTTGCATGGGGTTGGCATATCCTCCAGGACTCTCAGGCCAGTCTCCTGTGTTGCCGCTTGTCCACATGAAAGAGTCAGAAGGTGGCTGCACACCCGGTGTGATTGTCTTCATTTCCATTTCCAACTCCAGCTCCAATTCTGCTTCTTCTTTAGCTTCCTTGTTGCTCTCCTCCAGGTGCTTCATCAGGACAGCAATCACCACATTCACCAGGACAAACTGGGCTGTCAGCACAAAAGAGACGAAGTAGATAGGCGAGATGACGGTGTTGTAACAGGTGGATTCCTCATCGCAGTCCCGCAATGTGTCCTGGGAGGGAACAGAGGGAAGTGAAGTGGAAATGGGTGTGGCTGAGAACTTCAGGCAACTAACTTGTTGGGATTGGCAGTCTATGCCACTCAGATTCTAGCTTCAAGCCTATATGGCCAGACCCCATGTGGAAGATGGCGAAGGAGTGTTGTCCATGTCAATCAGTTTCTATAGAATTTTAGGAACTTGACCACTGAAAAATCCTTCTACTCTTCTAGAATGTCTTATTTTTGATACGCTGGATGAAATCTTTGAAAAAGCTACCCTCCCACACACAGGCACAATACATTCAGAACTGCATAACATTCTGACATCCATAGATAATTCAGTGTATTAGCAATGGCTGCTTTCTTGCTTTGGCCATGACCGAAAGATTTCATGATTCCAGCAGAATAGGCCTAATCCACCAGAGCATTGGTAGGGGTGATTAGAGCCTGAGAAATGCCAATAACATCAATAATGTGCTGAGTTTGGTCATTTTGGCATTGTTTGAAAACATTTACCTAACTCAGAAACTAATTACTCTGGTTTTACTCATATTAAGCCTGTCGATTAGTTCTGGACAACTTTTTGGTGTCCTTATTTTAACTGAAATAAAATAGTAGGTTGGTACAAAACGACATTATGTATAGCCAGGAGTCTTTTAAAATTAGGTGCTTTAAAAAGTTTCAATACAAACAAGCCATGATGCCAAATCTCAGTTACAAATTACAAAAGGATTCTGAAAGCTGCAAATGTCAGTGAGAGCTATATGGTTCTGTGGGTTGCCTCTCCATGATCTTGATGATGTCACAATCACAATGTGATCCCTGATTGGGTAAGGCCTATTCCATGAATAATGCAAAAAAAGGGAAAGCTTAATCAAGAATCGGGGGTGGGGTGGGGTGGGTTAGGAACAATACCTATTGCTACAAAAATTAGAAGAAACAATTTGGATAAGTATATATAATTTGTTATTTACTTGTATATCCTGAATAATGCCGCAGTATCTAACATACTTAAAATTCAGAGAATGAAAATATTCAAAACAGTAGTTGTGTCTGTCTTTCAAGAGCCTGAAAATATATGTTGTGTTTTTCTACTCATTTTTTTTTTCTGATGGCAATTTTACCTTCATTATCCCATTCCAATTGTCTCCTGTGGATACACGGAAGAGTGTGAGGAAAGCCATTCCAAAGTTGCGAAATGTTGCATGCCTCCCTAAACCCTCGCAGGGATGAGTGTCATCACATTCTATGTGTGCAATAAAAAATATATATATATAAAGACGATTTAGTCATAAAGGTTTTTTTTTTTGTTACCATAAATAATTCTATAAGTTCAGGTGGCGCAGAAAACTTACCAAGATCCCCAAACAACTCCACTCCAAGAGCTGCAAATATGAAAAACAACAACATGAAGAGGAGACCTAGATTCCCCACCTGCAAAAAGATAAGAAACAAAGAGGAAAATACTCATTGAAGTTATACATCACCCAAGTAACTCTCACAATGAGGAATGTACATGCTATATTAGTCTCCCAAAGGTAGGGACATGCCACTTTCCAGATACTGCTGAATTAGTTTTGTCAGTAAACATGGCCCACAGTGAGGGATGCTGGGAACTGTAATTCATCAATATTTGGACATTATTAAGTTCCTGCACCTGAATATATCTCCTTTCCTTCTTTAGCTTTACTAAATCTCATCTGGTCACTAGTCTAATACTATGATTTCTTATGTGTGTGAACAAATACACATACTTTAAATTTAGATGTGCATAGTGTTGGTCAGGAGAGAACGACTTGCATTGAGAAAAAGGATTCTGAAATCTTTTCCTGATCCCCAAATGCCCAGCTGAATAAATAAACCAGTTTTAAATGTCAAGCGACTAGTCCACTGACTACAACTTGCTCCAGTAAAAAAAAAAAAAAAAAAGAAAGAAAGAAAGAAAGAAAGAAAGAAAGAAAGGAAAATATTTGAAAGTTTAAAAGCTGAGCGTATGTTTCTGCTCCATCAAGAGTTGTAGCTTTGGGATGTTGTGCACACTGCATGGTGCCTAAGCACAATATCAGATTACCCCCTGGCCCATGATGTAGCACTAACAAGAAATCTTGTCTTCTGCACCTGGTGCTTTTCAGATGCATTGGACTATGACACCACATGGCCACACTGCCTGGGAATTATGAGAATTAATACATCTGAAGGGAACCAGGATGAAGAGACTTGTTCAGGGTCTGGAAAATTAGCATTTCTGAGCTGTGGAATTGATCTTTGCTCTGAAGATCAGAAAAAAAAAAAAACCCAGGAAAACAAAAAGTAGCGGAGTGCTTACATTTTTAGACTTTCATTTCTATTCAAGTTTTTAAATTTCAAAACAGGTTTAATTTCACACCATTAAATGTGTGTGAATTGTACTCATACAGCAAGTGGTGTCATGAGACTTCAACTAATTAGCTTTAGAGATTGGAATCTTTTCATGGGAAAACAACATTCTCTTTTGAATTGGCGCTAATTTACACACACTGCCTCTTGCTCATGGATGGACAAACACAATACAATTTTCCTCCTCCATCCTATCCCCTCTATTTCATTAATGCCAGTTGCTTCTTACTTTTTCTTAACTCATTTTAAACAGATAGATGGTTTCTGAATTGGCACAATCCTAACTTCTTCGCTCTTCTTTTTTCTCACTGCATCAAGGTACTGATTTACTTTGGCGTATGTATGTACGGGCACAAATTGTAGGAGAAGGAAAGGCAGAACCTGAGGGGGGGGGAGGCAGAGTTAAAAGAGGGATCAGCCCAGAATCCCTATTTAGCCACAAGCAGATTTAACTACATAGGGATTCTAAGCTGATCCCTCTTTTAACTCCACCCAGAAGTTCTGCTACTCCTTCTCCTTCACAAAGAGCCTTGATAGTACAGTGGTTTAGTGCACCCTGTCATTAACACAGCTGCCTGCAATTTCTGTTGGTTCGAATCTCTCCAAGGCTCAAGGTTGACTCAGCCTTCCATCCTTTCTAAGGTAAGTGAAATGAGGACCCAGTTTGTGGGGGCAATAAGCTGACTTTGTATAAATATACAAAAGGATGAAGGCTATTGCTTAACGCATTGTAAGCCGCCCTGAGTCTCCGGAGAAGGGCGGCATATAAATCAAATTTAAAAAAAAAATAAAAAATAAAAAATGAATATACTTATATTGATACAATTTTCTTGAAAAGGCTAAATCTGTGATGATTAGCAAATGGATAACAAAACCGAGCAGGAGGCAAACTACACTGAAGAACATACTAGAAAAAGAAGAGAAGCTGAAGAATTCAGGGGAAAAGCAGTTGATTTCAGCCAATCCATAATAAAGTTCTAGCTTATTTATTTATTTATTTATTTATTTATTTATTTATTTATTTATTTATTTATTTATTTATTTATTTATTATTTATTTATTTATTTATTTATTTATTTATTTATTGGTTCGATTTATATGCCGCCCTTCTCCGGAGACTCAGGGTGGCTTACAATGCGTTAGCCTTCATACTTTTGTATATACCTGCTTAGTAGGGCTTTCGCCCCCCATAAGCAGTGTTCTTTTTTATACAAAGTCAGCTTAGTGCCCCCACAATCTGAGTCCTCATTTTACCTACCTTGAAAGGATGGAAGGCCGAGTCAACCTTGAGCCTGGTGAGATTTGAACTTGCAGTAATTGCAGGCAGCTGGTGCTACTTAACAGCACTTTAGTCTGCTGCGCCACCAAGGCCTTCAAGAAGACACCAATATAGAAAACTTGTACAGAATTATCTAAATTTCTAAGATAATTAGACAGTGAAGGAAACTTAATGGAAGCCTGGATGATTAGACTGAAAGGTTACCTGAGGCAGTGCTTGCATGACTGTATCCAGAAGAGCTCTCATCCCTACAGCCATCTTCAGCAATTTTAACACTACAGAAAAATGAAAGGTTTGTGATGTGATTGCCAAAATAATGATGCATGGGAAGGAAATGCAAATTTCAATGTTCACAATAATTACCCGAAGAATCGTGTCCTAACATCCTCCACTAAAAGTTAAGACAATGTGCAAGACAATGTTTTATGGAGTCTTCTTCAACCTAGAAAACTTTGAGCATGTTGGACTTCAGTTCCCAAACTTTGCATTGGGAAAGCTGTTCAGTGAGATATCCTATTATCAAAACATGGTGCCTAAAATGTATAAAAACTATGTCCTACACAGAGGTCCCAAGAAGGAAGTTCCAATTCTTTCACTCACTTCCTGTTGTAATGTTGGCGATGTCAACATTACAACAGGAATTGAAAGGGGGCCTTTCCTCCCCCCCCCCCGGCAACTACTGAGCAAAGAAAACCAGTTTTCAAAGGTCAGAAATTTATCTAATCTACAGTTTCGGAAAAATCATCTTTGATCTGAAGAGCTAAGTGGCCAAGTACATGCTCACTGATTTAAATGGCACCAAGACTGAGAAAGAAATCAAAGTTGTTTGTACTCTTTGATTCCAAATCTAGGACACAGCAATAGTGAGCTTGTGATCTTCCAAGCTAAGGACTTTATAGCCTAATGTCACCAGGCTCCACTTGTTCCATAATAAACTCCTTTAATACTTTGTTGCCTAGAGCAAACAACACCATGTATAATTAATAAATAACACCATTGAAATACAGTGGCAGAAATTAATCAGAGTAGTTGGGACTACTTTTTTAACTCATTACTATTTGTAATGTATGACACCCAATCAAGAGTTTACAGCTATAACAGTAAACCTGTTTTGATATGCTAGTCTAGGATTGGAAAGACCTAGATACAAATCCCTGCTCAGCGATGAAGGTCAGTGATCTTGGGTTGGTCAGTTTAACTATGTGCATAAAATGGGGGAAAGGGAGAACTTTGGGTGACAGCTTGAGAACACAGAAATGGAGGAAGCGCCTTCTGTTGAGAGAAATCACTGATTCATCTAGTTCCAGGGATGCAAGAGATCAAACTGACACCTTTTCCACGCAAAATAAGTATTTATTACTAGACAATCGGTTGGCTATAATGGAGCTATTAGCAATAGCAGTAACATGTAGACTTATATATAGTGCTTCACAGTCCTCTCTAAGCAGTTTATAAGAGTCAGCATATTGCCCCAACAATCTGGGTCCTCATTTTACCAACCTTGGAAGGATGGAAGGCTGAGTCAACCTTGAGCTGGTGAGACCTGAAATGCCTAACTGCCGGCATTCGTCAGTCAGCAGAATTAGCCTGCAGTACTGCATTCTAAACACCTCACCACCACAGCTCTTAGCTATTAACCTGACTAATAAGGCAAAATAATAGAGCAAGGTTAGCATTAGCTTTGTAGTGGATGCTTAAGCTGTATATATGCTATGTAGAAGACTCTAGTATGCCAGAAATGATCAGTTCTATTTGGCCAAAAGATTTATGGGTGCAGAGCCCCAGAAACAATGGGGGGGGGGAACTGACCTCTAGCAATCCTGAGGACCCTCATAATGCGGATAATGGTTGGGTTGATGGGCAGTGATGCATTCACCTCAATCTCTTCCAGCGTGATCCCCATGATGGACAAGAGAACAATTGCTAGGTCTAATTGATTCCATCTGAAGATGAGACAAAAATCAAATGGAAAAAATAGTTAAATTATTTGTTAGCAAAGGAAGGGGTTATATGACAAAGAATTCCAATCATTTCAGGCATTTATGCATTCATGAACTGACACTCCACCTTTAGCAGTTTGTGAGATGAAACAAATTAAACAAAAGATGTCTTATTAGGATACAAATTTAGTAAAGTCTGAATACACTGCTACCTGGAACGGAGAAGGCAAAAATGAATTAATCTGCAGGGCAACAGAAAGAATAAAAAGATAAATGTTGACTTCCTTTCCTTTAAATATTTTGCTCAAAGTATCATACATTTCTCTAAACGTTTTATTCAACTGAATTTAGTTTTTCCAAAATCTTTTTTAAAAAAGATTTGCCCTTTGTTTAATTGCTACTGTGGGTGGGTGGGGGCTATGTAAGGAAGATTTTCAAGGTTATATGGCAAAGATGTGGTTGAGGTACAAATGAAGAACACGATGCTCTTGATGAAGAAATATCACATTAATTCTATACGATCCAAGTTTATTCAATATACTCACTTTTTGTGTCTATATATGTGTGTCTGTGTCTGAGAGAGTTCTTCATAATTTAATCAGCTCACTAAAATAACGACAAATAACTAGCACTGAGAAACTCTCTGATTTGCTGCTACTGCTCTATAAGTAAATGCATTATTTGGGACTGCTGAACATATGGTGAGATATAATAATAATAAATTTATTTACGGTCACAGACCAAAATGCAAGCATAGCTACAGAAAAACATAGGAAAAAGAACATCACGAACAGCCGGCCACCGGAAGCCCCGGCCGAGAGGGACCACAGCACTCTCCTCTAATGGTTACGGCTCTTAGAAAAAAATTTGAGACCTGAGAGGTAGTGTATGAGGAGCCATCCCCTAAACAATACAAGGCCAAATCACTATCATTGGGTCCACAGAAATCTGTCTCTAAGATATGGGGAGATATGACAATGGCACTAACAGCTGACTGTTCAGCATGCTCATGAGCAAATTAGATCCAAGATCCCCATTTGGCACACATGGGCACATTTAGAATCGTGAGATCACGTTAGAAGCACAAAATGGCTACCATGGCAAACATGACCATCTTTCCCGAGTTTGCTCTTCACCGTCCCTTCTAATCTCCCCATATAGTAGCTGTCACCTCAGTTTGCCTTTGACTTTTTACTAAATAGGTAGGTGTGCCAAGCTGTAGTCTCCTTTCATTTCTTTAAAAATAATGCCTCAAGGATAAATGCATTTTTGGAAATAAAGATTGTGTCTGAGGCTGGTATTTTGCATTGCAGCATGCTAACTTCTCATTTGAAAAACATAAAAGAATAAAAGTACAAACTATAGGAAACAACAAGGGAGGAGCCAGCATGTTTCTGGTGCTTATGAGGGCTACAGTGACAACCCAAGTTATCAGTGTGATGGGAAGAAGATTGGTTCACATTATAGGTAGTCCTTGACTTATGACCACCATTGGTATTGGAACTTCAATATGGTCATTAAGCGAGTTGCACCTGATTTTATGACTTTTTTGCTGGGGTTCTTAAGCAAATCAATGCAGTCATTAAGTGATTCATGCAGTTGTTAAGCAAATCTGGTTTTTCACAATGACGTTGCTTGTTCGAAACTCCTGGGAAGGCTGCAAATGGTGATCACATGACCCCCAGATGCTGTAACCATTGTAAATACATGCCAGTTGCCAAGTGTCCAAATTTTGACCAGGGACCACTGGGACACTGTGATAGTCATAAGTGCGAGGATCAGTCCTCACTTTTTCAATGTCGTAATTTCAAACTGTTGTTAAACAAATGTTTGTAAGGTTGAGGACTACCTGTAATAAGAGAGTTACAGCTGCTGCAAATGTTGGTGTGAAGATGTGGTGGAGCAAAATCCACCAGTAAGACATGAGTTTAGGGACAACTACTGCATTATATGATTTTACCATAAAGAGTTTACCAAAACACTTACTCCTTCATAGAGGGAAGCAGAAATTAAGAAAAATGGACATCCATGTTCTTATGTACTTCTGTATAATTTAAACTGAATGGGCAGAGATGAAATATCAATACAAGGAGTTGGAAATACTTCTATACATCACAGCTAACTCAGCTAGTTTCAATAGGAAATAAACCTGGCATCTTTCTGAGTTTTGCCCATTTATTTTCCTATATTTTATTAAGTGATTAGTGCTTTAACTGCTAATGACTTAATAAAAAAATAGGGAAATAAATCTATTTACCAAACATGGTAAATAGATAGGTAAAATTAAACTTTCTAATATATAAACCAAGACTGATTCTAATATGATGAGGATCCACTTTAGAAAGATTTTGAGGTACAATTAAAAAGGCAGAAAATTACTATGTGGGTGTTCCTATTTTTCCAGAAGGTTTTCTCTTTTTTTAGCTGTCACAAGAAAAGATACTATTTATAAATTTAATTATTTTTTCTATTAATTAGCATATTAGTATTAAGATTGGCCCAATAATTCATCTTCATCCACATATTTAGACAACAGAAAGAGCTGTAACTGGAAATATTAGGAATGGCACTTTTTGAGGGAAAAAAACACACACACACAAAACACCTTGCAATGTTATTCTGAATCATTATTACCTATCTTGAAAGAACCGACGAAACCCAAACGCAATGAGCTTGAAAACTGATTCCATGACAAAGATGATTGTGAAAATGTAATTGCAGATCTTCAGAGCTTCCTCAAGAATCTGAAAGCAGAGAGACAAAATGGTAGATTACTGCATACGGTAAGGAGGATATTGGCAAATTTCATTTTCAGCTGAATCCATTCTATCCCCTGCCTTATAGGAAAAAGAGTGAACTGCTAAATTTAATTTAATTTTAATTTAATTTCCAATTTATATACCGCCCTTCTCCCTGAGGACTCAGGGCGGTGTACAGCCAAGATAAAAAACATAGAATACAAATATTAAAACATTTAAAAATATATATAGATTTGGGCCGAAAGTTAAGAATCACAAACTAATTAAAAAATTTAAAAATTTCTTCTAAGCCAACCCGGCTTGCTGGAAAAGATGGGTTTTCAGGGAACGACGGAAGGCATTGAGGTCATGGATTCTCCTTATCTCCGGGGGCAACTGATTCCAGAGAGTGGGAGCCCCCACAGAGAAGGCCCTCCCCCTGGGGGCTACCAGCCTACATTGTTTGGCTGATGGCACCCTGAGGAGGCCCTCTCTGTGGGAGCGCACGGGTCGATGGGAGGTCGTTGGTAGCAGCAGGCGGTCTCGGAGATAAATGAAGAGAAGCCTGTAAATGTAAACCTATCAGACTCCTGGATAGTGTGAGCTTTTGAAATGCTGCTGTCATTCCAGGTAGAGAGAGGATAAGGGCAAAAGTCTAACTCTCAATGCTTTATTGGAAAGTTGACAACAGCAACAAGCTCGGGACCTAAATATCATCAGGACTGCCTACATTCATTGGGTTTTGCCCATGCAAAAGAACTGGAAGAGTGGACTCTCTTCCCATCCTTCATTTAAGAGAATGTCGCTTGTAGGGATCCCTGAGAACAGCATCCCCACTTATTCCCTGTGTGAACTCTAAAGAAGTGGGGATTCTTCTGAGCAGGCTGCTCTCTGGGATCTCTGCAGGTGACATATTCTTAAATAAAGGATAAGAAAAGAGTCCAAATAGCATCCTTTTCCCTTCCCCCCAAATTAGACCAGATCCTTCCTTGTTAATAGCCCTGAAAACTATTAAGACCTGGCTATTCCAAAAATAGTGAGGAACTGTTGGGCAGAGAGAGGCCCTCTGCTACAAGATTTGTCCATGTAAGTTTATCTCTTTGGAACAAAGTGTCTTGCAATTGTCAGTTGTTGGTTTACCTTGCCCTTTCTTTTGTCATTCTGACGTACTCTTATTAATTGCCTTACTGGAGTGGGTTTTATGGTCTGTTTTTGTGGATTAGACTGGCATATAAATCCAAGCATAAGCAAGCAAACAAACAATTTAGGCTGGACAAATAACAATTCCCTTCGCCTTAGTTCTCCAAAAGACAGATCTATTACTAATATATCAGCGCTGCCTTTTATAAAATATTGTTACCAAGAATGTATTGGTGAGGAGAGACTTTTGGGAGATAAAGTCCTAATTGTCAAATGAAAGAATTTCATGAATATTTAATCCTAATTACAAATTTAGACAGAAAAGGTAGGTTATTATGGGAAGAAAATACCATGTAGTCATTAGAGGGAAAAGATCTGTACAGGAAGTCGTTGATTTATGACCATAATTAGAACTGGAATTTCTGTCGCTAAGTGATGTGATTATAAAGCGCAATATCATGTGACAACATAACTGAGCAATGGCATTCTTGGCACTCCTTGTTGCTATCGTTAACCAACTTCCACTGATCATTAGCTGAGGATCCACCCCAAGCCAAGCCATTCCAGGCTTGGCACTCTCCTAGCCTCAAGCCTCAATAGCATAAGGACTGTCTCCAATTCAACTTTCCCACATATCTATCTACCCCCCTATTTCTGCTCTTTTGACCATTCTGCACCCTATCTTATGGGGCAGCAAGCCATGCCATGGAGGCTGCTTGCCATGTTGTGATTCAAAGGCTTCTTGGCATGATATGGCTCAAAGACTGCAAGAAGTCACTGAGCTGCAGTGTAGTGGAAGCCTTTCATAGCATTAAACCATCAGGATTATCTGTAGATAAAATATAGAAAAAAAAAATAAAGCATCATGGAAATAGAGGTAAGTATCCCAATTCAAGTTTTTAATCTTCCTTGCAGTCATGATGCTTATTTTAAGAAGAGGATATTTGGAATGGTGGAAGATTTTGCAGTTTGCTTGTGAGCAGAATAGCTGAAAAGTGTGGGATTCCATCTAAATTCACAGCTAGGATGTAGCCTTTATGGAGGCCTAGCCAAATTTCAATTCTAAAACTTTTGGAATTAATCATTCTACAGATTAAAATATTTTCTTTTATGGCAGGATAAGATTCCTCTTGGTGAGTTTCTTTTCTTTTTTTTAATTTACAAAACTAAAAATATTAAAGGTTAAATATTTGGCAAAAATTCTTAACAAGAGAAGATTTAACAAAGTTTAAAATGGACAAAGGGAATAGTTATAATTAAAAAAAATAATTATTTTATGAAAGTGTATTGGAATAACTGTAACTGAATTAGGCAACTGAACCAGAACTTCCATGGGAAATTTTTTTTTTTACTTATTACTGCATTTTTCTTAAGACTGCAGACAGTTTGTGGAAATTACAAATCAGGATAAATGTAACATGAGTAGACTCTTTGCATGATTGTAACCATAAAGATATTGATGTTTGACTGCAAGTATAGAATTAAAGACACAGGAAGATAAAAGAAGAAGAAAAGGAGGGAGAGTTTGCCTTCCTTCCTTCCCTTGAGATACTTTCACTTTTGGATTGCAACATGAGAACTCAGAAAGAAGGTAGAGAGAGAAGGAGAGCATCATTAGAACAGCCTGAAGAGAAAGCAATTAATTTTTTTTTTTTTGACCAAGTTGGCAATAAATTGACTGAATTACTTGAGACTACAGTTACAACTTTGGAGGAAAAGAATGGATAAAAGATTTATAAAGATGAAATAGGAGATGAAGAATAAGTTAAAAAGAAGGAAATCTCTATAAAGTAAGTATCTGGAAATATAAAACAAGTTATGATAGAGTAGAAATTATGGATCATGTCAGAAGTTATTGACAAAATTGAAGAGAGAACTGTATAATTTGGCTCCATTAGAATTCAGAGAGAAATAATTTTGTCTGAAATTTAGAGCTATTCCAGAGAATTCTGATGAAAATATTAGAGAAAAAATTATACAAGTTTTGACAAATTTTAGATTGAGGAGAGGAAGACACAGAGGCAGAGATAAAGTTTACAGACTGTTGTGGGAAAAAAGGCATGGGACTTTGTTTTTATATATGATAATGGCAGTAATTTTTTATATGCACGGAAATGGAAAATTTCAACATTACCCAACTGCTTGTACAAGATGAACCAGCCACAGAGATCGCACATTCCCATATTTTCTCATCATATTAGACTTTTAAGTAATGTTGAGTTCCCATCTCTACTTCACCTTTGTTTACCTATGGCATTTGTTCCTCCTCAAAGCCATAAGAAATAAAAATAACTCCGGTACACAAATTGGCAGCCATTTCCATCTAACTGTCATAAGTAAGTGATTTGGAAGCCGTTGTTCTTATAATTTGAATGTACAATTTTAAATGGAAGAGTGCTTCTGCTAATGGAGCAGGGAGTAGCTGCTCAGCCAAAAAGCTGAATCATCGCAGCAGGAAGGAAGAGAGGCCCTTAGTTTTCTGTCCTGCTGAAAAATAAATCGTTGAGACTACAAGAACAGGTTGGACTGTTATTATGTGCAATCGTGGAGTTAAGTGAGGTTAAAGATTTCAGGATTCTGAAATCACTTTGCTTATATTAGTCCAATCATATTCCAGAAACAGCCTTGGATATTATTAATTCCCACCACCACCAAAACCCTTAGGGCAAAATGGTGTATTCTCTTAGCACAGTACAGTCATACTCCAGCATTTTAGCTTCTACACTCTATTGACTCTGTTCTTTCTTACTTAGTCTCTATTTCTGCCTCCAAGAACATAAGATCTTCAATATGTACTATTGCGTATGTGTTTGTTTAAGTAGGGTGTACACACATCCACACTCACACCTGTACATATAGTTCCAGGGCTCCTGTGATATCTCATTTGCATTTCTGCTTCAAAGCCAAACTAAATTAACTTCTGGCTGGATTGCCAAAATTTTAAAATGGCAGAAGAATTTTGAAATTTGAGAGGCTGAGCTCCTTAGGGGAGAGGATTGGTTTCCCCAACCTCCTTCCAACTTCCCAATCTCCCTTTTTTCCCATTCTTTCATCCCACTAGCTCGCAAACTGTCCTAGTGTCCTCGTATTAAGTTTTGGGATGGGCTGTCAGATATATTATGGTGTTTTTTGTTTTTCCTTCATCCCAAAAACACAAGTGTGGCAATGCAAAGACAGAGGTCAAGCCACTTTTGGTAATTTTTCAGCTAGTTGGAGGAGAAGGGGCTGCATGGCATTGCTAACAATTATGCTAAAGGTTCTTGTGACCTGAGATCTGAGGGTCTGATGTGAGACTGGGTGAAGGAAATGTGTTGGTGCAAAAGTGTCGAGAGGTTATCATGAGTGTTACAAGTCTTTTTTTTTTACACATCTTATTCCATTTAATCCCCATGGTTGTATTTGTGTGATTAGATGTATTACATTTATAGTGGATTTGGAACTGAGTTGTGTATGATGGAAAGGTCAAAATCTCTGAAAAACTGGCTTCTTCCAGTTTTCCGGTGAAAGATTCATTATCAGGCTAATTCTGATAGTCTGAATTGAGAAGAGAAGAAGTTGAGGCTTGTTGTGGCCATTTTCTATATTCTAAAATTGAAAATGCTTTTCACATACAGACAGCCATAAATTAAATACAAGAGGATAAAAATTTGGCAGTGTTAGTCATCATCAGACAAATATAGATTGTTGCAATAGTGAAGAATATACTGTATGTATTTCGGAGTTTGCCTGGTTCTTGATGTTGTCTGCACTTGGTGTTTTGTTTTTTTTCTTGCAGGCATTTCATTAACATGTTACCTGGTCTGATAATGAGTCATCTCTAAGAAGAAAAATAAGCTTAGAGAGCCCTAAACCCCTACAGAACTAAGTAGATTAACACATCTTTTGCCTTAAATTTCACAATGTGGACAAAAACTTCAAAAGAATTGAATGCATCCTTCTGTATGTAGTTCTCCATAATGACACAGCATTCGGACATATAAGCGCTAAAGCTACCAGATATCGTGTGATTAAGAAGCAGAAAACTGGCTTTACTTGATGAGTGTCTTGAGAGGAAACAGCATTCTGAATGTGTTAAAAAGTACCGAAATGTACTGCTTCCTTGGGAAACATTTGTCTTAAGCACTACGTTTGGCACAACCAATGTTCAGAATCTTGACTGCTTCTATCTTAGCAGCAATTAAAATCAAAGGAATAAATTCTGTGATTCAGCAAATACAGAATACAGAAACTGGCCCCCACCCTGGTCATTGGAACTGTGATAGCCATCTGGTTGGATGTTTAATCTGGATTCCTGTTCAGAGAAAAGGAGTTGACTCAGTGACCTAAACGGCACCTTCCAACTCCCATAAGCTTACAAAAGGAGATCTTTAGAATTTCCCACTGAGATTTATCCATCAAGGAGATTTGAGATGTAAACCCAACAAGGCTTATTACCTGCGTTTTTAATCTTTATTTAATTTTTCAACATATTTATTCACTCATTTTTTAAAGTAACAGATTATTTAGATATTTGAAAACCTGAGCAGTTAATGGAAAGAAGGCTGTTAATACTGAAAAGTTTTGGGACTGAAAGAAATTACACAGAATGTTCAACTTTCAGGATTATTTTATACGCAATGAAAGCCTTCGTGGAAAGCAACCCTTGTACCTATTGTAACTCATTCTTTCATTTAGTTTGTAATATACGAAACATATTGCATGTCCCTAACCCAGAGAAACCATGCTCCCTAGATGTTTCCCTGACCCCATATGAATGCAGCTTATTTGATCTTCATGGATTTGGCTATGAATTGATGTCATCTGCAAATACTGTATAATATAACTCTTGGAAAAAAGATCAAAATATATTTAAAAGTGCAGATATGATTTTGTGTGTGTGTGTGCGTGTGTGTGTGTGTGTGTGAGAGAGAGAGAGAGAGAGAGAGAATGAATATGTAGGATTTGTGAAAGTATGTATATTAAAGTATTCAGGTCAATCATATTTGACTAAGATTCCATGGACAGTATGTACTTAAATAAGGAACTGAGGGTCTGATCCTCATTGCCATCCAAGTGAAGAAAGTGAAGATCTCTCCATCAACTTAGTGTGGTAATGAATTCACTACTAATTGTTCTATTTTAATTAACAGAGGTGCAACTCTAATTCCGTCTAGCAATGCAATGATGCTAATATCCACCATTGACCAATACTCTTCTATCCTACCTTGGGCTGGCGGTAATGCTCCATGGCCATGGTGATGACATTGAGGCCAATCACACCTGTGATAAATAAATCCAGATAATGGGTGGTGCACATTTGGTGAATCAGAAGTCGGAAGCGAGAATAATCAGAGTAGTATGGTTTACACTGCGCTTCTGAAAAGGAAAAAAAGTAAAGAAGCAGTTCAGAAAACAATCCCTTTTTCTCAAGGCCAGGTTCAGCACTGGCTTTCAGATTCATTCAAGTAAGATTTCCCCCTCCCACAGGAGTGGGGTAGGGCAAATGTGTTTACAAACTACTGTAATTAATGCACAGCAAGGCATTCATATATCTGTATGAGCAATTCCAATAACACATGCACAACAGCCAGGCTTCTGTGACTAGATGTAAGGTGAGTGAAGAATAGATTCATTTCAGGTTTCAAAATAATTTTAGAAACAGATTACATTTTCTTTTTAATTGCCGTAGAAGGAAAAATAAAAATCTACCAGACTTGGAAGCATGTGACCTATCTATTATACATAATAATAGCAGCTTGAAGCATACTAGCATGCAATATTGAAAACCGTAAAAATCTTGGGAAAATTCTTGGGATCAGAGTTTGGGGCAATTTGGAGACAATACATGAAACCTTTTGAAAATAGTAGAGGATAATAATCTTGCATGTAGAGTTCATTCATGACATATTTAAGGTAGAAATGCTATGATGGAATGCTTGCATATCTGTGATGTACATCTTCTGTTCTATAATGTCCAGATAACCTGGAACCTTGTCAAGCTTGTCCTTTACAGTATAGCCAAGAACTTAGTGCACTTAAGACAGTGAACAGATAAAAGGATACTATGTGGAGTAGCATTTTACAGTAAAATACTGAAACTTAAAAGGGATAAGGAGATACACATTTGTAAAATATCTGAAAGTAAAAAAAAACACACCTCACAGAGCATTTCAAAGTACATGCTTAAGCAGTAGAGAAAAAAAATGGAAACACCTTGTTCTCGATTTCAGGAAAATTTTCAGTTTATGAAAAAAAAAATGTATGTGGATTGCTTAGAATTAAATGATCTTCTGTTTAAGTATGATTGCTAAAATGCAGCCGTTCCAGTTAATCTCTGGTGTTTGGCTGCATCAGGGATGACACTTTCTCTTTAGACCCTGAATGTTCCAACAGATAAACTCATTATACATCTAATCTCTAACGAGGAAATGTCAAGTCTATAATTCAGGGCAATTTTCAAAGTGGCATTATAATGCAACATTAAATGAAAAGGACTGTCTTGAAGATGTCAAAGATAACATTATGCCTGCGATTAAACGATCAACTGGCTATGAACGTGACTGAGCCAAGGGAATTGAATGGTATGGTATTTAGCAACGCTGAGCAAATATAAGAATTCACTTGGGGAATGGAGAAGTATGGTATTTTTTATTATAAAGAAAAGCTAAATTCAGTTAGCAGTTTTGCATGTAGAGGTCATCTAGTTTATCTCCTAGGTACTGGTACTAGGTACTGAAATGTTGATGTTCTGATGGGACTCACTGGTCCTTTCGCATGGTAGAAGGATAGTCTTGTTTCTGCCTGCAAACCTCAAGTAAATCATAGCTCCACATATAAAGATCCCTCCACATAAACGATTTATGTTATCTTTCCACCTTATTTGATACAAAAGAATCAGAAGTGCATGATACTTGTGAAGTTGTCAGGAATCATCACATTATGTCAGAAATAATAGCACAAATCTTTTTTTTCCTGAGTAAAATGATTGTTTAGATATGTAAGGGGCTGAGTATAGGGTTATTTTTGCAGGCAGGAATGACATATCTCTTACTTGCATATATCTTACTTGCTGAAGAGAAAAAAAATCTTCTTGAGACTCTACTTATTTGGAATTGAAGAAGAAAAGTGTTGCACTGTATTCTGTGAGTTTTCTTCAAATGACCCTAAATATTTGCACCAGTTTTTCAAAATAAGACACAACAGAGACAACCTGTTGCTAGTCTATATGCTGTCTGATCCTGAATGCCATGTTATAATATGGAAATTGAGACATATTTAGTTGAATTTGAATGCTCAATACATTTCTAAAAAGAACAACAAAAAATCTAGACAGGTTGGTAGCTGGCTAAATCACAACTTTCATCAGAACTGTAACATTCTGCATAAATATCCATAAAAACAGAGATATCTCAATGGCATTATGCAAAACTCTGAAAAGGAAATTAACTAAAATGTCTGAATAAAATTAAGTTATGAACTGGGGCCCTGGCTATGAACCAAGTTATAATTTCAAAGAGAAGCCCTATTCTAATTTGCTGGTCTCTTATTGTTCAATGCTTATCCATAATTCACAGTCAGGCAAGGGAAAAAAATGTCACAATTTCTGTCTTTTCTTTGGGACAATTTATTTATGAATAATTGCACTGGCATCCAAGGGTTCAGCTATGACTGGCAGATTAATTCCAAACAATAACAAAAGAGGCTGTTAATATATAGCAGGGATTTATACCGAGATTGCAAATGTTACCTGCATAGCAACAAAGCATGTGGTAGCATAATCTTATAAGCAGGGTTGCTCATTTCCCATTCCTTATGCTGTGGGTGAAGACAGACTTTGTATTTAAATAAAAGCATAGGGAGGTTATTCACCTGCAGTGTGAATTCAGTTCACAGGTTACACAACACACACACACACACACACACACACACACACACACAGAGAGAGAGATCGAGATCTGGGATTCAATATATATATTATATGCTGAATCCCAGATCGCTATCAGCCTTGCCTCTCCCATTTGCCTCCTCAGGTGACAAATTCGCTTTGTTTTCTTTTCTTTCTCCTTCTCACCCCCCCCCCCCCCAAAATGAAGCGTGTCTTTTAATCTGTTTTTCCATTCACTTTTTATGCATTAAAAAAAAGGAAAAAGTTTAGAAACACTTGCAAAACAGTTCTGAACAATGTATATCAATGATAGCTTAGGCACTGGCAATTGAGACTGATCCTGCTAGCTTTGCGTTTTTCCTTTGATACCCAGGGAAGATTGGGGTATTAATTCTCCAGATTTGGAGGGGGAAAAGGTACTTTTAAATGATAAAAAAGCCCTCCTGCATATTCCAACAGTCCCCTTCTCCTCCAGCACTTTGTTTAGTCTGTCTTCACCGTGATTTGTAACTAATATCCTACCCTGTGATTCAAGGACATTCATTATTATCTGTTTTTTAAAAGGTTACAATTAAAATTATTTTGATAAATTTGTAAAGCCGTAGCTTATTAAGGCTTCTGCATCTGCCAATAATGTTATTAGTATGGTATTTAGTCAGCCCTGCTTCTAAATCTTGCTAACCATTAGCTTTGTCATATTTTGCATTCCAATCATGCATATTAGTAGAAATTATACCTTTTACCTTGCAAAGAACCACACATAGTAACACCATGCTTCTTGTGGGTTTTAAATTAACAGCTCCTGATTTTAGGTGGGCAGGGAATCTTATTTCCAAATACCAATATTATTTCTTTTTAGGAGATATAAAGAAGCCAGATTTATGGGTATTTGTAAATATTGGTACTTAGACACCTTTTAGATATCTTAAATCCATGCCCCCCTTTCGAAACAGCATTGTTTGTACCTGTACATATATATCTTGGGAAATACAGACACCTGTTCAAATTACGAATCACACCAAATAACACAATATCACAAATACTGCTACAATACATTGGGATTAAGGATGACAGGATGCTGCAATTAGTCTGGAAGATTCTAGAAAAATTGAGATAGCATCCTGTCACTGAGAAACTAGTGGGATATGTGTATGTTTATATGTGTGTGGGTACAGGAGAGAAAAGGAAGGAAAGAAGATAAAATGATTGAGTAAGAACATGCATCAACTAGGAGATATCCGCCAAAAAGCCCACAGTAAACACCAGATATTGGCAAATGATCAAAACAGGTTTTAAATCAAGCTGCTATATTATGGCCCAGAGGAAAGGGAGTGGACATGCATTGATTTAAACTCATCCTGATTCCGTCAAAATGTAGAATCAGAACAAAGCTGCTTTTCCTATAAATAGCAAAGTATCTGTCCTGTAAACATTTACCTGCAGTTGGTTTTCAGATATCTATTCATGTTACTAGCAGGTAATTTACCTGCTCAAATCATGTGGAGAACTATATCTCAATTCCCACCTCTCTCTCAATGCTTACTATTTTTTATTTAATGTTCACACCAGAGAGAAATGTTAAAATGTGATCATATTATCAATGATATATGTCCGTGCTACTACTACCTTAGCCTCCTTGTGACTGGAATATTTATGAATTAAACAAATTTATATGGCCATCCAACTCACACATAGCACCAGTGGGAAAGCACTCTTTTATTCATTATATAGCCTGAAGCCAGGAAAACTTACTCTTCTTCTTTTTCTTCCCCACAAATTTTCTAGAATGATGCTGTGAAGAGATCTGGTGTGGCAGCTGTAACCAGCTGTCTAATAGCATTGGCATTTATGTATCATTTTGAATGGCACCTGAAGTGGCTGGTTGCTTAATGTTTCACAGGCAGGGAGTTGAATGCTCCCTCAAGCTTTCATAGAATGGAGGAGAGGTCACAGGGAAGCAATATCACTAAGCAGCTGGATTTACAAACTGTCCAGGGAATATTAAATGGAAGGTGATGTGCATGGAAGGAATGTTGACATTTAAAGAAGTAGATTTATTAGTCATTTTAGTGAATGACATTTGAAAAAAAAGCAAAGTGGAAAATGGTTAAATTATTCCCATTGAGATTTTTTAGTTATAAGAGGCAGCATCTTCCCAAAAATGAAATATCCACTCCAAACCAGCAATCAGCACAAAGAGATTATGCAAATATAAAACATACTTTCCCACAGGGTACAACTTGTAAAATGCAAAAGCAAAAATAGCCAACCTGCATTTTCACATACAAATTATTCATTTGAGTATGGAAAGTTTGCACAAGGTGATGTAGCATTCCTTGTTTCCTTGCAACACGCACACGTTTAGATGCTGTCTATTCACAATAATAAGCACTGTAGATTACGTATGATAACACTAATACCAGCAAAGAAAACACCAAGTACTTGCTTTGAAAACAATACATACAAAAGCCAAGAATTATGAGATTATTTCTGAGCCTGCTGTGAAGAATGGCCCTGTTTGAACCCAACACATTCAAAACATAATGAAACACTCAAATATATACCTAAAAATAACAATGATTATTTAACCACACTGAAATTGCACATCTATGAGATGTTCTCCCAATATCCCAATATCTATCCAAAAGGAGACCCAAAATTAGCCCATACAGAGAATATAGGTACACAAACACACTGAAATGAAATGTAGGAAAAGGTAATGTTAAGGAGATTTAGGATTCAGTAAAACAAACTGGGTCAATTTTAATTAAGTCAAAATATATGGATAAATATCTCCTTGCTTATTCTTTTTCATTGTTTTATTTTTAAACACAATCTTATGTGTTCTCTTAGAGCTGCATTTCAGATGAACTTGGCACATCAGGTACAGTGATATAGGACTTGAAGAGGCACTGTGCCCATTTAGCTGCCAGCACCATCAAGTAATTGACCAACCTGAAAAATGTTCCCTGCTAATTGGTTCTAGGCTGCTCAGCTCATTTGTCAAATTCATGTCATAAATCTTGGCTTTCCAAAGGTGTAAATCCTGAGAGTGTCTTCTTCTCATTTAGAGCTGACAAGATGTTCAGCTATGATAAAGAAGGCCTTGCCATATTTATTTTATTGTTATGTTTATCTGAACTGTTATTTGCTTTGCTGTCGTTTGTTTGTTATTGTTTTAATTGTTTTAAATTGCATATTAGATGTTGTAAGCCACCCAATTTCTTTTGGAGTGGGAGGCTGTAGTTCATCAAAATAATAAATTACTACTCATGGTTGTCCTTCTTTGTCTGGATTAGTTCATAAAACTAACACTCGCTATGTCAACTGGATTCTAAGACAAGGCCTCAAAAATGGACCAGGAAGATAAATTCTTTCCTATGTTCTGCTCAAGGCAGCAGAGTGCTCACGCTAGTAAATTTCAATAGTGCCATTGACTACTTCCCAATTTTCTTCCTTGATACTCAACTGCATTATTATCTATTTCTGCCACACCTTTTCATGTAGCCATTAAGGTAAACTCCACAGCAGAGCATGTGGTTGCTGGTTTCTGCACTTGTAAAATCCTCTTAAGAAATTTGGGGATTTGCTTTATTTTTAGGGTGGTGGTGGTGGTGGGGAATTGTATCTTTCCACTGGCACCAAATTCTGATTTGAGAAATTTTTTGCAACAAAAATGGCAAGAAATTGTTAGTAAATTTATATGGAGTGGGGAAAAATATTAAATTTAAAAAAATTACAAGATTCAAAAGATAGAGGTTTCTTTCTCTTCTAAATTTCAAACTATATTACAGAGCAAGCTGTTTTGTCATGATTAAGAGATGGGCTTTGGTTTTAAGAACCCACCCAGTTTAGGAGTTGGTGCCCAGGGAGATTTAACAGAACTTACTTTCTAAAGTGTGGAGACTGCAACCGGTCCAGCGTCACCCTCTTTCTATTGCTATCCAATGGGATCATTTTACACTCTCCCTGTCTGAATTCCTTCTCCAAATGTGTTGGGTAGGAGACAACTGGGGCTGTAAGGCAGGGCAGGGCTCCAGTTGCTCCCTCCCTCCATTGCCAGAGGGAAGAAATTTACCTCATAAGTATGGCCACCCCAGTTAGCATCCCTGCTTAGACATCCAGATTGTAGTCCGTCTACCCATCTTTATTTCAGTACATGGACTGGAACTGAGAAATTAGTCAGCAAACAGTCTATGGATCCTTCCTCTATATAAAATGTCATATTATGCAATAAGAGTATGAAGCTTTTTATTATAACTATGATACATGTGGCTTTGGTAATACCATCCAGCTTCCGCACAGTCTTTCTTCTCATGCCTTACACATATTCCATGTACAGATATGATCCTTGCAGCTTCAGAGATAATGAAGAGGACTGATGGTTACAAGGTAAATCAAATTTACCTTAAACTAAACTGAATATAAGGTATACCCAAGATATCTATAGGAAAAGGCAGTTAGGCCTGATGCAATTAGAAGTAGAGTGATTACATTAACTCCTTCCATGCTGGATTTATTCTATTGCTATGCTAGAAGAATTTAAGCAAATATAAACTGTTTTCTTCTAATGTGAAAGACCACAGGGTTCAGAAATGCGAAAAGGGAGTCTTCAGTGGTTAGTCTGGTGATAGCCTTTCTTATGGGCAATGGGATTCTCTTCTAGATTCTTTAGGAGAAGGAATCATTTAAATTTCCTTAAATTTTGGCAAGAGGGGGAAATGAGAACTGTGTTTCTTTTTCTTTTTCTCTCTCTGCTTCTCTCCAAAGTCCAGCAGAAAAAAAGGGGAACATGCAGAGAACCTGGAGGAAAAGCATGGATACTGCAAGCTATAAACAATAATTATTTAGGAGAGCCTGTCGGATCCATAGTTTTTGTATAAAGGGCCAAGCTGTTTAAAGGTAGAACATTAGAAGGCTGAGTGGCACAGATAGAATAGCTCTAAAGTAGATGACACAGATATCATCCAAAAATCTCTTTCTGAAAGCAGCAAAAGAGGACAATGTTTACGATGAGAAATAAAATTATTTGAAAACCAAGACAACATATAAAGATCCCAAATTAATTGTGTCAGTGATAGGTCAAGCCTGCAGATGTTTACACCAAAACAAAGCATGCAGAGTAGAGAGTGAGCAAAGAAAGACCTTCCACTACACACAGTCTAGCGAGATGGCTCAAAGAACCCATGGCCAGCCGTTAAGTCACACAGCACGAAAAGTCACGTGAGACAAAGACGGCAAGGACATCCCAGTACCTGGCACTGCACTGGCTGAGCTGTCCATTAATACATCATCCAGCATTAGATCTAGAAGAACGAAAGGTCATTAAATCACCTGAGAGGACAGGAGGCAAACCCTTCATCCCACTTCCAGCATTCAGCACTATTATGGCAAAGCAAACCAAGACCCCAATGGCTAAGGCACTTCCTATGAGATATCTAGTAGAGTTTAGAAGAAAGCATTGTGCAAATGCTGGAACACAATTCTACCTCATGGAAACAGCAAGATATTTTTTTCTGTTCAATGACCCAGCACATCTTATAAACTGAACATATTATGGATTATCCTTTATATGGTGCCTTAGTTGGCCTCATTCAGTCTGTGCCAACCCTTCTGGAAGATGCCCATCTCAGGAGGCCTATACTAGATGGTCAGAATGCACCCTTCTCTTTCTCCATTCCTGCCCCCACATCACTGCAACCTCATTACTACTGGCTACCTTGCTACTCAGATTAAAATATTCAAGATTGCTTTTGTGAGTGTGTATGAATTAATCATATTAATTCTGTTAGATATTAAGGATACAAATAGGGCTTTAAAAATTATTTAGAGTAATGCAACTTGAAGATTTTTTTTACTTTTCTGAAGCAGATATTCCCTCTTTCTATCAGTTAGCAGAATGCAAATTTTTATCTGGATCCTGAATCTACATCCAAAGTACTGGAAAATTATACATCAGTATACATAATTTTTCCAAATTTTGTGAAGCACTTTACAACTCAAGAGAGAAAGCAAGAGAGATCTGTGCAAAAATCCAGATATTAGGAAAAGGTGTGCACCTAAAATCATTATATTAAAGATCATTATTTCCAAATATTTTGTGCATTAAGATATGTACAAAAATGCATGTGAAACTTTTACATATGCAAATTTTATGTACCCTTCATTGCAAACAAATTCAGAAAAGAGACCAGATAAAGTTATGGATGGAAAAATAGGATTATGAACATAAAGAAATTTGATAATTTGTCTACTTTGAGTGATACTTGGGGATGGTATATCTTTTTAATTGGGTGTTCATATGAGGTGCTTTCATTCCAGTAATACAAGCCGTGGAAACACAGAATACCTTTATCTTTGCATGATTACGAGCCTTGGAATTAATAATATGTGGCATAGGACAAAAATAATTTTCTCCGCTGTGAGATAATGGTTAGCAACTACTGTTAGGGGAAAAAATCTTTCACAAACTAATAGAATTTTTTAGGAATCTGTAAATCAGAGTAGAAGAGGTTTACATAAATAGGAGCAGCATTTTATTTGGTAGTGTTTATATGGAAGTTCCCTACAAAATTACTGGCTAGATTCCCAAAAGAACTACATTAGGGTAAACCATGTGTGGCCCTTAAGTTCCTTGCTGGGATCCCTCAGAGCCTTTTCTGACCAAGAAAGCTGAAAACTTCCCATACAGAAGTGGGCAGCACATGAAAAAGATGAGTAAGCTATACAGTATAATAGGTATGTCACACTAATGTAAACTGAAATATCCCCATGTGACACATATGTATGTGATGTGAGCTTTGCAAATTTGGAACCTTTGGCCCCTGTAAAAGGTTATGTGACCCTCGACTATTAAATGATGGTCATTCTTAAAGTAAGCCATGATTTGGACAGTGTCTATTTTGCTGTTCATAAAAGGAGTTTATGACTTTATTAAGAAAGAAGAAAATGTGCCTCGCTGATTTATGTATGATGTTAAAATGTAAGGTACATTACCATTCTGGTTTTTTTTGCAAAATGCCACTAGATTGTGAAAGAGTTTTCCTTAAAATGAATTATTCCTCTTGATGTGAAATTATTTTTTTTAAAAAAATATTAATGGATAATGAAAAGCCATATGATTCAAAAAGCTTTCAATAAGGCTGTGTTGGGAGAAAAACAATTATATGTTCACCACATTTGTTATAGCTTTTTCTAATGAGACTCATTAATGAGAATCATAATTGTTAGGTTTACAAATGGGGACTGTAGTTTTGTTACAGTTTATATTAAATTCCTTTACTGATTAAATTGAACTATGTAATATTGATTCTGTTCACACATTAATACTATGTAAACAGTAAACCAAGATTTTTCAAAAACTATGATTTCTTAACCTATAATGACCTAGTTTGCATACAGCATATCACTCATAATAAGTGGGGTAGCAAATCATGTTGAGGCAAAAGGTAACAAACCATGTTGTAGCTAACCATTATATATGAACCCACCATTATATTTATTACCTTTAAGTATAGTTTTATTCTTCCAATTTAGCTTATCAAGAGTTTATTTACAATAATATGTAGTTAGATCATTTAATGTCCTGTATTATTAAGTCTATAAGTAGAACTATTGTTAAATATTACTGATAACATGAGTGCAGATATTATTATAGTATTATAAAAATAAGAACTGTAAATAATTATCTCAATAATGGAATAATCATTCTTAAATCTGTAATTCATTTGCCTGCTTTAGCTCTAGTTGCATTTTTCAATGTGGGCTAACACCCTAGAGTTAATTATTATGATTTATAAAAGTTATTTCTGGACTGCTTCTATTTTTGTCCTTAGATACTTCCATGTAATTCCTGAAACTTTAACTCTGGGTTTTCAGGGGAACAGCAAGGTTATACCACTCATGCAACATCAGATGACTGGAAACATTACATTTTGTATATTTCTGCCTTCTGAGGAAAAAGAGCATGGTTGAAGGCCTGAGCTTAGGCAGGCCAAAGCAATTTAGAGGAAGGTTACACAATAAGCAATTAACAGGAAAATGACTTTTCTGGCAGAAAGAAAAGGCAGGTAAGGCAAGGCAGTGTTTCTCAACCTGGGCAGCTTGAAGATGTGTTGATTTCAACTCAAGAAGGCAACTAAAGCTAAAGCAGACAAATGCTGGCTGGGGAATTCTGGGAGTTGAAGTCCATATGTTTTAAAGTTGCCAAGATTGCATGGAGGTAAGGGAAGCTAAGGTAAGATACATTGTACAGTGGGGCAATATATCGAATTTTAAATAAGGATTCACTGAGAAACTAAAGGCAGATTATAAGGGCGGAGGAAAAAGTAGGTTTTTAACAATGCAGAATAAAATGGCATGCCAGATACAGCCTTTTTTATGCCAAAACCTGCCAGAGGAACAATTCTGTGGAATATTTCAAAAGTATTCAGAACTTTCATTCCTCACAGGATTTCCACCCCCCAGAAAATTTAACAATTCTTAAAATGGCCCATTAAAAAAAATAGCAAAAACTTGCCTCTGGGAAAACAAAGTGATTGCTGGTAGAGTTGGATAACATAAGGAAGAAGATTATGTTTTCTTTATGCAATAAATAATAATAATAATAATAATAATAATAATAATAATAATAATAATAATAATAATAATAATAATTTTTTAAAAAAATCCAAAGATTTGGTGTATATTATGCCCTGTACTACATTTATAATGTAAATAGAAATTAAGATGTGCAGAATTATGAAAGCAGAAACCCAGTTTCAAGGTGTTTTTTTTACTGACATGATATATGATTAAGACCAGTGGTAAAATCCAAATTTTTTTTACTACTGGTTCTGTGGGCATGGTTTGGTGGGCGTGGTGTGGCTTGGTGGGCATGGCAGGGAAAAGATACTGCAAAATCTCCATTCTCACCCCACTTCAGGGGAAGGATACTTCAAAATCCCCATTCCCTCCCCACTCCTGGGGGAAGGATATTGTAAAACCTCCATTCCCATCCCACGCTGGGGCCAGCCAGAGGTGGCATTTGCCAGTTCTCTGAACTGCTCAAAAATTCTGCTACCTGTTCTCCAGAACCTGTCAGAACCTGCTGGATATCACCCCTGATTAAGACAGTCTGCAACTAGCTTTTTCACTTTTGCATAATACATGCATTCTAAACCCGAATCCCAAGGATTTTAGCAGAGGAAGTCAATGTATGGCTTTAATATTAAAGAAATTGATAACCCTTAGGTTAGCTTTATACATTTCTTGATACATAGGTCAACACACTTGTGTCCTGTTAGTTGTGAAAAGATATCTGGAGCACCTCATAGCATCTTAGTGTATAACAGATCTTTCTTCTTTTAAGACATGAAGTTTCATAAAACTCAACATAAGGAACCAGAGTGCTGGTATGACTTAGCTTTGAACGTTCAGTCTGGAATCCTTATATTTGAATAAAGAGAGTTAAAATTCAAGGTTTAGAAACGGCTTTATCATACGATAAAGAAGGATTAGATGTGATTAATTTGTTTATGGCCTTATTAATTAGTATTGAAACAAGCAGATAGAAAGCAAAGCAAAGTAGAAATAGGAGGTAAAACAATTGTATTAAAACCAAAGAGAAATTCCCATAGATATATTGATGCTTCTCTAAAAAGGATATAATAAAAGTAAAAATGAGAAAAAAGTTTCAGAACATATTAAGATGACTGTAACACGAAACACCATGAATAGACACATGGAATGGTAACATGACAATAGACGCCTGGAAAAATAGAAAACATGCAAAATGAAGGAGAGTTCCTCTGACCTGTGACCTCTGACCTGATCATTACCTCCTGCTTTTCCAATTAAATAAAAACTGAAGTAAGAAAGACAACATGTGAAGTTTCTCAGATTTCACAAGTCTAATGCGGTCATCAAAAGTTCTAAGCTTTATTCTACAGTAAATAGCTTAATAAGTTTGAGTTTCAGTAGATTTACTCCAAATTGGTTAATTTCATTTGGTTAATTTCTTATTTTGACATTTTTTTTAAAAGAAAAAGAATCTGTATTTCTCAAGTAAGTGCATTATATTTCCAAGCAATTCTAATACAAAATGGCTTTATTATTACATCCTTGAAAATTCTATATTTTGTCAGTCCATATTAGCCAAAAAAAAATAGCAAAAGTGATTTCATTTTGACATTACAAGTCTGTAATAAACCAAATAGTGAAACTAACTATCAGCAACAGTGCAGAATGCGCCTAAAATAATTGGCCCATTCTGGAACTGTTGGTCTTTGCATTCAGCACTATTTGGATAAAGCTATGCTTTTATGTAATGGAAAAAATATATTTAAATTACTGTAGTGCGTTTTAAACTGCCCAGCATATTAAAATAATTGCAAATCATGCAGCTGTTGATGTATTTCTATTGGTTTTTGCTTAGCCTGTACCAGCGCTATATTTCTTCATGCAAATTTTGTAGCTGGACATGCTTATGAGGGGGATCTAGGTTTCAAATGCTAGGCAGGGAATAGGGGAGACTGTCAAAGGTCAAGCAGGACTCAGAAAGATGAGGAAAGACTACCGACCAGCCATCTGTTTCTCCTTACTCCTTCTCTTTTTCTCCAGGCGTTTGAGTCTCTTCTCTTCCCGTCTCTTGGCTTCTTCTTCTTCCTGATGCTGACGACATTTATGGAAATTCTCCACCACGACTCCCACAAACATGTTGAGCACAAAGAAGGCAACTATCAGCAGGAAGGAGATAAAGTAGAGGAGCATCCAAGGATTATAGTTCATGACTGGCTATAAAATAAAGGGAGAAGCCATTACACTCTATCAGGATTAGAATTTAATACTGTTCATGATAAATTTAGGAACTCTAAATATTTGTATTTCACAATATTTGAAAGAGTAATCTCCAAAGCAAACACACCTATTCCTTGGGCTTCTGGCAATGTTGTACCAAAACACCTACCTGTTGGTCTACTCCTACAGCATCCAATCCATCGTACATTATGTCCACCCACCCGTCTTTAGATGCCAGAACAAATAAAGACATTAAAGCCTAGAAAAACAAAAGGAAACAAAGCATTTTAGCTTAGAGGGAAGACAATATAATATATATCATATTCTACCTGCCTCTTGACTCATGTTTGAATTTGTACTTTTTTTGTTTTTCAACCTAGTTGATAATAATAAGCCAAAGCTTCTTACCAGGAAAAATGGTATTGAGTATTCACAAGAAGGGTTATTCCAACAAACAGGAACAACCTTACTTTTAACCTCCATCAATTTTTACTTAACCTTTATCATACTGCTGAAATATGATTTCCTGGGGTAATAGTAAATTTATTTATTTAGAAGATTTCTATGGCCACCAGTGATTCTCAGTGACTCTGGGTGGCTTACAAAGAATAAAAACCCAATATAAAAGAATAAAAAACTCCCTGGTGACAATACACAATCAATCAAGCCACTTGATGGGCTCCATCCCACGCTGAGTTCTTCAGGCCATTGCCAAAACCAGGCCTTCAGGGCCTTATGAAAGTATGTCAAGGGGTGGGGGGGATGGGATGGGGACGGACAGAACAGTCTAATCTCTGCAGGGATATTATTCCAAAGGGAAGGAGCTACCACAGAGAACACCCTTCTTCTGGGCCTGTCAGTTGTACCTCCTTAGGAGATGGGACCTGCAACATGCCTTGCCTCCCCACTCTAGTGGGTTGGGTGGATATAACAGGAAGAGATGGTCCCTTAGATCAGGGGTCTCCAAACCTTGGCAACTTTAAGACTTGTGGACGTCAACTCCCAGAATTTCTCAGCCAGCTTTGGACTTCAACTCCCTTTGCTGGCTGAGAAATTCTATGGTCCCAAGCCATGAAGGGCTTTAAAGGTGACAACCAACTTCTTGAATTGCACCCGGAAGCAAATTGGCAGCCAATGTAGCTCCCACAGGAGAGCTGACACATGTGCACACCTGAGGCTACACAAAACCATGTGGGTCACTGCATTTTGAACCAATTGGTGCTTCTGGATGCTTTTCAAGAGCAGCCCCATGTAGAGCGCATTGCAATAGTCAAGATGGGACTGAGATAGTAGATGTGCGGGGTTCATGGTTTCAGTCTCCTGAGTCTGAAGTTTTCTTCATGCTAGATATGAGTTTGATTACACTATTGTGCAGTCATTAAATGTCTAAAGAGTGTGGGCTGGTCTTAATTGTGATAGGAATGTATACCAAGTGAGGGTCTTTAAATGTAGACAGTACGACTAGGAAGTGCTGTAGATGATTTGCTATGGTGGCTGCAATATATACAAGGTTATTTCACATCTGCTTTGAATCGAAGCAAATAAGGGAGCACTGCAGCAGATTAACCTTCCATCAGTACCTGGCCAAGATTATCAAAATTATACTTGTGCCGGATCCATTTATAGTTGGCTTCTGCACAGTCTGACCTGTTGGTAATGTTCCTTGTGTCTTCCCCTTGGCAGACAAAAAACTTCCCCTTGAACAGCTGTGAAAAAGGAGAGAATACTCGGTCACTGAAATAATATGGGGAGGTCTTTTTCTGTAGACTTCCACAGTGTACCATTTGCAAATGTCTGATTTTTAAGCTCTTCCCACAGAGAGGCCCATCTGCATCTCACTTGAGCTTTTGGCATTAGCCCAAAGCTTTTAGCCATCCAATTTTATGGAAGGAATACTGTAGCACTGCTGTTTTTAAGATGCTGCTATTCTTGATTTATACAGGTTTTGCTATATAATTACAGCATTATACATTCTATATTTTGCTGGTTTTCAAAAACATAGTAATGATTTAGTATGAGCCCATCCTATTTCACTAAAAGGTAGCGTTAAAATACTTACAATAAATGAACAAAGCGAATTTTTCAGTAAAGAGGTCATGGCTGAACCTTTCTTAGCTTGGAATCCCCTTAAAAATGACCAAATCTTAGCTCTTGCACAAGTCTGCATAGCTTTACAAAACAAGTTGTACAATGCTCTTGTAGGGTGAGGTTTTCAGATTGAAATACGACAAATATATTTGAAAACAGGGCATTATCTGAAAACTCCAATCAATGCAAAGATTGGTATTCTGTAAAGTTTTTCAAGAATATTATCCCTTTGCCAATAGAGCTTTGGCATTCTGTTAAATAACCATCTGAGTGCGACACAATGCTAGAATACATATACTTTCATCTTACTTATTACAAGTATTTATCCCATATCTTGCCTTGGAATTACCTTCTATGCCAGTGATGGCTAACCTTTTCTGGACTGAGTGCCCAAAGCGCAGGCGCCTAAACCCCCAAACTGCAATGCACATGCAGGCCCTGCACATGTGCCCTGCCCCCATGATTGTGCATGCGCCTCCTGTATGTACCCTGCCCCCTGTGCATGTGTGCATGCCTCCTTGAATGCCCCCCTCCCTATGCATGCACCCTCCCAAGCCCCCCGCATATGCACAGCAGAGACCTGAAGATTAGCTGGCTGGTGGGAGGTGCGTGGGCATGTGCAGCAGAGCTGAACTGGGGCGACGGCTCACGTGCCCACAGAGAGGGCGCTGCATGCCATCTCTGGCACTTGTGCAATAGGTTCGCCATCACGGCTCTATGCTAATTTATGTTCCAGGTGAAATTTGCAGTTCAGCCTTAATGGATACTTTAACACAAATAAGCATAAAGACTGGTACTGGTGATGGGAGCGACGTGGCGCTCCCATGTGACCCCCCTCCTGCGCGAGCTGCACTGGCTCCCAGTGGTCTTCTGGGTGCGCTTCAAGGTTTTGGTTACTACCTTCAGAGCGCTCCATGGCTCAGGACCAGGGTACTTACGAGACCGCCTTCTGCCACCAATAGCCTCTCACCCACCAGTTCGCACTCATAGAGAGGGGCTCCTCAGGGTGCCGTCGGCCCCCAGGGGGAAAGCCTTCTCTGTGGGGGCACCTACCATCTGGAACGAGCTCCCCCCGGAGATACGGAGGATCCAAGATTTATGCACTTTCCGCCGCACCCTAAAAACGTTTTTATTCCAATAGGCTGGTCTGGCCTAACTCTCCCTTTTAAATTGGGTTTTAAATGTTTTACATGAATTGGATGTTTTTAAATTTGTTTTTGAGCCCAAATTATTTAATCTATTTTTAATAGCTTTTAACTTTTGTAGGTTATTTGTATTTTTATCTTGGCTGTTCACCGCCCTGAGTACCCTGGGAGTAGGGCGGTATATAAATATGATAATAAAATAAAATAAAATAAATAAAGACAATCCATAGTTGGCTAGAGGCAGTGGGTAAGATGGTTCTTAAAGACTTGGGTACCCCTCCCCCTTTTTAATGATTATATTTTTCCAGTGGTCAACTATCTACCCTGGGAGCTGCCAAGCAGGACATGAGGGCACTAGCAGTCTCCTGCTCTTGCCTCTTAGCAATTGGTACTGTCTTAAAAACTGGTGCTAAAACATAGCTTTCATGATCAGTAGCAGCTAAAAAGCTTATTATCTCTTCTTTGGTCTGTAAGAATGGTAGAAACTGTATGTCAATGGACTTATTAGTATAGCTGTGAAGGCCACCAGGGAAGTAATAAGAGACTAGGTTTATAGATGGTGGTGTGCACATTCTTGAGGGAGAAGCATTTATCTCTCAACTTGAAAGAGGCAATGGTGTGCCTTCTTCTTAAGATATGTCCTGACCCAGCTATTTTATACAACTATTCCCTGGCTCTAACTTTATATTTTTAGACAGTACACTATAGGGAAGGTTTTGAAAGGTGGTCAGCATAAAGCTATAGATTATTTAGACCTTTGTTAATCAGGATTCATGCCTGACTCTGGGATGGAAATCAGAATGTTCGCCCTGTTGGATGATCTTCAGCAGGACTGGGATGGAGCATGTGGCTAGATCTTTTCTGAATCCCTTGGTAGCTTTCATTGCCTTCAAATATGCTATCCTTCTGGACCAACTGAGACGACTAGGAATGGGAGATACTGTGTTGAAATAGTCTCCTCCTTTTCCCCCTAAGTGTTTTATTTTATTTAGTGATAGTGAGGGGACAGGTTGAACTTTCAGCTACTCCAGAGTGGGTTCCCAGAGGGCTCAGCCCTCTTCTACTTTTTAGTAGGAAATATGAAACTGCTAGAAAAAGTCATCTGGGTTTGGATCATCCCCACCCTGTTGGGCTTCCAAACAAGGTGCAAAGACGAGGCTCTTCAGGAAATCATTAGGGACGATGGAGATTTATCTGTCAACCTTAGATGGCACAGTTAGCAAACATATTTGTTAGATTATAATGGTTTTAATCTTGTTGTTGCTTAATGTAAACTGCTCAGAAATAATAGGAACTGAGTGGCATAGAAACTATAGTAAATGAATATAACATGATCTATTCAAGGTCAACCCTCCCCCAATTTTTTAGGGGAACTTCATTTCAACTATTGTCAGAAAAATCCTGGAATTTACTTTTCTTAAAGCAAAAATATTTACATTTTGCCTCTCCTTAGATTTATGGTATATTACAAAGCACTTAATAAAACCTTTAAGACAGCCACACTGTATGTCCTTTAAAAAATGTAGACGTTAATTCACTAAGAACCGCAAGGAGATTAAAGTGGAAATTAAATTCATGAGTTCAGCTATCAAAACCTGTTCAGACAAATGGAACTTAAGATTCTTTTTTCTCCCAAAATTTCAGCAAGGGGAAGAACTGATGCGCCACTTCCAAAAGGAGAGATTAAAGCCTCAACCATATTACTGATGAAGCTGTGATTTGCATAGCTGTTGTTATGACTGCTACCAGGAGAGAAGCGACACAAGGCAAGCTAGCTGAACAACAGCCATGTATAAAGAGAGTGGCTTCCTTTTTAAACTGGAGTTTAATCCTACTTAAATAAACATGATGTAATGGCTGCTAGGTTAAATAAGAGACAAGAGTTCACATCTGAAAAAGTGACACAGAAGGGAGAGTTTTGAAAAGTGCTGCTTCTCCTACTTGAGCAGAGACCTCAGCTGAAATTCTTCATACAGATAGCAGAGAAGGCATTGACATCCCTTTGTGTTGAAACAAGCCAAACAACCCTTAAGACTTGATTTCAACAATGTCAGATGTGATTATCAACCAGGAGAAAACTATAAAAATCCCAGGGGATTAATTGTGTCACATATTCAATGGCAAACATGAAGTGGCAGAGCATGACAGCTATTATGATAGATGGAACAGAGTGGCCTGTATTAGCCTAAACTGAGATGCCTTCACTTTTTTTTATCGAGTGACAGCAGGTCCTAGCATGGTCATGCCTTGTTTCCCTATGGCAAGGCACTATTCTCACCAGCTTTTAAAATATCACCTCTTTATCTGAACTCTAGAATAAATGTCAAACCTGTGAGCAGTCCAAATAATAGGGATCATCACACAGATTGACAGATCTCACATAGGGTGGCATTTTATTTTACCTAGGGGAAGTAACTGGGTGGTAGCCGCATAGCAATCATCAACAGTGAGTGAGTTCTCCTAGCTTAATCATAGTTGGGCACTAATTCTACTTTCTTAATTAAACTCTTTCGGACCAAACCAAACAGCAAACTCCTTCAAAACAAAACGAACTAACCAGATTCTTATCATAGTGTCTATGACAATAATTTGCTGTTGTTTAGTCTACAGCAATGGAAGATAAGACAGAACCCAGGAATCAACATATTTGAAAAGAGTTCCAAACAAGGAATAGAATATCCAATAGACAATTCTTGTGTTTGGGAAGTGGGACTGATTGATTGATTGACTGATTACATGTTATCAAGATTGTGCCAACTCTTTAAGATCACGTCAGTAGACTTTCTCCAGAGAAAGTCCTCTGTCCTCTGATTCTCACCTTTCTGGTTTCCTAATGGTACATCCCTTGCCATTATAATAAAGTTCCTCCTCCTTGCTGATGATCATTCTTCCACCTTCCACCATTGTGAAATTCTCAAGGGATTTGAGTCTTTACATAATGTGTCCAAAATATGATAACTTGTCCCTTGTTTGAGAACATTAGATTAACTTGTTCAACCATTTGTTTATCTCCAAAGTCTTCTCCAACACCAGAGTTCAAAAACATGAATATTCTTTCTTCTATCTTGTGTTTTCAAAGTTCAATTTTTGCTTTCATAGTATATTACCAGAAGACTTGAAGGACCAGGCTTAGGACCAATTCTCCTGTAGAAAATCTATGTGATCACTAAAAGTTGACACCAGTTTGATGGCAGTTAATCAAACGTCCATGTTATTATCAATTTTAAGGTCGGTTGTTGTATACGTTGTCATTAGTTTGATCTTGTGATTGAAATGTTCAATGCCAGCACACTTCAATTTGCTAATGCCTAAAATGTCAATAGGTAGAACTTTTTGTCTTTTACTATGCTGAGTTATTCTGCGTTCATGCTATGAAACATTCTATGTTTCCACTGTAATTTTCTCTTTGCAGCTCATTTTTTTCCCCATTGCATCAGCAATTAAATATCCAGAAGGCTTTATAATCTGGCCGTGTCATATATACCATTGTTACTTCAAAGGACCCTCAAGTCTTCCTAAGTAACAAGTTGAGTATCATCTGACCTGATGGGTATACCATCTGCCACTATATTATCAATCATTTTATATGATCTATCTATGTTGTTTTCTTGGTAAAATATAGGACTGCTTTACCTTTCCCTGCACTGTTTGAAATAATGCCTTTTGCCGTTGTTGTTAAAGTGATCATTCAACATGTTCCCATATTGCTGCTTCCCTTCATAGGCAAGCTTTAACTGGTCAGCCAGTGTGACTTTAATATCTTGAGTGACGCTGTGGGGGAGTACATGAGATGAAAGCCAGCCAGATGATCTTAAGCCAGTCACTGTCTCTCAGCCCTATTCACCTCATAAGGTGGCTGTTGTGTGGAAAATAAGAGGAAGGTGTATTGGATATGTTTGCCACTTTGAGTTATTTATAAAAATAATAAAGTTGGAATACAAACAAACACCCTTGGTATATATTCTCTGCAGTCTTTACTCATCCCTCCCAGGAGTTTCCATCCCCACCATGAGGCAGCATAGCAGGACTTGGGAAGGAAGAAATGGCACTAAATATGGCTAAATATAAGGCTTACAAATGCGGAAGATGAGCTCTGGTTTAGTTACAAGGATAAAACAGATATAACCAATTACATATCAGCACATTTCTCCATAAATAATATATGAAGAGAACAGATGGGCATATTATTAAGTTACTATGAATCTTGCAATCAATTAAAAAACAAACCACTGGCATTATACAAAAATGTGGAATGAGCTTCAATTTCAGTTGTTTTCATTCCATGTTTTGATTGGCTTACAAAGAATGCTCATTCATATTATTATATTTAATAATCCTATGGATTTTTTTCTATAGAGATCATGTATTCATCTAAAAGGAGGAGAGTTCTGAATTTAACTTTCAAAAAAGTAGGTAGAAAAAAAATTGAAATCCCTGCACAATATCTTTCTTGTTAATCTAGTACAGAGGTCTTCAAACTTGGCAGCTTTAAGACATGTGGACTTCAACTCCCAGAATGTGGACTTCAACTCCCAGCATAGCTGGCTGGAGAATTCTGGGAGTTGAAGTCCACAAGTCTTAAAGCTGCCAAGTTTGAGGACCCCTGATCTAGTATGTCAAATCTAGCTGACACGAATGAGGATTCCAATACCCTCTACAACTGTGCATTGATGTGTATGTATGTATGTATATATGTATGTATGTATAGATAATATTTCGGGTTTCTTCCCGTGTAATTGTGGATATATCCCTAAAAGGGTAGAAGCGACGTTTCGACAGAATCCCATCTGCCATCATCAGGCTTATGTCAGCAGTCATTTTGTACTAACTGCCGTTGGTATTTCAAATCTGGTGCTGGTATTCTGGGATGGCTCCACCTTTTCATTCTGATTGGTTGGGAGTCCCAGTATGTGTTTATTGGCTTGGCTTTGGGTGTATGGTCGGTTTTTCTCCACTAGGTGGCAGGGCTTCATCTTTGTGGCTGGTTTGAATATGATTTGGTTGGGATTTTTTTGATTAATGTTTGGTTTATGTTTTATATATGGTGTTAAGATTCGTCTATCTATGAGAGCAGGTTTCCAAATAGTAGGCAGACGTGAAGTGTCATCCCGTTTATTCATGCAATATGGTCTTTTTTCAATTTCTATTGCTTCTCTGATTATCCTGCCATTGAGATGTTCTATTTTTGCAACTGTTTTTGTTTTATTAAAATTAATGTTGTGTCCTGTTGTATTTATATGTTGAACTAATGATGATGTGTGTTCTTGTTTTTGTATTGAGTTTTTGTGTTCCTCGATGCGCACACTCATTCTTCTGTTGGTCTGTCAAATGTATGTTGATGGGCAGGAAGCACATGGGATTTCGTATATGCCTTGATCTTCTAATTCTATTTTGTCTTTAGGGTTTCTGAGAATGGACGATATCTTTCTATCTGTGCAAAATACGGTTTTGATGTTGTGTTTATGTAGTACTTTGCTAATGTATGTATGTATATATGTATGTATGTATATAAATAAAGAGAAGAAACTGATGAAAAAGAAGGGAAGGGAAGGAAGGGGAAGGGAAGAAATTGGCATCAATGAGAACCATTGCACGATCATGCAGAGTAACATAAGTCACTCTCACCATAGGCATGCACAGGGCCCAAATCTTATAATTTTGTAAAATCACTTGTAGGCTCCACCTCTCATGAGAGACATCAATATTAGAAAAGATTGATGTGTATGAAATTCTCAAACCCTCTGTACTGAATGAGTAAAGTAAAGTTCTCAGGAAACTCTACCCAGAACTTACCTGGACTCCCAAGATGCCAAAAATAATGAAAAAAGCACAGCAAATCACAACAATGTTTCCAATGGGTTTCAGGGAGGACATCAGGGTTTCCACAACCAACTTCAGCCCTTGTGCTCGACTGATGACCCTGAAAGGCAAAAATGGCTTATTAATAGAATCCTACGAGACGAGACTAGCAAACCACTTGGAAGAAAGCCTTCAAACTGTTCGCAAAGGACTAATCGATACATAGAAGAGGAAACATGGAACTGCCATTGTGCCAATGAGAGATTTCCATTGACTGACACCTATTCTGTTCAATAGACTTCAATCAGGCCCAGGAGAGGAAAACTCTCTCTATATTAGGGAACTCTCTCTATATTAGGGAATACATTTATTCAACAATGATAATGACTACAGGAGGCTAAATTTGATGCACGGTGTTATCACTTTACAATAGCTTAGAAAGGCTGTATTTCTTCTTAATGTCTGTGTATGTTGTTTTTTTTTTTTACTTTTCCTCTATGCTACAAAGACTTTGTTTTATTGAATTACAATAATTCCTGTAGGAGTCTGTTCCAAAAAGTGACTTGCTGGCTGAGGATTCTAGGAGTTGAAGTCCATACATCTTAAGGTGGTCAAATTTGAAAAACACTTTCATAAAAGTATTTGCTATCATAAATGGAATGCATATTGCAGAACACCTTTTCTCGGGTTATAGCCTTGAGACAATTTTTAGGAAAAGCAGCTCATGTAAAGTAGTAGTTGAGATGCTGGACTAGAGAAATCCATCTTCAGCTATGAAAACCAACAGGATGACACTGACTAACAAACAGCAATCAGCTGAAGCTACCCCACAGGGCTGTTGTGAATTAAAATTGGAGGAGGGAATACTGTTCTCATTGAACGACTGGAGGAAAGGCAGGATATAAGTCTGTCTGTCTATCTGATTCCTTAGCTCCACTTTGAAGAGCAGATAGGACAGTGGCAAAACACCCAAAGTAACTGGATTGCAGGGTAATATAATAACTTTGCAGCTGAAGACATTTCTGAACAGTTGAATTTACAGATTTTGCCAGATGCTGACCTAAAAAAAGACATTTTGCCCGCAGGCATTTTAAAACAATAGAATCTAGAGATTGTTAAGAGCAGCACATGCAACTTATATTCTTTCCCCTTAAGGCTACTGCCAACAAAAATGTCAAAATATGAGGAAAATTCTATATCAAAGGACAAAAATTGCAGGCAGTAGCCTAATATATTTCACACAGTGGAGAGCCTCCTTAGATTTATTTTATTTTTGATGTGTCTCTGTAATGGGATGTGGGAATAACCTTGGAAGGCAGAAGGAAGAGCCATAGCCTAGACAATGATGTGGTCAGAGAAATCTGAGTCCAAAGAAAGGAAAGGGCTGGAAAAAGTGACTCAGAAGGGAGTCCCTAGTTTTCTGGGAAGTAAACTAGTCCCCTCCCTAGTTTTATGGGAAATAAAGGCAGGGGAGGTGAGGGAAACACTTTCAGACATTCAAGATTCTGTTACTACAATCTGTTACTCATGGTTTGGGTTTCCAGACTGGTTGCTCCAAAGATGCTTTTTTTCAAGAGGCAACTGGACTTTCTGGGTTTTTTTGAAGACGTTTCGCTTCTTGGATGAGAAGCAAAACATCTTCAAAGAAAAACTGAAAGTCCAGTTGCCTTTTGAAAAAGCACCTTTGGGACAACCATGACCTGGATTACTGTGAATTTCCATAGACATTTCATATCTGAATAACCTTGAAGTGCTGACAGTCTATATACTTCAGCTCAGTTTCCTATAATGTGGACTATCACATCTCTTCTCTTATAATGAGCAAAACTGAATAAACAAATGAAACCTTCACAACCATAGTTTTACTAGTTCCCTCATTGACAAGTTAAACAGTAATCTGTTTGTCAACATAGACAATACACAATTTAGCTTCATATTCATATTACAGAGCACAATTCAACAGTCAAGTCCCTTCTTTCTTGTGTACAAAGGTTTATTTCTGTCAAAAGTCAAAATTAATGATTATAATCTAACTACTACCACTAGTGATACTATTTCCTATTTGGGATTTCTGAGCATTGCTGCCCATTAAGAGAAATCTCTTTCCATCGCTTATTTTGCTCCTTTTCCAAAGCTCTAATAATGCATATTTTTTCTACATTTCATTTCTCATTAAAAGCTGAAATTAATATAGTACTGTTTGTCATCCTTTCCTCGTCATTATTTGCATTCCCAGGAAAACAGACTTTGGCTGATCTCAGTAGAAGGACTTTCTTATTTTAATTGTCCTCAAATGCTTTAATTCTCGCATAGTTGTGGTGTGACATTATTTCACCTAAATATGGAGCAACATTAATCAATCAGATTTATATTTTCAGTGCCATTTGTTAATTCTGATTTTATTTTGGCTGATCCATTACCTGCTGTATTAGCCTTTAAAATTGGCTAAATGTCCTTTGGAATTACTATTTCAAGATTTTTGAGTTAAACAGATTTGTAGGAACATATTTGGGCAACCAATCCGGTCATTTTTTCCCAAGCAAAATTACAAATACCTATAATTATTAAATATGCAACAGGATATTTTGTCCTTCCTTCTTTATGCACCAATATACCCAACTGCATAGTTTAACAGTAATTCTACAAATCACTATTATGAATGTGCTTCCATATATGCAATAATGAATTCCATATCCCTAAAGTAACTCTGGATGGGTCAGACATACTTAGCTTCAGAACAGATCAAACATACTTATGGTAGCTTCAGAAAGGTCATTCAGCTCCTGTGAGTACAAGAGTGTTGTATGAAGCTACCTGAATACTTAATCATATCATTGGCCCATCTTACCCAATTCTTGGGAAGTTTCAACATACAATTTAGTGTGACTTGAATAAATTGAAACAAGCTTCAGGCTTGAATGCTCCCCTCTTTTCCTTCCATACAAACGTGAAGAAAAGTTTGGAACATTTCACTTCCTTTCTATATATTTGAAGTTTGTTCTATTACTCGAGCTAACAGACGGCTACTAAGTATAGTTGATGGACATGAAAAATCTGTGTTTAATGTAAATGAGAGCCAAATCGTTTTGAAGTCTTCTTTGTAGCCATATGGAAAAACAGAAACTCCACGTTCCAGACTGATAGCTTAGAATGATTTAAATATGAGATGGTTGCTATGTCACTTCCTCTCAAAGTATTTATTTATTTATTTACATCCCAATTTTATAATTTTTATAAATAACTCAAAGCGGTGAACATATCCATCACACTTTCCTTCTCATCTTTTCCCCCTCAACAACAACCCTGTGAGGGAGATTGGGCTGAGATAGTGACTGGCCCACAGCTGGCTTACATGGCTAAGATGGGACTTGGACTCAACATCTCTAGCTTTCTAGCCTGGTGCCTTAACCACTAGACCATTCATTTCCTTAGACATTTCCTGAACCTGGGTCATTTTCCAGGCATAGCTGAAGCCTTCTCCTCACAAACAGCAGAGATCAATATCACAGAAATTCAGATTCCACCTTCTATTTCTCTAAAGGACTACCAAAAGTCATATTTTGCATTCTCCATGGGGACAAATACAGATGAATTCTAATTTTATACAGTACATTTTACAAGTCAATCTCCAGAAATGAATAAAATTCCTCACAACTCTCCCCTCCCTTTTATTTGATTTGATCTTAACCTTTGATCTGAGTTATACCTTTCTAAACTCTCCTTTTACTAGCTCACTGTGCTACATTTTTGCAGGACCTTTAATCATGGAGTACCCTAATAAATAGGCGAGGAAATGTCATAACTGTGGATTACAGCCTTTCAGTTGGGTAGTGTCAATATTGCAGTCAATAGGGAAGATAGAGGTGTATAAGAAAACCAAGCAGCCGAAATGACTACATTAAGGCTTCCTAAAGTCAAGAAGAAGCACATGAACAATTGATGTTAATAGTGACTTGCTCTGTGATAGTGGCCCCCCTCCCTGAACCACCCTTCTACTACCTGTCATATTCCTATGTTAGGACTATAACTCTCAAGCATTTGGTATTATGAGGGTACCAGGTTAGAAAACAACAACAACACAGACTTAACAATTACAGTTAGTCCTTGATTTACAACAGTTCTTTTAGTGAACTTTTAAAGTTACAAAAGGTACTGAAAAAAGTGATTTATGACCATTTTTCACATTTATGGCCGTTGCAAAATCCCCATGATCACATGACCAAAATTCAGTTGCTTGGTAATATTTATGACGGTTGCAGTATCCCGGGTTCATGTGATTCCCTTTTGTGACCGTCTGATAAGCAAAATCTCTGGAGAAGCCAGATTCACTCAACAACCATGTTATTAACTTAACAACTTCAGTGATTCACTTAAGATATGTCATATAATGGGACAAAATTCACTTAACAACTGTTTTGCTTAACAACAGAAATGTTGGGCTCAATTGTGGTCATAAGTCAAGGACTACCTATATTTCAGTACACTCACATTCCTACAATCGGACAGTATATGAGCCACTACTACATTAATATTTACTGTAGAGATGTTTGCACCCATAATAAACTAATACAATATTACAGAACCTAAGGAAATCATAACTAAACTTATTTAAACCAATATATTAAATGTGTAAAAAGATAAGGTTGTGGATTTGATATAACTTTTTTATAAATAGTAACAAACTTGTTAGGCATTTGCAAAAATGTAAGAAATACAATCCTAGGAAGATGCTTTTAAACTGAGGTTCAAAATAGCTGTTATTTCTACTCCTCCCCTAGATCACCTTGATCACCATCATGGCATTATAAAAGATAAAGACCAAGTTAATAGAATACCCTCCCCCAAAAGAATCAACCACATAACCAGACATTATCTTAAGGATAAAATATGCAGGGGATTAATGGGACATTGGTTGCTATTAACCCCTATGCAGTCCCTGTAACAGTTAATATTGACATGAATTAAATAATGATAAGTGACAAATTAAGGCTTACAAGACAAGTTATAACTTGACTGGTGAACTGTATCACACCAGGCCTACATCCTGTTGAAAGGAAGGATGTTTTGAGATAGTGAGGGCAGAAAACAGAATTATTTGGGGAATTGCTTAGAGGAAGGAAAAGTTTTGTTCTGGAAAAGAAAGGATTGTTTTGAGAATCCAGATCATACATTTGGTTATCAAACAGCCTCAGGTGAACAATTTATGTAGTAGACAACTTGTAAGTTCTTGTTTCTTCAATATGGGCTGCTTCTAATCAATAAGGTATTTTGCTTTCATTGTAACTAAACCATTTTTATATACAGGTAAAACCCCACTTTCTAGATACAGTAATTGATGGGGCAGCATTGTGGGAAACTGCTCTGAAGAAGTGGAATAGACAGGGCAGGGCAGGGCACAGCAGAGCAGGACAGGACAGGACAGAATAGAAAAACTTTATTGCTTCTTTAAATGTACACTAATCATTAAAACAAAATTTTGTTGCATTCAGCTCTCAAAAGATAACCATTATGCATATACCCACATACCCACACATATATGACACAGAGAAACATCACAGTCAAGTTCGAATGAATATATATACATGGTGAAAAAACGAGAGAATCCTGCAAGTTTTCAAGACAGATGGTTACAGAATCTAGAAGTCCTGTTATAGATACTTCGAAACCTCCTCCCACAGGGGAGCAACAGAAACAGACCGTAAAGTAGATGTGTGGGGTCTCTAACGATGCTTTGAGCTCTAAGCACATAGCACTTATAAGCAGTATCCTGAATAATGGAAAGCGAGCTTCCTATAATCTCGGCTGTCTTTACAACTCTCTGAATGGACTTTCTATATGAGGCATTGCTGCCAACGCTCTCAATTGTGCCTCTGTAAAAGTGACCAGGACAGAAGAAGAAAGATGTTCTCTCCTCATCCGACACAGGAAATGCTGTTTCTACCCTGATTTGTGAATTTTGTTTGTCTATTCATTCTCAACTTGTGTCTCAGCACGGACCAAAAAAAAAATATGACGTGGAAGGGAAGAAGAAGAAGAAGAAGAAGAAGAAGAAGAAGGAGGAGGAGGAGGAGGAGGAGGAGGAGGAGGAGGAGGAGGAGGAGGAGGAGGAGAAGGAGAAGGAGAAGGAGAAGGAGAAGGAGAAGAAGGAGAAGAAGAAGAAGAAGAAGAAGAAGAAGAAGAAGGAGGAGGAGGAGGAGGAGGAGGAGGAGGAGGAGGAGGAGGAGGAGGAGGAGGAGGAGGAGGAGGAGGAGGAGGAGGAGAAGAAGAAGAAGAAGGGGAAAAGGCAGCTAATAATATGGAGGTAGCCTCTAAACATTCTTTGAAATTACAAACATATGAAATTGCTTTAATACTGAGTTAGAACATTGGTTGCTCAATACTGTCTACATTAGTTTCTCCCAGCCTGGCATTCTTATTAAGTATATTAAGAATGCTTTTCACTTTGAAAATAGTAAACGCTCCTGAAAGACTTTGCTTGCATTGCACATTGCTCCCTCCTCAAACCCGCTTGCCACTTCGTGTTTGATCCTTTGTTGAGGATTGGGACTGGCAGTGTTCTGGTAGCATTCTTTCTTCCACCTTACCTTTGGCCAGTTGTAGTTAACTACAAAATTGCAGGATTATGCAGATCAACATAGTTGTCCCTACCCCACCCCATCCCTCCAGCTTTAAGTATTTAAAAAGACAGTCATCCTTAATTCAACTCAGAGACTTTCTCCCTTCATCCTGAATTTCCTTCCCTTAAACTCCCTTCCTGTTTGAATAGTGGCCAGTTTCTCTTTGTCTTGTGTGTTGAGTGTTCCAGTGGCTGCAGTTGTATTTTCTCAGGGAAAGCTCTCTCATCCTTACTAGCCTTCCTCTATTAGGGCAAATCTTGGTGGGACACGAGGGGCAGTTCACCCCTTTCTATAGATATAATAAATGTCTAATGCAGCCTTTCCTGGTCTGGTGATTTCCAGATGGGCTGGAATGCCAATTGTTTATAAAAGAGGAACTGCTTTGGCTAAGACTGGTAAAACATTAATCTTCAAGCATCTGAGTAGTTCTGATTAAATTAACCATGCTAAGCCCAGCCTGCAGTATTTTACCAAACAGTTAAAAGCAGTAGAGCTTTTAAAAGCTGTCCCTAAGTGATAGAAATAAACTAATTATATTTTCAATATTATCACTCTTCTGCTGTCTTGAAGTAAAAAAAAAATCCAGCATAGTCCCCAGCTATAATAGAAATATAGCACTTTCTCATCTCAATTACTTTTCCTGAGCAATTATAGTAAATATATATGTATATGTATATGTATATGTATATGTATATGTATATGTATATGTATATGTATATGTATATATATAATGTTTTCTCAGGTTTTCGCGGGTGTTTGTATGTAGGTCTTTGGTTATTCATAACCAAAGACACACACACACACACACACACACACACACACAGGATCACCTCATGTTAATAATAGGATATTGGAGTCTCTTCTTTAAAAAAAACAGGAAGCAGATGGATCATGTTTATTTTCATCAGCTATGCAATGCACACATTTAATTCAGGTAGAAGGTAAAATATGTGGTAGTCATCACGTCACCTGCCTTAGACAGGAAGCCTTGAGTAAAAGTCGCAACCACATGACTCTGGCCGCTATTAATGATGCTTGCACAACTTCTACGAAAGCGAGGGTTTTAATGGTGTGGTTAAAGCTGGCTTGGATCAAAAGGCCAAGACTTCACACAGACGGCATACCATGTGGAGCAATGCCCATCTGGTTTGCATCCTCTGTAGCTACCACATCACAGGGCACATGTATGAAGTGGCGCCCTTTGGGCTAAAAAAAGACAAGTTTTTGTTTAAGCTGTCTCCTACCAAAAGGAGGGGCGGGGAAAGCCATGGACTGGAGAAATAGTTTTGGAAATAAGTAGGCAGGTTTTGATGAAAGCTTTGCATGAGCTAGATAGGCTTTCCAGTGGTCTTCAGCATGAATTCTTTGTCTCTTTCTCATGACCTTTTTTCCCTGTCTTCTGCATCCTTCCTCCAGAAACCTGACCTTCTATGGTTTCTGGGGGAGGGTGGAGAAAGAGGGAGGATAATAGATTCCTTGAAGCAAACTGTATCATGAAAAATAATCATCTGCAAATGGTTACAATATGCATTATGCAACTTGCATCATTTATTCTGAACATTGAAACCCACATTTAGATTTCTTTCGTGCAAAGTAAGTACTGTTTGGCCTTAAAACCTCTATACCATTTCACTGGCTTCAGTGATAATGCAGTTCTTATGTCTCCAGGAAATAAAAATGTAAGGACTTTTTTCAGAAAATGACGAATTCCGAATCACTGAAAGATGGCAGCATGATTTTATTTGTGGCCTCCAGGCATCGTTAATCGATGCCTTTTTCTCAGATGCAGAGCACTGCTGGATCATGTTTGTGCAGGACCATCAGCAATGAAGAAATCGTATTTTCAGCATCTTAATGGTAACTTGGACAAGCAAATTACCATATCTTATCCATGGGAGCCATTTCCATTTGCCAGAAAGAGAGAGAAGAGGAGCGCAGTAAGAATATAAAAGAAAAAAGCTACAAAATGATTTTTGTATCCTCGTATTATGAAAGCTGAATAATTCATACATATTGGAAGCCAAAGTCAGGGGACTCAACTTACCAAAATTATTCTACATAAATTTGTCTTGCAGATGATCTCAGACACTGTGGTTTGGATGCTTTAGGTAGAAATACTTTGATTGTGATCAATTCATACATACAAGGGATCTACAAATACTACTATAGATCAGGGAGCTTTTGATAAATAGTTGTTATCCTTCCCTTCTCTTCTTCTTAAAGGACTTTTCAGAGTGGTGTCATATATCACAAGCCGTAATAACGAAAATCCTCATCAACTCTTATGTCTCCAGAATAAAGTATGTCATAAGGGCAGCCTAGATAAGTGATTTATCCTCAAAAACTTTTTCTCTGTCAAAATCAAGTTAATAAGTAATCTATTCCTTGCTCTATATACAAATTTACATATCTCCTACGTCATATTGATGTAATGTTAGAAACCAGAGACGTTGAGCAATGTCCATTTTTACTTTTAAAATTAATAAAATAATAATTTTTTAAAATAATAATTAAAAAAAAACTTTTTCTCTGGATAAGAGGAAAAGTAAAAATGAGAGTATTGTTCCTATATTTCACATAACCCTGCTCTGCTCAACCATAAACTTTTATCAATTAAAAAAGGAATAATATCATGGATGAAAACTTTGGCTGAAAACCCATTTCATCTTTATGGAATCTATACTTAAATATTCAAGGTTTTTCCTCCTTTGTCTCCTTTTCTGTTATTGTAAATCTCTAGAAAAAGGGATTCATTTGGATAATATGGCATAGAAATTAGTTATAACAAATTAAGAACTTGCCATTTTATACTTTGGGATTGTTAAGAGACAGAATTGGAAGACTGGAGCAAAACCTGTACTTTGTATCTGATTGTACCTATAATTTTACACTGACCTAGGTAGGAAAATATCCATGGCATTCTTCTGGAACAATGAGAGAGCCAGTTTGGTCTAGTGTTTAAGACAATCTAGAAATCAAGAGACTGTGAGTTCTAGTTCTGCCTTAGGCATGAAAGCCAGCTGGGTGACTGAGCCAGTCACTAGCTCAGCCAACAGCTTAAGGCTTGGATGAGCAACAAGCCAGTCAGTCAATTCCTTTGCAACCAATGGATCAACACTCAATTGATGTGGGGAAAAAACCCCAGCCCCTGCACTGGTGGGAAAAGGCTAGGAAGAAAAAATAAATCTTCTGGGACAGTGAAAGACAACTAACAGCCAGGAAAACTAGGCAATCTTGTAGAATAGCAGCTATAATGGTTTGTGGGAATGATCTTGGGAAACACGGGGAAGAGGCATAGTCAGGGAAACAGTTGGATAAGAGGCAACTGAGCCAATAGAAGCAGCATAAACGTGGCCCTCCTTAGTTTCTTGGGCAGTAAAGGTGATGGCGGAAGAGCTGTATTTTTGCAATAGTGGCAAATATCAGGTATAGGATGAGGGTGAAGGTTCATTCTCCGAGCTTGTAGTTTGGTTTCTGAACATTTCATTACCAGGTTAGGTAACATCTTCAGCAGAGTTTAGGGGCTGTGAGTGTCAATGTTCTTCTATTTATAAGGGGCTTCAGGTGTGGGTGTGTCAAGTGAGGGTCTTGTGATGGTTCAGCTGTGAATCATCAGTGAGTCTTGTGATGGGTCTTGTGTTAAGGAGGTTACATCAGGTCAGGGTCATTGGGAGGTGAACTGCTGGTGCGGGGGGTGTTGTATGGCTTGGTTGAGGGTCGGTGTTGTCTCTAGTTGGCTGTGTGGTTGATTTGGATTCTGAGGGGTTCGTAGGCTGGTTGTAGGTCAACGTGTCTGTTGATGGAATTGCATGTGAAGTGCCAAGCTTTGATGAATTCATGAGAACTGTATTTTCAGACTTGGAACATTCTGTTAATGTAACCCTATATAATGAAAGCAGAATTAGTCCATCTAGTCATGCTTCCTCTATGGACTACCTGGCAAGACTGACAGCAACAGAGAGGGCATTTCTTGACAGGGATGGTTATGTGTGTGAAGGTAGCTTACCAAGCATTGTAACTGCTGCCAAAAGGATGGTTTTGCAGGAAATATTGCAATACAGGGAGCCTATAGAAACATAATGCTTTCCCAAATGCTATGGCCACTAATAGTTAATGTCCCCACTAGGCTCACTGCTCTGGAAAAAATGCTCCTGAGAAAGAGGAAAAATAACTCTCTCTCTCTCTCTCCTGTGCATCTTTCAGTTTGCAACCAATATTGTTTCTGAATGATCTGAACAACAATTTGCAATCATGAATTTGTCTGTGTTCATTTCAGTTTCAGTTTCAGTTACCTGTTCTTTTACCCTTATAGACAGCTTTGGACCTTACTGGTACTTAAATTGTTGTGTCTTTCTTAAAAACTATGTGCAGAAAGAAAGGAAAATATGACAGAAGGAGATAGAAAAAAGTTCCATAAAACCGTACCTCTTATAAAATCAGAACTAGATTTACATTTATAGTCATCGTGAGTCATATCGTTAAATTATGCAAGTTTATTTAACAATAAACTTGCATAAACCAATATATGCAATTCAAGTAGTTTAAATAGTCCCCCATTAGGACTGTTGCTGATAAAATTCATATTTATATATAGAAAAAGTCATGTTTTTCAGGCCATTTGTGTAACTGATGGCAAATGGAGGTTCTCTTTTAAACCTTTTCCCCTTATGCTGTTCAAAGTAATAATTGCATTGCATATTTTATAATTTTAATGATGTGGATTGCTGTTACACTCTTTCTGATGGCAGCTGCTTTAAACCCCTCTGCAAGAAAATTCTAAAAAAAAATGTAATACAAGTATTTGCAGTAATACATTAACACTGTTCTATAATGATCACATATTCTGTATTTAGTTCTTTCCTTCTTTAGGCTTCTACGTCACTAAATTCCCACAGGTTCTGAGCAGCTTACAGAATATCAACAGAAGGAGTTAAAATCGTCCCATGTATTAAGGAACAACCATGAAAGGCCACCCATGGGGTAAACTAGTCTCTGCATCTCTAAATGCCTTGCTAAAATTTCCAATCTTTACAGCCGTTCGAAAGTCCAGTAAAAGTGAAGGATGATTGGCTATCTGGGGATAAGATGTTCTGGAGAAGACACTTTGTTCCAATCAAAGTTTCTCTTGAATGAAACTTTCTCCTGGTCTAGGCATACTTTTTATACGAAGCAATAGACATGGGCAGTGTATACATGTGGATAGATGCTCCTAAATCTCCAGCTAGCAGCTATTCAATCAGTGACTCCTTGATCTGGACAACAGCACCTGGGCAGGGACGGGTTTCTAAACCCGTCGCTACCGGTTCGCTTGTGGGCACACGCGTGCTTGTGCGTGATGCTTTTGCGCATGCGCAGAAGCATCTGGGCGGGTGGGCGGAGCCTCCCACCGCTGCTGCCGCTACCAGTTCACCCGACCCGGGGCAAACCAGAAGCAACCCACTGCTGCACCTGGGTTGCCATTTCAAAAATCAGCTGGAACTATGTGGAAAATTACTACTGCAAATAGTTTATTGCAGAGGCTCCTTCAAGTGGAGAGAGCAAAGTGGAGGAGCCTCTTCTCAATGCTCGAGCACGCAGGGCTGCCAAAAGGCAGGAGTGACTACGCAGGAGGAGGAGGTCTCCTCAAGAGTAAGGCTTGAGGATAATTGGCCACTCCCTTAGCCTATTTAAGTCACACACCTTTAGTAAGTTTCTTGCTGGAAACAACTTGTAATTATCATCAGAGGATTTTTTGGAAAAGTCTTATCATATTTTGTTTTCTGGGCGGTTGCCAACCTTTGCCGGACTTTGGTTTATTCTTGCTACTTAATAGATTTGATAAGGACCGTTGGTGTGTGTCAATACCCTCGGGAATCCGGACCTGGGGCAGAACACAGAGGTGCTTTTTCAAGAGGCAACTGGACTTTCTGGTTTTTCTTTGAAGATGTTTTGCTTCTCATCCAATAAGCTTCTTCAGCTCTCTTCTTGGATGAGAAGCAAAATGTCTTCAAAGAAAATCAGAAAGTCCAGTTGTCTCTTGAAAAAGCACCTTTGGGACTATCATGACCTGGGTGACTGAAAATCTCCATAGACACTTGCCTCAAGTTCTTCATCACTGGCGGCTTTTAAGAAGAGATTGAACAACCACTTTTCTGGAATGATACAGAATCTCCTGTTTGAGCAGGGGGTTGGACTAGAAGACCTCCAAGGTCCCTTCCAACTCTGTTATTCTGTAAAATATGTATGACTCATTCTCCTTATATATCTTCTGAAGCTTTGTTAACTCATAAAACCAAATTGCTTTTGGCAACGTAACATGAGAACTGCCAACATTTCAGTTGTGCAATTTTCAGATTGCGGGGGATTCCGTGGGTAAAACCTAGGCACTCTCAGCTCATTCATTTTTTTCTCTCTCAGGCCAGCAGATGTTTTTGGGTGAATTAGGCTTAAAGGGGCCATAGAGACAGAAAGTATGTGAGAATATAAAAGACATTAGGATAACATATATTGGGGATTAACAATAACTGAATAACCCTTCAGGCATGTTCTCTAATATATGTTGGGGGAAAAAACATGGTTAAAATGTCCTTGCCTTATATTTTGTATCCATCACAAAGTTCATTAGTTTCTCCTCTCCTAATTTATGCCAGTTCTGCATCACCCAGCAGATTTTTTTCTTACCTTAATGGCCTAAGAGTCCGCAAAAGCCTTAAAACTCTTAGCATTCCAAGGATTTTCGTTCCGCTATCAGAAACCATTGACACCAGGAAGTCAGCCATAGAGATGAGGACTAGTACCCCATCCAGCACATTCCAACTGCTTTGCAAATAGGCCTTCTCTCCGAAGCACAAGCCCAGAGCCACCACCTGCCAAGATTCCAAATTGCAACAGAATATGACTAATTTAGTCACCACGCCATCAGTAAGTTTATAATGCACGATTTACACATACGTGACTGCAAATGCATTGACTTCCCAGTTATAGAAACATAACTAAGCAGGTTCTACAAAGTGTTATGGTGTAAGGTTCATAAAAATAACTCTGCAGAAACATTCCAGATTGTTCCTTTAACACTGAGGTATTTTTAATGCAATTCAAAACCTAACTGCCATATCTACCATAAAGTGTGGCAATTTCGTAAAAGAGTGGCATACATGATTATTTTTGTCAGTAACTACAGAGGGAAGCACTAAGGATGTAATGACCATATATTATCCTAGATGTGAAACTTCAGAATACAGAGGTCACAAACACACTCAAATCTTAAACATTAAAAAATTGTTAGGTCATTTGTTTTTGTATATACACAAACACTGACACACATGCATGCTCGCTCTTTACTGAAAACTTTTTTGTTCTCCTTAGAGTCTGTTGAAAGAAGGATGAGGGTTTGTTTTTTTTTTTACATTTACATTAGGAATTAAAAAAAATATGAACAAAGCACTTTAGAAAATGTAACCCTCTGATCTTATCTTAAGCAAGCTAAGTTTAAATGGGAAGTTTCTCAAAGAGAATATAGTACATAAAAACTGAGATACTGAAAATAAGCCCTGAAATAAGCATAATCTTCATAAAATGCATGCACCGTACTAAAATGTTGCGGAGAATCTGAATTCAGTATTTACAAGTATATGCTACGGATGGTGGTAGTCTATTACGAATGCCACAGACTTTAGTTTTTACATTTCATTACCCTCTAAATTTGCTTCTTACAACTCCTTCCCTCAACACGTGTCTAATTTAGAATAACATTTTATGCTCTTCATTTTCAAATGAAATGGATTCTAATCCATTAAAAAAAAGTAGGTTTTTAAAGCTTTAAACACTTTCTTGCATTTGCTGCATAAGTTCAACCACGACAAGCTGCTTTGTGATTAAAAGCCTTTGTGATTACAAAGACATTATAAGAAAACATAGAGGGAGGAGAAAGAAGGGAGTAAACCCAGCAAATATATGGCAACTAGTTTTAACAAACTATCTACTCTAGCATCCTACTTCGGTCAATAGTCCTCCCTCTTTCACTGATTCCTCTGCATCAGAAATGAATATTCTGCTCCCCACAAGATGTTACCAAAACCATTAAAAAAAATCTTTCTGGAAATGAAATACCACTTGGGGGGGGAGGGAGACATTAAAATTTGCCGTCTCAAGAAAACAATTGATATTACAATCTTAATCCAGAATTGGTTTTATTTTATTTGGAGAGAGTTTCTCCTCCAGACTCAGAATTCAGAAATTGGGTGATTCTTTATAGACAGACTTTTCTTGGGCTCATTGTTTGGGCTTAATTGAATAGCTATAGCTGCTGTATCTCCAAGTCCCTCTATAACTAAAGCTCAAATATAGCTGCAATGAGAGATGGGATACATGAGGCAGAGATTCCCATTCCCATCTCTTCTCTTCTCTTTCCTTTCCTGCCAGAAATAATATAATTCAAATTTTCTGGGCAAGTAATTTTCTTATATAAATCTACCATAACATTATGTACCCTGTTGGTATCAAAGTAAGCGTGGATGTAGAACTGACGATACTATGATGAGGCACTTTATAAAAGAGTATACTTTTGATATTTTTTCCATAATGTCCAACACCTTTAACAGTAGTTTAAGATTAGGCATGTGCTTAAATTGTGGAAAGAATAAGGAATGTATACGCTTTGAGTGAAAGAAAAGACATTTTCTCATTGGAATCTCTGTTTGCATTCTTGTATATGCACTGTACAGAATAATACACAATCTATGCAAATATTAAAATCACAGAAGTCATTAATCTTATTTTAAAATAAACTGCAGTTTGCCAGTAAAAATATGAGTCTAGCACCTAACCCTAGGAATATGGGTCCAGCAATTATGGATGCTTATAGTCAGTATGGAGTGGTGCGGTGGCCTAGAGGTGGAGCTCTCACCTCACAATCAGGCAGCTGTGAGTTCGATCCTAGGTAGAGGCAGATATTTCTCTCTCTGGGCACAATGAGAATATATCTGCTGAACAAAACTCTGCATTGGCGACTAGAAGGGTATCAGTAAACACTCTGCTAGCTCCATTCAGTTGCCCAGACTCCATCCCGCAAGGGATTATGGGGTTGTTAAAAAAAGATGATGGTTCATGGATGCTTATGAGTTTCAATCACACACAGAGCTTTACACGGATCTGGGAAAATTCATGTCCATGCTGATATACAATGTGGGTAGATGGGATAAGTTCAGTGATGGTGAAATTACATAATGTGATGATTGTTGATGATCAGAAACTGGATTATGCTGGATTATTTACCTTTATGGTCATTTCAGCCAAGAACACTGCTGTGAAAATATAGTTGGAGAGAGTGAGGAAAATCCGTTCCTGTTGAAAGAGAGAGGGAGGGAGGGAGGGAGAGAGATGGGATTTAAAAGTCTTACTTATCAAGCTTTTCAAGAAACAACACCCAAATAAGTGCAAGATAAGACTTTTCCTTTTCTAATCCTTTATCTTTCTTAGCATCCTGGACAGCTGCCAAATATTGGGCTGAAATAGAGATTTTATTTTTATAATATTCTGCTTTGCTCCTGTCATGATGTCATTCATTGTGATGTCATTCTAGTTGTCCCAAAAATTCAGCATACATAGAGGGACATACGAGAAAGGGGAAGGCATAAACACAATATCGTTCTTTTTTAATCTTATAGGGTGGGCGGAAACAACTCTTGAAAATTTAAGCCTTTTTTGCTCTAAATATCTCGGTTTCACCTCTTATATGTCTAGGCCAAAGCACTTACTCTGTCATTGAGCTACAGGTTCTTCCCCTGTGAAAATGAATGTCCAGGATTTTTGTCTACACACAATTCTGTGTCATCAATACAGGTAGTCCTCAATTTATGACCACAATCAGGACCACAACTTCTGATGTTAAGCGGTGCAATTGTTAAGTGAGTTACACCTGATTTTGCAACCTTTTTTCCAGAGTTAAGCATATTACAACAGTCTTTTACACGAATCATGAGGTCATTAAGTGAATCTGGCTTCCTTCAATGACTTTGCTTGTCAATGAACAGAGATTGTAAATAGTGGTCATGTGACTCCACAACATTGCAGCCGTTCTAAATACAAGCCAGTTGCAAAGCACCCTGAATTTTGATCACGTAACTTTAGGGATTCTGCAATGATCATAAGTGTGAGGACCAGTCATAAGTCACTTTTTTAGTACATAAGTTTGAATGGTTGTAAAACAAATGATTGTTAAGTCAAGGACTACCTGTACAACAGCTATTTTGTTGTAGCTGTTGTGAGCCGTGCTGTCTCTTGTGCGTACTATGTGGGCCAAGAAGGATCATAATAATTTCCAGATTCACATTAATTAAGATGCACAAGTACCGTTCTTTCAGCTAAAGTAAAATGTATTTTCTACCTTTATTTAAAAGCAGTGGGTGGTTCAGAAATAGAACTGTAGTGAGAATTCTTGCCAATGTTGCTCCTTTCATCAGTAAATAAAAGAACAATAGTGCTACATTAATTTACAAACTGCAAGGGAATTATACAACTGAAGCAAAAATATAAACAGATGCAATGTGAGTTTCAAAATAATTATAAATCCAGTTAGCCAGTTCTGAACAGGCCTGTAAATCCTTATTTATTCCAGTAACCTAACTTAAGTGAACAAAGCCTCATCCTTCCTCTATAACTGCCTGTTACCTTGAACTAAGTTTTATATTTCCCTCTTAGTTGCCTCAGTATTGGTGGGTGATTAGCTCCATTCAAGATTTTAGTGTTTCAGAAGGAACACGGTGCCAAAAGCTATTTATGGCACCAGAAACAGCTTGATTGTACAGGTGGTGAGCTTCCAGTTAATATAACTTTTATGTTACACATCACTATAAACATGCAATACATCTATCAAATTTATTTTCATAATAAAGTCTCTCTTGTTATTCTTCCCATTTTACTTAAATGAAGAGCAGAAAACATCCTGACAATTCACAGTTCAGCCCAGAGATAAGGAATCTGGAGTCTTCATACTATTTTGAATGATAATGCCCACAAATTCCTGCTGGGCTTATGAATACTGTAGACCATGATGTCTGAATGGCGTCAGATTGACTATTTTAGCCAAAATTATTAGCTGTTTTATAATCCTCTGGACCACACCATTATGGATAAATTGAATGTCTCCAACAACAAAAATAAACAAAAGGAGCTAAAACAATGCTTCCTAACAGTGATGCTTAAAGAAATTATCCTTCAGATCAGTATTTCTGAACTTGGTAACTTAAGATATGTGTCAGGGTTCCAGGTAACAGCCCATAGGAAATCAAAACTCCAAGGCAGGGTTCCTCAAAGTATAGATTTATTAGGCATGTCATATTGGCACAGCTAGTGAAAACCCGAATCTGAAGTCCCCTGGGTTTTCCCCACCCAGTTCAAAATCCAAAACTCTTCCCCCTATCAAACACAATCATCACATGTCCCAATCAGGTCTCTCTCCCCATCCCGGATGCCTCCCATCCACACCCCTCCAGGTGCTGGTGACAGTGTCCTTGGTTCCCAGGAGAAAGAATGTTATTTTGGCTACATATTCCCCTCAGTTATCTCTATTCCTCCCTCCCTTTCCCACAGCTCCAGTCAGCCTCGCTGTGGCAACCCTGAAGATGCTCAAAGATGGCTCCAAGGTTGACCATATGTGGTTTTCAACTCCCAGAATTCTCCAGCCACACGATCCAGCCATTTGTCTGGAATCAGGGGATTGGATTAAAAGACTTCCAAGGTCCCTTCCAACTTTGTTATTCTATTAGACCTGGCAAATTCAGTTGCCAAGGTAGGAAGGCATGTTTTTAGGAATCAATGAAACACCATTCTTTCTGCAAGAAATAGTCTATAGCAGAACAGACAACAGTATAAGGCAACAGCAAAAGATTCAAAATTCTGAATGCATACATCTGTATTCAAAAACAAGTCCCATTCATTGCAAGAAGGTTTGCTCTTAAGCAAGCGAGCATAACATTTTATTTTCATAATAATGTCTCTCTTGTTATTGTTCCCATTTCACTGAAATGAAAAGCCTGCATCTGCTTCTAGTTACTGACTGCAAGTAATTCCATTTTAATTCACTGTTCCCAGTTGGAAAAAAACAGCTTGATGTATTGGTATTGAGGGCTACTTTTCCTCAAAGTAGAATGAGCATGAAGATGTGGCCCGGTTTTGCTCAGTCAAGTCAATTTATTTAAACTATAGACCATAACAAAATCACAGTATTATTTTAAAATATCCAAGATTATAAAACTTTCTTAACCATAGCCCTGAACAATTTGACATAATTTTAAATATTTATTTAAAATATGACCCTACATAAATTTAAATAAAATTGCTTCATTATCTTAATAGCACTAGTTTTAGAAATTTTAAGACCACTAAAATCTGATTAAGTAAACATTGCTCAGGGTTGTACCTTCATGGTAAATGTTAATGTTAATAATAATTAATATCTCTAAAATCTATTTCTTCATGGTTTGAATCTTTGCAGAAAAGTACCAATCTCAGTGAAACTTACACATTCTTTTTACTAGCTATACAACCAAAGCTCAAAAAGCAGAAATTTTAGTGGCTGGTTCTCAACATAGAAAGCATTTCAGTAGCTGACACCGAAATGCTTTACTGAAATGTTTCACTCGCAGATTTCAGAGGACCCCTGAGTGCCACAATAATTGCTTATTCAACTTGCCAAATATGCATTTAACATCAGTTTTTCTTTATTCATAAGCAGCCAAATGTTTTACGCTGTCTGAAATGAATACGTTTTCTCTTTATGTGAGTTTTGCATATTACTAAATCGGTAACCCTAAACAAACTTACAGGAAAGTAAGCCTCACCAAACTTTGGACATATGTTGAAGTAAACAATGCATTTCCAGGCGATAATAAATTAATATGAAAGCACAGAATAGCAGATTAATGAGGGTTATCTGGTTGACCCTTGATGGTTTGGGAAGATCTGGCTTGGAAAAGAAATTATGTAAATCTAGCAAAATAAACCTGACAGAGAACTAAAACAAAGATCTTTGTTCGTATCAGTATTGAGATAGAGACAAGTGAAGAAAAAGACTGGCAAAATTCTCTCTTTCTCCTCTCTTGCCACATTGGAATGCAAACGCAGACAAAGAACCAAAGCACTAGACCACAAAAGAGAGGAAGAAAAGGTTTTGAATATTTATTGAAAAAAATTATGACGGACAGCATTATTAGATCAAGTAAGTTATTTCTGCTCCGAGAAAAAGGATGCTTCTTCCTTCTGTCTGCCAAAAAAAAGAGGAAATCTTGATGTCTTTAACCTATAGATGTTGTTCTTGGATACAGCAAAGTAGAATATAGCCAGTTTGGCCAGGGCAAAATTAAGAACGGTGAAAATCTTTCCTTTTTCCTTCCTTCCACTGCTGGGAAAGGAACATTGCTTGCTGGAATTAATAACACATATTTAAAAGCCACCCTCTCCGTACACCCCTACCCCCAAACCAGACAATTACAAACAGATGAGTCCTGAGCTTCATTTGTAGCCAACACCCTTAGCCTAACAGCAGGGACTAAAAGCAGCAGTCGCAATAGAATTTCCACTTAAATCTCCCTTGGAGGCTAACTGTGCATCCATAATGGACAGATGCACAACTAAGTTGCTAGGGCTCGGTGGCAGATCAACAAATTCCACCAGGATGGGGACTGAAGCCAGTTTTCAGTCGGAATTGAACACCATCGCTTGGATTTAGCTGGAGAGCCTACTTAGCAAGTCAAGATGCTGATGTTGCTTGGATACAGTACTAGCACTGCCTGCGTGCTCGCTTTCGTGACCCCATAATACTTGCTCAAAGCTCTGTATTTGCAAGGGTTGGGGGGAAGAGAAAGAGCCAGATTCAAATCAGGTTTAAATCTCTAACCTTCTCTATTCTCCTGAAGAAAGGTATTTATATTCATTTCTTTATCAGTTCTATGGGAATCTATGCATTCTATGAGCTGCAGTGGTGCAGTGGTTAGAGTGCAGTACTGCAGGCTACTTCTGCTGCCTGCTGGCTGCCTGCAATTTGGCAGTTCAAATCTCACCAGGTTCAAGATTGACTCAGCCTTCCATCCTTCCGAGGTGGGTAAAATGAGGACCCAGATTGTTAGGGGGCAATATGCTGACTCTGTAAACCGCTTAGAGAGGGCTGTAAAGCACTGTAAAGCAGTATATAAGTTTAAGTACTATTTCTCTTGCTATGCAGTTTCCAAGAAAACAATTGCATGTTGCATTTTGGTTTGAAAAAGCAATGTAGAGTATGATTTTCTCTATAAATGGGTATTTTTTTTTTTGACTCCTGGTGACTGACTGTCTGGACAAGACCCTGCAGTTTTCTTGGCAAGGTTTTTTCAGAAGTGGTTTACCATTTCCTGCTTCCTAGGGCTTGGAGAAAATGGCTGGCAGAAGGTCACCTAGCTGCCTTTGTGCCTAAGGTAGGACCAGAATTCACAGTCTCCTGGTTTCTAACCTGATGCCTTAGTCCAGTGCTTTCTAAACCTGAGTAAATTACCCCAAACTGGATAAAAGTGGCTTTTCTTTGGATAAAACCCATTAGCCAAACACAACAGGAACATTTAAATACAGATAGTCCTTGCCTTACAACCATTTGTTGTACAGCAGCTGTTACAGTGGCACTGAAAAAAAGTGACTTATGGCCATGTTTCACACTCACAACCATTGCAGCATTCCTGTGGTCAGTGATCATTGCAACCGGCATGTACTTATGATGGTTGCAATGTCCCGGGTCATGTAATCACCTTTTGTAACCTTCTGACAGGCAAAGTCAACGAGGAAGCCAGATTCATTTCACCAACCGTGTTACGAAATCACTGGTAATTACAGCGGTTCACTCAACAACAGCGGCAAGAAAGGTCGTAAAATGGGGCAAAAGTCACTTAACAACTGCCTTGCTTAGCAATGGAAATTGTAAGCTCAATTGTCATAAGTTGAAGACTTGCGAAAGCACTTTCTGAGTAAGAAGGATCTTCTGATAAGCTTGTTTTGGTAATGGAAAAAAAAAAAAGTTGGAGAAGCACTACCTTAACCAAACTACACCTTTAAGTGGCTTTTCACTAATCCTTCTTATTATATCATTTTAAAAGCACAGGCCTAGACATCGCATGTTTCTAAGATCTATAAGAAATATTCAGTTCAGTGGGATTGGGGAGGCAGGATGATCAAGCCTTGACAGTAATCAAACAGAAAAGGTATGCTGAGACAGCTGCCACACACATCTGCTCTAATCTTTTGTCTGGACTATCTCTTAGTACACATCAGGGTAATTTAATTTCACTCCATTTATTCCTTCTCATGCCCTCTGAGTTCCACCTTCTGTTGATAAAAGAAAACAATAGAAAGAACAAATATTGATAAAAGCCCCACATAAACTCAGCACAACAAAGCGGCCACGTTAATTGGGAAGTGATACAGTTTACTCACAGCACTGTGGGGCTCAATTTTGGGACGCTCCATTGCAATGGTGATACAGTTCAGGAAAATGATAACCAAGACGATGTGATCAAACATCTTGTGGGAAATGATTTTATTGCATATGACACGGAATCTAAAGGGAAGAGGAAGAGAAGTCACTGGAAATCTGTGCAAAGCAGAGAAACAATCCTCTTCCTTTTCTACGGATATTGGACTACCTTTTCTTTTCTATTGTAAAAAAGCTGCAACTGCAATTAATTTTTGGAAACAGGCCTTTCTTGACATGGACAACCCTCATCTGTCCTTGTCCTCATCTTCTACCTCCTGCATGCAAATCATCTAAAGAAAACTATCACCAAAATCTGTCTTGACATACAGTACCATCTTTCCCAAATAGTGAGATACTGATCCATGTTATGAGGAATGAATGAATGAATGAATGAATGACTTTTGTGAGCTAAAATAGGCATATGGAGAGCAGACTGCCCAGTATTCCCTGCATGATTCACCCTTCTGGCCTAGCTTCCTTGTAGTTGGACTCCACTGGAGGTGGATAATTAGTTTCTTCTGCAGTTCTGCCTTGGATTTGTTGGGACCATTTACCCACTCCTGATGGCAACATAGTTCTTTTTATAAAAGAGATATTACAAGATGTTGCTTGCTCTGGTTCTTCACAAGCCAATGGTTCATGCTTGCCATTTGGCAATTAAAGATATGGGTAGGAAGAGTACCCTTTGCCACCAGTGGCAAAGATTTTGAGTTCCTCAGTCTCAAGCGTTCCCCAAGTTCATCACTATCCTGACCTTCAAAAAATTATGAAAAGGTGGAGAAACTGGAAGCGTCGTGGTGAGACCAGCTGGAAAAATAGCGGGCTCTGACGAGCTCCACAAAAATCCAGCCAGACAAACCGTTGTCGGGGGGTCTTCGGACCGGAACCGTCCTGTAGGGATGGTGAAGAAGGAGAGACATCTCAGACGAACAAGAGAAACAGGCAAGTTCCTCAAAAGATCGGAGGCAGCTCTTCGGACTGCCGGCAGGGGTGGTGGCCTTTGTAAAATGACCGCTCTGAAACTCGGGCAACCAGACTAAGTCTTTGTGCAGGAACTGTGTTTGAATGGAGTGCTGGTACCGGTTGAGTGATTGACCAACTCACAGGTAAAAGAAAATTTTGAATTGGAACATTAAAAGGCGGCATTTGGGAAATTCTATGGAGGGAGAAGAACAAAGAGGAGGCTAAAATACTAAAGCCCAAGAAAGTTTTTGCATCTACAATTGGATTGGGAGAAATTAAAAACAATAAAAGGAAAGAACCTGAGGAAAGGTATTTTTTATGTGGATTTAAAATATTTTTGACAGTTTTGACATTTAGTTGGTTTGAGAATATTGTGGATTTGAGAGAAAATCTGCTGCCAGAAAGAGAGTACTGCAATATTTGTTGAAAGATAGAAGAGAAAGTAACAGCTGTGACCTTGACTACTAAAAGATAATTTGGAAACTGTGAGAACTTTTAAGGAGTATTTGTCTTTCTATATTGCTTGGTTTCGATTCTCAAACGGCTGTGGAAGATAACAAATCTTTAACATGGAGTGGACTGGATAAATACTTGAATTGGATATTATTTGAAAACAAAAAGAGAGTATACGGATTTTAAATTTTAATTAAATGTGACATAATTTAAAAGTTTCAACAATTTCTTAAATTGGCAATATGGAGTCTTGGATGTGTGAGGAACTAATTGAGATGTTTAAAAATATGCGTGAATCACTAAAGGGTAATAAAAAGTCAGAAATTTTGCTGGAATACACAGAACAGGAAATAGGGGAGAAGGTGGTAAAAGAGAGCATAAATGAGGAGCAAGAAAAAGGAATTGAATGCAAAAAGCAATTAGATGATTTCACTGGGATTTACAGTGGCAAAAAAAAAGAATGGATGGGGAGAACATCCATCAAAAAAGAGTCAATCAAAGGGTAAAGAGGGAAATAGTGGAAAGAGATTAGGAGAAAACTTGAGGAGAATTACTTGAATAATATATCTAAAAGTGAGAAAAAGGACTCAGAAGAAAAGATGTAATAAATATATATTTTAAAAAAAGAAAGAAGATGTTAAGAGAATGGGATAAAAGGAGAAAATTATCAAGTGGAATTTTGGAGAAACCAAGAGAAAATGGGCAAAGAAGGGAAGATTAGTGGAAAGGAGGAAGGGAAATAAGGTATATATTAATAGATTTAAGGGAACTGTATTAATATTATTAATTGTGGTTGGTCAACTAAGTTAAAGGGTTTTAATGAAAGATTTGAATATGATGATGTATATTGCTTATAGTAAAACAGAATAGCATATGAAATGTGAAATGGCAATTTGATTTAACTTTGAAGATAACTTAAATTAAGAGACAAAGTTGAAATGTTAAAAAGTGGGATGGGGATTTTGTAATGAAGTAATATAATTAACTGATGTTATTGTAAGAGATTAGGAATTAAGGGCGGATAGCAATACTGTTTATGTATTATGTTTTAAGAAATTAAGATAAGATAAAGAAGTATGAAAAAAGAATATTATGGCTGAAATTGGAACATGCAAAATGGACTTTGAAAAAAAAAAGAACAATACGGCAGAAGCTGAAATAACAAGATATGGTGAAAAATGATTAAATTGTGATAAAGAATTATACAAAAGAGATGAATAGGGGAAAAATGGGAAGATAGGAATAGATTATATGTATAAGATGTGACCCGGTCAACACTCTGTTCATAAAATATGTATGATGAAAGAAAATTTTTAATAAAACTTGTTTACAAAAAATATATATATGAAAAGGTGTTGGCTATAACATAGTTTTGTTTTTTGTAGATAATCAAGGAAGGAAATAAGGAAGGAAGAGAAAATACTTTGGTCAAAGGTGGGAAAGGGGGAAGAAGCAATATAGGTAGCCCTTGACTTACAACCATTCATTTAGGGGCCGTTTGAAGTTACAATGGCACTGAAAAAAGTGACTTATGACTGGTTTTCACACTTACAACTATAGCAGTACTCAAAAGTCATGTGATTAAAATTTGGATTCTTGGCAACTGGCATGTATTTATGATGGCTGCAATGTCAATGTGATCGCCGTCTGTAATCTTCCCACTTGCCCTCCAACAAGCAAAGTCAATGGGGGAAGACAGATTCATTTAACAAGCACATGATTCGCTTAACAACTGTGGCAAAAATGATGGTAAATGGGGTATAACTCACTTAACAACTGTTTTGCTTAGCAATGGCAATATTGGGCTCAATTGTTATAAATCAAAGACTTCCTGTAAAGAATATGCTGGGAGAAGAAAAGACTGGTTAGGAGGGGAAACAAGAGGGAACTGGAAAATGGAGAACTCAAAACTGTGTATGAGGGCTCTCTGAAAAAGATCTTGCCCAGTCTTTCCTTTAACTTTCAGAATTACGGAAGACTAAATTAATCACACTTATAAAAAGATACAGGGAAGGCAGTTGAACCTTAGAGGAAAAGCATTCTTATTTGTTCTGAGAATAAACCGCTCTTGAAACTGTTAGCAATATTTGATGAGAATTCTGAGAATAGAGTCCCAACATATTGGGAAGGAAGTAGGTTGGAAAAGGCCAAATTAAAGCTTTGATGTAAGTTCCTTTTTTTCCTGGTAGCCTCTAAAGTTAAACCAGCCCTGCGCAAGTTGGTGTCTTCCAGATGTGCTGACACTCATACTAACTTGGAATTCTGGGAGCTGTACTCCCAGTACATCTGGAAGACACCAGCTTGGCAAAAGTTGGTCTAAAAGAACCAGAAAAGGGGTAAAGGTCATAGGAACAATTTCTCAGTCAAAGCAAACAGCAACTTGAAGGAAGGAAATTACAACTAAAAAATATCCCTCCTCTCTCAGTATATAGTAGTTTATTCTAATTTGCGTCCACCTGCTTTAACCTTGGAGAGGGGAATGATGGATTATTCATTTAGCTGGACTTTAAATTTCTTTTAAGTATGACATTTTATGAAGTAATAAGGCAAATTAGCATTTCAAACATTTGCTAAATTTGTAATTACTTTGAGGCATATTTATGGAAGCCTCATGTGATGCAGGAAAAGGTCCCCCTCCCATACTCATATTATGTCCAAAGGACATAAAAACACTTTACAGTGATCCAGGGGCACAAAATTGCTGAAGCTACTCTGTTCAAAATATTATGCCCAATTTACTCTGACATTAGCTTATGATGAAGATATTTTGGGGATCCATTTGGTGTTAATTTTTATGGCTATTTATGTGTGTGAGAGAGACAGAGAGTGAGATAAAGTGTGTGCATTTAATGTAAAGTGCGATTCTAGCAGAAATTTTCAGCAAAGTATTTGTTCCCCAGGAAAAGTTTAAAAATTGTCTTATATTAAATTTGGCTATAATGGAAAAGAACATTTGTTGCTCAGGATTGAACTGTGGAATCTTTGGTGTTCTCTGAGCTTGGTTGTTTGCTTGCAGACATTTCATTATCTGACTATATAACATCATCAGTGCCAGTAAGAGTGGGGCTTGCGCCCTGTTTATATACAGTAGCTTGTAATACAGTACAATAGTTGGATGGGAGTGTGGTTTTCTTTTCGGTAGTTCCTTGATTGGGGTTCTCTGCTTGTTTGTCTGTTGTTAATTCCTGCTTATCTGGGTATTGGCGCCTGAAGGAGATTATCTTTTTTGTTTCTTTTTTAGGTTTTTGCTGAGCATTATGGCTAATTTGTCAGAAAGCCAAGGTTCTAGGAATTTCGTAGTGGTTTTGGTTTTAGCTTGGTCCTAGGATGTTCAGAGTTTTTCCATTGAAATTTGAGTTGAGTCGGTAAGTTTGGTTATGCGTACTTTGTGTTGACTGCCTGCTGCTCTGCGTGGTTTCAGATAGGAATTTCCAGCACTAGCTAGAGATGTTTGGGATTGATTCTGTGCTCCATTCCTTTCCCCAATTATCTGGATCAAATACTGTAACTGGTTCTAGAAGAATGGTATCTACTATTTGAAATTGGAAAGTTTTAGCAGTAGACAAATCCCTCAGGATCCAGAAAGTTTCTGTTTCCTTCCAAAGTATAATAGAAAAGCTTGACTTTGTGTAGCAATACTACATCACTTTCATATAATATATTCATATTGCTGGTGGGAAGGCTTTATAAGATGAATGCTTTAGTTGGCATACTAACTTTATAAGAAGTATGCTTTAGTTGGCATACTAGGCAAGGATTTTAGGGGCCATGGAGGGTAAGTGAGGTGAAAACAGATAAGCAGCTGAGCAAAGCTTGAAATAATTTAATAGTTATTGTTGCTACTACTGTGATATACTATTTTATAGTATGACACAATTTTCTGGAAACTTTGTGCTTTCTCTAAATTGGCAGCAGATCTTCAGGATCATTCATTCATTATTTCATACTAGATACTTCCTTAAAATGGAAATATCATACATTCCAGGACTTTTGACATGCCAATCACATACCTTACCACTGGGTTATAGTTTTCCCCCTAAATCCTTCTCTGTTATGATTTGCAGATTACAACGTATATTAATTGCCCTCCCAGAAATATTAGATGCAGACAGCACCTGTGAATACTGGTGCCAATCTTTTAGATAAGAAGGCCTCTTTCAACATTTTGGCCTCTGAGAGTTCTGCAGAATATTGTGATTGCTAGCCTCAGCAAACATTAAGCCCAGCATGTTCCAACATATTTCCAGCAATCAAATATGGGTTGCCTTACTTAGATTGAGGAGCAAAGATGTAGATAGACCAGGAATCTCTCTCCTTGCACCAAGAAGGGAGGCGTTTCCTTATCCAAGCCTTCATGCGATCCTTTTTACTCTTAAAGAGAGAGAGAGAGAGAGAGAGAGAGAGAGAGAGAGAGAGAGAGAGAGAGAGAGAGAGAGAGAGAGAGAGAGAGAGAGAGAACATCATATGAAATCAGTCATTCTACATTGAAAACCAGGATCTGAAAACCAGACAGCAGACCAGTAAAGAGTTAATATCGTTCTTTAATTGGTAACAGCAATAGGCCTTCGGTATATACTAAGGTGACCAGACGTCCCGCTTTTGGCGGGACAGTCCCGCTTTTGAGCAATTTGTCCCGCGTCCCGCGGCGTTTTAAAAAAGTCCCGATTTTTCATTCTGCCTCCTGGTTCCCGGCTGCCTCCTGAATCCCCGCTGATGGCTAGAGGGAAAAAACCTGTTTAAACTCTTGCCGCGGGGCTTCAAAGGGCCGCCCTACGTTAATTAGCTCGGCTTCCCCCTCTCAGCTGATTTGCACAGGGCTCTGCTCTTGCTAAATTGCTGAGTTTTTTTTTCCTCTTTGTGCAAACCAAGCTCAAAACGAAACTGAAAGTAAAACAAGCTGTTGGCTTTGCGGTTTGCTTGCAACGTTGGAAAATTAGGCAGCAGATTTATTTTCCTTTTCCTCACCAAAAAAGGTAAGTGCAAACAATGGAAAATTATTTAGGGCAAAAGAGGAGAGTTCAAGATTTTAAAACACAAAAGAAAAAAAAGCTCTTTTTAACTAGGGAATTGTAATAATTGAGATATTATTAATTGTATACTGTGTTGAAAGCAGAAATGGTTAAGTTGTGGCTTGGAGGAATATATGGGGGAAATTATTTGGTTTATTATTATTGGTAAGTATAATTAATTGATTTGTAAGAAATTGGATTGCATGGAAATAATTGGAATATTCATGTTCATATTGATTAATATACAAAAAAGATAGTTATATAACTAATTGATTTATATTAAAATGTTGAATTTGTATTAAACAACTGTATTACATAATTACATAATTAACCAATGTGAGGATGGATATAAAAATAGATGACAATGGGAAGGGGTATAAAATAGAATAGAAGGGAAAAATTGAATTTGATTAAGATTAGAGATGAGGATGAAGGGTAAAATTGTTTTTTTAAAAAAATAGATGAGGAATAAATATGGCAAAAAGGAAATATAGAAATTGTAAATTTAATTGAAATGACTAAACACTGTTTAAATTTGTGAACCAGCCAAATATTCTGTTCAAAGAAAATACATTGTATGTATGTGTGTTTCTAATTATTGCTATTTATTCATATTTGTTCTCTTTTATTCTTTAAAGTTTAACAATTCATTCTTTATCTTAATATCTTTATATTTGTTTGGGGTTGGCTTTCTTCCCTTTCATCTTTTTTATTGTACAGCAATCTTTCTCCTCAAACCTACCACCTCTCTTTTCTTTCCTTCTTACTTTCTCTTCCCCCCCTCTTCTTCTCCTCCCTACTTCCTCTTCCTTTCTCCTTCTCCTCCTCTCTTCCTCCCTCTCTTAACCATCACTCCTACTCTAATTTCCCTTCCCTTCCTTCATCCCTCTCCATTACTGTATCCTTTTATGCATATGGACTACTCAGAGGGCTGAAAAAGTTATTTTTGACTGGTCCTCGCACTTTTGACCAGTCCTCGAACTTACGACTGTCCTCACATTTTACATTTTTGCCCTATCTTGTCATCATGGTGAAGAGAAGCAGTTGTGAAATGAGTGACATGGTTGTTAAGAATGCTGCACGGGCATAAATGTGAGGATGGTCATAAGTGTGAGGACCAGTCAAAAGTGTGAGGACCTGTCAGAAATGACTTTTTTCAGCCCTCTGGTTAGTCCTTTTGTGCATATGGACTACTCAGAGGGCTGAAAAAGTTATTTTTGACTGGTCCTCGCACTTTTGACCAGTCCTCGAACTTACGACTGTCCTCACATTTTACATTTTTGCCCTATCTTGTCATCATGGTGAAGAGAAGCAGTTGTGAAATGAGTGACATGGTTGTTAAGAATGCTGCACGGGCATAAATGTGAGGATGGTCATAAGTGTGAGGACCAGTCAAAAGTGTGAGGACCTGTCAGTAATGACTTTTCAGCCCTCTGAGTAGTCCCTATACACACAGCCATGGCCACCCGGTCACATGACCAGCTAGCCACGCCCACCCAGTCACATGGCCTCCAAGCCATGCCCACACAATAAGCCACGCCCACAATGGTGTCCCTCTTACCAATGTTAAAATCTGTTCACCTTACCCTATACACATAGCCATGGCCACCCGGTCACATGACCAGCTAGCCACGCCCACAAAATAAGCCACGCCCACAATGTCCCTCTTTACCAATGTTAAAATCTGGTCACCTTAGTATATACCACTCAGGGGTGGGTTCTACTTACCTTTAATATCTGTTCGCATCACACCCGCGTACTCTTCTGCGCATGTGCAGATCACCGATGATGATGTCCAGGTCAGTGGGCGGAGCCTCCCGCCAGTTTTACTACCAGTTCTTGTGAACTGGTCTGAACCAGGGGCAACCCACCATTGATACCATTTCACAGTGCTTTACATCCCTCTGTATGTGATTTACAAAGTCAGCCTATTGCCCCCCAAAACCTGGGTCCTCATTTTACCCACCTCAGAAGGATGGAAGGCTGAGTCAACTTTGAGCTGGTGAGAATCAAACTCCTCGAGTGAGCAGTGAGTTAGCCTGCAATACTGCACTCTAACCACTGCGCCACCACAGCTCTTATTTCTGTTCTTCCGCCCCCAGTCCTGACTATATTTTGCTGTCTTCAGGCTGAAGATCATCTCTGACTGGGACATCTAGGTGGTAAACCATGAACTAAAACAAACAAGGCTACCTGTCAATCCTTTACACGGGTAGTCCTCGACTTACAACAGCTCATTTAGTGACCGTTCAAAATTACAATGGCACTGAAAAAACTGACTTATGACAATTTTTCACGCTTACAATCATTGCAGCATCCTCAATTCCTCTTGGTCACATAATCAAAATTCACAACTGACTCATATTTATGACGGTTGCACTGTCCCAAGGTCATGCAATACCTTTTGCGATCTTCTGAGAAGCAAAGTCAATGCGGAAGCCAGATTCACTTAACAACCCCATCACTAACTTAATTGCATTGATTCACTTAACAACTGTGGCAAGAAAGGTCATAAAATTGGGCAAAATTCAGTTAACAAATGTCTCACTTAGCAACAGAAATTTTGTACTCAATTGTGGTCATAAGTCGAGAATTACCTGTAGTGTTGTTATCAGAACAGAGTGGTGTGGAATGGAAGCAAATAATGCGTATCCATTTCAACTCCTTACAGGGAAGGAAGAAAATATATGTAAAATACACATGCTTAACATCTTACACATCTCAGCGATAGGCAAAACGACAGAATTGTGTGGCAATTGCAGGTGGCCAGCTATGACTGTAACAATTTCCCCATCACATAAAATGAAGCCGCTCCCCTCATATTTGCTTCCTGGAAGGTCCTAGAATGTGATCATCCTCAGTACTGCAGAGATAAGGAAGCCTATTCCTCTTTAAGAGGGCATCAATCCTCTAAAAACAGGATTACCCTGTCAGGAAGCAAACAAGCACAAGCTAAGTTTCCATGCCACACATTTTGGTATGGCTTTGAACCAAGAAAAAACAAGCCAGATTGTCTCCAGGGGTATGGATGGCTGGATGGGGTCAGTGTAGGGTTTCTGCTGCTACCTGCATTGTCACAGAAAGAGTTATATTGGGATAAAATTTCCAACACTAATCCTCGAGTGAAAAAGGAACCTGTGTTTGTGTGTGTGTAGGCAAAAATTAAACAATGTCAAAAAATATCCTGAAGTGAAAAATACTTCAGTTCTCTTTTACCTCAAAAAGCTCTTTATATTATGAAGTCCAGCTTTCAGGTATAGGCTCAGGCATGTGACTAATTCAATACCTCTGGCAGAATTTTAGAAGCTAAATGTAGCTGAATCGAAATACGTCATCTGGTTATAACTCCAACATTGAGTTTACCAAGGAATATTCTCAGAGATAGACATTGCCCAAAAGCATAAGGGAAAAAAACATTCAACAAAGCTTGAATTTGCTCATGCTATTATATGGGTCAAGTCACTATGATGTAAAATCACTGTCTGCTGGAAAGCAAATTATGCCAAGTGAGACAAAACAAATCAAAGAAGTTCCCAAGGTGGCAAATGTAAACTTAAAATTATAAAATTCTAAGCATTAAAATATTAGCTACAAGCTAGAAAACTATTCTTTGTTTCAGCTCTGAAAAACCTGACAGCTCTCTTGTTGCTTATTATTCAGAGCTCAGTGAGCATGCATTGTTTGAAACAAATGATTACATTTCAAATTAAATATATTTCTAGTCATTGGGAATTTATGAACAGTTTGCCAATTAAAGTCAGACCTATGGCATGATCATATGTTGTCTCTCCCGAACTGCATGGTGGGAAAGCAGGGTGTTTCCTGTTCCAGGCATTAAGATAGCAGTAGTTTGTGTTAGATAATTAGGCAGATTGGAAGAGAAGTCCTGTGCAATGAATCTTTGGTTCTTATTGATGCTGCACCCACAACTGCAATTTCTAACAAATGAATAGCAACTGCTCAATTATACAGATTGTGTATTAAAAAAGGAAGCATCAGGCTCTCCATGGAATTTCACATGAAATCTGGTTTCTAAGCATGATGATTCCAATTATTTAATGCATGATGATTTGGGTTCAGTCCTTTCTCCATAGTCCAGTCGGGCATTTGCACTAGCGGGAGGCAACAAAATAAAACCCATCATGCACAGACAGACCTTTCCCTGCTGAAAGAGGATCCTATTGCAAACAGATGACTAGAAAAACAATAACATAAAGTGTCATGGACGATAACAGCCAAAATCAATGACTTGTATGACCAAAACATGTGCATAAGGCTTCCCTGGCAGGTGGATACAATATGAATTATATAAACCCAAACAGTAAACAATTCCAGTATTAAAGTTCATGTATTTTACTCTAGGGCCATCAATGCTAGAGGGACTTCATTAAAAAAATATCTCTTACAGCAGGACAAATCCCAGTGCAAAAATGTATACTGTTCTGCAATTATTTTAAAAGGAGACTGCTTTAAATGTCAGGTTAAAGGATACATCCTCTATCGATACTTGAGTCATCTCCAGACATTATCAGAAGTCTCTGGGGCAACTGTTAGGTTTTGATATATAGGCTAAATTAATAGAAACCATTTGTTGATCAGTTTCATCCAATGCAATAGGAACTCCCTTTTTGTGTAGATGTTTAGACATTGACCTTAACAATTTGTTGTTTTCCATCCGGTGCCTTTCAGTGATGGCAAATTTAAACAAAATTCAGAAGTGTAATGGCTGCAAGGCATCTGATTGGAGAAGGCAGCTAGACTATAAGAAGGCAATGTTACCTACATCCCAGTGATAGTTGGTTATAACTATCTGTTATAACTTATAACAATACTGTTACTTATGTGGCATTTCACCACATCAATCAACTCCTATTCCTTTCTTTTTCCTTACAAAGTCTTTACTATTTAGAGAGTTCTATAACAGGAAATTGCAAATATCCATCAAAGCCACCAGGTGGGAATGGACCAATGGTGGGTTGCTACCGGTTCGCCACTAGTGGTGGTGGCGGGAGGCTCCACCCACCTGCCTGGAAGCTTCTGCGCATGCGCAGAAGCTCCATGCGCGCGCACGAGTGTGCACACAAACAAACCGGTAGCGATGGGATTTGGAACCCGCCCCTGGGATGGACCATGCTGTCCTCAAATACCAGGACCAGAAGCAAAGCAGCCCCCCTCCCCACATCCCCAACGAATCTCAACATTTCTTAAAAATAAGCAAAACTGTTTCTTTTGGATATTTGGCAATAAATCCAAAATCTATGAGTATAATAGAACTGAACAAGTATATACTATCAGCTCAGTTTAGTACCTTATTAGCGCCGGATACTAGACAGAACAATAAGCTTGTTTGATCTGGTAGTTACAATGCTTCCCTAAAAACCAGGAAACTATGAGTTCTACTCTGGCCTTAGGCATAAAAACTGGTTTCCTGGCTTTGGGTCACTCACTATTTCTCAGCCCTACTCACCTCACAACATTGCTGTTCTGCAGTAAATATGCAGAAGTAGAAGTATTGAATAAGTTTACTGCCTTGAGTTGTTTATAAAAATAATAAAGGTGGAATATAAATAAACAAACAAACAAATAAAAATGAGCATTGTGATGAAATTGCTTGGGGATGAACAGTATTCTGGTATAAGAACACTTTTCACACTTACCTACTGACCACACAAAGCCTTTATAAGCAGAAGAACACTGAGACAGACATTATCTAAATTCCATTGAAGGTGTTATCTAGCCTGGTAACGAAACATTTGGAAACCAACCCACAAGCTTGGAGAACAAACCTCCACCCTCATCCTCCACCCGAGCTACAGATATTCGCCACTACCGCAAAAATACAGTATATCCTCGCCCTTTGATTCTTTGCTCCATAACAAAAAATATGCCGTGTTTTGTTCAGTGATTAAACCCGTGGTTGCCACAGAGCACTGTTCAACTTCTACCCTGCCCAAAGGTTTGCATCTACTGTGGAGCACCTGATTCCCCGATGCCCATCAAACCACCTTAATTAGGAAGGATTATTGAAAGCTGTTGAGGCCACATGAAGTCTTAGCCAGAAAGCTTCCCTGGGGACATCAACAAGTAACTGTAATTTGGTCTTGATTATTTTGCAATTGGGTTTTGAGTTTCAAAAAAATGTAGTGCTTTATTCAAAGCATTACATTAAGGAGACTCTGTTGTTAAGTTAAAACCAGTCAGTGGTCTAGAATCCTTGTGTGTGTGTGTGTGTGTGTGTGTGTGTGTATACATATACATACACACACACACACACATATATTCCAATTTTCATGTCAGTGATGGTTTGGGTTTGTTTAATTTTTTTTCCTAACCAAGCCATTAAAAGACTAAATGAAATAACAAAGGCGGAGGGAGAACAATCCCATTTTCTATCTATCAATCTTCATTTGTTTTGTCTATACGAGATGATGGAAATATATTCAGTCAAATGTTTACATATGTTTGGACTCTCCTGGGCAACATATTGTACATGCACAGATTCAATATTTTGCATGGTTTTTTTAAAGTTCTTCCGACTCAATTCTCCCAACCCAGAGTTCTCCAGTTCTCTGGATGTATTGGACTACATGTTCCATCACTTGCTGTTTATTGTTGTTTATCATACTCAGTGTTGGTTGAGGATTATAGACACTGGCATCCAGTATATTTGAGAAGCATCAAGTGGAACAAGAGTGCTGCAATGTAATTTGAGTTTCTCTCCTTGGGAAGACTAGAAGTGCTAGCTTGCTTACAATCAGCTTGATTGCTTCTAGAGTTCACATTATGTTCAAAGTGATAGCTCAATTATTTTATTCAAACCACATCTACTTCAGAAGACACACCTGGTCAGCATGAATAAAGATGTAGGAGAAGAAAATACAGCAATAAATGCATTTGAGATAGTAAACATTGTAAAGAGAAACTGAAATTTAGGAATGCAAGCCAAGCCAAGATTGCACATAAGGTAAAAGCTAAAGGTTCCCCTCGCACATATGCACTAGTCATTCCCGACTCTAGGGGGCGGTGCTCATCTCTGTTTCAGAGCCAAAGAGCCAGCGCTGTCCGAAGACCTCTCTGGCATTTAGTCATGATGGCCACATGACCACAAAGACACACGGAACGCTGTTACCTTCCCACCAAAGGTGGTCCCTATTTTTCTACTTGCGTTTTTTTATGTGCTTTAGAACTGCTAGGTTGGCAGAAGCTGGGACAAGTAACGGGAGCTCACACTGTTACGTGGCACTAGGGATTCAAACCGCTGAACTGCTGAACTTTTGATCGACAAGCTCAGCATCTTAGCCACTGAGCCACTGCGTCCCTTTTTTATTGTACATATCTACCCCCAAAAGCAACGCTTGGCCACCTGCTTCATTTTTTAAAATGTCAACTGGTATTTTACATACATAGGAGTGAATTTGGTATAGTGGCTAAGGTATCAGGTGAGAAACCAGGAGAATCTGAGTCTTGCCTTAGGCCTGAAGCCACTGGACCAATCACTCCCTCTCAGCCTTAAGTAACAGGCAATGGCAAAATATTTCCAAAAAGCCTTGCCAAGAAAACTGCAGGAATTTGTTCAGGTGGGAATTAAATACTGATTTAAAGGTCCATTTTACTTAGAAAGGTAGTGAATAAATTGAGACTGAAACTGTCATTGATAAGTGACATGGTTGTAAAGTGTGACATCACAACTATGCCATTTAGTGATGGCAGTCTGAGATGCTGCCGTTAAGTGAGGACCTCCTGTGAAGACGACTTCTGACAGCTTCCTCATTAACTTTGCCTGTTGGAAAGGGAATGTCAGAAATAGTATCCTGTGGGGTCTATGACAATTCGCCATGGCCAACTCGCCTCAGCCAACCTTGTCATGGCCAACTTGCCTCAGCCAATTCACCATGGGACAACTTACCACGGCGAATTCACAGTGGGACAACTCATCATGGTCAACTCGCTGTGAGACATGAGTTACACTAATATCAAAGAAATGATGGGAAAGAATCATTAAAGAAAGGATGACTAAGGAGGGACAGAATGAAATGTGAATGACAAAAATTAAAATAACTTTTTATTTATTTTAAATAATTAAATTGAATTATCCTGCAGCAAGTTGTTCCATGGCAAGTTGGCTGTGGCAAGTTGACTGTGGCAAACTGGCCATGACAAGTTGGCTGTAGCATGTTAGCCGCAGTGAACTGGCTGCAGTGAGTTGTCCCAATCACATGACTGCAAGTTTATGGAGATTCTTAGTCACCCAGGTCATGGTTGTCACAAAGGTGCTTTTTCAAGAGGCAACTGGACTTTCTGGTTTTTCTTTGAGGACGTTTTGCTTCTCATCCAAGAAGCTTCTTCAGCTCTGACTTCCCCATCATCCAGTCAGAGCTGAAGAAGCATCTTGGATGAGAAGCTAAACATATTCAAAGAAAAACCAGAAAATCCAGTTGCCTCTTGAAAAAGTACCTTTGGGATGTGACTGTATAATGTCAAAATTTTGATCCAGGTGCTGAGTGCCTAGCTTACAAATGCATGTCTCTGGGAATGCTGCAATACTGGAACTTGTGGGACCAATTGAAAGTTCAAACAGTTGCTGAATGTATGGAGGTAACCTGAGGGCCACCTGTTATTGACAGGGATTTTTTTTTAAAGCCTTCAGAGTTTCCATTCCATTCCATATGTTAGGATATGGTTTGAGCCTAATAAGTTGTCCAGGCAATATATGTGTTCTGTAACTTTAATATGAAATGTATTATGTGACTTTAAAGTTTTCCTGCTGATTCATTGTAATGCTGAGTTATGCTGTAATTAGTTGTGAACGTATTTAAGCAAGGTACTGTAACGTATTCAGTTGATGATAAGCTACCATTGTGTGAGGAGTTGCTATGATATGCTATCATCGCTTGGATGGATCTGCTACCATCGTGGTTTGTGAACCAGAGTGAGTTTGTTATTCTAACCAACTAATGTTTGTTTGGTAAGAAGATATCTGTAACTACTGGACTGATTTAACTGGCAAAGACTTGGATTTGTTTAAAGACTATGAGACTGTTTTTCTACTATAAAGTAAGCTTTTGATAAACCAGTTTGCATATCTCTTATTCATTGCTCTCAGCAACATTTCCTTGTGCATTTACTCTGCTGGTTGGTAACACAACACCAATATCCTTAACACCATACTAGAAATGTACTAAATAAAGCAGTAGTGCTTCTAGTCAGAAGAAAGGCAGGCATAAAAATTTGTGAGTGAAGCTGGTCCAGAAATTTGCAATCCTAAAAGATCAGGTTCATAGCTTGAGAATGTCCTTGATATTTTACTGATGTTGATTTTCTGAGAGAGTGAAAGAGAAAGGAGAGTATTTGAACAGCCGTATTTTGTGTACTAGCATAATTTTAACTGAATTGATCTGATTTTTCTTTAAATCCTAGTTTGATCATATCTATATGATTATCATGTACTTAAAAGGGCTAACTCTGAACAGCAGATGGTTAGATGTACAAAATATTGCACCTGAGTGTGTTATTTGGAGATCATATTATTGGAAGATCCGAACTGGTTACTAATTGTTTTCTGGGCTCTACTCAAGATAAAGGTTTTAATCTTAATAGTTTTAATGGTTTACAGTATTACAAATTAAGGGACTATCTGTCTTATAATACCATATGTTGCTATTAAATTATAAGAAAGGGCCATTCATTTTCCCCCATATTGCACTCACACTGTAGTATATTTAAAATTATAATTGCTCTCCAGCTCACACTCATTGTTTCCAAAAAAGATATCAAGACAATTTAAAATCTGGCCTTATAAATTTAGTGTTTTGTTGTTCTAATGTTTTCAACCATTTTAATACTAACTTCTTGTTCTTCCATTATTTTTTTCACTCTAATGTGCAACATTATGATGATTTTTGAGCAAGAATATTCAATCAACCAATCCATCAGTCCCACCAACCAACCACCTTTTTTGGTTGGGGAGCAGGTGTAACATGGTGAAACAGTCTGGCTCAAGGTTGGTAAAGAAGTGAGACAAGACCATTAACTCTCCTTTATTTATTCAATCTATTATGCCAAATGTGTATTAAGGGAAACTGGACTGAAAGAAATTAGTGTAGTTATAGAATATTTAGAAGAAAAAACTATAGTCCTTTATATGCTGATGATACTACACTGATGGCTGAAAATGCAAAGAATCTATAAGCCCTAATAATAAAATTCAAGGAGCACAGTGAAAAATGGGGCTAAATTTAAAAACAAACAAATGACAACAAGTAGAGCCACCCCCCACAGAACAGAAAATGAAGATACTGAAGTGGTGAATAGATTCAGCCTTTTAGGATCAACTATCAGTAACCAGTCAATAAATGTGTTATAGACTAACACTTGGTGGAGCAAATATCAGCCTTGTAGCTTGCACAAGGCTGATATTTGGGGGGTGTAAACACATTGTAGCATTTGAATATCTTTTCCAAGTCCTTTAGGGCTGTTCCACCAAGTGATGAAGACAAGTCAGATATTTAAAAGAATGACAAGACTGAAAAATCAGCTACTGAATATTTCAGGGCCATACTAGATTTGGCACAATTACAGTTTATTTGTTAACTCTGCAACATATAAACAGGAAATGAGGGGAAGCCTGAACAGTCTTTGAAGGGTGTTTTTTACTGTACTTCAGTTACCAATGGAGTCCTTCCTAGAAAGTCCACTTGGTCTATATTTATTTAACAAAAACATTAGTGCACAATACTTTTGCTATTTATTATGAAAGTGCATAATTATGGTATGTCTACCTTGGTCCTCAGTCTCAAGAACATCTTTTTTTCTAGAGTCTCAACATCTTTTTTTATAGTGTGGTGACCAAAACTGGATGCAGTATTCTAGGTGTAGTCTTACTAACACTCTTTATAGAGTGATATTAGTACCTCACTTGATTTTGATTGTATCCCTCTGTTAATGCAATTTGGGATTGCATTGGCTGCAGTCTTCCAGCCCATTCATTTTCTCTACTTAAAGCCGGTATTCTTGCTCATTTCACTGTTGTTTTTAAACCTGATGTTGCAGAATTGGAGTTGACAGATTGGATTCAATTCCATCAAGCCTTAATTGTTTTTGAGGCTAATTAATTTACTATCATTATCTAGCATGATGCCGTCATGCAGTCCTCGCTTGCCATTCCAGGAGCCAGGGCTACACAAGGGAGGGTTTCTATAGACTGTTATTTCAATAGTTACATTCCACACCTTCTGAGTGTCCAACGACCATGTTCCTTCCTAATGGGTGTCATGTACAATCTCTCTAGTTGCCCTTGCTCACGTTTAAGCTTTAGGTTTCTGTCTTGCAATTTGCTTCCTTATAACCATCTCTGATGGTTTTTGTGTTGTCTTGAGCAGCATTGGAATTTAATGGGTCCCAGTACAAATGGCAGAGTTTTGCTGTCAAGTAAAGCTAATGTAGCTTTATCAGTTTCAAATTGCCAGTGACGTTTTCCTCTTGTTTTTAGTACCATGCCTACTGATGTTAACTAGCATTTCTTAAATGGCTTCCTACTGGCTCAGGGAAAAAAAAATATCATTAATGAGACTACTGCCTTTTTATATTGACGTTAATACCAAGATTCTTGTGGCCCCATGAGATGAAAAGGCCAATTTTTGCCCTTACTTAGGAATCTTAATAACAGTTAATGGTAGAAGAAATCACCTGCTTGAAATTAAGGAGATTATATAGCCCTTTGAAGGGGGAAAAAAGGCTAATAACCCCTCCCCACCTCTTTCTGTGTGTGTGAAGAATATCTTGCTGAAGGCAATCAAGTTAATGCTGGTGCCTCTCACATCATTTAGCAAAAAAACCAGATTCTTGGGCTAATGGAGCTTGAGTTTGCTCTTCTCCTTCCTGTTCTGACATGAAAAAGAAGATCGGAGGAAAAGGCTGAGCATTCTCTCTACCCCCGCCCCCCACCAACAGACAAGATTTCTGTTACGCAGCTGTACTCTTAAGCAGAGTGATACAGCTAGCTCAGCTCCAATCTGTAGCCCTAAGCTGGTCTTAACCTTTAGCTATTGTAGAAGATGTTCTCCTGTGATGAAATAAGATTTAACAACTAATATAGGTTGCTTTTCTGGAGTGGGATTATTTTATCCTTTGCTCAGACCAAACTGTAACCAGGGCTAGCTCTGATTATAAAAATTATATCCTGACCAAGGTTACCTTCTCTTTCAATCTCACAGCTGGAATGGTTGTATCCAGCAATGCATTGGTCAATGTGCCTTTCTCCTGACTTTTCAATGAAAGCAGAAAAGGGAAACTGAAAAAGATGTGTGTATGTACACATCTGTATCAGAGGTGGTATTCAGCAGGTTCTGATCTGTTCTGGAGAACCGGTAGCGGAAATTTTGAGTAGTTCGGAGAACCGGTAAATACCACCTCTGACTGGCCCCACCCCCATCTATTCTCTGCCTCCCGAATCCTAGCTGATTGGGAAGGAATGGGGATTTTGCAGTAACCTTCCCTTGGAGTGGGGTGGGAATGGAGATTTTACAGTATCCTTCCCATGCCATGCCCACCAAGCCATGCCCATCAAGCCACGCCCACAGAACTGGTAATAAAAATTTTTGAATCCCACCATTGATCTGTATGTAAGAACCTAAGATACCCAGCTGATCACCCTCTTTCTTGCAAGCCCTAGTGCATATTTAGCTATTTATTTACTTGCTCAGTTGCCAAATATATCTAGGAAGAATCATCACAAACATTTATAAGATGGTGCATGCTAAAATATCCTCACTCCAAATCAGCAGTGCTTGGAACTGAATATATCATGGATCATCTTGAGCACAGGTCTCCTTCCATGACAATCATGCTCCTTAGCATAAGGATTGCTGAAGATGGCATGAAATCTACCCAGATGATTGATAGGATACAGAAGATTTATAACATTCCTCTTTATCCATAACATTTGGATACTGGCTTTGGGGGACTAGCTATCATAATATCATGTCTATCATGTAATATCATGTCTAATATCATGTCATGTTCCCCAGTATCCAAATGTTATTCCATCTCATTTTCTTCTCCCCTACAACAGTTTTTCCCTAGTTGGCATCTTCCACATGAGTTGAATCCATAATATTTTAACCATGCTGGCTGGAGATTGTGGTGATTGAAGTCGGAATATCTAGCACACAGGAAAACTGAGGGGGACAGAGTGGAAACAGAGGCATTACCAGCATCTCATTGATTTAGGTCCAAATTGGATCTTTTTTTGTTTGTGTGTGATTACATATTAGGCTATCTCAAAGACAAAGTTCTGGAGTTCATGGGAGATATTGATTCAAGAAGGGTGACATATGAAGATTATGTGATAATGAGTGGAGAGCTAGAGTAAAGAAAAAAGGATAGGAAGTTGGAATCATATAGAACAGGGGTATCAAACTCGATTTCATTGAGGGTAGCATCATGGTTGTGTTTGACCTCCGGAGGGCAGGGAGAGTGTGACCAGGGGGTGTGGCCAGCTCGACATCACTCGTGTCAAGGGTAACTGTGGTGGCCTGAGTGCTCTGCCACTGAAAACGGCGCTCCTGAGCTCCATTTTTGCTGACAGAAGCACCGTGGGCCGGTCCTTCGCTGTTTCCAGGTCAGCCCCATGGGCCAAATCTAAGCACCCCATGGGCCAGATCCAGCCTGTGGGCCTTGAGTTTGATACCCCTGATATAGAACTTCTAAATATTTTTATTCAAATGATCACTTAAATTTAAGTATTTGTGTTAACTCTGCCAATATGATATATTATTATATACTGTGATATATTGTGATATGTGATATGATGACATGACACAATTTCTTATGGGCATGTTAAAGTTATGACCCCTGTGATTTCTCTAGTTTACAGGCTTCAGTTATTTATTAATGAATAAATATGTCAGTGCCCAATAGATAAGAATATATTGGCATGATATGTTATCTTTCTGAAAATTAACAAGGATCAAGGAAAACATTTCACTCTCTTCTACAGCAAACAATCCTGTTGTGACTCCGACCCCTGAACCTGTCTTATCAGAGGGAAAAGACTCCAAAAGTGAAGGAGAGGAGTTGGCAAGGCCTCCCTCTCCAGGACTCTCCTCTCTGGCAATGCCTCAGGTGTCCTCCGAAGGCCAAGAGATAGGCCAGAGGCCAGGCACTTCGGAGCAGTCACAGTTGGACAGCGATGGAGATGAGTCTTGGCTGGACCCCCGACAGCGTCGCAGAGATAAGCGCGCACAGCAGAGGAAGAGGCGTGCCAGAGATTAAGCTGAGTCACTGGACCACATTCCACAGGGGATAAAAGGGGGTGTGGTTGCCAGTCAAGCCTTGTGACGAACAAAACTGAAAGCTAGCAAGTAATTCTTCATTTTTGGAACTTTGTTATATGCTCTGCTTGGATTGATTTTTGGACTGGACTTGACTATTCCTTGGCTTTTGTGGACTTACTTTGATGTTTCGGAAGGAGGAGAAAAACCTCCCTTTGTAAGTAAAAATTTTTGGCAAGCAGCCACTGGGTTGCTGCCAATTCTGTTATCAAAGGAAATTCTTGTCTGCTGGTTTATTTTAACTCTTGGTCGACTGCTGGTATGCGTGTGTGAGACGGGGACAGAACAAATCCTGACACAGGCAAAAAGGTGCCAAGTAAGCAGGCTCTCACTTACTAAATTGCCTTCATCATCCAAGTCATCGCATTCTGGGAGCGGATCATCCAAATGAAGCTGCTGAATCAAGACTCTTGAGGTGGCTTTGCTAGTGTAGTCTGCCGCAGAGCTGTGGCTACTATGGATACTGCTGGTCCGGTAAAGAGAAGGCACCTGCAGGGTATCTTGGAAGTCAAAGGAGCCTTTAGTTTCTAGTGACTCCATGCGGTGAGGTATAGAGCCATTGATGCTCCCAGTCCTGCTGGATTGCTCTTCATCCGAGCTTTCCCCTTCCTCCGAACTCTGCTTTCCATCCCCGGACAAAAGCGATTTATGCTCACTGCTCTGGTTTGTACGGCGTTTCAAGCTAGGTGCCCGCCCAATGCTGTTCCAGCTCGACCTGCGGCTGTTCCAGCTACTTCCTGCACTCCATGGGCTATGTGGAGAACTCCGGGCACTGACCTGAAGTGATGCAAGTGAGAATATAAGGGATATCAACAGAATGCTAGAAGCAATAACTCCATTAACAGTGCCAAAAAGATATCAAACTGGTGGAATAAATTAATTTTAAAATATGCTGGCAAACTGGAAGCAAAGGGCGAGGAGCAAAGGATACAAGGTAGAAAGTGAACCACATACCGGGGATTTGAGATCAAATGTATTAGGATCCATGGAGATGCCACTAGCTCTTCGGGAACCATAGTCCTGAGCCACTTCTCCATAGATGGCACTTTTTGGCATGGACATGGGTGTAGCAGCTGTATGAATGATAAGTGGGGGAGTCAAGCTCTTCTTTAGTTCTGGGTGGTCACAAAGAGCCATCACTGAAAAAATAGGAAACAAAACATTCATATCATGCCCTATATAGTCAGAGACATGTGGTTTCAAGAGATCAGGACAACTTTCATATGTGCCTTGATTTGATAATTCCTCTCTCAATCTTCTAATGCAAGATTCTCAAATCTTCGTTTTCTAGGTTCGCCAGTCCTTTTACCATGAATGAATGCTAATGAATTACCAATAACCCTCCTCTGTTTTCCTACTCTTACTTTAAGATACTATCAAGGCCAGCTTCCTCTCCGTAGTATGCAAGATGGACGACAATCACATCTAGCAGAGGTTTGCTAGAAATGGTCTTCTTGTTGTCCCTGAACTGCAACCACTATTGTTTTTCTATCACAGAAGTCAGGATTTAATGAGTTTTAACTTATGATGGCCATAGATTTCTCATTCTTAAGGTACACTCAGAGCAATATTTTCTCTTCACTCTTTATCATAGAAAGATTTTTGTCCCAAATATCAGCTTTATACTGTATGATGAGCCATATATCATATTCAAAATTATCAACATTATCCCATGCTCCTCTCTCACTGTTGTTGAGTTCCTCCAGTGAAGAGAATCTTTCTGAAGACATTTCTTACATCATATTGACTGAAGCTATAAACACACACACACACACACACACATTATTATTATTACAACAGCTATTGTATGTGCACTACCAAAAGTCTGGTACATTTTGCCCCTAGATAGTAACAAATATAGAGGCATCTCAACCCCTTTGCTCCCATCTAATGACGAATCAAGATTTTTGCAGTCCATCTAGATAATGGGTGTCAAACTCGTGGCGTCATGTTGCTGTCACGTGACGTTTTGTGACATTTTTCCCCTTTGCAGAGCTGGGGTGAGTGTGGCCTACATGTGACACATCCGGCCCACAGGCCACCAGTTTGACACCCCTGATCTAGATATTCCTAAGGAAACTAATTCAGACACATTATATAAAGATGTCTGTGGAGATTCTCAGTCATCCAGTCATAGTTGCCTCAAAGGTGCTTTTTTTTTTTAATTCAAAAGGCAACTCAACTGTTTTTTCCTTGAGGAAGAAGAAGAAAATGTTTTGCTTCTCATTCAAGAAGTTTCATCATCCCAACCCCACCAGAACTGATGAAGCTTCTTGTGAGAAGTGAAACATTTTCTTCTACTTCCTGAAGGAAAAAACAACCCAGTTGCCTTTTGAACAAAAAAAAGCACCTTTAAGACATTATATAAAAACTGAACTCTCTGGAAAAAGCTCTAATGATGAGAAAGGTGGAAGTAAAGAGAAGCAAGGTGGATGGACTCAGTTATGATGGCTATGGGTGTATTTCTGGAAGACTTGAAGGACCAGGTTGGAGATAGATAGTCTTGAGAAAAACTATTTTTGGGACTTCCTCTTTTTCTGCTTTTTTTATACTTCATAACCAAGAAAATAAATATACATGAAATTTCATGTAACAAATAGCAAACATTTATTTGCAGGAAAAACAACAGCAATCATATTATTACTTACAAGCTGGATTTGAAAAATTTTTCTTAAGTCCACATTCTTCTTCCAAACTATGGGGGAAAAGTTCCCCCTCAGAATCGGACTTAGTAGCATCCCCCTAGAGAAAAACAAAGTGCCTTAGCCAGCAGGAAAAATAGGATAAGTTTCCTGGCCATTCCCTATTTGAATAAGAGGACTCTTTCTCCCACCAGACACAAGAATCACTGCTCCATTGAACTGTTGCCACAGTAGGACACCACCTTCCACAACATGAGGCATGCAAATATTTAATTCCACATCTGTAGTCCAGTTTCACTACACAATACACTTTTGGAAAGAGCAGCTAAAGCAGCTAAAGACTTGAGACAAGCAAATACAATTGGTTTAATCTCATTCTGCTAGACACCCAGCCTGGAAGCGTAGTTAACTCCCAGCTTCTAATACCCCCTTCCCCTTCTCCAAGGTCTTCAAAGGAACCTCTAACACATCTTAATTCCCAAGCATTTATCACTCGTTCTATTCTAATCAATAATTTAGCCCAATCACAATAGTTTTAAGCAGACATCTGAAAGTATGTCTTGGTTTTTATATTGACTAAATGAAGGTGGTGGAGAAGGCAGAAATTATAGTCAATTGAATGCAGCCTTGAATCAAAATATACTGTATATACTTTTCGGATCGATTCCTATAAAATACAGAACCATTCATCTGAATAGTTGAAAGGAACAAGGTGGGGGTCAACTTTTTTTTTTTCAATCCACAGAACCACTGCATTTTCCTACAACACCCTAACTTTTACCCCTTGAAATTGGCTAATCAGAGATCTGGTTGAAAAAGATGAAATCTGAAGTGGGCCTATCTATTTTAGCAATATGATTCAGGGGAATGGGCCTATCCTTCATTTAATTCATCCAATCATTAGGATGAATTGAAGGGCTGTCCCTCAAAAATAATTTTTAGCTTCTGACAGTGAAATTAGAATCAACAGCCTATAAATAATGGCTGTCAAGGTTCTTTTATCAAATGGTAATGCAATTCATGAGACCTTTTTCTATTAAAGGGTTATCCTGGAATATTTTTAATGTCCAATGTTAATTGTCTTTGTCTCCTTCATTTCCTTTCTTTACCTCATTTTTAAATCAAGCATTATTACCATTTTGGAGCCTATCTCTGGGGCAATCAAATAATAATAGGGGTATATTAAGACACTGCACTAAGCCACATGTCATTTAGTTTTGAATTAATATATTTTGTGCATAAGCACTGTAGCTTATGAACCATGGTTAATGACTAACTATTTGAACTCAGTTAACTTTGGTTTATTGAGGAAACTACAATTAAGCAATCATCGCTTAATGGAATGCAATAATCTATAATATGAACCAGAAATAAAATAGCCTAGAAGGACTGAAGGCTGCTTTTTTTGGCAATTCTGACCCAAGATAGCTTCATAAAGACAGTCCACAGAAGAAATAAATTGGTGATAACACACATACACACACAAACACACAAAACCTTATGAAATCAGAAAAGAAAGGAAATTAACCCAGCAAAATACAATAAGATCCATGCTGTTGTACTAAAAAGCTTTAGCTCACCATGATGGCATGTGATGCTGGAGAAAAATTTGAAGTGGAACGGGTTTGGTTGGGAGGATAATGTTCAATAGCAGACTTTTGAAATTAATTGAAAATTTTGCCTGATTAGCATCCAGGTCACATCATCAATGTACTGACCTTTATTTTTCCAGTTAAATGTGTGCTTGTGTATCTACGTAGATAAACATATCTGCAAGGCATTTCTCTCCAATCAAGCTGTGGACTTTTTAAAGATGTATCTTGCATCTAAGCACAGGGAATTCATAAATAGGAAACCCTGCACCTTTCTATCCCTATTTAGCCCTTGGAAAACATAAAACAGTGAAAGAGCATGAGTTCTCAATGATGGTCCCTGCACGATGGTCCATTTGGGTTTGGCCACTGATCATGAAGGTTTGAAAAACAATCCCTACTTGACAGGGCTCTTCCTTGCATTTGACATCCAATGAATTGTATTCATTCAAACATGATTCCACCAATTTCCGCTCAAATCTTCCCCACTAACACTTGGAGTTCAGGATCAAGGCAATGAAGCCAGCATGCACATCCTTGGGCTCCTTCCAACAGGACAGAATCCTGTTTTTCAGGGTTAAAGTAAAACTATTTTAAGCAAATTTTGATTGCCTGACTTCATGTTAGGTGGGGCCATTTTAAAAAAATGCTTCTGAAGAATACAGAATTCAGTTAAGATGAAGTTGTGACTAGATTTCTATTCTGACCTAGAGTTAAGTTGATGTCACTTCCTTTGGATATTTTCCCAATATACATATTAGAATCATCTGCTTCTTTTAATGCTAAAATAAGGCTAAAAGCAATAATCCATTCACATCTGCAGCTCATGGATTAATACATTAGCAATTGTGTTAGGTCTTACCCATATTTCTTCATAAAGCAGTATAAGAAGTACAGTATAAAAAAAAAGATAAAGTAATTTTCCCTTAGTGGTTAGTAATTTTCTCTTAGTGGTTGCCCTAATGCATATTAATTTAAGTGTAGCATTTCAGCCTTTCATGATTAACCGATCCCTTATACCAAAACAATTGAGTCCAATGTAAGGGATGGTCTTTATTTATTTTGTGTTGCTTAAAAGTCATAATGGAAATGGTCCCTTGAGAATGATCCTCAGAATTTATAATGTGGTTGTGACATAGCTGCCCATTTCTCTTTATTGAGACAGTGCATTTGAGCTCATTTTCTCAATAATAAATGATTAACTTGAGCTAAATTGCAATCTTAATTAAATATTTATGCTGTAAGCCACCCAAAGTTGTTTGACACGAGATGGACAGTAAATAAATTTCGTAATAAAATAAAAATAAAATAATAAAAAATATTTCCAAAATATTATCTCTGTTCATATGCTTCAAAATCTAATGGGTAATGGATTGGCTTTAAACTTGGAGACTTTAGAATTTCCACATGGAGGACTGTATCCTGTCAACAAACTTTTCCTGCAATTCAAATCTGACTTAAAAAGGATCGTGTGAATGCGAGAAAAATGCCTGTGCAGACCTGTGTCTTTATAGTTTTATTAAACATGCAAATTAAATATATGTATATTATATTAAAAATCATGTAAAATGATGCTGGGTCCATATCACAAAAAATATCTTCACAAATGTTTGAAGATAATGCTCATTAAAAAACTCAAAAAAGCATTAACGATACTTGTCAGTAAAGTCATCCTTTAAAATAGGAAGGGAGTCTGCATTAAAAGCCTTGGTTTTGATAACACTGCAATTGGCAAAAATGGAATTCAATATGCTTTTTTTCCTTCACTTTTTAAATCTACATTCCAAACAGATTTTTTAGTTATTAGGTGACAGTTTGTCTGATGTGCTATTTAATACAAGTTGCCAGTGTATTTTATCCTCCCTCCCTTCAGCACCAAACCCATTTTTTTTACATCATCCTGCCATAGAACCCAATAGCAACTTGAAAATGCTAAGCACACTAATTTACCACAGGCAAGCCTTACCCACCTAGGTTCCTGAAGAAATTACCTGTTTTTTCACTCCTAGTTTGCCTTTCTGAATGAAAAAGGCATTAGGTGAGCAAAAAGTATAGTTTGTTCATGATAAGCATGAGATGTGCCAGGAAGTGACCAATATGTAGGGAAGGCAGCCTATGGCTATAACAGCTGTCCTGACTCTGGTGCTCTGTTTGCATGATGTCAATATCTGATGCATACACAAGTATGTTCTTTTTCATTCATTTTTAAAAAACTGTAACAATATTCTACCAACATTTTGTAAATCCTTTAAGAAGGGTTTATATTCCATTTTTTTCCCCTGACCTGTCCTATGTACCCTTTTTTTCTAACCTCCAGTCAATATAAAGAATTCCCCAAGGTCTCTGATTATATATTATATATACTGTCAGTAGCTGCCTCAATTCTAGAATGTCCTTTTTCAGGACAGAGTCTTCTCACATATGAACATCCACAAAGCATGCTTGATTTTAGGTCCCGTCTATCTTTGATACCTGTTCCTAGTGTCTCTGTCTCTCTCCCTTTTTCTCTCTCTTTTTAAAAAAGAGAGTCAGCATTGGTACACAAAAGGGTTAAGTGACAATTTGTAAGGCATGCCTATAAGGGAGATTATGGCATGAAACTATATGCTTTATATTTTCTTAGAATTCATGCTGGGCATATGGGCAAGTTTCTTACTGATCTGAATGAACTCTGGGCCTACATTCATATTCCTTTGTTGTTGGTAATACAACTGAGACAGCTGAAACAATAATACTCTGTCTCCAAAAATTAAAAACATAAACCTATATTCATTAAAAATCAGTGTACATTAATAGGTAGATGTAAGCTACGATCAATTATCTTGGCTCAATCAAAACCAAAGTTAAAGCAGGTCGCAAGAATTTCTATCCATCTGTGAGCTGAAGGGCAATGGTCAGGGCACATTGCTAGCTTCTAAGTTGGTAGGAAGTTCAAGATCTTCCTCTTTTAGAAATGCTGGCAGGGGGTCTAACATTTATGAAAAGGACTCTCTTAAGGAGTCTAAAAGAGGTTTCCGCTCATTGGAGAGATACCCTCTTAATTCCCTCAAAGAAGGAAGAGACTTAAAATCAAGATCAACTTGACAATGAGAACAAATTCATAACCAAACATCTATCGTAATGAGAACAGTGGCAATGATGTGACTGCTCACAACACAGAGACAGAGAGACAGGCAGAGAGAGAGAGAGATTGAGGGAGAGAAAACTATCAGACAAAGCTTGTGGTGTTCATGCCAGATCTTACGTACCACTGACGAGTCGACAGGCAGCTGAATACAGCTTAACTGCCTACTCGCTGCTTCCCGTTTGGTGATTTCCTGAAGTAAAAATGAGGAAGGAAGGTGAGGGGATGGAAGGAAGGCAGGAAGGAAGGTGGATTTTTCAAATTTTATAAATCTTAACATCAAAATTGAGAGAGTGGATAAAAGGGTAATAAATATATTGGAAAAAAAGGAATAACAATAGGAATGGAAGAGACGGGGAAGGTACCCATTGCAGTAAATTTTGTACCACGGAGAAGCAATTGAACAGGTTACACTATCCTTGAGTTATCTGATGTAGCCAAATTCAGCTCTGAATACCACTGATTCAAGCTTTTGAGAAGACATTTATGGACACATAATCCAGATCTTTAAATTAAAAGCTCTGTTCATATTTATGGCTTATATGTGAACATCTGTTAAAACGGTAAACCTTGAAATCTGTCTGTTTGAAATCTGTTGTTTCTCTCTGCAACAACCAAAGGGATATGGCAAAAAGGGACAAGAGGATCTTTACAAAGTTGCAGTGTTTGAACAACATTTCTCCATAGTTTAGCGTTGGTTAAAAATATGTCCAATCATGCACCCTTGTTTCTTCCTCCCTATGCAGCTTAAGCTGCCACTACTTGTTTACAGTTGCCTTGTGATGGTAAAGATCCCTTAAAAGACACTTAGAACCTGATAACTACCCAGACATAAATTTGGGTGGTTTTTTCTTTTGGTAATAGTACAGGAGTGGTTGCCCTTACTATCTTTGGGGACTTTTTAAAATTCTAAACCTTGGCTGCAACCCTGGGATTTTCTGCTGTCTTACACTCAAGTACAAACCTTGTGCAGTTTTGCTTAGCTTCTGATCAAACAGGCAAAGTTAGCCAAATACTACCCTTTGCTAAAGTTGCAGAAGTATAGACAGAGCAAAGTATCTGCTTACTGATCATTCAAACGAAGATTCCACATGCTTTGTTATTAACAAGGGATATTAATTTTCAAGGATTTTTAACTGAAAACATTGTAGTAATAATTCAAAATTATAAAAGACAATAGCATTTAGACTTATACACCACCCCACAGTGCTTTACAGCACTCTCTGAGTGGTTTATAGAGTCAGCAAATTGCCCCCAACAATCTGGCTCCTCATTTTATCGACCTCGGAAGGATGGAAGGCTGAGTCAACCTTGAGCCCCATCAGGAATGAACTTCTGGCAGTAGGCAGAGTTAGCCTGCAATATTGCATTCTAACCACTGCACCACCACGGTTCCTATATTAAGACAAACTTTTGTGGATTAAAGATGATAAATGGGTTTTACTTTAAGGTTACTCCAGTTATATTTGGCAGAACCACTGCTAGAACTCCATTTTTATACAGCATGTCATGCTTTAGGAGTTTTAACAAATCAAATGCATTTGCAGTTATTTAATAGTCATCCATCTGACAATTACTTTTAAAAATAAATGCTATAGCAGCCTTTTCCAACTTGATGCCCTTGAGATATGTGAGATTGCAGTTAGAGATAGAATTTCTAACCAGAATCTGATTGGGGAAGGAAAGAAAGTGGCTTTCAGTTCCTAGGAGAAGACATAAAAAATGCTATATATTTAATCATAATAAAAACATTATCTGTTTCTGGAAACTGAGAATGTTGGTCCTCTCTTTGATTTAAGGAATTGGATTAATTATTCTGGCTGTACTTCAAGTCTGCATTTCTTAGATGAAGACAAAAAGCATTTTGGAAGATCAAAGTGAGCACCATACTTGTTAAGTCAGCCATATTTTGCTGTACAAATGGACAGTTTCGATCATTTTTTACTTTGTTACGCAGACAATTATCTCTTTTCAGAGATGGCTGACTATGAACACGGCAGTGGAGTTCAATTCTAGTGTGCTGCTGCCCATTATTTATTTATTTATATAGTCAATTAATTTTTCTCTTACCTTTTTATTCAATTCAAGAGGACCAATATTTTTTTTTTATTCGAGGGTGAAAAAGATGAGCTCTAGGTTCAAAGAAAGCCTAACACGCCTTGTGGATGAAAACTATTGAAAAAGAGCAGTTGGCTAAACTTTGCACTTAAGCAGCAAAAAATAAGATCTATTAGAATAATTTGGACAACCGTATCTCAGGTTACACGGTGAAATAAAAGCATCTTTCAAATAGCCCTTTTGATCATCCCATTCAATACATCCACAAACAAAGTAGGAATTTTTCAATTAATATTAATGCCCATACCAGGAATCTACAAATAACAACTTTAGAGCAACAACAACAATTAAAAGACACAATAATACTGCTGATATGCTGTACTACTTTCTTTCTATACTTCTTTCTTACTCTGCTACCTTGCTGTTGATGACAAAATGGGAAACTGTTGTTAATGGAAGATTTTTAGTTGGCTGCTAATTTGCAGAAAGGGAGGAATGAAGAAGTGGAAGTCAATCTAAAATGTGATTGTCTGAACTGTGAAATCCATTTCATGTCTTTTTTAACTGGTGTGTGGAGATGTGTTTGTGTGTCAGAAAAAGTAAAATGTCAGGACTACATTGAAGCCTAAGATATGACCAGGATCTTTCTAAAAAAACCCCCACATGTTACTGAGTGTTGAGTGAAGGTCAAGTAAATCATTTTCCTGCTTCTGTCTTTGACATCCTGTTGTTTTAGCTGGCTTTCCCCAATTTAGTGCTGCCCAGACAGATGTTTGGCTGTAGCGCCCATAAATGCATAGCCAGCATGGTGCTGCCTAGAGACAACAGGAGCTGAAGTCCAACATAATATGGAAAGTATCAGATTGGGGGTGGTGACACCTGCCATCATTCCTTACTAGTTGCTTTGTGCTACAAGAAAAAAACGCAACACAAAAGAGGAACTGGAGGTAAACTAAGAATTCTCAAAGACAAGCACAGAATCTGTAGGGAACATGAAAGGATTGCCAATAAAAAAAAATATGTTCCACAGATAATGTTATCATGTAGTCCCCCAGGAGAAAAGCTTTATTGCTGATAGAATTTTCTCTCGCTGGTATCCTATGTTTCTTTCTTAGATAAAGTCTCCAGGGCACTAATCTAACAGCTCACTCTGTCATTTTTGTATTATATAGTCTTTATCAAACTGAGCCCTCCCCTTGCATAGCCTATTTTATGCAATATAAAAGAATAACATTCAGAAGGCCCAATGAAAATAAAGCCCTACTGAGATGCTGCTAGCAATGTGCCCTCCGCACACGTAACGTGAAGCATCAGCTAGAGCCACGTTTTAAAGAGCTGTATATTGCAGACATGTGCACATGCATATTAAGAATAGGCCCAGTGAAATGGATAGGCTAACAAAACAGCTAAAGGAAAAAGAAGATATAGAATTCTACAAAGTTTGGAATAAATGGTATCAATGGCATAATGTTACTACTGAAGAAACACAATTAGAAGTAAGATAGTATAGAAATACAATTGTGCATACAAATAATTTCCTACGGGCAGATAAACTCACAGAGAGAAACCCTAAAAGTAAAGATATAATTCAAATATATAATATATAGACTACTAAAGTAGAAGTCTTAGAGAAAAGAAGAGAGGGGAGGGAGAAATGGTAAAATGAAATAATTAAAATAAGATTTAGGGGAATAAGTATAACCATATTACCTGAAAGATCAATACGAAACAAATGCTTCAAAAGATTGATTTACTTACAAATTGTTTATTGTATAATATATTTATATGTTTTTTTTATGTGTGTTATATGTGTTTTAATAAAGTTTATAATTTTTTTTTAAAAAGACTAGGCCCAGTATTTTGTATACATGTCTGCTGCTTAGCAACAGAAAAGTCCAGTACATTCTTAGGCTAAAATTAACCAAAGTGTTTTCAGAGTCAAGAAAAGACACTTGAGGGCACAAAGATAAAACTGTCACCAGCATTGAAATGAGATTGTAGAGGAGAAGTGGGTAGGAAGGGATTTGGAAAATAAAAATTTCATTGACTTTTAAAAGATTACTGTGGTAGGCAAAAGAATTTTTTCTTCTTGGAAAGACCATTATTACTATTTTTTTTGCAGTGCATTGTATATGGAATATACGGTCCTGTGAAGGAATGTACTGTACATCTGGCCTTGGAATTGAGAAGGAATGAGCGAATCATTAAAAAATTGAGGAGCTGGTGGGCGAAGTTTCAGAAAAGATGACTCAGCCAGGAGAAAGAGGGTGACATGAAGAAGCAGCTCACCTCACCTTGATTTTCTTTGATGGGACAGAGAAATCCTGACAGTATTTCAAGATTCTGTTATTCTACGTTACAGCCGAATATTTTTTTTGGAATTCCTACCATGCCATTTCTGGTCTATCTTGAAGATCTGATAAACCCAGCCTCCAAATTTGATTTCAATCCTTTTTCAAAGATTGACATGCAACACTAATCAAAATAACAACAGATCCTAAATTTGTTTTAGGGGACATTTTAGCTCGTCTTTGAGCTCGTCACATAGCTGTGCCAATTCACATCAGGGGACATTCTGCCTACAATAACTTTCTGGTTTAGACATGGGGAATCCTATTACTGTCCAAACATTCAGAGCAAAGTAATCATTGGCAGCAAGAGAACTAGGCAGGTTAGATAGATATTTTATTTATTGTGTTATTTAAATTAGGTATGCTACGATTCACCCCATTAATCATCTGATAATAGCGAAAAGGCAGTTGTGATTTTGCTGCTACACCTGGTCCTTTAAAAGAAACCTATGACTAATAGAAGAGAAACGCAGCGAAGGGTTAAACTATGAAATCCTAGACTCAGACTTCAACTTAAGGATTGAACTGTCAGCACCTTAAGGTAAAGGTAAAGGTTCCCCTCACACATATGTGCTAGTTGTTCCCGACTCTAGGGGGCAGAGCTCATCTCCGTTACAAAGCCAAAGAGCCAGCACTGTCCGAAGACATCTCTGTGGTCATGTGGCCGGCATGAATAAACGCCAAAGGCGCACAGAACACTGTTACCTTCCCACCAAAGGTGGTCCCTATTTTTCTACTTGCCTTTTTTACGTGCTTTCGAACTGCTAAGTTGGCAGAAGCTGGGACAAGTAACGGGAGCTCACCCCATTACGCGGCACTAGGTATTCGAACCGCTGAACTGCCGACCTTTCGATCGACAAGCTCAACATCTTAGCCACTGAGCCACCGCGTCCCACAGCACCTTAGGTTAAGTTAAATCCTCAAATGCTAAGGAATTCTTGGAAGCTTGGCACTCAGATGAATCAGTCATCAACAGGCACATAGAGATAAATAACATTTACAAACCATTCAAAAGAGACAACAAAAAAGCTAAAAAAGAAACATTAAACCAAAATACCTCCTCAGCAGCTATCAACATCCAGATAAAGCAGGAATTAATACTAGGAGCAACACCAGACAAACAATCAAGCAGAAAACAATACCCTAATCAAGGAATTACCAACTCAGACAAGCAATCAAGCAGTAAACAGCAGCCTAATCAAAGAACTACCATGGAAAAAACATTACCTCCAACCAACAGACAGGGCAGGCTACTGTATATAAACAGAGAGCAAAACCCACTCTCTTTTAGCACTAGCCAGTTAATGACATGTCAGCAAGCAATCAACCAAGCTCAGACAGCACCAAGGACTCCACAAACCTCTGATGATTCAATGGGTTGGCACAGTATCCCTTCCTTCTGATATTATCTCAGAGAAAAATATAGCTAGGACCTGGAGGCCCAAGCAGAGAGCCAAGTACAAGGAACGAAGTTTAAGGATTAAGCAAACAGAGAACTCATGGTTACTTTGTCCTAAGAGGCTTCCATAAATCATCTTCCTATACCATGTTAGGATGCAAATAAATAAAAAGTCTGGAGGTTTTCTAAAATGTTTTCCTTATGCTGCAAATGAATAGGATAAAAAAGAGAAGCAGGCAACAAACTCACACTATCAACATCACTTTGATTTAGAAGCCCATGTCTAAATGCTATTGAATAATCCCAGCCGTGCTACCTATGCCTGGGGGTTGTATTGAATACTGCCACCTTGAGACCCGCAACAGTGTTCTGAGATTTTATTGCTTGAAGGCTGACTTATTTGCTGCCTCCCAAAGTATGCAGAAAGAATAGGACAGAATTGAAAGGGACTTGAAGGTCATCTGGTCCAGGGGTGGGCTATTGGGGGTTTGCAGGGGTTTGGGAGAACCTCTAGCTAAGATTCTGTGCAGTTCGGAGAACCCCCAAATCCCACTCCTGGCTGACCCCACCCACCTCATCCTGCCTCACCCCTCCCAGGAGTCCCCATGTGGCCTGTTTTGGATGCAAGTAAGTGCAAACTACGCGCAGAGGCTTGGAGAGGGCGAAAAATGGGCCTACCGGAAGTTTGGGAAGGCCAGAAATGGGTCATTTCTGGCCTCCAGAGCCCGGGGAGGCCAGTTTCACCCTTCTGGAGGCTCGAGAAAGGCTCCAGAACCCGGGGAGGGCAAAAACACCCCCCTGCCGTAGTGCAGGAGGCCGACTAGGCCACACCCACCATGGCCATGCCTACCCAGCAACCGGGCAGAGAACCCCTTGCTAAAATTTTTGAAGCCCACCCCTGATCTGGTCCAACTACCCTGCTTGAGCAGGAGACCCCATACCATTTCAGACTGACTGTCGGTCGAGTCTCTTCTTGAAAGCCTCCACTGGGGCACCAACAATTTCCGAAGGCAAACCATTCCAGTGGTTGATTGTTCCTAGTCTTTGCAAGATACTAGCTTGCTAGTAAAATTACAGACGCCAAGTTTATAGATCTTATTTATCTAAAATATTTCTAGGCTGCCTTGGAAAGTGGAAACCATCCCAAGTTCAGTTCAAATGTTTTTTTTTTCCCCAGCTGCCTGGCAATGATGGCAAAGGTGGACTCTAGTTAATGAAAGATGTAGCTTCAATCCAAAAGGGGCAGGCAAAAATAGAATAAATAAAAGACGCCAACGCGTTGCTTTTATGGAGGCAGGAAAATGTCTACAAAGACATAGCAGCAAATGGGACAATGGGCCGACTCATCTCATGCATATTTATCAGCGAGTTTTGAATTTGGCTCTTAAATGCAACAAAGCTTGGTTCAAAGGCAATGTGTTTGCATGATCATGTGCTCTTTTACAACACTTGAAGCTGGGTCTTTGATACCAACCAAGGTATCAAAGGGTCTGTCTTTTTACCGAAGCAATTGCTTCTTTTGGAAATTCTAATCATTTTACAAACAGGGGTTCTGAACCCTCCACACTCTCTTTATCAAAGAGAAATCAAAGAAGTCCTTCAAGGCTTTACCTCCGTCTGAAAGCCTTCCACCAAGATAGCAACCAACAAATTAAAGAGAACGTAATTTCCAAATGTCATGAGGGCTATGAAGTAGAGAGCTGCCCAGGAAGAGGTAGAAGCCATGCCATTGTAGAGGACTTTATTCCAGTCTTCCTGAGTCAAAATCTGGAATGAAAACAGGAATCATTTGATACGAGACAATCTTAAGTGCAGTCATCTTTCTACTAACCTATGATCCACGTAAAACTGTTGCATTTCTAAATGCTAAGCATCACACATATATGTAATTTTTGACAACGGTAATATAGTATGCACTTAGAACTTGTTATGCCTTCTTTGCCTTTTGAGGTGTCTCACCAGTGTGACTCAGTATCAGAACTGTGGCACAGATTGCCTTATCCTTGTAGACTGTAATGAATTTTTTAGTGGCTAAGAAACTTCACAGCTGACTGAGTAATGCATAATACTCACTGCTTCTGGCCAGATGTGGCTGATTCTCCCTAACATTCTTCTAACTGGTAGCTGCCTCAGTTTTTCAAGCCTAGCTGGCATCACCAGAAACAGTAAACAAAAAGAAGCAACTTGAAAACGCCTGGAATAAGTGTTTCTTTGTGTGCTTCTAACTGTATATATATCAATGTTTCCATATTTTATTTAAATAATCAGCTTTTTCTCCCAACATTCCTGACTATAACAATTTGTTCAAAAGGGATAATCAGATCTCAGTCTTTCACAATTCAGATAATTTTATTTAAGGAAGTTCAGTATTTTGGGTTAGAATTAACAGACACTTAACTTGTGCTGCTAAACGTCCTTTTCTTTAAATAGCATTTTTTATTTAAGAATACAGGCTCTTTATATAAAACAAACATACAAACAATGTACATCCTTATTTCTACAGAGGGAATGTATTTGGTTGCATAAACATAACCAGAAGGTCAATTTATAGTAGGGTTTTATTATTCAATATCTTAATTACTAGAATCTGTTATTCATTTTTCATTACACCTGTGTTATAGACACGGTCTATGAAGAAGCAATTGATATTCACTATATTGTTTTCAAAAATCCCAGCTGTAAAACAATTTACAATGACAGGCATTTAAAGATAAAAATAAAGAATTATGGACCATAACTGATGTATTACCTGGAAAACAGTAACAATGGCCCAGAGCAAGGAATCAAAATTCTTCCTATCAGGGAGGGTGTCTCCATCTCTCTCTGAGGCAAACTTACACCCAAAGAGATGCATCCCAAGGATACTGAATAACAATGAGAAATGGGTTAAAAGAGAGATTGAAGAGTTAGACTTTGGAACTAAAGAATATTTGGAGCACGTTCCTTACTACTCTGTTCCCTCTCATTTAAGAAAATGAAGGTCAGTTTTAATAAGTTAGAAAATAACTTTGATGTGGTAAATATATGCAACTTGTATTATGGCTTATATAAAATACTAAAACACACAGGATATGGGAACAAAGCCAAACCAGTGGGTTTTAAATTTTCTACATTACAAAGATATCCAAAAGAATCAGAATCGTTAGGATCTGAATGCTTCTAAAAGTGTTTATCTCTTTTCAAATTATGACCACTTCTAATAAAGCTACAGAGATGAAAAAAGAATAGCTACAGATTTACATTTACAGAGCTGTAGCAGAAATTACTACCCCTTTTAAATCTGGATAATTTCATGTTAAAACAGAAGTTGCAATATAAGAAATCTAGAATCACAAATGATTATTTAATCTACTCATATCTAAAATGTGTTAATTGCCCTATAGGAAAAGCTTTTCAGTAATAAACAAGAAACCAAATAAATCCCAAGCAAAATATAATGAAACAATAACCAATTAAAATATTATAAAAGGAAGTCACAAAGAAGTTCAACAAAATAATCTACGAAATACAGGAAAATTAAAAGGCTGGATACTTTTAATTTTATTTTCTTATAAATATATTTGTCTGGCATCTAAATAAAATAGAAGTTGGCAGGCTATTTTAAAGAAGGCATTCCTCCATAATTGGAGAACATCATTAAAATGTCTACTCTCACCTGCTAAAATGCAGCATGTGAAAGCACTCAGAGCGGGGCCTCTGACAATAGTCCCAATGCTTAGGTATGCTTTTTTTTATTATTATTATGAACTCACCTGAAGATAAAGATGAAGAGCATCAGTAACATACAGAAGGTGGCCACATTGTCCATTGTTTTCATGAGGACCACTAATTGGCGTTGAAGAGCAGGCATAAACCGGACCAGTTTTAGAACTCGCATAAGACGAAAGGTTCTTAAAACAGACAAGCCTCCACCTTGCTGTCCAACAATCTCCCACACACTAAGAAAAAAAGAGAATATTTATTTAATATTAAAGTAATAAATTAGCTTTTGAGAGGAAGTACAGGTAGCCCTTGACTTACAACAGTTCATTTAGTGACCATTCAAACTTACAATGGCACTGAAAAAAGTGACTTATGACTATTTTTTCAGAGTTACAACCTTTGCAGCATCCCCATGGCCATGTGATCAGAATTCAGACACTTGGCAACTGGTTCATACTTATAGCCGTTGCTATGTCCCAAGGTCATATGATCCCCTTTTCCAAACTTCTGAAAAGGAAAGTGAATGGGGAAAGCCAGATTCACTTAACAACCATGTTACCAACTTATCAACCGCAGTGATTTACTTAATAACTGTGGCAAGAAAGGTCATAAAATGGAGCAAAACTCACTTAACAACAAAAATGTTGGGCTCAGTTGTGGTCGTAGGTCGAGGGCTACCTATATTATTATCGCAAGTCTATTGTCCTTGGAGGTTTGTCCTAGTGACCATAAGATTCATCAGATTCAGAATTTTACCTCTGAATTTAAATATCTCTTTGGAGAGAGAAATCTAGCCTAGCAATTCCCCTCTCTGAGCATCTGAAGGCAATTCTTTATTACATTGGAACTCTGACATTGAAGAAAGACACAAAAGAATAAAGCTAGCGGTATTATGGGAGGGCTGTAGATCCTCCAACTCAGAAATCAGACTGGTTTTCTGCTTATCCCCCAAATCAATAATTAGTTGGATAGTATTCATTAATTTTCTTCTATTGGTTTCAATCATAAATATATTTTTTTAAAAAAATTAAATTAGCTGCCGAAGGGAAACAGAGCCCAGCAAGATGTTGTATATCAGGGGTGTCAAACTCACGTCGTCACGGCAGTGTCACGTGACCTATTGGGACTTCCACCCCTTTGCTAAACTGGGTGTGGGCGTGGCCAGCATGTGACACATCTGGTCCGTGGGCTGCAAATTTGACAGCCCTGTTGTCTATGGCCATTCACTCACTGACAGGGCTTTTTCTGCTCATATTTCTTTAACTGAGACTATTCAGTTCACTATTCACTATGGAAATCTTTGAGAGAAAGATCTGAATCTTACGATTGCTGAGGAACTTCCAAAGGAAGTTTCCATAATAACACTCCCAGTCAAGAATTGTATACATTTCAAAGTTTTGAATGGTTTTAGCATTTCTGAAAAAAACAACAACCAGAGAAAGGCATTCATAGTTGTTGCTATTTTTTAATTCCTGCACGCACTCAAACAGATTTTGTTATGTGCCCTAAAAATGCAACGAAGTAGAAAAGCAGATACAGAGGTGCTCTGGGGATAAATGTTGCATGGGGAACATTCTTAATAGATTTCTTCGATTGGAATTCTGCAAATAGAAACTACATATAATTTGCCCTGCATTTTCTTCAGGGAATTCATGTTAATGATATATCCATATGTCCTGATTTACAGAGTACAGTGCAGTCCTTCATTGAAGCAGTCCTTACTCGGAGAAACCAAATGTGCTTTTAAAATAAAGAATTGTAAGGAGGCAATAGTCTTATAGCAGGGGTCCCCAATTCCCAGGACGTGGACTGGCACTGGTCTGTGGCCTGTTAGGAATCGAGCTGGAGGTGAGCAGTGGGTAAGTAAAACTGTGCATATGCAAGATCTAGTTTGCGTGTTTATCCTCCCCCCCACCCAGTCTGTGGAAAAATTGTCTTCCAGAAACCTAATCCCTGATATCAAAAAGGTTAGGGTCTGCTGTCTTATAGTATCCATCAACAATAGCTAGCATTTGGGCAACACCTTGAGCAGACATGCAAAGAGCCATGGCGGCACAGGGGTTAGAATACAGTACTGCAGTCTAACTCACTGCTTACTCTAGGAGTTCAAATCTCACCAGACTCAAGGTTGACTCAGCCTTCCATCCTTCCAAGATGGGTAAAATGAGAACCCAGATTGTTGCGGGCAATAGGCTGACTCTGTAAACTGCTTAGAGAGGGCTGTAAAAGCACTGTGAAGCAGTATATAAGTCTAAGTGCTATTACTATTGTAGTCTTCATTTTGGAGAACCATATTTTTTTCTACTTCAGTTATAATCATTGATCAATGCTGAATGATTTCTCTTACACTGGCAGGTACAAATCTTATCTTTCATTCTTTTGTAAGGTGATGTGCAAGTGGTCAGCTAGATATAAAAAGTAAACAAGTACTGCCGCCAGGCCTATTATTTATAGCAATTGCTATCTGCAAAGAAAACAATAGTGGTGGGTGGATTACACTGAGTAGCCCCTCTGTACTAGAGCAGTGGCCTCCAACATTTTGGGCTCCAGAGACCGGTTCCATTGAGCGGGGTTTTTCCACAGACCAGAGGGGGTGTGGTTTCATGTGCTGCCTGCATCCTTCAGATGGGGCTCCACTTGTTTGTGCGGATCAGTTTCTGGCATGCTGTGGACCGATGCTGGGAGTTAGGGACATTATAACTCCTCCTCAAAACAAGAACCCAATTAGTGTGGTTGTAGGCAAATATAACCATACATATTGTCATAAAGTATTTTGACTGGACATCCTTCAAATGAATTATAATTCCTAGAATTGTCAGCAGTTCCAGAGAACATACCATATACAACACATGAGTAAAAAAAATCAAGTATATTCAAAAATATTTCAACCCATTTTTTTTAAAAAAAAATCCCAGAGTTTTATTGCACAATCCAGTTGGAAGAAAGCAGTTTAAAATAAGGTGGCATTGGCATAAATAAATGGATTAAATGTTATGGATTGCAACTACTTATGGTATTTAAGAAAACTTGGTTTTAATTACCTGATTACTACAATGATTCCATCAAAGATGTTGTAGGGATTTTTGATGTAACCAAATGGGCCATACACAAGAAGCTTCAAAAGCATCTCTAGGGCAAAGAGGCTAGTAAACACAATATTGCTGATTTCCAGAGCATTGGTGAGTTCTTCTGGCTGGAAAAAAAAATCAAGGATAAATAAAATTGTCAAGATTAATAAACAGTATGCTGTGAAATACCAGGAAATGTCTAGTCATGTAAGTTGCAACATTCATAAATATATCAGACAACCAAACAGAACGGGAAAAAATCTCTTGGGCCATCCGTTGCCTGTTTTTGCAGTGCTGGGAGCTTCTTTACCATTGTCAGAACTAATCCTAAAGCTCAAGACACAGTTGATATGATTTGCTTACTAAATCATATCCTCTTTCTTCCCATTGCCTTAACAATTTAATGACAAATCAGCAGTACTAAAGCAATGCCATTTCTCATTGTAGCAAACTTTTAAATCAGCCTGTTGCCAGAAAATCAGTGCTAGCTGAGGAGAGCGAAGGCACACACAAAGGCTTGGAGGAATCAGTGCCCTGTGCTAAGACAATTGTGTTCTTCTGCTTCATACAACTGAGGAATAACAACCGAGGAACTGCAGAACTATCAACCCTACAGCTCTTGTCCTGTAGGGTGCTTTTTCAGGAGGCAACTGGACTTTCTGGCTTGTCTTTGAAGGCGTTTCACTTCTTTGGGACAACCATAACCTGGATGACTGAGAATCTCCATAGACCTACAGCCCTTGTATGAATAAAGGGTGGTTTTGCCAAGCAGCATAGAAAAAAAAACATACACAGAACCTTGTGTATGTTTCTACATATTTCTATAGAACCTTGTGAACAAAATGGCTCCACAAAATGGCTGCTACAGCAAGAGCAACCAAACACAACTTTTCTTTTTCGCAGCAAAGCAAACTGCAGGGTTATACTATACAGCATATAATCCTGTTCAATGTTTTATCACTTGCTCTGATAAAAGGGGTTGCAATTAGCCATCTACATATTTTATATGCCCATCTCTGTTTCTCTGTTTACCTCACCTCTAGTGAAAGGTGTTCAGGTGAAACAAGTATTATAAACATACAGATGGTGTTTTGAATTTTAAAAATATCATAATATTGACATTTCAGCATTAAAAGGCAAAAGAATTTAGCTCTCAACTTACTGATTGATAACGTAGTGAGATCTGAAGTTCCCAGGACAAACTCTGCAGAGAAGATATGAAACACTAACAGACCCCATACTGTCCAGTCCCACTTGGGTTCAGTTGATATTTTATAGTTTAAATGGTTCAGATTTGCAGCTTCACAGTTGCATTTAGGCTTTTACCAACACACTTTTTAAAAAGAAAAATATGTTAGTGTGTGCTTGAGTCTAACTGAATTTATTTGAATATAATTTATAATGCTGAACTGGGTCAACTTGATTGATGGCATTTCAGCACTCTAGGTTTCTGCAATCACCAAGCGCTTTGGGAATTGGGAGCATTAGACAGCGAAGTCCAGCTTTAAAGCACCTTTTGTATACATCTAAATATCTTGGTTGGTTTTCAAGTGTTCCTATAAACTGTGCCTTTTCACCTGTTTGCCTCCAGTGCAACACTCCACCACAAAAAACTGGACAGCCAATCTGCTCTCTTGATATCTCTGGAATGTAACTGACAATGAATTAAGCTGGCATTTGCCAGAGGCTGTTGAGGCAAAGTCTTCCTAAAATTCACAGGAGGAAAGGCAACATCAAATCACATCCTAGAAAAAGATACACCTGCACACACAGTTAGGATCTTCTTGACTCCTACATCAATATTCTGACCTTATCTATATTCTGGAGGATCATCCTGCATTTTTCAGGTACTTCCATTCTTCCTCTTGGGAATAATTCGATAAAATATTGAAAATTTAGTCATCAAGTGAAGTGTAAGAGCAGATGACCTTCAAGATCGCTGTAACCCTATGGAGCTGCCATGCCTTGAAGAGCTGAGCTAGTAATGCTATTTCAGCTCTCGCTGCTCCTGGAAATGCACTTGCCACATCACTGAGCAACCACTTCCTATGCCAGGAATGGAATGCAGAGATAAATAGCACTTAGCCATTGCAAGTCCATGTCAGGGCTACAATCCTTTTCCGGGCTTTAAGTCAGGTTGCTTAAATGCTACCCAAATCAGTTGAGTTTAAACCACAAGACTGAGTGCAGGATTATTTCCCATTTCTCAAGAGAAGGAGGGGGGGGGGGGAGAGAGAGAGAGAGAGAGAGAGAGAGAGAGAGAGAGAGAGAGAGAGAGAGAGAGAGAGAGAGAGGGAGAGAGAGATGGAGAGAGAGTTCATTTTAATTCTATATTGAACCTAAATGATTCTTGTTGTTTTATTTTGCATTTAAAAACTGAACCCCTGAACTAGAGCAAGGCAAAAGGCTACAGCTCCAAACATGGATTTTTTGACTCTTTAATAAAGGTCTGGGCAAAAGATATGCACAGTTATATAATGCCAACATGGAGAAAAGTGTTAATATTTTATTTTCCTCCTTCCAGTTCAGACCAAGCCAGCAGTTATCTCAATATACTGGAATCTGGCTACTTGTTTGCAATTGGATGTAGAGCCTTATCTTAAACAGTTTTTCTCAAATTCTGAGCCCCATCGAACATTCCAGCAAGGGAAGGTGAGTGGTGCTGGATGTGTTTTGTGAGCTGGAGAAGTATGGTTCTCTGCTGCCCAGTTGTATATATATATTTCATTCATTCACATTCAAAATACCAGTTCCAGCCCTAGACTTGGGAGATTGGAAAGAAAACACCATGTGTGTGATAGGCAATTCCCTAAAACTATTTTGAGGGCCACTTTTGAACGCTGCAGTCCTGGCTGTTTCCCGTGTTTTTCTCAACCCCAAAGGCCTTCATGGGCTTCCCAGCCTCCTGGCAAACCATTCTTATTCTTATCTTAGGTAGATATGCATATACGGGAGAGAGATACATGAATGTTTTGTTTTTTTTTTACACAGAAGGCTGCTTAGGAAAGAAACAAAACTTAACACAAGCGCCAAGTCAGGCCTTGTTATTTTCATGGCTTTTCTACAAAACTGCAGACAGTGCAATTTGGAAACAGATTCTAAGCCTCTCCCTGCTCAATTCTCTGTGATTATGGTCTCCTCTGGGGCTTAGAGGTAAGAAGGAAGGTAGCCCTTATTAGTACATAATATTTATTTTTTCTTGCACATTCATACAGCGGGCGAGCTGCACAGTAGCAACATTTCAAATTGCCTTATTAAAACATGTACTTTGAAAGAGAAAATATCTTATTTACAATCCTGCTGGCACCAAGAGAGTTGGCTTGTAATTATTTTCATCCTGGAGACCATATTATTTCTGAAGCAAATACAGAAAGCTCATACAATAGAAATGCAAAATCTTCCTTTTAATCTGGTATCCCACTAATGAATTATGCATTCGAAGCTGCATGCCACTCAGGCTGGTATATGCCTTGGGTTTTTTTTTTAAAAAAAATTCTTGGACCAAAATCACTTTTGCACTAGTCAAGCTTCATTCATGTGGTCAGCTTATATGTTCTTTGGTTGTGTAATTACATTGATGCTAAGAATGACATAATATCTGATTAACGGTGGTGCTAAATATTATTTTTGTTTTGCTCCACTAGGAAACTCTTCACTGCAATAAGAAAACTCTAAGCTGTTTTCTAAGAACATCTCTGACCATGAGCACCTGCTTCTAACCATAATATGCCAAACTGATGAAATATGAGCTGTGCCCTTTTGTACTTGGGCCACAGCATCACCTGCAAGTTTACAGGTAGTCCTCGACTTATAATTGGTCACTTAATGACCATTTGAAGTTACAACCAACTTGCCCAAGGGCTACATAAGACCCAGATTTGATGTTCTGATGGCTGCCATCATGTGATTACATTTTGTGTGCTCAACAACTGCCCTGCATTTAGGCTCCTTTGCAGTATCCTGCAGTAACCACAATTTATGAAGGTATTTTTTTGCAGGAAACTGGCACTTATTTCCAGTTTCCAGCAAAAAAGAAAAAAATGTCCATTAAGCACAAGGGATTCATTTAACAACTGCAACGTTTGCCTTATCAATGTGGTGTTCATTTTAGGACTACCATGTTCACTTAATAATTGCCACAAAAACGTCATAAAATTGGGCACAGTCACATAGTGACCTGCTTAATGACTGGCATGACTTTAGGCCATAATTATTGTCTCAATTATGGTTGTGTCGAGGACTATCTGTTTAAAGGCAGAGTATCATGACATCACCAGACAAAAAGTAAGGTAAAGGTAAAAGGTTTTTGACTATCCGACTGTCACCTTTGGTCATTTCTTGCGCCTTGCTATCCTCCACAATATTTATGCCACGGTCCCAGGACTCAAAAGCACAGGGCTCAAAAGCATTACGAGAAAGAAAACTTTGACATTAGGTTCATAGAAATGCATTTACGTGGCAGCCTAGCTTGCTTTTAAAAAATAATAATAATAATAAAGAAATTTTAAAAGGAAGAAAGGAATGTCTGCAGACATACTGGTGCCTGCAGTTACTTTGCTGGAAACCCTGATTCTTAAATGCCCAAACATTCCATCACTGCTGTTCTTTCCCCATTATGTGAGTCTATTTAATAGTACAATGTTATAAAAGATACGAGATAAACTATAGCAACAATTGCTGTGATAATGCTGTTGCTGCTGCTTCACCGTGCTCCTCACTGCCCTATTTTCACTGCAACTTGCGCTTTGAAACCGATGTCTCAGAACTCAATATTCAGAAGAAACAGCACAACAAAATTAACTAAAGGGCCACATACAACCGCAGTGCTTGCTTTGCCTTCTTCTAGATGAAATAATACTTTATAGCAACTAGAGAATAACTGCAATTTACATAATTCCAAGTACTAAATTATGCTAACTTGCTTCCAAAAATATATTCAATGAGGCTAAACTAGGCCAATGTATTTGCTATCATACTGTTTTGTCCTTTTTCTTCTACCCCAGAAAGGATAATGGAAAAAACTTCAAAGTACATACATACCCACACATATTTAAAATCCCCAGGTAATAATAATCTTTTCATTTCAGCAAAGAGAGAAGTGTGCTCTATAACATGCAAAATTCAACATGCAAGTTACCTTACTGGGAGTTACCAGGTTGGGTCAATTCAACTGTCCCAATCTAACACACACTTTTGCAGGGGAATAGATTTAGTTACATCTTTTGAGAAATCAAAATAACCAGATCCAAGGAAATACTCTGACTTTTCTTCTTCCTTTAGCTATTTTGGTATGTAACAATCTTATAGTAAAACTTATTCCTCTCCCAAAGTCTACTGGCAAATCAAATTTATTTATGGTGTAGTTGTTTAGCCTTCAGATATTTTTTTCAACGTAAATTTGAAAGTAAAATTAGATGTTATTTCTAGCTATCGGTGTCCAGAAAAGGGTGAAAGGGCCCTCTTTCACTCAGAAGCCATCTATGGTAATTTCAAGTTTAAAACCTAAATTCTGACCTCAATTAATCCAGCTACAGAGCTTCATCCAATAAACTTTATATGACAGCTCTCTTTCTGTTTGGACAAAAATGATTTTGCCAATGGTCTGCATTTAATTCTATGCTACACATTCATCTTACTTCTTTACATAAGAATATATTTAAGGAAAAGTGTGTTTTGTAATCCCATGGTTGTCTGTATGTATCACCAAAACTAGAGAAGCAGGTTTATCTAACCTGTCAACAAGATTTGCTGGGAGCCAGACTTTATTCGGCCTACCTCGACCAAGAGAAATCTAACATGCATTTTCTTCTATCCAACAGCTATACACCTTTATTAATAGGCTTTCCCACCTGGAATTTAGTCTGAGTTTTATACTATTCATAAAATTGAAAAGATGCATGTAATTAACTATTGAAATGAAACAAGAATGCTCTGAGGAGCATAGATGGAAAAAAAATTAGATTTAACAATAAAACGGAGTATACTTTTTTAAAAAAAATATGACCATGTTTATTTAGAGCTTCTAATTATGCCACTGTGGCTTTTTTTCCTGAAACAATTGCCAGGTAAAATTTGGTCTAGCATTATTTTCATTCCATTATATGTCTACTGCCTTCTGTCTCTCCCTCTCCCATTAGGCTCTGTCTCATTTCATATTGCAGATCTCTTATGTTCAACCTCTACTATAGCACTAACGAAATAAATTGTACGGCCTGCAAACACCCTAGCTTTGATACCTGCAGCATCCTGGAAACTGACAGTTTTCTATTAGTACTTAGATTCAACAGCTTTCATATCAGTTTTCTTAACAAAGACTGCAATCCCCTATATATCTATTTCTCTAGGGATAGTTTCTATACAGATTACTAACATTTGATTTCTGAGGAAATACTGAGAAAGAAAATGAGCTTGTCAGTCGGGTAATACCAACCAGTCCTCTCTATGAATATTGTTGTACTGATGGCTGGAGAACATTCCACATACAGGTAGGCCTTGATATAAACCACAATTGAAACTGGAAAAGTCGTTTTTACTGTAAGTGGTGCAGTCATTAAGTGAGATGTCACATAACCAGGACTTTCAACCTTCCCTGCTGGCTTCTCCATTGACTTTGCTTGTGGAATGGCCAAAAATGGCGATCACATGACTATGCCTCAACACAATGGTCATAAGCATGAGGACAGGTTATAAGCCACTTTTTTCAGTGATGCAACTTTGAACATTTATGACATGAAGGGTCATAATTCAAGGACTACCTCCATTTATTACATTTATATCTTTCCTATTGAAAAAATGGTACTCAAAACATTCCCTTTTCTATTTTGCCTTCAGTTTGGTTATGAAATAAGTTAATACCACCAGAAGATCTCACCTCTCTTTCTCTTGGCCCACAAGTTAGCTAATAATCTTTTTTCAATGTAGTTTACATTATTATCTTTTATTCATTAAACATGAAACTCAGTCAACTGAACATTTAAAAATGTGTCACAAATACGATTGACTGGTGCTAATGGTTGATATGAGTTGCTACCAGCGTCCTAGGTAGCAACCAAGTATCTTCTTAAAATATATGATGTTCTGAGTAGTGCAGTTTTTTGCAGTTCCGCTGGTGTTATTGCAGGAAACTGCAATTTCTTGATGTGTTTTGTAAAATTCTTGGACATGGTACCAAGGTGCCCCAATGACAATGGGTATCACTGTTACATGTTTCATCCATAGTTTACATCATCATCATCATCATCATCATCATCATTGATTAATTTTTAGTGAGATTCATAGCCTTTGAGGCTGGTTAATAGCTCAGCAGCTCGAGTCCTAACCAAGAACCTAGGAACTGTTAAGGTATCGTCGGAGGATGTAAGCTGTTCCGAGTAAGGTGTTTTTTTGTAGAGTCAAAATGTTCAAGTCCGGTAAATTTAGAATTTCTAAATAGCGGGGTAGCCCTTTGGGTATTGCTCCAAGGGCTCCAATTACAATCGGGACAACACACAATTTCTTATTATTATATACACATGATTTTATACACATGATTTTATACACATGATTATTATATACACATGATTTCTGATTATTATTATTATTATTATTATTTCATTAAACATGAAACTCAGTCAACTGAACATTCAAAAATGCATCACAAATACCATTGACTGGTGCTAATGATTGATATGGGTTGCTGCTAGCATCCTAGATATCAACCAAGTACCTTCTTAAGATGTACAATGTTCCAAGTAGTGCAGTTTTTTTCAGTTCCGCTGGTGTTATTGCAGGAAGCTGCAATTTGTTGATGTATCTTATAAAATTCTTGGACATGACAATGGATATCACTGTTACATGTTTCATCCATAATCGTGTAGTTTCAATGGCCAGGTCGGATATTTCGTAATTTTTTCCAGTTCTTTTTCTTCGACTCATTTTTATTTTTATTTATTTTTTATTATTATTGGTTAATTTTAATGAGATTCACAGCTTTTGAGGCTGGTTAATAGCTCAGCAACTCGAGTCCTAACCAAGGACCTAGGAACTGTTAAGGTATCGTCGGAGGATGTAAGCTGTTCCGAGTAAAGTGGTTTTTTGTAGAGTCAAAATGTTCAAGTCCGGTAAATTTAGAATTTCTAGAGGGGTATTGCCCCAAGGGCTCCAATTACAATCGGGACAACACACAATTTCTTTTTCCACAGTCGCTCAACTTCAATTTGCAAGTCCCGGTACTTTGTGATTTTTTTCTTGCTGCTTATCTTCAATCTGTGCATCACCAGGTATTGCAATGTCAATGAACCATACTTTTTTCTTTTCAACTATTGTTATGTCAAGTGTGTTGTGGACCAAGTGCCTGTCAGTCTGAATTCTGAAGTCCCACAAGATCTTGAGTTTCTCATTTTCTAAAACTTTCTCAATCTGATGTTCCCAGTGGTTTTTGCTATACTCAAATCCAAACTTCTGGCATAATTTCCAGTGAATGATCTTAGCAATGATCTTATTATTATTGGTATTGTTATTATTGTTATTATTAGTCAAAACAATGTGAATTTTAGTTGGTATTGGCGTTCATGCGCATTGATTTCTTCCCAGGAACCTAGGATGTCATATCAGCATAATACATGTGCCGATCCAAGCAGTGTGGCCTTTTACATTTGACAGATGGGAATTTTGTCAATGTGCAGATTTTTGAAGTGCCATCCAAGATTTGTTGGTATGGCACTCAAAGTGCTAATTATCATTGGGATCACCATGATTTGTTTATTGTCACAATCTTTAAATTTCAATTTTCATTTTGTGATTATGAATTGAAAATGTGTGCTTAAAGTCAACCAGATTGCTGAAGAAGAAGAAGACTGCTCAAAGTGCTTAGAAGAAAAAATGAAGAAACTTTAAGTTGGTGGAAACGCCTCATTCTCAGTAACTGTTATCTTTATTACAGATATTTATTAATCTATGTTTTTATAAAGTGGGTTTATATAAGCGGGTTTAAATATACAATATTTAAAATACCTATTCATCCATCTACAAATGCACACAATATTTTCCCAACATAGTGAAAATTTATTCTACCCTTTTCTTCTGCTTTTATATGCTCACCATCATGTTAAGTCATTTTCATGCTGAAATCATGTGTATTTTGGAGATAAATTTATTTATAACCCAGGCTATACACAAAGTAGAGATATCTGTCAGCCTTCCCAGGTATATTCGATAGGAAACAGAGGGTTGCTACTTTATGTCATGCATCTCCTTTACAGCTTGAGAAATTTGGGAGGTTTCTTCTGAGCCTTTTCCTCCACCTGTTATGTAGCTGTGGAAATTCCCAAAACATAGATGCATGTTCATGTACAAAACTTAATCCCAAAGGTCTTCTAAAGTGGCAGTTAATCTGTAGCTTTTAATGGGATAAATTAATAGGGAAATTATTAAATATCCAAGAACTTTATAGTACCTACATATTTAGTTTATTTACATTTAAATGAAAGGAAAAGGAATTAAATTTTGTCCCCAATGATTTCCTTGTCTTGAATTGGCTCATAATATGGAAATGGTGGTCCACCTTTGCTGTAACCATAGGCACTATCTGCATATCAGATTTTTATTATCTTTTGCCCAGTATTATTTGCTGTTGAGTTCTTCCTATACACACACATTACCCCTTGTGGAATGTTGGGGTTCTGATTTCTTTAAAATCAACAAGTAATGATTTGTTTCTCTGAGAAAATGAGTTTATGCAATTATAGCCACCCATTTGCTTTCAATAAATGCAACTGCAGTCTGCTAAAAGGTTTGCTCGTAACACTGTGGAAAACACTCAGGTGTGTTCAAGTGGTATTTCAAATAAATAACTAAGATGGATGCATACCATGTCTGAGAAGAGGGATTAGATCCCGTTGCGAACTGGTAGTAAAGGTAAGTAGAATCCACCCCTGACTAAGCTTTTGTGTGAAGACCTCCAGGAAAAGAGAACATACCCTTTTTGAAGGCACTTTTTCCACTGGCTGACAGCTCTTACATCAGGAAAGTCTGAAATATTGATAAAAGCTGATAATTCCTTTACTTCGGTTTGGAAAGAAAAATAGGTGAAGCTCAGGTATAAAAATTTCATATCTGAAATTTTAAGCACTTAATGAAGGTACTATCCAGCAAAAATTAGGAAACACATGCCAACCAACAGACTTCCTCCTGAGCAGTTCCATAATTCTGAAAAAAAGAAATATGAATATGTGCATACTTGCCTATGTATCTGACAGGTCTCTAGAAAATAGCAATTTTAATCTGAATCTTTTAGATGTAATCATCTGGAAATGTCTACTATCGTTTCCGCTCTGTCAAATCCAAAACTTGTTAATTGGGATAGCTTCAAATTCAAGGAAATTAAATTTGAGCAGTGAAGCCATGTTAACTGCTATTCTTTGGGCAACCTATGACAGATTCATTTTCTTCTAGTCCTCTAAAACTGTTTTACAGTTACAGGGCCCTAGTGTTACTGGAAATCAGACCAATTTTTAATTATTTGAACAGCAAATTACCTTTGGTGTCTAGAAATCCACTATCATTCAATCCCTTCCCACCCTCCTTACTTAATAAGTGTTTTAAATAAATGTACCACCCTGAGCAATCTAGGGATTTCTGACTCCAGATTAGACATTATCAGCTACTAAAGGTATTAACATGTTGGAAAAGTCCTTGGAAGTAGTCCCAATAGTCTAATCTGCTTCCCAATGCAAAGTCAATTACTGTATATGTGACATGATTGCAATATGCCTGTAGTCCTTTTCTTAAATAATTTCAGTGGGGGAAAAAAAGAGCATGCAAATGTGAGTAGATAAATAGGTACCACTTTGGTGGAAAGGTAACACCACTCTGTAATGTCATGCTGACCATATGGATGTGGAAATGTCTTCAGACAGCGCTGGCTCAAAGGCCTTGAAATAGAGATGAGCACTATCCTCTATAGCAGGGGTGTCAAACTCAATTTCATTGAGGGCCGCATCAGGACTGTGGTTGACCTCAGGGGTGGGTGGGCATGGCCAACTGGGTGGGTGTGGCTGACTGGGTGGCCATGGCCAACTTGACACCACTCCCTGATTTTCCCTGGCCTGATTTTTCCTCTTCGCATTGGGTAGACCGGGCTGAAGCCAAGGTGGCCCGATCTTTCCTCTTTGCACTGGGTAGACCAGGATGGCCCCACAGACCCGATCTTTCCTCTTTGCCTTGGGTAGACTGGGCTGAAGCCAGGCTGGCCTGATCTTTCCTCTTCACACTGGGTAGACCAGAACAGCCCTGTGGGCTGGGTCTGACCACATCGTGGGCTGAATCCTGCCCACAGACCTTGAGTTTGACACCCCTGCTCTATAGTTAGCAACGACTAGCAGAGTAAAATCCATAGGAACTCCTTTAGTTTTTTTCAGTGAAAAACAAAAACAAAAACATTCCTTCCATCCACCAGTTCTGCTTTTGAAAACCTCGTATTCTTAGCAGAGGCTTCCTAGGGATTAGCTGAAATGCAATTTCTACCCATCAGTTCCAGTTCTGCCCTCAGAAACGACATGGTATAATAGCTCTTTAGATATTCGAAAATGATTTTCTCCACTCTCATCTTAAAATACTCCATTGTTACTCATACCACTAGGTTTCCAAACTCATTTTCATAGTGATTACCTTTCTCTAGTTGCCTATATTCTCCAACTGGGATGCTCAGAAGTTGACAAATACAATCTGATGAGCTAAGAAAAAAAATATATAGCAAGAACAATAATGTAACTACTATACATTCCCAACGACCACATTTGCCCGTCAGTGCTGGATGATCCCCTCTCCCAGCCAACTCACTTCCTCTGTGTACCAGCAGAGCAGGAACCATGAGCCAGGATGAATCAATGAATCATCCATCTACCTTCTTTTCCAATCCTACCAGTGGAAGGATAGCTGGCAAGCTTTCACTTCCTTTCTAATTTCCTCTTTTCTTTTCTTTTGCCAGGGTGAGAACAGAACATACTCATCAAGATGCCTAATGTTATTTCCACCTCTATATTACAGTTTATCCTAATGTAAAGAACATTTTTTTAAAAATTCTGAAATGGCCACAAAAATGGAGAGGAATCCAAAAGTTAGAAACTTACTGAAATTCATTGCATAGTGACCTGCTGGCACAGAGCGACCCACAGAACTGTAATAGTACTGGGTAGTCAACACACTTTTCGAAAAGAACAAAACAAAAGCCCAGCGGCTTGAAATGATTGGCGGTGGCTCTCTATTTCTCCCTCAACTGCAGTTGTATAGATGGCTTGTGACATGCTCACACTACAAACACAAATAATAAAGCAGGGGCAGCCTTTCCAAGTAAACACATTATATCTCATGTTGAACTGATTAACTTGTGCCCACTGAGCAGCAGTTGCATCTGGGAAAAAATATTAGCGCAGCAGGACCTTGGAAACAAAATGAGTCCCACCGCAGATTGTTTTTGCTGCTGATTCTTCTTCACTATTTTAAGAAAGGCTCTCTTGCATCCTCTGCCATCAAACAGTTTCAGTCTCTAAGATAACTTCGGAGCGTTTTATATATATTCAACAATAAACTCTTATTCATTCAGGTTCTGCTTTTATTCACTGGTACCATGTCCCCAAAGACACTAGGAAAGGAGCTCCATTTGAGAACATCATCTTTATTTTTCTATGTCGCTTTCTATCAGCCCAGTATCTCTAGTTTGTTTTGCTGAAAACCTTAAGCCACACTTTACCCATTCATGCCTTACACTAATCAGTTGCTGAGTTTTCTTCAACATATTTGTTAATATTCATTGTTTCTTCTTCTTCTTCTTCTTCTTCTTCTTCTTCTTCTTCTTCTTCTTCTTCTTCTTCTTCTTCTTCTTCCTTCTTCCTTCTTCCTTCTTCTTCTCCTCCCTCCTCCTCCTCCTCCTCCTCCTCCTCCTCCTCCTCCTCCTCCTTTTCTTCTTCTTTTTTGCCGGATTCATTTTTAATCTGCTTTTATTGCATTGTTGCAGGCTGACTAGAATTAGCTTCGTGACTGGAGTGGTCAAATAAATAAATACAGCACGGTCCAAATAGAGCTTTTGCCTTTTATCACTAAGCTGACTTAATTCAGATGTGGAATTTCTATCTTGAAAATATTTTATACCACTTTTTATAAGGAACCGAGGGGTTCAAGTGAAACTGAAAAGGAATGTAACAAAAATAGTTTCAAAAATGTTAGGTTTTTTGTCTGGAAAAGCTGATATATATGTGTGTGTGTGTGTGTGTGTGTGTGTGTGTGTGTGTGTATACAGTTAATATTTCGGGTTTCTTCCCATGTAATTGTGAACATATCCCTAAAAGGGTAGAAGCGACGTTTCGACAGAATCTCATCTGCCATCATCAGGCTTATGCCTGGCAGATGAGATTCTGTCGAAACGTCGCTTCTACCCTTTTAGGGATATGTTCACAATTACACGGGAAGAAACCCGAAATATTAACTGTACACACATATATACCCGTGAAAACTTACATAGACAAATATAAACACTACAATAAGTTTATCTGTGAGATATGTTCTATCCATATAGTAAAAAACAATGCATTTTCCTATCCGTATCAGTCTCAATTCTTGACTTGTAAGAGTCTCTATAATAGCTTATTCCTGGGATGTATTCAGACTTGAGATATTTGCATAAACAAGAACACAAAAAATGTTCTATGCTAAGAAGGATAGTTTTCTCGTCTCATGTGATTTTGCTCTCATGGAATTTGGGAGATTGTTACTGCCTCTTGGTGGGACAAGCATTTAACAATGTCTTGAAAGAGGCTATGGTGCATTGTCATCCTAAAAGAGCATTCTGGATCTTGTGATCTTAGATAATTATTGTTAGGTTTCCAGCCTCCACTTGGTGGGATGGTTTTTGAGACACTGGTGGCAAACCAACTTGCACCACCTTTGAATTATTTGGATTATTTATTTTCAGTGAAGGTTCAGTCTCGGATTTGGGACTGAGACAGCATTGATCACTGTCTTGAATGACCTGGGTTGGAACCTGAACGGGGGGGTAGTATCTTCTCTTGGTACTTTTAGATGTCTCAGAATATTGCTGAACCACTTGCTCAGTGATCCCCAAATTAAAAAACAAACAAATCTTCGGGAAAGAAATCTAGAAAGATGTAAGTGGAGAGTGGGAGAGAGAAATAGAATGCAATAACCTGATAGTAGTAATAGTTGAAGCTTACATTGCATCACTTTATCACAGGTGTGATCTATACTTCACTTAGGTGTCATAAAGATTATGGGAAGAGCTTCTTAGTTGTCTCCTCCAAAAACCAAGTTGTTTTCAACCATTAAGATCCCAGGCCCTTTGTGAACAAATGGGACATTATAATTTACAGAATGGCATTTACAAATTCATAAATAAATATTGCCTGAAGATTCAAAGTGAAAGACATCAGTGACATTTGCTGGGCTCAAATCCAGAAACAAGCTAGGGGTTTTAATGACAATCATGTTAAAAGAGAAATAACAATTAGAAACCCTTTATTTTTTCCTTGCTCATCTTAAATCCCAAAAAGAGAAAGACTCATTTCTAAAGACCCTTTGGGTCACTCATTATTACCCTCTTTGCTTTTACTATGAAAAATGACCTATGAGAAAATAAGGGGTCTATAGAAGTCTCCTTTGGGGTTGAAAGCTGTTTGGTCAAAATTCAGTCCCTCATATGGCCTTGCTTTGACTTAAAATTCATTAGATTCTGGTTCCTGCTGCTCTGGCAGGTAATTCAAATTTAAGTGCCAAAAATGAATCTAGCTGCATTTATTTATTATTTACAATTGCATATCCTGCTTTAGGCATTTAATAGCACCAAGCAAAAGAGTGCATACATTTTCCAGAACATTTCATTAGCAAAATGTTATGAATATGCAGAGTCCAAAAACTAGGCTAAATCTTCAGCCATAAGGGAGGCACTTAAACTACCAATATCGTCAAAAGGATGATAATAGCCTGATTGCAGAAGTCCTTGACAAATTTCTGATCTCAATTGTAGCCACTCATCTAGGACAAAAAATAATGGTTGCCCATCTCCATTCTGAACACATAGAAGCCTCTGTCCTGTCTCTGTTCTGTCTGCTGCCATGAGCAAACGATGTGGAGAACAGAATTAAAGCTATGTATGTTTCAATCTTTCAGGCACTGAAACCGAAGAGCAATTTCAGAGCTGTAAGTAAAACGTACATAAAGCGAAAGTGCATAATTCTGGTTCAAGTGAGGGATGGCAATGGAGATTAAAAAGTTTCTTGTGATGTTTTTTAAAGTGTTGATATCTTATTTAAACCCAATTGATGTATTCTGGGGGGAGGGGAGTGAAGGCTGCCCTATGGTATCTCTTCTCATCTTTGTGTCAGATCTGTCACCTGCTGTTCCAGCCGTGCTTCAGTAGATGCCAGTCTGCCATACACATCAGGGAGCAGGGAGCTGAGGGGAGGCAAAGGGTGCTTGGATAACGGGAATTGGAACCGCTCATCGTGCCATCCCATGAGAGCCGCCCGTTGGTTCAAAGTCATACCATAGAATGCAACACTCTCCAGCCCACCAAGCCAGGGACTGTTACCAAAATAATGTGTTTGAATGTAATTGGACAAGGGGAGTTATCCAGGGAAAAGATGGGGAGAAGGGAAAAGTTAACTATGTTTTGAGCGTGAAAAATCAGATTCAGCTTTGCTATGTTGTAACCACTTGGCTTTAGTAAAGTGTACTTTCACTAATGATGGAGTCAAGAGTCTTTCTTTTCTAACTGACCAAGTTGGGACGGCTGACATGCTGATACTACATAAATGAAAAACTCATTAGGGCATGAGTGCAACAACCAGTGAAGCCAATAGAGCTGTGGATGAGAAAACACAAATGTCGATCTTTCCACTCCCATCACCAGGGCCAAGTTGTTGGCATCCATTCACCTCTAAATTGTTTGACTTGTTTGGGGCTGATCTTCTCCCAAGAACTCTTACTTCTTTGAATTATCTGAGCACAATGTCTTATAGCCACTGCAGTAATTTTCAGATGTATTCTATTTACACACAGCAGGTGAACTGCTGGTTGAAACACACAGCGAACCACAGGAAACTCATAACATTGGCCAAGCCTCACAAAATCAAGGCCATTTAAAAATAAACAAATAAATGATGTACTGTAGTTTTTTATTAGTTCAACAGACTTTTCATTATGACTGTGTTCTGCCCCAGGTCCGGATTTCCGAGGATATTGACACACACCAACGGTCCTTATCAAATTTATTAAGTAGCAAGAATAAACAAGACTGGCAAAGGTTGGCAACCAGCCCAGAAAGCAAGATATGATAAACCAAAATACTCTGATTATAAATACGAGTTGTTTCCAGCAAGAAAGCACTAGCTGCGTGCGACTTAAATAGGCTAAGGGAGTGGCGAATTATCCTCAAGCCCTACTCTCGAGTAGATCTCCTCCACCTGAGTAGCCATTCCTGCCTTTTGGCAGCCCTGCGTGCTCGAGCATTGAGGAAAGGCTCCTCCACTTCGCTCTCTCCACTTGAAGGAACCTCTGGAGGTTCTGAAGGCCCTGGCTGAGTCTCTGTCTCTGGCACCACATCCTCTTCAGCCTCCTCACTGTCCAACACAAGCACTGGCTGCGCAGGCTGCTGCGCAACACCACACCAGCCTCCTCTTCGTCGGGATCAGCCACGATCCGCACAGGCCGCTGGCGGGCCACAACAGACTGGCACTCTGAATGAATTAACATTCTTTCTCTTCCCAATATTTATATCCAGTATATTTCTTTTAATTCATTCCTCTTCAATCTACCATGGGTTTAACACAGAACAATGAAGTCACCTGAAATAATATTAGATCAATAGCACCGTTTATTTCCTGATTTCAGTCAACACTGTGATCTCACCCATTACCCCATTTCAAGAACCTCCTTTTAGAGCCACACAGTGGACGACTAAATTAAACATAAAATTAAGTCCACCACTTCTAGGCTTCTAAATTACACTCAATTGAAACTAATGGCATAGATCATCCATAAAGACATTGCTTCTGGCTCGTGGCACAGATTAAAGCACAGATGTCTTTAAGAATCACTGCATTTGATTGCCGGGGTTCTTTGTCAACATAGTCACTCAAATGAAGGAACTTTTCAAAAGAAAGAACTGAGATTGCCAGAAGATATTTCTTCCTCACCAGAAAGAAAGAGAGAGAGAGAGAGAGAGAGAGACTCTTCCCACTCATATTCTGTTACGTGCGTATGGTTGAGGTGCTGCAGTAATCCACTTGGCTCTATTTCAAATGCAGAGAAGATACAGCCATGCTGTTAATGTGAGCTATTATTTCATGCTTTATGTCCAATTCTATCCTATTTGTTTTCTTTCCAAGGAAAATTAGAACTGGGCAGCTATACAGAGAAACTCATGTGCAAGCTGGACAGCGGGGGTGTAGAGAGAGAATAAGCATCTGATTTTGCCTTCTATTGCAGATGTCTGTCTGCATTGGATTACACTCGGTGGAATGCTGTTTTCTACAATAAACACAAACCAACACTTACATCCCAGACTCCTACTATAATGCACCTCAGTTGAAACAACTGTTTTTTTTTTCTTTAGAGAACAGGAGAACCTAATTCATGCACCTACATTATTTGAGGATGCAGGAATCTCTGAGACATTCCCTGGAATTCCCACAGGTATCTGGCAGATAAATTTAAAAGGCTGCATAATAATAAAGGGACAGCCTCATCATTTCAATAGCATATTTACTTTAGAGAATATAGAACTGATTTAAACCACTATACCCCATTATATGCATCGTGAGCCTTGGTGGTGCAGTGGTTAGAATGCTGTGCTGCAGACTAATTCAGTTCACTGCCAGGAGTTTGATCCTAACCAGCTCATGGTTGACTCAGCCTTCCATCCTTTACCGAGGTCGGTAAAATGAGGACCCAGATTGTTGGGGGCAATATGTAAACATCTTAGAGAGGGCTGTAAAAGCACTATGAAGCGGTATATAAGTGCTATTGCTATTTCTACATACACAGAAACAGTGAAATGCAACTATTATAAAGACATTAAAATATCAGAATGATAACTTTATACATTTATAAAGATGTATAAACTTTATAAACTTTCCAAAGTCTCAACATCTTTTTTTGTAATGTGGTGACCAAAATCTCCTTCTTGATGTTCTGATGTTGTCTGGGGTAGCATTTAAAAAAAAAAAATCAGATGCTTTTGAGAACTGAATTGTCACACAGTAAATGTAAATCTGAGGATTTATAAACTCCCTCACTATTTAATATTTGTTTCACACAGCACATAGATGAGAATGTCTGGAATCAGGCAGGTTAAACTGTCGTCATCACGCAGCTCCAGATCTTCCTTTTTAACAAATATGCTTCTACAAAGACTGAAAAAAATCCCAAATGTTTTAACTTCATATCCCTTTAACATTAACAAAACTACACCCAACATGATCCAAAAGAGATGAGACAGAAAGGCCCCAGAGACCCAAATGATAATGCCCACTTGGCATTCAAAACTTTCTAGTTATAATTAATAATTTTTTAAGTGAAAAAGCCCAACTGGATATGAAACTATTTCCATGGCAACAAAGGATTCCAGGGAAAATATAGAAAGAAGGAATGGGGAAGGCAAAAAGGGTGACTTTAGCTATTTCTCAGCAGTCACCAAACAGCATTTACTGGCTCATCAATTAAAGATTTAATTTAAAAATGAATTCCAAAAAGTTAACAGTACCAATAAAGAAAAGAAAGAACAGTCTTGTCTTTTTCTGCCACTAGAATTATTGCCACTCCATGAAAATGTTCTGGATAGAGTAAAACAATTGAAACAAAAAATTAAATTATCTGTATACTCGTCCAGCTCACAAATAATGACTGCAGGTGACTTACCTAAAAACAGAAAATCCATTAACCAAATATACTAAGTAGTACAACTGAGGCCAAGCCACTACATTACATATCCCAATTCAATGAATAAGCAGGGTGGGCTTATCCAATACTCTTGCCCAATGCTCAGAACAAAAACTAAATTTTCAAGGCCTGAGAGCAGGGGTGTCAAACTCACATCGTCAAGGCGATGTCACGTGATGTATCAGGACTCCCCCCGCTTCACTAAACTGGGCGTGGGCCTGGCCAGTCTGTGACACATCCGGCCCGTGGGCTGGGAGTTTGACAACCCTGCCTTAGAGAATGCCAATAGGTTTGTGGCCATCTGAATCTTTGCTGTGAGGGAGGGGCGGTTCAGCAACAGAGAAGGCATGCTTTGTACAGAGCCTGGTAGTTGACACTGTTTCATGGAAGAGCTCTGGAGCATGCTCACTCTGCTGGATCTGGTGGGATGAGCAAAGAAGCCAGGTAGGCCTGAAAATATTAAGTAAGAGCACCAAAAAGAATTGGTGGAGTATGTGAGTCAAGTCCAGAAGAGCACTGGAGACTCCTGATTTGATTTTTAAACAATGGGCCAAGGGAAAAAGTCATTCTTCTACAGACATAATTCAAGCCCTCATTAAAAAAACAAACAAAAAAACCCAGTCCAGAAATAACTCAAGTATTTTCCCCCCACATTGAGAAGTGTGTTTCCTGACCTTCAAGAAATTTGCTGTTGTTGTTCTGTTTTATTTTTTATTTTGCCATGCTTTGCTTTGTTTTAGTGAAATAAATTACAAAGGAATCTTTTAACACAGTTAGAACCGGAAATCTCAGACCTTAGAAAAATTGCAGCCCAGCTTTATAGGATCAAGGCTGCAAGAAGAGGACTGGAAAGATACTCTAGATGGCCAACTCCATGAGTATCAATTGTGTTCATATCTGTATTGGGAGGCCCTTCTTGTGGTCACTAATATCTTAATCACCTCTCAGTTGAACTATTGCAATGCACTCTACATGGGCTTGTCCTGGAAGATCACCTGGATAGCAATAGCACTTAGCAATAGCACTTAGACTTATATATCGCTTCACAGTGCTTTTACAGCCCTCTCTAAGCGGTTTACAGAGACAGGATATTTCCCCCAACAATCTGGGTCCTCATTTTACTCACCTTGGAAGGATGGAAGGCTGAGTCAACCTTGAGCCTGGTGAGATTTGAATTGCAAAATTGCAGTCAGCAGAAGTATCCTGCAGTACTGCATTCTAACCACTGCACCACCGCAGCTCTTATGCTGCAAATGATCCAGAATGCAGCAGTACAGGTAGCCCCCGCAGTATGTAGGATCCCCACAGTATGCTCCTATATCACTTCACGTTCATGAGCTGCCCTGGTTCCCAATGAGCTTCCAGATCAGTGTGGGTTGCTCCCGGTTCGCACTGGTTCTATAGAACCGGTAGTAAAACTGGCGGGAGGCTCCGCCCACCGACCCCGATGTCATCAAAACGCTTCGGTGCCTGCGCAGAAGAGCATGCGAGCAAAGCGAGCGCATGCACGGCCCCACTGCAAACCGGTAGTAAAGGTAAGTAGAACCCACCCCTGTTCCAGATATAATTTAAGGTGCTGATTATAACCTATATAGCCTCTTGTGGCATAGGACTAGGCTATTTGTGGGACTCCCTGTCCCCAGTTTGTGCTCATCCAACATGGTGCCAACAGAATGGGCATGCTCCAATTCCCTTCCCTGAAACAAGGACATCTAATGGGATCTAGGGCACATGCCTTTTTGGTTGTGGCAGCTGCCTGGTGGAATGATCTCCCCCCCCCTCCAGTACCACAAGATTCAATGTCCAACCATATTAATCTTAAAAAAGACTTGGAACACCTGGATGTTTCCTCAGTGTTAGGGTAGAATGTTAGATGAACTTGTCCTTGGAGATGGAGTAATATGTTGTTATGGCCTGATTGGGAGAAATATTTGGGCTATAGCAACATGAAAGGCAAGTTACTATGAAGTTATCGACTACAGTTGTAAGTTTACAAAGAATAAACTTCAGTATTTGCAGCTGTCCATCTGGCCTCTTCTGACTATGCTAAGCATGCTTAATGTTCCCAGCTGACTGCAAAGCTGCACCAGGGTGTAGTAACACTATAGCTGTTCTTATCTACACTCATTTCATTAAAGGATCTTGATGGATAGCCTATTGCTTAGTCACTGCTTAGAGCTATGCCAGTTACTGTTGGGTTGGTTGTATTAATTTAATCATCCCATCCAATTCCATCTAGATTGTGCTATAAAAAGCCATATCTAGCCATTATGTTGGAGGGAAGCAATCCTGCATCTCCAGCTATCAGACCTGGCCATAGCTTGCTGGAACTGTTTTATGCTGAGGGAGTAGTCATCTGACCACTAGGAGTAAGGGAAGAAGGAGCTACCACTCGCCACTATGCATGTTTCAGTTTATAACAGGGTGTTACACCTGAACTTTAACTATTTTCTTCCTTCATTATTTTTTCCTACCCAGACTGGGATAAAGAAGAAGCTATTGATTGTTTACTTCTATTTTATTTGTTGTATAACACACACACAAAATCAAAAACATACTATTTAGACTGTACATATTTGGACATCTGTTAGAAGGCAATACAGGGTTTTCTGTAAAGTTCTGGAGTTGGTCTGATAGCCCTAATGATGATTATCAATACTATCATCTATTTTTTTCATTCTTTTTTATTTGCCATTCCCCCCCCTTTGCTGTAGCTATTTTTCTCCCACCAAGCAACTGCTAAATATGCCTTCTCTTCAGATTATTAGCAAACTTGTGTGCATTGTCATACCTGCTGTCAGACTTCGTTGCTATCTCAAAATAAATGAATTTCCAAACTGCCAATCTTTAAGGAAATCTTTTCTTTAATTGAGCACAGCCACCGGATCATGACTCGATGCGGATAAGACTGACCTTTTGCCCCCCAATCCCTCCCTTTCCGATCCCCAAATCTCTGCTTCTCATTGGCTATCTTCCAAGTCATTCTTCAGACTTCTTGTCTCGTCATTTCCCAGGAATGTCCCCCCTCCTCATTTCCAAGACAACCCGACTTCAAAGGGATTTAGCAGGCAAAAGTTCAGAGCTTATCTCTCTCTCCTCTGCTCTCTATGCCAGCGTTGAAGCGCTGACATCTGCTATATTTCAGCCCTCTTCAGAAAATTTGAGAACTCTACCGGATTCTTTATTCTCCTATGAAAAGGTACAGGCAAATGGCCATGCATTTGAAGAAAACTTTGCTTTTTCTTCAATATATAGAACATTGTGCATACTATAAAATGAGTCTTGCCATGTTATAAATAGAAACCAAATCCACAGCTCCCATACTTGCTCTCTCCAAATTCCCCCTCTGTGGGATAATGGATTTCTACTAATACGCCTCTTGCTGTCTTCCCTAATCTGGTATCCTCAAGAGAACTCTGGGAGTTGAAATCTCAACTCTAGAAGAGTTGAAGGCATCAACTTGGGGCAAGTTAAAGGCTTTCTCTATATAATTGTATAATTTCTCTATACAATCTACTGGTAACATGAACATGAAAGTAACTTGCCTTTCATGTTGCTATAGCCCAAATATCTGTTTTTCCTTTTAACAGAACCAGTTAAAGACTAGACAACCAGTGGTGGGTTCTAAACTGTGTTATCATCGGTTCGCTTTGGGCACATGCATTGAATTTCGAAAGAGCTGAGGCATGGCAATACACTCTGCCATGCCTTACAGCTGGGCTAAAAACGAAGGAATAAAGGTAGGTATAGCGTGGGGTTGGGTGGGAGGGCCCAGCTGACGGTCGCAGAAAACCACGTCAAGATTTTCACTACCGCTGTCCCGAACCAGGGAGAACTGGTAGCAACCCACCACTGTAGACAACCTATGACCCATTGGGTCGTTGTTTCAGAGATGTTTCCTTACCTAAACACAGAAACAGAATCACCAAGAGCAAAAAAACAATGGGAGTGGGAGCGGCTTCCAACTTTCTATAGGTTTGACCATGGGTGACTGCCCTTTGGCAGCTGCTGATGGAACCCAGTGTCTGGAGGGCTAGAATGGAATCAGTCTAACTCAGTGATTCCCAACCTTTTTTTGGCCATGCCCCACCTAAGCAGCTCTAAAAGCCTGATGCCCTCCCCCACCGTGACATATAATTCTTACTTTACTCAAAAAGTGAATTCTACTTACGTGGAGAAACCTAAAAGGCCATTAACTTGGTTTAAACAAGATTCAAATTGCCCCCATTAAAAATCAAACTGCCCCCCTGTGGGGCGTGGGCCCCATGTTGAGAACCACTGGTCTGACTGATCTCCAGTGGTTGAAGAAGGAGCCGGTCTCTCCAGTCTCTGGAGGGCTAGGGGAGGACTGGTTGACTGAACCTCCAGGCGGTGGCATGGCAGGGTGGCAGCACTGACGCAACCTCCATTTGTCAAATTTCAATCCCATGGGTATTATGGGTCCGGAATTTTGGACACATTTTGTAAATTAGCCCATTTGAAGTACCCTGGCTCAAATATGGTTGCCCTATAATCATTATAATCATTATAATCATCTATAAGAGCCTTGATAGTACAGTGGTCTACGCACTCTGTTATTAACACAGCTGCCTGCAATTTCTGCTGGTTCAAATCTCTCCAAGGCTCAAGGTTGACTCAGCCTTCCATCCTTTTTAAGGTAGGTGAAATGAAGACCCAGTTTGTGGGGGCAATAAGCTGACTTTGTATAAAATATACAAAAGTATGAAGGCTATTGCTTAACGCATTGTAAGCCGCCCTGAGTCTCCGGAGAAGGGCGGCATATAAATCAATTTTTTTTAAAAAATCGTTTTTCCCAGGTAAAGGTTACAGACACAAGAGTTTTAGTTGTATATAGTAGATGCCATTCTAAAAAAAACATAATTATTCATGCATTTGGTATGTTTTCCAGCAGAGCCTTTTCTTTCATGTTCTTTCTTTCTCTGGTACTGATCCCTCTGATTTCTTTCATTTTTCAACCCTTTTTTAAAGAATGCAATCTCTGAAAATGACACAATATATTTTGACAATAATCCGCTCTATGTGAAATAAAATATTTCCAAGCTAGGCTCTGGATATCTCCTCTTAAAGTCCCCAGAGGATGCAACCACATTTAAACTGGGCCATCAAGTTTCTTCTTGAGCAGATGGGAAAGGAAAAGAGAATCTTAAGCTCATGTCACTCACTACCAGCGAGTTGTGTTAACAACAGCTAGTGTCGATAAAGAGTTGTGCTTCATACATCTGCCATTTCAGCTTATTTTTAAAATATGCCTATTTTCCTCCTTTGCAAAATTGACTAATTTCTTTACCATTTTTTTTTTAGAAAAGTCATAGCCAAGACACATAAATTTCATGTCCCTATCACAGGTTTCCCTGTATGCTCCATCCCATCCATTTTGAACATCAGCTGTCAACCAGTGCAGCTCACAGAGCAGCGTCAGCACTTCAAACTGCATTTACTCTAGTGCTGACATAAGAAGGAGAAGGGAGGCATCTGGAAAGGGACATTTGACTTTTCACCTACTTATTTTCCCTGGAGATAATATCCCCTAGGAGATGGGATGGGAGGGGGAAATTTCTTTGAGTTGGAGCAGTAGATTAGTGGTAGAATGACTTGGAAGATGGCCAATGAGTGCAGGGGAGCGGGGAACGGAAAGGGAGGGTTTTGGGTCTGGAAGTCAGTGTTGGCTTCTATGGAGTCAGATCTAGAACGTCGTGCTTAATAAATAGGAGTTTTTCTTCAAAGACTTTGTTTGAAATGCAATTTATTTGAGACGACCTCGAAACCTGACAGCAGAAGTATAACATGCACCGTTCTAGGAGCATACTTCACTGGCCAAGACGCTGCATTCTGTACTAGCTGAAGCTTCCAGATACTCTTCAAGGGCAGTCCCTTGTAGAGCACATTGCAATAGTCCAGTGTGAAGGTGATTAGGACATAAATGACTGCAAACATGGCCTGCTGATCCAGGAACAGGTACAATGGTGATCCAGGAACAGGTGTACAACAGGCAAAGGTCCTCCTCGCCATGAGTGCCAACTGTGAAATTTAGGAGGATCTACAGATTTCACACTGGGTCTGTCTGGGGCTGTACAACTTCATACAGCTCCAAAGATGGTATTGTCCTGGAATCGGTGGTCCCCAAAATCCAGACCCACTCAGTCTTGCCAGAATTCAGCTGTTGTTCCCCATTCAGACTCATCCCTTCTGAACACTGGGATAATACGTCCATGGCATCACTTAATTTTCCAGGGTTGGAGATACATATCAAATACACAATGCAAGATCTGCTAAAGCATTTCAAACAGTGGAATATGCAGCCTCAAAATACATAGTGAAGGGGAACATGAGGCAACTTAATCCATTGGTTGAGAGACCTAACCATCAAAAAATTATTCTTAATACCCACTTTCTTGTAGTTTCTAGCCCACTAGTCCTGGTCCTGCCTTCTAGGGCCACAAAGAACAACCCCTCTTCCTCCTTTAGATGATAACCTTTAACATATCTGGAGGCTGTTCTCATACCAATCTTTCTTCAGAAGACCAACATACCCAGTTCTTTAACTGTTCATCATAACATTAAGCAAGTAAAACCACATGAGGAGTCTCTGTGCTGGTCTTAAAGCATGCCAACTGTGTTGACTGTACAGAATGGGCAAAAACGATGGAAGACAGATGGTCCCTCAGATAACCAGGCATGAAAGACTTTACAGGTAAGAACCAGCACCAGTAAATATATTTGTTGGAGATGACCAGGCTGAGCCCAAGGGAAGGGTCAAGAGCATCATCAGTTTGGAGTCCTTTCATGCCCATAAGAGATCTAAGTCCAGCCCACTTTGAATTTACTGCCAATTTGCTTTGACCGTTAATAGTTCAGATTCATGTAGAGAGCTTTAGCATGCAATATAATAAAGATTTACTGTATTGCTACCTGACATTTAGATCAAAAATACAGATCATGAAAAAGAAGTGTTTTATGGCCATACTATGGCATGCCCATAACTGCTGTTGCCACTGCATTCTAGACCATTTGCATCTACTACGTAGTCTCCAAGGGCAGCTCTGTATAGAGTGCATTGCAGTAGTTATATGTAAGGTTTCAGAAGCATGAGTGACTGACTCTCCAGTATCTAGAAACAGATGCAATTGGTACGATGGTCATTCTGGCCATAATTGCCACCTGCTTTTGAAGCAAGAGCTGTGAGTCCAAGAACACTCCCTAATTCAACACCCCCATTTCACCCCCTAATTCAATATCCTGAATAGGGAAGTGTTCCATTCAGTTTAATCATCTTGAGGACTTTTCCCAGTATACACAGCATCTAGGTACTCCTTCCTGTTTTGAAGACAGGGACAACATTTGCTCTCCTGTAGTCTTCTGAGACCACACAGCTTCTCCAGAAGTTCTTATTGGGTTTTGCAATCACCTCTGATAGCTCCTTCAGTAGACTAGGGTGTAATTTATTTGGCCCTGGAGGTAAATTCATTTAAACGACCTATGTGCTCTTTTACTCTCTCCTTGTTCAGTCTTTCCACTACTGGTTACAACAGAAATATAATTTAAGAGCTTCTGTCTTTTCACCCGTCAGCCATTACTAATTCACTCCTTTTCCTTTGCAACAGAATTATAGCTGCTGTGCTTTGGCTTCTGATGTTTCTATAAAAAGATTTTGGTTGTTCTTTTGGGCATTTGTTGAAAACCTCAGGTTTAGCATGAGCTTTAACCTTTCTGGTGCAATCCTGAAAAATCCTGACAATTGTCTGATATCCTTCTTTGGTTATACACACCTCCTTTGATTTCCTATATGCACATCTCCTTTTCTTTTCAGTATCTAAGCAATTTCGGTCCATTTCCACATTGATCTCTTCAGATGCTTCTCACTTTTCCTTTGAGTGGGAATTGTTTGCAGTTGTTCCTATATAGGGGTGTCTGGTGGCAGGGCAGAGGGGCAGGGGCAAGAGGTCAAGGTGGCAGGCATGATTGCACAAAGTCCCACCTCTTCGTATATGCATGCAACATCCGCAGTGTATAAAGGATAGGGGCTTTGATTTTGCAATCATCCTCACCATCTTGACTTTTTACCACCTGTCCATGGGTGTTTCCATGCCTTCAGTATTTTATTTTTTAGGATACCTCCCAGAGTTTTTGTTTTTCCCTTCATGATTTTAAGCCATTAGACCTTCTCTATCTTCCATCTGAGTTCATCCAATCCCCCACCACTACCACTTCTTTCCAAAAACCAATATAGAAATGTGATATGTGATGTTCTCTACTCTACCCTTTGACATCAGAAAGGACAACTATGTACCAGTCACTTTTGCTTCTTCAACCAAGCCTTCTCTCTTGGAAAGGATTAAGTCTGGGACAGCAAGACAGCACTCCACCACTCAAGCCTAATCCTTCTTCTATGTTCAGATTAATGAAGTTGTCAGCAAGAAAAGGTAGGGTGAGTTCCATTTCCATCAGGGTACTAAAATCTCCCACTGTTACAATTGTGTGATTCTTTGAAAGTTTGGTCCTCTGAAACAGAAGAGCCTCATCTATCTCTTCTGCCTGTCCTGGTGGTTTATAGTAAATGCCTATCAGTTATTTTTGTTTCATTCTATTTTATTTTTAGCCAAACACTCTCAACAGATCTTCCATGTTCCAATTCATGAATTTTTGTGCAGGCACATCCTTTTTTTGGTACAGTTTCACACTCCTCCCTTTTGAATGTTCTGTTCTGTTGTATTTTACAGGGTCATGCTTCAATCTTGTTTCAAGTTTCATTTACGCCTATGGCATCTAATTGTCTTCCTGGGTTAAGCATGTCAGCTCAGGTAACTGTTTATCTGTGTGCTTCTCATGCTGCAGAAATAGAGTAAAAATCAGTCCAGTTCCTGTTATGTTTTGTTTTTTAAACTGTGGCCACAATAAGTTGATAAATATGCACAAGTACTGCAGGCATTTCCATTGCTAAAAGGCAGATGACATGTTCTGTCTCTCCAGGGCTGTGCCATTCTGCATCACAGCCGCTCTTGAAAGCAGCAGCAGGGATTTAAGAGCTTCAGTTCCTGAGCTTTCCTCACAATGTCAGGGAGAATAATATCCTAGCAAAATAATAACAAAACTGCACCACCAGCTCCCACCTGTCATTCCTTTTTCTCTTTCTAGATCTGGAAATCGCTTAAGATGAACAAAAAGGTACATTTCCATTTGGTCATTTGATCTTTAATGCCATCTGGGTCTAGTTAATCTAAACTATATTAGATTTATATCCTCATTAGTTGTAAATATATCTGAGATGAAATAGGATTCCTCCCCCCCCCCCCCCCATTTTCCCTTTCAGCGTAGCCGTCCTCAGTGAATTCTGGTGAAACAGAACTTCTTATGTTTATAAAGCTACTCTAAATGCTGACTGATTTCAGTGCAAGAAATGTCTACAGTCATCAAGATAACTATGAAGTGCACTTATTATGGACTTTTAAAGATCTGTTTCGTGGTGCTTTTTCTATCTAGAAAAGACCAACAGGGAACTGTTGAACAAAATAGAAAATGTGGAATGATAGACAGCGGGGAAGAGAAGACAGGACAAATTGCTTGCAAGAGAGAATTAGACCACCAGCCTCTCAAACTGCCAATCCATCTATGAGAGGTAACAACACAAGTAGCTATGAGGCCAAGGGAGGCTAATTTTATGCAACATATCTCTTAAATGTGAGAGTAAGAATTTGGAAAAGCAGATATATGTCCAATATTTTGTTTTGCAGGTGATTGGAACTGGAAATACAAGGCTCCGAGCCAAAATAAATTACGAACCACAAGCCAAGAAGAAGCCATGACTTGTGAAACAGCCATCAAGCTGGAATGCTTGGTTCAGGAGTTATGCTGCAGAAATGGTTCTTTGTTGGTCTTTTAGGAGAAAGCCATCAGATGATTTGAACTATAATTTTCATAATACCTGACCCTTGGGGCAGATGGAAATTATAGTCCAAAATGCCAGAGATTGCCTTCCCTATTCTAGGAGGAAGAACAACAAAAAAGAGGACAATACACAGGCCATTTGTAACAAGAATCGTGTTATATTATTCTGTACAAACACTTACTTTGTATGTTTATCCAGAGATACATCCACCAAATGTGAAGATAGTCATTTCAACTAAAGCTTGACAAGGCTAAGTTAGAAAATATATTTTGGATAAAAATGTCACCATAACATAACATATACATTTTTCATTCCCATTTTCCAAGATCTTTGATAGCTGTGATTTTGTTCCATTAATATCACATCTACTGGTATCACAGATTCTTTGTTACGAATACATATTCTCCTTTCCAACTTGAATGGATGAATTCCAACTTTTCCTTAATGGAAAAGCCCTCTAATCTGGTGTCATCCATACAGATATCCCCTCTGATCTTTTACTGTTACAAGCATGCTTTATGTCTCTTAAGTTTCAAATATCATTAATCTGGATGAACCGCTTTTGCAACGTGCTGCTGACATGTCCTCATTAGATTGGTATTCATTAAACTAATTTTCCAAAACAAAACAGGTAGTGGGGTTTTGAAAGTCAGCCAACATCATGGGCAATAATTACCACAGCTACTACATTAACACTGATTTAATTCTGTTAGGCTCCAATAGCATCTCTTTAATAAGAATAATCTCTGTTTACACAACAAACAAATTAAATGTTGTGAGGATTCTATGTTCCCTCTCTCCTGTAGCAGCTTAATCTATCTATTTGACTTAATTCGCATAAACTTACCATCGGTTTGGAAGACAGGGAAGATGCAATAACGATGCCAAATATTTGATCGATTTGCAGAAGAATGTTGGCCTATATTAAAACCAATTTCCTCAAATCCATACAAAATTCCATACTAACAATTGGGTCTCCTGCTATAAATTTGTTAACTTATATTTATATTTAATTTGTTTTATCAGGTTCGCCTGATTCGCCAGTTGCATCCCTTTCTGGATCGGGACTCATTAAATACGGTCACTCATGCCCTTGTCACTTCCTGCCTGGACTACTGCAATGCTCTCTACATGGGGCTCCCCTTGAGGAGCACCCGGAGGCTCCAGCTGATCCAGAATGCGGCCGCGCAGGTGGTTATGGGAGCGACGGGGCGCTCCCATGTGACCCCCCTCCTGCGCGAGCTGCACTGGCTCCCGGTGCGCTTCAAGGTTTTGGTTACCACCTTTAGAGCGCTCCATGGCTTAGGACCGGGGTGTCTACGAGACTGCCTTCTGCCACCAGTAGCCTCTCACCGACCAATACGCTCCCATAGAGAGGGGCTTCTCAGGGTGCCTTCGGCCAAACAATGTCAACTGGCGGCCCCCAGGGGGAGAGCCTTCTCTGTGGGGGCACCCGCCATCTGGAACGAGCTCCCCCCAGAGATACGGAGGATCCCGGACCTGCGGGCTTTCTGCCATGCCATCAAAACATTTCTTTTTCAGCAGGCCAGCCTGGCCTAATCTCTCTTTTAAACTTTTTAAAAAATTTTAAAATTTTTAAAATTTTAAAATTTTAAATTGTCTTATGAATTTGGGGTGTTTTAAATTTCGTTTTCCAGGCCAATTATTTAATTGTATTTTAATGTTTTTTTTTTTTTATTGAAAAAGTTTTCAAATACAAGTTTTTCCCCCTTTTCCCCCCCCCCTTCCCTAACCCACCCTTTCCACCCAACCCCCCCTGTGACTTCTTCACAACAATAGGCTATTTCATAACTAGTTACATACATAATATCTTCCCTTTCCCTTAATCCCTTCTCGGAATACTGACCCTTAACTTGTTAATCTTATAACTCCCATTTTTACGGTAATCTGCCCTTTTTCTCCTCCCCTAAACTTACTGAGTATTATTACAAATTAACCTTTAATCTTTTATATATATTAATATAACATTTTAAATCGGCCTTCTCCCTGCAACCAAATTTATTCAATTCTTTCCACTTCCTCCACTCCTCTAAATATATGACTTGAAATCAGACAATACAATTCTAAATATAATCCACTACCCACTTTACTAAAATATACACATATCTATATATGCATCCCATTTTATAACAATCAGTAAACTAACCTATTTCAACCCTTCAATTCCTACAAAATCATGCAGTACAATTCTAAATATAATCAACTGCCCACATTACTAAGATATACACATATCTATATATGCATTTCATTATGTAAAAAGAGAAAAGACAATAACTTTAAGTTTATGATCCATATAATATCTTCTTTGATGTCTTTCCACTAGATTGTTAAATCCATCACCCATAATAGGGTAAAATAACATGCTGGTGCAACAGTTTGTTCAAAATCTTCAGTCATCTTCTGCCCCCATCAGTAGTAGATATCCTCACACCTGTATAAAAGTAAAAACAACCACCCGAGTGACATTATAATTATGAATATATCCGTATGGTTATAGTTGTGGTATTCATCAGGATTGTTAATTCCCATCATCCTACTGAGTAACATCCAGATCTTCTGCATGCCCCGGCAAAACTCTCCTGCCTTATAACTCAAAGTAGTTATAATATATTTCCAAGAGAAAAAAAAGGTAAATAAGAAAAAATTAGATGATTCAAATCCAACAAAGTGAGGCTCTTTCCACATCCCAAAATCATGGCCTTGCAGAGATCTGCCACAATCCTCAGGATAGTATCAGACAATTGTTCGCCGCCACTATCTTTTCTAATATTCATTCATTTTTTAAAGCGCCTGGCTTCACTGTTGCTTAGTTTAGAAATTGCTGTTTCTACAAGATCTGTTTCTTTTCTTTTTCTTTTTCGGGTTGAATTTCCATCCTCTTTTCTTGCCTACCAATTGTATATCTGCTGGTTGATTTTCATTCTGCTTTGTGGATTGTTCTTGTTGGGTTAATTTTATCATCTCATCTTTCTTCTCCGTCACTTGTATATCAACTGATTGATTTGCGCACTTGTCTGTGACTTGATGATTCATCACCTTGGGTTCGGATGACACTGCTCTCTTATTTATAAACAGTCCAGCTGGGGTCTCCAGGGAGTCCAAAGACAATTTATCCATCACAGCCTCTGTAATTTGATGTTTTCCTTTTATTTCCAACTCCTTTTGCTTATCCTGTATTATGCCTAAAGGTGTTAAATTCATTTTTAGAATTTTTTGATAAAAATCTTCCGCTTTTTCAACAGTGTGCAATTGATATCTTACGTCTTGATATCTCAATATTAAACCAACTGGGATGTCCCACCTGAATAGGATATTTCTTTTTTTTAATTCAGTCACTAAAAAGCCAAATTTCTTCCTCTCCATTAACATCTTGGGCGGGAGCTCCTTGAAAATCCAAATCTTTCTTCCATGAAATTGCAAATTGGAATTAAAAGAGTTCTGCACAATATTATTCCTAATTTCTTTATCTGTAAAATAGATCACCACATCTCTAGGCAATTGCCTTTGCTTTGCCCACCAGGAGTTTATTCTATAAGTTCTATCAATCCTGCAATACACTTCATCAGGTTGAACCTTTAAGATCCCAGCCAGAATTTCAGAAGATACTTTCCTTAAATCATCTCTATTATTTTCCTGCAGTCCTCTCAGTCTAATTGCATATTCTGTAAAATTATATGGAGTCATTAAAACTTCTCTTTCAATCCTCTGTTGTACATTTTCCTCATTACCAATCTTTTGGTCAGTCTCCATTTTAGATTTGTCTTCCAAGCTATTATCCTGAATGTTTATCAAATCCTTTTTAATTTTTTGAGTCATGTCATCCAAATTCTCCTCGATTTCCTTCATTTTAGTCTCTAATAATTCAGTCTTTGCCTCCACCCGAATCAGAAAGCCTGATAAACCATTAGCAGCTTTTGAAATCTTTTTATTCAAGAAGTCAGACTTTGATTTCACCAATTCACCAATTTCTTTAATTTCCTGCTTAAATTTTTCAAGTTGCTGATTCACAATCTCATCCCTTCTTACAATCTCTTCAAGGATAAATTCTAATATATTAAAATCGGGTTTCTGACGCTGAAGAGTTGAAATTTGTTGGCGCAATTTCTTAAGGGGGGAAATTCCCCCCCCCCTGTTTGTCCAGCTGTGTAAGTCCTGATGCCATTTCCCACACAGACAAGATTTAGCAAAAATGAGAGAAGAAATAGAAAACAAAAAGACTTTCCCTCATTAAAAAAAAACTTCTGAGCAGCACAGGAGCGAGGTTTTCTCTAGAAATGTAGCCAGTGATATTTATTCCGCTACATTGTAATAATGAGAAACGGAAGGACTTTCCCTTTTAGCCCTTCTCCAGCCACAGCAGACGCCATTTTAGAAGGCTCTTTTTCCCTCTTTTCCTCTGCTCTTTTCTTTTAAATAGTTTTTGAAAGGGTGAGATACTTGCGGTTCAGTATTAAGGGTCCAGTTCTTCATTTCTTTAATTATTCTTTTAGATTCACAGGCTTGCTCTTGACGCCTGGCTCTGCATAGGCAGAGGTCTCCCAAAGCCCGGAGCAGCGGCAGGGGATATGGGGCTTCTCATCCGCTCCGTCCCAAAAGTTAAAAAAAAACTTTTGGGACTCTGCGGAGAGTTCTACCCACCCCTGCCGGCTCTATCTCCGTTTCCTCTTGGAAACGGAGTTTTTTCGAGCCGCCATCCGCTGTAACGGCGGCTCTATACAGGCAGAGGGAGCTGACGATCCCAGAGGAACGTCTGGCGGCGGCCAGCAGCAAACCGGAAGCCGTCTTTTAATGTTTTTTTTAACATTTGTATTATATGTATTTTATTTGGCTGTTCACCGCCCTGAGTCCTTCGGGAGTACGGTGGTATACAAGTTCAATAAATAATAATAATAATAATAATAATAATAATAATAATAATAATAATAATAATAACAACAACAACAACAACAACAATAACAACAACAACTTATTCAATTATTCACAATTCATACAATGTGCCACAGTAACCAGAGGACTTTAGGAGATACACAACCATACACAAAATAAAAATGCATAATCCTAAAACCCCAGTATTAAATATAAAGGAGGAATGCTCCCATTCTGGACTACTAAAGGACCAAAGACTCCTTGAAACAATTCAGTCTTGGCTTCCTTGTAGAAATGCACAAAGTAGGGACTACAATTATCATTGGAGGAAGAGTGTTCATATGTGTGGGTAGGGTCTCTGAGTTTGGTTGTTTTCTTGTAGACATTTCATTACCCAACTAGGCAACATCATCAGTGCTAGAGGATAGAGGGATTTGTTCTCTTCATATGTCATTTACTCCAATTACTCCATACCTTGTGAACCTCATAAAGGTTCATAAAAGGACAAAATTGTAAATTGTATATATGCATTCAAATTTGCAGAAATAAATCCTATGTTATCTCATGTCCTATGAATGATTACATATAAATCCTGATATATACAGTAGCTCCAACCTAAATTATGGAATGACTTGTATGACAGCACGGTTCCACTTGAACTAATGGTTGGTGAATTTATTTTTTATTAATGGAATTTGTCCCAAGTTGTCTGTAGGTATGTTAGAAGACTTACATTTTTTAAAAATGAAACAAGATCAACCAAACAATTAAAATAGTAAACCCCAGACCTAATTCTCCAGTTTCAATATAAACATTAGAAATAATAAGCTAACATTTGTTGAGAATGGTGTTGCTAGTTATAATTAATCCCCAATGCTATTCCAGAAAAGCTGTATTCCAGAGTTATTGTGAATATAGAAATGTTAAGGTATCTGCTTTAAATAAATGTGTTGTAGCAAGGAGATTTACAATTTGCTCACATGACAAGACAGATTTCCCCAGAAATTACAGCCTAAGATCTCCCATGTGCCTCTGCCTACATATTCAACTCCCGATGACCTGGAACCAGAGGTGGGTTTCAGCAGGTTCTGACCAGTTCTGGAGAACCGGTAGCAGAAATTTTGAGTAGTTCGGAGAACCAGTAGTAAAAATTCTGACTGGCCCCACCCCCATCTATTCTCTGCCTCCCGAGTCCCAGCTGATCAGGAGGAAATGGGGATTTTGCAGTAACCTTCCCCTGGAGTGGGGTGGGAATGGAGATTTTACAGTATCCTTCTCCTGCCATGCCCACCAAGCCATGCCCGCAGAACCGGTAAAATTTTTTGAAACCCACCACTGCCTGGAACCCCTAGAGCAAAAATACCACTACTTGTTTCAATATTTTGTCTAAGATTGACCTATTATTATTAGACAGATTATTAGACTTATCTAGCATAGTCAGGTTCAGGAAGTGTGTGTCTGTGTTAGTCAATTAACGTTTTAGCCCTGCATTTTGGATATTTCTATACAGACATATTGACTTCTTGGCTTCCATTAAATACCAGCTACTTCTGGTATTTGGCTACCACATTTGCTTTGGCTACCACTCTGTTGACTCCATTGGTTCTTCTGAAAACCAGACAATTTGTTTGCCTCAATTTAGTTTTTAAGTTTTTATTATATTTGTATACCACCCTTCTCCTGAAGGACTCAGAGCGGTGAACAGCCATGATAAAACAACATACAAGACAAAATTTAAAAAAACATATTAAAACAATTCAATCTTTGGCCAAAATTAAAACTTCCAATTAAAACCATATTAAACCACTTTAAAACCCAATTTAAAATCATTTTAAAATTTAAAAACTTTAAATTTAAAAACCAATTTAAAATGATTAAAATCATTTATCATTTATTCGGCTGCATTTATCAATGCAGCAGAAGCTGGCTTGCAGGATCAATGAAGGCACATTGTCTGGTCTATACTGTAACATCTTCCTTGAACTCAAACAAGGCTTTGATAAAAGACAAAATGACAAGAAAATCCTCAAGAGACACAAGGAAAACATTCTGAACCTCCAACATCCAATGAAGTGCATTAAGCTGTTCTCTATCCAAGTCCCATGAGTTAGGACCGATCAGGTAGTAATCTCTCCTTATTCCATATTTATACCACCATCATTGCACTTAGCACAGATACCCAAACCAGTATGTCTTTCAATGACTGAATTGTAGTTATTTCTGTTTGAGAGAAATATGCATCTACCATGGATAGTAATACAGTAACCAGATGAGCCTCTAAAGTGAACTGAAAAGAGTTAACTCTCCATATCCATGTAATTTCCATTCCTTCTAAAGATTCGGCAACATAAAACAGCTATTTTTTTTAAAAAAGGGGGCACAGCCATTGTCATTTGTTTAACAAGTAAAAGAATAAAGCTTTGTGACTTCTGATTTTTTTTCCTATTTCTTGCTTTCCCTTATAAATTATCCCATTACCTCTTAGACAAAGTAACTTTCCTTCTCCAGCTAAATGCGAGCTCCAAATAAAGCAACCAATCAGAGGAAGTGATTAGATCAAAGGACCCAGTAAATTCTCACATCTGGCCTGCTACAGTCTAAAAATCCTGGTATTATAATCAACTTTCCCATCTTTGAAGTACTTTATCCACAAGGACATTCTGCTCTTCTCTATAAAATGTTCTTTTGAATCTTCTTGTTGATGTTCTTGGTTCCAATTTATTTTGTAAGCTTAGTTTCTTTACAAGCTATGGCACAGGTGTTGGTATTTTCATGCTGCTGGAGTTATTAGGTTTTAACGATACTTAGTCACAACTTCACTGTAAATCCATATGGTCACCTGCTCAGGACCTCTACATTTCAATGCACCAAGGATTAAATTTTGAAATTCTTAAATGAGTTTAAAAAGGGGCTGGAAAGATTACACCTGTAACTTCAGAAACAGAGCATACATATTAGCTACCATTTGGGAGGCTGATTCATTGTATGTAGTCTCCCCTCCCCCCATTAATTCTCCTACTGAATTTCTTTGTCTTTTAGATTTTCAATAACTGTCTTACAATGCTTCCCCAGAGAAGGCCAATCCATAGCTTCTGCCACATTCAAATGTTGTCCTCTCTTGTTCATTTATGGCTACTTCATGTCTGGGACCAGCGTAGACTGGATATACTTAACAGTGTGGTACTAATGCTCCTTTATGAGAAAATGTTAATACACCTTGACTTCTATATAACTTTTGAGATTCTCAGTCATCCAGGTCATGGTTGTCCCAAAGGTGCCTTTTCAAGAGGCAACTGGACTTTCTTGTTTTTCTTTGAAGACATTTGACTTCTCATCCAAGAAGCTTCTTCAGCTCTGATTGGATGGTGGGGAATGGAAGGATTTATATTCCTTGCAAACAGCTAGTCATTTGCATTCTTTTCGAGGAGCATTGGAGGTGTAATTTCCAGCACTTGCTTCTAACTGTAGCAAAAAGTCACTTTCTTCAACATATATTTAGATATTTTTAAAAATCATTTCTAGTGCTCAGGTTCCTACAAAATGAATATCTCTATCTCTGTCTCTATTACTATTGCTATCAGTTAATCAGACTTTATTTACTTTGTTTTTTATCAAACCAATAGTACACCTTCTCATATCATGGCCTTCTTTAGACCTGTCATTTGTATTTTCCAACTCCCCTCCTAAAATCAGTTCACTGTTGTTTTTAATCCCCCTTGGCCATCTATACAGGAACCCCACAGCAGGCCACTGCATCACAGTCCTAATTATTTCTTTGCTTGCTTATCTGAAATGTATTTGGAAGAGCTTGGTTTATTTGCTGCTTTTCTTTCCATTACCACATGGGAACCCTTCCTCTTCTCCAATGTTTCATCTGCTCTTAGAGGCCAATTTTAGCTGTAGTTGAGATAATTGTGTCTTCAGATCAATTGATTTTCAGCAGTTAAGAAGCCCTCCACTCAAAATAATTGGTGGAGCCACGATCCTTTGTCTCTGAGGGAAGCAGGGCAGTTTAACATTTTGCAGGCTAAAGTGATAGCATTGGGATAGCACTGAGACTGATTTTCTTTACGAGATGATGTGTGAGAGGGAGAACAGCATTACTCTTCACAGAGAAGACCTGGACATGATGGTTCAATATACTTGGTTTTTAGCATTTATATCTCTTCTGCTAACAGATTCTTGAAATTTCTCAGCAAGTTAACTCAGCATTTTTTTTTTACAAAAGGCATCACCTGAATTAATAGGGAGAATAGTCCACTGAGTTCTATTAATAACAAAAATTCCAATTGCTCATTATTATGGAAAGCAAGCTAAGGGGCTCATATGATGCCTTAAATAATTATGACAGCTTCTTCTTTTGAAAAAATAGCTGATCTCCCTAAAAAAAAAAAACGAATGTGCTGAGATTGCCTCATTTTATTTTATTTTTTTATAACAATGATGTTCATGAGAATGACTCATTAGTGACACATATTCAGAAATAATGGGCAAAATTTCCCAAAGTATTTAATGGATGGTTGTCATGAGGATATAATGAGTCTCTTAAAAATGTACATTTCCCTTTTTGTTCTCAGGGAGGAAAGTTGGAAAAGAGATTAGTCTGGCTATCAAGATGTTCAGGGTACACAGATTAATATCAGGAGTGGGCCAGCCATTAGCCAGAATGATAGAGATATCTCAATACTGTAAAATGCCAGGAAACTGTCTATTATTCAATGTATTGTTCTATTTTTATTGTCACAATTACGTTCAGTCTGAGGTACAAAAATCACTAGACTTCCCTTGACTTGGAACATTACCAAAACATCTCCTGGACTACCTCACTAACCTTGTATTGCCATTCATATATTATTCACTATGACTGTGAATAGTTTTAGAGCTTTTACACAACCCTGCCTGTTCCCTAATAGAATCCCAGGACTCATAAGTAATAATCTCACATTTTAAAATAATTAGCCTCATCTATGGTGACTGGTTGATAAAAAGAAAACTGGTTTGAGAAATGAGAAATGAGAAGACGAGCTACAATCTGAACTCTTTATCTCATGCTGATCTGGTTACCTGGCAGATCCAAATTGAATTATCTACCAGATTTTAAAAGTTCCAGAATATTTTGGTGCTATTTTCATCTTAAAATATACTTTAAAACACATCTAAAGTATATTGTATGAGCAAACTGGAAATAACCCTTTGTAAATGAAATATCTTCTAAATCGAAAACTCTTCCCATGAATTAAGCATACTTAAAAATATTGATTCAAAATCAAAACTTCATGAATCCATGAAGAAATGAACCACAGGGGAAAAGGGGTTTACAAGTGTTATTCATAGTGACTAATCCACTGCCTATTCTTGACCCAAGGAAACCAAGTATATTGATAAGCCTTTGGATGTGGATATACATTTTCTGATCAGTCTAAGAAAAGGAGGTTGGTTGCTACATTCTCTCCTTGTATGTCCCTCCCTATTAAGACTTTTTAACAAGGAAGGATGGATAATTGGAAAGGCAGTCAAAGGAACCACACTTCTCAAATTTAGCATACTGTATGCAGAAATGACATTGCCACCTCAGCTGGTCAAAGGTGTCATAAGTGAACTTTAATTCAAGTATCCTCATTTCCCCCTGGTTTCTCAGGGAAAAATATCTGCTTAGTGTTTCTCTTAGAATTGTACTGAATTTCAAAAGCACCCAGTTCATTGTTCTTTGGGAGGCATATTTTGAGTAAGAGCAACATAATGGAGGTCAAACAACATGCCATAGATCCTACTGGGATGAGTTGAATAGCGCCATTCTATTTAAGGTCATAACAAACAACAAAAACTGGTCAGTCTTGAGTTTAAATTCCAGAAGCGCATCGGTTCGAAGAGACACATCAAGCATACAAATGGCCTTGATCCCATAATGTATAGTTGCTGTTATATTAATACACTTGGATGACATTGTCACCTGCATTAACAGCTGCAGAATTGAATTTGCAGCTGCTATTCTGCTGCCAAGGGCTGAATAAAAAAAAAGAAAAGGATTTGTGTTCAACAGCAAAAAGAAAGAAAACCAAGGTAGAAAAGCAGCAACAGTGGTGCTTTCAAACTAGTTTGGTCCCATATATCAGCCTTTCTTAAACTGCTTCACTTTGTGCTGAGTGGTATCATCCAATATATCTGATGGGCACCAGGTTGGAGAAGACCGCTAGATATATACTTTATGTTCAATGCAAAGTAGTCTAGACATTTTCAGTGTTTCTTGTTCCCAGTGAGGTGCTTAGAGATTTATAGCTGGAAAATTATCTGGAAATTATACAGCAGGGAGTGGTTTAAAAAGCAGAAGCTCCAATAGTCGTATTTTAATGGAGACAATACAGTACCAACAAAATGTGAATTTGGGTGGAAGATTAACTATGAAGAGCATGTTGCAAACTGCATAACCTTTTCACAACCAGCCTTTTTCCTATTTAATCTCCCCTTCCTCAAACTGCTCTTCTACTCCCCACAGAAGAAAGATAAACAGAGGAGAGATTTTGAGTGGGAAAAAAATGATTAACCCAAAAAGAGTTAGACCCACCTCCACATTGACCTTCCAATCAGATACATTCAAAATATATCTACATACATTTTTGTTTGCTTTGGTGGAGGGAGCTTTTGAGTTGGGGTAGATAGCCATTACTGTCCCTACAGTTTTCTCTGCAAGATTTCAGAAGTGATTCGCCATTGCCTGCTTCTTCCTAGGGCTGAGAGAGAATAACTGGCTCAAAATCACCCAGCTGGATTTTGCCTAAACCAGGATTAGAATTCACAGTCTCCCAATTTCTAGCCTGATGTCTTAATCTCTACACTAAATTGACACTCTTGCTTGCTTAAATTAGTTTAGCTTAAATATATGACATACTTTCTAAAGGTAAACACCCATGTTTGCAACCAATATCTAACCTAACCAATCTTGTTTCTTTACAAGTCAGAATTGTCTGAACCTCAGTGTGAGGTATAATGCCGCTTGCTTATTGTTCACTGAAATCTGAAATGCTTTAGGTTCTTCCCTCACAAAATCGTGGGAATCTGGGGGCTCGTCAAGTTGTTCCTGTGAACAGTGAACAGGGTACAGTAGTTGGCAGCCCCAGATCAGAAGATGCTTCTGAGCATGTCAAGTGAGGACACCAGCACATATCGTGGTATGAGGCCAGATGGCCATTCTGATTAACATGTTGTTAATCAGTTCTACGATTAAAACCTCTTTCTTACTTGCGTCTGAGTTGTTTGAGCAGATGGGATACATACTCACAGGAGTTCTTTAGGAAGAGGCCAACAATGAAATCTAGCCGGATCTATCTGGCACGCGTGAACCGGTAGCACAGGTGGCAGGAGACTCCGCCCACATGCCAGGGCATCATTATGTCCTGTTTTTGATCCTCTGTGCATGCGCAGAAGGCTCTGCGCATGCTCAGAAGAGGTGTGCATAACGCGCTCCCGCTCCCGCGCGCTCCCATTCCCAAACCGGTAGTGACAGTAAGTGGATTTCACCACTGGAAGAGGCTACCATTTTGGTAATACCTCTAGTCATCTTATAGACCTCTGTTTATTTTCTATACTGGGGCCAATAGAAACATACACTTTTGCATTAGCCTCTCAAAATATAATATAATTATTGGCAGGCTCTGAACAATCAATAAATTTGACATTTGAAGGAGAGGGGAGGGAGGATAGGCAGAGGAGGAAAGGGAAGAGAAGGGAAGGTCAGACTTGATTTAACTAATTCATCAGGACCTGAAATGATACAGGACCCAAGAATTGAAACATTATGCCAAGTTATTTTGTCTTATCTTATCGAGAATTAACTGACCAGAGCCTTCTTCCAGGATCTTTTTTTCTTTTTTTTTCAAATTTTCAATCCATATTGAAAATCCTGGGATTTTCTGGTGCTCTCCCATCCAAGTCCTAGCCAGATCTAAGTGTTCTGCCAAGGTCAGCTAAAACTAGACTTGCTGTAATGTTCTTTTAATCCCATTAACTCTTTTAAAAACATACTCTAAGTATAGATCCTACATCCTTAATAGGGCTGATTGAGCAACCAGGCTGTCTATGTAAAAGGTGACAACAATATCCCAATTGCAAGAAAAAGTTGATATTAGGTTTGGCAAAAAGCATCCATGTACAGTACTTATTCCATTGTACAGTTTGTCTACAGTGTACAGTACCCATTTCATCTTATTCGATTTATAAAATAGCTATTAAGAAACCAAATGATTTAACATAAATAATTATTTATAAAGTAGCTATTGGAAACAAATGCCACATTATTTCACATAATTTCTGCAGCACTGATCAGTTCATGGAACTCTCATCGTTACTGCAAAGTACAAAAAGGTGTAGTAATTAGCAATTCTCATTTTCATCTCAAAGGCTGATGCCTTCAACCACCAATTGATTACAGCTGTGTTACTTTAAGCTATCAGCCATTAAAGCAATCCCTTTTTGCTGCCTGGGGTGGGGTGGACTAAGATTGCCTCCCAGCCCTTTCCCACACCCTAAAGCCATTCTGACAACATTTGGCAGTGGGAGAAGACATCTACTATAGCTGAGAGTAATAGGTGGGCTGGGTAGTTCCCTGTTCCACTGGGTTCTCCCCCCCACACCCCACCCAAGTTTCTGCTGTCCAACATTGTTGTCACCATCCCAACTATAGAGCCAGCCAACCTCCAAACTCCAGCCAATCTGCCAACTTCCAGCCAACCTACCAACATTCAAACTAACCCCCCTTGTTAACTATAAAGTTTCAAGCCTCTGTACTTTACTCATTTTCAAACCAACCAATGAGTTCCCTGCTCAGATGCGGCTCTCCCAATTCGTCAAAACACACTAAGAGGAGTTTACTGAGGATCTGCCACTGTTGCTGCCCTTAAAATGTATTGCAGTTTCATCTAATAACAAGCAGAATTAACCTAGCTATACAGTGCAAAGCACAAAGCAAAGGGTCAACGTTAATCGATGCTGAAAGGCATGAATTTTCACTCCAGGGGCTTAAGAGCAGAAGCAAGATGGAGCTAACAAGTCCGATTCTTGGGCTCTTTGACTGTAGGGAAAATCGATTCAAAAGGACTAAAATAGAGATAAGCTTCTGCTTACCTGCTCGTGATATTCAATGCCCATGCTGAGGGTATTGATCAAGATAGCAATCATGATGCCACGGCCAAAGTATTTGCTATCCACAATCTTCCGAAATGTCTCACAAACCACCCTCCAGAAGGCTAGAAGTTTCCGTGTTTTTCTTCCCCGAGCTTTCTGGCGCTTAGGATCTCGCTGGTCACTGTAGTGAGCATCCTGGGTGAATTCGTATACTGCATCACTATCGGAGTCTCCGGCCTCGTGATCCTTCTGCTCTGGATTGTTAGCCAAAGTTTTTGTGCAATAGGGACAACTTTCTGGGCTGCAAATATTCTCAGGTTTCCCCCCTTTGTTGGAAATCTTGCAGGAACTTTGACAAGGACCTAAAATGAGAAGTAAATAAATAAATACATCTTTGTTTATCTTCTTAGAGGTCCCATTTTGGAGCAGATGAAAAATGTGATATTGACAAAACCCAGATATGGCTTTTGTGTGTGTGTGAAAATCCTAAGAATTTTAGGACATTTCCTTTTACTGCTGACTTCAACCAGTACAGGCAGTCCTCAACTTACAACAGTTTGCTTAGTGACCGCTCAAAGTTACAACAGAACTGCAAAAAATGACTTATGACCATTTTTCACACTTACGACCGTTGCAGCACCCCCAAGGTTATCTGATCAAAAATCAGATGCTTGGCAACTAACTTATATTTATGACCGTTGCAGTGTTCTGGGATCATGTGATCCCCTTTTGTGATCTCTGACAAGCAAAGTCAATGAGGAAGCCAGATTCATTTAACAGTTGTTGACTCAGCCTTCCATCCTTCCGAGGTGGGTAAAATGAGGAGCCAGATTGTTGGGGGCAATAGGCTGAGTCTGTAAACCGCTCAGAGAGGGCTGTAAAAGCACTGTGAAGTGGTATATAAGTCTAAGTGCTATTGCTATTGCTACTAATTTAACAACTGCAGCGATTTGCGTAACAACTATGTCAAGAAAGGTCGTAAAATGGGGCAAAATTAACTTAACAACTGTCTCACTTAACAACAGAAATTTTGAGCTGAGTTGTGGTCATAAGTCGAAGACTATCTGTACATATAAAAAAGAGAGTACTGGAAAAAAAACGGAGCTATATGCAAGATCCAGTGTGATAGAGTGATTAAGGTGTCAGACCTGGGCATAAGAGGCTCAGATCAAACCATGGGATCTCATCGGGCAACTGTGGGACAGTTATTTTTTCTGAGCACCTGCATAGGGTTGCTGATCTGGGGAAAACAGAGGGAGAAGGCAATGCTATGTAGGACAACTTGAGAGAAAAGGCTGGATATCAATCTAACTATTAACATTAAATTAAATTTGTACAAAACAAAATCGTATGGTAGAAATATGCTTGAAAACGCGAACGTTCATGAGTATTTTTTGAAGTCAAGGGATAAGACACTAAGATAGGAGAAAATGAATGGAAGAGTTTTAACATGAGAAACCAACTGAGATCAAATCAGATAGATTTATTCATTCACATTTTGTACAAGGATACCTTATTTTGGCAAAAGCTACATTTGAAATCTAGGACCTTGGTTGCATAAAGTGGTGGGATGGATGGCCTTTAGCTTGTAACCCAGAGCCTTTTTTTGTTGCAGAAACAGCAGCAGCATATCGGTAGCAGTGATGAAGATGAGGATGGTGATGGTAGTGCTGGTAGAGATGATGTTATCAGTAGTGGTTTTCACTTACCTTTGCTACCGGTTCGGAACTGTGAGTGCGCGGCACTTCTGCGCATGCGCAGAACCTTCTGTGCATTCACAGAGTGTCCGTGATGACGTCCGGGTGGGTGGGCGGAACATCCCGCCGCTGCTACCGGTTCACCCAAACCGGGGTGAACCGGTAGAAACCCACAACTGGCTGTTATCAAGCACAACAGTGGCTGTAACAATTTTGGGGGCTCATAATCTGAACTCTGGAATTCCAGAAAGCATCAGCCATCTCCACCGTATTCTTTCTGGAACCGCGTGAAGGCAATTTTACCCTCCCTGATTTTCAGTCCTTTATTTTTTGAAAGTGGTGATCCTGCCTTTTGGAGCTACACTGTAGATTTTACCTTGCTTTTATTCTTTAGCTGCTTTTACATTTGTAAGGTTTTTAAATGTTATTCTAAAAGTTTTTCACACTTTGGAACAGTTTTAGCTGTGAAAATGCCGGATCAAAAATTTATAAATACCCTTCAATAAATAAGAGTGCTGATATTTTATGCTTGTAAGGTCTGTACTGAAAATGAAGGAGAGAGGCTGTTTTGGACTACATAAATGTAATCTTTGAATAATAAAGGAAGAAATATCTGCTGAGCCTGACTCAAAACATTTCTGAAGGCTAGGCAAAAGAGATCTAGAATCATGATTAGATTTATAAAAGCTGACTGTTTTAAAACATTAACATACTTTTTGTTCTGCGGCATTATTCCCAGAAAGAGCTGCCCGGTTTAATGAAAGGAGTATTGAAGGGTACAAGTCCTTCAGAAAATGAGGTATTATTTTGAAATTTGAGGTCTCTGATTTTACTAAGTAAAAAGTTAACCAATTAAGGTTACTCAAATTTATTGACTTGTTCTGGCTGATACATCTGTTGTTAAGCAAATGTCTGAATGGGATCCTTCTCTGCTTTCTCTCTAAGTAATGTGGGTCAAGGAGATTCTTGTCTGGGAAAGGCAAGGCATGGCTTAGGAACCTTTCTCTCTTTCTTATCTATTGTGCCAAGAGTAACCGCAGAGTGTGTCAAAAAAAGTCAAGATGGTGGCTACAATAACATAAGACAATAAAAAACAGGCAGAGCTTTGATTGTACCATTTTTTGGCCATACCCTGCAGATACCCTTGGATTCTACCTGGGAAAATGCCAAGTTAAAGAGGAAAAATAGGAAATGTTCAAGAACACCCCTAGAAAAACTGCTGAAACAGTGTAAACTGTGAATCATCCACATTCAAACTGTACATTTTTAAGTGACTGTGAATATTACAAAACATGGGCTTTCAGTTACCTCATTCAAACCATTTCTTGGGAAACATTTGCATTTGTTAGAGAAACTGGCATGTAAGCTGCAATATCTCCACAAAATATTAAAGGCTAAAAGAATACACAGCTTAATTTACACCACCTTTCATTCAAGCAGAAGCGTCAGTGGTATATAACTACGCAAAAGAGTTTTCCATTGAGCAAGATCTAACAATCCCTGGTTAGAAAATATAAAAGACTTTCAAAACAACACAATGTTGGGTTTTGTGCTATACCAATTAAAGGTTACCTTTGCCGTAACAAATTAGGGGGTGGGGTGTGGGGCACACCCAAAATATTTATTTCGGGAAATGACCATCAATAACTATTTAACTCCATCTCTTTCATCCCAGGCTAAAGAAAATAACAATTCTTCCAGAGGTTCCTCAAATAATGACAGTTTTTCTTTTTCTTTATTTAATATCAGCAACTACTTTTTTCAGGGGGAAAGTGCTTGATGGTTGCTTAGTTCCCTACCTTGAATTGTGGAAATCTATTCAGATTTACAAATCCAAGGCTGAGCCAAACACATGTGCATACAAACACACACACACACAAACACACACACCTTACAACTCACCAGTGAATGCTGTCCAAGGGCAAGCATTTGCAGCTGCTTCATTACCCGTTTGGCCATTAAGGTGAAACAGAGAGCAATCAAGTCTATGGCACATGTAATACAGGTAGTCCTTGACTTACGGCATACACTGAACTGACATTTAATGACAGTTCAAAGTTAGAACAGCACTGAAAAAAGTGAGTTATGACCGGTTTTCAGACTTACAACAGTTGCAACATCCCCATGGTCATGCCATGAAAATTCAGATGCTTGGCCCCCGGTTCATGTTTATGACGGTTGCAATATCCCATGGTCGTGTAATCACCTTTTGTGACCTTCTGACGAGCAAATTCAATGGGGAAGTCAGATTCACTTAACAACTTCGTTACTAATTCAACAACTGTGGTGATTCATTTAACAAGAAATGGCGCAAAGCTCACTTAACAAATGTCTCCCTTAATGTTGGGCTCAACTGAGGTCATAAATTGAGGACTATCTGTATTAGGAGCTGCAGAGACACTACCATAGCCCATAAATTCCTGCTGCTTGCTGATATTTCAACTTCTCTTCCAACTCACCATTTTGAAATCAATCCCGGCTGATGATGGGCTTCCCAATGCAAGAAGAAGAGTCCCTAATAAAGTTGGCTACAGTGAAGTGAGGAGTTTGTCCTCAAAACCCATTCTGAATCCAACTTTAACTCTTATCTCATTTTAAAGTGAGCAGGAAACCTTGGATCACCTAGCCTGACCTTCTCTTGGAGACAAATTGTTAGATTTTGGCGAGCTGGCCCTGCCTCATTCCCAGAAAGTCTCTCATGCTTAGAGAGATTAAAAAAACAAACAAACACCGAAAACACACAGAAAAATCTTGGAAAGTGAAATGTGGACTCTCCAGAGGCCATCCTTACATTACATTAATGGTGTTGTTACAGGGGAACATTCATGCTTCTGAATAAATATTTGCAGCAGTTTGGATGATGACTGAAACTCTCCATTTCCAGACAGGAGCCTCTTACAAATTACAGAAGATGCTGGCTGGATCTGTGCCTGTTTGCTTAGACTCATCCCTGATATTCCACAGGACTGAATCAGTGTGACCCCCAAGTCAACCCTGCACAGAAAGAAGCCCACAGCCTCCAAAAAGATCAATCACTGGCATGTTTTTCAATTGTTTTGAAAGGATACGAATGCAAGAAGGAAAAAAGGTGGCAAACATATTGCTATCCAACAATAACACCTTGTATACTTATGCTATACAAGCTTCTCTCTCTCCCCTTCCTTCATCCCTCCCTCCCTCCCTCCCTCTTCCTCCCTCTCCCTCCCTCTCTCCCTCTCTCTCACACACATACACACTCCTTTTCAGCTTTTATACAAATCCTCAGAGAACCTAAATTCTCAGAAGAATGGTTCTTCATGGCCTGGGCAAGATGGAAGTATATATATCTTTAATGCTTTTTGTGTTGATTTCTCACTTGTTTCAAATATTACAGCCAAAGTGGCTCCCAGAAACCTGAGTAAAACACCACGGGGTACAGTAATGTGAAGTGTGAATTCAGTCATTAGATTAGACCCTTGTTTCAAAATGCAGCCCATCAGATTCCATGCTGTAAACACTGATTGGCAATAGCTTTCCAAAATGGCAGGCAGGAATTTTTGCAACCTTTTTCTGGGACTCCACAAGCAAAACACACCTGTTGTCCCTGAGATGTAGCTTGGTAGAAATGCTAAGGACAAAATAGAGAAAAGAGGAACAGAAAGATTACTATTCTGCCTCCCATTCAAACCTGACTGAATGGTCGACAGCCAAGCTTAATACTTACCAGTGCTCTGTGTTTCCAATATCTTCTGCATCGGACTATAAGGCCCTGGAGGGATGTTAAGATTCATCAGCGTGCTAACCCCAGGGTTCAATGCGGGCTCTGGCAAACCTTTATCTTTGAGGAGCTCGTGGGAGCTACTTGGGTGTACTGTTGGGTAAACCTTGCTGCCAACCACAGTACTGGGAAGCACCTCAGGTCCCGGCAAACTGAGACCAATCTGAGAGAGAGATGATTGGCAATGAATTGGCTCAAAATGGCAGTCTGCATGGTAGATACTGTGAACAGATTCCGTGTTGCCAGGCGCCATGTGAGAAGGATTGACTACTGAAGGAAGCATCAATCGATTGGCACCATTGTGAAGGGAGCTGGTCTCCACGTCACTAATTTCTGGACTGGCTCGTGGGGCTCGCAGGCTTCCATTGCCTAGGTGATAGTGATGATGGTGGTGATGGTGATGGTGAATGAGGTGATGCACTGATGACCTTTTCCGTGGACGATGTTTGCACGGTTGTCTCTCTGCACTGTTCTTACTGCTTGGGCTGGAGAGGAAGCCCATCTTTACCCCTGTGGTCTGACAAGTTTCCATCACTTGCTTGCCGGCCTTCCGAAGGACATAAACAAGGTATTTGAGAAGTTCATCGTAACAGCTTCCTGGCTCCGAAAAGCTAGCCAACGTGCTTGCATTGGAGAGGTAGCGGATTCTCTGCTCCTTCATTAGCTGGCTCTCTCGCTGTTTGGTCTCTGAGAACTGGGTTGCTATGACCACAAGGCAGAGATTTATCATGAAGAAAGAGCCCACCTAAAAGAGAAGTAGTTTGTGATTAGCCCTATTTATATGGAGAAGCCCAACTGAAGAGTATGTAGAGATGGAGAAAAAAAAATATTCCCCCCCCCAACAACTGTGGACTCAAAACCAACATCATATTATTTTAAAACTCAAGGAGTGGAAAGAACCTTGCACTAACACCTTAATATCTCATCCAAGGAACAAAGGTTTGAAGGTTTATCATGCAACAAACACTGAAGCTACTAAGCTGTCCTGGGTCTGGTTAGGATTAGGATGGGAGATCACCTGATATCACTTTATGGAGATAAAAATGTGGAGAAACTCCAAACGAATGGTGCAATTCTACCCATTTATTTGAGACTTCCTCTTGAATTCAGTAGGGCTAGTAAAATGAATGCAAGTTTGCATCATGACCAGCATGTCCCACTGAGTTCACCAGAATCTACTTTATGGAGTGGCAATAAATAAGTAGATCCATTAAAAAAGGAATAGCAGCCTTTTTTCCATCGTAGGTGTTGCATTTCCCTGGGAAAATCTGGCAGCAGGGTATGTGTGTGTTGCACACTCTTTCTAATGATGCACAATGCTAAATCCCTATACCCATACATGCTTTCATATTATTATGAATGGTTGCCCTGTCAGTCAGATGTTAAGACTAGATTTGGCATTTCTGTCCACCTGTTGAGTTCTTCTCAAGGACCTGGGAAAGCCTTCAAATCAGCCTTGACCCTGGTAACTGTTTGGACCAGTCCCTGCAGTTTTCTTGGGCAAATTTTTGGAAATGCATGGAGATACCTGACCAATATTGTCTATTTTCAACAGCTTTACACACTGGAAGAGGGGAAATAAAACACTTTGTAGGAGTATCTATGAGGCTATGAATCACCCCTCTAAACTTATCCTACAATTAGGGTTGATAAAAGCTCCCATAGACTGCAGCAAGCATAAAGACAGATTATGTATATTCTGCTTCCAGAACCCCCAACCTATATAAAACAAATGCCAATTTTGAAGTCTAAACACATCCTATAAGTTATATTTTCAAAAACTGTCTGGAAACCAAAGAAGTGAATAGTTTTGCATGCCTCCAAGCAAGCATTGTTTTGGCTCATATTTCTTAAGCAGCAGTTCCTCTGAGCCACATGACAAATTACCTTTACAATTTAAGGAGATGTTAAAAGAATAAAATATTGCACGAAGAAGAGATGGTTATAGCAGGATAAGGACAAATGTGCTGGGTATGAAAAAGTTCCTTGGGTTTTTATAGAATTTTAAACGCTTAGGCAATGTGATAGAAAACAAGAAGCTGTAAAAGGCATATGGCAAAGGCACTTTGTTCCTTAAATATATCATAGTACAGATATTTTACTGTTATGACAGCAGAGGAGCCTTTGATCAAAAATAATTGCGCTTGTTTATATCTACATAGTTCTATGGCTCTGGCTGTAATTCCTTCATTTTGCCACATCAAGCTAGACAGATTTTCTCCTAAACTTCAAGAATGTAGTAAGAGACCTCCTGGATTAGGCCATTTCAGGGGTCCCCAAATCCTTGGACCATTCAGAACCAGACCATGCAAGCAGCAGGCAAGCATGCTCACTAGCACAGCCTCCACTTGCACGAACAGTGGGCACTCATGCTTGTGTGCGAAGCTCCCTTTATGTGAGCCGCTTGCACAAATAGAGGTGCCCCCCACCCCGCCAGAACCATCTCCTCTCCACTGCCGCTGCTGCCACCGGTCTACAAAGTCAGAAAGGTTGGGAACCACTGAACTATTTCATTCGTAGGCAATTTGGTGATTTCCAGATGTTTGAGGCTATCATTTCCACAGACTGTTACGCCTGGTAAAGAGAGCTGAAATCCAAATGTCCTGAAGGATGTCAAATTGCCGATTCCTGAGCATGCAGCACTTTCTCAGCTGTTTCCAACCAGTAATATTGAGAGACACCATACCGTTACATTCAGTGGTGGGATTCAAATAATTTAACCACTGGTTCTCTGTCCTAATGATTTCTTCCAACAACCAGTTTGTCAAACTGCTCAGAAAGTTAACAACCGGTTCTCCCGAAGTGGTGCGAACTGGCTGAATCCCACCACTGGCTACATTCCTTCCTCTGAGAGCAAGTTCCATAGTTTAGACATGTGGTGCATGATGATGTCCTCCTAAATCTTTCCCCATTTAATTTAACTGAATGACCATCGGTTCTTATATTTTGAAGGTGTGACAAAAATTACCTGACCGCTAATCTTACACTCTCCATATTTCATACGAGTCTCTATCTATTTGCCTTTTTAATATGCTTATCCTTCCCCCCACTTGATGTAACCCATTCACATAAAAGAATTAGCTGCAACCCCTTGATAATTTTGATTGCCCTTATCTGCAACTCCTCTAGCTCTTCCTGCTTCTTTCTGAGACACAGGGAATAGAACTAGGCAGAGTAGTCCAACTGCGGCTGGGCAATAACAATACGGGGATTAATGTCATTTTCAATTTCTTTCCTAATGACCTCCCACATAGAATTTACAGATGAACTGGCAGTGACAAGAAGGGGACACAGCAAGCGGAGGAGACTCAGTAATTAGCAATCTTCCCCCTGGACTACAATAACTGCTGTAATGATGCCTCAATCTTCTCGGCTTTATACATTCTGACTTTGTCATAAATCTCTCAAGCTCCGGAGTCACGTGGGGAGCACATCCATGGCTAAAAATCACCATATAGAAGCGACTGACTTTAACCAGCTTGAAAAAAACCCTGCAAACTCACTCCAAGATGACAGCCATCATTGTCTATGGGAGAGGCACCTCAATGATATTCCCTGCCCTTCTTCTCTTCCTTTCTTTCATATCAAGAACGTTCAGGCTTCCTCATTTCAGCACCCCCCCACCACCACCTTCCTTGTTCCACCAGTGACAATGCAGCTCAATAAAGATTGTCTTGACTTGAAAAGATTTCTTGGTAGTCTGTATTTGTAATTATCACAATTAAGTAGGTTTTTTTCCTCCCCTAAATGAATCACTTGAAGTGTTTTCAAGGCAGATACTTCCCTTATGGAGTCTCTTGCTGTTTTCAGAAGAAATCTTTTCCTTTGTTAGCTGGCACTCAACAGGCAGCAGCTGCCTGCAGTTGAAGGGTCTGAATTTTACTCCAAAACAGGCTCTTCATTAAGTTGCATTTTGTGTAGCTCCTGATGGCTATTCAGTCTGAAGATCTCAAAAAGCAGCCTACAACTGGTTCTTTTCTCTTCGCTACCTTAACTCTACAAATTGAGTATTTACTCAGGCCATCTGAGAAGGCAGAAACTGCTGAGTCATCTACTATTCTGTGGCCTTCTTTCTGGATAACCTCAGAGGTGTTCCACTGGAGTGGGGGGGAGGCATCTTTCTCCTCCTTTTTGGAGGCTTTTCAGAAGCATCTACAGAATCCACCAGTTTTGACAGAATGGAAAAAAAAAATAATTGCCACTATGCATGATTAAAAAAAGGAACACAGCTTACATCATGATGATAATTTTGCTATTTGCTACTTCTTGGCCCTGCATGGAAGCCCTGGTCTGTCTACTTATCTAGGAGATTCCCATTCCATGGAAGCTGTAGCTCTTGTTCTTTTTGCCAGCATTTTTTTGTTAAAATCTCATGTTCCAAAAAAACATTTCCCACTGCAGATGTAATTTATTGGTACAATATCCTTGTTGTGATTATAGCATGAGTACATATATTTGTAAACTCAGGCAATGTAAATGGACATAATTAATAAAGGAGAACATTTGTAGCTCAGGGTTAATATGAGTGCACTGATGATATTACTTAGTTTGGGTAATGAAACATCTGCAAGAAAACAACCAATCTCAGAGAGCACCAAGGACCCCTCATGGACATAACTGAGTGGTATGTGAAACACACTGGCAAGCAGAAACTTTTTGGTGGCAAAAAAGGAACAAGAGCTTAGCCTTTTTCTAGGACTGCATAGCCAGGCAGTATTGGTATAAAATGGGTTTGGGGTTCAAAAGGATTCAAGTAACCATTGTGTACCTCATTCACAACTGCAGACTTCCCTTTTATCAGAGAAGGGACTCACCTCTTCCCTGGTATATTATGATGCTGTGAGAAAAAGATTCAGAATATTTCCACCTTCATGCAGACATAAATACTACACGTTGGTTCCTAACTCAAGAATTCAGTTTTCTGAAATGTTTGGAACACTCCTGCTTTCATCTTAATCAAGTTTGTTAAAGAGAACTTTGGAAGATTTGTGTGAGTTTGACATCCCTGCTCTACATCATGTTTCACCTGATACAAAAGCATTACTGTCTTTTGGTCTCTGGCCAGAGTCTTCTTTATTTTTGAGCTTTCCGAAATACAGGTTTATCCTATTTGCTTCTCCTTTTTATTTGCTTACGTCTACATGTCTTATTTGTAGAATAGGATTGAAGGTTCTTGGAGAATATACTTCTTATAAATAATAGGTAAATATGATCCAGATCATGAAAAAACTTAAGATTTTTTCGGCTTTAGGATTTTGGTTTGCTTAATGCTACGTGTTACAGATTCTGCCTACTCTTGTGGCTCATTACACTCACTCTAAATTTAACATAGCCATGAAAGAGTTAAACCTGTGATCCCCAAGTTTAGTCTAGTATTACCTCTAGTCCTGTACATCTAGTCCTTCCCTAGGAGGATTTATCTGAACTCTACTTTCTGAAAAGTGGCCTTAATGACCTGAAACAGTGTCTACATTCCTGACACCTGTTTCACATTTATTCTTCCTCATTAAAATGTACAAATTGTTGCAATGTTCTCTAATGCTCTGTAAATAATTATCTCAAAGTCCTCAAGCTAGCATTTTAGAAATTTTTTTTTTTTTTTATTTACAGTTTGTATTTTACCCACCCTCGTTTACACATCATCTGCATCTTTGCTGAAGTATTACTGCAAATTGGTGGGGCAGGATTAAATGTGATTTCATTCAATTTATATGCAATCATGCATTTAATAATTTTACCCTCAGTAACAATCGGTGTTTTCCAAATGCTGAAAGAGATCACCTGCGGCCCCACAGCTTCAGCTATAGATTCTAATCTATGTCCATGTCTTAGACAACCACAGATGATCTAACAATCTGTACCCTGTCTACATTTGCAGTGGCCCAGAGTAAGAATGATACTGATTATTGTTGGATTAAAAAACCACAATTCTAAACAGATCCTATATTAACCATGTAGGTTAATATGAATATATCTGATGTTTTTGTTTTTAAAACTTGCTCCTATATCTTACCTGTCTGAATACTATTTGCCATAACTTTGTTCCCCATTTTTCCCCTGACATACAAGCTTTGTATAATCTTGACAAATATTGGGATAAGGCAGAAAGAGACAGCTGTTATTAAATCTGTTATGTATATTATAAGAAAAGTGTAGAGGTTATTTGAGGCTACCAAAACAAGAACAAAAATATCACGGTCAGCAGGTTTCTTTAACATAAAAGTCAATATAAGATCAAATTATTTGCATTTGTCTTTGTCACCATAGATCAAATTCAAGCATCATCTAATGCCAGTTATATGCTAACTTTTAAAGTTAGTTTTCTTTTTTCAACATTTGCTTATTAAAATAAAAATGCATAACAGAAAGCATGAGTAGTAAATAGTGAGGAAACCAGTATCACTGACTAGATGTTTTTCTAAGTGATTTCAATGCCACCTTGCAAATGCAAGAAGCACATGGGATCTGGTTTTCTTTTTTATCCGGCTATCATGTTTTGGAAGGCTCTAATAATAAATCCTATCTTATCAATCCTTCCATGCACCCCAATATGGCTTTTCCGCAGTGGAAATCTAGGTTTAATGCTTCTGATTGACACAACTGGAGACAAAACTCACAATGATCAGGAGAATGAAATAGATGAAGTTGTAGAAGGAATGAGCATCCATGACGAAGTACATGATATCTACCCAGCCCTCCAGGGTGATGACCTGTGATAAGGCAAAAGAAAAGGAAGCCATTGGTTAGCTCATCTTGATGAATGTAGGGCTGAGAAGGGCAAGGAACTATAGACATCTAACAAAATAGCTATGAAACTTTTAAGCCACCTACAAGATAATTTGTTCATATTGAGGGTCACATTCTCTCAGGGAAATTGGTTGATGCTACTTGGTAGACAAGCCTAAATCAAGTAGTAGGATGGGCCAAGGCTTAAGGTGGACGCGATATCTATCATCCTTTTCTTTCATATTCTTTCACATTTTTTCCTTAGTTCTTTTTGGTCTTCTCCAAAGTACAAGTTATGGGGAAGAGTCAGAAAATTCGTACCAGGGGTTTAAACAGGTAACTTGTAAAGGACCACCTTAAACAAGACCAAGGGATGCACTGACTGATTCTAGGGCTCCCAATTGCCCTATTCAATCTTTGCATTAAAAACACACACACACACACACAATACTGTAAATTGACATAATTCAATGGAGAATAATAATAATATATAAAAAAAAAACACACATGCACATTTGGTGCCCACAGAACCTATATTTATTACAGGAAAAACAGGACTTGCAGATTCTCAACAATTTAATTATTTGGTTCAGATTTGAAAAACAAATGTACTTCTGAACAAAAATAAACACAAACTTCATTTTCCCAGTTGCTGCAGCAGCACGAGATCACGGTTTAAGTCCTTTTGATTCACCTGAAATATTGCAATCCATGCATATCCGATGTTATCAAAATTGATAGCTCCTTTGAAAGGGTTGTGCTCCCCAGCAGAACAGTTTGTGTAATATTGATTCCAGTTGACACAAGAGGTGTTGCTGGTGTCGTTGTAGGAATAATAGTTCAGGGTGCACACCAGGCCTTCCTCCCTCCGTATGGGAACACTGCGGCAATCCCGCATCCCATTTTCTCGAGGTTGGGAGCAGATAAAAGGGCTTTCATCTTCATTCTCTGTCTGATAGTAGGATTCCAGCTCCAATGTGTAAGGCCTGGAAGAAAGAGACACAGGGCTGGTTACAGAACCAAAATCACACTAGTTAGGGATGAAGTAAAGATGGAATGTTCTTTTCACAGTGCAAAAAGAAAGTGGGAAATCACACTGTTATTCTTACAAAGCAACAGTATGAAAATGGAACAGAGCAAAAGTGGTGTTCATGCAGTCAACAGAGCAATACAAGGAACTAGTGGCTCGGAGATGTTACAGGGGCCAATAGGATAATTGAGTTCAGAGCAAGCAATCAGAGAAATTAATTGTAGATGGAAGCACTCTGATTGCCTGGAATGGCAATTTTTTTTTCTTTTTTTAAATGTCTCTAAACTATTGATATTTTGAAGCTTAAAAATGATGTCAGATGAATACATCACTCCAAGTTATCTATTTCCCTCAAATAATTTGTGCTGGTTGTTATCTGAGGTAAAATGCCATACTAGATACGATACATGTACAGCTTCAGTCCCATATATCTGCTGTTATTTCTTTATGGATTATGAAAAACATAAAACACTTCAAAGGGAGGCAGAATTTAATAACCACCCCACCTTGCTATTTGCATAATTACTAGAGTATGTCAGTAAGGAAAAAAAAAAAGCGGAAAACAGTCATAGCCCTAAATAAACTGGCTTGAAGTCAGTGGTGGACAACTTGCAATTTGCCAAACTGCTTGGCATCCCAAGGGCCATTTCTGCAGCTTCCTAAGCTTCCAGGGGTTTTTTTTATCACATAAACTGATGGGCTATAATATATGGCCAATATAAAGCAAGCTACGATCCACCAAAGTTTATTCCATAATAAATGAATGCATTTTGAGTATACTTTCACACATATTTTTCTTAGGGGGAAAAAAAGGCACGTTCCACTTTCCTAATGCACTCAGGTCATAGAAAAGCTTGCAAAGCAAAATTTAGAAGAGGTTTAGCCAGGTTCATTCCTGAATTGTTGGTTTGAATGCCTTTTGAAACTTAGCCATCCCTCACCCTCCATTCAGCCTTTCACCCTTCACTCAGACCACATACAAGGAAAGCTGTGTTCCGTCTATTATGGCCCCAAACAGATAATTAGGAAAAACCAAAAGATATTTATCCAAACCATTAATGAATGTCAGGACTCAAAACAAGAACAAAGTAATATCAGTCAGATAATATCCATTGGGACACTCTACTGAAGACCTCAAAGTGTCCATTTTAGAAAATCAAGACTTTAGCAGAATAATTGAGACTTCTGAACTCACATACAGGAAAAGATTTTAGAACAACCTGAAAAGATCTCACCAAACACAATGGATGTTCACAATGGTTAATTGATTAGGTACTTGTAATCTGACTCATCTGTAATTGCATAATCAACTTTCTTCCCCTCCCTTCCCTTTGTTTCATCCTAACTGAAATCTGATACAGTCATTCTGTGCATCTGAGCAGCAGCTTGCAAATGTTTGTGTCTTTAGTAAGGTGACCAGACGTCCCGCTTTTGGTGGGACAGTCCCGCTTTTGAACAATTTGTCCCGCATCCTGCGCCATTTTAAAAAATTCCCGATTCACGGCACAGTGGTGGGTTGCTCCCGGCTGCCTCCTGAGTCCCATCTGATGGCTAGAGGGAAAAAACCTGTTTAAACTCTTGCCATGGGGCTTCAAAGGGCTGCCCTACAGCTGATCAGTGTTAAAAGAAAACAAATGAGTAGACCGATGCCTGCAAAAATAGAAAAACAGCCCCTTAAAGCTTCAGCATAGGTTAATTAGCACAAGTTGATTAGATCAGCTTCCCCACTCTCAGCTGATTTGCTCTCAGCTGTTTTGCTCAGGGCTCTGTAGTTGCTAGCTGCAGAGTGCTGGAGATTTTTTTCCCCTAACTATGCTGAAAAAGCAAAACTGAAAGTAACGAAGGGTTTTGCTGCAGTGTGGCAAAATGAGGCAGAGAGAGATTTCTTTTTCTTTTTCCTCACCAAAAAAAGGTAGGTGCAAAACTGCAAACAATGGGAAATTTAGGGCAAAAGAGGGGAGTTCAAGATTTTAAAACACAAAAGAAAAAAAGCTCTATTTAACTAGGGAATTGTAATAATTGAGATACTATTAATTGTATATTGTGTTGAAAGCAGGAATGGTTAAGTTGTGGTTTGGAGGAATATATGGGGGAAATTATTTGGTTTATTATTATGGGTAAATATAATTAATTGATTTGTAAGAAATTGGATTGTATGGAAATAATTGGAATATTCATGTTCATATTGATTAATATACAAAAAAGATAGTTATATAACTAATTGATTTATATTAAAATGTTGAATTTGTATTAAACAACTGTATTACATAATTACATAATTAACCAATGTGAGGATGGATATAAAAATAGATGACAATGGGAAGGGGTATAATATAGAATAGAAGGGAAAAATTGAATTTGATTAAGATTAGAGATGAGGATGAAGGGTAATATTGGTTTTTTAAAAAAATAGATGAGGAATAAATATGACAAAAAGGAAATATAGAAATTGTAAATTTAATTGAAATGACTAAACACTGTTTAAATTTGTGAACCAGCCAAATATTCTGTTCAAAGAAAATACATTGTATGTTTGTATGTGTGTTTCTAATCATTACCATTTATTCATATTTGTTCTCTTTTATTCTTTAAAGTTTAACAATTCATTCTTTATCTTAATATCTTTATATTTGTTTGGGGTTGCCTTTCTTCCCTTTCATCTTTTTTTTTTGTACAGCAATCTTTCTCCTCAAACCTACCACTTCTCTCTTTTCTTTCCTTCTTACTTTCTCTTCCCCCCTTCTTCTCCTCCCTACTTCCTCTTCCTTTCTCCTTCTCCTCCTCTCTTCCTCCCTCTCTTACCCTCACTCCTACTCTAATTTCCCTTCCCTTCCTTCATCCCTCTCTATTGCTGTATCCTTTTATGCATATGGACTACTCATAGGGCTGAAAAAGTTATTTTTGACTGGTCCTCACACTTTTGACCAGTCCTCAAACTTACGACTGTTCTCACATTTTACGTTTTTTGCCCTATCTTATCACCATGGTGAAGAGAAGCAGTTGTGAAATGAGTGACATGGTTATTAAGAATGTTGCACGGGCATAAATGTGAGGATGGTCATAAGTGTGAGGACCAGTCAAAAGTGGGAGAACCTGTCAGAAATGACTTTTTTCTATACACATAGCCATGGCCACCTGGTCACATGACCAGCTAGCCATGCCCACCCAGTCACATGACCTCCAAGCCACGCCCACAAAATGGTGGGTGTCCCGCTTTACCAATGTTAAAATCTGGTCACCTTAGTCTTTAGATAAAATGTATTAGTCAGAAAAGGTGCTGCCAGACTCCTGATCTTTCACTCAGAGCAGTAGCTGCATGGGGGGGGGGGTTGGACTTGATCAGAACGTGGTTTTGGTTTGTTGCCAATTTATTTAGAGGGATTTTATGTTACTGAAACTTAATGGTTTTCTCTTCAGAGCAAACAAACCCAAAGGGGAAAAAATGTCCAACTTCCAAAGAAAAATCTCTTTAAAACTTTTTTTATTTTATGATAAGTTTCTGATTAAGTTTCAACTGTGTTGATACTTAATCCAAAAATTAGAGGGCATTTGAAGAATTTTCACAAGCTTCAAATTAATGTTTCTATGCTGAAACTTGCTTAGACCGTTCAGATATTAACAAGATACTCTATATCAGGGGTGTCAAATTCATGTTGTCACGGCAGCATCACATGACATATTGGGACTTTTTCCCCCTCCGCTAAACTGGGCGGGGGCATGGCCAACATGTGATGCATCTGGCCTGTGGGCCGCGAGTTTAACACCCCTGCTCTATATGTTAGGCACTTCACATTCAGTCTTAAGAATAATGAGCACAATAACAACCCTATTGCACAATTAGTGGTTACACATAAATAGCACTGAATTCAACACATCTTTCTGAATCAGAATGAAGAATTCTCCAAAAATACTACAAAAATATATTTTGCATTCATAGCTATATATGCATTAAACATTTTGTTGTGTATACACAGTTTTAGCTGCATTGAAAAGATATCACATAATATATGCAACCATAAATCAGGAGAGAGGTCTGTATTCCTTCAAAGCTTGGTTTCATTATATGGTGCCAGCATTAGTAATAATGATTTCTTCCATACTTCTCTGGGATTATTTTCACTCCATCAGCAAGGATGAGGAACTGAATCCTGATAAGACTGGATTCTTCTTCCTGCCCCATTCCTGTTATCTCAGATTGAATTGAATCAAATTCTTTATTGAGCCAAATCTCATCAATTGCTGTTCTCCAGCTCTCCCTCTTTGATTTAGTCAGACGTTGGAAATTCCCCCTTAATTTATAATGGCCGTCAGAGCTTTGGTTGCTGAGAGGTCTAATTTAGTAGCTGATTCTCCCTTCTTGGAGTATTGTGACTGCCGATGGACATATTCGAAAGAAGACATTTCTATCATTGCTGCTGGGCAGCTATCAGTCATGGCAATGCGACACATTCTGAAAAAAGTGTTATGTTACTGAGGATTTTAGATATTTGTGTTGTTTCCTATGACTTAGCTAGGGAATTTCTACTTCTGTTACATCAGCAGGCAAAGATACTCACACTCTCTATGTATGAATACTGCGGTGCATATGGGAACTACTATTTTAATTTATTGAAACCGTCAGCACATACAAAGAACCTGTGCAAGCCTACCTCATTCATACTTACAGACTGAAGTTTTCAGGTAGAAAGCAGCGGTTCCTAAGCAGCCCTGCCCAAAGCTGGACTCCAACAATACCAAAGATGAAGAAGACAAAGAAACAGAGAAGGAGGACGTTCCCCAACATAGGAAGTGTGTCCAAAAGCAGGGTGACCAGGATGCGCATACCTAAGAAAGCAAATAAAAGCTGTATTTTAGCATGAGAAGTTCTACTGAGTTAGCTCATCCTAACTAAGAGAAGAAGGATATTAGAGTTAATAACCATACATGTTACAGGAGTTTTTTCCAATTTGGACTCGTGTTGGGGCAGCAGTTCCCAGAACAGGCTGGGAATTTGGGGTGGGGTTGTCACATAATTTTAAGACGTCAACATAGAAAAGTTGTTTTGCGATGTGATCTCTCTAGATTTCTTCCTAATGAGTCCACAACATATTCTAATTAATCAATGCTAATCTAATCAGGTATGGTAAGAGTCAAAGGTTCACAGTTGATGTGGTCTTGTGGGCTCAGGAACACATATCAATCACTGAAGACATATGGAGTCATACCACCCTAGAACATGTAGGAAAGTAACCCACTTTCTTTTCCTTAAAAAAAAGAAAAGAAAATGTACGATCAGCATGATGGACAATTCTGAAGCACAGGAGCTCACCATCAGTACCCCCCACAGATCCAAGGAAATTCAGAATTACACCTCAGTATGGATGAATCCTGATAGAAGTATTCTTTTTTTAATATGTTAAAAAGCTTTATTGCTGTTTCTTAAAAAAAACACCACATTCTTACACTTGATTAATAGCTACAGTATAAAACAAAGGTATCAGAAACAAGCCACCAATAAAATGTCATACTAAAATTTATGGAGCATGACTGCAGTGGTGTGCATTTATTGGCAGAGAACTCCATTGAATTTAACTTTAAAACATATTGAGCTTTGACACAAATCTTTAACTAGCTGTAATGCAAAATTTGTTTTATAATATTTGTTCTTTGACTTTCTGTTTGCTTATTGAAAACATTTTGTTACCCTCTTATTCATTTTTCACTTACGGGTAGATAATCAATTTAATTTCCTTCAGTTTTTAATTTTTCCTCTTATAAATCAATTCAAACTTCTCCATCTATGTCCAGCTTTTTAAAAAAGATATGTCTGTAAACTATACATTTTGTATGCAACATTGTATTTTTAGTAAGCAGGTTTCCTAAATGTAATGCTTTTTCATGTATTTTAAAACCGCATTCCTCATATTTTTGTGCACAGTTAATATATGCATTTCATATCAATGCAAAGCTCTGAGAAATGTAGATATTAAAGGATAACTGCATTCAGATCCATATATTCATTCAGGAGATACAAACTTGGCAAGCTCCTATCAAAATAAAAATTCATGGCATTCTGCCCCATCTGTAACTAAAAGCTCATTGATCATCCTGGACACTCAACAGATGACATAATCATTCATGCTCTTAAAAGATTGAAGCCTAATGTTCTTTTATATCCTCTCCCATTAGACTACAGTTTGCTGTTCAGTTCCAAAGGGAATTTAGAGACCTACAAAAGTTGTTGTACTCATTATTATGTCTAAATGCCTTGTTCTAATTATTTGGAAGTTTTACACTATGGTTGTAAATAGATTCTCAATAATTTATTTCATTCTAATTTGGCATTTTCTTCTAAGCTTTTTTTTTTTAATAGATCCCTTTCTTCCCCTCATTGTGGAATTACCATTTAATCATACAATGTCATTTAATCATAAGAGTTATTCAGGGAACACTTTGTGGTTTGTAAAGGGATCGACGTTGCTCTTAAGTTTCCAAGGCTTTCCGTAGATGAAACACAAATGGAAAAGTTCCCTTCTCCCTTCATACATTTAAGAAAAGTGCCTCCATCCTCAAATTACTCTTCAGATTTTCCTTTTTCTAGGGTAAACATGCATCAGTTAATCTTTGTATTCAGCCCATCATGGATACTTCTGTAGCCTGCTCACCAGAAGAGTTCACTCATGACTTTGCAGACTATACAGCCAATACAGAGTTTTTTATTTTTATTTTTATTTTTTTTATTTTTATATGCCACCCTTCTCTGGAGACTCAGGGCGGCTTACAATGCGTTAAGCAATAGTTTTCATACTTTTGTATATTTTATACAAAGTCAGCTTATTGCCCCCACAAACCGGGTCCTCATTTTACCCACCTTAGAAAGGATGGAAGGCTGAGTCGACCTTGAGCCTGTGAGAATTGAACTTGCAGTAATTGCAGGCAGCTGGATGTTAAATGCTGCCTTAGTAGGAGGCATTAGTCTCTTACGCCACTCAGACTCCTTATTAAATATTAATATTACTCCTTAGTTCATATTAAAAGTCAGATTTCAAGCTACATAACAATGACATGGAATATTGAATTCTGCCTCAGTCATCTTCAGGACAGCACCAAAGTACTACGGTATATAAAACAGATCCAGTGTTATTAGGCTGGACTCTTCACAATTGTGTGTGTTTGTATATACATTTTTATTTATGGTTGTATATGTTGTGTGTGAGTGAGCGCACACATATTACATCAAATATTATATTTTAATCCAGTAAGGAAACTACTATGTCTGACTGTGTACAGAAACATGCTATATGTGAATAGGGTCTTCCAGGTTTTCCTTCTGCATTCTGTCCATTCTTTTAACTCAGCTACCATTCCCTATTACTTGCTTGACTTCTTGTTAATATCTTGCTCCATTTACAGGCAAAATTTTTACAGGAGAAAGATATTATCTCACTGCCTATCAGTCTTTGTATTCTTACTTCTCATAAGTCAGTAAGAATTACAGGTACCTGGCAAAGAAGCAATACTAAAAGTTTCATGCTCCCCCACCTGTGTATACATAAAACCTCTTTATACTTTTGTTTCTTAATACATTAACTCTACTCTGATTGCAAATATTCAAAAATTTATGACATCATTTATTTTTTTCTAGTTCCTCTCTTGGTAACAAAATAGCCTCTCAAGCACATCACTTGACCTGTCTTAAGTCTGTACATTTATTTGTGATTCTGACTTTTCCACATTTTGCTTCCTGGGCAGTCTAAGCTTTGCTGTGTAGGATCAAAGTTAAATTACCTAGGATTTGCAAATGTATGAAGCAAATTATATCTCTAGTTAGAAAGAGGCAGATAAATTCAGCCATGTATCTATTCTGCTTGATGGTGGGGGGTGGGGAGAAGATGTTTCAACAGAGGTGCTTGTATCATAAAATGATAAAAGCAGCAGCAACAATAACAGGGAACATCCTGGTAGATTAAGTTTAATTTAACAAGATTAGAAAAGCAAATATAGCTAGGAACTTCCAGGTTCTGACAGATGGATCCAGGTCAGAATTTCTCGTGTTGTCAAGGTAACAGACAAATTCAACCAGATGGGTCTTCTTCTGTGCTACAGAGCTTTGCACCTACTTATGCTATTAAATGGAGGGGCAGGATGGAATTCTGATTTTTATTTAGGCACTCTACTGAATTAGATGCATCAGATTTCAGATGCTTTGGACTTTCAACTAATACGCTTGCCTTGACATAACTAATTCAAACTACTTCTTGCCTTTGTTTAAAGAAAAAACCTATAAGGTACCGTATTTTCCGGCGTATAAGACGACTTTTTAACACATGAAAATCATCTCAAAAGTCGGGGGTCGTCTTATACGCCGGGTGTCCTTCTCCTGTAACCAGGCAGACCAGCCCAAAAGACTCTAACGAGCCTTAAATGGCTCTGGCGATCGAAGCTCTGACGATCCCAGCTTTGCCTGCTAATCAGGCAACTCAGCTGGGATGCCAGAGCCATGTTAAAGGAAAAAACTTTTTTCCTTTTACGTGACTCTGCAAGCTCTGACGATCCCAGCTGAGTTGCCTGCTAATCAGGCAACTCAGCTGGGATCGCCAGAGCCCAGAGTCCTGTAAAAAGAAAAAAGTTTTCCCCCTCCAGCTTGCTTACCTTAGCTGGTAATCGCCACGCTTGCCTTGCTTCGCTTGCCTGAATCCATTCCATCAGCAAGCCACTCTCTGCCTGCAATCATGCAGGCAGGAGTTGTGGACTTCAACTCCCAGAATTCCTCAGCCAGTAAAAACAAAGCTGGCTGAGGAATTCTGGGAGTTGAAGTCTACAAGTCTTAAAGTTGCCAAGGTTGGAGACCCCTGTTCTATTGGGTAAGTTTTTTTCCCCTTTGGGAGCTTTAAAAAAATAGTTAATTGGGGTTTTTTTAGTTGTTCTTTTTTAGACCTAGCCATTTAAAGTTTAGGAAGTTTTAAATTTAGTTTTCATATAAAAATAAAAATAAAATAATATTTGTGCAGCTTTCTGACATGTGGTGTGTTTCTGTAGTGTTTCACTCTAACTACACAAACACACAAAATCTCACAAAGCTGTATGTGGAATTTTGTGTGTGTAAAGTGTGAAGGTTGATTTTTTTGGGCTTTTTGTGGCTGTGTGAGGTTCCTGCTTGTTGCAGGGGCCATTTTGGGTCTAGCACAGCTGCTTTTACATTGTGGATGAGCCAGTTGTGTTGTGTTGTGTTGTGTGTGTAAAGTGTGAAAGTTGTTTTTTTGGGCTTTTTGTGGCTGTGTGAGGTTCCTGCTAGTTGCAGGGGCCATTTTGGGTCTAGCACAGCTGCTTTTACATTGTGTTGAGGCAGTTGATGTTTTTTAATTTTTATTTGGTGTGTGTTGGAAGAGGGATAGTCTTATATGGCGAGTATAGCCCAAACCCTATATTTTAACAGGAAAAGTTGGGGGTCGTCTTATACGCCCAGTCGTCTTATACGCCGGAAAATACGGTATATGAAATACAACAGGTGTTCTCCACTACAACAATAAATAAATTATTGTACACCTTCAGAAGTAAAGACTTCATTGGGTTTAGGGTCGTGTAAGAAATAAATGCACAGCTTAGTAGAAATTACGTAGCACCCATCATACTTTTTTTGGCTTAACATTACTTTTATCAGATTGGTCATGCTTAACTTTTTCATTTTTCACAACATTTCCATTTTGAAAGTCTAAAGATTTATACCCTGTTTCCCTGAAAATAAGACCCAACCAGAAAATAAGTCCTAGCATGATTTTTCAGGATGCTGGTATTATAAGCCCTACCCCCAAAATAAGCCCCAGTTAAGATTGCCAGCCAGATGGGTGCATTCAGTACCGTATTTCCCCCAAAATAAGACCTAGCCAGAAAATAAGCCCTAATGCGTCTTTTGGAGCAAAAATTAATATAAGACGCTGTCTTATTTTTGGGGAAACACGGTAACAAATGGACATCACGAATATAACACTTCTGCAGAGACTCAAAGGACTACACAAATACACAGTATTGTTGCACATACTGTTCCATGCCACTTTGGTAGTCATGAGCTGGTAAGAGACCATTTGCCACCCACTGTTAAGTTGTGCTTGGCAGTGATTTTGACAGACACCTGGACCTACAAGTGAGGCATTCTTTAAGATCACTCCAGGCTTTGTTCCAGGCTTTATGCAGGTGAGTTCACTTCTAGTTTGCCCATTCAAAGCAAGACCAAGTTCTGACAGTGCTTCCACTGTGATCGTTTTTTTTAAAAAAAATTATGATCCCTTCCAAGTTGCTCAAGATCCCACTGGGGGCAGGGTTAGTGGTGGTGGTGGTTTAAGAACCCACAATTGGAGAATCCCTGAAATAGAAAATAGAAACTAATTTCCTAAAACATCTGTCCAGTGGTTTCCAATCAAGGTGCTGCAATCAACACTTGACGTTCAGGGATACAAAGGAGTTCAAAATACAAACTGTCAAAATGCAAATATTAAATCAAAAGTCTCTGGAGCTCTCTTTTAGGCATACAATAAGCATTATAGAGCCTTGGTAGCATAGTGGTTAATGCACCCTGTTATTAACACAGCTGCCTGCAATTTCTGCAGGTTCGAATCTTACCAGGCTCAAGGTTGACTCAGCCTTCCATCCTTTCTAAGGTAGGTTAAATGAGGACCCAGTTTGTGGGGACAATAAGCTGACTTTGTATAAATATACAAAAGTATGAAGGCTATTGCTTAACACATTGTAAGCCGCCCTGAGTCTCCGGAGAAGGGCGGCATATAAATCAAATAAAAAAAAAATAAAAAAATAAAAAATTATAGATGTACAATAAATTCAGGTTTCTTATGGTTTGTATTGATATCTCGCCTTCTCTCCAGCAATTCACAAGGATTTACCATATTTTTCGGAGTATAAAACGCTCCGGACTATAAGACGCACCTACCTTTTTTGGGGAGGAAAACAAAATATACGCTAGTGCATGGATGTGGAAAATAATATGAAATTTTACCAGTTTGGAATTGTTTAAATTTTTTTTCTTTGCATAGATTGGTATTGTAATCAGAATCAGTAAGTTATTCAGCACACAATCTGTTAGATGTAAAGTTTTCCCCCCCCCCCCCCTCTCTTTATTTTCCTTCAGGTAACATTTTAATTAAGTTAAGTGAAATGCTTTTTAAATTCCAGCTAATTGTTGATTCCAGACAGAAATTTTACAACAAAAGGACACAAAGAAAAAAATAAGACTCATAAAACACTCACAATAACTCTGCCTCTGCCTCCCAGCAATTTGCCTTGCAGCAAACAGCAAACAGCCTGCTTTAGTTTCGTTTTCAGCCTGATTAGCCCAGGAAAAAAAAAATCTGCCTCCCAGCAATTTGCCTACTTGCAGTAGAGGCCGTCACAGCAATAGGCAATGGCAATCCCTGCAGCCTGAAACAGCTGAGGGGCGGGAGGCTGATCCAACCGACAATCAACTGCTTGTACTAATCAGTGTGAAGCTGAAACAAGCTGTTTGCTGCTTGCTGCAAGGAGGCAAATTGCTGGGAGGCAGAGGCCAAAGAGTGTGGGCTAGCGGGTGAGCGGGGCTACGTTCGGACTATAAGATGTACCCAGATTTTCACCCTCTTTTTTTGGGAAAAAAGTACTTGCTCTTCCAATTTCTCCCCACAATAGCAACTTGGTGAGATAGTTTGAGGTGATGATCTGTATGATCATCCAGTGAGCTTCTGTGGCCTGTATCTCTCCAGTCCTAATAAGATCACTACCATCCCATACTTCTGGCTTTACTGTCATGATTTATTATCAAATGGGTATCTGCCCTTGAAAAACTATTTTTCCTAATTCAAACTTGTGTGTGTGTATGTGTACCATGCTTAAATAGAATAGCCATTCAAATCTAGGAATAACAGAATAACAAGAGTTGGAAGAGATCTCGGAGGTCCTCTAACTCAATTTGGGAGGAAATTCTTCCATTACCAAGAAAAAAAAAAACAAATTATAGTAATCGGTCAGTGTTCAAATGAACACTGAACTTACAGCCCAAATGAAGAAGGCCAAGAGTTGCAAATCTCTTCATCTTCCTCCTGATAAACCAATTCTCTAAAACAAATAACTGTATCCATTATTTTCCATACTGTTTGGATAGGATTAAATGGAAAGTGTTTCATTATTTCTGGAGAACTCATTCTTCCCAGAAGGTTGAAGATGAAAGGGATCACATTAAAAGCAATGAGGGCATAAAATATAAAGATATAGTGCATGGCTGAAGATAGGAATTAGAAAACAGGTGCTACAGAAAAACAACTGGTTCTGAAATGGATAAAATCTAATGCCCAACAATCTGTGATGTTGGAAAGACTTATTGCCTTAAATCAAGGAGCATCTGGCAAATCAAGGAAGAGGATTTGTTGTTTATCATCCTCGGCAAGTTATTTAATGTTAGTAGAAGAAAGCACCCTTCCATAACTATATCCATACATGTCCTCATGCCAATATTGTGTCTAATAACTCATCCATCCTTTTCCATCACAAACCACTAATGTCTCCAAATTAAGGGAATGAATGGTAAAAATGAAACAAGCTGAATAATTGATTCACGTGAGACATTAACCAAAAAAAAAAAAAAAAACAAGACTTCAGAAAGAGAAGCAAAACACAAAAAGGGCAAACACTTTTTCGAAACAAAATATGAACTTTTCATTGTGTGTTTGATCATAAACCACTCAGAGTCCTTTAGGTAGTGAGGTGGGTGGTGTATAAATCTGATAAAGAAATAAATCCCTCATTTTCTGAGGGGCTGGCTCAAATGAAAGGACAAGTCATCAAAAGGAAACAAACTGGATTATTCATTCATAATGGTCTGGCAAACAGCCCGATAATTGACCTGCTGCAGGGACAGTGGGGAGCATGTTCAGTGCAATTTCAGAAAATATGTAATCTCTACAATTTATTCTTTTGACTCCGCATTATCAGAAATGATGAACTATTACCAAAGGGAGGGGGAGAAGGGAGAAAAGAAATTCAACTTACTAGGAACTCTGTTAATGGCTCTCAAAGGCCGGAGTACCCTGACTGTCCGAACAGCTGAGAAACTGACATTCTGCAAGTCCAAAGAGTATTCCAGCATGCTGCAAAATAAGTACATATGCAAATATATTATATGTATATCTCATAAACAGAGGAAACATTTCAGAATTCTGCAGGAAAAAAAACCAGATGAAGCATCCAAACCGAATATACATATACAGTCATTTTTTTAAAAAAAACTACAACAACCCACTATTGGATTTCTCCCCATCAAGGAATATTCCTAGATGAATTCATTTATGAGTCATTTGCATACCAGATTTAAGTTTGTGAATCAAAGCTATTTTGAAAAGTGTTTCCTCATCTTTATTTTGGTTATTTTCTAGGCGATCAGGGAAGTTTCCCAAAGTTTATTGTACTTTGCAGAATGGATAAATTTGTCCATGCAGCTTAAAAACAATATAAACTAACTAAAGGTTTCAAATTTGGATTTTGTTTCCAACATATGGGAACTATCCAAAAGTGATCCAAGGTATAGGATCTACATTTTGGGGCCTATCTTGGAGCAAGATATTTGTAGAAATATGAATTATCCCATGAAACCATGTTTACATAAGTGCTATTTGCTGTCAGCCTGAAGACTCTTTTTAAAGCAATAATTTGGGGAAATTCTTTCATTACTCAGTTTGCATTCATCTGCACTTCTATTCAAAATTCCACTGTCCAAACAATTTAGTTTCTTTCTTTGCTTCAGATCCTTTTCCTGGCTTCTCATTCCCTTCTCCATCTGGTGTTCTGTCTTCTCTACAAAGTGATTCACAGTTTTCCAACTTTTAGCTTTTGTTTGTGCTTATTACTTCTTTCTTTGTGACTTCCTTTCTTTCCACAAAACAAAAATCTCTGCTCGACTCAACACTCCTTTCATTTAGTTTTCTGGTTCTAGAAAACACACATCCTTGGATGTGTAGGAGATGCTCTTTCTCTCCCTTTCCTCAAACAGAATGGGGCAACTTGCCATGGCCAACTCCCCATGGTCAACTCCTCATAGCCAACTTGCTGCAGTCAACTCTCTACAGCCAACTCGCCACAACTTGTCACAGGACAAGTCCACAAATACAAAAGTTAAATTAATTTCAACAGAATAATGATAAAACAAATAAAGTCAATTCAGAAATACAAGGCTTACAATAATTTTGATGAAAACATGGTCACCAATAATAAAAGTAGCTGAATGAAATTATTAATACAGCTTTGAATTGTCCCATAGCAAGTTGGCAGTAGCGAGTTGTCCCACTGGGATTTGAGTGTGGCAAGTTGGCTACAGCGAGTTGGCTACAGTGAGTTGTCCTAAACCTTCCTCAAATCCATTCTCATAGTCCCTCAAAGAGCGTATCTAATAGTTCACTTTACAGACCATACAGTCCTTCATTTGCCTCCATTCCTTCCTCCCACTCTCTAATTCCTGTGATAGGGCCCACTCTCTGTCTTAAAAGGCTGTACTAAAGCTATAAAGTTCCAAGTACACTGATAATACAGAATAAAATAGCAAGAACATCATTTATATTTTGCAATTGCTCTGAAAGTTCCAGGCATCCCACAGGGAGGTCTTTCCAAATTTTATCCAAAACAAAGTTACTAGTCCAAAGACATGAATTCCATGGCTGAGGGTAGACTTACACCTGTATCCTCACAGTACTAATCTAGCACTTCGATCATTTTCCAGGTTCCATTATTCTTTTTCAAGTCTCTTGGAAAGCTAAGAACCGAGAACCAAGAACTTCTGCATCACCATGAAGAGTGTCCGGATTCAAAGAAAGAAGATACTTAGGGAGACTATTCCTTCCTTTCTCCTCTTTGAATTCAGCAGCCACCCACCTGCCTGTCTACGTTAGCAACAAGTATTCAAGGTTCTATAATAAGTAGGATAAGCTATGATCAGATTACATTTCGTTGGAAAAGCTGTTCAGATGTAATTGCTAGTATTTTTTCCTGGTGCTCCAGTAAGGAAAATGGTTTCTGAAATAACTTACAAATCACATGTACACTTGTACCGTACTTTAGATATGATGGTGTATAATTTTTCTTACTGCTACGTAAGTGAAAAAATAATTTATGGTGCAGCCTTGAAGAACAGCTAAACACTTTCACGTCATGATTCTGGAAGATGCCACATGACATAATCTCTCTGTTACATCTTGAAATGTATTCAAAAACTCCATATAATTTACCATGTCTCCTTTGCTCAAGCACAGTTCCTGCTATTTGGGAAGCACATTTTAAAAGTTATTTAAAGATAGAGCTGCACAATTAAATTTAATAGTAGTTCTGAATCATTGCAATGAGAAATGGATCTCACCACTAGGGACTGCCCTGAGATGGTATACTTCCAGCTAGCAGAGCCAGCTAACAGGTTGATGGAAACTGCAGCCTTCTAATATCTGAAATGCTGAAGCTGTATTTTTCTAATGCAGACAGTTCCCAAATCCTGCTTTAAATATTCAGCCAATAATGTATGCACTATTAAAGAGTACAGATACAAATACAACTAGGACAGAGCCACTAGATTAAAGCTACCATAGCCTACAGCAAAAGTATCTGCAAAAGTTCCATGTTTAATCTCCAGTTCCTCCAAGTAGAGCTAAGAAGGGCTTCTGAAGAGCTGCTGCCTGTCAGTGTAGGTAGTGCTGAAATAGGTAAATAGCATGACTTGAAATAATGCAGCTTCCTATATTTTTCCTTAACAGCCCAGTAAACCTCAGTCAAGCTCCAGGAAACTGAGAATCTTGCCATGACAAGGACTTTGCAGAAGTCCTAAAGGTGCTTTTTTCAAGAGGCAACTGGACTTTCTTTGAAAACGTTTCATTTCTCATCCAAGAAGCTTCTTCAGCTCTTGGATGAGAAGCAAAACATCTTAGAAGAAAAACCGGAAAGTCCAGTTGCCTCTTGAAAAAAAGCACCTTTGAGACAACCATGACTTGGATGACTGAGAATTTCCATATATGACTTTGCAGAAGGGAGGTTGAATGGAGATCATCAGAGAGCCACAGGGCAGCCACCACTCAGGGCTCATCAATGTCCCATTTCTATGTGTTATCTCACCAAGCACATACCAGTGCTTGATCAGGAACAGCAACATAATTTGGAAGGATAAAAGAAAATTCATAGCATGGCAAACATTATAGCATCATAGGATAAGAAACATGTTACTCTATGGCAGCCCAAATTGCCAGGAGTTTAGTAACATCTTTTCTAAATAACAAATTTTATTACGAGGCATATGTTTTTGTGAGGACAGCTTATTTCATCAAGTGCAGTGGAGTGGCTAGATGGATTTAAATTGGGATATGATGTTGATGTGCCTTTGAGTTAGCCTTGACTCCTAGGGACTGCCTGGACTAATCCCTGCAGGTTCCTGCCACCTCTTGGCAAGATTTTGGAAGAGCCAGCTCAGTGTAGTGATTAAGGCATCAAGCTTAATCAAAAAAGAGCCTTGGTGGCACAGCAGACTAAAGCACTGTTAAGTAACACCAGCTACCTGCAATTACTGCAAGTTCAAATCTCACCAGGCTCAAGGTTGACTCAACCTTTCATCCTTTCGAGGTAGGTAAAATGAGGACCCGGTTTGCGAGGGCAATAAGCTGACTTTGTATTAAAAAAGAACACCGCTTTGGGGGGGGGGGGGCGAAAGCCCTACTAAGCAGGTATATACAAAAGTATGAAGGTTATTGCTTAACGCATTGTAAACCACCCTGAGTCTCCGGAAAGGGCAGCATATAAATTGAACCAATAAATAAATAAGCTAGAAACCCAGGAAGTGCTGAGTTCTATTCCCTGCTTAGGCACAAAACCAACTGGGTGACATTGGGTCATTCTTTCTCTCTCAATCCCAGGAAGGAGGCAATGGCAACCACTTCCGAAATCTTGCCAAGAAACATTAAAACATCACTAAAAAGTTGCCCACAAACGCAAATTAGAACGGTTCACTTTGTGCTGACTGGAAGCTACTTAGGGCATGTGAATAAAAATTGCTGTAAAGAGAAGAAATCCAGAAGAGGGCTTGATGCCTACGCTGATGAAAAGGTTGCCATTATTCTGTAGTCCTGTAACCCCCAAATTTTCCTGCAGTTGCCTCTGGCAATGGGCAAAGATGTTCCCTCTGCCCAAAAAAGATCTCACATCTCTAAAAGGAGAGCGAAAGGATTGGAAATGACAGTGGCATTGGGGGACTTTTTAAAAACTCTACTTGCAATCCCCATTCTTGATTATTCCAATACTTATTTATAATGTCATATTTAACACAACAGAGCCTGTAGTACAGTGGACTAAAGCACACTGTTATTAACATCTGCTGCTTGCAATTACTGCAAGTTCAAATCTCACCAGGCTCAAGATTGACTCAGCCTTCCATCCTTTCAAAGGTAGGTGAAATGAGGACCCAGATTGTGGGGGCAATAAGCTGACTTTGTATAAATATATAAAAGTATGAAGGCTATTGCTTAATGCATTGTAAGCTGCCCTGAGTCTCCGGAGAAAGGCGGCATATAAATTAAAGCAAAAAACAACAACAACATTGTTTTTCAATTATTAATATTATATACATGCATTTTTCAGAATGAGAAGATGCATCAAGGTTACAAAGTATAAAGGACTAAAGGCACTTTGACAAATACTGAGCACCTCCACTAGCTGGAATTCCCGTGACCATGGTGTCGTGCACACACGCTGCCCAAGGCAGTGTAGTCACTCTACACTGATGAAAGTGGGAGAGGTTATTACTGAGTATACATGGACTTGTTTTGTGTGAATTAGCCACAAGATGGCTCCCTGAGCTGAAGTATCATGTATGCCCTGGTAGGGTGTAAGTGATCAAATGGGAAGAAATTGGATTGGAATCTAAGCCTAGCCCTGATTTATTCCTTCAAAGGGGTTTGGATGCAGGCCCACGGACCTCCTTTTCTATTGAGATGGCGGTGCGGGGGATGGTTGGAAAAGACCAGTTTAAACCATCATGAACATAAGGCTGGAGCTTTATGTATGGATTAGAAATTATATACTTTCCTTCGAGCAGCAGGCTCTCAGCAATCTATTTTCTAAGGATAGGAAGAAAAATATATATGTATATTTAATTTCTGGTGTATGTTTTGGCCACCATATCTAGAAAAGTCTTTACTACAATCCAGTGTTTCTAGAGAGTACAATCAAATGCACTGAATTGTGAATAAGATTTACCAAACACAAGAGGTTAATCTCTAAGTATAGGCAGCCTATCAGCATCTGTTTTATATCCCACCTATCCAGCTCAATGGTTTCTATACTGACTGGCAGAGGCTGCTCAGAGGCTCAGACAAGACTGTTTTCCAGCTCAGTCCTGAATCCAGGAGAACATTGAGCTATGCTAAGCTGTAATGTGTCCTTCTAGTATTAATATGTGCTTCAGATTTTCCCTTCTATAAACAACCTTTATATATATTTGGAATCAATGTTACATTGAACAATCCTCTATACAACGTAAAGTATCATATTAGAATTTTTTGTTTTGGACACTGTATTTTAAAACTAATTATATACATCTCCAAATACAAATGAAATTCCATAATCTCCTACTGCTTCACTCAATGATATGAGATAAAATGAAACCGTGACTCTACTGTTATTCAGGCACACACCTTTACACATTAGAAGCACAGGATGGGATTGAAAAGCAGAAAGCAAGGGACATCAATCTCTACACAATTGCTCCTTTTGCTGAAGTATCCAGTATTAACCAGTCTTTTATTGAAACTTCTAATGTTAACTAGCACTAAGGTTGGGAGTCATGTGGACTGCTGAACTGATGATTCATAGCTAAATGAACAGACACCACAAAATCACTTGTCACAATTAATAGCTCCATATTAAGAATCAGAATGGATAACGTGAACAGATTAGTAATGGTTCAGTTACATTTGGGCCCATCGTCATCTGAGAAACTGAGTTACAATTGTTACACATACAGGAAGTATATACAGCTTTCCAGTATGCTTGTTTGCTCACTTTTTCCTCTCATTTGTTGCACATCTCATCAAGCAGTGGGCTGGCTCAAACTCATTGGCTTGTACTGAAGAACAGAGTTCCATATCAGAAAAACGAATGCACTTATGCAATTTGCATGCAAAATTGGTGCAACTCCCATTGTACTCTGGGTAACTGGTATGTACAAATATTTGTACATACAATTAACCAGCCACAAGACACATGAAGCCTGATGCACCAAAAACTTTATTACCTGATTCCAGCATTCCATAATTCTTTATTTTCAATCGAGTCTCTTTTGGCTAATATGTTTAAAATACATCCCCATTACTAGAACACCAATCACTGAAAAGAGTGAGTGATGAGCAAAGAGGGGAAAAGGAAGAGATGAAACAGATGACATGGACAAGGAGGTGCAGGGAGAAGGTCAGAAACATTGCTATTGCTTTTGGGGCATGGCACATTAGATACTGATGGTTGCTTAACTTCAGATGTTCTTGGAGACTGTCATCATAGAATCATACAACTGAGGAGTTGGACTACAAAAATCATCTGATTAAATCTTCAATAATGTCCAGGAAAACCAATGTAATCATTCTCAAGAGGTGGTTGTCCAGTCCTTTCTTTAAAAAACTTCCAAGTTAGGGAACTTGCAGTGTCAAGAGAAAGACTTACAATTAGGTCCCAAAGGTACTTCTCTTCTTGGATGAGAAGTGAAACAACTTAGCAAAGAAAAGCCAGAAAGTCCAGTTGCCTCTTGAAAAAGCACCTTTGAGACAACCATGACCTGGATGACTGAGAATCTCCATAGACTCTTACAATTAGGATCTTTTTCTTTATTTTAAGAAAATAAAGAAAGTAGGTAGCTGAAACATATAGCCATTACTTCTAAATATATTTAATCAATGTATTAGCCATCTCAATTAGCAAAGCAACAAAAATAAAATAGATTAAAAAAAAAAACCTGATCTAACAGTAAGAAAGAAATTAGATAAATATCTCCTACGTACGTTCCAGTCTGGTTACTGGGTGAGCCTTGGTCACCATGATGGATTACCTTAATGAGGCCAGAAGGAATGTGAGTCTGGGACTCTTACTTATCTCTCAGCAACTTTTAATATTGTTGATTGTGGCTTCCTTTGAACTGAATTTGGTATTGGAGGCCCTATTATGTGATTCCACTATTTTCAGTAAGGTAGAGTCTAAAGAATAGTATTAGGTTAGTTCCCTGACAATCTTGCACAACTCTTTTAACAGTAACAGAGTTGGAAGGGATCTTGGAGGTCATCTAGTCCAACCCCCTGCTCACGCAGGAGACCTGTACTAGAGATTTGAACTGCCCGAACTGCTGACCTTTCTCATCGACAAGCTCAGTGTCTTAGCCACTGAGCCGCCTAGCCAATGCACCATCTTGTCTACAATGCTGTTTAAAATCTGTATTAAGCTGTTGGGTCTGTTTATTATGGAATTTAGAAAGAAATTTCATCAGTACAAAAAATACTTGGTTATGACAGCAGTTAGATTATGACCACTAAGCAATGTGGTCTTAAAGCATGACATCAAGTAACTGCATAATTTAGTGATGGCCATCTCAACGGTCCCTGCTGCCAACATTAAGTGAGGATCACAGGTCATTAAACAAGGACCTCATGTGATCGGAACTGCAAGCATCTTGCAGGCATCCAACAAACAAAGTCAATGAACACAGATTATGAATGTGTTTTATGAAAATCACTCAGACAGATTATCCTTCCCACTTCCAATTCACATGGCAATAAAAAAGGGAGAAGGGGAAGAACATCGATACTTGCAAGACTTTATTACCATATCTATTCTAAGAAAAGTAGCTTTAGATCTACATAATGTCTGCTCTTAGTATGGTCTGCTTTATAGTGCTGACACAATTATCAGCTTTGACTGATATGTTAATTGCATTCATTCCTGAGTAGGAATACCTCTGCCATAATGATTCATTTAAATATTGTTCTACAAAGCCCTAAACAAATTAAGATTATTTCAATTATATTATATATATTTCCCAAGCACCAATGTTCTTTGAGAAATGTCCTGCTCCATCTTTTAGTCTCAAAGAGGTCATATCTGTCCTGCCCATCTCATTTCCTCTCCAAGGTCCAAAGGCTCTCCAAAGTCTTCTGTTTAGACTGGACTCTCCTGGGCATTAACTCCCTTTAATATCCACCTTTTTAAAGGACTGTTTTTAATTGTTTTTCATTGGACTTGCAAACCTCTATGAGATTCTTTCCAATGAGAAATTGTATAAAAAGAGTTCAAACGTAATTTGTCACAAAAATGGAAAAAGTTCAAAGCTCATGGAAAGTGCAGACATTTGTACCACATCGTTCTTATTTTGAAAGGCTACACCTGATTAATAAGTTTAGGTCATTATTGGGACTCAGCGTGTATCTTCATCAAAACAAAGGAAAGAATTTGGCCCTTTTTAGGATGCTTTGACTGCAGATTTTCAGCTATCATCATGCTAACAAAATGTAACAAAACTGAATAAAATTTAATTACCCAATTGGGGGAGGTTCTAGAGCTACAGATCACCCACGTTTACTTTAAAAACTTTGCCTTACTTTTTTTTTAAAGAGTAAATTGGTACAGGACTAGAAATTGCAACTAATTTTATGACTGGCCTGATGAAGAACCGTTTTTATCCTGGGTTCAGAGAGGTTTGAAATGGTTATAGCAATCACAACATGACTGACACTTTTACGTATACTATCATTGGATTTCTTTTTGATGCAACAGAACTTTGTACCAGCTGTTTTTCAGATCTATTTCTTTTGGACAAACTTTCTTCATTAATATGTCTGCCAAATAACTCCTCTGCATATTCTGTAATTTGTGTGCTAGCGTCTCCATGTGTAACAAGGTATAACACAAACACTCAGATTACTGGGCGATAATTACCTCATACGACTCCTCTAGGATATATTGAAGATTGCTCTACACAGCTAATAGTGGGCAAATTGTTGTTAAAGTATCTTGTCCAACTTGTATGATTTTAAATCTGATCTCCAGTAAGAAATACTTAGCTGCTACCCAGAATGTAGTTGGAAAGGAACTACTGCTTTGTGCCGTCATTCAATCACTTACCCAGAACATATTCTTTCTTCTATAACTATGTGTATCTATGAGTGGGTCTTTTTTCATGAGAAGGCATAAAATCAGTATTGCTTGCAGAAGCAATGTTTAACACTGCAGACAGGCATTTCATCAGAATGTATCATAACTCTACCAAAATTTAGATGAACCTTTCTTTCCTTAATTCTTGTATCCTGTGACAAGCATATTTGTCCTATATATCTCAGCTTCTTACGTTTTGAAATGCTTCATTCTTTGGGTGACAAAGTATGCCGCCAAATCCCTGGTTAACCTTCAATGACCCTTTCAATATTAATTTTCAAGAATGACCATTGAAATAATGACCAATAATTACATGAGTCATTAAAACAACTCATTTCTATGTCCAGCCCTGTTCTAGGCAGAGCTGCAGTTTTAGAAAGATGTGATAACAGGCTGATGTTCCTTTTTGACTCCAATAAGCTCAACCGTTAAGCGGGAGGACAAACATAAAAAAGTACTTTGGGGCAGAGTGTTAAGACGTGTGTCATATAATCACAGTGAATCCTTGAAATTTAGCAGGGCAAAATGTAAAGGTAAGGCCTTGTCCAGGAGATTTGTGTAGAAGGAACCAGATATCCTTTATAAGGATAAACAGAACATCATACTAGTCGAAAAGGACTGCCCTAACCCTAAGCCAGACCTACCAGAGGCCATTGTTGAAGCAATTTACTACCCCATTAAAAATGAGATAGATACAGGGGTGGGCTGCTGGGGGTTCGCAGGGGTTTGGGAGAACTCTAGCTAAAATTCTGTGCAGTTTAGAGAACCCCCAAATCCCAGACAGACAGACAGACAGATATAAAGACAGACAAAAGTTAATTTTTCCCCAATAACTGCAGAAAGGAAAGCTATATAAAGTCATGAAGGAAAAAAGGGACATATATTCCTCAGCAATGAAACTTCAATGAAAGTCGATGAGCTTGGGGAGCAGGAGAGAAAAAGGATATTTAATTTCATATTGAAAATGTTAATCTTTGCAAGCTGGATTGCTTTGAATTGGGTCCCAAAGAGAATAGGACAGACCTTCAGTGAGAGAATGGTTCATAACAAATGCTGACGTGGCTTTTTATCCTGAATTTCTGGTTAAATTCCAAAGTAGTGGGACTTTTAAAAGAGAAAGACTACCCATGTGCTCAAAGGCATGAAGAATCATTACTTATTGTTATGTAACTAGCATAACATTGCTTAGGGCAATATTATACTGTTCCATCAAGATAATTTGCATTAAATTTTTTCCAACAGTCTAAAGAGGCTCTGCTTCTCCCAGCAGAAGTATGGAAGTAGCCCTGTCTCTCAAAGATTCAGCATGGCTCTTTCAAAGCATCATCTAAAGCAGGGGTCTCCAACCATGGCAACTTTAAGCCTGGTGGACTTCAACTCCCAGAATTCCACAGCCAGCTTTGTTGTCTGGGGAATTCTGGGAGTTTGAAGTCCGCCAAGGCTTAAAGTTGCCAAGGTTGGAGATCCCTGATCTAAAGCACATCAAGATAGTAGTAATGTCTTCTCTGCAGGCACACGTATGCTTCAAAAGACATGCCCATTAAGAGCCACCACACAGCAAGTTCTGAGAGCAAATCTGTTAAATACTCCATCAATATTTCATCATATATGTTATTTCAAACCAGCCTATCCTTCCATAATATCTGCCTGAAGCAAGCAACCGTTTTAGAATTTCAGCCAGCAGGGTGGTTAAAATGCTGGATTAGCAGCAGGGAGAACCAAGTTCAGTCTACTTTCAGTCATGGAAGCTTACAGATTGACTTTGGGCCACTCACATTCTCTTAGGCCAATTTACCTCATGTGGGGAAAATACTGAAAGGGGTAGTGGTATTCACATTGTTTTGAGTTCCTAGAGGAAAATGGGGATAAATCTAATGAATGAATAAATATTTGGAACGTTAGGGATGTCTACTGAGTCCTAAAATGACTGCCACGGTGAGGCCTTACCCCATCACAAAAACCAGACGGACCACCCTGAAAAAGCCTCCGTTTGTCCCTCTGGCATTATAGGATCTTCTCTACCGCCTCCAAGCTCACATTCCTAAGAGTTTCTTTTTTTTTTCTTTTAAATTAAAGTTAGATAGGGGAAGGAGCTAAATGGCACTAAGGGAAATGTCTGCATTTTATTTTTGCAGTATTATATTTGTTGTTTTAATTGGTTCTGCAGAATGCTTTAATTGCTGGTTTTATTGTACGCCACCCAGAATGGCTTTGTGTGAGATGGGTGGCCATAGAAATCGGACAAATAAAAATAAATAAATAAACATGTCTAAATCTGCCAGTATATTGAAAAATACATTGCCTATCTATGATACAACTCTGCTTAGATAATTTTTTTTTTTCACAAAACAAAGGTAGAATGAATGACTGTGAACTCCAGACTAATTATCCTTACGTGTCTTAGCTTTAATAATGGAACAGGGAGAATGGCTTCTAGTCCTTCAAACATATATATGGAGAAAATAGAAATAGTTCCAAACATATGAAGCAGAAGAAAGCAAAAAAAAAAAAAAAAAAAAGAGGAAAAAGTCTCTAAATTCTGGAGAAAGCCACTTAAGCCATATGGTATAATGACTACTTTGAAAGCTTCAGTACTTTTTTCCTTGCTCCAAATTCCCTCCTGACTTCGTTTTCCAATATTGCTTGTGTATCTAGACCACACCATACTCTCTATCCTAACCAACTGGTTGCTCATTGAAATTTTCAGCTATGGCTAGCAAGTGGCATATGCTTTCCTACTGCAAGTTAAACTCCCTCTGCAGTGTAAACCAAGGATCAGCTCATGGAAGATCTTGTCCAGACTGGCCTCTGAAAGGCATGTTCGGAAGGGAGTTTCAACACATCTGAATAGGCCCCCAAAGCCTGGCATGAACAAAGCACTGCAGATGTTATTAGACTGTGCTAAATTGGCCAAGCAAAAGCCTAGGAGGGAAGCCTCGGCTAGGTTTCAATTCAGCAAGCTTCACACATGTTCAGAATTACATGCTGTCTTCTTTGCACGCGACTCTCAGAATGTGCTGGTGAGAAAAGGGGCAACGCAGCCTAGATAGCAGAGAGGAATCTGGATGCACAAAATAATGCTCTACGTTCCCCAGAGTTCCCCCATGGGTAAGGCAAGATTGTTAAATGGGATTCTCATAGTTACCATGATGTAATAACCGAGTCCTTGGGGCGGGTAATGTGAGACTGAATTGATAGTCCTGTTGCACATATTTGATTTATGTCCAATAGTTGAAATACAAAATCATCTCTGAATGACTACCATTTAATTGAGTTTGGGCTCAGCAGAAGTAGATTCTTTCCCAAATTCTGATCAATGTTTGCTGTGCTAAACAAACAATTTAAAAGGGATGTTAAAATGCACTTTCATTTGTTGGATATTCTGACCATCTGTTAGCCAACTGTAATGGTATGTGAGAATGACCTTGGAAGACAGGAGGAAGAGATACAGGGTAGACAATCATGTCAAAGGTAACTGAGCTTACAGAAGGTAAGGGGGTGTGGGAAGTGTTTCAGAATGATTCTTCCCAAGTTTTCTGGAGAATAACAAGAGAAATATTTGCAGTATTGCAAGATTCTGTTAATCTAACCATATAATACAGAGTTAGTACTAATAGTTGTGCTTCTGGACTGACTACCTCAAAGAGCTAATACCAACAGATGAAGATGTGATTTTTGAGAGAGAGAGGGGAGGGAGGAAGGGAGGAAGGGAGAGAAAAATCATTATCCTATGCTAGTGTTTCTCAACCTAGGCGACTTTAAGATGTGTGGACTTCAACTCTCAGAATTCCTCAGCCGGCTGGGGATTCTAGGCTTTTTAAATCCACACATCTTAAAGTTAGCAACTTTGAAAAACTTTACTCTAGAATGGGCCAGATGGAGTTAGTCGGTTGGGGGGGGGGGGATGTAGACCTCCCTCTCTTGAAAAACAGGGAGGAGACGAGAATATGGCTGCCCTTGATCTGGTGTCCACCTGAAGACTTGAATTTCACTTTGCAGAACAGTCAGCTCTGTAATTTGGGAATGACAATTCATCACATTAGGATCATCTTTTTCAAAAGTACTAAGAATAAATTCCCTCTTCACAAACTCATAAGCAAATGTAAGATGTATTTAGGGACTTGGGTTTATTCTTATACTTCCACTTTGACAATCAGCTGTATAGGACTTCAGTTATTTACGCAGGTGTCAAATTCACATTTTGTACCTGTAAGGATTTAACTAAATTTGAATTACACTCTAATGCAAGAAGAATCACAGGTCTTAAACTTGGACTTGACCATACTGTGATTTATGGCAATATCCAGAGTCCTTAGGAAGAGTAGGGAAATAGGGAAAGTAATACCAGATTATCTGCTCTCACTAACAGTCCTTGGCAGTTAAGAAGACTGTCCTGGGTTCAAAATCCACATTTACCTAACAGGAAATCTGAAACCTTCTTTGTTTAACTGAGTCCTATAACGAAACTCTGAGAAGCATGCTTGAGATCCCAAAGAAGCATCCTCAAGCAGCTCTCAGAGTTCACCACTGCTACCAACATCACTGCTGGATCACCTTCTCTGATACTCCACTGATGAAATCTGCATGACTATAATTATCTATATAACCACAAAGTTAAATTATGATTATTCCTTGACCTTGATGTAGTCCCCTTCTTAGCAAATCCTGTCCAAAGTTCATTGTAACTAGTAAAAATAATAGAGATTGAATTGCCTGCCAAGGGCTTCCTCAAATCAGCAGCCAACATAGATTTTTATATCATACACCAGTCTTCTCCAACCTGGTAGCCTCCAGGTTGTGGAGACAGCAAGTCCCAGAATCCCAGCTGTATTTCTGCCAGGCTTCAATACTTCAATACTTCTGGATAGCATCAAGTTAGAGAAAGCTTCCAGATGTTGGAGAGCTGGAATAATGGAGCTGGCTAAGCTATTACTAGACCTTATATACTACAATGGATTATAAGTTTGAGCAGAGATTTCTTCACACCCAGACCCACATATGAGTCCATATGGCTGTAAGCAAGACTCATTTGACTTAATCTTCCTCTCTAAAAGAAAGATACGCAACTCTGTGGGTAGCTATGGGTCACAATAATCCATTTGAAGACAAGCTGGGTATTTTAAAAAGTTACAAAACATTTAATTTATACGAAACCAACATTTTGTTTCAATTAAAACAATTTACAGCTAATACGATTACTGCATCTCCATGTATTTTACAATTCTTTTTTTCTGCCACATGAAACACAACTGGGGTTGAGGGGATTGGGAACACCATCTCAGGAATCCTTGCAACCATGATTTAATGCCTCATACATGTGTGTGCACTGCTTTGAACTCTATAGCTTAAATTAAAGAAAGGTTAATAGAAGAAGAAGAAGGAGGAGGAGAAGGAGAAGGAGAAGGAGAAGGAGAAGGAGGAGGAGGAGGAGAAGAAGAAGAAGAAGAAGAAGAAGAAGAAGAAGAAGAAGAAGAAGAAGAAGAGCAATAGCAACAGCAGCAGCAACAACAACAACAACAACAACAACAACAACAACAACAACAGGAGGATCTTACAAGAACCCATCATCCCTCTAAAAAAATTGCTTCTACCAGTATGATGAGCTTTTGCTGCTGACTTTCTAACCCGAAAAATGTGGCCATTGCGGTTTATTTCTCAAACCCTTTAGTCCATTTCAGGAAATTCCAGTTAATTATACACAAAAGGGTGTGTGTGGGAGTAGGGGCAGAAGTCTAAGAGACTCGAGGCATTCTTCGTCAATAGGAAGGTGAAGAGAGAGAGAGAGCCTCCAAGCCCTTTATGTGTCAAGGAAATTTAACCCTCCTTGGCTGAAGGCCAGGAACTTTTCATGTGGATTGGAAACCTCAGCCAGGAGATTCTCGGGTGCTAGAAAGAACCATTAATTTAAACCAGGTGCCTCTGGAAGAAAAAAAAACACACTTCATGAAAGGCAAAAACTTGGTCGCGTTCCCTCAAAACAAAAGGGCAATCACGCACATTTTGACTGAAATATCCCGTTTTTGGAATGTAGCCTTCATGCTTTAAACAAACTCGCTGAAACCTCATCCATTTGGACAATCGGCATGAAACTGAGACTACCCATATTTCTGGAGCTGGAGCAAATGCTTGAGGAGGATGCCAGCTATGTCCGCCCAAAGTTGCAGAGGCCTTACAGTATGGAAAGCAGCACACAGGCTGGCAGGGAACAAAGGAAAGTGGGGTTTGTGGCTGTCAGCCTTCACAGTGGCCTTCCTTGGTTGCTGCTGTCTGCAAAAGTTAACCCTGTGAGTGCCATGGGAAGCAAGGAGTCCCACGGAAGATGGAAAGGAACGGCCTTCGTACTGTCCGTTTGCTGGCTGCAAGGGGCACAGTGGGGACAAAGAGGTTTTGGGGACACCTGTTGCTACTGTCACACCTTTGCCTACAATCCTTATTCACTTCCTCTTTTAGACTGGGATAATAGAGAATGGCTGCCCAGGGATGATGCTCCCTACATACAAAGTCCTGGAGATTTAAGAATACACAAGATAGTCTCTGAATATCAAAAAGGATTACCCTGTGAGGGGTCCTTGGTGTTCTCTGAGTTTGGTTATTTTCTTGCAGACATTTCATCCCCTAAACTAAGTAACATCACCAGTACTATACAGTACAGTAATGAAATGTCTACAAGAAAACAACCAAGCTTAGAGAGCATCAAGGACCCCCGCCCCATTTCAACCCTGAGCTACAAATATTCTTTCATTGGCATCATTCTGTATTTTAATGAGGCTGGCTCCATGTGCTTTCCTGCAGAAAATTCAAGGTTAACTCTAGGTCATTAGAAACACTGCACAGATCTCTGGCCTGCCCTTTACAGCATAACTGAACGCTGTAACATACAGCATCCTCTGACCGGCAGCAAGTTTGGGGGAATCTCCCTTCCACTGCTACTTGGAATCACATCAGGAGCTTTATGTTGGTGAATCAAGTCCTTAGTCACCAAATAATGTCCTTTCCCAAGTAAACATCATGGAGCACAAATCATTGGAAAATCCTCTACCGTAACCAAAAGGAACAGTAATGATGAACTGCAACTGATTAGATTAATGGCCCTCAACCTTTTGGGCTCCAGGGACTGATTCCGTGGATAGAGGTTTTTCCGCGGACCGGAGGGTGCATGGTTTCACATGCTGCCTGAATCCCGCGGTTGGGGCGGTGCTTGTTTACGCGGCCTGGTTGCTGGCATGCTGTGGACCAGTGCTGGTCCATGGACTGGGGGTTGGGGACCCTTGGATTAGATGAATGAGACCTCCCCATTTGGAGGGCTTTGACATTTTAAGGGGTGCTTAAAAAGTACTTAAATGCTTAAAGCATTCCCTTCATTCCTTGTCAGAATGGGTCTGGTCCATCCACTTTTGGAAGGCAGCTCCAAACATGGCACACAAAATCTGCCCCTTAGCTAACAAACATGGGCTCCTGCCTGATCCTTTTGGTCTTAAACAAGTAGGGCTAAACTGGACATCCAGACCTTCTGACTCTCTCTGTCTCCTAATACATCTGCCTCTGCAGTTTGCCAAGGTTATTTTTTTTAAATTTTTCCATAGATATGTGGATCATTACAGGAGGAACAGAACATGTGCCGTACATTAAAAACACCATCTTTTCATTTATACTCTCTGCAGGTTAAAAAATACTTCTGGAGAAAGATATGAGTATAGCATAGAAGGAAACTGATCTGGTGCAAAGTTAGAGCTCTCCTGGTTTCCCTAACAATGTCCTCATCTTCCATTTTCCACCTCCCCATGTCCATATCTGCATCTCCTGAGTCTTTTGCATCAAAAGGAGAGGAGAATGACTCCGAGGCCACTTGTGCAGGAGCCCCTGAAAATTCCGACTTTGCACACCAGAAATAACAGAACACAGCAACTCTTGGCTGGGATTTATAAAACACTCCATAAATCTCCAATGAGATTATTTATAGTGCCTTTAATGTCTTTCAGTAGCTGAAAGAAAGTACTCCAAATGCTGGGGAAATGTTCGCTGACATCTATCATGTAATTCTGAATGGGGCAAAATAAATAATAGGCCTCTGTCGCATTTTTGCTCTTTGTATGTATGGCATAATTGGCGTGTATGAGGATTGCAGTGCTGAGAATTTTTAGCCGAGGCTGTCATTGGTTGCACTCTGGGAATTGCAGTTCCCAACACATCTGGAGGGGCCCTGGGAGAGAAAGGTTGCCAGAATAAAGCTAGAAACATTAAAAAGTAGAACTAAGCAACTGAAACTCTATACAATTTGCGCTAGGAACAATATTATGCTAAAACTTTCTACATTTGTTCTGTTTAGCTACATGTAATAACTAAGAAATATGAACACGATAATCTATTTCTCAGCTGTTTTCAGCAGAAAATTGCTTTTTGTTTGAGAATTAATTTCTGACTTACCCAGCTAAAACTATAAAAAAATCCAGACGATTCCACGTGTCTCCCAGGTAGCACTTCTTCCCAAAAATCCCCAAGGCAATCATCTTGATTATCATTTCCACCGCAAAGAAGGCAAAGATAAAATCATCAAAACTCTGGAAGATAAAGAAGCAGAATCTGTGACAAAAATCTGAGCTGGTGGCAGTTCATTTTTCAAGAAATCTGATCCAATCTGTTTTAAGGCCATCCTCCATCACAATCTTATAATGCTTCTGAAGGCAACTCTTCCCACATTTCTAAGTGCAAAAGAATGATGGGCAAGGAAATTATTTTATCCCCAGAAGTGGGATGAAAGTGCACAGCTATATGAACTGGATGTTTCCTCACCTCCAGTGCCAAAGTGAGTGAAGAAAGCCTACTCAAGTTGGCTATGAGTCTCCAACCACAACCAGATTTATTTAGGTAAGAAGCCAAGATCTGAACAAACTAGACTATGAATTACCCTCATATGACAGATTGTTTGTCCCACTTTGTGTCAAAAACAACTCCCCTATATTTTAACAGTGGGAATCGGTGGTTTTGCTTCCTCTTTAGATCCAAATTTCAGTTCTCAGTGGATCTCCCACACTGAGTAATGTTTGGATTTGAGGAGAATTCTCCATCCCAAATAAATGTTTGGCTCCGAGTATTCAAATTCCTGCTAGTTTCTGCCGTAAATTTAGAATTTACTGCTTTTCTTGGATATATGTCATGAAAACTATGCATATGGATCAAGAATGATAGGTAAGAAATCCATCTTGATTCTTTACCCATATGGCAAACAGACCAGAGAAAGAATTGCATCTAACAGAACTTCCTTACATCCATGGAATGTAAGATACAGGATACAAGGTCTTAAATCAGGTGAAAACATTTGCCATGAGAGCTATTCTCACTCAGACTTGTATATCATGTTCCTTATTTCTTTATTTGTGAACACTTATAGGACCTACCAACTCACTTTTAGTGACTCCGGATAGCTTACAAACATAAAACCCGATATATAATACAATAAAAAGCAATAACCCCCACCCCCACCCCTGATGACAACAAACAATCAAATAAGTCATTTGATGGGCTCCATCCAACTCTGGGTCCTCTGAGGCAAACCCATAGGGACTTGCAAAAGAGTGTCAAAGCGTGGGCCAATTTTGTCTCCTCAGGGATGATGTTCCATAGGGAGGGAGCCATCATGAAGAACGCCTTAGTTCTTCATCCTGCTAGGCCATTAGGAGAGGGAACTTGTAGCATTTCCTGCCTCCCTGCTCTGTAGGTCAGGTACATGTGGACCAGGAAAGATAGTCCTTCAAATAACTTGGTCCCAAGCCATGTAGGACTTTGAAGGTGACAAACAGCACCTTGAATTGGACCCAGAAACAAATTGGCAGCCAAAGCAGCTCCAGGAGGAGACATGACACATATGCACATTTAGGCCTGCACAAAACCATGCAGGCCACTGCATTTTGGACCAATTGAAGCTTCCAGATGCTTTTCAAGGGGAGCCCCATATAAAGTCCTAGTTGGTCCTTTAAACAAAATAAAAAGAAAGCTTGAGATGTTAGAGATTGAACCTGAAGCTTGATGCAGTCAAAACATGAGCTTCTTTTTCCACTAAGCTAAGGCCTCTCTCTTGTATTACATTTTGACAAACTGGCATAAAGATAAAACAAATTTTACCTGGAGGATCTTGCAGCGTGGAGAGTCACAGCCCATGTCTTCACAAGGGTGGAACATGCCCAAAGTGACACAGTTCAGGAGAATTACCAGCATACTCATTCTTTCAAACCAGGTGCAAAAGGGTTCAGTCAAGGAAAAGACCAAGTTTAGAAAATGACTTTAAAATGAAACACATATTCTAAGGGAAAGAAATGGAGGCATTTGTATACATATTTTAGTTAAGGCACTATAGAAAAGAGTAGTGAAAACATGTTCTGTGTGAATTTGAGTGCCAGTATCTTCCTGTAACAGTAACAATCCTACTTCTTTGTAATTTACCTTCTCCAAAGGTATCATGTATCTTGCTCCTACCAACCAGTCACATCCATATGCACCCCAGTTCATATTGCAGTTTTGTAAAACACAGATTTTACCTGCTTCCTATCTTTGGCCAGCAAATCCTGGGGAAAATACGAGGGTTAAATGAAAAATAATGCCTCCACCTCTATAACTTCACATTTGGAATATTTTAATACATGAATTAGGAAAATAATCTTTGAAATGAGCTCCTTTGTTACTTGTATTTATTTCTCCCTATATTGCTACCATTTAGTGTACTTCGGCAGTAAATTGACAATTGGCAGGCTAAATAATGTAATCATAAAAGAACCCTCTGCTTTGTCTCTTCAACTATGTCAAGACAATCCTTTCTACCTTTTTCTGAATCAAACAAAAATGTATTTCTTCAATTTTGGGAAAAGTTGGAAGCACCAAGTTGGGACTACATGATAGATGAAGTTAAAAGGTGACAATCAACTTAGGTTAGTTTCTTGGGTAGCTCATGACATATGAGGCCAAGCAATGTGATGTTGTATCAAAATTTCCTTCTTGTGCTTCCAAACTCTGCTTAAATATTGTTTAAAACTTTTGGATGTTGCATTGTAGTGCTCTGAGTTGCTAGTAATGCCAGTTCAAGAAAATCCATTTTTGCAACTGCCAAACCAAGAGTTTTCCTGCAGAGGTCTGAATTTTAATTCCACACCCCCCCCCCAAAGGTTTCAATATGATATTCATGGACTGACACTTCATTTATAGTTACTAATGATGAGCCTGATTCACTGCCTATTGTGATCTATGGAAGAAATTTCTCACCTTCATTTCTGTAGTGTGACAACCATTACTGCAAAATGTCAACTCTTAAAAAGTTTTATTTGAAATATAAAACTTTTCTATTTCTTTCTACCCTCCGCATTCAAAGAACTCTTCTTGCACAGACCTTCTGATATTGAACAATAATAATGAAGATCATTAATGTGATCAATAAAGTAACCCCACACATTCTTGTGAAAAGCAAAGCTTGACAGCAATTTCACTTTGAGAGATCAGCTGATTGTCTTCAATTAGTTCACCAACCTATCTTATATGAAACTCATCAGTTGCTGTCATAGGTCACCTATTTTGTCCTTAATCATAAAAAATCTTCCTGGTTTATCATCTTGACATTTTTCGGCCCAGTGATGCACAATATTCATATCAACATAGTCATCAACATAAACATCCTGCATTGAGTGGTACTTTTCAGTTGGAAGCAGACTTTCAATAGTCAAAAACTGAATCATGGCACACCACACTGATTAGTATTCACCGAGTGCTTTGATTTCATGAACGGTAACATGAATGTGTTCTCACAGCAACTTCCTGAAGTGAAATAAGATGTGGTAAAGGACATGTCAAGAACCAGTTTTGTGCAGAGGTTAAGTTATCAGGCAAGCCCATAACCAAAGCATTGCACACATGTCATCGTGATGGACTGCTGGGGCGACTTCTGCTTTTCTCTTTTGCAATATGGATAATAATGGCTTCAACATACCTAAGGTCTAGTATAATTTTTGATAGTTTTCTGTACTTCATAACACTTTGTAAGTTTATTTATGAAAGAAGTTATATGATCAAGTTTATACCAAGGGTGATTACATTTCTACTGGTTTTCATATAAAAACTATGTTCTGTGATTTGGAAATTTGGAAACTAGCCTGTTAGTACAAATCTCTATCACTGTTACAACAGATGGAATTTTACAATCCATCCTGCCTCTCTTGTTTTGAACAATTCCACCAGAAGTGGTTGAATGGAATTCTGAAATTATTTAAAGGCTTGAGGTAATGAGGAGTCGGTGAGAGGCCAGTGCTATAACTTTTGATGTGTTATGAGGCCCTCCGCTAAGGAACATGGAGGAAGAAACACTCCATAATAAAAGAGGAGTAAAGCATGCTACTCTTTACATAGGCAAGTTCAGCCACAGAAATTGCCAAAATTCAAAGAACCTTGAGCTAAAAGGGCCCATTAGCAACTAGAACTTCAAACTTCAAATTCTGAGCTAAATATTATGTCGTCTCTTAAGCTTGTAAAATCACATGCTCCCAGAGATACTGATCAGATGGAACACAGACTGATGCATTAAGCAACATCTGTGTTTGTTGATATTTTTCCCTCTCATACATTTTTTCCAAGTGTACATAGCACTTTCATTTGATTCCCACTGTTTCTTTTCTCTACCTACAGCTATCCAGTTCCCATGGTTTGAACCAGAAACAGGACTTAAGACTCAGGACAACCTTGGATGATGGTAAAGAAATGGCAATTAACTGTCTTGCAACATGGATTAGTTTGGGACTACATTTGGAAGTAACCTAGTTGTAACTACCTCTGACAATTTTATGAGCAATCCAATCAGAGGCAAATACTTAAGTCTCTTCTATCTTTCCAACTATGGACTATTGCTGCACATAAACACTGTTATGTAGGGATACCTAATATTAATGGACTAAAAAAAAATAGTTGCACATATACTTGCCAAGGAAGTTTTGGGTGGCCTTCAGCAAGATGCTACAAAGGGTAAGATAGACAGTGCAGTTTCTGGATTGGGGGAGATTACTTTGGGCGAAACATTAATTTCCAAACATTTCTTCTTCTCAGAGTGGAAACTATGGTTGTCAACAATTAAGTATTGCCTAGCTCCAAGGCAGAACATGTTGGGCCAAATAACAATTCAACCATGGGAAAGGCAGGAGAAAGAAAGAGTGTTTGCTCCATTTTGACAAAGTACCAGCTGCTTCAAAGAGCTTCATTCTAGTCTGTAAGAAAGATCCTGATCTAGCTGTGCCATGTTGTCTGCCTGGGCAGTTTCTGCTAAGTTTGAGCCTTGGGAGTTCTCATACTGGAAGTCTTACACCGACCATGCTGAGAACTCTTCTTTGCAGGTTGCTCCTTTCTTCCAGGCATCTCCGAATCAGTTGAAATCTGGACATTGTCAAAAACAAACTTGGTGAGTAGGTCTTGACAGTTGTCCAAGGTTGCCATGTGATGTTATCAGACTTGATGCCAATCATGCATACAGCAAGGCTGAAAGGCTGGGGATGAGGAGAAGCCAAGGCTCTGTCACACTGTACCACAAAAGTCTCCCTGAAGACACCTGAGGCATTAGGCCTGTCATTTCTGTTGGCTACACTGAAAGCAAACAACTCTCAAAACTTTTTCATGTTAGACTCTGGAACCCAAGAGATATAGCTCTCAGGCTATAAAATGTCCCCGTTCTTGGTTTATAGAATTATTTCTTCTGTTTTCCTCCTGTTAAAAAGACCATCCTCAAACAGGAATAAACATTGATTTATATTTTGTGGCAAGACACAGTAAAGTTTGTACAGAGTCTTGATCAGGTTGATTCCATCTTTTTCAATGTGTGCTATGCATTTAACATGTTCACTCGCTTTTTTGATATATTCCTTCTGTCACCAATCTGGATTGCCCATCTGGTTACGTTATGAGCCTTTATTTTATTAAAGTCTTTGCATCTCATTGATGGCAAAGGTGTGAGAGCCAATGACTCTAATGATGGAGATCATCCAAACTACACAAAATGAAAGGAACTTTACTTTTCAAGGCAATTATACCACTTTCTCTCTGTTGCTCATTCTGTCTGGCCCCCATATTGCTTTATGTGAGATGAATTTCCAGGAAAGCTGTAATCTAAGCTAGGAGCCAGAATTCTTGTTCTCAAAATGTGTAAATATCTCTTTGAAATAAAACGAAAGCATTAAATATCGGCATTAGCACAGAATTTAACAGCAGTCTCTATATAAAAACTAACCAATTCTTTAGGCACCAACCTTCAAAACCTATCAACCTCACAGCTTCCAGTTCTAAGCAAGGAGAGATGTCTATGAATCCCCAATTTCTTAGAGCAGAACTCTGCATTTCAGGGAGTAACTGGAAGCTGAGCAAGAGTTTCTTTGTAAAACTTTGATGAGATCTGTTGGTCCATGTATAGATAAACACTTTCACAAACTTAGTTTTTTTGGCTTAGCATTTAACTTTTGTTTGGGCTACAGCATAAGCAGCAATAATAATTTTCATTGGGGATTTGCTGTTTAGTGGCTCATTTAGATCATTTTTCTCTTGGTAAACTTGTTAAATTTTCAGGGGTTGTGTGTAACTATATGCGGATACAACTTGTAGATGACCCTCACTCTGTCAAGGTCCTAGGAGTACTCATCTCAAACGATCTAAACCCCAGAGCTCACTGTAACAGCATTGCCAAAAAGGCATTAAGAGTTGTTAACCTAATTTTGTGAAGCTTCTTCTCCGGTAACATTGTACTGCTAACTAGGATATACAGAACCTTTGCCAGACCAGTTCTTGAATACAGCTCATCTGCCTCGAATCCACACTGTATATCGGACATTAATACAATTGAGTCGGTCCAGAGGTATTTCATGAGAAGAGTACTCCACTCCTCTGTTCACAATAGAATATCTTATGCCACCAGGCTTGAAATTTTGGGCTTGGACAACCTGGAACTATGCCGCCTACGGTCTGACCTAAGCATAGTACACAAAAGTGTCTGCTACAATGTCCTACCTGTCAATGACTACTTCAGCTTCAACCTCAACAATACAAGGCAAACAATAGATAGAAACTCAGGGTAAACCACTCCACACTCGATTGCAGAAAATATGACTTCAGCAACAGAGTAGTCAACACCTGGAATGCTCTACCTGACTCTGTTGTTACATCTTCAAACCCCCAAAACTTTAACCTTAAACTGTCTACTGTGGACCTCACCCCATTCCTAAGAGGTCCATAAAGGGGGTGTGCATAAGCGCACCAGCATGCCTACCGTCCCTGTCCTACTGCCCCATTTATTTGTAGTCATTTCCTGTGTTCATGTCCATGTTTATACTTATACCTGTTATCTTGTTCATGTTTGAATATTTATTTATTTATTTATTTATTTATTTAGTTATTTAATAAAATTTGTATGCCACCCTATCTCCAAGGACTCAGGGCAGCTCACAACGACAATCAACCAAGCGACTGTCAAAAACAACAAATATACAAAAAATAAAAAATAAAAAGGTTTTTTTAAAAAATTTAAAATATACTACCCCATCAGTCCAGGCCAGGAACATAAATAGCCAGGTTTTCAATTCAATTTTTTAATTAATTAAAAAAACAATGACCCAGGGCCTGCCCATTTTTAAAAAATCATCCCAAGTCTTCCAAGTTTATCAGAAAACCAAACTAAATATATTTACTGTGGATTATTATTCAGATGCAAACATTTGAAGAACAGTCTGTTGCTACAGCTAAAGAAGCCTGGGATAGCATTGTGTAATACAACTGCTTTCAGCTTGAATTTCTAGAGATGAATAAAAGATCATTTCCCCTGATGACGGTCAGCAATGAACCTATATGAGCTACTGATAATAGGAATCTCAGCTGTCAGCCTAAGGATCACAAAAAGGGACCCTTCCATGAAGGACAATAATTGTGTTGAGCCTCCATGGTCATGACTGCACTTTTCCCTCTAGGGCCTTTGCTATATTATAGGCATCATTTGCATAATGCAGTCTGAGTAGCATCACTGTGGATTTTCTTCATCTCCCAAGTTGAATGTGAGGTTTAGGAAAAATATTCCAGAAGTAAATTCGATGATGGGTTTGTTGGGAAAAAAAAAAAACTTGTATGAAGGTGGTAAGTGTTCTTTAATAGCAGCTTTATGGGGCTGATTTAGGAAATCACAATAGTATAAAGAGAAATGGTTAGATATTCCTACAATCAATAAAGGAGAATATTTGTAGCTCAGGGTTGAAATGAAGTATCCTTGGTGACCTCTGAGCTTGGGTTTGTTTGTTTGCTTGCTTGTTTTTTGGTTGACTAACACTGGGTAGGCATTACCCCTTCCCAAGTCATTCATTGGGTAATGAAACGTCTGCAAGAAAACAACCAAGTTCAGTGAGAACCAAGGGCCCCTTATTTCTGCAATGCCAAGCTGAGGTCTCTCTATAGCTGCTTGAATAAACAGGAAAATGGTGGAAGAGTTGATCATCAAGCATCCCATATGGGAAATACTGAACAGAAAATCTGGCTTGCAGTGGAACAGCCCGTATCCTAAAATCTCTTATTCTCTTTGTTCTTTTTTTTTAAAAAAATTGTAATTTTATTATAACACATATATAACATTCACATCACATACAACATATATATATATATTATCATTTTAAAGCATTGTTTCAACATGGTCTTCCTTCTATCACTTTATCTTTTTCCCCTATGTCTCTTCTTCTTTTTTTCCCATTATCCTTCTTCTTTTTTTTCTCTCCTCCCCATTATAGAAATCTATATATTTTAACTATATCTTTAACGCTATACATTTCTACATTCTTGTTATATACATTTTTATTCCACTCCATACAATTGTATTCTCTCTGTTCTTTAGAGGCAAACTACATGACTCAGTTGACCTTTGACTTCAGCTGTCATGTACCAAGACCTTAATTCACTTTCTCCATCAGTCAACTAAGGAGCATAGGGAGCAATCAGGAGCAGTCTCTGATGTTTTTAATAACAAATGAGTGATGTGCAGAGGAATTACGGGAAGGAGAGAAGTCAACCTCCTATCAACTCCTCAAACCTACCAGAACCTCTAGCCATTTTTCCTTGTTGATATGTTGATTTGATGGCTGATCAAAAGCCAAAAGATATTTTCCTGCAGTTAATAGGAAACCATGCAACGAGAGCAAGGGGAAAGCCTTCTTACTTTTTAATCCTTCCTAGTACCCAGGGGTGGGTTCTATTTTTTTTTACTACCGGTTCTGTGGGCGTGGCTTATTTTGTGGGCGTGGCTTGATGGTCATGTGACAATTATTTAGGATTTAGCAGAGGTACTGGTCTACCAGACTTTTAACTGCTTGCAGAGCTGAACCGATCTACCCATTTATTTTTGCAGGCACTGATCTACTCATGTATTTTTGCAGGCACTAGTCTACTCAGGAGGCAGCAATAGATTGGGGGTGGGGCCAAATAAAAGGTAAGAATAATGCGGGGGCAGGGGCGGGGGGGGGGCAGAACCGGTTCGGTGACGTCATATTGTCACTGCTACCGGCTCGGCAGAACCGGGCGGAACCGGGCAGAACCCACGATTGCTAGTACCATATTATAGTTTGCTAGTCTTCTTCCACCATGAAGAGTAGTTATGTGTGTGTGTGTCAAAAGCAAATCTGCATATATTTACATGCTGATGAGGGTGGTGCCAGCTGGAGCCAGGAAAAATTCTCAGTATTTTAGCATATATGGCAGCTGTAGCAACAAGGCTGTTGAAGTTTGAAACAGGAGTTGTGAATGAACAATATGAACAGTAGTTCATCATGACTGGTTTGTATGGAACATTTGTGATGAACAAGCAAGTGGAAAGGAAGGTAGGCAAAGCTGTGGAAGGAGGGAGGGACCTCTCTTGGAATTCAAGAAACTGTTAGAGATTCCTCAATTCCCTTCCCCTTTCTTTCTTCTCCCTAATTGCATAGTGGCAAAGGCAGCCCCCTTTTCTCTCTGTATAATCCATTTTCGATTACAAGATTCCCAAGCAAATGCACATTTCCTCTTTCTTCTTGCATATTCTTTCCATTAATGATAAATAATAATAATAGGTTGTAAGAAGTGGAGGACTTTAAAATTACATAAAAGAGGGTGAGAGTAAAGTTGAAGGAAAGAATGGCAACAAATGCTTCCAGCCAAGCAATTAAAAAAACCCTACCCAGCAGTACGTGGCCCTTCCTTCCATGGAGAGGTATTACTACCTATTTCACATTGTCCTTCACTGAGATTTCTCCATGAGGAGCATAGGGTAAGCTCAGATGAACAATTAAACTGTCTCACAAGCAATGCCATAATTTGCCAGCATAGCTCTATAAAACCAGTATGTAGAGTTCTTTTACCTTAGATGTTTTTCAGTTTAAATGTCTTGAAGGTTATTGCTATTTCATAAATATGACTAGCAGTTAGCCTTACACTAAGACAATTCTGTTGGGATGACTCAGTATTCAGTGACTGGGGAGCTTTATCATAGAAGAAATGTAGAAGTGACAAGAATGTCTGCATGGAAGAAAGACTTGAACAGTATCTGAATCTTCTCACGTTCTTTCACTGAAAAAGGCTTAATCTAAATTTTCTCTATATATTATATTATTTGAGAATATTATTTGTCTGACTAAAAACTGGGAAATTGTGAGTTCTAGTCCCTCTTCAGGCACTAAGTCAGCTGAGTGACAGTTGCTCTCTCTCAACCTTAGGAAAGAGGCAGGAACATATCATCAGGTCCTTGTCAAGAAAATTGCAAAGATTGTTCAGGCAGTTGCCAGGAGTGAAAAACTAACTTGAAGGCATGTGTGTGTCTCTGTGTGTAAGCATACAGGCACAGGCACAAGCAAGCACACACACATACTGAATATTATTCAGTTCCTTTTTGTCAATCATATTATAACAACTAATGAGGTCCAAATCAATATTTTTTCAGTAGGATGACTTGTATCATAAACTCATTACCCTATGTATGATCATGGTGATCCAATTTCTAAGTTTAGATTAAATATCGTGTGACAATAGCCCATCAGCAATAGACAATTTTTCATTGTTTAACACAGCGTATCCCAAATTCCAGTAGCTTTGACTGGGTTGCCACATCAGTTCCCCAAATTCATCTCAGCCTGGCCAATATTCTTAGAATTTGGTACATCAACAGACAGAGAGCCTGATGGCTCCAGAAAGACAGTGTCCATTCAATTTCTTGATTTCTCTGCAGTGGACTAAGGTGTCTTTCTTCAGTCAAATTAAAAACAACTAATTTCAGTATTCTCTGGATTAGGTCTAAAATCAGGCAGTAAGAACAACCTCATTCAAAACCAGTATTACCCATTACATCACATTGGCCCCTAAGAAGCTTTAGATGGCATTTCCATATAATTAATGGAGATAAATCTTTCAGTCAATTCTGTTCTTACTGTATAAATCCCATAATGCAGCTATACGAAAATATAAGGCAAGTGTTTATCATCCCTCCATCTACCTACTACTCTTATTTTGACAGCAATTTGTCTGCTATGTATCAACAGAACCGCAGAATTTCTATTGTTGCTGCTGCTATTTAAAATTCTACATAGCTGTCATAGGCCCAGCAAAAGGGCTGGAGAGAAAGAAACAAAAAGCATTGCCCTGGCTGATTTCCCTCCTAAATTATACTGAGAGACACTCCCCTCGCCCAGTGGTGAAATCCAAATTTTTTTACTACCGGTTCTGTGGGTGTGGGGTGGCTTGGTGGGCGTGGCTTGGTAAGCGTGGCAGGGGAAGGATACTGCAAAATCCCCATTCCCTCCCCACTCCTGGGGGAAGGGTATTGCAAAATCTCCATTCCCATCCCACTCTGAAGCCAGCTAGAGGTGATATTTGCCAGTTCTCCGAACTGCTCAAAATTTCCACTACCGGTTCTCCAGAACCTGTCAGATCCTCCTGGATTTCACCCCTGCCCTCGCCCCATCCCCAAATCAGCATATCTCCCCTTTTTAAGGAAAAAAAAACATTTTTGTGGGAAAAGAGTAATTCTAAGATGGATAGTGCTTAATATGATATGTTAATGAACAAACGATGGAAGTATCTCCCTCCCCCTTGCTTTTTATTCTTCCACTCTCTTCTTCCCTCTTTTTCTGCCAAATGAAACTTCCAGGTCTTTCTACTACTAATGGGATTTTGGAGATACATAAAATGCTGATGGATACTACTTTTTTACTTGACATTATTTGAGCTGAGCAGCTGACAAAGGAGAATGCTTCAATTAGCCAGGGTACAACCAGTCTTATTGAATTTTTCAGCTGCTGCCACAGCTTCAGCAGTAAACACAAAATAAGACATATGGAAGGAATAAAAGTGGAAGTTCTAGCAAGATTAAGAGGTCTAAGGCCATCCAACTATGTGAGAAGTACCAATAACAGTTCTGAGCATTCAAGCCTTGCAATGTCCAGCGCATTGACAAACTGAGGTATTCTTTGTAAGTGGGAGAATAGCCACTCCTCGCTAAATCTAATTTCAATTTTCCTCTAACAGTAGAGAACATTCATGTTTCTTTTATGTTTTTATCATTGTTGGTGTGAGCCAACCAGAGAAAAGGCAGCCCTATAAGTTTCATAAATTAGCCAGCTGACAAACAAATAATTTAGACCAGGTTTTCTTAAAATGTGGTCCTAGGATCTGTGATGTCCCCCAAGACTCTCATAAGGGGCCATAAAATCAAATTTTTTGCCAATATGGGTTGAAAAATAATATAGTACTAAAATCCCATCAAACAATCGCAATTTTGAGAAGCACTAGCAACAGCAAATGCATCAATTTAAAACATATATATATATATATATATATATATATATATATATATATATATATATATATATATATGTTTTTCTTCTAGCCAGGTTTTCCCTACGTAGCCAAGGTTTTTTTTGTAGCTCCAGCTCAGTAGAATCTCATCTACTCGGTTCTGGGCTTTTTTCCTTTCTAACACCTAGCAAGGTGTTAGAAAGGAAAAAAGCCCAGAACCGAGTAGATGAGATTCTACTGAGCTGGAGCTACAAAAAAAACCTTGGCTACGTAGGGAAAACCTGGCTAGAAGAAAAACACACATAGACCCTACGAAGAAGTAAGAAAAATATATATATATATATATATATATATATATATATATATATATATATATATATATATTAAAAAAGAAACCCTGATATAAGCAGTGACTGGGATCATATGTAGTATGTTTGGTTTTGGCTCAACATATAAGATAGTTGTAGTTTATTCATGGTTAAGTAATCCATGTGAATAGCAATAGCACTTAGACTTATATACGACTTCACCGTGCTTTACAGCCCTCTCTAAACAGTTTATAGAGTCACCACATTGCCCCCAACAATCTGGGTCCTCATTTTACTGACCTTGGAAGGATGGAAGGCTGAGTCAACCTTAAGCCACTGAGAATTCAACTGCCAAATTGCTGGCAGCCAGCTGGCAGCAAAATTAGCCTGCAGTACTGCATTCTAACCACTGTGCCACTGTGCCACCACAGCTCTGTAATCTCTGAGTGCCCACCGTAACTGAGTTTCTAAACAAAGAATGTTTTTTATTGAAAGAATTGATGAACAAAGCTTACTGGGTCTTAAAGTGAGAATGAAAGACTAAATGTTTCCTGTCCTATCAGCCTAGCGCAAAGCTGAAGGTCTATACAGTATTAGTAAAATACAAGCAGAATAGATCAAAGTAACCCATGGCAGGAATACTTACACATTCTTAAAAAAATAAATAAATCAAAATGTACCATAGGCTATAAAAAAACAGGGCAATACTTTAGTTCATGCATTAAGGTGGAAGAGTCCTACTCTATTTAATCCAACATATAGCACAATGTAGCATCAAAGCTTGAAAGGGAATTTATCCATTGAACCACTACAAAGATGAAACTTTTTTAACATTCTTAGTCCGATCCATTTTCTTCTTTCTTCTGCTACTAAACAAAATTAACCAAATTTTACACAATGGAGAAGAGTTATTTTCCAACTTCAAGTAGGCCTCTATTGAAATATCCAAAGTTACATGCATCCTATAATCACCTATCATATAATGATCATATAATCACCCAGCACAGCTTTCAAAGTAACAAGTATTTACTGAATCCTTGATTCTTTTCTTCTAGACAAATAGATTTGCCTAGTGGAACAATTACAAACATTATGCAAAGTGAAGAAAACAATACTACCAATTATTTTTCTCATTGTTTCCTCATGGCTGCAGAAGTTTCTTAGGGATTGTAAGTAACTGTCAGATAAACACTGGGGTAACTGACTGGAAAAAAAATTCCCTCTCTCCTCATTAATTTTGCTCGCAATATCTTGTATTTCTATGTAGACTACCAATTAAGAGTTCTCTACACTGTATATTTTTAAAGAAGTCTTTTAAAGATTTTACATATCCATCAAAATACAAAATGCAAATATATAAATTGCTTAAGTCTTTGGGATCATTGACTTGTCTCAGAAGAGCTTGTCAATTTAATAAGTTCCACTTCAAATACTCTTCCCTAGGCTTCTTACTGATACAGGTGGCCAAAGGTGGGGGAACACTGATGGCAGTATTTGTCTGCTGGAGCGTTCTCTCCAGACTGAGTTCAATCCCTTTTCATGCTTAGATGAACATCTGGGTTGTTTGTTTTTTAATTCAAGCTTCTTAGTTTCCATTAGAAACTATTTTAACCTTTTCATTGACCTTTTCATTGGTGGTTGCAACTTGAAAAGGACATTGAAACCATTCTGGGGGCAAGAGAACACCCAATGGACAAGCAACAGAGAAGCAGAAATGTCACGCTGGAATTCTAACAGCCTCCAGTTGCAAGGCCACTACATCCTGGAAGTTCAGGAATGGTATCATGTAAAACTAGAGCCTCTTGATACCAGCATTTGAATAGAAAAGCAGTGGTTAAGCTTCCCTTCATGTCATCATGAAGTAGAGCCTCTTGATACCAGCAATAGCAGAGTTTTCAAGGCTTGTCCTTGTGCGAGAAAAGGAAAGTCTTAAAGGCTTTTAAGCACTTATTCAAGCGAAGTCTTTGGAAGCCCCATCTTCCTTGCATGGAAATAGTCCAGTTTTCCTTTTTGGTTCTTAAATATGGAAATCTACAGCCCAAAATGATTCCTGATGCACAGTTTAATCAAAGGGACTGTGGGATTCCTATCACGGGTCTATGGCAATTCACCATGGCCAACTTGCTACGGCCAGTTCACCATGGGACAATTCGCTGTGAGACAAGAGTTACACTAATATCAAAGAAAAGAGCCTTGGTGGCGCAGTGGACTAAGTGCTGTTAAAGTAGCACTTAGTTGCCAGCTGCCTGCAATTACTGCAAGTTCAAATCTCACCAGGCTCAAGGTTGACTCAGCCTTCTATCCTTTCGAGGTAGGTAAAATGAGGCCCCGGATTGTGGGGGCAATAAGCTGACTTTGTATAAAAAAGAACACCACTTGGGGGGGCTGAAAGCTATTTCTTGGAATGCTATAGAGTTCCAAGTTTATTTACCTTTCTTCCTTCCTCTCTTCCTCATTAAATATTATTTTCTGTATAAAACACAGGGGAGCTGTTTGCATATAATGGTACTGTACCTACATTATTGCAATTACTCTGACCGAAAGAGCTGACCTGAGTTTGTTTAGAGAGCAACAACACTATTTTTCACTAGCATTGCATTTCAGTCAACAAAATGATGATTAAGGACAGTTCTCTTTCATCCCATTCCAGTAGAAATTACTATATGACAAAGAAGTCTTGTTCATAAAAAATCATCCTGTTCCATACTTTAGTATTACATCTTGTTCTATATAAAATAACATCACATGAAATGAACTTGGGTGGGACACCAAACAGGTTCATGTATGGTTCCTTCTTCCTTCTTCAAGCTGGGATGCGAATGTCAGAATAATGAAAGTTCATGTTAAACTAAAGTATGCTCCCTTATCCATCTAAAACAATCCCCCAAAAGAATCAACACAAAACACAGGGAGCTGGTTTTCAATTGTCTGCCTCCAATTCATGAACAACTTCAAACTTGGTTTGCCATAATATCTAAGTAGGGAAAACAGAAGCCATATATGTATGTATGTATGTATGTATGTATGTATGTATGTATGTATGTACCCTGTTTCCCCCAAAATAAGACATCCCCTGATAATAAGCCCAATTGGGTTTTTGAGCGCATGGCAATAAGGCCAAGCGCTTATTTCAGGGTTCAAAAAAATATAAGACAGGGTCTTATTTTCGGGAAAACACAGTATATGTGTGTGTGTGTGTGTGTGTGTGTGTGTGTGTGTGTGTATATGTCTTTGGTTATTCGGGTTTTCTCCCACGTAAAATTGGAGGTGTCTTGGCAACGTTTCGACGAAGTCTCATTCGTCATCTTCAGGCTGGTGTTTTCGGCTTCGTGCTTCTAGGAGCAATGTGTGATCGCAGTGAAGCATGAAGCCGAAAACACCAGCCTGAAGATGACAAATAAGACTTCGTCGAAACGTTGCCAAGACACTTCCAATTTTACGCATATATGTGTGTGTGTGTGTGTGTGTGTGTGTAGTTAATATTTTGGGTTTCTTCCCGTGTAATTGTGGATATATCCCTAAAAGGGTAGAAGCGACGTTTCGACAGAATCTCATCTGCCATCATCAGGCTTATGTGAGGAGACTTTTGCAGTTGCAACTGCAAAAGTCTCCTCACATAAGCCTGATGATGGCAGATGAGATTCTGTCGAAACGTCGCTTCTACCCTTTTAGGGATATATCCACAATTACACGGGAAGAAACCCGAAATATTAACTATACACACATATATACCCGTGAAAACTTACATAGACATACACACACACATACACACACACACACATACTTTTCTATATCCAAATGTAGACATCCTAAAAAAATAGAACATGTATCAAAAATTCCATGTCCAAGTTACAGGTTGAAAAAACAAATCCTAAAGCACCTGTCTGAGATATTCCGTGAAAGCAATGCTGCATATCTAGAGATGTCTTTAGTTTGCAATAAATCCTTTTATTGAGATATTTCTGGGACAAAGGGATGCCCTGCACACTCCTCTCTCCATCTCTCTCTTGCTCTTTCCCAGCTGTATACTTACAAAGCTTTGCTCATAAAATTAAATTGATTTTATTCCTCCCCATACACAGTGCAAACAGAGGCATAAAACAGGTATGACTCTTCAGTATAAAGAACGAACTCTTTAATCTTTGGATACTTACATCGGGAATAAGTCCCATTCAACACAAGGGAGCACCAACTATTGAGAAAACATGCACAATATTGTACACAAGAACAAGAGGATTTGACGTACGGTCACACAATCCATATTTAAATTAGATGAAACTGGTGTGTGTGTGTGGAGTCAGAAAGTCTCCTTGAGCAATTAGAGGTATAGGACACTTACAATGAATAAAGCATTTCTGGATAAAATGATAGCTCTTTTATCAAGCAAAATATATTAACTTCTGTAAGCAAATAAAATGCTCTCCCTCACTGTGCAGTTCCCCCTTAATTCCCTCCAGCACAGCTGCAGGCCTATCAAGTTTTACATAATTCATCCAAAAGAGAACACTTTGTAAGCAATCTTTTCTTCCAAAGCACACCAGCAAACACCAATTCGGGGAAAAAAACAAAACCCAATTCAAAACTTCAAAATGGCAACATGGGAGCAAATACCTTTTGAAGCATCAGAGTGAATCATCCACGGCTTGCTTAGCTTAGCATTTAGCAATATTTGAACGGAGAATGCAATTAATATCTTAGGAACAATGAATAAACAAAGAACATTACTGAATGCAACTGAAACAGGAGCGCCACAGCCAACATGGTCTCCTTTCTAAAGTCTGTTTGCCAACAGGTCAATCTTTGAGGAGAGCTTGGGATACAAGATATTTTTGCATTCTACCGATATGATAAATCCATCTTGGATTTTGGCATCATATGAGCAATCAATAAACCATTAGATATGGTCACATGCTAGCTCTGTGAGTCTCCAAATACTTAAAACCTCAAAGTAGGTTGAAATTGGGGATGGCAAATCTAAAAATTTAAGACTTCTCAACTATGTCCCAGAATTTCAAAGGAACCTTTTTAATATAGAAGCACTTTGTTAATGGATGCTTGCTCATCATCCGACAAATAGCTCACAACATAACAAATAATGATGCTTGCTCATCATCTCACAAATAGCTCACAACCTAACATGCTAAAAGGTAACACAGGCTATCTTTTTTTTTAACCCAGACATTGACCGTTGGTGCCTTCTGGGTATACTATTGGAATATAACTCTTGCAATCCTTTCCCATTAGCAATGTTGGCTGGAGCTAATAGGACCTGAAGAGTGAAGACCAAAATAGTTAGAGGGCCAAGGTTGCCTAGTTTTTGTTTAGTTAGCTATTGTTATTTAGACTGTCAGATATTACGATGCACAGAGCAAGAGAATGGAGCAGCCTTGTGCAGAAGTTTTTGATTTCGTTTATCCTGCTTTTATTGCTTTTATAAATAACTCAAGGCAATGAACATACCTAATACTGAAATGTGTTTGAATATTAGTAGTTCAGGTTTGTAGTTAGGCTACTGGTTTGAGCTCCAAAGTTGGCAATTTGGTTGCAAATGCTCCGTCACCATTCGAGGAGACAAAATGGTTTTGACCACTAGGAAGTCATGAAAAGCCAGAAGGAAGTCCTCCGTTCTTCCATCTCTCCAAGTCTTCCTCTGTGGGCAGATGTGATGTCTCCTCGAATGGTGATGAAATGCTTACAACCAAATTGCCAAGCTCGGAGCTCAAACCAGCAGCCATGCCTACTACTCCTTCCTTCGCCTCCTATTTTCCCCGCACAACAATTTTATGAGGTGGATTGGGCTGAGAGAGAATGACTGGCCCAATTGATATTCTTGCCTAAGGCGGGACTAGAGGTCACAGTTTCCTGGGATAGAAGCCATGAAGACAATGGCCTTGACATAATGGGATTCTCTTTTCTATTACCTCCTTGTCTCTGTGCTTTTTCCTG